>OY728151.1:1382839159-1385239159 GCA_963277665.1 Viscum album | reverse complement strand
CAACTCTGGGTAACTGGGGTCGGGGATTTATATATGTATTGGTACTCTATTGTTTTTTCAAAATTATTTAAGAGAATATATTGAATGGTACTGGTAATCATAAAAAGTGGTAGAGGTAATAAGTTGATTTTTTTGGAAAAGACATAACTAAGGGATGGATTACCCTTAATATGATCATGATGATGAGATAATGATAGTTGGATAAGATATGTTGGTTATGAATAAGTAAATGATATGGAAATGTTTTTCTTAGAACTAAGTAAGGGGATTTGAAAATTGTTTTATGCTATATTGGATGAAATTTATATCTTTTTGGAGTTAAAAATAATGAAACATGAATGATTTAAATCAGGATTCATGGTAAATTAGTTTATTACCATTTTTCAAGAGAATAAAAGATTAATGTATTCACATGTTCAGAATGTGAAAATGAATCACTACTTTATGACATATGAGAGAGAAATGTTAACCTGATTTAGATATCCTCTAGTAGTGTTTTTGATCTTTATTATTTGGAAGGATTGTAAGGTTATCTATTTATGGAATATATAATTTAGTCTTCAGATGATTTTTTTAGGTTAATATATTATCCCACAATAGGTGGGCTTATATATATTTGATAAATTTTGATAACATTTTTGTTGTGTTAAGGATAGATAGAATAACATATCAATCTATTTATGGATTTTAGTCAACTTCATCCCATGGAATAAGATATGAAGTGGATATTAATAATGAAACAACAAAAGGGTGACATTATTCTGAAATCAGGCATATATAACTTCTCACGAAAATTCAACATTAGGAAAAGGGACCGTGATGTAAAAGGGTGTCCTATTATCATCATTTTTATGATATCAATGACCTATTTTAAAATTCTATAGTTTATGTTTTTGTGATTGTTAACTATTTCTGGATCACCCACTTTCTTGTGATTAGTGATCTTTATCAATATCTATTATTATCTATGCTTTATCTCCATGCCCAAATCATCACTTATGTTATCCAATGTAGAGAACTATTAATGATTTTCATTGGGAAACTGTTATTTTCAAAATTTTACTTTTAAAAAGGATTTTTTAGACTTCATTTTTATGATGTGAGTTTCAATTAATGAAGCTTTCAAGTATTACTAATTTTATAACATAGGTGAATTTCGAGGGTGAAATTCATTTTAAGGGGGGTAGAATGTAACACATCATGATTTTCATGAAATATATTTTTTTAATTTATTTTATATCATGTGTTTTATGCTACACCAAGATAAGAATATGTTACATGAAATATTAACATAGATTTCTATACATGCAATATAATGCTCGACTTGTGTTACACAGAATTCTGAGTTCTTTTGAAAGAATTCATTTCATACAAGACTGACTTTAAGAGAAAAACATAATATTATTATATTACGTTGAAATTATAATAGAGGATATGAATAATATTAACTAAATTATGAAAATATGTTTAATTATTTTGTGATAAAATAATTATAAAAGAAAACAAAACCGTTTATAGAATAAAAGGATACGTTTTTTTGAAAAAAATTATTAGATTAATATAAGTGTGTCAATAAAAAAATAAAATCACTATTTATGGATTTTATTAATGCAATATAAGTGGAATATATTAAATAAAATGATTAAAATTCATCTTATATGTTTTATATAATTTATATAAGAATAAATTCAATTTTTCAGATAAAAGATGTATTTTTCACAAAAATGCAATTTTGCTGCCTTTTGTTGGAACATCAATTTTAAATCTTATTTTGATACTTTATTATATTTTATTTAACAAAAATAAAATTTTTATTTGGATTTGGGATATAAAAATTTTTGTTGGATGGATTATTGTTATTTTTCTGAAAAGTTTCATGTTTTGATAAAGAATTAAAATACACAAAATTTTAATTGAAAAACAAAATTTTCATTGAAATAATTTATATGGTTAAATTATATTTATGAATGGATTTAATGTATAAATAGACTATATTATTATAATTTAATACAATTTTATTCATTTTTCATTAATTCTACCACGAATTTAGATGTAAAAGCATTTCAATCTTTTACAATATTTTTTCTTTAAAAACTTATTTTTTATTCTGACAATGGGATTGATTTTGAATTAATTGATGATTTTTTTTTTGAAAAATAGATTCAATATTTGGAATAATTTTGTTCAAATTATTTAAATAGCTTTCTTTTATTTCTGGTTATTATGAATAGTAACATTAGTAAATTTTATTAATACAGTAAAAAGTTAAATTGGGTAATTTAAGGAAATATAATATTATAAAATTACACTAACAATTTTCCAAATATAATTTAATGAGTTATTTTTATTCTAAATAATAATTGGGTCCAAATCTATCCTTTTTTATTCCAATTGGTTTAGAATAAGACATTTAATATATTTTATTTAATGAAAAGTTAAATACGTCTTAGTCAAATTTTAATAGCTATATAATTTTTTATTTATGGTTATACATAAGCTAACTTCAACTATAAATACTAATTTAAAATATAAAATGTGTTTATTTATCATGTTAATTTATTTTTATTATTTATTAAGTAAATAATTACTTTAATGGCTTATACATTGATGATGAAAAATTATTTAATTGATGAAAAATAAAATATATATATATATATATTAAAATTATGATAAATATTGAAAATAAAAAAAACAAGACCCAATCCTATTTTTGAATTATATATCGACCCTAAAAATCAAAGGGTATAATTATTTACTATTTGGAGCCACATGGAATTAATTATGAAAGTTATAATATTTTATCTAAAGTAATTTTAAAGTTGTCATATTCATGTTTTAATAAATACAACATTTTTAACGTAGGATGTTCGAGAAGCTATATTCGACTATAAGTATTATTATTAAATATAGTGGATTTTTATTTATCATTTTATTTTATTTTTAATTTATATTCATTATATATGAATATTAAAACATTTCACAAAAATATTGTCTTAATAATTTTATTAATGGAAAAATGAAATTAATTTTATTAAAAATATTAAAATAATTTTTTTGGATAATTTATATATCCAATGAATTTAAATGTTGACCTTGAAACCTTAGTGATATAATAAAATATTTTTTTGAGTTAAAAATATTATATTTATATTTTAAAAAATCCAATAAATGAATAGTGTCAAAATTGACACTATTGATATTTTGTCAAAATAATGATTTATTAAATTATTTAAAAATCCTAATACATTTTTAAAAATGTAAAATAATTATTATATGGTCTAAAATGTAATTATTGTTTCATTTATTTCCTAATTGACATTAAATACTTAAAAGGCGCATTATTTTTATATTAAAACTTTTTTTATCTTAGTTAAAATTAAAATAGAATAACTAAAGGTCAATTAAAATGATAAGGTTTAAATTGATAGAAAAACTTATCTAAAATTTATTTTTTGATGAGATTACAACCTTATTTCATCTTATAGTTGAAAATATTTCATTTTTGTGATTTTTGGATGTGTTTTTATTTTATTATAAATTAAAATTTTTGGAAATTAAAAATGTTCCCCTCACCTCAATTATAAAATGGAACATCCCCCTTACAAAATCACATTAAATTGATAAATAAATCTTATCTATCCTCAGACCATTTCCCTTATCAACATCATTAGTCAAATTCTAGAGGTTTTAGTCATCTCAAAAGACCAAATCTAGTGCCATTAAGGGGAGATCTAGAGGGAGCTCATTAATCAATATGTAATCTTCTCAACCGATTCTTTCAAATTTATTTCATCTCTTTCATCTTGTTAATTAGTTGTTTCAAAAAAATTTAATAACACTAGTATGTGATATATTCTATTATTATATTTATGGAACATCCATATTCAACCTTTTATCCATCATATAAAAAATTAAATCACCAAGCGTGTGTACGTACAGCTTATCGTCTCCATGCCATGGTGTAATCCATTTTTCATCACCACTTTACATGGATGTGTGTAATTTTGGAAATAATAACTATAAACGATTAATATATTGTTATATTGATTCTAAAATATTATATACATCATCCACTTAAATATCATTGAATAATTATGGGAGTGATATCACCGCTCGTGCGTACGTACGTCCTACACTGTCCACTATGCAATGCGATTCATTCTACATGATCTTAATTAAAGCATAATTATAAAAATTAATAGAATACATTAGTATGATATATGTTATAGTAATATCATTCTAGATATTATATAAATATAACCGAAGAAGCATAACAAGAACAAATCTAATAGAACATGTGTAATAAAATAATCAAATTAATACACAATGGATGAGTAATAATGTTTTTAACAAATGGTTAATAAGATTATTAGTTATGATATTAGAAAAATGGATATGATTTTTGAATAAGTTACTGAATTTTTTTAAACCCTTATACAAGAGATTAAATCATGTATGAAGGAACTCATACCAAACGTATGGGATAATTTCACATGCTCATTATTATTTGAGATTGTTTATAAGTAAGTATTTACTAAAGTATATTTATCAACCATGTCCATGATTCCTAAACATGTATTCCAAAGTATTTATTCCATTATTATACCATTGTTTAAATTAAATTTTACCAATTGTTTAATTTTTATTAAATTATGTCATTTGAATCTTTTGTTATTTTTGATACAATGTAATTTTTGACTTTGGAAGAAATAGTATGAGAATAATTTTTTTAATTATACGAAATGAATGAATTTTTACTCTTTTGTAATGCATTATTTCAATGATGCTAACCTTACAAGTTTTCAAGGTTGTTTTTAGAGAAATTATTATCTTCAAAAATTGGAAGTATTTTTAAGAAAAGAAAATGTTTTTAAAGAATAATGGATATTTTCATCAAGAATTAATTACAACTGTTTTATTAAAATTATTTTCCATCTAAGATGAAATTATTTAATAAGGATATATTTCAAGTACAATATTTCTATTATTACTATGGGTTGATTATGTTTTGGATGGATACTATTTATGAAATCCATTTTTTTTCCAAGGATTATGTTTTGATAGAATAGTGCTTAAGAAACCCATTTTATTCTTTCATTTATTATATGATAAATGATTTATGTTTTTTAGGAATATGTAAGAATGATTTCATTATTTTAGATGGGAAGGACCTATATCTTCCTCAAATTCATTGGTTAATGATTTATTAATGATGATATAGACATGATTGGAACGAAAATTATATCTATCCAATAATACATTAATTGAATGAGAAATGTTCTTGGTTCAGTAATATTGGGTAGAAATGGTAAGTAAACCCGGTCCAGCAATATAGGGTTGGAACGAGGAGTGAACATGGATCAATAAATTATTTGTGTACTATTGTGGTCTTGGAAATGATCCTTGTCTAAAATGTAAATGATTTTCTATGCTTATATGCATTTCATAAGTCCATGTTTTATGCTAATGTTATTTTATTATGGCTCACGTTCCTTTCTGATTTATTCTTTATGAGATCTATAGAGTTATTCAATGACTAAATATATTGATATATGTTATACATGGTATTATTTTCAGAGGTTATGATCATGTTATTACCTTCTACGTTCATGTTTTGTTTGATATTTTCCTTGTTTACCCATATATATCATCATAGATCACCAGTTTTATATGTTTTCTTTTCCCCATGATATAAAGAAATGTTTTTTGTAGGAAAACTAAAGGGGAAGATCTTTATGGTATATTTTGAATATCTTTCACCAAATTAGAAGTATATGTTCCATGTATCAAAAGGCACTAAACTAATGCATTCTTTGGGATTATTTTTGTGTAATATATTAGGTATTATATTAAAGTAATGTAATATCTATATATCTCATGATTGGGTCATTAGAGTTGGTATCGAAGTGAAGGTTTAATTAACCTTTGTAATCTATGATGTGAAACCTTTAGTGAGACCACTAGAGATATTTATAATGATATGCCCAGGGATGTTCTATGAATAATTCTAATTATAGGTTAATATCCATGAATTTTGGTAACCATCATTAATAACCTAGGATTAAGCCTCATATGTTATATATTGAATATACTCCCCATTTATTATGTTATTTTCCTAGTATTATTTTTCCTCTCACCCTATTAATTTTCACTTTTAGACAATGGATAGAACCCAAGGGAATTTTGTAAATGGTGAATGAAATGAGAAATATAATGATTTTCCTCTTAAAAAACTGCATTTTTTGGTAGCTAGAGTAGAGAATCATGTTTCTATGACCACAAATATTGCTAGGATTCCAAATGGCCAAAGTAGGGAAAAAGGTTTGGTTAAATCCTTCGATATGAAGTACTTTTTAACTTTTTTGAAAAACGTACGAGAATAGTGTTATTTTGAATGCACATCATGAATGTTTTTAGGATTTCATAAGGCCTTATTTCCATGTTGCTTCTCTTAGAAGTTTTTATGATTATTTTCAAAGTAATTCATTTCTATCATAATTGGGTATAATTTTAGGAAAAGATAATGTTTTTATGAAGAAACGATATTTTCGTCAAGAGTTAATTTAAAATGTTTTATCGAATTTAATTTCCATCTAGGATGACATTATTTAATAATGATATATTTCACGTATATTATCCATGTTATTCATATTTTTTGATTATGTTTGTGATAGAAGTCTATTTATGAAATATATTTGTTTTTTCATGGATAATGTTCTGATGGAATGATGTGTATGAAACCCATTTTATTCCCTGGGTTATGCTATTATGAATGATTTATGTGTTTGTGGCACATGTAATAATGACTTCGTTAAAATATGGGTGGAACTATATCTCACTCTAATGTATTAGCTAATGATTTATATCTCATGAAATAGACAAGATTGGAATGGGAGTGAACTCGATTTAGTGAATGAATTTTTACACTATGATGTTCTTGAAAATCAGCCATGACTAATATGGAAATGATTTTCTATGCTTATGTGCTGTCCAAAATTACATGTTTTATACCAATTTTATTTTCACAAGGCTCATGTTCGTTTTTGATTTATTCTTTAAAAACTACCAAGAATTATTCAATTACTCAAGATTTTGATATATTTTATAGAAGGTATGATTTTCAAAAGTTATGTTCATTTTATTAAATTACTATGTTCATGTTTTGTTTGATAATTTTCTTAATTACCCTTATTGAGGATGCGAGCTCAGACTTTTCATATGTTTTCTTTTACCTAGTATATAAAGTTTGATTATAGGTAGTAAACTAAAGGAGAATATTTTTATGGTACATGTTTAAGATATTTCAAAAATTTAGAAAAATGTGTTTTAAGTTTGTAGAGGCAGTAAACTAACACATACATTGGGTGTCTATTTATTTAATGTATTAAGTATTCCACAATTGCAAGGTAATGTCCATGTACATCAAGAGAGTTTCATTAGAAAAATTCACATTGATATTTTAAATATAAAAACTTCATATTTATTAATTACATGCTATATAATTTATAATTATTAGAAAATATGATTCACTATAAAATAGAACCCCTTGATTTATCATTCCATATGACAATATACTATTTTATATTTTAAAATATTTACACATATTTAAAGATATAATATTTTAATTTCAATTTTATTAAAACCTATTTTATACTGAGAATCCATCTTCAAAAAAAATTGGTGTAGAACAAAGTCATGTGTCCATTATTTTTTAATGTTTTACACATCCTATATATTATTTAGGGGTATAACATGTATCATTATATCTGACAATGGTAAAAACTAGACTCTCAAAAAAGGTAATTTGATATCATATGTAATCATCACAATATATCACAAAAAGTAATACCACATATCAGATTATATGATATAATGATGCTCTATAATCAGAAGAATAAAATATTATTTCACTATCCATATTTTATATTACATAAAATGATATCATTACATCATTCCTAATAATATCATGAAAATGATGGATTACACTATAATACCTCATGTAGTATATTATAATTCAAATTTCTATATGAGAAACCATTTCAATTAAATATATAAATAAATAAATAAATAAATATATATATATCATATTAAATTCCATGATATGAAATCAAATGACCACAATATGTCTATGCTATATCATAACCATAAAAATCCCAATATCACTACCTATGATAAACTATTATTTACAAAAATAGTGTCTTTGTAAAATAATATTTTTATCCCAAAATCATTATATTTGGATTTTATTTTTTTGAGACATTTTATAACTTCTCATAATAAACAAATCAGTGGAAAGACAAAAACTCAAATATCAATATCTATCTGAGAGAGTATTTGAATAAAAAAAAGGTCATACTAAGAACATATCCATAAATCATACATTTAATCATTTTTATATTCAATTTATATCCTCCATGAACATAATTAAGATCAGTAAGAATGAACCACATAATTCTTACCTCTTTAGGTAATCCACCATTTATATGTATCATTGATCATTCTGGTGGGTTTTGTAGGATCAATTATCCCTTACTCAATGAATTTGAAATAACAAGAATAATTTAAACTTGAGATCTACCATTCTTGAATCTAGAACAATGTATGATATAATATTACAAAACCATATGTGAATGAATTATATAAATTAATTCATATGTTATATAACATAAGAGTTATTCCATAACTTCTTATGAATTCATTACATGAATCTATATTTCTTTCTCACATGCATCTCATCTAATGAAACAACTAGTAAATGACATACATGAATGATTCCTAAATTGAATATTTAATATTAGACAACCTCTTTGTATATATTTACACTTTTAAATATTTTCATTTCATTTAATGTGACATTATAGATACTGCGGTGTAGTATCTCCATACTGCACCCTTAAATATATGAAAAACAAAGAATTTGACATGTTGTGGGTTTTTTCATTTCAAAAAAATTATATTCCAATATCATACTCTAAAATATATTCAACAAGATTTTTTTATTTTAAATGTATTTTGGGTATATCATCAATAATCATCAACATGATCTAAATCCCCATCAAATTTTTATCATTCAACCATATTTTGTATTTAATTCAATATAATGTGAAATCTTATCAAATTAACGTTTTTTGGATATCATCCAAAACACTTTTGGAATGCTATCATCAAATTGACCATGTATCACATCATGTGAAAAACCTTGTTAATATGCATCTATTAGTCAAGGTTGTTAAATATTAAATCAAATTTAGATAATCACTTTGAGTAAAAAACAATACCCATTCAATTAAACAAAATGTGTGACCCCATGTACCTTTAGAAAATTGATAAAAAATGTTTATAGAATATATGAATATATGAAATCTATGGAATAAAACTATGAATCTGTGATTCTAAGGAAATAAGTTTATCTAGAGTGAACCTTATCAAAAATCAAGTATCAATATATCTTTTTACCCTATATTTATCATATATATATGCATGAATTTTCATTTGATCTATTTATTCAAAAATCGAGTCATAAAAGGACGTGGAGTATATCAATATCATATAGAGTTGCATAAAATGTAAATTATTTGAGTACAAACTAATCAGATCGATGAATACAATATATATCATTCACTATTATGGTTGAGAAAAGAATATTCCCTTAACAAGATTGGAATTAATGTCTTATAAGTTACATAGGTTATTTATACACTTCTATAGAACGTCTTAATCGATGGAACAAATTTCATACTTATCATGTAAGTTGAAAAATCCCATTATTTTTATTCTCCAACTGATGAAATAATTGTTAATATTCAAAGCCACTCTAAGATTATTTATGACTTTGGGATTTCATAAGAAAGGTATCCAAGTATGATTATTTCCATGATAATTATCTCACGAACCATAAGTAATGGGGAAAATGAAATATGAACCATGCTTCCCTAGTATACTAAATAAATAGTGTATAACACCAAATGTGGTAAACGTTGTGGGTCATCCATCACACAAAATATTTTCTCCACCTTACGATAATATTCTATATCCAAATAAAAGTCTTATACCCACATTAATGATAACATTATTTCATATACCATAATTTATCATGAAGAACATCAGCTTGGGATAACTCAATTCACTACATTAAGAGTTTTAATATGAATTCACATCCTGAGTATATGTGTGCATCATGAAAGAATGATAAAGTTAAGATCCCAAATTTCATTAAATAATAAAAATTTTATTCATAAACTATTTTAATAAATTTCATGAATCTATAATAAATAAGAAACATATCTAATGTTATATTATATATTTTTAGATGGACCATATATTTGAATAATAAATATCGGTTTAACTCTTCTCAGTACATCTCTATGAAATTCTTTCCAATTCATTATGTGACCATCTAATAGAAACATCCAAATAAACCCTTTTTTGGAGTAATATAGAATAATAAATGTAATTATAATAATATTGAGACATAGTAATCATATTCCTAATTTTTAAATTCATGATCAAAGTATTCAAATTCATTATCATCAAAACGTGAAATATTTTTATATTAATAACATATATTTTCTAATTAAAATTCTTTCTCTTCTCCTCCTTATCATCATTCATGGAATATATTATGTTTAATACATCATCCAAAACTTTTGTTATATAGATCAATATAATTACATTATTCTTTTACCAACATATCATAAACTCTTTTAGAATATAAATTGAAATTTTCATTGATGTTTCACTAGAATAATATATTATTTCTGGACATTGAAATTCCCTATATTGAAGAATACTTGTAATAGCCTCTGTGAAATTTTACCCTCCTCATAAAATCATGCTAAGATACAAAAAATCCATTGGGTATTGATCTATCTTTTATTTACAATTAGTAAAAATATTTTCAAATAAAATATTATATCTAACTAATATGTTGTAATATATGTATTTGTATAGTTATTTAAATAATATGTTTTATTAATTAAATTATTCCAGTAATGGTGGTGGAATTTAAACTCCTCATAATTCAAAAAATGTTTTATCCAAACTCGATTATCATAGAAAAATCATCATTATCCTTATAAAATTTTTAATATATTATGTTTAATATGATAAATCATAAATCATCTATACTGAATCCATATTCCCAATTTCCCAAAAAACTCATATTTTCAAATACCTAATGTTATATTGTAAGAGGAATATAATGAATTCACATATCTATTACTATGATCAATTTATAAAACTATGGTAAATGACATTGATATTTCATAATGTTTCTCAAACATCAACAAATATCCTAAACAATTGAATTATAAGGGAACAATGTATTCTATCATTGACATTACCATTAGTTTTCAATTACATTAACTAAATACCCAATGAAACATTTTTGGACATTCCAAAAAACTTATCTTATTATGGTATGCACATTTACACACTCATACCCAATCCTAGAAATCACACACCCAACTCATAAGTCTTCAGAAAACTGTGAAAATAGGTTGATCATTTCATGAACTCATTTACATTATTGGAGTATTTCCAGTGAAGAATTATGAATGGATTATAAGAATTAATAAAACTGTAAAGTATAACTTTAGTCTCCATAGGTTATTTACATATCTAATTATATTTAATTTATGAATTAATATTGAAATAATATTAGTAATTATTAATCTAACTCATTCATAACCATAAGTAAATAATTCTATAATTCTCAAAAAATTCTAGACTCTACTCTTGAAAAAATTTAATAGTTCACTAATATGGAAACTGATTCTCTAGTACAAAGAATTTTTCATTGATTGATAACAATACATATATTATTATTCAAATATTAGAAATTTATTACATTGACCTTATACCTTTAATAGATGATTCAAAATACTACTTAGGCGATGATGATAAATTTATCTACAACAGGATCATTTATAAGATGTATATCATGTTTTACATTCATTTAATTAGGAATTTTAATAAATTTGATCACACTAAAATGATTATCCATTTTGAATTCATAATATTTATTAGTTATCCAAGATACATATTTCACTAAGAAATGTGTATTATTTGGAATTTTGGTCACTGCATTGTTATTTAGGATAGATATTATACAAATCATATAACATATGACTCTTGGATAGCTATGTGGATAACTCTTTAACCAATACATCATGTGGATGAACTGAAATATATATCTATGATAACGTAACCTTATTTGGATCCCCAAGATAATTGTAACCTATATTAAACACTAATAATAGGGATATAATAATACTATGTTAAACCATTACATTCATTTCTTATAATAGATAAACCACATGTACCTAGTTTTGACAATACTTGCTTGGATGGATGATTTAAGTCTTAAAAAGTGTTTACTATATAATGAATCTAACACTTAATATTTAATAGGCCTTTAATATAATAAAAATATCCCATGTTTTCCATTTACATGGATTCATGGTTGTAGTAAATTTGTTTAGAATAATATTCCTCCCACCGAATCAATTTATTTAAACCATAATGACGTTGTTACTCTTTACCAGCTCATATATTGTGTTACTAACCCAATTTAAAACACAACTATATTCAAAATTTATCCCACCCATATGTTACATGAAAAAAATTCATGTAAATCATTTTAATCATATGAATGCGAAAATACTTTCAGGAGTAATATTGATGCAACAGATAGCCAACCCCTACTTCATTGAATAATTGATAAGCCACTAGACGATGATTAGTGTAATTGAATGTAATTCTATCCAAGGATACATTAATAAAAAAACCTCAACCCCATCATAAATTGTACACATAATATTTATAAAATATAATCATACATCAAAATTATTCACATAACTTACTACATTCAAAACTCACGAAAGAATAAAACTAAAGCATTCATTAAACCTAGAACATGATTTCTTAAGTGAATGAATTCCAATTTAAAGAACTATTTTAACACTTTAACCAAAATTATAAGACAATATATAAAATATTCAATTTAATTCATGATTAATATTTTCAATGAAATTAAATAAAGTAATAATTCATATGTTCAATCCTTATTTAAACATTATTATAAACAATTCATATAACAAATAATTATAAACAATTTATAATATATCCATTCATTCGAGCCATTCAATAAATAAAATAATAAAATAATATTTTATTTATTTCTAATATGAAAACTTTCATATTATTAATAATATAAAATTTTCATTTAAATATATGATATGAATGTAAATATAAACATTATATATTCTAACTCTATTTTCTAAATAACTTAAATAATTTAAGTGTCACATATTTAATATTATTTAAATATTCTTGATATCAAATGTAAAAATTTATTTTTATGTGGTTTATATAATTCCACAAATAATTCCTTTTATTTGATCATTTCAATATAATTATAATGAAAAATTAATAATATTAAATGTAAACTCTTATATTGTTCAATATATTGTAATTTATATGCATTTTATAAATTTAAAACGATATTTTCATATAAAAAATTATATTTAAATTATATTTCAATTCATATAATTTGGAATATGTATTTTCATATAAAAATTTACCTTATCAATATTTATTTAGTGAATGATTTATAAACATTTCATAATTAATGTGAAACTATCCATAATAAATTAATCTATAAACACCTTTATGAATTTAGATAATTCCCCAAAAATACCAATTTCATTTATTTATAAAAAATAGTAATATATTTAATTCAATTATTTATTGAAATATAGAAACATCACATATACTATTTATATCATATTTGGTGATATGAGTTGAATCATAAAATATGATTGACAATTATTTTCACATAAAAGTTGGTTTTAATGCTATCTAAAATATATAATGATTGATAATGAGAGTAGTGATAGACCACTATCAAATTCCATGAGATTAAATTTCCATGAGACCTATGTAAGGGTAACACATATGACACAACCTATCACAGGCTATGAAAATTCCTACATAAAACTGAGAAATACATGAGATGACCTATAAAGTAGTATCTTGTTACCATGAAGTCAGAATATCAGATAATCCACTGCGTAATGTGACCCATGTTCATGATACAATAAAAATCATGTTTTTTTCTTATATAATGATATTTATTATGAAACATGAGGCTGTATTGTTTCTCATGTGGATAAGTACCTTCATACCATTTTATATCATATATGGTACACTGTAATATAATGAAGTTGGAGGATTTCAATGTGTCACCTGATTTGGTATAAAATAATGTACAGAATAAATTAACAGTAGATTATAACATCATTATATATATATATATATTATATTTTAATTATTTTTTAATGAAATAACATATGATATCCAAAATGAAATATAATTTATTCATTTTATACATGATTTGATAAATCAAAAATCATGGAATTTATTGGAATCAACTAATGGATTTACATGGATTGGTTAACAATTAATCCTTGTAGATAAAATAAAAATATAAACATAAAACAATATCTAATATTATTAAAAATGAAAAGTGTTTTATATAAGATTATGAAGCTATTTTTGTACCCTTTACAATATATTGCAATATATATTAATCATTAATAAACATGATTGATAAGGATTACTCAAGAAAAATCAAAGAAATCCCCCCTTTGGTGTATCCATGGGCTGATGAAAAATCACCCATCATGTGGGTGGGAATATCCTATACTCATGTCATTAAAATGAATCTAATGGAAAATAAGGAAGAATATTAGAGTTATAAAGTGAGAAATATTTATACATGGATTGAGAAATATTGCATGGATCACCAAATAGATAGTTACATATACTTATATCACCACCAATAATTCTATGAATTAATTCATAGATTATAGAATCAATGAGTCATTCCTTAAAAATTTCATCATCCATCAAATTAATTCATCATTCTTTCACCCATGACTTTCATCTTATCAAACATTCAATAAATGATGCACACAAAATATTTGTGAGCATAACACATAATTTTCAATAGCCTCTTGAAATATCATAACAGAATATGGCAAGTATAATTTTATGTAGTTCTATAATATCACCATAATACACCATTTGATATGTTAAAAAACCAATCCATTGAAATGTATTGGGATTAATCATGTCTGACCAAATGACATGAGGATACAATAATCAATGATATATGGAAAAAAGAAACATCATGTGAATATGAATTAGGTAATTTCTCCCTCAGGACCTAGTAGGATAGAGAAAGTATATATGAAATAAATCTTATGTCTCTTTATAAAATCATTTTTATAAATTAGTGGAGTTTATAATGAGTTAAATCATCAAACAATAAATAATAATTCATAATAAAATATGTCATACTCGTCTTGTCACATTTATAAAAAATCCCCAATTTATGAAACTCATTCAATATTTATTTGTAAAAATTATAATGTTTAAAACAACATTTAATGATGAAGTCAATAAAATAATGATAGAAATATATAAATAAAGAGTTAAATTATAATAAAGTGATATATCATATATAAAATCCAATAAAAATACATTAAAACATATGATATACTTCACTTATGGTATATCACATGATGTTTTTTAATATATAACAAATTTTAGGAATGAAGTTAGGTCATATATTCACTAGATGTTATGGATCACTAAAAAATAGGGGTGTACATCAGTGTTGGGGGATATGATCATATTTTTATTGGAGATATTAATAATAAAAGGTAAGTAAATTTTATCAAATTCTTAAAACATGGTATTTTTCTTCATTTTATATATGTTTATTAGAAGGGTGGTTGTTAAAAAATTAAAATCTTTGTGAAAAAATAGAAACAAACTCTATATTGAATGATAATTATTCACATGGAAATTATTTTGAATAATGAAATAAAAATATTTTTTATATTATAAATAAATATTTATATGATTTATAGTGGGTAATATTAACTACACAAGATAAGGATCAAGTGATAATAAATTTTTGTTAATTTATAATTTCCTTTGAGAACTTCAAAAATTCCATGAATTATAATCATGAAAAAATCATGTTATATTATGTATCATATGTCATTAAAAAATTTAACCTGAAATAAAAAAAATATTTATATTTTTTGGTTCATCAGATACATGATTAATTTAGAGAAGAAGTGATAAGATTCTATAGTTGGATAATATTATCATAAGTAATCATTATTTCAATACATCTAAAAATGGGGCCTTGTGTTTCACTTGTAAACAACCAGAATAGAGGGACACACTTTTTTCTATAATTTTTTTTTGAAGAACGATGTTTTAGGGTATTGGCATGTGGTTGCACATGATTAGTGCATAGTTATGGGAAAACATGATCCATTCCATTGATACCGTGCACTTTGGATAGTGGAATTTTCCATGATGCACGTACAAGAACCCCCATATGAAACCATGTGGCCTCATTCATATTAGAAATAGTGGGACTCACTTTTTCCACATGGTTTGGAAAACCGTGTGGGATAACTGTGCGGTCTGTCCAAATCATTAAAAATCATATAATAACACTTTTACATCTTATATAACACCACATTCAAAAATTTCCACTCTAAACAATTATATATATAAATAGGAACCTCCTCCTATCTCCATTTATGTATTTTACCCAAAAATCTATGGTGGTTTTGCCTTTCGATCATCAAGAACCATCAAGAATGTCTATAATTTCTGGATTTATTCTTTCATCAAGGGTTCCTCTTTCCTCTTTCTTGGGTTCTGCTATCTCTAGTTGGTAGGATACCCTAAAATGGATTGAATCATAGATATTTTGGTTTAAAATTGATTTTTATGGTTTTATCTTACCTTTAATAGGATCCTTTGTGGTGCGATTGTGGTTGTCCACTTGATTAAGGAAATATAAATGATTATGGTAGGTGATTCCATGTTTTAGCATCATTATAGATTTTTTGAATGCTATTTTTGATACTTGACTATGTTCTATAGATTGTGTGAAAGGTTTGAAATGTGTTTCTAAAAGGTTTCATGGTTCGTTTGTTTCGAATGGTGGTTTTACAAATGCAAATGGTCTGATATCATTCATGTTATCTTTTTGTGGTTCCAAATAGAATTTATGTATCTTGAATGTGGTGTGATGCACGTTTAGAAATGGATTTTGTGTGTGTATGAACATGATATGGGTTATCCTATGAAATGTGGTGGGTTATCATGTGTTTTTGGGATTCATTATTTATGTATGTGAAAGTGGTGATCTATGTGACATGCGAAATGGAAAATTAAGCACAAAGTGAATATGTATCTAGGTGGGCGCAGTAGGACAAGTATGCTAGTTAGATCGGTTGGTAAAAGGCTCAATTTTTTATAACATGATTGAAGATACAACACAAACTAAAAATTGGGGATGATTAGATTCTACTAGAATATTGGAAGGATTCCACTCTAGTGGATTGTTCACGTGGTTGACGTTGGTTTTGGTTAAAATACCATGTTTTACAGAGATAAAAGGTTCCTAGGATCCCATTAGAGCTAGATCCTATAAGCATATCTCGTGATATGGTTCTCTCCAATAATTTGGTTATCACCATGAGAATACAATGGACATTTCTTTCTTTAAATGGGGAATTCATGTTTCCCTTGAAATTTTTTTTCATTAAAATATTTTGTTAAAATAATTTCTTAAAAATTTCCCTAATTTTGTTCTTAAAAAGGCCATGTTAATTTTTTTCTAATTCTATGAAATTTAATCATAATTTCAATTTTAATCCTACTATTATTTTTATCAAACCCTATATACACTATTCTAGGTATGTAGACATTATTATGTATGAGCTGAGTAAATGCAAGATGTATCTGGGTGCTGATGGTGGATTTGGATTCCAGTGTTCCTCTCATAAAGGCATTTGTGGAGGTGGATTGTGGGTGATTTCTCTCATGTCGCGTGATGGTTTTGGTTTGTGGTTTCTTTGGTTCCATTACCATTTAGTATTTTTGTTTTTCATTAAAGATGTAATTTTTTAACTTGAATTATTGCAACTCTAATGGATATGGATATTGATATTGGTGTAATGCTTCATTATTGAGTATAATTTTTGGTTATTAATCATGGGTGACATCATTAACAAAAGTAAATTGCTAATACATTCCACTAGTTATTAGTAGGTGAGGATCAATAATTCCCCTTAATCCATGTTATGGGCTAGGTTAGGTTTCATTGTCGATGGAACCCCAACTTGGTTCGTAAAAAAAATGTATCAGAGCTTGGATTTCACCATTTCATTGGGTCATGACATTATTGAGAGTCTAGATAGAGTGGAGGTAGGATTGTCCAGGCATGATGCTCTGCTTACGAGTGGGGTGTCTAGCAGATACACCTTGTGATAGAACTTCAGTCACCATGGGATGTTGAGACATGTCAGAATTCTCTTTCGGGTGTGGTGTATAGGCTATAGACTGTACATGGACACTAGTGGATGGTGAGGTGGGTTGGATTGTTATTGAGATGTTTATAATCTTATTTTGAATTGTGTAATTTTTTATAGTTTATTATTATTATTTTTATAATAGTGTATTTATGGTTTTTCAGGTGGTTTTTTTATGTACCAAGATGCATCCTCAGATACTTCCTATGAAACCATGGTAAGAGGAAGAAGTGAGTTCTCCCTCAAAGATTTATTAGTGACTAGTGGATTTCATAGTCCTAGTTGTCCGTTATTTTGGTTAGGGAGTAGGAAATGGTCAAAGTCATATTGTGGAAGGTGTACCCGGTCCATGAAAGGACCAAACATAGGCATCCCTCATAGAAAAACCTCCATCATTTCAAGGTCTCATAAATTCCAAGGAAGTAGTGGTGTGGCTTGAGATTATCGACTGGATGTTTTGGTTTTGATGATACTCCTGAGGTAATAAATGTGAAGTGTGGCTCATTATTGTTGGATGGTCCCCTTCAGCAGAGGTAGGACATCGTGGTCCACGATGGGAAGTATGGACATATGGGTTGGAAGGATTTCATGTTCATCTTTAACTAATAGTATTTTCTAGAGATCATGGCTTTCATAAAGACCTGAGAGTATTTGGATCTTCACCAGGGGATCAAACCATAATGAAATATGCCAATAACTTTGAAGAATTGGTTCAGTTTTCACATGATGTAGTTTCTATTGAGAAACTGAAGGTTCAAAATTTCAAAATATTGAGGTGAATAGATATTCAATACGACATATTCTTGTTCATGTTGATTAATTATGATAGAGTAGTTGATCATACTTTCATGGTAGAGATCAATCATAGTGTAATGTATGGTTTTATGACAACCCTGCTTTTTATTACAACTTAAACATGCTTTATTACATAAAACTTCACTTGATACAACAAAGAAGATCGAGAGGTTTAGTGTCTTTGGGGCTTAGGATCATTACATAAAAACTTTAAACATGAAATAGAACATCCTTATTGAAAACTTCCTTTACATGACCACTACATTCCTTCATACTTAGCATTGCATGGGATAACCTGAGGACATGCATAAGAAAAGGGTGAGCTATAAAGCCCAGTAAGGGAGTACACAATGAATAACATGAGGAGTACAATACATGTTAGGCAATAGGCATATCAATAGATCATAAGAGAGACATGAACATAAAGGCATGATAAAGCATGATAATCATAACATGGAAATGTGGCAACAACACTTAACATTGAATTAGCATGAGCCAAGGCTCATTGCACATGGAGAATGAGTAAACCCTCATTGCACTTGAAGCACGAGTAAACCCTCGTTGCACTTGAATTAGCATGAGTCAACACTCATTGCACATGACGTATCATGATACTATACTTTACCCAATGCATTGGAGCGCTATAAAGGGCGCACCCTTCTTAAACATTTCATTTCATGCATAAGTGTACCACATGGATCATAAAACATGGATTCATAAAGCATAATCATTTCTTCCACGATAAAGGAATGTGGAATTCATACATGAAACTTTACAATCAATATGTAAATGTGCATAAAGGTGAATACCCTTGATGGAGAAATGGGCATAGTATTCACTACACAAAGACATTGGCTTAGAAAATCGGTGCGATTTCGGCAGCGTAACGGCGTAACATAAGAATTCATAAAAACGATTGATGAGAGAGAAAGGGGTTCCTCATCATATTTACATGTAATGGACAGTAAGGAGTTCATATATATACATGTCCCAACAATTGAAATGGAATTTAGAATCATGATACAAAAGTATTGCTTGAATGTAAAAGAAGAGAGAGAAGTTCCTTTCGGAATTTCGGCATAGTAACGGGTGTACATGGGAGGCTTTTAATGAGAGAGAAAGGGTTCTCCCATCATTCAAACAATAAGAGGGCAGTATGGGAGAGGTGAAAAACCATACCCCAACATTCATAATTGAAATTAAAAGGGCAATACAACTTAAAGAAAATTGACAAAAATGAGAAAGGAAGAAAAACCCTTACTTGGAAGTGTGCTTCCAAAGGCTAGAGAGAGGCTTGTGAGAGGCTTCTTGGGAGCTTGGGGCACCTTGAGAGGATTCTAGAGAGAGTAGGGCAGAGGTTGGACGAACTTCAATGGCTTTGAGTGAGGAGGAAGTGGGAGCTTGGGTGGGTTTATATAGGAAAGGTGAGAGAATTCTTTATTATTTAGGTTTGGGACCCCTTATATTAAAATAATCCAAACCACAAACCATCCCATGGTATTTGCCCATGGTTTCTGGAAAAGGGAAGAGGAAAACAATATTTTACAAGGCCAAGGTCCGAACTTATTAAAAAAATAGGGTTGCTTATGTGGAGGTGAGTCACACTCCCATGGAAATTAATTTAAAAAGGCAAAGTGTTGAATAAGTCTTGGGGGCTCCATTAATGCTTTGAAAAGTGAGTCAAACAAACCCAAAACCTTATTATTTTAATTATAAAACACATATTGGCCGAACATAGGGATTATGGTATTTTATTACATCACCATTGGGTCATTATGATGTCATAAAACACATTATATATTTAAATGGTATTTAATTTTTACCCAAAAATTTGACTGTCTCAGAAAATTATGAAAAATTCACCGTTGTATAATTTCGACGTCCTGATTCCAAAAATAATATTTATTTTATCTAAATAATTTTCTAAATATGTGAATTTTCACTTTTAAAATAAAAACCGACATTTATAAAAAAAATCACGGGTTTTGACAAAAATGGCTTTCAAACCTTAATAAAAATTTTAATTGCATTCATAAAATTATAAGATCATTTATATTTAATAAAAATTAATTTAATATTAATAATTATATTTTATTAAAATATTATTTAATTCAAAAATCCTTTAATTTAATAAAATATAATTCTTAATTAAATAATAACTAAAAACATCATTTGTACTTTAAAAACTAATTACAATTCATCAAAAATGACTAGAAATTATATTTCTTATTATATACACAAAATAATGTACATGAACATGGTGCTACTTATTTGTTACATAACCCCTTAAAATAGCCGCATAAGACCTAAGGGTAAGGTGCGCGATGGTGACAGACTCTTGGGGCTGCTCGGATAACATCGCTCGAGTGGTAATCTCTTTCAACTTGCATTTTTCCCGTAGACGATCACGTTCGAGCTTGACTTGATGAAGCTTAGCTTGGGCTTGGTCAAGGGCAAAGCCCAAATACGCCACCTCCTTTCCGAGCTCCGAGAAATGGGCTTCGTAAGGGGCAATTCTACTGGATGAGGCCATCGCTTCCTTTGTCTGAGTAGAAAATTGGTTCGTTAAAGCCTTATATTTAAACTACCCTGATGATCACTGTTCAACGGCTATAAAAGTAACGGTCACAAATCTTAACATAAAACTTAAAGAAGTTGACATCTTATAAAAACATAAAGAAACATTTAACTGGATCAAGAGGGATTTTCCATTAATGAAAATTTGGGTCGTTACAACATTCCCCCCTTAAGAAATTTCGCCCTCGAAATTTTCCTTTTCCCACACTAAAACAAATGTGGATAACTTAGCTTCATTATATCCTCCGACTCCCAAGTTGCTTCTTCAAACTTGTGGTTTCTCCACAACACCTTGACGAGGGGAATTGTCTTATTTCGTAGAACTTTTTCTCTACGATCTAAGATCTTCACTGGTTGCTCCTCATAAGAAAGATCGTCTTCTAATTGTACCACCTCAGAAGAGAGTACATGTGAAGGGTCTGGTATGTACTTTTTTAAGAGGGATACATGGAAGACATCATGCACCTTGGCCATTGTAGGTGGAAGTGCTAGTCGATAGGCCACAGCCCCAACACGATCAAGAATCTCGAAGGGGCCGATGTACCTTGGACTTAACTTCCCTTTCTTTCCAAACCTCATGACCTTCTTCCACGGAGATATGCGTAAAAACACCATGTCTCCGACTTTAAACTCAAGGTCTCGTCGACGATTATCTGCATAACTCTTCTGTCGACTTTGGGCTGCCTTGATATGCTGTTGAATGGTTTTCACCTTCTCTACCATTTCTTCGACCATTTCTGGTCCAAGCACATTACGTTCACCGACCTCATCCCAACATGCCGGTGTTCTGCACCTTTTCCCATATAGGGCTTCATATGGTGCCATTTGGATGCTCGAGTGGAAACTATTATGATAAGAGAACTCAACTAGAGGAAGATGTTGATCCCATCCTCCTTTAAAGTCCATTGAGCACGCTCTCAACATATCCTCAAGTGTTTGGATAGTCTGCTCGGATTGGCCATCAGTTTGAGGATGATAGGCCGTACTGAAGTTCAGTTTAGTATTCAGAGCATGTTGAAGACTCTTCCAAAACTTAGAGGTAAATCTTGGATCTCGGTCCGACACAATAGATAGTGTTACTCCATGCAACCGTACCACTTCCCTGATATATATCCGTGCCAGTTGATCCAAAGAGAAATCCTCTCGAATAGCAATGAAGTGTGCAGTCTTTGTAAGACGATCCACAATAACCCAGATTGCATTGTTTCTTTTGGATGTCCTTGGAAGTCCAGTGACGAAGTCCAGGGTGATGTTCTCCCATTTCCATTCTGGTATGGGCAATGGTTGCATCATCCCCTTAGACTTCTGCCTCTCTGCCTTCACTTGCTGACACACCAGGCACTTTGATGTATATTCGGCGATCTCCTTCTTCATATTATCCCACCAAAAGTTTTCTCGGAGATCTCGATACATCTTTGTGCTCCCTGGGTGAATAGAGAAATTTGAACTATGTGCATCATCCAAAAGTTCCTTCTTCAGCTCCGAACTTGATGGGACACATAGTCTTTTCCCAAACCGCACAATTCCTTCTTCATTAACATTAAACTCTGAGGATTTTCCCTTTTTGATAGCTTCCACTTTTTCTTGGATTCTCGCATCATCCTTTTGAGCATCCTTTAACCTTTCCAAAAGAGATGGTTGAGCAATCATTTGTGAAAGGATTGATGATTTTCCCTTCTTTATGATTCCCACGTCCATCTTCATCAAGTCTAAGAAGATTGGATCCTTCTCAATTCTCATCATTGATAGAACTGCTGGATCCTTTCTACTTATGGCATCTGCCACCTTGTTCGCCTTCCCAGGGTGGTAATGTATTGAATAGTCATAATCCTTTATGAGCTCTATCCATCTTCTCTGGCGCATATTAAGCTCTTTCTGTGTGAATATATATTTAAGACTCTTGTGGTCAGTATATATCTCACATTTCTCTCCATAGAGATAATGCCGCCAGATTTTCAAGGCAAAGATCACCGCCGCCAACTCCAGATCATGCGTTGGATAGTTTCGCTCATGGATTTTCAACTGCCTTGAGGCATAGGATATCACTTTATCATTCTGCATCAGCACACATCCTAAGCCCTTCTTCGAAGCATCACTGAATACCACAAAAAGCTCCCCACTTGTGGGTAAAGTGAGCACGGGTGCAGTGATAAGCCTCCTTTTCAACTCCTTGAAGATTTCTTCGCATTCATCACTCCAAGAAAACTTTACTCCCTTTCGAGTTAGCTTGGTAAGAGGGTTGGACAATCGTGAGAAGTTTCTCACAAATCGTCGATAATATCCAGCTAACCCCAAGAAGCTACGGATGTCAGTTACCGATGTTGGCCTTGGCCACCCCTCAATTGCATCTGTTTTGGAGGGGTCCACAGATATCCCATTGCTTGTGATGATATGGCCCAAGAATGAGACCTCCTTCAACCAGAACTCACACTTGCTGTACTTGGCATAGAGCTTCTCCTTGCGCAAAGTCTCCAGTACAGTTCTTAAATGCTCCTCATGGTCCTCCTTGGTTTTGGAGTATATTAGAATATCATCTATAAAGACTACCACAAATTTATCTAGGTAATCTCTAAAGACTCTATTCATCAAGTCCATGAATATTGCTGGAGCATTGGTGAGTCCAAAAGGCATTACTATGAATTCATAGTGCCCGTACCTTGTACGAAAAGCAGTCTTGGGGATATCTTCCTTCTTTACCCTTACTTGATAATATCCCGACCGCAAATCGACCTTGGGAAGTATTGTGCTCCACGCAGTTGATCAAACAAGTCATCGATTCTTTGGAGAGGATACTTGTTCTTTATCGTGATTTTGTTAAGTTCACGATAATCGATGCAAAGCCGCATTGACCCATCCTTCTTCTTGACGAAGAGGACTGGTGCACCCCATGGTGATGCACTTGGGCGTATAAACCCTTTATCCAGATTCTCCTGTAGTTGTTTCTTTAGTTCTTCAAGCTCAACCATAGCCATTCTATATGGAGTCTTGGATATTGGTAGCGCCCCAGGTATAAGTTCAATTGAGAACTCAACATCTCTTCTTGGAGGAAGACCAGGAAGTTCCTCGGGAAATACTTCAGCGAATTCCCTCACAATAGGCATTTCTTCAAGGGTGGTTTCTTCCTTGGACTCAATCATCTGAGCCAGATATGCGTGCTCATAAGGTAGTAATATCCATGCTTGAGATGATGGAGCTAAAGGAGATTCATCTTCCTCCTGACACTTGTAAAGAATCGGGGGTCGATTCTCCATATGGAGTGTAATTTCCCTCTCCCGACAATTTATGTTGGCTCTATATAAGGAAAGCCAATCCATGCCAAGAATTGCATCAAATTCCACCAAAGGGAGTATGACGAGGTTCGCCAGGAAATTCAATCCACAGATTATAACAGGGGAGGACTTATACTCATGGGATGCAATGATTGCCCCATTTGCCGTACTCACCGACATCTTTACTTCCATGATTTGTGGTGGTGCAGGGATTATTCTACTAAACTTTTGAGATATAAAAGAATGCGTAGAACCTGAATCAAAAAGTACGTTCGCTATTCATGAATGAATAACTAGCGTACCTGTCACCACTTCGTTGTCGGGGTTCACTTCGGCAGAAGTGATGGCAAAAGCTCTTCCTTGCTGTCTTGGAGGTTGTTGATTGCCTCCGATAACCCTTGGATTAGGGCACTGATTCGCAAAATGACCCGGTTCTTTGCATTTGAAGCATTGAACAACGCGTTGAGGTTCGAACGGAGCGTTCCTCCCCTCCGTCGCAGCCGCGGGTCCTTCTTGCTGACAGTTAACAGCTAGGTGCCCTTCTCTTCCACATTTGAAGCATTTTCTTGTCCCCCTAAGGCAATTTCCAGGGTGCTTCTTTCCACACTTTTGGCAAGTGGGGTGCTGGAATTTCTTAGCGTCGTTGGATTTATCCATCGGACCACCAGCATTGAAGTCCACCTTCCGCTTCTTGTCTCCATGATACCCCTGTGATTCTCCGATCTCCATTTCAACCTTGAGGGTACATCGGACAATTTCCTCATAGCTGTCGAAGTCACGGATCGCTAAAGCTTTCCGCAAGCTAGGCTTCAGCCCACCAAAGAAGCGGTCAACCTTGCATTCGGGGGTAACGACAAAGCCGGAAGCGTATCGTGCAAGCCATGTGAAGTTTGCCTCATACGCTCCCACAGATTCCTCATCTTTCTGCTTGAGGGAAAGGAAGTCCCTTTCCATCTTAAGACGGAGGGTGCGTGGAAAATATTTATCGAAAAACATCTTCCGGAATACCTTCCATTCCAAAGCCTCGATCTCCTCCTCAGGCTTCGTATTTTTGATCAACGTCCACCATTGATCAGCTTCACCCTCCCTATGATAAGCCACCAAGAGAACCTTCTCTTTTTCAGAGCATTGGAGGATAGAGAATATCTTTTCAATGGAGTTGATCCATTGTTCAGCAATCGTGGGATCAGATGATCCACTAAAAGTAGGAGGCCTTTGTCTCATGAAGCTTTCAATAGCGACTTGTTCTTTCTTAGGGGGGGTTGAACGTTCCTCTTGACCAGTGTTTCTATTCAAAACTTGAGTTAGCTGAGAGAGAAGCGTGACAAAGTTCGCGATTCCCGCTCCCATCGGATTGGGCATCTCATTAGTACAATCATCACACTGATCTTCACAACGGTTGTTAGCCCGAGTTCTCCTATTACCGGCCATTGGCTGGAATAAAAGGAAAGTTAGGGGTAACACATAAAGGGTAATCCAAAGACAAAAGTTGATGACTTATAAATAAACTTTAATCTCTTTAACTCATGAGTCTATAGGATTCAATCCAGGCTTTTCATGATCTTCCTTCTAACATATATTCTTAGGGGATTTTTCCCTTAATAAGGGTTCATACTAAGATTGTGAATTTATCAAAACATATCCCCCGGGAGTGTCGTAACCAAGAGTGCAGCAAGGCCCGTTGTCGTGCACCAGTTCCCGTTCGAGTCTAGCTCAAAGCGGTGTTTTCGGGTTTTACCCCTAGGATACATCTGTGCCAGAGCCGCCTCTACCTGCTCGTATCCAGACAGGGATGTATTTGTTTGATAAAACACTTACTTAGTATTTACCAAAACTTAGGGATGTTTTTATTATGCTTAGTCTTGTATCTAAGGCTTTACTAGGGTTTCCTAATCCCAAAAATAACTAAACCTATCCTCTGATACCAACTATGACAACCCTGCTTTTTATTACAACTTAAACATGCTTTATTACATAAAACTTCACTTGATACAACAAAGAAGATCGAGAGGTTTAGTGTCTTTGGGGCTTAGGATCATTACATAAAAACTTTAAACATGAAATACAACATCCTTATTGAAAACTTCCTTTACATGACCACTACATTCCTTCGTACTTAGCATTGCATGGGATAACCTGAGGACATGCATAAGAAAAGGGTGAGCTATAAAGCCCAGTAAGGGAGTACACAATGAATAACATGAGGAGTAAAATACATGTTAGGCAATAGGCATATCAATAGAGCATAAGAGAGACATGAACATAAAGGCATGATAAATCATGATAATCATAACATGGAAATGTGGCAACAACACTTAACATTGAATTAGCATGAGCCAAGGCTCATTGCACATGGAGCATGAGTAAACCCTCATTGCACTTGAAGCACGAGTAAACCCTCGTTGCACTTGAATTATCATGATTCAACACTCATTTCACATGATGTATCATGATACTATACTTTACCCAATGCATTGGAGCGCTATAAAGGGCGCACCTTTCTTAAACATTTCATTTCATGCATAAGTGTGCCACATGGATCATAAAACATGGATTCATAAAGCATAATCATTTCTTCCACGATAAAGGAATGTGGAATTCATACATGAAACTTTACAATCAATATGTAAATGTGCATAAAGGTGAATACCCTTGATGGAGAAATGGGCATAGTATTCACTACACAAAGACATTGGCTTAGAAAATCGGTGCGATTTCGGCAGCGTAACGGCGTAACATAAGAATTCATAAAAACGATTGATGAGAGAGAAAGGGGTTCCTCATCATATTTACATGTAATGGACAGTAAGGAGTTCATATATATACATGTCCCAACTATTGAAATGGAATTTAGAATCATGATACAAAAGTATTGCTTGAATGTAAAAGAAGAGAGAGAAGTTCCTTTCGGAATTTCGGCATAGTAACGGGTGTACATGGGAGGCTTTTAATGAGAGAGAAAGGGTTATCCCATCATTCAAACAATAAGAGGGCAGTATGGGAGAGGTGCAAAACCATACCCCAACATTCATAATTGAAATTAAAAGGGCAATACAACTTAAAGAAAATTGACAAAAATGAGAAAGGAAGAAAAACCCTTACTTGGAAGTGTGCTTCCAAAGGCTAGAGAGAGGCTTGTGAGAGGCTTCTTGGGAGCTTGGGGCACCTTGAGAGGATTCTAGAAGGAGTAGGGCAGAGGTTGTACGAACTTCAATGGCTTTGAGTGAGGAGGAAGTGGGATCTTGGGTGGGTTTATATAGGAAAGGTGAGAGAATTCTTTATTATTTAGGTTTGGGACCCCTTATATTAAAATAATCCAAACCACAAACCATCCCATGGTATTTGCCCATGGTTTCTGGAAAATGGAAGAGGAAAACAATATTTTACAAGGCCAAGGTCCGAACTTATTAAAAAAATAGGGTTGCTTATGTGGAGGTGAGTCACACTCCAATGGAAATTAATTTAAAAAGGCAAAGTGTTGAATAAGTCTTGGGGGCTCCATTAATGCTTTGAAAAGTGAGTCAAACAAACCCAAAACCTTATTATTTTAATGATAAAACACATATTGGCCGAACATAGGGATTATGGTATTTTATTACATCACCATTGGGTCATTATGATGTCATAAAACACATTATATATTTAAATGGTATTTAATTTTTACCCAAAAATTTGACTGTCTCAGAAAATTATGAAAAATTCACCGTTGGATAATTTCGACGTCCTGATTCCAAAAATAATATTTATTTTATCTAAATAATTTTCTAAATATGTGAATTTTCACTTTTAAAATAAAAACCGACATTTATAAAAAAAATCACGGGTTTTGACAGAAATGGCTTTCAAACCATAATAAAAATTTTAATTGCATTCATAAAATTATAAGATCATTTATATTTAATAAAAATTAATTTAATATTAATAATAATATTTTATTAAAATATTATTTAATTCAAAAATCCTTTAATTTAATAAAATATAATTCTTAATTAAATAATAACTAAAAACATCATTTGTACTTTCAAAACTAATTACAATGCATCAAAAATGACTAGAAATTATATTTATTATTATATACACAAAATAATGTACATGAACATGGTGCTACTTATTTGTTACATAACCCCTTAAAATAGTCGCATAAGACTTAAGGGTAAGGTGCGCGATGGTGACAGACTCTTGGGGCTGCTCGGATAACATCGCTCGAGTGGTAATCTCTATCAACTTCCATTTTTCCCGTAGACGATCACGTTCGAGCTTGACTTGATAAAGCTCAGCTTGGGCTTGGTCAAGGGAAAAGCCCAAAGATGCCACCTCCTTTCCGAGCTCCGACAAATGGGCTTCGTAAGGGGCAATTCTACTGGATGAGGCCATCGCTTCCTTTGTCTGAGTAGAAAATTGGTTCGTTATAGCCTTATATTTAAACTACCCAGATGATCACTGTTCAACGGCTATAAAAGTAACGGTCACAAATCTTAACATAAAACATAAAGAAGTTGACATCTTATAAAAACATAAAGAAACATTTAACTGGATCAAGAGGGATTTTCCATTAATGAAAATTTGGGTCGTTACAGGTTTCTTTAGAACTATGTCAATAGTAGGCCTGGGTAGTGGAAATACATCATAGAAGATGATAAATCAAGATGAGTAGGAATAGAGGGTAGGTTGTAGTCCAATCCATCCTTCCTGGCCATTTTTGTATGTGGATTCAAATGGTAGATTAAATTAATTACACTAGTGAGAGAAGGTAGGGAATATGCGGTAATCTTATTCAGCTCCACTCAAACCATTCCATCGATTTGGATCTATGTGACGTCGCAGAAGGTTTGCAATGCCGCACACCCATATCATGGTGGTAAAAGATATTTGGTATTCATATGGATGTCGTCCCTGTCAAAACTGACTTGGAAAGTAAGTTCTTGGATTGGTGTTCGTAGCAGCAGGACTAGATATTTTAAGGAAAGAGTCATTTGAAGGTGGTGTTTTAGGCTAGTAGTTATTCTCAAGCTCAGTAAAAGTTGAGGCATCTTCATGTTATGGATTAGGAACCATTAGAATATAATGCAGGACTAGTGATGGTTTGAGGTATGGTTCTTTTTTCATCATCTATAGTAGTTTCCTTGTTTGAAATTGGTGTTGCTATTTCATTTATTTATACTGGTGTCATAAATATGTTGAATTTACCCACCAATTATATGTCAAATGTGATGGATTTGGTAACACTACTGGGTATAAAGTGAGAGAATGGTTTTAGGTGTCATTCTTGTGCAATCACCTTGTTCGGGGTTTAACTGGAATGTGATTTTCTGGTTTTGGAGATGGGCCTCTTTGATGCGATCCTTGGTTATGGATTGGATAGTGTGTTTTTAGGTGCACATCAACTATTATCATCAGTGAGTGAGTTTCATGGAACCTGAAGGGGGTAGATAGGTTTTTCATGGTGAATGAGATCATCAGTCAGGATATACATGACCAAATTTTTTCAGAATTAGGAAACCTTTGTTTTCAGTTCTCTTTGGTCACATTGGAGGTTGATGAACGTTCTCCTATGGGTGGATTTCCTCTTTTGTTGGATGAGTTCCTAAGGGAATTTTCAGGTTTTTATACAAAAATGGATGTGGAATTCAATATATATTTTTCATTGGTAGAACAAAAAATATCTCTTCCCTCATACCATATTGCCCACACAAAATTGAGGAAATTAAAGGTAAAGATGGATGATTTGGAATTCAAATGATTAATTCACCCAAACAACTCCCCTTCGGTTGCCAATTTTTTTTCAAATATGTATGATGGATATCTCTAGTTTTGTATTGATTACTAGATATTGAATAATGTAAAAATCATGAACAAATACCCATTTCCCCATATTTACGACCTTTTTGATCATCATAAAGAGGAAATGTATTTTTTCATGGATGATTTTAAATGTGGGTATCACCAATTCAGAGTTGGATAGGTGGATGTTCTGAAAATATATTTCTAAATTATATGAAACAATTTTTCAGTATTTGGACATGACTTTTGGGTGGAAGAATTCTCCAGTGGTCTTTATGGAACTTATAAACCGAGTGTTGCACTAGTATCTTGACTCATTTGTCAAGGTATTTTTGGATGAAATCTTTATCTATTCCTATAATGAGAAGGATCATGATTTGAATTTGTGGATTGTGTTAGGAACTCTAGGGGATAATCATATCTATATAATGTTTTCCATGTGCACCTTATGGATCAAGGAGGTGAAGTGTCTAGGCCTTGTGATCTTGGAAAAAGGGGTTTTAGTGGACCCTAAGAAGATAAATGAAATTATGTCATGGGCGGAATCGAAGAATGTTTTCAGGATCTGAAGCTTTATGGTCTTGGTAGGGCATTACAGTAGGTTCATCCAAGATTTCTATTGACTTTATTCTTTTTTAATAGCGCTCATATATTTTGTGGTGAAGGTTTAATGGAGTTCAAAGTTTTAATCATCCTTTTAGGAGCTTAATAAGTGGTTGAACACAACCCATGTTCTTGTATTACCATAATCATGGAAAGTGTATATGGTCTACTGTGATATTCAGGTATGGGTCTTGTGTGTGTGTTGATAAAGGATGATTATGTGGTGGCATATGGTTCTCACCAACTTTGACCCCACGAAAATAATTATTCATACTATGAATAGATGTTAGGGTCTATGATTCATGTCATCAAGCTGTGGAATAATTGTATTTTTGGGTTGAAGTTTGTGGTTTATTTAGGTCACAAGATTCTAGCATATATATTCCCCCGAATGATATGAATTTAATGTAATGTCGATGGGATGAGTACCTTATGGGGATCAATTTTGATGTAATATACACCCAATGAAATGGTAATGTGGTTGCAGATTTATTGAGATGGAAAGTGTCAGATCAAGCATAAAAGGATTATATTGATGAATGGTATTTGATGGGAATTTTTTCTAAGTTTCACCTTGGGATAAAGTAGAATTGTGGACGAGTGTTCTTGGTCAGTATTAAGTTGGATCCATCCCTTATAAAGTTTATTTGGAAGTATAAGCCTATTGATGAGTTTTTCCAACTCTCTATGCAGTTATTAAATAGTGGGGAGGTTTCTTGTGAGTGGTCATACTATCTTGAGGGAGTTTTATTTTTCCAGGTACGCTTCATGGTTCTATTGTCATTGCAGAAGGGGGTGATGTAGGGTATCCAACAGTCTCATTAGATCATTCATCTTGGTACCACCAAGATGTTTTATGATGTACATAATCAGTCATGGCAGCCAAGTTGGGGATATGATATAGATTTATTTGTATCATAGTGTTATACTTTCTAGTGGGTTAATGTAGAGCACTAGAGACACATTAGATTTCTTCATACCTTAATTATTCCTACCTAGATGTGGGATAAGGTCTCTATGGAATTTATTATCACTATCCTCATACATATCGAGGATGGGATTTAATTTGGGTGGTGTATGAATGTTTAACAAAATCAGACTATTTCATTCCAATTTGATACTCAACCAATGTGGATGAATTGGAATGATTAAATGTTCATGAGATAGAGAGGGTTCATGTTGTTCCGTCAGAATCTGTTTCATACATGAACCCCCATTTCACCTCTCATATTTGGGAAGGTCTTTAGAAGGAAATGGGGATTCATGTCAAGTTGAGTATGAATTACCATCCTCAAATGGATCGTCAGATGGTGTGGGCGAATCTGATATTGGAAGATATGTTCTGAGCATGTGTGTTTGATTTTAGAGGATCACGGGATAGCTAATTGGGTTTTTTTTATTTTTTTTATAATTATAGTTAAAACACATCTATATGAATTGATTCCTTTGAGGTGATTTATGGTCAGCCGTGTCCGTCCCCTTTATGATGGATGGAAGTGGGTAAGACCTCATTGTTGTGACCTAACCTTATGAAAAAATCATCCGATGAAGTAAAATCGATCATCCAATGGTTTCTATCAGATCAGAGTAACTATAATTCTTATACTGATCAATGATGTTAATATTTAGAGTTCATTGTGGGTGATTGGGTGTTTATGAAGGTGGATCCTGACATAGGTCACCATTGTATTGGTTATAAAGGGAAACTAATGCTAAGGTATGCCATAAATTTTTAGTTTATAGGGAGATTTAGTAAGGTGGAATAACCATTATATGTTCCATATCCATTGACATTAATTCAGGAAATGTTCCATGTCTCTCATCTAATAAAGTATAATCCAGATCCATTTCATGTTTTGAATTTGTATGAATTAAAATTGAAGAAAGATTTGTATATGTTTGAGTATCTAGTATGAATTATGGATTCCCAAGAGAAGGTTCTTTAGAGTAATTCCATAAAATTATTTAGAGTTATTTGGTAGCGTGGTATTGATGAACATGAGGAATGGGAGTAGAAGTCTAGGGTTGAAGAGCAATATATTTTTTTGTTCTATAATTAGACTTTTTAGTGACTTTTATAGGGAAGAATTTTTTCATAGTGGTGAGAATTTTCACATCCATTATTTTATTTTGATGGATTATTGTGTTTATTTTTAATCCTATATATATCATGGTATTCAATAGTGTGTTTGTTGAAGATTCGATTTTTTTGTTCTTGACAGTAGAGTGTTCACTGTAGGGGTACAGTTACGGGAAAGTGTATACCATCCTAGGGGAAACAAGGTTCCATGAACAGTAGAACTACCCAGGCCACAAAATTTTCTCAATGGGTATGTGACTTCCACTAGAAACTATGTGTCATTGTTCCTCTTTATGAGAGAGGGATGCACAGTTGCTGCACAGTTTGGAAATATGTGTAGGCTAACCATGCGTCTCACCCATATCATTAAAAATATAAAAACTGCCCTTTTCCATCATACAATTTACCCAATTTTCAGAAATTTCTCCTCAAAATCTGGATTTATTGCCCTATAAATTTTTTTATATCTTCATAGATCCCTTTAAACCTCAATTATTAGGTGGTTTTGGCTTTGGATATTTAGGAATCATTAATTTAGCCTCTCTTTACTTGATTTCTTCCTTTTTATAGGGTCCCTCTTTCTTCTTTCTTGGGTTATCTTTTATCTAGTAGATTAGTTACCCTAATTTGGGTTGAATCGTGGTTGTTTTCATTTAAAATTTATGTTTATGGTTTGATCTTTCCTTTATATGGTTCCTTTGTGATGCGGCTGTGGTTTTCGATGAAATTCTGAAAATTACCAAGAATGAGGTATGTGATTTTATGTTTTAACATTATTAGATGAGTTTGGTAGGAATTCATTGCTTCTAGATTGTGTCATATATATTTTTAGAGGGGTTTTTACTTTTTTTCAAAGGATTCATGGTTAATATGTTTTTAATTGTGGGTATAAAAATTTAAATAGTTGGATTCCATGAGTTCATTACTTATTGTGCCTCTAAATGGGTTCTATATTTTTTTCCAGTGGTTCGATGAATGTTTTAAAATGGATTTGGTGTGAGAATGAACATCGTATGGGTTATTACTAGGAATAGTTTTGGTTTATCATGTGTGTTTATGATTATTTATATATGTATGTGAAAGTGGTGATATATGTTAGAGGTGAAATGGAAAAGTGAGCACAATGGGAATCATAGGTATCTATGTGGCCAGACATGGACTAGTACACCAGATGAATCAGAGGGAATAAGGCCTAGTTTATTCAAGAAGGAATGATGTTAAAACACTACATAAACTTTTTTGATGATTGGAGACCACTGGACCTTGGGATGGATTCCCCTTTAGTGGCTCGTGCCCGAGGAAAATGTGGGTTATGGATGTTATTCCATGTTTCACTAAGATATTAATTTCTTTTGGAACCACAAGATCTATATCCTATAATAATTTCTTGTGACATGTTTCTATCTTTTTATGTGGTTCTCACTATCAGTATAAGGTTGAACTTGCTTTCATTATAATGGAAATTCATGTTTCCTTTGAATATTTTTCTTTAAAATTTTTTTCTTAAGATAATTTAATAAAAATGTCTCTAATTTATTTCATAAAACAAACATGTTAATTTGTCTTTTATTACAGTGCCATGTTTTCTTAATTTTGGATGGAATACTACTACACATTCGATCAAACCCTATGTAAACCTTTTAGTGAATGTCGACTTTATTATGTATGACCCAAGTAAATAAAATATATATCGTAGTAGTGGTGGATCATGTTTATAGTGTTCAAATCTTATAGATGTTTGTGGAGGTGGATTGAGAGTTATGGACCTCTTGTTTTATAGAGGTTTTTGGGTATTAGTTTAGTTGGTTCTTTTCTTTTATTAGTATTTTGTTTTTTTTGTTTAAATATGTGAAATGTTTAGCTTGATTTATTGTATATCTTATGGTTATGGATATTGATCTTGTTGCAATCGTTTATTATTGAGTATTATTTTTGGTTGTTTATCATTGGTGAAATCATTCGAAAAATTTCATTATTTACACCTTGGAAATATTTACCATACCATGGGGCTCGGGAATGCCCCTTGGGCCATGCTGCGTGCTGGGTTAGGTGTTGGGTTGGAGGGCACCCTATATTGGTTTGTGACATAATTAATTTCCTTTTTATGGAATATATAACCATGAAAATTTTATGTTTTCTATTTATATATTTCACTTCATTTCACTGGTTAGTGATTTAGTCTCCTAGGAAATCATGCATTGGAATTTGGAGTAAACCAAATCTATTATGAGACTTTGTCCACCATGTGATCTTATCTTGGATGTACGCCTTGACTCATTATCAACCCATATTATATGACCCCATCATATTTCCTATTATTCCATGATATTATGATATATTTTTCATTATGTTATGATTTTAGGTGATTAATCTTGAGACTTCTCTTTTATGATATCATGTTATACCATTGAATCTAATGTTATGATTCCTTATCATGTCATTCCACGACTTGGATTTTTACCCCAGCCCTTTTTTATGTATTTCTCATGTTATCGAAGGATGTTCTAGGAGATAAAATGTATTGAGGTGATCATTATAATTATTTAAATAAGGACCTAATGTTTTAGTTACATTTTGATTTATTATGATCATAGTCTTCGAAAGACACCAGGTGTTTTTTAATTATTTTGTATTTAATGATATTTATGGTAAAAATCATGAAACAATAAGTGTATAAGGGATACGTTACTATAGTTGGTATGGGATAAATAAATAGTTATTTTTGGCAATTAGTATTAGAAAAATATGAGGATATATTTAGGGAAAAGACTAAACATAAGAAAATATCCCAAAATTGTTGTTAAGTAGAGTGAGTGTTTTCCACAAAAATACAAACCTGGATGTATACTACATGTGATTGTGGATGTAGGATAGTTATAAATAGTGTTAATAACCTCCAAAAAGATACATTAACCTAGACTTTATCGTCCCCAGGGTCATAACAACTGATGTTGTAGCTCACATAGTTTGACACTCTCGAGGGATATGTATTTGATATTCATAAACTCATTATGTACAATTATATTGGACTTGAATGGATTATTAGATTAAAAATATTATATGATAAGTTACTAGGGAGAAACTATATTGAATCCTTTACACTCATAAGTTAGGATATACAAGTTATTTATAATTTATTACTTCTAGATTTATAAAAATACCTTCTTCTATGTTAATGCACTCCCATATTGTTTTTATATTCCTTTTAGTTAATGAAAATGAATATGGGAAATAATGACAATAAACAATGTGATGTTAAACATAATGATTTATCTAATGAAATTTCTAACAAAATGAGAATAGAATATTTAAATCTTTTTATTCTTCCAAATAATCTATCTCAATTACGGTTAAAAAATGGATCAGGGGGTAAAAAAGGGAATGATTGAATGTCATGTAAATACATGTGTTAATGATGTTAAATAAAAAAATATTTAATTTTAAACATGTAAATAATGTGGGATGAGGCACCATGGAAACATAATCATAGGAAATAGAAGATGAATTATTTGTGGAAAATGAGGGAACATAGAAGATAATTTCCAATGAAAAATAATGTGACCATTTAAAAAGACGTAGGGAAGTAATGTTCAGCCTAAGGTATGACTAATAGTTCAAAGTCATAGATTTTGGGAAATTTTTCATTACCCATTTCAATTCCCTAATCCAAGGATTAATTCATCATAGATTATGATTTTGAAAATGCTTGAGGTGGAAAGATTAAATTATTTAGGTATTATTACATGAGAATCATGATGTTGAAGTATTTTTTTTAATGATATTATTATTATGAATCAGAGAAATATACTAATTATTATGAAGTATTTTTCTATGTATTTTCCTAAATATGTAAAATGGTACTGATGGAATAGAATGAAATTTTATGATATGGTGATATTTTATTGAAAAAACTTTATCGAGGAAAATATAATCTTTGATATGTTCTTGATGTTAAGGATGTTATAGTTAATAAATATTTTAAAAAAAAAGACAGACTAGGATTAAAATCGTAAGTGGGTAATCCTTAGTGAGTAACAAAACTAATTTTATGAATAATGTTATTTTTAAAGATGTTTATTTTAATATTGAGAAAGTTATAGGATAATGAGTAATTATGAATATGATTATTAAATTTTTATTACATTTTTATAAAATGGGCAACCCCTAAGGTAGTTGAAAATCCACCACATCTTGTAAGGTCACAGGGATTGAACCCAAAACTACAGGGCGATAAGGTTTTATCGCCTACCACTGGCCTATATGATCAACTAGTTAGTATGATGTTTTTTTGACATAAATTATCTAATTGATTAATATTATATTGAATATAGGAAACTTATTTTATGATAAAATATTTTTGAATATTTCGGTTTCTAATGTTATAAATGATATTTTTTGGAAATATATCATTAAGTTTTGGTATATGTAACAAATAGGTATAACATGTGATATACCATGAAATATTGTTTGGAAATAAAAAAAAATTTAGATATTGAGGTTATTTATGATGTAGTGTTATTTTTTAACGGAATGATTTAATTTGGAAAATAGATTTTTTGACTAATATGAAGAATTATAAATTTTTCATGTTGTCTTACCTTGTGAAAATAATTTCATTTTTTGTTAACATTTAAAAATTATTTTTACTATTTTCAGGATCATTTTATCTATTTGAGGTTTATTTTAGTACTTTTGGAATGAAAATTCAATTTAATACTCATTGTTTTGTGAAACAGATGAGATTTGGATAAAAAACGATTAATGGAATAAATTATACTTCTCAATTAAGTAATTTTGTTATTTTATTTTTCAAGATAAAAAAATTATCCATCAACATTAGGAAATAGTTATTGAAATAAAAATGATAGTCATTTTTTATATATCAATGAGCACTTTTATTTCTTTTGAAAAAAATATGTGTAATTTTATTTTATAAATGGATTATTTTTCCAAATCCATTTATTTTATTAAAAGTAATTTTATTCTATTTAGACACTTAGTTATGTAATTAACTTTTTCTTACCTTTTCCCTCTTCTCTAGATAATGTTTAACAAATAGTTTTATGATGTGGGTTTTTATCGAATGCATTTTCAAATGTGAAACTCCTAATTATTGAGAAATAGTTCAAATTGGGAGAATGAAGAAATTTTAATGGGGGATTAATGTGTGTTCCTGGAGTTTTATCACAAAAAATAGATACTATATTCGATAGCATATATGATATGCAACACTAAGGTTAAATGAACCAAAAGAATATTATTATTTAATTATGATAATTTTAAACAAGACACACCATTGGTGGGTATGTGTAATAGAAACTATATTTTGAAATATTAATAAATTTCCTACCCACTATATTTTTATTGATAAATTTTAATGAAATAAGATCTAAACTATTTATAAAGATATTTTTTTTGATTATAAAATTTATTTCCCTCAATATAATTTTTACTGAATTCTATGATATGATATTATAATTAATTTATGGATCTTTTAAAAATATAAGTTAATAAAATTAAAATCATTTTTGGAATCATAAAATCAAAATAATCATAATATAAAATTTGGGGGCTCTTTCAAAATATTTGATTTTTAGTGAATAGTGAAAGTTAACATTTTATCAAATACTGTCATTTCTTTTCATTAAATCAAGTAATTTAAAAAAAAATCCATTGTACAACTTTTAATAAAAATAAATATAAACCATTTTTTTGAAAAATAATATTTATTTTATTGTAATCATCAATTTTCATTATTTTAGAATAAGATTATTTTTATTCTTAGAAGCATGGATTTCTAAAAACTATTCATTATTGTGTAATGATTTTCTATTTTATTATGTTAAAATAACCACTAGTAAGGAAAATTTAATTGGAATTCATATACTAAATATATATATATATGTGTGAATTAAAATTCATATAATAATAATTATTATTCATATATTTATTATAGGATCATATATTCCTTGAAAAATTAATTTTTGAAAAACACATTTTGACATATTTTATTTGTATAATTTTATATTTAATTTATAAAATTATGTGTTTTAGATTTTATAAAATATATAAAATATTTTTTATTTCAATAATTAATAATATTTATGATGGAGACATTAATATTTGTTATAATGAATACAAGAAACAGTAATGAAACGTGTTACAGTGGTGAAAAAATAAAATGGTAAAAGTGAGTACCTATAGATGTAAATAGAATATCATGTTTAAAAAATGGTTTAATTGGGATTTGGAGATTTTGATAGAAATTATATCTCCAAAAATTAAAAATTAATCATTTTTTAGGAAGTTGGATTGAGAGTGACTTCCCATTATTGACTAGTTTTGGGTATTTACAAAAATGCCATTCGTTCTCACTTATAAATGGAACCTCCTCTCATCTGCTTTATAATAATCAAATTATTTATAGTTTAGAAAATCCATAACATAATTACTTTCAAAAATCCCTATATATTTATTATAGTCATTATATTTATGATGAATCCAAATCAGGGAGGAAGTATGTATAATAGAGAAGTGGTGTTCTAAAGAATATGTATCCTTCTTAACATAAAATATTTGTTATATATATTATTCCACCTACATAAAATCATACTAAAAGATTAAATTATAATATCTTATATATATCCCATATAAAAATATTATATTATGTTAATTAAATAACCAATATCCCTCTCATATTCTATCAAATGGTAAATGAAACCACCATGCATGCGTGCAGTGGAGTACCACCTCGTAGACTAATGAAATTTTTGTTCCATCATCTCCCCTCATGAATATTAATGAATATGGACTTGATAATTATATATTTAACTCTGGATATATTATTTTTTTAATAAATTTAATATATCTTATACCTTCTAACCTTACCATCCATTGAAAAATGATAACGTCATTCAGGTGTACAGCGGACTACTGTCTCATGAAGTGATATTGTTCCTTTATATATTAATGACTCACCAGTATTGTATATATAATAGAATTCAATGAAATAACATGATACTTATGATATAATTATAATTTTAGAAATATAAAATAACACATACATTATTTCTATAAAAATCATTGACAAATGGAAATGTTACTAATACGAACGTATGACCTACCGTCTCTATGATTGAAAAATATATCATTTTTAATAACCATCATTCATGGATGGTTTTAGAAAACTATTTTTAAATAAATTTTATAATTATTTAAATATTTTTATTCTATATATGATAGAATAATGACTTATTTTACCATTTTTAATATACCTAAATCATTTTATAGGTACGAAATTAACACAATAAAAACAGATTACGATGTAATGAATTAACTGCATAAATATATATATCCTCGTAATAAATAAAATAAATTAAATAATAAATAATAATTTTTTTTTCTAAATGTTTTAAATAATAAGCATATATTTATTAATCTGGATGATATATTAAGTATATGATGAGCTGAACTCAGGTTAATGGATTTTATACCTCAATTTCAATCATGGGGTTAAATTACATATTCATTGACTTTTATATGGTATTATTATATGTGTAATGACAATTTATTTTTTATTTTGTTTATTTCCAATTGTACTTTTGTGGAATTACATTTTAAACACATTATTACTCACTTTATTAATTATCAATTCAATGAAACAATATTTTATGGGATTCCTTCTCAATATATTTTCACAAAGGATTTTTTTAATGTTATTCAACAATTTTTTTATATGGTGTATATAATAAAACTTTTACATGTTATATAATTTTTTCTCCATACATGATTTTATTTTTAGTTAAAATTTATATTATTTCATCTATGATTCAAAATCTAGCAAAGTGGTAATGGTTTATGTTGAAATCTCTTTCCATTTCAAGAGTTTTTATGTTCAAGGTTACATTGGGGGAAAGAATTTAAAATAATTTTCATAGACAACATAATTTTTATTTTTCAATTTTCCAGAATTAATTAGAAATGTTTTATTTTAATTCCCTCTCATTTTCAACAAAGAAACATCAATAATATTTTTTATAAGTAATATCAATCACATATCTTTAATTAGATCTTGAATCATTATTTTCCATGTGTATGATTTCAGTAAAATATTTTTAAATAATTTATTTACTATTAAGAAATGATTTATTATGTAAATTTTAACACATATTTTACATTTTAAAGAATTTTCTAGAAGGAATCATTCCATCTTATTCTGAGAATGGTACATTTTGACACATTTTGAAGATGTGTGAATGAAAAATATTCTTTTAACTTATAAATAATTTTCAAAATTTCCTTCCATTAGGTCCAATAAATTATATGAAGCATAATTTATAATTTTCTGTGTTTATTTCTAAATTAAATTATTTCTATAATATTTTTTTATAATAAAAAAATGAAATCAAGGTTAAAATTGAATTTTTTTCAAGAGATATACCATTTAATCTTTTAAATACACATTCATAAATGAAGAAAACCTCTGATGTTATGGATAACTTGTAAATTTTGTCTATATATCTCTCACATATATAGCTATATTATTCTCCATTACTTTTACGAGTTTATTATTTCCCTATGTTCACATCTTAAATGTATTCATTGTGAAAATTTCATTGATAATTTTATGAGACAGTAATATAAAATCCATTTTGTTTCATATTTAATTATTATTTATATTCATTATGATTGATTTCATTTTTATGGAACACATAATCACAAATTATTTATATATGTTGCTCATAATAGTAATTGATTGGGTAAATCTATATTCTCATGAGACCTCATATTTAGGATTATGGTGTATACCTAGTCCGTTATGGGACATTTTACACTATGTGATATTGTCTAGGTAGTCTTCCATGAATCATGTTACTATATTGTTGTATTTTGAAGCCATATTTTCTATGATTCCATGATCTTATGATAACATGTCCTTTTCGTTTTGATTCCATGTGATTACTCATGACCCCTCTTCTTTAGGGTATCTTTATATACCATTGACTAACTTGTTATGGGTTTTTCCTAACTAATATTTTTAGATGACCTCTTTAATTTATGTTTTCCTCAAGTTATCTTAGAATGTTTTAAGAGCTCAAATGGATTTATGAGATCATTATGAAGAATAAAATAAGGTTAAATTTTTTCAAATTCCTTTTTATGTGTTATCATCCAATTATTTATTTGATACTGTGCCTTTTCAATCATTATTTTATAATAAGGGATAATTTTTAAGAAAATATAATAATATTTGTAATGGGAATCACTCCCTGAGGAATTTTATGATTACATTATATTTATATATATAAATCATGGGTTCAATAGTTTCTAAATCTTTCACATAAGATTATACATGATCATGTTCCTTATTATTAATTTTAATATTTATAAAGGTATTATGTCTCATGTTTACAAAAGAATAATCAATGTCATTGATTGATTTCTTTATTAGGGGAAAAAGGATCATTTTAACAAAAAATCTCATGAAATGACTCTTCAATTATCCATGATTTTTTATTTATAATATAATATGATTTTAAATTAATGGAATAATCATGAATAATTCCTTTCATAGACTATAGACTAAATTTTCCAAGATTATTCTTCATATTTTAGATAAGATCATTACAACCAATAAATTAAAGTATCATTTTTTACATTTTCTCTCATTATATAAATTTAATGATTTTTCATAAATATATGTACTAATAAAACCTTTCTTATAAAATCTCATTTCAAGTTATCCGACATATCCTTAAATAGTTTAATTAATTTATATCCAGATAAAATATTTTTTTAATTTCATACAATGAAAACATTATCAATCAATAGAACCACTTTTTTTATGTGTCATAGGGTGATAAATTTATATTTAATACAATGATTTTAAAAAATGTTTCAAACTCATTACATTCAAAATATATACCCTGTTCACTTCATATGGAATATTTTTTTACATTATTTCATTTATAATTTCTTTCGTAAATTCAAATAGGTAAAAATAGTTTATATTTTTAGCATATGAAATAGACCCGTGTAAATTTAGAAAAATCCCCAAAAAAATTCCTACCAACCTTTATTGTTGTAATTAGTATAAAAATATATGTATTGATATGTTCTAATAGTTTGTGAATAGAAGAATTAATGGTTAATTTAATATAAGATCTATATTATTTTCCCATCTCATCTACATCATATAACCTCTATTCATCAAACATTAGTTTTAGAAAATAAGAAATAAAATTTTAATTATATAACATCATAAAATAATAAACATTAAAATATCAATGTTATTTATGAAAAGTGAAATCTTATGTTATTACATTATTTAACGAAATAAAGTTATGTTTTTAAAAAGAATTGAGACTAAGTGTGATCAAATTCAATATTAATTTCATTAAATATATGGTTTTTATCTGTATAAACTAGAGAATAATTATCATTAAAATAAATGAACCAACCATCACTATAGTGTTGATAAATAATTATCATGTCTTCATTAAAAACTTTAATACATAGATCTTTATTAATGAGAATGGATTTTGGATTTCAGGATTTTATGACTCTAGTGATTTGGTATTTATATTATCTTAATGAGGTACATAGCCTCAATCAATTTTTGAGGAAGATATGAAATAATAAACAATAAAACTCATAATTTTTTAGATACCAGTTTCTATATACTACATAACATTGTTGTTCTTATGACACATTCCTTATAAAAATGTCACAAATGTAGGTGTTGTGTATCATATTCTTTTCTCTCTTAGGGAATTCAAATATTAAGATTTAGGTAAATATTTTTTATAAAGTTGAGTATTAATTCTAGTAATAAAATTTGAAAAATCCTTTGATTTTTTTTTATGATTTAAAAATTATGAACATCAATAATTGAAATTATTTTTATAGTATATACTAATTACATATTTAAAATAAATAACATTGAATATGAAAGATATGAAATAAAATCCCCATATATAGTTTTATAGTATACCCATATTGTTTATTAAATCATGCATGAATGCTATAATATATCAATTTCCATTGTATATGGATATCGTAAGGCTTGTTATGCGATAACATTAATATATATGTGAATTGTAATGGAGCATTAAATGATTAAATATGTTTTCCACTAGTTATCATTAAAATATATATATATATATTATAGAAATATATTAAAGAGTAATTCATTATATAAATACATGGAACAACTGAATCATTTATAATGTGTTTTGTAATACATTATTATATGGAGTGGTTCCCTAGGAAAATCCTAAGAACTTACATAAAGATGAAACACCATTAAGAATATGTCTGAAATTCTGATTGATATATTTATAATATTTTACCTCCCTCTATTAAAGCTCAATCCCATGTGATGATTGATTTTGGTTTCTACCCTTGGATACAACATAGAGGGAAGATTCCTTTTATTATTCCTGGGTGATCATCGACAACCATTATGACGAAGAAAATGTTATAATTTCAATCGGTTTAAGTATAGAATGTCTATAATTTTATCTATATTAATTGATTCAATATTCATTCATAGAATATCTTGAGTTTTAAGGTTTTTAATTATTTATATTTAGATAAAAAATATTTTATTGTACTAAGTAACCACTCTATGGTATTATACTATTTCCATGTCATTTGATAATTGAAATCATTCATAAAATATAGGGTAGGATTCTATTATAATAAATAAAAATTGAAGTGTCTATATGATATATGATATATCATTGAGTAGCTACCCAAGCACCTAGAATTAATGATATAAAGGGTTATTCATAAGAATTAGTCTATCATATGCTGCAACTATTGAGTCATATTGTATTAATATAAATAAAGCAACATTGCATGAAGTTTAATAACATATTGTTGGTATATAATTTGAATATGTTGAATTTTGTTTTTCAGTATTACTTTTACTAGGTCCCTAGTGTGAATAATTATTCAATTTTGGGTCATCACGAACTATTTAATTTTCATATGGTTGTAATCATAATTTCCAATCACTCCATCACTTTACGTAGGTCACAACACATTGAGTTAATCTTATGTCAGGCACTATATGGTTTATTACTATGAAAACTCTATAGAATATTTGTAAACATATGTAAACACTTTCCACACAGTATAACTGTTATCTATGATATTTTATTTGTTATTATTATAGATTCATTTGGTTGATGAAACATGAGACATTCTGGATTGAGTTAGTTTGTACGTGAGGCTTATTATAGTTCGCATGTGTAGATAGTTGTGCGATTTATTCCTATATAAGTAGTGTGTATAGGTTTTTCCAATGGAATGTACCATGTTTAATTTTCATTCTACAAAAACAACCTAATGATTCATTCTTACTATGCAAGATACATTATTAGTTGTATATTATGATTGATATAATTATTATATTTCATTAAATATGGCCTAGAATTTTTTTTTATTAAATTAAACTATGAATTGAATTGTATAATTTATCAAATATTTATAAAAAAGAATAAAATTTATTTCAAATATTTATTAACATAAAATGAGGTATATAAATTCATTTATTATATATTTTTCTTATATAATTAATTAAATGTCTATGAAACATTTATGAAACAAATATCCATATTATTATATGTTAATTTTGAAATATATTTTTCATAGTACAAGTAAGTATTTATAATTTAAATATAAATTATTTATATGAAATTATAATGATTTTAAATATGTATTTATAAATTTCAAAACGAGGCTAAAATATAGTAGTTTATATTTAAAAGTAATTTTGTTTATAATTGATTAATTTTAGTTGTTAAATTTTTAAGTTATTTATTTTATTTTTTAAACCATTCAAAAAGTACTGTAAATAATGTTTTCCCCCACATGAGTCTTTAATGATATATGTCAATCGAGCGGAATGAATCTATATATAAATTGAGTCCACTTACCCAATTTTATCCACAATCTCTCACTATCCTGATTGGTCATGACCTCAAAATTATTAGGGACACCCTTATTTTTTTTTACTTTAAGGATGATATGGTTTAAGATTCACTTATATTATCCTTAATTTAATTTAATTTATGATATCATAATCCATATACACCAATTTACGTCTTGAAGAGTGTATATAAAGAATAAACCCAAGAAACAATTATTTATCTTGGTTCACCTGCATCGATCTAAACCAAGGTGAATACAATGGAAAGATGTCAATGTACTAGAATAAACATAATACATTTTAGGGGTTGTTTTAGGCTAGGTCACTCAAATTATTAGTGATACTCCCCTTATAAGATATAGGAATGACTCGCTACATCCCATTGGACACTCCTTTTAAAATAGTTTTTTGTTCAGTAACCCCATCTCCAAGGGACACAGACTGTTAAATTATATTTTATTTATCACTACTCACCCAAGGGTATGTCCCCTCCCTTCAAATTTACTCAAATGTCCATCATAGATAAATAGTTTTCTGAATAATTAATACTAGAAATCATTTTCTTTTTTAATTGAACCACGTATGGGTATGTTCCAGTTGATATTACCACTTCTCATGTGTTTAATGGATATGAAAATCTATATAATAGCATCTCAACATCCTATATTATCCTCACCGAGCATTCAAGGGAAAAAATCTTTATTGTTCAAGGTCTATAGTGTGTTCCAACTGACATTCTATTTTGATCATTTTTTACAAATAGCCAATTCATACAATCATAGAACTTACTATTAATGTTAGAATATAATTTAAATCCCATTTAAAAAACCTATTCAATTAAATTCATTCACATAATACTATCCTTAAAAAAATAAAATGTTCACAGAATCAATTTTTTCATGAAACATAGTGAATTAAACAAGTAAACTGTTGAACATAGTATTCTGAGTAACCATTTTGTACAAATTCCCTGGAGTGGAAGCATTTAATTTTCTCTCTAAATAATAATTCTATAACAATTATATATCTTTATAATCTAATTAATATTTATTTAAAGTACAAATGCAAACCCTTTGGGCATATAAAAATTATTCTTTTATTAAATTTATCTCTATAAAAAACATCCTATTATGTAACACTGCTATTTTTACCACTGAGAAACTACACCATTGTGTGAAACCTTTTTCACCAAATTAAAATTTAAAATATTCCTCCATGAACTCAAAAAATTACACACTTGAATAATTAATTTCATTTCATTTGGGGAGAGTGTCTCATTTGTCTCTTTTTTATATTAAAACATCAAATACATTTTCAAACATATAAAAACACAACTTCATTTATATCTTGCTATTAATAGTCCTAGAACTTCATCATAGAATTATCATAATTAATCTCTACTTAGATGCATATCAATCATCCAAAAGTCATAAAAAAATTTAGTTACTAGATCATTATCAAAAACATGTATTTATTTATAACATTATCCAACACATACAATTGGATATAACCCAAATCATCATCACACATATTTTTACCCTTTTCACAAATAATAGTAATTACAGTCATTATAGTCTCACAGTAGTTTTCATGAAATATCCCATTATTTTTATATAAACACAGTTACACCAAATCACATATTAGATTCTCAAATCCCCTATAATGGAATATCAATTAACCATAAACTACTATTGACATGACGAATGACATATCTATAATTAACCAAATAATGTTGTCGCGATTGAAAATAAATCCAATAGACACAACACCCAGTATCATAGGATTGCAAGAGTAATGGATATGAATAAGTTCTAAATAAAAATTTGTATGTTATAATTATAGTTGTTAAATAGTTCACATAATTTAATTGAAATATAATACATTCATATTACATATAATATCATATAATTATGCAAAAAAATATATTGAGGTATATAAATAAACTTCCACTGGGAATGAATGTAAGATTATATTATTTATTAAATTATGGAATATCAATAAATTTTGGTAAAATAATCATTTTTTTTATAATTTGATTAATTTATGAATTGTTTATAAATTTTTATCTCATTTTTAAATATATAAATTATTTATTTAGTAACTTTATTCCTTTTTTTAATTCATGAATATAAGTTGTTATATTTAGAATAACCATGTTTTTTTCTTTAAATATTTAAATGAATTCATTAATTTTTATACATAAATTTATGGAGATACATGATAGGTATGATATTTTATTTAGAATCTTTCTTGATTATGGAAGGAATGTCATGAGATAAGATGGTGGGGGAAAACCACCCTTTAAAAATCGTGTGTTATATTCCTTCAAATTGGAACACATTTCATGACCTCAATCATCTAATTAGGTAGGAAACACCATATTTGGTTTCCCCTAGATTATCTTATTTTAAACATCTATGTAATGGATGACTATTTCTGATGGAAATTATGAGGCAGCTTCATCGTGGTGTATTGAGACTATCAAGTCCATAATTTTAATTTTAGGTGGTCATAGGGTATTTTCCAACAAAAAAATATAATGTTCATTTGATGAGAGGATGGGAGGTCAATCTCATTATAACAATCATAAGGGAAACATTTCCAACAATGGGACACTCTACTAGATTTAAATCACATTCATGACTCTTTCACAAATCCCAATGTAAGAATAGTTACACTTATTTTAATAAAATCATGAATAATATTTGTTATTTCAATCATCTATATTTATATGTGGTTATATATATTTAAAATTTTATTTAGTGTTTGATTGAATTAAATACAATTACCTAGGTACAAAATAATTTACCATCATATAAAAAGGTATTTGGATTTTATGGTGCTGTGATCGGGCCCTTGTGAATAGCTTCATACATATATCTATAAAGGGAATAAAAACACAAAATGTTGAATTCCAAATAGCCTAATATGATATAAGTTTTAATTATATATGATAAGGACCTTCATGGTGCCTTTTTTGATTATGAAACGATTCCCTAGTGAAGTTCAATTTAAGTTTATGAATCTAGGGATTAGTGACCACTTAGTGAAGGATTCCTAGAAATGAATAATACATGACATTTATATGAGAGGACCAATCTCTTTAACCAAAAATAAAAAAAAACCTTATTGATTAATGGTTGGTTTCATAAGTAATAATGGCTCATGAGATATATGGAAATATTCTATTGTAGGATAAATTCGGTTGAACATGATTTGTCTATATGGGAATATGGCCTAATATGAAATGATACATTGGTATCTAGACATAGTTAAATGAATTCTGAGGTCATGGGGAATATTTACCAATTAGGAATTATGTACGATATTCCTTTAAGAATGTGGCCCAAATGAGGATATTTCATAGTGAACATGGCCCTAGTAAAGGTGATCATGGATATCATAGGGAATATGGCCAAATAAGCCTACATGTTTAGGGTCATAGGTAATACAGACTAGTGACAGATGATGTTTATAGTTATGATGCTGAGTTTTAACCGAAAGAAAGTGTCTTACATATCCTTTTGGAAACTGATATCAAATCCCATGTAGTTTAATTAACACAGTCAATGGTCATTTGAAATGAACATAGCATGTAGTTTAATGTCATGTGATAAGTATAATAAGGTTATGTTTTTTCCATGATTCCAGGATATCTATGTCATGAAAAATGTTACAATAGGGATTTATTTGGTCTTATGCATTAATATTTTATTGACAAGATATTCTCTAGGAATATTACCCTTTGAATAAATATGGATCATAGAGAATTTAGTTCTTTGAGTGGGATTTTATATGGATTCAACCATCATGAAGGAGATTTGGGGGTTATAAACACCAGTTTATTAGACATACTTACTAATGTAATTAATGGGTGATATAGTTAATGATGGAATGATTTAATGGGGATTTATAATAAGGTATAGGCCTATAATACATAAAAAAACTAGGAGGGATTGAGTAATTCTTAGTGATGAATGTGTGTTATCCAGCTGTTGAAGTTTATATCTCACTGATGTCTCAAAGATATGAAATCACTAATGTATAAATGTTAGGGGATTACACATGTGACGGATTTTCATTGGAATGTTGATCAACTATTAGAATTTTGATTGAAGATGAGCATGTTCATCCAAGAGAGACATATCCAATGTAATAGGGACCCTAATTATGATGGTAATATACAATCATGTTCACCTTAAAGGTGTTTACCTATATAGGATGATAATTATTGAACAAGATTTTATTTTAGTAATCTATGATATAAGGAAGGGACACTAATGAACCTGATTAATCGATCATTCATGTTAGGTGATTTCGGGAAATGTCAGAGTTTGACATTTGTAGGGTTTTAATCATCATGACAGAAGTCTGTGAATATTTTTTTGGCCAATATGACCCATTTCTATTACATGGGATATTTTTAGAATAAGGAAGAGTACCATAAAAACACTTTTATTTTTTTTTTGTGATATATGTTTGGGGAGAAAAAATATACATAATCGTGGGGTCTTTAAATTTGGTCCTTAGGGTCTTTGTAATCTATCTGGTTCACATTGGAGGACTGTTACGTGGTGGAGGATAGATTCATGTTTTAACACTCAAGGATTTTATAAAATATTTCTATTTAAATAATATTATTTCATTGATAGTTTTTGTTACACACTAGACTATGTATAAATGAACCATGATGTATTATTAATATAAAAATATTTAATATGATAGTTATATCCTAGCCCGTAAATTGGTGAGTATGAAGATCATTGGCAGGATTATGAAATATAAATAAATTTTATACTCAATATATATATCAATATATACTTTAAATACATTGATATTACATCATAATTGAAGTATATTAATTACAACATATAAGAAAACTATGAGAGGGCCATATACGTATAACACCTTTAGAAACTGTGAAACATACAAAACTGGTTCATAAAACATCCGCATTGTCTCATATTTATTTCATCATAACTATACTCATTATGGAATATCATACATAATACCCTTATTCATGACCTAAGGAAAAGAAAAAAAAAGAATGGTTGAGAAAAAATTCTTAGTAAGGGTAAACAAAAGAAAAATATTAATCATTTCTAATTCCTAAAAACATAACATTTTTATATCTTATCATGAATATAAAAGATCATAAAATAATGTCATGGGATAAATCATAAAAGGGAACTGTAATCCCCATATTTATAAAATAAGACATGGAATTTTTGGGAATACACACATAATCCAATAAAATCATTTCATTTTATTCAAGTCTCATTTCTAAGACTATCATAGCATACAATGTCCGTTACCGAACCGAGCTCACTCCTCATTCCAACCCAGTATTACAGAACCAGATTTACTTTCCATTACAATCATGTCTATCTCACAATATATAAATCTTTACCCAATTAATTGGATGGATATATGGGTCCCACCAATCTCATTATTAAACCATTATTATGTGTTACACAAAAACACAAAAACATTCACTATTGCATATCCCTAGAAAAAATGGGTTTCTTAAACATCATTCTTTATTAAAATTATCCATAAATGGATTTCATAAAAATATTTCCATAATTTACACAATAAAATCAATTTAATAATAGGTATATAGACATAAAACTATGTAATCTTATATGAAAAATAATTTTGATAAAACACTTGAGCTTTATTCCTAAGGAAAATATCCTTTATTCTTCAAAAATGTTTTCCTTCCTCAAAATACCACACAACTTTAGAAGAATTAATTTTATGTGAAAATAAACATGTATGATTTTAGGGGAATATTAAAGGAAATAAATAATTATTAAATCATAAAAATACATTCATTACATATAAGTAAAAAAACATTCTCCTCTTACTTTTTCCAAAAAATGTGAAAAAGTACCTCATACTGAAAATGACAAAAGATTATGTTGATACCATTTAGTAAATATTTAAAAATGGTTAAAATATAATTTAAACAATTATTGAAGGATATATAGAGTATTTTGAAATAAATACTTAGGAAAGATGGGTGTGGATGATAAATAAACCCCAGTAAATACATAAGAATAAACAATATCAGATAAAAATGTGATCTGCAAATTTATCCCTTACCAAAGGTGTGATAAGATTTATATGTTTAAAAACCACCTATATAATAATTTAAATAATGTTACTGATTTATTATAGAATAATAATCATTTTTATGATACTATTTTTTCTCATATTTTCATCCGTTTGTTAGTAACAATTCATTGTTACTCATTATTCAGGTATTAAATGCTTTATGTTCTTATGCTTGTTTTGTCAGATAAGTTATTATTCATATTGTTAGGTTATATATATATCATTTAAAAAAAAATTTATTATAATATATATCATATTAATTCATTCAATTAATAATCATTCTTCAATTAATATTATGTAGAACGAATCACATCTCACCATGGAGGCGGTAAGTCGTACGTACGCACGAACGACGATTCCATTCCCATAATTGTTGAATGGTATTGAAGTGTAGGGTTCATAATAACTCATAATTATTATCATGTTATAATAATCATAAAAAATTATTATTTCCACCATTATACCCCTCCAGGTAAGGTGGTGGTGAAAAACAGATTACTCCATGACATGGAGACAGTAAGCCAAACGTACACACACACAATGATTTCATTTTTTGTAAGATGGATAGAAGGTGTAATAGGGTTGATTCATATTTATAATAACATATCAACATATTCCATATAATTATGTTATTAATTTATAATTAAACAACTAATTAAATATAAGTAGAAGAAGAAATAAGTCTGAAATAATCGGTAAATGATATTGCCTCTTCTTCGATGTGGGTCCTCTAAATCTCCTCTTAGAGCACTAGAGTTGGTCTTTAAAGATAACCAAAACCTCTAGAATAAAAATAGGGAAGTTGATAAGGTAAAATGTGTAGATCTGGCCGAGCATGAAGACTCAAAATTAAGTGAAGAGGTGAGAGAGGAGGTGCCCTTTTATAATTGAGGTGAGGGTCACTTTAGGAAACCTCAAAAATATTAATTAATAATGAAATAAAACCCCACATAAAATAATCTAAAATGTACCAATTTCTAAAATGAGATGATATAGGGTTGTAATACCATCCAAAAATAAATTTTAGACAAGTTTATATGTAAATTTAAGCATTATCATTTTAATTAACACATAGTTAATCTATTAAATTTTAATTGTTGTAATAATATTCTAAATATACAATGGTTATAAATATTTACATATATGGTGTTAATTGACCATAAATGGATATTTTATGAAATTTTATACCTTATAATTACTGATTTTTAATTCTTAAATATGTTTATTATTTTTAAATAATTTTAAAAATGGTGTTTTTATAAAATATCAATAGTGTCAATTATGAAACTCTTTATTTATTTTACTTTAAATAAAATTATCCTAGAAGATAAATTATAAAGAAAATATTTAATACACTCCTAACATATCTTATTCACTTAGAATGTTATTTTATATCTTTAATATGTTCATATGATATTTATTTTCATATTTTTAAAACCATTTATTTGATATTTCTATTAGTGAAATAATTCCTACATCACTATTGTGTCATCATTAATGGGAATTATTTAATCTCTAAAGATTATAAATAAATTTCTATGATTTAGGTAATTATTAATTATTTTCATATAATATATATAGTCAATATTATATCCTAGTTACCCATATATTAAAATTAATTTACTTATATAAAATGAGATTGTGACATTTTGTCACTTTCATTAGTTTTTGTTACATTCATGTGATATTTATTGTTAATTGGACATAAAGTGATTACATTTAAAACAATAGATGATAAGGGTGAAATTTATTCATTACATATTATTTTTATAGATGTTAAGGTAATTTTATAATATTATTTTTTCACATAATTACCTGATTTAACTTTAACCAAGGAAAGAAAAATAATTATCAAAGTTACTATTAATAATGCCCAAAAATAAAAGTAGGATACTGACAAAATTTGGAACTACTGCTTCCAAATATGGAATGTATTTTTAGAATTTCAAAACACATAATTTTAAATAATTAATTTAAAATCAATCATGTTGTCGGAAAGAGAGAAAGGGTTTTTTAGAAATAAAATTCTTAGAAAAGATAGAAATGTTTTTACATATGAATTCAATGTAAAATTAATTCCAATGACCGTCATTATATTAAATAGTAAAAACGAATTCTTTTTACACTTTGAGACCATTAAATAATATAATTTATCCATAGAAATTATTTCAATGAATATATATATTTTAAATTAAAATTTAGAGTATTTTTACTATTCATCAAAACATAAAAGTTATCAGAAAAATTTCAAAAAATTATCCAAAGTAAATTTTAATGTCCATTTTCATAATAACATGTTTATTATTTCGTGTAAAAAATATTAATGTGTCAAAATCTTAATTTAAATTGGGGTTTCCATTCAAAGGCGTAAAACTGTCCTTTAGAAAAATAGGTTTTTATACATCAAATATGGTTTTATTCATACCCTGTAACTAAAATATCCATTTTATGAATACAGAATATATTTTATTATGTTTTTAACAAATTTATATCTCATAAATTTAATTAAAAATAATAATTCACCCAAAAATACAAATACATAATTATTTTATATTTTTCATAAATAATTGATAGACAAAGAATTCATAATGCATTTCCATAAGTTAGTTATAATTATTCTTGCAAACCTAACAGCTAGGCTATATTGGTAATTTTATAAAAAGGGAATCTCATAGTTTGTTTAAACTCATGATTGTTTTCAAATAAATCTATTAATGAATAAAAACTATTTACAGAAAATATTTCATAAAAACATCCGGGTGTTACATTCTACCCCCTTAAACATAATTTCTCCCTTGAGATTCGTCACATGAAAATAGAGAGATGAGGATACATTTCTCTCATAAAATCCTTAAGTTCACATATAGGTTCTTTAAAATTAGAGGTTCCTCTATAAAACATTATCCAAACGAGTGTTTTGGTTTCATAATGATTTTTCAATACGATTTAGAATCTATATTGGTTGTTCCTCCCAAGAAAGATCATGATCTAGTTCTATGACTTCTGAGAATAGTACATGTGATGGATAAGGTATGTACTTTATGGTATAGGAGGAATAAAAACCTGATTCATGAACCTTATTATTTCATCACAATTAATGTTGAATTCAAGAACATTTCACACCTTATTTTGTAGCTCTAGATCTTCCTTTTGATCTCCATAATCTTTACTTGTATAGATGGTTGAACATTCATTTGATAATGATAATATTTTCCCCTAACATGAAAATTTCAAGATCCATCCATTTAAAATCCATAAATATTTGATCTTTTTTGATCCTCATCATGGATAGTCTTGCATGATATTGTTAACTTAATGCATCTTCCACCATTTTTTCTTTCCCAAGGTGGTAATTCACTGACTAGTTGTAATCTTTAATCAACACTTTCCATCTTCATTGGTGTATATTCATCTCCTTTCATGTGAAAATATACATTAAACTTTTATGATCAATATAAATATCACACCTTTCACCATAAAGTTAATTCCTCCATATCATTAATGAAAATATTACTGTAGATAACTCCAAATCATGAGTTGAGTAATTTGGCTCATGGATATTCAAATTCTGTGTGGAATAATCTATCACCATATTATTTTTCATGAGAACACATCCAATCCCCTTCTTGGATGCATCACTGTAGATCATAAACAATTCTCCACTACAAGGTAGTGTGATCACAGGTGGACTGAATAACCTTATTTTTAACTATTTCAAATTCTCTTCACATTCCTCTGTCCAAACAAACTTAACTACTTTCTGAGTCAACATGGTTAGTGGAATATATAGTCATAAAAACTCTTTCACGAAACGTCGATAATATCCAGCCAAACAAAGAAAACTTTGGATCTCAGTTACTGTTGTTGCTCTCATCCATCTTTCAATAACCTCTATTTTTGCTGGATCCATAGATATCCCCTCTCTTGAGATTATGTGACCCAAAAATGAATCTTTCTGAAGCCAAAATTCACAATTGGTAAATTTGGCATATAGCTTATACATTCTCTGGGTATTTAGTACAATTCTCATGTGATCTTCATGTTCTTCCTTGATCTTTGAATAGACAATAAAATAATCAATAAATACTACCACAAACTGATCAATATAGTCTCTAAAGAATCTATTCATTTGATCCATGAAGAAAACGAGAGAATTAATAAGACCAAAAGACATCACTATTAATTCATAGTGTCCATACCATGAACAGAATGATGTCTTTGGTATATACTCCTTTTTTGAACCAAAATTGATGATATCCTGAATGAAGATCAATCATGGAAATGTATCGAGCTCTGTGTAGTTGGTCAATAAAATCATCAATGTGTAAAAGAGTATATTTGTTCATTATAGTGGTCTGGTTAAGTTCACGATAATCAATGCAGAATCTCATTGATCCATCTTTCTTAATAAAAAAACGGACATGTGCTCCCAAAGGTGACACACTAGGGAATATTAATCCTTTATCAAGATTCTCCTATAGGGTCTTCTTCATTTCATGTAATTTAATTGTGGGTATTCTATATGGTGTATTTGAAATAGGCATAGAACCCGGTATGATTTCTATTGATAACTCAACATCACGATTTGGTGGAAGACCAGACAATTACTTTGAAAATATAAATTCAAACTCTTGTATAGTGGGTATATTCTTAATTGTGAGTTTCTATCCAACCATTCAATACAAATAACCTTCATTTATTGGTATCAAGACACATACGGTGGAGGAAATTTTTACTAAAAGGCTACATCCATCCTTGCGTTGATAGATGATCAGAGATTGATCTGGAATATGAAATGTCACTTCCTTTCCTTGTAAATTGAAATGAGATTCATATATAGAAATCCAATACACACCATGAATCACATCAAATTATACTATAGGAAGGATCATAATATTTTCATGAAGCACTTTTCCACAAAATTCAATCAGAGAAGAATAATAAACTTTTGATGCCACTGTTCTTCCTTGAGGAGTTTTCCTAGATAACTCAACATCTAATTGTTAACGTAATATAGAGACACCCTTATAAAATTCTTCATAAATAAAAGAGTGGGTGGAGCTATATTAAAAAATATATATCAACTTTAGAGTGGATGGTATGTGCACCTTTCACCTCTTCATTGTCGTACTCCACGTCACTAGTAATAATTGCTTGTGACATTCCTTATTCTTTGAACATAAGAGTTTGTTGAAATCGATCATTATCAATAAACTAGACTAGGGAATTTATTCTCATAGTGCTTTATTTACTTGCACTTGTAACATTAATGTGTAGGAGGTTCATTCTGTGTAACATTTTCTTTATTTTCATCATTAGACATATTATTCCCATCACTTTGGCATTCAAATACCTAATGAACTTATTTTCCACACATAAAAAATTTACTAGTCCATTTAAGAAAATTACCTCCATGTATCATTCCAGACATTGTGCATAGGGGAAAATCATCTTCTCTTTAGTGTGGCATTTGGATTTTTATTTAAATTCCATTTTTCTCTTCTTATCAATTATATATGACTAATGGATTACTCCAATCTATATATCAAACTTATGTTCAAATTGAATAATTTCCTCATATCTATTTAAGTCCCTTATGGATAATTCCCTTCGATGATTTTGTTTTAAGACACTAATGAATCAGTAAATCTTACTCTTAGGTTGGATAATATTTCCAGAATCATTCCTTTTAAGTCTTGTAAAATTTTATTTGAAGGTGGTAATAGATTCATTATACTTTTTCCTATGTTCAAGGAACTACTTCTACATATTTGTTAGAAGAATATGGGTAATTTACTTGTTGAAAAATAAGTTCATGAACTCGTCCCATTCCATGGACTCAATTTCATCTCCTTGCCTCATATTATTGATAATATTCCACCATTTATTAGCTTAAACTTCGAAATGATTTACTAATAGGATAACTTTATCTTGATTAGAACATTATATAAGTGAAAATATGTTTTCCATGGTATTGATCCATTATTCAGCCACTAATGGATCAAAAGGCCAGCAAAATGTAGGTGGATACTGCCTCATGAAGGATTCAACAGAATGTTTCTACCTCCTCTAATAGTTTGGAAGTTAGGAATGATTCATAGATTGAAAAAGTTGTGTGATCGTGGCTATAAGATATTGAATTCCACCTCCCATGACATTTGGTTGCTGAGGGGGACAATCATTGCATTGCCCTTCGCATTCAGCATTAAGATGGTTCTTCTGGGTTCTAGCCATTGACTAAACCAAGAAGAATAGTGTGAGAAACACTAATCAAAATAGGAAAATCACATAATATAGAATAAAATTTCATTTTAGGACACTTTAGGTTTAATCCTAGGTTATTCATGTTCATTTATAAAACACTAGGATTGTATCATATACTTAGACATATCCTTAGGGTTCATATTATGTTTTTATCATCCTAGTTTCTGAATGTTAACTATACCTTTTCTATGATACAAAATATAGTGACCCATACTTTTCATACATTGATATTTATTCATATTTGAAATATATTCATTATAATATAAAAAAATATGACATGATCATATAACTATAGTGTCTTTAGAAACTGGGAAACATAAACAACTGGTTCATAAAATATCTATATTCTCTCCTGTTTATTTCATCATAACTAGAATCCTTTTTGGAATATCATTTTTAATACCCCTCTTCATAACCTGGGGAAAATAAACATATGAAATGGTTATCTCAAATGTTCAGTAAGGGTAAAAAAAGAAATATTAATCATATAATGTTCATAAAAAATAACATTTTAAAATCTTATCCTGTATGTAAAAGATCATAATATCATGTCAAGGGATAAATAATAAAATTGAAATGTAATCCCCAAAGTCATAACATAAGACATGATTTTTTTTCATGCACACATAATCATAGAAAATCATTTCATATTAGTCGAGTATCATTTCTAAGACCATCATAGGGGACAAAGTCCATTACTGACCCGAGTTCACTTCACATTCCAGCCCTGTATTACAGAACCAGATTTTCATTCCATTATAGTCATGTCCCTATCATGAGATATAAATACATACCCAATGAATTTGAGGGTGATATAGGTCCCAAACATATCATAAAGAAACCATTCATATGTATTCCACAAAAACAGAAATTCATTCACTATAGCATACCCCATGAAATAAAATGGGTTTCATAAAATTCATTCTATCATAGCATAAACCATTAATGGATTTCATAAAAACAATTCCATAATTTACACAATGAAATAAAATTAAAAAAATGAATATTATCATAATCCTATGTAATCTTAGATGGAATTTTTTTTGATAAAACACTTGTGCTTCATTCCTTGGGAAAATATCATTTTTTCTTCAAAAACAATTTCTTTCCTAAAAAAGAACACTATTTTAGAAGAAAATATTTACATGAAAATAACATAGTAATCTTGTTGTGGAATCTTCATGGAAATAAATAATTATGAAATAATAAAATCCATTCATGCCATACAGATAAAAAAATACCCCTCTCCTACTTTTCTCAAAAAAGTCCTAAACTACAACATACCAAAAACGAAAAAAGATTCCATTCATACTGTTTAGTAAAGATTTATTAATGGTTAAAATTGAATTTAAAAAATTATTGAAAGATTTAAATAATATTTTTAAATATATGTTTTGGAAACATGTACGTGGATGATAAATAACCCCTTGTAAATACTTACGAATAAACAATCTCGAATAAAAATGAGATCTAAAAACTTATCCCATATCTTAAGTCTGATATGCTTCGTATGAATCTGAAACTCATGTATAATGATTTAAAAAATTCTACTTATTTATTATATAATCATAATAAAATTTTTATAACATTTATGATCATATTTTCATCCATTTGTTAGTAACATTTCATTGTTACTTGTTATTCAGGTATTAACTGCTTTATGTTTGCATGAATGTTTTTTCAGATAAATTCTTATTCCGATTTTGAGGTTGTAATTATATAATTTAAAATTTTGTGTTAGTATAATATATATAATATTTATTCATTAAATTCATAATCATTCTTTATTTAATATGATATATAATGAATCACATTTCTCTATGGAGACAGTAAGTCGTACGTACGCACGAGTGACGATATCGTTCCTATAACTGTTGAATGGTATTGAAGTTGATGGTGTATAATAACTAATAATTAGTATAATTTTATAACAATCCTATATAGTTATTATTAACAGCATTATACCTATCCAATTAAGATGGTGGTGAAAATAGATTTCACCACTGCATGGAGACGATAAGTCGTACCTATGCACGAGTAGCGACTTCATTTTTCGTAGGATAGAAAGAAGGTGAATTTTTTTTCCTATTTATAATAACATATCAGTATATGAGTGATAATTATGTTATTAATTTATAATTAAACAACTAATTAATATGAAGTAGAAGAAGAGAGATGTTTGATAAAATCAGTAAATCATATTACCTCTTCTTCGACGTGCCTCCTATAAATCTCCTCTTAGAAAACTAGAGTTGGTCTTTGAAGATGATCAGAACCTCTAGATGGATAAATGGTAATTTTATAATGAAATATGGTAGGGGGTGGTCGATCCTGGATGCATAAAATGAAGTGAAGTGGTGAGGGAGGAGGCGCTCTTTTATAATTCCGGTGATGGGCACTTTAAGAAACCTCAAAAATATTAATTTATAATAAAATAAAACCAAACATACAATCCTACATAATGTTCAAATTTAAAATATGAGATGAGATAGGGTTTTAATATTATCAACCAATAAATTTTTTTCAAGTTTTTATATCAATTTAACCATTTTAATTTTAATTAAAACATAGTTATTCTATTAAATTTTAATTAATGTAATAACATTCTAATTATTTAATGGACATAAGTATTACTTATATGGTGTTAATTGACCATAAATGGATATTTAATGAATTTTTAGACCACATTATTATCACTTCATAATTTTTAAATGTATTTATGATTTTTAAATTATTTAAATAAATGTGTTTTTATAAAATTTTAATGGTATCAATTTTTACACAATTCATTTATTATACTTTAAATAAAATTCACACATAAGATAATTTCAAAAAAATTATTTAATACACTCTTAATATGTCATGATAACATATAGAATTATTTTATAACCTTAATAAGAATATATTATATTTCATTAAATATTTTTAAAACCATTTATTTGATATTTCTATTAATAAAATAATTTCTACATCACTATTTTATCATCATTAATGGTAATGATTTAATATCTAAAAAGTATAAGTATATAGCTACGATATAGGTAATTTTTTTATTTCCATAGAATATATATCATTAATAATATCTCCCAGTTATCCATATATTAAAACTAATATACTTATATAAAACGAGATTGCGACATTTTGTCACATTCATTAATTTTTATTACATTCATGTCATATTAATAGGTAAGTGTCCATAATGTGATTCCATTTTATAAAATATAAGATAACTGTATAATTAAGTCATAAAATAGTATTTTTACAGGTTTTAAGGTAATTTTATAATATTATTTTTACCCTTTATTAGATGATTTACCTTTAACCATGGTAATAAAAATCATCACCAAAGTTACTATTCACAATGTACCAAAATAAATGTATCCTATTAGCATAATTTGAACCTACGGATTCCAAATATGGAATTAATTTTTAAAATTTAAAACACATATATTGCAATAATTAATTTAAAATCAATCTTATTTTCAAAATGAGAGAAAGGGTTTTCTAAAGGTTAAAAATTGATAAATATTTAAATGTTTTTACAAATGAATTCAATGTAAAATTAATTCTGATGGCCTTAATTATATTAAATGGTAGAAATATATTCTTTTTTTATTTTGAAAACATTAAATTATATAATTTAAACATATGAATTATTTCAATGAAAAAATTTATTTACAATTGATATTTAACGTATTTTTACAATTCATTAATGCATGAATGTAATTAGAATAATATCAAAATTTTATACAAATAAATTTTTATATCCTGCATCAAAATAATATGTTTATTTTGTCATATCTAAATTATTAATGTGTCAAAATATTAATTTAAAATGTATTCTCTAATCAAAGGTGTAAAATTAACCTTTAAAAAAAGAAAAATAGATTTTTATACATGAAATATGGTTTTATTAATACCTGATGACTACAATATCCATTGGATGATTATCAAAAATATTTTATTAAATATAATATATATATATATATCAATAATTTGATCAAAAATAATAATTCACTCAAAAATATAAATATCTAATTGATTTAAATTTTTCATAATTAATTTATAGTCAATGATTTCACAATAAATTTTCATAAGTTAGTTATAATTATTCCCACTAACCTAATGGCTAGGCTATAATGGTAATTTTTTAATAAAGGCATCTCGTTGTTTTTTAAACTCTAGATTGCATGTAAATAAAGCTACTAATGAATAAATATTATTTAAAGAAAATATTTTAAAAAAGAATCTGATTATTACAATATAAACTTATTGTTAAATTCATAGTATATAATCACTCAATTTTTAGAATGTTTATTTTATGTTTAAAAAATATTTCCTCTTTAATGATGATTTTATTCCTTTTCTAAAAAATATTAAAATTACTTTCTTGAACTTTGAAACACTGTATTAATTACAAATAAAATTATTTTTGAACTTATCATATCAAAATTAGTATGGGGTAAATTTTTTCTATTTGTCGAAAGTGATTGATTTACATGTGAATGATGATAAATAATAAATTTTATATAAAACATTAATTTTGATTCAAATATTTACAAATTACCACATTTTATTAAAATGTACTATATGTAAAATTAGTTATATTAGATTATTAGTAATAAAATTATAGTAAATATAATTAATTTTAGGATTTAATTTTGTATGAAAAAAATATTTATACTTAAAAATTCATTATTAAAATATATGAATTTTCATTGCATTTTATGAAATTATATTAAAAATAACTTCTATAACCTCTAGGAATTTAATTAGATTAAATTAAATTCATTTTTTGATTAAGAAATCAAAATTTACCGAAGGATTATTATTTTAATGTCTTTCTTAAGATATTATATTTATAGTTAATACTAAAAAAATATAGTTTTTATACAATACATCATATTTTATGATACTACCAAGAAATAAAAATGATATAAAAATGGATGAAAAATATATAATTACTCAAGTATGATAGAAAAACACAAATATCATTAAATTATAATTCAAAACTCATAAATGATAATTTATTCCATAATATATTTGAAAATCATTTTTATTGTCGACCTTTAGCCTGCACAGCGTTTAAAAAGTCATAATCTATATTCTAAATATACAATTTGGTATGGAATAAGTCCTTCATAAACTTGGTTCGTAAATATAAGTTATTATATATTATTTTGATGGTTATATATAATTTTTTTATTTATATAACTATTGGATTATCCATATGGTTGTGAAATGCATCCTCAAAGATGAAAAAGTCAAAATAATATACAAAATAAGTTTCCATAAAGTAAAAATGAGTTAAAATACATATTAAATTATTCTAAATATCTATTTTGTGAATAAATATATTATTTTTTAAATTTTTTTTATATATAATATTAAGGTAATAAGTAAATAGTATGTATTCTTATACAATGATGGCAGAATAATTATTTTATTCATGTAAAAAATTAATTAAAAGATATTAAAAATATTAATATTAATATAAATTGAGATTATTAATCTGATTCAAAAATTATAAAGATTAATATAAAATTATTTTAATTTATTGCAATATTTAGTAGGATTTTTTATTTTTTTCTTCATGTTAATAACGCCCAAGTAATGAATAGTTCTAAATTTTTTCGTTAATGATATTTAATAATAATTAATATTTTATTAAATGATAAAAAATTCATAAAAATATTCGATTCAGATAAGTGATTAGGATATTCTTTATAACATCAATAATGATCCATATTTTGACCATTTTTTCCTGTATCATAACTACATTAACTGTCAATGTGTAAATAACCTTGTTTCCATGGAATATTTGAAAAGTGTTAACAAAGGGTTAACACCCAAAGATAATAGTAAAAAAATATAAAAAAATATAATTCTTATCAAGTGATGTAAATTTGACCCTACTATTTTTAACTCAAAAATTCATTAATTAATGGATACTTTTCCTTGAAAAAGAATTATATATTTATCAAATCAATGAATGTTATGAAATGACACTCTCCTTATTTTTGATATATATTAAGTGTTCACATGGGGACCAAAAAATTATATAAAATTATTTATAGTATTTTTGTGAATAATGAAATTATTTTCAAGATTGTAAATTCGATTTTAATTTTTACTAATTTTTCATTAATATAATTTCCTACAAAATACCAATGGAGTATTTCTTCAAATAATAAAAAATGTATAGTATATTATATTAAAATTCTTAAAAATATACACTAAGTGATTTAAATTCTTCTATGAATTTTATAGGATAATATAAAAAATTAGAGCTTTTTTAATTAATAATATTATAATTTATGATTTTTCATTATGTATGTTAGTTCAATTTAATTGGATAGTGTCTAAATTTAAAATAATGACATTATATGTCAATATTTTTTATTAAATTTCAATGAAATCATAAAAAAAATATAGGAAAAATTGGATATTACATGGTAAAAAAGTAACTCTTATACATTTATTTTCAATTTTAAACCTTATCAATTGGGATTTAAATTATTATTATATAAAATTTCCAAAAATTGAGAAAGTTTCCTTACCTCAACTATAAAAATGATCATCAATCCTCATTTCCTTACACCACATTGATCCCACCTTTTAAAAAATACTTCATCAATTTCTCTTCCAAAAGTTCTTAGTCACATTATAGAAGTTCACTTATCTCAAAAAGAAAACCCTTAGTGCCCTTTTGAGAAGATATGAAGGATTTGTTTCAAAGAATATTTAATCGCCAAAACTAGTCTCTTTATTTTTTTAATCTTAATTAGCTACTCTAAATCATTGGTATTTATCATAATATCAATAATTTTGTATCCAAAATGTTATTAAATATTTTTCTTATTTTGAAAAATAGATTATACACCTTCTTTACTATCAAATATCTAATGAACGTATCACTCCTTCATTTGTATGACGTACCATCTCCAAGTAGAGATACAATTCATTTTTCATACCTATATCATATCGATGGGAAGTAGGGTATATTTAATATTTTTTTGAGATAATTATGAAATAATTACTCATCATGAGTAATAACATATCATCTACCTTCTTACCTTCCAAATTGTTGGAAATGATAATGTTGTTCAAACATATGCGTGGACTACAACCACCATGAAGATAATTAATTTGTTTTTAATTTTCATTTTACATGGATGGAAATAATGAAAAATTTGATGAATAAATAATATATATAGAAATATAATTTTTCTATAACAATGAATTATTATGTACCATTATTTCATTCCACCAGTGAAAAAAGAAATACAATGTTTAGGCATACGTTTGGCCTACATTCTCCATCAACGGTGTAATTCATTTTTCTATCTCCAGATTTATCTATAACAATAAATACGCACATAATGAATATATTTGATATTTATATCATGAATAATATCCTAGGGGTTATGAGACCATGGTAAATGAATAGGAACTAGAACTAATAAAATAAATACTCATGATAAATACACATTTTAACACATAGAAATAATGATTTATTGATAAATGAGGAATTTTAATGTCATAAATGAATCATAGATGATATTGTATATATTTATAAGACACTTGAATAAAATTATAATAAATTTAAATTTATTATAAATTATTTTATAGTTCATTTGATGAAAAGAGAATTTAATGTAAGGGATTTTTTCCTCACTTTGTTTCCATGGGACGCATGCCACATTTGTCATTCGTTTATTTTATCTGGTAAAAACACTTACAATGATTGATTTTTATGATTATTATAATGAAATTGCAGGAACTAAATATTCATATAATTTTCATTCTTTAATGGGTATAAAACCCAAAATTCACCAAAGTGTTAAGGGATTTATGTTAAAATCTCAATGTTTATCAAGAATATTTATGATTATATTTTTCTAATGAAAAATTATAATCTCGCACTAAATAAACATTTGAATATTATTATACACGATTTATTTATATAAAATATATTTTTTCATTTAATTTTCTAGACATTATGATCTCCAGATATCAAAAATGTGTTATATGGAATATTGATTACATTTTTGCCTTTAGTCAAATTTTTTTCTTCCACATCGAGGTTTTCAAAAATATTCTTCAAAAAAGGTTTTAAATATTATCCTATGATTTTTTTAAAAAAAATTTATAATATTATAAATTTCTAAAGATGGATAGAATAGATGATTCTTGTTGTCATCCAAATATGATTTTTTCTAAAATATTTTTTAATAATTTAAATGATTTTTTTAACATATATACGATGAACATATTTTCCCACAATTATGAATAATTGTTTCTTTGGTGTATCCTTTACAATATTAAAATTTAATTTTTAATGAAAATTGTTTCATTTATAAATTTACTATTTCTTAAATAAGTGATTTCAAAATGGAACGGTTATTTTCACCAATAATGTTTAATTTTCATTAAATGATATTTTTTTTAATAAAATAAAAAAATCATCGATTTAACTTATTCTTTACAAGGGGTATTATAATAGTATAGAATCCCCATTATTTCTCATGATAATGTTCGAAAATGATGAATTTTTTTATGAAACATATTTCATTTCAACGAGTTATGAAATGAAGAAAGGATGGGATGTCTATAAAACCCATATTTTACATGGGTATTGTTGGATGAAATATTTATGAAACATATTTCTATTGATGGGTTACAAAATGAATAATAATTTATGATCTTTTTTTACACATATGATTTATTTTCATTACATAATTGGTAAGGCCTATATCTCTCTCTAATGCATTAGGTAATTATTGATATCACATGGGATAAACAATAGTGTAAAGGAGAGTGAACCATGTTTAGTAATGAGAATTTTCACCTATGATAGTATTGGTAGTAAACCTTTAGGTCTACGATGGTTTGGTGAGTGAACCCATTTTAATATTGTAGTCTTTGGATAGTTCCACTAATAATAATGAAATAATTTTATACACTAATATCTATAAAATAGTTCCATGTATTATGAACAATCTTATGATCTCATGGTTCATGTTCTTTAATTATTTTATGATTAATGACTTATGGACTTCCACGATTTATTCCATGACTCACGATTATGATCTATAGTATATAGGTTATGGTTTTCAAATGTTATGTTAATGTTCTCAAACCATTTTTCTTATGTTATTCTTTTATGATCATTAATAAATACTTTTTTAACCATATTGAGAATCAAAGGTCACCCTTTCTTATGTTTAATTTGACAATGTTTTGAAGAATGATATTAAGTATGTTATTAATAATAAGGGTTCTAGTTATGAAGGATTTTGTAGGAAATAATGTAGAAATTTTATAATCAAGTTGTTTATGTGTCAATGTATCCCAATATACTAGACCTTAATGATTCTTGTATGGATCGATATGTTATGTAATGAATATTAATATATTTAGATGTAATATATATATGTATAGTGTATAGGTTGTTGTTGTTTGTATCAGATAAAGGTTATGTTATCCTTTGGAAAGTAGGATACGAAAACACTAATAAGAACCCTTGGGTAATGTCTAAGTATAAGTGTCCTAATCATTTGGTAGTGATCATGAATGAACTCGGATAATCATAATGCATAATTTAGAACTGTGTGATGATTTAAAAGTCTTATAAATGATATTTCATGATTATATTGTTTCCCAATATTATTATTGTTTCTCACACTATTATTTTTTGTTTTATTAAATAGATGGAACATGAAGGAACCAAGTTAATATTGAACATGATGGTCAATGAAAAGACTAACCTTAGGGGAAACCAAATTAAATAAGGGATGGAATCTGATAAAATGTGATTGTGTTTAATCAAATATAAAGTTATATGACTAAAAATATTAAATTGGGTGATTTTAAAGACAGTTTATAATAATAAAATTAGAATTTCCTGAAGACAATATACTAATGAAGATTTGGTTTTTTACATGTTTAGAATGTGTGACGTTGAATATAAGGGAGTGTCTCTAAGAAATGGGAATAGTTTTTATATATGGAAATTATGGTCATAGATAATCTTTTTTTCGAATAAAAAATTAAGAGTTTAAAGGAGGAATGTGATGTCCAACCTAAGGTAACAATAATAGTTCAATGTCTCATTTATTGGATACATCAGCATTATCTATAGAAATTATATAGTATAAGGATTGACATCTAGACGAAGGAGGGACCTATATTTTTAAATCATTAAACTGAATGGGATTGATGGTTTATGTATTGGTATTTAAGAATAATATTAATGATATATTTACTAAAAAAATCGTGAAACATATTAACAATATTCCAATTTAGTTTCTTCTTTAAGGATGTAATATCATATATCGAATGGTACCAATAACCATTAGTGGTGATAATGTTTAGTTGGGATAAATTTATTATTTTATTTGATATGATGATATACGAGACCATGAAATTGGAAACTAATTTGATGATAAAGAGATTGAGGTCATCATTGATTATGTTTATTTCATTTTTGAATTTATTTTATATATTCAATATTCCATGAAATTAATTGAGGTATTAGGACAATATTATTTTTGGAATCATAAAATTTTTAATGTGACGATAAGTTAATGGTGGTGGATATCATCATCAGTTTTTCATTTTGAGGATGATCATAAGATTAAAGGAAAAGACCCCCCTTTATAAGGTTTTATCTAATTTATTTTTTTGATGAGATGTGATATATTAGGAAAATTTTTGTTAGGTTGAGGTATATATAAACATTATGTTTAATGTGAAGTATTATTTTTTAAGAATTATATGACAATTTTGGGGTGTAAAATGAATGATATAATATATCCTTTCAGGTTAAAAAATTCATTGATATTTAGGTTATTCAATTAATTAGAGATATAGGGTCATTCTTTATGTAAATGATTATTATATCAAGGAGACTATATTATGAGGTAATATACTTCTTAGTAGATGAATTTATGAGTAAAAATAATGATTGGACATAAATGTTAAATTAATCATGCAAGAATATGAGATCAAATCATTCTATTTTTGGGGTTTCAAGAGTCAATGGGAGTGTTTTAAAGTATTTTGAGGATAATGTTTTATAGAAAATATACTATGAACATTTAGTATTACTATTTAGTTTTGATTAATGTAGTATTTTATCATATAAATTTTTATTCATTTTGGTAATTATCATTCCTTATGCTAACTATTTTGGTTCTTAGTAATTTATAGAGATAAGAGGAATAGTTTTTTTCCTTTTGTAGAATTATGTAATCCATGGATGTTTAATTTTTTTCTTAAATGATGAAAAAATCATCATGAATACTCAACATTTTGGGAAAATGGTCAAATTGTTTTGTAAGTTGAATAAAGGATAAAATTATGGTTTTAATCTAAGTATACTTCCTTATTTTTTTATTATAACCAGTATAATGAATCATCATCATTAGTAATTATTTTTTTGAAAATAATTATAATCCATCTACTTTTTTTACTTTGAAATCAATGGTACATAAATACACCATAGATTTATAATTTTTTGATGGTCAAAATTCTCATGACAATGTTTTATATCACTCTTTATTAGTCCATTAGTGTTAGGATTTTTCAATATCTATGTGTTCACTTCTAAATATTACTATCCAACTTACAGACCTAGTTTTTTATTCCAAATAACCATCATATTTTTCATTCTCACTTACCACGAGGATGTTTTATTAGCCCTTTTGAAGATATGGGTTTCCATAAAATAATTATCCATTGTCAATCCTATTATTAACATAAACATGTTCATGTTTCAAGAATGAAATTTATTGAATTAAAGATAATTTAAAACCCATGTATTTTAGAATATATCCATAATTAAATAATTTTATTTATTTGATGGTTTCTATTACACACATCACCGATATTAAATGAACCACAATACACTATTAAAATTTTGTTATTTAATGTGACAATTATATCATTGTAGATAAATTTTGTGTATGTATATGGTTAAATAAATTATTAAATATATATAAATGTCTTACTAAATATAAATATATTTATAAAATCATAATAAATAATCACTCATTAAAAAAAAATGAATTTTACAATAAGAAATAAAACTTCCATAAAAATTGTTACTTTTATGATAAAATGTTATAATTAATTAAAGTATTTTTATGAAAAAATATTTAATAATAATAATATCATTTTTTAAATCATCATAAAAAAATTATCTTCTGTGTATTTCTAAAAATATTTATTTTCAAGTGAATAGTGACAAATTTTGTATTTTATTAAAACTTTCATTTTTGTTTAAAAAAATTAAAAGGTGTTACATTGTTTTAAAAAAAATATTCAAGGGTAAATTATATCTATTATTTTATTAATCATAAAATAACGTTAATTGGGAATATATTAACATTTTAATTTCTATTAAAAAAATTCAAAAATAAAAGGCAGTTCTCTAAAATTTGTTTTTCAGTGCAATTTATGCTTTCATATTTAAAGTAGATTCTATCACATATATGAGTTGGATTTAATGAAATTTAATTTTTTTATGGATTTATAATTTTAGATTTACCATAGTATATTTCTTCACGATTCATAAGAAGATAAAGTTTTAGTGAAAAGTAAAAAAGAATTTAACTTTTTATAAAATACAATAGATTTTATGATATCACCAAGACATTAACATGATATAGAAAATTAGGAAAAATATGTATTGAATAATTCATAAAAAAATAAAAAAAATATATATCATACCATCCAAATTAAAAATATATAAATTATAATTAATTCCATAATAAATATGAATATCATTTTCATTTTCCACAAAGAGAGACCATAGAAAAGGAAATGTCAAATTTGGTATCCTAAATATAATATCAGAGATAGAATTAGTCCTTTATATATATTTTTTAAATATAATGTATTATATATTACTTTTTATGGTTATACATTAATTTTTTCGGGATATACCAAGCGTATTCTCAAAATGTTTATTCATTGATTGTGTAAGGCTAGAAAAGTCAAAATAACATATTAAATAAGTTTTCATCAAATATACACGAGTTAATATATATATTGATTGAAAGTTAATTTATAATTTGAAAATAATAAGGTTATTTTTGTGAAGGAAACATATTTATAATTTTTAGATATTATATAAATACATTAAATTCTTATACAAAACTAATACATTAATTTTTAAATTAATGGGAATATAAAATAAATGATGTAAAAAATAACTCAAGTAATATATTTGGAGATAATTAATGATATTAAAAATTTTATAAATGAATGTGACATGTTTTGAGTTGTGTTATAATAATTCGTTCTAATTTAAAATTTTTTGTTAATGTTATTAAATTCCAACTAATGAATAGTTCTAAAAATAAACATTAATTATATTTTAAAATTAATAATATTTAATTAAACAATATAAATTTAAAAAAATGTTATATTTATAAAGGTTAATAGGATATATTCTATAATATCATCCATCCTCTATTTCTGTTCCATTTTTATATTTTTAGTAAATATATTGACCTTCAATAAATAAAAAATCATTTTGTCATGGTATGTTTAAAAAGGGTTGATTAAGGTACAGAAAAATGATACGGGTAAAAACATAGTAAAAGAATTGTATAATTATTATTTGGTTAATTAAATCCTATTATCATCTATTTATGCTTTAAAATGAGTTTTTTAATAGACATATTTACATTAAAATAATATATATATATATATTATTTAAATCAAAAATATTAAAAAAATTCATGCCATTTGTTTTTAATATATCGTATGTGTGCACTTAGGAAAAAATAAATTATGAATAATTATTAATTATAATTATGCACATAATGAAATTTACATCATGTATATTTTTTTATAACTTTTATTTATTATATATTTTCCCGGAACAATTAGACTATTTCGATGTAGTATATCATCAACAAATAAAAAATATAATAAAATGTGTCCAAAATTTTAAAAAAGAAATAATTTTTCGTGATTAAATGTTTTACATGAATTTTATCAAATAATATAAAATATTACTACCTTTTTAAATTATTATATTTTAATTTTTAACTTTGTATTAATGTCTCTTAATTCAAAATAAATGAATAGTATCTAAATTGACAATAATGATATTTTATGAGAATATTACTTTTATTAAATTACATAAAAATAATAAAATAATAAAATTGAAAAAGTAAATAAGATAAAGTCTAAAATTAAGTCCATTTTCGATTCATTTAACATTTGGTACAGTGAGGATTGTGTATTAATTTATTATAATATAATATTTTAAAAAATTAAAAAAGTGTCGCCCACCTAAATTATAAAAGGTTACCCCCTTCCCAATTTATTTACACCTCATAGAGCCTTATAGATTGAAAAAAATAAAATTATTTCTCTTCTTAATATCCTCATCAAAATTCTTGAGGTCACAATTTTCAAAAAAAAAATCCAAGATCCCATTAGAGGAGATATAAGAAGTCATATCCAAGAAGAGGTAATCACCTAAACCAATCTCTTTATTTTCAACTCTTCTTCTCCTACTCTAAATATATGGTACTTATCAAGAAAAATAAATTCCTTATACTCAAAATTATGAAAATTTACTATGATTATGAAAACATAGTAAAACATCATATTTCCCATCCAATAAGAAGTCAACGTATTACTCGTGCATACATATGACTTACCGTATACACATAGAGAAAAAATTCATTTCTCACCAATATATTTTATATTTGGGAATCATTCTTGGATTAATGATTAAAAATGGTAATTATGATATAGACACACTTTTTGAAATATTATATTAAAATAACCTTTTCCCTACTAAAATGTTGGAAAATGATAACGTCGTTCATGAAGATATGTGGACTACCAAGTAAACAAAGCGATGTGATTCGTTTTTAATTTTTATTTCACATGGATAGTAATAAGGATAAATTTAATTAATATAAATTATATATACAACAAAATAATTATTTTTGGAAGGGTGAATTATTATTTTCTTTTTATTCATTACATCAATCTAAAAATGATTAAATAATTCATGTTCACATATGGCCTACCATCCCTAAGAATAGTTTAATTCATTTTTCAATATATAAATAAATCTAAAACTATAAATAAGTATATAATATATATTTATATATATATATATGATATTATTATTATGATTAATACGTTGTTTTTGATTTAACCAAAAGAAATGTACAAGTACTGGGACTACTAAATTGAAATAATCATTATAAATGTAACAGTTAACACCTGAAAATAACAATTATTTATAAAATGGGTGTTTAAATATTTTAATTAGAAAATATATGATATTTTAAGTCTGAAAATGATTTTTTATAGAATTATAAAAAATTTAAATTTATTATACATTAGGATACATTTCTTTTTTTGTAAGGATAACTCAAGGTATGATATTTTCTTCTCACAATTATTTCAATGGGACACATGCCATATTCACTGCTCATTTTTTTATTGTGATGTATATAATTACCATGATATTATTTTATGATTATCATTATGAAGTTATTTAATCAAAGTATCCATATAAATTTCTTTCATTCATGGGTCTTACAACACAAAATATACAAAATATTTAAGTGTTTTATGTTACTATATCATTACTTATTGGTATTGGTTATGATTAAGTTCAGGTGATGAAATCCTGTGATCTACCTCTAAAGAAACTTCTAAATTTGATTCTCCTATAGTTATTTCTATAATAAAAATTTTTCTTCATTTAATTTTGATTATCTTCTATACTCAACATATCAAAATTAATTTTTTTTGATAACTGACTTCAATTATCTAATTGGTAAAAAAATTATTTTAATACATATCCATGTTTCCTAAAAATGTAATAAATTTTTTTTCTAATGTTATGCTATGATTTTATAAATTCATTTTTACACAATTTTTAATTTTTCAAAAATTGTTGCGATGGATTAATCATGGAATTTTAAAAACAAGGTAAAATTTTAACCTCTTTTATCATTGTGAAAAGAATGTTTTTTTATGTTTTATGGAATGAGAAGTTTTCCATTCATCATGAATATATTTCTATATGAGGCTTCTATAACATTCCTACATGGTTCTTTTCAAGAAAAATATTTCCCTTTACAATTAGACTATTTTTTAATATGTGATTTCAAAATAGAAATTTTATTTCCAACTATAAAATTTTAATGATATTTTAATGGTATTTATATTCATCAAATAAATAAATCCTTGATAGAATTTATGATTTACTATAGGATTGATCCAAGGATACCATCTTTATTATTTTTATATATTGTTTCAAAACAAGATTAATTTTTGTATGATACATATTTCGTTTCAATGAGTTATGCTATGATGAAATAATGATATTTTTTTGAAACCCATTTTTTCATTGGGCTATACTATGATATAATGATCATGAGACTGTTTTCCTTTCAATAGTTCTAGTATGTAGAGTACTTTATGATCTTATGGTACCCATAGTGTAATTCACATTATGTGTTGGGTGATATCTATATCTCCCACCAACTTATTTGATAATAACTAATTTATCATGGGATAAAACATACTTGAATTTGTAGTTGTCCTAGTTCAGTAATGTTTAGTTTTCACTTCTTTAGTCTTTAGAGGGAGCCTTTACTACTCTTATGGTTTGAGTAGTGAACCCATTCCACTATAATAGTCTTGGAAAAAATACTTTACTTGAAAGGAAAGGATTTTCAATGCTAATATGTATGCCAATGTTCCATATCTTATACCCAATATTATTCCCTCATAGGTTATGTTAATTAGTTACTTTATGATTCATGTCTTATGAACTTCCATTATTTATTCAATGAATTTTTATTATGATCAAGGATATACATGGTATGATTTTTTAATTTTGGAGATCATGTTCTCATACCCTTTTACTATAGTTATTCTAATATGATCGTTAAGATCATCTTCATTAACTTTACTGGGATTTATATATCACTATTTATTATGTTTCCTTTACCTAGGATATAATTAATTTCATTAAGTTTGAAATGTCTGATAGTTTTTCTAGTTATGAATAATTTTGTTGGAGATAATGTAGATATCTTATGAACAAGTTTTTTATGTTTCTATGTTTCTAATAATAATAGACATTAGAGATTATATAAAAGATTTAAATGTTATGAAACTAATATTCATCTATTGTAAGTTGTTATCTATTCATGAAATGTATGGGTCATTATAGTTAATATCATATAATGGTTTGGTTAACCATCAGAAACTATGATGAAAAACATTAGTGATAACCCTTGGGATAAATATAATTATAGGATAAAATCATGATGATTTGGTAATGACTATGAATTAACATGGTTAATCTGAAGGAATCATAGTGTAATGTGTAATGATTTAGAAATAAAATAATTGATTATTCAGGATTAGGGATTTTCCTATTATGATTAATGTTTCTTACACCATGATTTTTGGTCAATTTTAATGGATATAACCCAAATTAATCAAGTTAATGTTTAATGTGATAGTCAATAGAATGACATTCCTCCGGAGAAACCAATTAAAATATGTGATTGAATTCCAAAAATTGTGATTATAACTAATCAAATATATTATTATATGATTTAACATATCAGGAAGGGTGAGTTTCATGACACCCCTTACAAGTGAAAATAGTGTTTCATGAAGACTATAGAATAACGAATATTCACCTTCTTACATGTTGAGAATGAGTGAAGAAACACTGAAGGGAATATATTAATGGAATATGATGATGTTTTCTATGTGTAAATTATGAGAATAGAGTAATTAATTACTATGGATAAATTATGAGTTTGAAAAAGTAAAATTTAGTCCATCCTAAGGTTCCATTTATAGTTAAATATCTCATGTGTGGGAAATATTTGAATTATCTAATCCAGTGCCCTAATATAACGATTAATTCTTATTCCAGGTAAGGACTTATGTTATTTTACTCTTTTATGTGAAAGGGTTGACGTTTTTATATATGGTGTTTATTATTTAAGTCAATGATATTTTGGTTATAAATTACATTTAGCATCTAAGGATTATTCTATGATAAATTTTTTCCTTTTAGATTTTTAGGACATTTTTCTAATGGTAATAATAACCATGAAACATGATAATGTATGGTTTTAATATATAGAAGATTAAAAAATTTTGGATAAAATTTAAATCCTTGATATTTTTGTATGATTTTATTATAATGTGATTTATGTTATCGTTAATGATGTTTATTACAATTTTTGGACCTTGGGAATACATTTAGTAATATCTGAAATTATTTGAGGAGTAATGATTGTATTAATTTATAAATTTATATATGTTTTAATGTGAGTATAATTTAAAATTTATAGATATCATAAGGGGTTTAAATGTGTCATCCTGACCTAGATTCCATGTGCTGGTGCCCAAATCCAATCCCTCACATGAACTCAGGTGTTACTTCATGTATGCCAGATCTACCTGACTAACAGCGAGGGTCTGTTAAGTAATTTGGAGAGACTATATGCTATTAATCAAATTTCCTCATCATAAAATAATAATAAAAAATTCTAAATGATAATAAATAATAAACATAATAATTCCATGATCAATAAAGACCAACAACACATAATAATCCAAAATAAGGGATAAATTACCATTTACCAAACTAGTTGATATTCCATTCCCTATACATTTCAAGTTTCAAATTCCAACCCCAATTGAAGTCACAAAAATAACTCTCATGTGGATCCTAACATCTTGTCTATTTGCCTCATCCATTATCCTTCTCAAATCCAAAATCATCCATCTCACATTGGGCTCTTTCACATATCTTGTCCTATAAACATGAAGTGAGTTTAGGTACTGACCAGGAAGCCTGATTAGGGTGTGATTAAAACTCATTAGGGAACCACTAATGGAATATAAAGTAATAAACTATCGATAAAAGTGTATGTGGTTTCATAAGGAATAAATTACAAATGATAATGTAAAAAATTCATATTAAATTATTCTTTTTTAAACCACATAAATCATTAGGTTCATGGAGACACCGAAAAATATAATACCATCTTATTCTTGTTCTAGAGTCTAAACAATACACTTAGGTATATAAAGTTATTCATTCAATCATTGGATTCCATTAATCATTTAACACTCAAATTTACGTTCAAATAATGGGTCTAGTGTAGTAGTCTATCACCCAATGGGTATTTGGAGTAATAGTCCCTGTCGCATAATTCACTGACCACTTGTAATAAATATTTTTAATGGGGCCTAAATTGTTAGTCTAGAACCTCATGGGTTTTTGAACCAAAAATACCTATCCAACAACTTAGTCACAAATATCACATTTCATGAATCCCCATTCACAACCCATTTATCAACTACTTTCATAATTCATTATTCATATAAATTCATAAATTCATTCACCTAAAATAATCTAAATTACCATATATCAAAAATTAACAATTCATAGACACATTATTTCAATATTTATCCACACCCCCATGAGTTTCCATCAGTTTCATTATCTAATTAATCAATCAATTTTATAAAATATTTATTCCATCAATCTCATAATCCTATTAATCAACCAATTGGATAAATAAATTAAAAATTATAATAACTAATATAGAAATTGAAATTACACAATTATATAAATGAAATTAGAATCAATAATATGGTATTTGACAATGAGACCACAGAGATCATGTATTTTGATAGAATCTTGCTAAATCAAGATCCCCAATTTGATGTAGAATGATTGGAATTTCAACAACATGAACGATCTAAGATCTAAACGATGTATTAAGATCCAACATGACCCAACCCTCAAAACAAAGATCTAAACCATCACTAATAGTGGAAAAAATAATCCCTATATATCATGAAATATACACAGAAGACAGAGGTAACAAAAAAAGAAAATATAAATATTTGAATAGAATATCGATCAATCAGATCTTCAATTCGCTATGAAAAAGAATCTAGGAGCCTTGTAATCCTCCCAGGAGACTCAAAAAATTAAAGAAATCATTTATGGTTATGATGGGGTTTTTTGGGTAAAAACCAGGGGGTTTGAGAACTTGAATTAAATTTACCAGAGATTAAAAATATGCGCGCAATGTTTCCTCAGTTGAGGAACATACTTTTCCTAAATTTTCACCTTAATTGAACACAACTACTTATGAGGTGAATGTTTCCTATAATATGGGAAATTAATTGAAAAATTACTTCCCAAACAATAAAATACCCTCTATTTGATGGTGAATGGTTTAGGGAGGAAGGTTTCACTGTTTGGACAAACCATTATCCAATTATGTACCACCTCCCATTCCTTCAAAATGGGGTGCATGGTTTCCTGAATTAAACTGCATGGTTCCGTGGGGAAAATAGCATGATTTTCCCAAACATTTCTCCAACCATGCACTGATCAAATGGATTTAAAATTTCCCTAATTTCACCTGAAAACCCCAAAAATATAACCCAAACAAGGGATATCCAAAACATTGGTAAATTTGAACCTTAATATTTTCATGGGGCATCTCTATAAATGTTGAGTTCTTCTAATTTCCCTACCATATTACAACTCAACCTCAAGCTATACTCCGAACAATCTCTATGATTCAAAGTTAAAAAATTTGGCTACAAAGCCTGTATTTATACTTACCTCTCTAATTTTTTTACTGAAGACAACCATATTACCACAGCCCTTGGACTATTGACACTATATTTACCTTCAACCCCATCTCACTACAATCTAAAACATGAATCAGATGGTCGTGAAGGGATGTATCAACCTCTAGATCAATATTATCATTATTATTAAGAAGATAAGGGTCAGGGTGATAATTTGAAAGCTATAAAACATGAAAAGAATCATGAATTTCAATAAATACTAGTGGAAAATTGAACATGTATGCCACTAACCCATTTTATCCACAATCTCAACCATTCCAACAAACCTAGGCACTAACATGCGCTGCCTCCAAATCCTATGGTGGCCCAATCTATGTGACACATTAAGGAACAAACAATCATCCACTAAAAACTAAATGGGTCATCAATTTTTAAAAACACATGACTTCTACTTACTTTGAAATATTTCTATATGTTTCCAAATCAACTTGACCTACTCTGATGTCTCCTAAATGAGACTCAGTCATAAATATTCCGACCCACCTACCACTATCCAACATAACAGTGATGTTCATGGAGTACCAAAAAGTTCTTTATATGGTTCTATATGAATAGTATCAAAAAACTAATTGTTATAGGAAAAATCAATGATTTATATGTGTCTCTCTCAAGACCCACTATTGTCTAAGAATCACTCCCATGTCATATCCTCTAATATCTGAAAAGAAAAATCTGACTGCCATCTATATGCAGGTATAAATCCATACATAGAAACACACAGGCACAAAACACCTTATGTAAGACTTTCCAAAAGCATAAAGTAAATCATGCATCCACACCTGAAACATTACTCCATGGAACCCCATTTAAATGGAAAATCTCCCAATATAACATCATTTTTTTGAGGTGTCCTCCGATGTCCCGCCATGATGTCCATGGTATTTTCATACCATTTCCATACCATAATAGGAGACGACTATTGAAAACCACAATGTCATTGATGCTCATACTTCACCTATTGATTGGTGTATCATTGTGTTACGAACACATTGATATCCTTTTTGATGCCCGACCACTAGAACTATCTCCACAGATCATACAACACTTTAGTCAAACTAGGATACACCTAAAACATTGAGGCATGAAACTCATATATCAACATCTCCTGCATACATGTATGCACAACAACACAATTCTAAAAAGATATGATCTCATCCTTATATACATTCCAACTAGAAGGTGACTCCCCATCAACAATGATCTCCCTCAATGAGAAGCACTCTTAATCTTCAAAATACCACTCCCTAATTCGAATTAAATGTGTGGACATAATAGATAAGGATATGAGGTTTTTCTACTCTCGACCCTCATATAACTCAACATGCATCTCCTCTAGCAAGTGCATCATCTTCATCTTAGAACTAGAATCTTGTACTACAAGGGTCCATGTATTCCTATATAATATGTCATCTAAACTATTTTCCATCTTGGGAATATAATAATTCTCAAAACATAATGAATTAATATACTAAACCCATCACCACTATCAAATATTTGAATATCACTATAAAAATATGTACTTTAAGATCTTCTATTCGGTATACACTGTAAAATTTCTCCTAATAGATAATTTTTCCCACGCATCAAGGAATAAACAACTATATCTAACTCAATGTTGTGATTAGGGTAATTAAATTCATGTTTCTTAAACATTCATGTACTGCACACCACAATTGAATCTCCATGAATCAATATTTCTCTATGTACTACTATAAAACCAAAAAAATACATGGTATACTACTCACCAGGATTGGGTAGGATAAACATTGTAGTTGTATTCACATGCTTTTTCAACTAATGGAAGTCATTCTTACATGCTCCAGACCATTCAAACATGATTACACTCTTGTTCATTACTAAAATTGGTTCTACCAACTATGAATAATCCCTACTCATCCTCTAATAAAATCCCACCATTATCAAAATACTAATGATATCAAATATAATCTTGTACTACTACCAAAAAAACTATCTGAACCTTCTCTTGGTCTACTGATACACCTTTCTCTGAGATTAAGTGACTCATGAATTATACCCTTTAAATCTATAGTTGACACTTGGATAGCACGGTTTAATAAATATCCCCTCTTAGTGTAAAAATGAATATGTATAGATGTTTGGTATGATTTTTATGAGTCTTAGATTACACCAAGATGTCATCCACAAAAATAGAAATAAACTAATCTAGGTACTGGTGGATGATTCAGTTCAACAAGGACATAAACATAGAAACAACATTTATTAACCCAAATAGAATCATGAAGAATTCATAAAGACCATATCTTCTTCTGAAAGTAGTTTGTGGTACATCAAAATGTCTAACCCTCAACTGATGATCCCCATATTTCACATGAATTTTTGAGAAAACACAATATCGTCACAACTGGTCAAAGAATTCATCGATACGTGGAGGAATATTCCTTTTCTTCTAATCATCTAGTTCAACATTTAGTAATAAAAAAACATAACATCTCATTATCCATATTAGAATGTAACATCAGAGAACCCCAAGGATATGTACTCAGATAGATAGTTCACTTATCCATCAACTCTTCCATCTATGTCTTATGTTCCCAAAGCACTATTGATGACATAAGATATGGATGAAAAAATACTGGTTTAGCTCTATGAATATTCTTAATTGAAATCTAAAAAAATATCTCTTGTGATATCCTTAAGATTTTTTGGGGTAACATGTCTCAAAACTAGTCCAGCATGGGTGGAAAGACATCATGATTCATACTCCCATCATCCAAAAAAGAACTTGACACCTAGGCACTATGTTCTCCTTGTTGCTGACGAACTAGTCCTAAAAATCCTGCATAGATATCCTATTCTCTATGATGAACATAACTTTCACCATCATGACATGTAAAAGTAACTACCATGTGGTAACAATATATATGTGATAAATATGATACTAACAAGTACATACAAAAAATAAAGTAAAAAAATGACATTTCATGGATGTTATGATCCCAAAGAAGATGATATTCACCAACCACAATACGAAATCCCTCACATAAAGAGTTGTCCCGAGACCGTACTATAAATACTATGTCTATTGTATAACCCCACATAAAAAATAAACTATAAGAGTAAAATTATTTATATGTTTAGAAGATATAAAACAATAAGAGGCTGATGTACCTAATAAGGAAATAGAAAGTGTATAATCTATATGAATAGTACTGTAAACTATTGATTATCTGACCTCAATATCCACATGTGGACACTATTTTTAATGCAACTATCATGTCCCTCTTCCATGTGCTATGGTCTGAATCCCCTAAGATACAACACTTTGATGACATGGGTTCTCTTCCCAAAATGTACCACATCCAATGACTTGACAAATGTAAATAGAAGAACTCCAACTACTTGTTTGATATCTGGTAGAATAACCTCTTCCAGTAATATTATTTGACCAAGATCCTATGTCATTAACCATATTTTGAAGGTTTCTTCAATACCTCAATGAGTGAACCATTGTGAAGAAATCTCATCACTCCATTAGTGGTCGGGGACACTAACTACAAATTTGAAAAAACCTACCACACTAGTGGATGTATACTCAATTACTTATCTGATTAAATGATCCTTCTCCATGACTACTATTTATTCCATTACCCCAATTGAAATTATCATAGATACACTTCGTACTATTGAAATATGTACCTACTGGTAATCTAGATGAAATCTCCTAAATTTCAATGGAAGACTCCTTCAAGTTCCCCTAAAAAATTAATTCCTGATTAACCACATAAGAAAACTTCTTCGGCTAAAATACAATAACATTAAAAATAATATCACATTAAATACCATCCAAAATATTCTTCACCATAGTTTCTTCATCTACTACAAATTCTAGAATAATTTACTACAAATCAGTGAAGTATCCCATGCAGTCCATCATGGACATAATCCCATATATCATCCGCATAAACAGTACTTTCCTATCCAACCTCTATGTCTCTATGTAAATGTGTTCCTAGAACATCTCCATAAATACATTTATTACCATGTTCTCTATAAGTTCATCCTGAGTCTAAATGTACCATAATTCTTTTCTTGACCACATAACATATAAGTCTCTAATTGTACTCTCTTCTCAGCAAGACTCTCTAAATTGTAATTTATTATATGGGTATACTCAATCCATAACTCATCTGACAGAGGTTTAACCTCTCTAGTGAAGGTCATAGGGTATTTTAACTAGAACTACCATGACAAGTTAGTCATATTTTTCACAACTCACCCCTGGTGCTCTTTCCATAAATTTCATAAAGTGAGAAAATTTATCAAGTAACTTCTCTCCCACTCAGTCACCTAGTACTATTGGAGCCTCACTCACCACTACTGGAGTCGAATTTTCAGGCATGTCCTCCTATCATCCTATCAACAAGAATCATCATGGAGGTATACCTCTACAATTCCAAACTCATATATTAGGATACATAATAAACCATTAACAGAATTACATAAATGGATTGACAAAAATTCATAACTAGTTATAACCCATATTCCTCCACTTAGTCCAAACCAATGAACTACCACAACCCTTTACCATCCCTCACCAAAGTCATAGATATCATCGGGTCAAACACATTTTTATATTTGAATGGTTATCAATATACACTGATTTTATCCATTTAAAATTTCCACAATTAGCACCAATTTAACAATATAATCTTGTTTTTTTGGAAGAATTTATATTAAAATTACTCAAACAATGAAAACATGTTCATTCAAAATACTCACCAAAATCCTTGTTTTTTGTGCCTTCTCAAAATGATAACTGTTACAAGAAATCCTATGTGCCTAGAATGATGCATGTATAAAAGATCCACATTTCATACTAGGAAATGTGTAAAATATTAGAAATCAAAAAATATCACTCAAAAATTTCATCACATACGGTGAAATAATATCCAACTATAACATAAAACAAAAAATTTCCCACCATGGGTTCTTGGGTTATCCCTCATATATTTGTTAGCTACTCCTAGACACAAACCTGAGACAAAGGCCTGAATCATTCAATTAATCTATAAACCATTCTGAAATATTAATAATAACTAAGAGAAATGAAAACACCTAAGATACAATATTGTAAAATCCTGACCTCAATGCCACATGGCTATCCCCTGATCTGGTTGGTCATATGACCTCAAGAGCACCTCCATATATGCTAAAGGCTTCCAACTAGTATTAAGGGACTATTATGTAACATTTGAATACTATACCATCTTTATCAAGTAAGATCGAAGACCTAAAATAATACAATATATTTAAATGAAAATAAACAAGAACAATGATAATACCATGAGCTATAAAGACCAAAATCACATAATAATCTCAAAAATAGACAAATGACGGTAAACAAAAGTAGTCGATATGTCATGTCATATATGTGTTATGTATGAAATGAAAACCCAAAATAAATATACATTAAAAACTCCCAAGTAGGTCATAACATTATTTATGGTTCTCTCACCCATGCTCCAACTCGATTCCCAACTCATCCATCTATCATGTGGATCTTTCCACTATCTTATCATGCAAATATGAAGTCTATTCATGTACTGATTTTGATTCCATAGTAGGGTGTGAGTATTTCTCAGTAGACCAACCCCAATGGAATCTAAAATAATATAAAGTACATAATAATGTAGGTAGTTGAATATAGAATAAAGTACTAATAATAATGTAAATAATATGAAAATTAAATTAATATTTATTTAACCACATAAATCAAATTGTTTATAGAGAAAAAAACAATAAAACCTCTTTCATCTTGTACCAGATTCGGAACCACCCAATAAGGGATATAAAATTTTGATTCAATCATGGGATTCAATTAATCATTTACTTTCAAGACTATAATTCCCAAAAATTGGGGTCTAGAGATGTAGTCGAGAACCCCATGGGTATTTGGAGTAGAAATACATATCCCAAAACTCAATGATCACCTGAAAAAGATATATATAATGGGGTCCTAGAGTGGAATTACAGAACCCTGTGGGTATTTGGAATAATAATCCCAATCCAAAAACACATTAAAAAATATAACATCTCAGGATTCAATAATCACAAACAATTTGTCATCCATTTCCATAGTTCATTATTAAAAAAAATTAATAAATTCATTCATAAAAAATAATATCAATTTCCTTTTAGCCTTCATGCATAAATAATAAATTAATAATTGAAAATTTTACTGGTTCATCCAATGGGTTTCTATCTATTTCATCATATCATTAGACAATCAACATCAGAAACTCTTTATTCCAAAAATTTCAAAGTACCAATAATCTACCAATTAATTAAAAAAATTCAAAATTCAATTTCCCAACATGAAAATTTCAACTCCAAAATTACTTACACGTAACTTGAATCAAATATAAGGATATTTTATGATTATACCACCTAACACTAGGTTTTTTTAGAAGCTCTCCAAATTGTGTTCCCCAATTTGATGTAGATTAATATGAATTACAATGACATATAAGATATCACATCAAAAACTAGGATTAATATCTATCATAAATATGGAATACCTTCTTTTTATTACATAAATTTTCCAAGAATTTAACAAAATGAGGATCTTTTAATGTTTAGTGTCTTGGAAATAAGTTACATAATACATGAAAACATAAAACAATATTATATTCCACTTGAAAGGATTATTCTAGGTTTATCCTAACTAAATTTATGTCATCCCGCAACCTATGGACATATATCAAAGGTATGTGTGAGAAGAAGGCCTAGTAAGGGTAAAAAGGGATATAGTTTACTTGTGATCTTTGGGAATATGAATAAGAACACATGGAAATATATAAATTCATGAAAAATAGAAAAAGTGGCATATCATAATAGAAAACATGATTCATAAAAAGTAAATGTGGATAAAACATTTAATTGAGTCATTCATAATCATATCACCAAGGTTTATCACTAAGGCGTCATAATAATTAACAATGTTATTCCCCAAGGTATAGTTAAACATGACATCTATAGAGATTAAATTAATTACCAAATGTATTAAAGTGCTACTATAGAGAACCATTAATATTTGTTAATTAATATGGGACACAAATATCATAATAAAACTTTTCATAAATAGACCATTTAGAATAAATGAAATGGGTTCATTCCAAAATCATGGTGTTTTAGAGAGTACTTAAAAACAAGATCCTTTTGTCATTTTTATCCCAAGAAAAAGAAAGGTGGATTTCATATTTGTTACTAAAAGAATTAAATAAATCATTTTGAAAACTATTTGAATAACAATATTGGAAAAATTGGGTTGGGTATTCAAAAAATAAAATAAAATAATTTCATTATAAAAAGAGTATTTTTGAGATGAAAATCTGGCAACATAATAGGTATGAAACAATGGTTATTGAAAACATTATAAAGAGAGGGGAAAAGGGTATCCAATTCATAAAAGACTCCAAATTTAGTAAAGTTATAGAAAAAAATGGACAAAAAACATATTATGGAAATTTTTAATATATACTACAAAAAAGGAAATTGAAAAGAAAAGATATGTTGTGATTTCCCTTACCATGAAGAATGACTCCTAAAACTCTATGATCAGGAACATAGGGGCTTGAGGACACCATGAGAGGACTCCTTGGAAAGTAATAATATCATGTAATCATGGATAATGAATTTATAATGAGATTCAATTGATAAATGGATTGGTATTTATATAAAAAATGAGTGAGTTTTTATTAATTTCATTGGACACCTTATTAGTGGTATTTTCCAAACCATGGGCTTGACCATGGTATTTTCCCATGGAATTAGCCACTTGGGACACCTATTACATTATTTTAGTCCAAAGGAGGCTACCATAATATTATATTACTCATTACATCATTATTACATAGTTATGATATCCTTAAACATAATGAAAAACACAAACTGCATTTTTACTATTCATGAAAAACTAATGTATTTCATATAATTCTCATAAATTTTCCATAACCTAATATCAATGTTCTGATTTCCAAATTGATATTTATATTTTTAGTATAAATTTAAAAATATGATACATTTATATTTTAACTATAAAAATACTTATTTATAAAAAATAATGGTGGACATAAAATTCATTGTAAAATGCAAATAAAATTTTTTGACACTTGAAAAAAATAAAATTATTTTATCATTTGTAATTAAATAAAACTATTTTGATAAAAATATTTCATTATAATAAACATTAACAAAAAAAATTTCAATATAATAATAAATATCTATCTGAAAATTAAAATTTGTACCCAAAATATCAATTTATCAAATTGCATAAAAATTTTAAAAAAAATCAATTCTTAAATTGAAAATTATAAAAAAAATTTAAAAAATAGAATTGTGTTTTAAAAATATGGGGCCTCGATACATAACCCCTTATAATGCCCAATATAACCTATGGGTAAGTTGTGCGATGGTGATATACCGTTGGGGAGGCCCAGATAACAATACATGAGTGATTAGTTTAACTTACATGAACTTCCCCCATAGATTATTTCTTTCATGATTAACATGTTGAAACTCAGCATGGTCTTGGTCAAGAGTAAACCCTCGATATGCTACCTCCATCCCATGTTTTGAAAAATGGGCATCGTACAACACAACTCTACTAGATGAGACCATCAAATCTCATTTTTCAATTAATCAACCATTATCATTTATATTTATAAAATTAAAATAATTATTAAGTGTATTGTATCCAACAGTCATATTGACAAAAATTCATAATTGACCAAAAATCATATAACAGACCAAACCTGATGGTCGCATTAGAATACACATAATTCATTTTGAATGAGATATAGTTTTTTTGTGTAAAAATATAACACACATTTTAAGGAAAAAATTATCATACCAAAAGTTTGGGTTGTCACATTCTCCCCCCCTAAGAAATTTCATCCCTAAAATTTCAACTCATTCTCTCAGTTGAGAAAAAGAGAGGGTACTTATGCCTTATTGTTTCGTCCATTTCATAGGTCGCTTCTTCAAATTTGGGTTTCCTCCATAATAGTTTAACAAGGTGGGTAGTATTATTTCATATAACCTTGTCTATATGGTATAATATCTCTACCAGATACTCCCCATAATAGTGGTCATGTTCTAGTTATACCACCTAAGGGTTCCGTATGCGTGCAGGGTCTGTTGTGTACTTCTTGGAGAGAGATTCCTGGAAAACATCATGAACATGAGCTAGATTTAGATTAAGTTCAGTATGATAGCTTATCGCTATTTTACGATCAAGGATCTTATAGGGGACGATGTACGTAGGTATGAGCTTACCATTCTTCCCAAAACTCATGACTATGTTCTAATGTAAAATTTCAAGAAATACATCGTCACCAACATCAAACTCCTAGGCCCTTCGATGGTTGTGTTAATTTTTAGTGTCCTAGAACCAACTGGTTGTAATTTTATTACATTGATATTTAATGTATTTTGATATTAAAAATCTTATTCCACATTGTTCATTGTTCTACATGTCTATGATGTAATAATGTCCTAGAGTATTTGTTGTATTGATATGGTCATGGTAGTTCCCCTCTATGATGAGAACCTTGAAATTCTATAACAAAATTCTTAAATATAGTTCTATGTTTGGGAGACATAATTTGAAGGGACACATATCATCCAGACCATCATGTGAGAATACTTGTAAGCAGATGAGACCTCCTCTCATGATGATCTCACTTGGTAATATCAAATACAAGATATTATGAGAACAGACTTGATGGTAGAAATTCTGCAAGTTTTGTTGTCATTAGATATTTATCTCTGCGAACATGTGTAAGGATCCTTAGAATTTAATATTATAATTAATACATGTCACGATTCACACACTTTTAATTATTGACGAAAACTATCACATAGACAGTTGGCGAAAAGTAGGGTATGTTGGGTGCATCATGAGTGCCATGAAATTAATAGATAATTCAATGATGGATTTGTCCCTTCTAGTTACAGATGCAGATATCTCATCCCTTTGATTGAAATAGAACCATCACGCAACATTCCATGGCCATGGTGTAATGATGGATTTGTTTTAGGTAGTCAAAGAATGACGTATCAAGTATATTGGTTAATGACACTATCATGAAACTACTTGATGGGATATTGAGACATAGATGTTATATTACATAGTGAGTGTTCATATGTGGATGTCATTGTTGGGAATTTACATTATTTCTCATAGGTTCTTTGGCCCATTAATTTATAGTAATATTGGACTTTAGGCAAGCCCTCCTAATGCCAACGAGAAAGAATCCAAGAGGGTCAGACACTAAGTTTTTTTTATCTCGATTAAATTTTAATTGAATTTAATTAATGAAATAAATATTATTCTCATGATAGTGGAATAATTTTATTCATTTTAAGATGATCACCTAAATTATATAAAATATTTTTATTTATTTATCATTTTATAAATATTTATTTACATGTTTTTAAATAAAATAATTATTTATGAGAATAAATTATTTATTTATTTCTTCAGGTGTTCAATAAATAGAAGTGGAGTTTGAGAAGACCAAGGCATGTCCAGTAGTAAAAGAATTATTTACAAGATGGTAAATAATATTTATTTGGAATAAGTTAAAATAATAATGACGCCGCAATTGTTTTTTGATGCAGAATTTCATTCATAATTCTATTTTGTGCAAGTTGGCGGACCATAAATAATGACGCAGTATTATTATTATGAGAATGGGTTTTCTCTATGTCCAAAAATGTATTTAATTGATGTTATGATGTAAAATATTATAACAGAAGTTCCTTGTATATAAATAGACAAGTATAACTATTGTGTCATAGCAAACACACTTCACGCTTGGTGAATTGAGAATTTTTGAGCTAAAAAATTTATCTCTCGAAACCTCTTCCTTCCCCTCTCAAGAACGAGAGACGTTCATCATGGATGAAGAACAAGATATCAAGAACAACCGACACAAGACCCTCAATTTTCCACACTAGCACTCAGATTATGAGTAGTGTCGATCAGAGGCAATCAGAGCACTTGTGGATCACCGCTAGAGGTATTTTAGTTTGGATCCTCTCAAGTGCAACGAGATAATTCAGAAAGGTCATTCCGAATGATCAACATCATAAATGAAGAAAATACTGAATATCTAGATAGTTTTTTATTATGAAATTAACTATTTTAATTATAAACATGATGTGAAAGATCCTCTCAAAAGGTTTTAGGCCTCTTCCTTCTTTATCGAACTCTTTGATTCTATTATGAGGAGACTGTAATTCATCTTCGTATTGATATCGGAATAATTATTGATCATGGTAAAAATTAATGTTGGGTGCTGGCCTAATCACGCATCCACTACACCCAGAACATACATGTGGTATTAGAAGGGATACTTCATTGTTTATAATTATTAAAATATATATTTTACGATATACGTATTTAATAATTTATTTGTTTTAATTCATGTTAATCGTTCTTCAAATCTAAATCTTGAGATTTTTTCCTCCTCTTTTGTTTCTCATCCAACATACAAAAGCAACTGTTTCTTTAAATTTTTATTTAAATAAAATAAGGGATTTCATTCGAAGTTGTCAGTTATTCTTGGCCGTACAACACCAGAACCCACTACGTGTATTTTGTAGTACGCATCCTGTAATCAGGATTCAATGCAACAAACTGGTTTCCAAACCAAGTTGTGTGTTAGAGTATTTCTAATTCTTAAATGACTCAATGTGTTAACTAGGAAATTTTGGAACCTGGATTTCGAATTACACATTGTGTAGTCCACTGGACATGATATGTAGACCCTTTTGGTTAGGGTTGGACCATGTACCCCATACATGGCATTCCCAATTGGAAATAGTGTAACGCGAATACTATACGACATGTGGCCCACTGAAATAAATATTTCTGAAGTACATCTACATGCCATGAACCTGGGAATGTACTTCAGATGGATGGTGAACGCTAGTACATGCTGTGTAGTCAGAACTACATTCCATGTACTCATCCAAATTACACAGATTTTCTAATATTTGTTATTATATTATACAAACCTTTGAGAGGTGTACCACAGAGAAGGTGTAAAGCTAAGGCACAACACATGATAAGTGTTTTATATATATGTTTCCAATTTAACATATTTTTATTGTTCATTTCTACTCATTGGGTAGTTATGAATGGGAATTCACCAGGTTGACTCCAAGGTACAAGTTACGTACAAAGATAATTTTAGAACAATTTATTTGTATAAAATTATGATGGATGAGAATCTTAATGAAATTCAGAAAAGGGTTTAAGATAAAAAAATTGATTAATTAACGATGATTATTAATTGATTTGAGATTGATTTATCTTAAACAAAAATTATTAATGAATTGAATTCTAGTTTTACTTATGCATAAATATCATTGCATGTATGGATGATCATGTGATAGACCATGGACTTTGTTTGTCGATGGTTTCTTTTAATTTATTTATTTATATTAAATTTGTTGGCCTATGAGACTTCTCCACATTAATATGTATGGCCTGTGTGCCTATGTTTTCTTTTATGTAAAACACCTTTTACCCATCACCTTCATTTGTGTTTAAAATAGGAATATGTAATGGATAGAACTCCCAAGCTGATGAGGCGGTTCAAGCTGGAGTTGAGATGAAATCAATCCTAGGAGATACAGAGGTGGATATGTGGAAAGCTGTAAACATGAACCCAAAATGTTCAAGATTTTTCTCCACATGGGTAGAGGTAGTTTATCAACAACCAAATAAACTAACCATTAGAGAATCTAAATATCATGAACTTTATTTTATTTCAGTCAGTTGCATGGTTTATCATTATGGATGTGATTTCACAATCACATAATTAACGAATTAAATAAGCATACAAGATCTAACTAAAATAAAACAAAATTATGTGCAAATATTATTAAGACATGGTTTATAATTAAGAATGTTCCACTTAATATTAACAATAATGTGATAATATTAATAATAAATTCACACATAGGAGATAAAAACCCCTTAAATACAATATTAAGTTAGATGAAGCCTTCTATTACTTGATTAAGGGAACAACTCAATAAAAATATGTGTTTGACCAACCTTTGTCGGGAAACATAATTTTATACAGGAATCCCTTATGAAAGGTTTTAGTTTCAATTAAATATATTACATCAATAGGGGTACCCCTTGAAAGACATGGAGTGATATTGGATTCTATAGTTGAGGAAATCCAAAAGTCGTGATTTCAGGAATGGGGAATCCACTCAACAGATCATAGAGTTGCAAGCTCATAGTAGGAAAAGACTTGCCTACCTAAATACCTTATAATATCTTGACCAACCATTGTTGGGGTTATACAAAGGGGAATATAGATCCTTTCCAATATAATTTCATGGCAACTCGACATTCTGAGTTCAATGGTGAGGGCCATTGGGATTTGATAAAATAGTGGGAGACATAATAAAAATTTATTATTTCTCAAAAAATGTAATCAAGAAATTACTAATGATATTCTTTTTTAATTTCAGAATAAAAATGTCAAGCTCATCAACCAAACTATACCTATTATCAGGAATGGATAAAGATAACATCCTCACCGATAGTAACTTCCATGAATGGTTTAGACTCCTTCAGGTTATCCTATTCCATGAACGAAAGTCTTACATGCTGGAGTTAGCATTACCTAATCCTCCTACCAAAGAGGTAAGTGATGAGGATTTTCTGGTCTATGATAAACATATGAAAAATGCAGTAATGTTCATTGTCTGGTGCTATCATCAATGTCTAGTGAGTTCATAAAGTCTCATGAAACATAGATGCTTATCTCATGATGAAGAACCTTTGTGGTATTTACCAAGAAAGAGAAAGACATGAAATGTTTGAGATCTATAAGGCACTCCTTCATAGTAATCTTGGAGCAGGTTCCCCAACTAGGCCTCATGTTTTCAAGCTCATTGGCTACATTGATCTCATTAAGGTTATAGGGTTTAAACTCCCTTGAGAACTGGGAATTGATCACATTCTCGCTTCACTCCCTCAGATATTCTCTAACATTGTTGTCATTTTCAATAAGAACAACATTTAGAAGTCTATATCTGATCTTCTTATCATCATTATCCTAGTGGACAAAGATATGAAGCATGAAAAGCCTTCGTTCCTTATGGTGAATAAGAGGAATGTGATAGATAAGAGCTTTCAACCCAAATATTCTTCACATTCTTCCAAGAAAAGGTGGATCAATGGGGAGGAAAAGCAATTGGAGGCTGTTTGAGTCGCATGTGGAATAAAGGGACACTCGATGAAGAAATACACCCTGTCTATGAATCAAGGGGAATATTTAGGTGTGTTTGTTATAAAATTCAATATATCTATTTCTACAAATTGAAAATTAGATACAACTTGCAGTTCTCACATATGTATCCATATATAGGAACCATGTAGATTCACGATTATTTACTGAGGGTAGGTGGATCTTCGAGTAGCCAGTAGAACCAGACTTGTTGTTGTAGCAGTCAGGGACTACCACCTCATGTTTTCAAATGGGATTATATTGGTTTTAAAGGGTTATTATTAATGTGCCTTATGTTACTAAAAACATTATTTTAGTATCCAGATTAGAAACATATGGATTTTTTTCAGGTTTTTAAATGAATTTTTCTTCGTTTACAAAGATTGCATTTGTTTTGGTAGGGCACATTTACACAACAGTCTTAATGCGTTAGATTACACAAACGAAGTAATGGAAATTGATAAAAAAGGTACATCACATGACTCATACCACACCCATCTTTGGCATCACCGGTTTGGTCATGTAAATAAGAAATGATTGAAAAATTTACATAAAGATGAATATTTATATTCTTTCGAACTAAAACCACATGGTGTATGTCATTCATGTTTACAAGGAAAAATGACCAAAGCATCATTTAGTGGTAAAGGTGAAAGACCTAAACAACCTCTTGAATTGGATTATACCGATGTGTGTGGACCATTTCTAGTTGAAACAAGGGGAGGGTTCTCATACTTAAAAACTGTTACTATTGATTTTAGTAGATATGGATATATCTAATCAATGATGTATAAGTTGGATTCTTTTGATATGTTCAAATAAATCCAGAATGATGTTGAGAACGAGGTTGGAAAAAATATTAAGAAATTCTACTCAGACCGAGGTGGAGAACATATTAATCAAGAATTCATTGATTACTTATGGGAGTTTGGGATCCTATCCCATCTCACTCCTTCACACATGCCCCATTTGAATGGTGTGAGTGAAAGGAGGAATCACACCTTGTTGGACATGGTGAGATAAATACGGAGTCATAAAATTCATCCATTATCCTTTTGGAAATATGATTTAAAAATAGTGGCACACATACTAAACCAAGTACCAACTAAATTTATAAATGGTATTTGATATGAGTTCTGGAGTGGAAGAAAATCCATGTTATCAGATTTACATGTATGGGGTAGCGAAACGTTTATTAAGGCATCTTCAAGTAACAAACTCACACCATGAGGCACAAAGTGAACCTTTATAGGATACCCCATGGAAACAAGAAGATATTACCTATACAACCCCTTAGAAAAAAATTTTATAGTGGCAAGACATGCCATATTCCTTGAGAGGGATCACATATCCGAATGAAATTGTGGGAGAGAGATAGACATCGATGAAGTCGAGGCATAAGGTACACGAGAGTTGGTACAAGAATAGATTCCACAAAGCACCCTGGAAGAAGAATCTATTCCAGAGACACAAGTACTACGTTGTTATACAAGATAGGATAGAGAAATATAAAGGTATGGTTTTCTAGTTAGCAATGATAGTCACTCATTATTAGTTGATAATAATAATTTTCTAACCTGCAATGAAGCATTAACTGGCCCAGACATAGACAAGTGGCAAGAAGCCATGAATTCTGAAAGGTATTTCATGTATAAAAACCATGTATGGATTTTGGGAGATCCTCCAGTTGATATAAATATTGTTGGTTGCAAATGGGTATTCAAGAAGAAATTGGACATGGAATGGAAAGTAAATACCTATAAGGCATGACTGCTTTGCAAAAGGGATTAAACAGTGTCAAGGAATTGACTACGATGATTTGTTTTAGCATTTTCAATGCTAAAATCCATCATAATTCTACTTTCAATTGTAGCTTACCATGACTATGGAATTTGGCAAATGGATGTCAAAACAACCTTCTGTAACAGTAACCTTCAGGAAGATGTTTACATGAAAAAACTTGATGGTTTTGTGACTCCAAAGGATTCCAATAAGGTTTTCAAGTTGTAGAAATCCATTTATGGATTAAAGAAAGTATCCAGGTCATGGAACATTCATTTCGATGAAGCCATAACCGAATTTGGTTTTATCAAGAATGAATATGTGGCTTGTGTATAAAAAAGGTTTAGTGGGAGTGAAACTGTTTTTCAAATAGTACATGTTTATGACATATTACTTATTGGAAATGAGATACCAGTCTTACATTCTGTTAAGGCATAGTTGAATCAATGCTTCTCTGTGAAGGACTTGGGCGAGACAACATATATTATTGGGATCAAGATTCATCATGATAGATCCAAGAGATTGTTGGGCCTAATTTAAAGTACATACATTGATATAATACTGAAGAGATTTGGTATGGAACAATCCAAGTGGGGATTTCTTCCAGCATCACATGGAATTCATCTTTCCAAGAAAATGTTTTCTCAGACACATGAGGAATGAATGATAATGGAAAGGAATCTATAAACATCATCGATTGGGTCATTCATGTATATCTTTCTATATACTATGCTACATGTCGCCAATGCATTATGTACAGTTTGTAGATATCAGGCCGACCCAGGTGACCACCATTGTATGGGAGTCAAGACTATCCTAAAGTATCTGAGGCGAACAAAGGATATGTTCTTCGTTTATGGAGGAGATGAGGAACTAGTTATCATAGGATATGTAGATTCTAGTTTCTAGACTGATCAAGATGACATGAAGTCACAGACAGTATACATATTCACAATGAATGGAGGATCAGTGAGATAGAAGAGATCAAATAAGAGTGTGGTCGCAGATTCTACATCAATGCTCGAGTATATTGCAGCATCTATGGAAACTAAAGAAGTAGTTTTGATGGGAAGGTTCGTCCAAGATATGGATGTGATACCTAGGAATAATGATCCTATCACGCTGTACTGTGGTAATACTACAGAGGTGACTATAATAAAAGAGCCAATGTCACATCAGCAAATGATGTACATACATTGAATGTATCATCTCTTGAGAGATTTTTCTCAAAGATGTGAAATTACAGTGAACAATATTTCCATGGAAGACAATATGGTGGAACCCTTGTCTAAATCCTTTATATAACAGACACATGATCACCATGTGAGGTCTAGCGGACTGAAAGTTGATAGCAGTTTGATCTATTCCAAGTGGGAGTTTTTAAGATTCAGTTTCCTAGAACCAACTAGTTTTACATTGATTACATGGATATTTAATGTATTTTAATATTAAATATCTTATTACATAATGTTAGTTGTTCTACAAGACTATGATGTAATAATGTCATAGAGTATTTGCTACATTGATATGGTCATGGTAGTTCCCCGCTATTGTGAGAACCTTGAAATGATACAACAATATTCATAAATATAGTTCTACGATTGGATGAAATAATATGGAGGGACACATAGAATGGAGATCGTCAGGTGAACGTACTCGTATGTAGATGAGGCTTCCTCTCATGAAGTTCTCACTTGGTAATCTTTGAGACATGAGATTATGAGAAAAGACCCACAAGTAGAAATTCCACATGCTTTGGTGTCATCAGATATTTATATCTGCGTGTATGTATAATTATCCTTAGACTTTAATATTATCATTAATATGTGTCATGAATCCCGTACTTGGATTTACTAATGAAAACTGTCATGCAGATAGTTGGTGGGAAGTAGGGTGTGTTGGGTGTGTCATGGGTGATATGATTTTAATAGATAAGTAGAGGAATGATTTGTCCCTTTTATTTATACATGTTTATATCCCATCCCATTTATTGAAATAGAACCATCACGTGAAATTCCATGGACATGGTGTAACAATGAGTTTATTTCAGGTAGTTATAGAATGACATATCGAGTATAAAGGTTGATGAAAATATCATGAAACCTTCTTGATGAGACATTGAGACAAAAATATTATATTACACAGTGAGCTTTCATATGTGGAAATCTTTGTTGCGACTTTACCTTATTTCTCTTGGGTGCCTTGACTCGTTGGTAGACAGTATTTTTGGAATTTAGAAATGTCCACCTAATTCCAATGCATAAGAATCCTAGAGGGTCACACAATATGTGTTTTTGTGGTCTTGGTAAAAATGTATTTGAATTTAATTAATGAAATAAATATTATTCTGAATACCACGGAATAATTTTATTCAAGTTAAGAAGGTCACATAAATTACATTAAATATATTTATTTATTGAACCTTAAATAAATATTTATTTACTAGTTTTTAAGTAAAATATTTAGTTAAGAGAATAATTTATTTGTTTATTTATTTGTGTGTTCAATAAATGGAAGTGGAGTTCAAGTAGAAAATGGTCGGTCTGGTAGTAATGTAATTATTTTCAAGATGATGAATAATTAGTTGTTGGAACAAGATAAAATAATGATACTGTTATTATTTTGTGACATGGAATTTTATCTATAATTCCATTTTGCGCAAGTTGGTGCACCATAAATAATGACATGGTATTATTATTATTATGAGAATGGGTTTTATCTATGTTCATGAGTTTATTTAATTTCTATTATGCAATTACATATTTTAGCTGATGTTCCATGAATATAAATTGACAAGTATGTCTATTGTTCCATAGCGAACACACTCCATGCTTGGTGAATTGAGAATTTTTTAGCTAAATAATTTCTCTCTAAAATCATCTTCCCTCCCCTCTCAAGGACGATAGATGTTCTTCAAGGCCGAAGAACAGGTGATCATGAAAAACCGACACAAGACACTAGATTTTCCATGCTAGAACCTAGAGAAAGAGTGGTGTTAATCAGAGGTCATCATAGCATGTGTGCATCACCATTAGAGGGATTCTAGTTGGTATCCTCGCAAGCATAACAAAATAATTTAGAAGGGTCATTCTGAAAGATCAAAATCATTAATGAAGAAAATATTGAATATCCAGGTATTGTTTTCTTTATGAAATTAATTAAATTAATTATAAACATGATGTGAAATATCCTCTGTAAAGGTTTTGGGCCTCTTAAATATTTATTTAAATCTTTGATTCTATTCTGTGGACACTGGAATTCATAATTCTATTGATCCCATAATAATCATTGATCATGTTAAAAATTATTATTGGGTACTGGACCAACAGTGCTTCTGCTGTGCCCAGAACCTACAGTTGTTAGAATAACTCTTATGCTGACTGTAGTCATGTTTTTATATGTTGAATTGCATGTTCCTTTTCTGTTTTCTCATTCACAAGATCAAGACCAAGAAGCATTATCTCCTATGTTTCTTCTCAAAAAGTAGGACTTCTACAATACTTCCAACATAGAGCTTCATTGGGTTCCATTTGAAGGATCAAATGGAAGTTGTTTTGGTATGTGTACTCAACTAATGGGATATGTTGATCCTATCCACCATTAAATTCCATTAAGGAAGTTATAAGAATTTATTCGAGTGTATGAATAATCCCATCAGAATGGCCATCAATTTGGGGATAATAGGACATACTGAAATTCAATTCCGTACTCAAATAAAGTTGAATATTTCTCCATGATTTTAGTGGGAAACTTGGACCATTATCAGATATGATAGAGAGTGGTACCCCATGCAACCTTACCACTTTACATAAATCATCTAAAGTTGGCCAAGAGAAAAATCATCCTGAATAGAGATAAAATATGAAGTCTTGGTGTGACAATCCAATATAGAGCATATCACATTGTTTCTTCTGGATGTTTTCAGGAGACCAGTGACAATGTCCATAGTGATATTGTCCCACATCCATGATGGTATAGGTACTGGTTATATAACCCCTTTAGGAAGATGTATCTCTATCTTAACTTTTTGATACACTAGGTACCTTTAGTGAGTTTGAAAATATATTTTTTATGTTATCCCAGTAATAATGATCACAATGGTCCCTCTAATTTATAGTGCTTTCGTGATTTATATAGGAAGTATAGCTATGAGCTTCATCCACCAACTCCTTTATTTCCTTAATAGATGGAACACATAGCATTGTACAAAATTTTTGTACACTATATTGATCAATATTGAACATAGAAAATACCATTATTCACATCCTGTAACCTTTTTATAATACATAATCTTCTCTTTGATATTTATTGATCTTATCTAGTAATGATAGTTGAGAAAATATTTGTTATAGGGTTGATGATTTCCCGTCCATTATGATTCCCATGTCTAATTTTACTAGGTGTTTGATCAAAGGATCTCTTTGAATCCTCGTCATTGTTAGTGAAAACAAGTTCATTCATACTTAATGCATTATCAGAATTGTTTTCTCTAATGGGATGATAATGAATTGAACAATCATAGTCTTGAAGAAGTTCCAACCATCTCTTCAATCTTCTGTTCAATTCTTTTTTCATGAAAATATAATAAAAACATTAATAGTCTATGTATACATCACAATTCTACCCATAAAGATAGTGCTTCCATATCTTCAATGAAAAAAACTTTATTTAGCTCCAGATAATGTTTTGGATAGTTCTACTCATGAGGCTTCAACTATCGAAATTCATACGCAATCACCTTGTCATTTTTTGTAATAAAACACCCAATCCCTTTTAGAGATGCATTAATAAATATAAAAAATCCTTCTTTGATTGTGGATAGTTTTAACAAATATTCATTATCAAATCTCTTCTTTAGCTCTTAGAACCTTTCTTCGCACTCCATTGTCTGGATGAACATGACCCCGGATTTAGTTTAAATGGTTAATGGATTAGAATTTCGTGAAAAAAATTTCACAAAGCACCAATAATATCCTGCTAAACCAAGGAAACTAAAAATATCATTTATTTTTGTAGTCTGGGGCCACTCCTCTACAACCCTTATCTTTCTTGGTTCAACTAAGATTACATTATTGGTTACAATGTTCCCAAATAAAGAAACATGTAGTAACCAAAATTCACATTTTTTTAAATGTCTAAATAACCTCTCCTTCCTCAATGTTTTGAATATGTCTATTATATGATCCTCACGATCCTAGTGAATTTTGGAATATATCATAATATAATCATTAAAACAACAAAAAAGTGATGAAGTTAGTCCATAAATAATCTATTCATAAAATCCATAAAAGTCACAGGAGAATTAGTCAAGATTAAGGTAATAAAAATAAACTCATAATACCCATATCTTGATTAGAAGGAATTATTTAGAATATCTTCTTTCTTCACCTTAAATAATTGATATCCAGATTGAAGATAAATCTTGGAGAATAGTTGAGCCCCACGAAGATGGTCAAATAACTCATCAATTATTAGAATATTGAAGATGTTCTTTAGTGTAATCTCATTAAGTTGTGTATAATAAATTCTTGGACACATTGATCCATCCTTCTTCTTCAAAAAGAAAACAGGTGCTCCCTAAGGGGACACACATGGTCAGATAAACCCGTTCTCCAAAAGATCTTGGAGTTGTTTATTTAATTACTCCAGATCTACATTTTCCATTTTATATGGGATATTTAAAATTTTCTTGTAATTAGGCTTGATTTTAATGGAGAACCCTACATCTCTTTCTGGGGGAGGTCTAGGTAACTCCTCAGAAAATAAATCATGTATTATTGAAATATGGGGACATTCTCTATCTGCATACATTCATTTTCATTTTCAACTTCACTGATCATTCTCATAAATAATTCTATGGGATGTGCTTTTAGACAATTCTTAGGTCGATAGATTTCTCATTTGAAACCACCTTTAGTTTTCCCATTCTGAAAAATTAATATTTCCATTCATCTACAATTGATATTATTATTATACTTTGAGAACTAGAACATCCCTAGTATAATTTTGAATTCATGAGGGGAAATGACTATTATATTTGAGATAAGATTATTCTCACGAAATTAAATAATAGAGTTTATATACACTATTTTTAGTTGGATTATATATCCAGGAGTCCTGAATAATAACTATACATCTAGACGTTTAGGGATTGATTCATTATTCATTGAATACTTGGAGGAAATAACGGAATGATTAGAACTAGAATCAGAAAATTTATATACAATATTTGAGAGAAAAATGAGAGTACCTTCCACCATATCAATTGGAGCATCAATATCACCCATCATGAAGGAAAAAACACAAACTTTCTCCCTTGTTGTATGCTAAGGATGATGTTGATTCCCCTACATTAACATCATATTTGGATATTGATAGGAGAAGTGACCAAGATATCCACCTTGGAAGAGTCGGACTTTTGGAAGGGACTACACAATATTACCTTTTTTGTTAGTGTTTATAAGTTGAGGAAACACATCACTATGACAGTTCCGAGCAATAAATACTTCTCTTCCAAACTTGTAAAATTTCCCAGTACCGTGAAAATAGTTCCCTAAATGATTCTTCCAACAATAATTTCATGTAAAACATTTCACTTTTTTCATCCCCGTCCTTATTCAAAGCTACTCCCCATGTTTGTCTCCAATTTTCTCTTATTTTCATTCAACATGTGAGACCATTGTATATCACCAAACTCTAGTTCAAATTTCATAGCACTCATCATGATCTTCTTATATTTTTCAATGTCTTGGTTGGAAATATTCTTCCATAGATGAGGTCTTAGTACACTGAACAATTTATCCACCTTCCCATTTAAATCAATGAGAACAGTATAAGTGTAATGATAATGTATTGTGATGTTCATCTCATAGCATCCTACAGATTAATTTTTCTTCTATTTCTGACCTATGAATTCCTTCTCCATTTTCATTCCCATTGAAACAGGGTAAATATTTTTTAAAAAAGGTTCCCCTAAACTCATACCTCTCAGTAGCTTCAATGTCCTTTATTTATTTCATATTTTGGATTAGAGGCCACCACTAATCATGTTCTTCCTCTTTGAGTTAAACAAATAGGGTGACTTTCTCTTTCTCTTAGAAATAGAGTATAGAAATTATGCTTTCAATAGGGAGTATCCATCTTTTATCAATTGATGGTTCAATAGATCCACAAAAAGTTGGTGGTCATTAACTCATAAAGGACTCATGGGAAGGTTTTTTCCTTCATGATGAATTTGGTCTCACGGTTTTATTAACGTTATTCCCCATAACTCAAGTAAATTGAATCATCATTGTCATGATGGTTTCTGTTCCGAATTCCATTGGAAGTCCGTCATTTCCTGGTCTGTTGCTCTCACCATTTATTCGGTTTATCCAATTTCCATATATTTTATAAAATAAGAAAACCATTTTCACAAACATGTTTCATTTAATAATATTATTGTTCCATGTGATCTATTAGGGCATATAACATCTTTCGTAAACATTATATTCATTAAAAAACTAAATTTTCTATAACTCCTTCATAATGGTTTATAAAAAGCTTGTGACTAACCAAATATATCCCTCGAGAGTGTCAAAATACAAGCTAAACAAGGATTTTTGTCTTGTACTAGGTTGCATTGAGTCTGGACCAAAGCACCTTGTCAGAGATTTTACCCCTATATACATTTGTGCGTGATCCACATCCACTTGTTCATATCTAAATATGGATTTATTTTTTAGGAAATGACATACTTAATATTTAAGAAAAATACCAGAAAGGTTTCCTATATTTCAATTTTCTCTAGTGTTATTCTTAATGTTTTCGAATCCTAATTTCCAAAAAATAACTAAACCATCCTTTGATACCAAATATGGATTCCTACCTTTTTATTTCATAAATCATCATTAAATTTTACAAATATAGGATCTTTTAAATATTAGTGTCATCGGAATAAGCTATATAAAAGATGAAAACATAAAAAATTACTATATTACTCTTTAAATGATTCTTTAAGGTTCATCCTCAATACATTTATTTCGTATCATAACATTGGGACATACATCAAAAGAAAGGGTGAGCAGAATCCCAGTAAGGGAAACAAGGGAAACTGTTTACTTAGGATCTTCAGGAATATCAATAGGAATATGAGAAAATACAAAACAGAATGAGAAATAGAATATGAGAAATATCATAATAAAAATAATGTTATTGATAACATGGTAATGTGGATAGAACATTTAATTGAGTCATTCATAAGAATATGGCCAAGATTTATCACTAATTATTCATAATAATTACCAATGTTATTCACCAAGGTTTCAAGAAACTTCACATATCTAGAGATTAAATTATTTACCCAATGTATTTGGTTGGTATCGGGGTTCACCCTTCATATATATTAATTAATGTGACCCAAAAGTATTATAATAAAAAAATTTATAAATAACCCATGGAGAATAATAGAATTTTTTTTATTTCAAAATCATGTTGTTTTAGAAAGTACATAAAAATAAGATCCTTTTGTCATTTTAAACTCACAAAAATTGGAGGTGTGTTTCAATTATGTTAATCCTATAAATAAATAGAAAATTTTGGCACTTATGTGAATACCCCTATAAGAGAATATATTTTTGGTATTCAGAAATGAAAATAAATGATATTTTTTTTATAAAAATAGAAAAACGTTGAGATGAAAATACGGCAGCATAACAGGTATTAACCATGTTATTAGAAAAAAATAAAAACAGAGGAGACAAGGGTATTCCATTCATAAAATACTCTTAATATAGTTAAAGGATAGAACAAAATGTATAGAAGAACATAGTAAAGAAATTTGAACAACATACCACATAAAAAGTAAATTTAATGGAAAAGAGAAGTTTAGATTTCCATTACCTTGAAGAGTGACTCAAAAAACTCGATGATCAGGACCTTAGGGATTTAGGACAACTTATGATGAATCCTATGAGGAAATAATATTAGAGTTTCATGGATAATTAATTGTTAATGACACCAAATGTATAAATGGGTGGGTATTTATAGAAAAAGCGAGCGAGTTTTTCTAATATTTTCCTTGGACACAATAGTAGTGATATTTGAAAAACCATGGGCTTTCCCATAATATTTTCCCATGGTATTGGCCACATGGGACACCTATTACATTATTATAATCCAAAAAAGTTAACCATAATTTTATATTACTCTTTACATTATTATGACATATTTTTGATGGAATTAAGCATACCAAAAAACACGAACTTTATTTCTTCTATTCATGAAAAACTAAAATATTTTTTACAATTATCATAAATTCAGCATAAAATAATATTGACATTCTAAATTCAAAAATTAAATTTATTTTATCATGATATTTATATGTATATGAGGAATTTAATGATTAACAAAAAAAATATTTATTTATTAAAAATAATAGAGGACCTAAAACGCATAGTAAAATATTCAAAACTTGAAAAAATTAACATTATTTTACCAATTTTTAATAAATAAGACGGTTTTGATAATACTATTCCATTATAATAAAAATTTATAAAATCGTAGTATAATATAATAATTTATATCTCTCTAAAAAGTACAATTTTAAACTGAAATATATATTTATCAAATTCCATCATAAATTTTTATGAAAAACTATTCTTAAAACAGAAATGATTAAATACAAAAAATATTTAAAAAAAAGGTATTAAATTTTCAGTAACTAAGTCCTCAACATAGTGCCTCCCATAACAAATTATTATGAACTAATGGTAGGGTCTGTGAATGTGATAGACTCTTTGGGCGGTTCAGATAACATCACCTAAGTGGTTATTTCAACTAACTTAAACTCCTCCCAGTGACAATTTCATTTATGATTAACATGTTGAAGCTTGACATTGTCTTGTTCAAGAGATAATCCCAAGACACTACCTCACTCCCAAGTTATGAAAAGTGGGAATTTGTATGGAATGAATCTACTAGATGATGCCAAAGAAACTCTTTTCTACATTTTATTACCATTATCATTTCCATTTATAACATTAATTTTTTAAGGGTATTGTTTCCAAGGGTCATATTGAACAACAATCATATTGACCAATTTTCATATAACGGTCGAACCCCGATGGTCACATTAAGATTTTCCTACTTCTTTATGAATGAGATACAGTTTTGTTGTATAACAATATACCACACATTTTAAAGAAAAAATTATCATAAAAATGTTTTGGTTGTTATAGGAACACAATAATCAAAACATAGATCTATGATATCTCTAGTGGAGGAAAAATCAACCCTCTTGATTAATAAAGAGAGATGAGATATAGAGAGGAAATAAAATGGGGAATGAAATATATAACATATAGGATACGACGAACTGATCCAATCATTTATTTTCCAAAAAGGTGTTTTAGGATCCTTGAAAATCTCCCAAGAGCCTAAAAACCAACAAATAATTATGATTAGTTTGGTATGATTTGGGTTAAAATAATGGGGTTCGGGAATTTGGTGTGATAAAAAACCCACGTGTGTGGTTTCCTAGTCAAGGAATGTGATTTCCCAAACTATACACCTTATCTATGTGCCTTTACATAGGGGTGACTGATTTATACTAAGTGGAACCAAATTTTAAATACCATGCACTATCTATAAAAACCCCACTATTTGAGGGTAAATAGTTTGAGGGAGGCTGCATGGTTGGACTAGACCATTCCCCAACCATGTGCCACCTCATATGCCTCTAAAATGGGGCGCATGGTTTCTGAGGGAAAGCCACATGTTTTTCCCTAAATCTGAGACAGTTGTGGAGTACTCCTTTGGCTTCCATATTTCTTTAATTTCACCCAAGACCCCAAAAAAATCCCAACCAAGGTATAAGAAAAATAACAGTAAGATTTTACCTGAAAAATGGAAAAAGGAATCTCCAAAAAGGTCTAGATCTTAAATAATAATTTTCATGTTGATCAAATGATCAAAGGCTTAGGCCCCCTTATAATGTTTCATGTGAGGAATCAATGATATTATCAATGATATATCTTAATTTTTTTTTCTTGAGTTATATATAATTCTTATCTTTGATATGTAGATTTATTTAAAAATAATTCTACTTTACTTTTGGGATGTAGGATCAAATATATAAGATAACCATTGAGGTTAGCACATTAATTATTATTGGGATTATTGAAATTATTTTGGATATAGGTTAACATCCTGACCTAGATTCCGCTAATCTGGTTCTGTAAGACGTTTCTCTAAAAGACATCAAGTTCACATCTTCATATTCTTTATGATATTGAGTAACAGTGAAGGCCTACGGTGTGTCTATGGAATGAATATGACCACATATCAAAGTGAAATAAAGAGAAATTGAATCGTACTATGATAATAAATGAAATTCAGTGGATGACCAAATGGCTATGTCATACTTAGAGTACTGATCACCCATTGAGATAATCAGATATACATGAGTCCATAAATTAAATTGAAACAAATGTATAAGTCTCCACTACTAACACATAGCCTGACCCCATACCATTTCTATAAGAAACATCAATTCTAATCCTTCCTCATCAATTGATCCCAAATGAGTTCCACTATTAAATCATGAATACCTAGGTCTATGCCCAATCCTTCATGTGAGTAGTGCTCATCTTGAAAAGTAGACACAAGGTCTTCACACACACACACACACTGATATTCACAAAATTGGGTGAAAAATACTCTTTGTTGTCCACCCAAATGAAGAACCAAAAAATATACTATCATACGTTCAGATCGTCCAATATTCTTAGCCTAGTAGAGAAATAAATAGTAATTAAATAATATAAATAAATTGAAACCCTAGACGTTCCCTGTGTATGTGTTTCTGATCAACTAAGAAATCTTCAATCATATATATATATATATATATACATGTAAATAAATATTACCATAAATAAATATATATATATACATGCACATAAATATATATATTTATACACACGTAAATAAAACATGACTTTAGTGAAAATAACATAAAATAATAATAGTCAATCCTTGGGTCCATAATCTCGATTTTCTGGTAATCCTATGAAAAAAGAATTGAGATCGATGTCATAACACTAAATTCAAGTATAATTAAGATGATAAACATGTATATGATCCCATTATAAAATACCTACATCTATTATTGATGAAAATTTCTCTTAGAAATATACGTCACCAATGCAGGATACATTTCTTATCCATGGGATTATATTTACTCTCCTAATATCATAATAATAAAGGATGTCATGTATAGATCAAAAATCTTCTAAAGATGTTCCCTAATAAAAATTCACTACTATATATGTATCATATATCATACCTATGAGGATCAAGACCCATGTTCATTGAAAAGGAATACAGCTCGATTCCATAGAGCAAACAAATAAAAAACAATATACAATATAGATCTACTAGGGCCCAAACACAACGCCATTGAAAAAGGATACCACATCTTTTTCATGGAGCACATCCATATAAAACATAGGAAAATATAGAAATACATTTTCCATGACACATGGTCATTAAATATGGAATCCTCCTCAAGTATATGGTGCACATTAAAAACAATATTTGTAAATGGTTCCATACCACAATGTGTTATCAGTTCCATACCAAAATCCCCATCATTAGTGCCATACGATGATATATATAACTGAATAATTAGGATCCATAGATTTCTCCCAAAAAGTATGTCTATGATTTCAAATACATCAATAAAATGAAATAAAAGTTTGATTCTATGAAATGCATATGGGCATCCCAATAAAGAAATATCACTTCACATTATGCTCATTAGCCAAATGCCAAGATATACATCTAGTAATCATAGATGCATAAATAGTAATGAGGTGAATTCATAAAAATGATTGAGGATGGATGAAAAACTAAACCCAACACTACTTCTTAAGCCACATGGGACTAAATGTTTGGTACAGGTTCTAAGGTGACACTTGTTAGAATACTAACCACACCCCAGTGTACTAGCTTAGGGTCAGTCAAACATGGGGGAACAAACTGGATCCCTTATGTGAAATAACTAGAGTTTAATTTTAATCAATATCCTCCCAGTCTACACATATGTGAAGGTATCCCTTTTGGAAACCTTAACAATAAAAATCTACCATATTCATCTTAATTGGGATCCTTAAAAGGAGTTAGTAGACAGATGAATCCTATATATGATCATCTAATTTGAAATATATGTGGAGGAATCATATATGCGATCCTAGAATGGTGTAAATTTGAATAATTATCCTACATGGTATCTTAGAAATTGGTAAAAATGTTTAGGGATCTGTCATGGGATTCCATAAGTCAACATGTAATAGAAGGCATCTTTCACACCCCAAAACTATCAAAGAATAAAATTTCATTCAATAGTGTGTATGGAAAAAACAAAACCCATATAAGTGAATAAAAATCACGGGAAATTACAATTTATTAACTATATTATACTAATAAAATCTATGAGTTTTCTTGAATTAGACGCAACTTTCTTTGATATCTTGGGTTATAGGCGGAACCAAGTTTTACAGAAAAATATTAATAATATTATTTAAAATGAAAATTTTCTACTATTCATTAAATTGTAAGTTATTAAAGGGATTAGATATCATATAAAAATATAAGGTTTAATAAATTGGTTAATTGTAACACCCCGACCCCAGAATCCTAGAGTAGGTTCATTATTTCATATCACTGGCATGTTCATAAAAGATCATGTCACGAAAGACCGATTAATTTAGTATCCTTGGAAGTACTTGATACATTCATAAGGTGTACATTACATCATAAAATGGAAAACTACAACAACATTGTTTCCATAGAAAACACTGATATCCCACATTCTATCCCTGGAGGTCATTCATAATATACTTCATTTCATCTTGGGAAAAATAAAACATAGAAAGGGGTGAGCTCAGATTCTTACTAAGGACAACATTAGAGTGGAAACTAACATAAATAATCATAAACATTTAAGGTAATATATAACTAAAACAAAATCCTTTTAAACTTGAACATCAGCATAATATGGTAAAAATACAATGAAATAATTCCATTTACTTATTCACATAGATATTCGACTAGTCTTATAATAACACGCAATATCAATAACCACTTTCATAATGATGGAATGCATAATGTCAGACTATCATAACCACATAGTCAAGGCCTTATGCCAAGACTACAAAAAAGATTTTGTCAAGGCCTTGTTCCAAGATAGTAGTTTGTCTCATGAGACCTATCGATGCCTTAAGGAGCTATAGTGGGCTCCACCCATCACTTAATAAGTCCAATGCATTCCTCATATGAAAAATTTGAAAGATAACATAAAAATTTGTATTCAAACTAGCATACAAAATGTAAATACTTTATCCACAAACCATGAATGGTATAAACATAACACATCCATAGTCAAACATAACTCATTAAATACAATATGGATGATTTTATTATAACATATTAACATCAATCAAGTATAATGAAGGATATTGAAATAGTTGAAAATAATCATCAAAAATATTTTACAGAAATATCCCCTTTTTTGAAAACATTTAAAAGTCACACTATTTGTCAAGAAGCTATTTAAAAATAGATTTTTTGAATGAAGGTGTTCCATACCACTTAGAAATGTTTAAAATGAATTTTAATTTTAAAACATTAATGTCCATATAAATAAATCCTTAAAACCATTTTTAAAATATGGACCTTAATGAAAAAGATTTAGAATAATAAATCATTAAAATATTTTAAAATGATATTATAGTTAGAGTTCCTAACCAAAAGAAAGACCCATGAATACAAATAGTTAAGATAATAAAAACTTTGTAATATCATGAGAATAATGGGATTCATGATATAATTTGTCAAAGAACATTATATACACCACATAAAAGTTATTTGGTGTATAACTACAAAGAAGTCTCAATGGAATGTAAATTGAGATGAAATATCTTATAAATAACGTATCCTTAAGTTAATTATAAATCAACAACATAATTATGTGTGACAAATATAAATACACTCAATATTATTAAATATTCTGTGTAAATCAATCATAGGACATTCACACATATTCTTGTAAAAACAACAGTAATGAATTGGATATTTAACTCAACAAATGGAGATTGAGTTAAAATTCCTCTTATCAAGTTCATATTTATGACTTGAGAATTTATTAATGGAGTGATTATGTGTATCAAAAGTATATCCACATAAAGGGGAGTGGAAATTATGACATAAGTAAATGAATAGTTATTCCACACATAATCTTGGAGTGAACTAATCAATGAAGTATGCGTAAAGCCGAATGAGTGGAAATTGAAATTCCAAATTCCCTTATCGATTTTATAACTTTAGAAACATACAACCATGAAATAAGGATAATACAATGATGATGTAAATATCCATAAATTAATTTATATTACACAATTAATATAATCATGGGCAGTACACACACCACATGCAATAAATAAGTGGTGAACAATGGAAATCTCACCGAATTAAAAGTGAGATAAGAAAACCCTTACGTTGTACTTTTTCATTTTGAGAGGGTAGGTTAAACTCAATTATAATGTTAAAATAATTGTTATAGAATTATACAAGAATCATATACATTAATATGATGTCATATATGATCTTTTAACATTGATTTGTTAATAATATCTTAGTATTATCGTCATTTCGGGTGTTAACGGATTCATTTTCCATTATATTATTTGTTATGTGAGCCATATTTTTTATGAATGGGTTGTATATTATTCATATCCAGAATGATATAATGTCTCTAAAAATTATTTTTAATCATCAAATGAAATTTATTCTTGAATGGATATGACGGGGATTGAATCTCATCGCGTTCGTGGAGACGGTAATCTGTACGTATGCACGAGCGAAAATATAATTCTTTTGATATTAAAATAATATATAATTTGATGGTATATCATATATACATAATAATTATCATGTTATATTTATTATTTACAGGAACCACAAATCATTATTATACCCATCCAAAAAATAATATATTGAATAACAATTACACCACGATGTGGAGACGGTAATTCGTACGTACGCACGTGTGGTGACATGACATTCAAAGGATGGATAGAATAATAAAGATGGATATAAAATATTTATAATAACATCACATTATATATAAGATTCTAGATTTATTGTTTTATAATGGAAATAATAAAGAACTAAGAAGTGTATGAAGAAAATAACTTGAAAGAGGGTGGTGAAATTATTATCTCTTCTTCGGGTTATGAATTTTTATTTGATCAAAAGGGCTCCTTATGTTGGCTTTATGTACAATGGAGGTCCTCTAGGATGAATTGAGGGAATTTTAGAGGATATTTGGTCAGGGTTTGGCCAATCCAAAAGGCATTGAAGGTGGGAATTTGAGAGAAGGGAGAGTTCTCTTTTATAAGAGGGGTGAGGGGCATCTTAAGAATAGCTAGAAATATTAACTTATAATAAAATAATTTTCGGTTTCTAGTGGCTAAAATGTGGGTTATTTAATGGATAAGGTGGGTATGGATAAAAAACAACTCAAACAATATGTTTTAGACAGGTTTGGGTCACTATATAAACCTTAACATTTAGATTTATCTCTTAGTTAAATAGTTTGACATTTACCATGTCTCTTTGTAATTTTAAATTATATAGATAATAAACTTAATATTTACTACCAAGAGAACCCAAAGTGGTTTAATAGTGATTCATATATAATTATATATGTCTGTTGGCCAAACAAGAGATTTTTTAGGAATAGAATATCATTTAATAATATATTATTTATTTTAAAAACTCTTTTGTGTCAATTTTGACACTATTTAATAATTGATTTTTTTTAAAGTCCTAACAACTTTATTAATTATAAATAAATTATTTTAAGAAATTATAACATGTAATATTAACCTATAAAATTCATGGATGTCATAGAAACATTCAAATGATATTTATTTTAACATTTATAATACCATTTACTTGATTCATTCATAAATAAGGAAAATACTAAATCATCATTGTGTCATAAATAAATTTAATTATTCAATGTCTAAAAATTATAAATAAAATACCATTATATAGGAAATATTTTTATATTTATAATTAATATTTATAGTCTAAGAGATAACTTGTATAACCCTTTGAAAAAAATTGTTTTATTAAAATATATATGCTTATTTTATTTTTTATTTACTTTAACTTAATTAATATAAAGTGTCATTATCACTTAAAAGTGGCTCCATGGGGTCCCAGAATATACTCAATTATTCCCATGGTCGGACATGTATCATACAATGGGGTTAGAACACATGTTAGGGTAATTTAATATTATTATAATATTATTTTTGTAGCCTTATTTACCGGATTTACCCTTTAACCATGGTAAATAAAATATTTATTGAAGTAATTATTTAAATTGTCTAAAAATAAAATTTACCAATTTACAAAATTTGGACCTCCTGATTCTAAATGTGGAATCAATTTTTCTAAATTTAAAACACATCAGTGGAAGAAATTAATTTAAAATTAATTCCCATTCTCAAAACAAAGAGCTTGCTTTTTAAGAAATAAACATTATCCAAATATTGACACTTGTTAATGTCTAGTTTAAATGTTAAATTATATCCATTTACCAATATTGTATTAAATGGTAAAAATATATTCTAATTATACATTAAAACCTCTAAATAGTATAATTTATCACTATAAATTATTTGGATTAAAAAATTTGTTTTCAATTAATGTTTAGTAACATTCACACTTCATCAAAATTTGAATGTTTTATAAAAAATACCAAAAATTCACCCTAGTCTAATTTTGATATTCCGAATAGAAAAATAAACTCCATTTTGAAAGATAAAATTTATAAAATTTCAGAAAGTGGGAATTACTATTCATGATGGCTACTTTGATTGGTCGTGGTGTGTTATAATTTTGATGTTGCATATAATTCAAGCTATTGCATTATTCAAAGGGAAAGATACCATGGAAGCTTTGGTGTTAAATTATCCCCTCCTTCAATAAATTGTTTCCTAACAATTTTTAAAATTGGGATTGGGAATATAATGAAATTTCCCACATTGGAAAAACTGTAAACTATCACTTTAAAAGAAAGAAAGAGAAGTACAAAGGTCACCCAAGATAACCCATACTTGGATTCCATGTAGGAAAAAATGGATATGGAATATTAACAAAATGTCAAGTTCTGATGGAGAGGGATAGAAAACATGATTAGGAGAACATTAAAAACAAGAAAACCACAAACATGTGATGGGACAAACAGTCATTTGTCTCCCAGTAGGAAAAGTAAACAGACACTTTTTTTTTGTTTTAAGTTCCTTTATATAAAGATGAGGAAATAATTTATGAGATTTACTAAGAACATAAATATATATTCTTACTTTTTAATTAGAGTTTAATTATTTAATAAATTTCTACCACTAACTCATTTTTTTAAATGATGAGTATTCTATAATACTTGGTCACACTAGTAGAGCTTGAATAAACCTCTATAGAATCAAATGATCTACAAAGGATAAACTATATATTTACCTTGTCTTTAGAGATTAATAAAAACCAAAATGGTTAGTATAAGATCTGATGACCCCCCAAAAGGATATTCCATTATAGAAATAAACACTAATCATAATTTCTAAAATTAAAACCATAATACCCCAAAGTAAAATAAATACCATTCAATAAAGAATTGTCCTTAAAATTCTTCAATATATTCCAAAATAACATTGAAACCCAAAACTTAGATGAATTTTGTTATGTAGTCTTTTACATTAAATTGTATCTCCAAATGACATAAACTACTCTTAAAGTCACATACATAAAAGTAATTAACCTAATCACATATTCTATATTATAGGTTAATCATTTCCATAAATAACCCAAATCACTATAAACCCAAATCAAAAACATAGATAAATATCCACCATTACTCCTCAAATGAAATCGCGTAGTATTCTATTTTCCATGGGCATATAGTGATCCCAACAAAGTAATCACTTAATCACAAAATCATTTTCCTATACTAAGGGTATTCATTTGATAAGACATACTATTCCAAATAAACTTATTATCGATAAATAAAATCATTTAACTAAAAATCATTAGTCACACTAACAGGTGACTTCATGTAGTCTAGTGGTAGGCGATAAATCCCAACCGCACTTTCGTTGTGGGTTAGATTCCCACAGCTTTGTCTGACGCGACGAGTTTTCACATAGTCTACGTGTTTTCCTTTTTCAAAAAATATATTTTATATCATTACCAAATGTGATAAAGTCCTAAAAATAAATATAACATAATTTTATCCACAAATTTTATCTCATACCTTGCATTTTCGTCCCATAATATAATAACTTTTAATTTCCTAAAACCCAATGATCATATTAAACCAAATGGTTATTTATAGATATATCCACAAGAGAAAATATAAGTATCCCTCAAATATCATTTTGACGTGGAAAACTGCAGGGTTACAAATACAAGATAAAAATATTCCAAAGTAATCCCATCAATAATGAGAACATATACTTTTAAACATTTATCTATCCATTTATTTCCACATAGCTTCTTCATTGACCAAGAAAATATCCTATAGAATATGGAATTCACTCAGGTAATGGCCAGGTCCCCTACAATTATGGAAAATGACGGTAAATTTATTCTTGGGACTATTTTTATTTTCATTCATTGTACTCTTCATTTTTTCTCAGAAATTATTCACTTTATGTCATTTTTTCCCTTACGTAAATCATTTCTCTGTTCCATTGAGACACTTTCTAGGGTGCCTCCATCCACATTTCCTGTAAGATGTGAATTGAGGATTATTTTCACCATGGTCTCCACTATTGAAGCTCTTATCATTCATCACCTTCCTCTTCTTTGTTGAGTCTAGGAGTTGGTTAATATATATGTTGTTGATCATAATTTTGGAAAACTGATTTGGCATGAAAACTATATATTTTACGCCTATCAACATTCCATTTTGTTGCTCATTTCCACCATCGTTCCCACCTTGTACATAATTTTCAAAGATACTATGACTTCCTTGGAATCCAGCCATGGACTAAAACCAAAAAACATTATCTGAGTAATAGTAGTCATAAAATCATTTAGAAAATATCATGATACCATATTCTCAATTTGAAACACTTTAAGATTATCCAACATTGATTATTCTCATATTATATTAAAATACTTCAAATCGGTTTGTAAACAAAATGTAAATTATCCTAAGAATCTCCCACACGAGTGTCGTAACCAAGAGTGCAGCAAGGCCAATTATCATGCACTAGTTCTCGTTCGTGTCTAGATCAAAGCGGTGTATTCGGGTTTTACCCCTAGGTACATCTGTGCTAGAGACGCCTCTACCAGCTCATATTCAGACATGGATGTATTACTTGGAAAACTCAACAAATCTATACAATACCAAAATTCTAGGAAGTTCATCTATACTAATCCTCAATGTCTATCTTAGGGCTATGTTCTCTAATCAGAGTTTATCTAAATCTAGTTTCCAAGGATTGTACTAAACCTCCTTCTGATACCAACTGTAACGCCCCAACCCCAGAAGCCTAGAGTCGGTGCATTATTATTACTTATTGGCATGATCATAAAAGATCAAGTCTCGAAATACTGATTAGTTTAGTCACATTGGAAGTACTACATACATTCAAAAGTTGTACATTATATCATAAAATGGAAAACTACAAAAACATTGTATCCATAGACAACACTGAGATCCCATAGACTATCCCTAGAGGTCAATCATAATATACTTCTTTGAATTCTGGGAAAAATAAAACAAATAATGGGGTGAGATCAAATTTTCATTAAGGATAACATTATATCGTAATCTTTCATAAATAAGCATAAACATGTAAGGAAATGTATAACGAAAACAAAAGTGTTTTAAACATGATCTTCTGAATAACATGGTAAAAATAAAATGAAATAATTCAATTTATTTATTCACATTGATATTCTACTAGTCGAATAATCACATGAAATATCAATAACCAATTTCATAATAATTAAATGTGTAATACTAGACTATTATAACCACATAGTCAAGGCCTTGTTCCAAGACTACAAATAATATTTTTTCAGGGCCTTGTGCCAAGACACTAGTTTGTCTCCTGAGATCTACTGATGCATCAAGGAGCTATAGAGGGCTCCACCTGTCACTTAATAAGTCCAATGAATTCTTCATATGAAAATTTTGAAACATAACATAAACATTTGTATTGAAACTAGCATACGAAATGTCAATACATTATCCAAAAATCATGAATAGTATAAAAATAACACATCCACAGTCAAAAATAACTCATTCAATACAATATGGAATATTTTATTGTAACATATTAACATAAATCGAGAATAATGAAGGATATTGGCATAGATTAAAATAATCATCATAACTATTTGAGGGAAATATCCCCTTTTTCTTGAAAATATTTAAAAGTCACACTATTTGTCATGAATCCATTTAAAAATAGATTTTAATAATCAAAGTGTCAGATACCACATTGAATCTTTGAAAATGAATTTTAATTTCAAAATATTAATTTCCATATAAAAAATCCTTAAAACCATTTTTAAAACATGGACATTAATGAGAAATATTTAGCATAATAAATCGTTAAAACATTTTAAAATGATATTTTATTTAGAGTTCCTAACAAAAAGATAGACACTTTAATAAAAATAATTGAGATAATGAATACTTTGTAATATCATGAGAATAATGGGATTCATGATATACTATGTCAAATTAAATTATATACACCATTTAAAAGTTATTTGTTCTATAATAAAAAGGAAGTCTCAATAGAATGTAAATTGAGATGAAATATCATATAAAGACCGTATCTTTAGGTTAAGAATAAATCAACGACATAATTATGTGTGAAAAATATAAATACACTCAATATGATTGAATATTCATTGTAAATAAATCATAGGACATTCACACATATTCTTGCAAAAACAACACCAATGAATTGTTTATTTATCTCAACAAATGGAGATTGAGTTAAAATTCCACTTATAAAGTTAATATTGATGACTTGAGAATTTATCAATGGAGTGATTATGTGTATCTAAATTATATCCATATAAAGTGGGGTGGAAATTTTGACATAAGTAAATGAATAGTGATTTCAGACATAATCTTGATGTTAAATAATCAATGAAGTATGCATAAAGCTGAATGAGTGGAAATTGAAATTTCAAATTCCCTTATCGATTTGGTATCGTACGAAAGATACACCCATGAAATAAGGATCATACAATGATGATGTAAATATCCATAAATTAAGTTATATTACACAAGTAATTCAATCATGGGCAGTATACACACCACATGCAATAAATAAATGGTGAATAATGGAAATCTCACGGAATTAAAAGTGAGATTAGAAACCCCTTACTTTGTACTTTTTCCTTGGTCGAGGGTAGGTTAAAATCATGTATAATGGTGAAATATTTGTTATTGAATTATACAAGAATCATATACATTAATATGATATCATATATGATCTTTTAGAATTTATTTGTTAATAACATCTTAGTATTATCGTCGTTTCGGGTGTTAACAGATTCATTTTCCTTCATTTTCCTTTACATTAATTATTCATTTTCCTTTATATAAAGAATTATATCATATCTCAAAACATTATTTTTAATCATAAAATGAAATTTATTCTTGAATGGATACGATGGAAAATTAATCTCATTTCATTCGTGGAGACGGTAATCCGTACGTACGCACGAGCGACAATATCATCATTTTGACGTTAAAATAATATATAAATGGATGGTATATCATATATAAAGAATAATTATAATTTTATATTTATTATTTAAATGAATTAAACATCATTATTATACCCAACCAAATAATAATGTATTGAATAACAATTACACCATGACGTGGAGACGGTAATCCGTACGTATGCACGTATGGTGACATGTCATTCAAATGATGGATAGAATAATGAAGATGGTAGTACCAAATTTATGATAACATCACAGTATATTGAGTATACTGGAGTTATTATTTTACAATGGAAATAATAAATAAAGAAGACGTGTGTGATGAAAAGAACTTGAAAGAGGGTGGTGAAATTATTACCTCTTCTTCGGGTTCATCCTTTTGATTTGATCACAAGGAATCCTTTAGTTAGATTTATGACCAATGGAGGGCCTCTAGGATGACATAATAGAATTTTAGAGGATATTTGTGTAGGGTTTGGCTGAGCCAAAAGTTTTTGATGGTGTGAATTTGAGATAAGGGGAAGTTCCCTTTTATAAAAGGGGTGAGGGGCACCTTAGGGAAAGCAAGAAATATTATTTTATAATAAAATAATTTTCTGTTTCTAATGTCTCCAAATTGGATTATGTAAATTCTAAGGTAATAATTCATCGATAACCACTCAACCAATAGGTTTCAGATAGGTTTGGGTAACTATATTAACCATACCTTTTGGATTTAACTCTTAGTTAAATAGTTTGACATTTACCTCATCTCTTTGTATTTTTATATTATATAGTTAATAAACATAATATATACTTCAAAGAGAACCCCAAGTGGTTATTAAATGATGAATATATCATTATATATGTCCTTTGAGTGAACCGTAGATTTTTAAAAATATAATATCAATTAATTATATAATATGTTCTTTAAAATTTCTTTTATGTTGATTTTGACACAATTTAATAATTGATTTTTGTTAAAGTACTAAATACTTTATTAATTAGAAATAAATTCATTTAAGAAATTATAACATGTCATATTAACATATAAAATTAGTGGATGTCATCAAAATCTTCATATTATTCTTATTTTAACATTTATAATACCATTTACTTGATTCCTTCATTAATAAAAAAATACTGCATCATCATTGTGTCATAAATAAATTTAAGTATTGAATGTATAAAAATTATAAATAAAATAAAATTATGTAGGAAATCATTTTATCTTTCTAATAAATATTTATATTCGATGATATTACATGTATAACCCTATGAAAAAAATTGTTTTACTAAAAGATATATGCTAATGTCATTTTTGTATTTACTTTAACTTAATTAAGATAAAGTGTCATTATCACTTACAAGTGGCTCCATGGGGTCCCAAAATCGACCCAAATATTCCCATGGTAGGACATGTATCATCCAATAGGGTTAGGATACATGTTAGGGTAATATAATATTATTATAATTTTATTTTATACCCTTATTTACTAGATTTACCGTTTAACCATGGTGAATAAAATATTTACTAAAGTAATTATTCGAAATGTCTAAAAATAAATGATACATATTTTAACAATTTGGACCTCCTTCTTATAAATATGGAATCCATTTTTCTAAATTAAAAATGCAAAAGTGGAGAAAATAATTTAAATTTAATTCCCATTTTCAAAACAAAAGAGCGTGTTTTTATGAAATAATTACTATCAAAAGATTGACAGTTATTTATGTCTAGTTTAAATGTGAAATTACATCCAATTACCAAGATTTAATTAAATGGTAAAAATATATTATAATTATAATTCAAAACATCTAAATAGTATACTTTATCCCTATAAATTATTTGGATTAAAAATGATGTTTTTAATTAATGTTTAGTACTTTTCACTATTCAAAAAAATATGAATGTTTTCTAAAAAGTACCAAAAATTCACCCTAGGCATATTTCGATATTCTAAATCCAAAAATAAAGTACATTTTGAAAGATAAAATTTATAAAATTTCCAAAAGTGGATATAAATATTCATATTGGCTACTTTTGTCGTGGTGTGTTAGAATCTGGAAGTTGCATACAATGAAAGATACTGCACTATTTAGAGGGAAAGGTACCATGGAATCTTTGGGTGTTACATTAATAATTTATTTGTAATTAAAATTAAATCTAATTGACTATAAGGGGAATATTTTTATAAAAAGACTGTTTTTATTCTCATAAAGGGGTTTTAACATTAAAAATTAACATAATCAAAATTATTGAATGAAATTACTAAGATATATATATATATTATATTCAATAAAATATTCTTCACAATAATCTAATATATTTGTTAGTCATATGAGAAGAAAGAACCATATTTTATGCATAAAACCTGTTTTTTTCTAAAGGTATTTTTTTCTACCATTTAATGTTACATTTCTTTTATAACTAATTTTGGAATCATTTATAAATTTTATATTCCAACAAAAATTAGTTTTTGAATTTTTAATTTCAAAATTAGTTTACTGTGATTTTTTGTATTTTTCTATGAATTTTCTCTTTTGATGAATAGTAAAAAATACAGAAATTTAATTGAAAAATCACTTTTCATAAAAGTAATTTATAATGAAAATTATTAGTTTAAAATTTTTATATAATATCATTTTATCAATTATTAAAATATGAATCCATTTTAGGTTTTTGAAAAAAATATCATTTTGAATTTATATTTTAAAACAAAGTAAATGATTGATCATTTTCACATTAAAAACACTATCTCAACCCGTATGAAGAATTAATTTAAAATTATTATTTTACACTTCTATGAATTGAAATTATAAAAATGGATTCCATATTTGGAATCGAAATGATTTAAAATTTATAATAAGGGAAACATAATCACTTACCAAACTAGTTAGTGAATGAAATTAAAATTTATTATAGTGGTAAAGAGAAAATTGAGTTTTACATGGGAAAAAATTAAATGTAAGGTTCAAAATTACATAGATATTTTTCAAAAAACATTTTATAAGAATATTTATTACTTATAACATAAATTATTTAGTTTTTTCATTATTTTATCCATATTACATAGAAAACATGTGGGTGGATTTCAATTTTGAAAACATTATCATGTTTTCCCCCAACCCACCTATAAAATGGGAACCCCATATCCTCCCCTATTAACTCATAAAAACCAAATTGATTTAGAAAATACCTACCCAAATAACTCAAAACATTTCCTAACATAATACTTGGATCCATATATTGGGCATAAATTTATATTTTTAACTCATTAGTGCACACCTAAGGAGGATACCTAAAAATAAGGTATTGTTTTTAAAAGAGATTTTTTATTTTATTTCCATCTGAACATACATAAAATATTATTATACCATTATTATATAACATCATTATTATATTAAATAAACTTAGGGATCTTTATGTAGTTAAGGGAAATACATATAAATTTAGACCCTTCAATCAAATGTCTCATGAAATCATCATTCTTGTGTAAGGTGTACTACTGCTTGCGAAACGATGTCATTTGTTTTTTTCATTACCACCTTTAATGATGAGAATAATGACATAAATAAAATATATATGTAATATATATGATATTTATGAAGTATTATTATGATTTAATTATTATATAACACATACCTTCATGCTTTTCATTATGTGGGAATACGATAACACCATTCGTGTGTATGGATAACAACCGCCCCATGAAGCCACATGATTCCTTCACACTTTACATGAAACATATTAACGATGATTTTAATAAAAATATGTGATATATATGAAATAAAAATTATTTTGGAATGTTAAAAAATATATATGTTATTTAATTTTGTTTATTTCAAAATGATGAAATTGAAACAATGTTTATGCATATGTACAACCTTTTGTCTCTGTGAATAGTGTATTCCATTATCAATCACTAAATAGAAAGAGATAAAATTAATAAATATTTAATTAATACATATGATATTTGAATCATGATTATTATTATCTAGTTGTTGAAATAAATATTTAATACAAAGGAAAAAAATAACATGTAAAAACATACTTTAAAGACAAGAGAATTTACACATAAAAAAATTAAAATAATGATTTATTATTATTGAAAATGCAACAAGATTATATAAAAGGATCATATATGATATTATAAATATAAATATGGATTTTAATAAGATTAAAACATATTTAATACCACTATATTGGATTTTATATCATGAAAAACCAAATATAAGCATAATGTAATGGATTTTGTCTCTATTTTATTTGATTAAGGAATATTGTAATATGAAGAACGAAATTAAATTTATAAAGTGCAAAAAACAACCATTTTAATTTTAATAACATGAATTGTTTATTATTAATTGTATTCCAGATTATAATTTTAGTTATTTTATCTAATGGGATTTTAATTAAAAGGTAACAAGTGGTAATGTTATTTCACAATTAAATTTCTTATAATTGGGTTATATTATATATTTGTTATCATAAATATTATATGAATATCGATATAATGACTTTTCACGCTATATTTATGCATTTAAAATTTTTTATTTATATTTACAGTGGATGCACATAATTGATTCATTGATTTTTTCTCACTTCATAATTATGATCTTTTCAATGGTTTACTTCAAAGTCTAAATTTATTCTAGATTGGTTAAAATTTAATTTTCAATATTGGAAATTATTTGATAATTATTTAATAATTCATTTAATTTATTATCTTCTAGTTGTTAAAGTTTATTCTCAAGTAATGCTCCCATTTTCCCCTCTTTGATAAATAAAATTTATTGAAAAATGTATTTAAGAATGCCTAACTTAATTTATCTCTTCGTACAAAAACCCATTTTCATACAATTTTTATATAAAAATGATTTAAAAAAATTATTTATTTATCCTTTTAAAAATTATTTATTAAAATATACTTTTACCTACTTGGTATTTTTAAAAATATTATCAATATAATCTTCTCATCTCTTTCTAAACAAGGCACTTTTCTAAACATTTTTTCTATAGAAACAGAATATTCACGGTAGATTATATGTAATTACCCACTAACACATCATTGAAACTTCCATTAAATGTATATGAATATATTTATAAAGAAAATTTTGACATATGATATTTTCAAAGAATTTTTTTTACAAAAAAAAAAATAATATTTTTCTCAAAAATTATTTTAGACATATATTTTTGTTTCCTCAGTGACAAAAATAATTATTATGACTCCAATGGGATTAAATAATGTTGATAAAATAAATGTTATTCCTATAGTTGGATAATTATTATTATGAAAAAGTATAGTATTTAAACTCACTCCATTGAATTATTTTCATAGTCATTAACTTCCCCTTGAGTTATTCACTTTCATTTCGTCATTCAACATTAATTTTTCCCTAAATTTCTTTATCATTTATCATGGATATGATTATTGACTAAAAAATATTCCATTTTTACATATAGTGTTCAGATTGATAATTATTTTATTAACTAGGGAAATATGGATAAATTTGTATCATTTACTATATTCGTATATTTGATAAGGTATATTTTTATAAATTAAATAAATTTTTTGGAATTTGGGGAATTCTATGGATTGGTATGATACAAGTTGAATGCTAGTTAATTTTTTCCCCTAGATGTATCATTAGTCTCATGGGATGAATTATATGGATATCCTTTTCTAATGGGTTATCACTGAGTATGTTTTTAAATTTTATTGTCAATGTTCATGATATTAAAGGTTCCTTGTGTTTGGGAAACATGGCATCCAATAATTAGTCATTTACCTCATTATTATTTAGTTATTTTTGATATCCATTAGATTTTTACTGTGATATAATATATGGATTCATTTAATTCATTGTTTAATGAATTAATGGAATTTTGTTTATTTATTTACCATTAAATATTGATTATTACCTATCCTATTATTTGGATGATATTTGTTTTTAGTTATTTAACGTCATCTATTGATTATTCATTTTTATTTATGATAGATTCCAATACACAAAACCATTATTATGAATTTGAGATCACTGTTATTTTTATTTCTTTCCCCATGATTACACGAAGTTTACTAAATCTAATATGCAGGGATACACAAGATGTAATATTGTTATTCTTAAAAAATTTATATAGACTTTTTTTCCAAATATAATATAAGAATCATGTATGTAACTAATTTATGAGGAATACTAAAATGATCAGTCCTTCAAGATGTATTTTCTTGTATCTTATAAAAATTTACTAGTATCAGGCATTTGATCTGGGGTACTAGGGACCGGTTCCATACAATTGGTATGAAAGGAAGTTTATTAGAAAATATAGGAACTATATTTACTAAAAAATTGATTAGGGAACATAAACCAAATATAATATTTTAGGATATTCATTGATGGACATCCTAATGTTTTGGTAATGTAGAGATTATATGGGTTTTCTTTTAGAAAAATTACTATCTATATACTACAAGTGGATGTGATTCCAGAATATATTTAAATTGGGTTAATATCTTAGAATGTGATGTATTAGGATTTAATTTAGTGTAACCTGGTACACAAAAATGGGCCTTACTATGCACTTGGTTTGACACTACTAGGGGCTATACATAGTATAATTCACTTTTTCATTACAAACAATTATAAAGGATTTGAATAAATAATGACAATGAATATAATTGGTTAAACAAAGGGTGTATTAGATTGCAGAAAATGTTTCATTATTTATTCATCCTATAAATTAATATTTGGTTAAACCTTATACCACGAGAGCTCAAATGAGAAAATAAAATTGTTGATGTGTTTATGTATATGTATTATATTGAAAACCATTTCAAAAAAGTTATTAAATGATTAAATTTTTAGTATTTCGATCATAATTATTTTTGGAATCATATTAATTTGGTTTTAGAAAAAAGAAAACATGTATGTCGGGTAACAAACCATCAAGTCAGGAATGACCGTAGGGATTGAACATTGTACCAAAGGACGAGAAGGGTTTCATGGTTTCCACTAGCATATGTGAAGTCCTAGTTAATTATTCAGTTTTTGAAAATATTTTAAGAATAAAAAATAATTTTGATATAGTGGTAATACTTTTGAGGTTTATAGATTAATTTTCTAACTATAGTAGTTTTGGAAAATTTTTAGAGACAAACATAAAGGCTTATTTTATGGATGATATAAAATGTTAAGAGAAAATTTTAGTACTTCAGGCATAGAAAATCATTTAGGGATATTAATTTCACGGAGTAATAGTTTGAAGAATAACCGAAGGATGAAATTTTTATTATATAAATGTATCAAGTAAATATGTTTCCTTATATCCTTAGATAGTAAAATAAACACTAATCTTTATGAGTAAGATATCAAAACAAATAATGTATCATATTAAATTAATATCCAATTATTCATATGTTCATTTAGATAAAAATAAATTTATGGTTTCCCCCTTCTCATTCCATTTATCACCCACTTCATTATGATCAATGACCTTATTCACATTCTATAATTATCTATACATTTTCACCATGTCTATATGCCAACATCCCACTAATGTCCTTATATGTAGAAACATAGTGATATGTTACTCAATATGACCATTATACTTGAAATAATCTCTTATTAAGAGGATATTTTGTTAATAAATTTTAAGATGTGGGTTTATATAATAATTTTTTTATCAAATATCAATCCCTGTATTACCAAGATCAAGTTTAAATTGAGAGGAAACAATTTATTTAATATGGGAATAATTTAATACCCAAAAATTATAAATTCATTAAATATTATTTAATATAGTTTATGAGATGAATCACTTTGTATAGAAGTGGATTTATAAACCTGAGGTGTTAAAATATTTTTACTATTTTAAATAAATACAATCTATGAGTTACTATGTGCTACACACTACAATGATTTTTTTGATAGCTTGCGTCACATGCAGGATCATGTTTTTCCAAATAATATTAATTTAATTATTTAAAATTAAAATTATCTATTAGATATTTAATTGGAAGTTATGAGTAGGATTATCTAACTTATGAAAATATATTCTTTAATTACATCATTAAAAAATCATTATAAATGAAAATAAAAATCAATTGAATATAAGGGAAATGTTTTTATAAAAAACTATTTTTATGCTCTTAATGGAATTTTATCCGAATAAATAAAATTAATAACTATTATTTAATGATATTTATTTTATAAATTCATTATATATTCAATAAAATAATTTTGAAATTCATCCATTAGATTTTTTAGGCATAATTAAAGAACAGATAAAATTTTACACATAAAGAGATATATTTTTCAATAGGTGAATTTGATGCCTTTTAGTGGTGAACTTATTATAAAAATAAACATGGAAAAAATAAAAAAATCTATTTTCCAAAATAATTTTTTTTAAAATCATAATGTATGATTATATTAGGGTTATTTTTTGATATTTTCTAAGAAGTTTTATTTTTTAATAAATAGTGAAAATACTAAATTGTTACTAAAAACAAACATTCAATCTAAATAATATATAATATTAAATGAAAATTTTACATTTAATTTAAAGAGAAATTAGATAAATTATACATATTTTAATCCATTATATATAATTTTAATAAAATTTAAATTTAAATTTGTTATATAATCTTAGTAAAATTTTGAACATTTTCACTTTAAAAAATCGCATTCATGTCCCATCTATGGGATTAATTTAATTTTACTTTTATAACATATATTTGTTGAATTTGGAAAAATTGATTAAATTTTAGAGTTATAATAATTTTTTTCCTAATAAGTAAAAATTAGTTTTTTACCAATGTCATTATTGAAAGTAAGTAAAATTAGTTAAATCCGTAAAGTGAAAAATGAGTTTACCAAAGGACTAAACATAAACATATGGGCCAAGTAACCTAGAAACTTTTCAAAATTGAATTTTATGTCCATATATTGACTTCATAACTTATATTATCTACATTGGTTAAATATTTGGCAACCATGAAATTGAAAAAAATGGGTGGAATATACTCTTTCCAAAATTCACAAGTTTTCCACTCCACTTATAAAAGGGAACCTCGTATCCTTCTCTATCCTCAACAAATACCCAAATGGGATCACCCATTAATAGAATAAATCACTAGAAATATTATTTATTATAATTAAAAAAAATCATTGGGAAAATGACACATAATAATTCATTTGTGTAATCCTAAGGAGGATACCTTAATAATATATAATGTTTTTATAAAAGCGTTTTTATTTTCTTTCCATATATACCACATTAAATTATTCAAAAACTATAATTGTATAATAAATTAATTATATTTAATATAATTATATTTTTTTTAGGTTCATGACCTACATCTTCAAACACTTACATCAAATGGATTGTGAAATCAGTATACATTAGTACAACGGAGTACCGCCTCACAGACCAATGTTGTTCATTTTTCCATTACAACATTTCAAGGTTTAGAAAAAATGATTCATATATTGTTTATATTAGATATATATGATTTTTACGATGTTTTTATGCCTCTAAAAGTTTTATATAACACATAATTTCATGATTTCCATTTATAAGAATACAATAACGTAATTTTTCTATATGGCAGACTACCACCTTGCGAAATGAAGTGATCTGTTTATTCTTTAAATAGAATGTTATAAGGATGTGTTGAATAAAAATATATGCAATATATGATATAAAATTACAATATATTTATAATATATATTTTATTTATTTATTTTTCTTTTAAAATGATTAAAAAATTCTAAATAGCATTTATGCGTACGTACCACCCGTCATCCCCATTAATGACATATTCCATTTCCCATCACTAAATATTATAGAATAATAAAAATAAATATATAATAAATTTATAATATATTTAAATCTTGGTTTAAATTTTTGATATGATTAAATCATGATATAAGTAATAGGGAAAAAATAACTAGCCATAACTTACTTGAAAAACAAGTTAGTTATGACATGAATAAATTAAAATAATGAAGGATTATTAATTAATGGGTAATATGATTTTATAAAAGGATAATATATGATATTATAAATATTAATATGGTTCTAGAATAAGTTAGTAAGATGTTTAAAACTATTATACATGATGTAGAGAACAAACAAGAAAAGGGATCTTATGGTAAGGGATTTCATTTCATTGAGGCATATTGTAATGTTAAGTAAATAATTACTTTTATATGGGGTATATACTGGCCCTTTGAAATTTTATATCATGAATAATTTATGATTAATAATATTCTATGTTTCAATTTGAATTATTTAATATAATGGGATTTTAGTTAAAAGATACAAAGTGGTAATGAAATTTCAAAACTAAATTTATTTTCATTAGGGTATATTACTTCGTCGTTTTCATTGATATTATTATATTTTTAATGTAATGTCTTTTGAATATACATTTAAGTATTTTCACTTATTTTATGTGTATTTACATTGGATACACATAATAAATTTTTTGGTTGATACTCACATAGAATTTAAGATTTTTTCATAGAATTTACTTCAAAATCGAATTTTATTACGGATTATTTACACTTAAATGAACATTAAAAACAATTTATAATTATTATTTAATAAAACAATTAATTTTATTACACTATATTTATTCATTATTATCTTCATGTAATAAAATTATTTCCACTCATTTATACATTAAATATTTTTAATTTTTTTTAGAAAAACCCTACTTCAATTCTGTATTCGGTTGGAAACCTGTTTTATTACAAAACCATGTTTTCTAATAATGTTTTAAAGATTAATTTATTTAATATTCTAAAAATAATTTATTATATGGAAAATTTTCCCATTTTTCTTTTGAAAAAATGTACTCAATGTAATGTTTTTATCCTTTTCCATGTAAGGATGTCTTTTTATCCTTTTTACTGTACAAAAAGAATGTTCGTTATGAAATATACACAATTACCCACAGACACATATTTCAATCAAAAATTTCATTTTTATGAACTTATATTTAAAGGAAATTATTTTAAAAGTTATATTCAAATAAAAATTTTGTTAATTTTTTTTTCAAAATGAAATGTTTATTTTCAGCATGAATTTTTGTAAAGGTATTTTTTTAATTCATAATCAACTACAACCCTTATTCTTAATTCAATGGGTATAAATAATATTAATACCATAATTATTCTTCCTATAGATGGATTATTATTATTATTTTGATAAAATATATAATTTAAATTCCATCTCGTGAATCATTTCCATAGTCATTAACTTCCCCTTGAGTTATTCACATTTCCCTGATCATTAGACATTAAATTTCACCTAAATTACCACATCATTTATCATGGAAATGAATATTTACTAAACTATGTACCATTTTAACATATGTTAATTACTTTGAATTTTTTTTTGTTATCTCTTTTAATATTGATAAATCCATATCCTTTACTCAAAATAGATATTTTATAAAGAAAATTGTTTTTATGAATTGAATCGATTATTTGATATATGAGGAATTATTTAGACTAGTATGAGATGGTTAGGGAGTTGTAAATGAGAAAACTTCATTACATTAGTAGTCTTATGGGAAAAATTAGTTTTCTATCCACAACTAATTTATTTTTAGATAATAAGTTATATGTTCCCTTATAAACGGTATTGATGGTAAAGGTTACATGTGATAGGGAAGCATGGTGTACCACAATTAATGTTTTCAATCATTCAGATTAAGTTATTATTTTTATCCATTAGATCTTCACTATGAAAAAAATTATGGATTCCTTTAATTCTCAATTTATTTATTAAATGGATTTTGATTTTAGTTATATAACTTGCTATATTGATTATTTCTTGTCCAATTATTTTAATGTCACATGCTTTCAATTATTTAACTTTCCATATTGATCATTAATTATTGATTCATGATAGCTTCCTATGTACTTAACACTTAATAAGAATTTGGTCTCACCCTTATTTTGTTTCATTTACCAAGGATTCAGTTAAGTATACTACATCTAATAAGTAGTGATAAACTTCATGGAATTAATTAATTCTCAAAAAATTATGTTCTAATTTATGTTTTCCAAATGTAATGTAAGACTCATATATATATCTAGTTTAAGAAGTATATTAAACCGATCCATCCATCATGAAGTGTTTCCTTGTATCTTATAACAATGTAATGACCGTAGGAAATGGCATCAGGATACAATGTTTTGGGTCGCTATAGTATCTCATAGAGAAACCTCACAAACAATAGTATATTAGAGGCATCCTACACATGAACCTATTATTATAAAGAAATTATAATGACATTCCCAAAATAGAATATTATTTTAATACCAATGTAGAGTTTAAACTCATGGAACACCTCATATCAACGGTATCAGTCTCATGAGATAGTTGGATTTGATTATTGGAGGAATAACCTCTCTATTTCTTAAAAATCTTGAACCACCACCTTGGACTCATCAAATCACCTCAACTGTTTTACCATCGTGATCTATGTAGAATGATTCTAAAAATGGAATACTCAAGTGTACAATTCCCAATATGGTGTATAAAATAGGAAAATATATAAAACATGAAGAAAATATGGAGTACACCGCATGTATAAACTCGTATAAAAATGGTTCCCTAAAGGATTCATCTCGTGTGTTCTGTAGCCAGCCATGATGTGGAGAACCTTTGCACACAACATGTTAATCACGTAAATAGTGTATAATCTACATGGTTAACCATACCATTTAACTCACATTTCCCAGATATTTATTCAATTTTATTAAGTACCACTATATGTTGTGTATCCCACTTGGGGTATAGCCATGTACTCTACATGGCTACGTTCCCCTACAAATGTTATATAGCTAGGTACTCTTCTACATGGATGAGTACCCATACATGGTGTGTATATGATATACAGTCTATGTACTTATAAAAATATCTTCTTCCCTAAATAAGAATAGAATACATTGTGTAAACCTGAGCTATACTCCAATTGATAATGATTTCTGAATGGGAAACCCCTCAAATCGGCCTAAAACTCTATTTTTTTCACCAAAAGCTACAGATCTACATTAAAGGGGTCCTAAGTGGTGATAATAAGACTCTAAAAATTTAAATTAGAAAATATATAGTTATTTAACTCACAAAATATAAAAATAGTCAACATTTTGATAGAATATTCCGAATGAACTTTTATGAATAAATTAATAATAATTAAATTAATTATTAAATATTATTTTTTCCACAAAAAATCATGTAGTTCATAATCCCAATAAAAATATTTCTTAGATTATACACCCTATTCTATGACCAATGGAGTTTTCAAAAAATTTATCCGAGATCATCTTCTTTGTGAAAAGTACCATTTTACCCCTTATAGTTATCTAAAGGAAATAAATTTAAATTACTAAAAAAGTCTCCACTCTGAAAAGTAACTGTTTTTTATAACCTCCACTCCATAATCCTTATTATCCCTCTAAATCCATGGTATTCTAATATAGTAATTCCCTCAACCTGATCATATACAGAAATACACTATCTTGGCCATCTTATGACTAGTCTCACTGAAAATTATATTGCGTGCACAAGTTTTAGGGTCATTTAATATATTCATTTCAATGTTTAAATGATTATTCTTTCTAATTTGTTAATTATATAACAAAATTTGGATTTTATTGAAGGGTTAAATATATAATTGAATAAGATAAAAATAACACTTAACACCATAAGGTAATTGAAGCAGCCCGACACCACATTTTGGAGGATGATCATGGATCAATTCAAGGGAATGAAACTGAAGAACTGAGAAAAAACAAGGATTCTGGTGTAGAAAAAAATTACTTTTCATTTAATTATTACAAATCATGTACCAGTGCAATTCATGAAACATAGACACATCATGTAGTTAACAAAAGAAGCATAATGTGATAAAGACAAGTGTCATGATGTGGAACATGAATGTAGTATCGTTACACTTTTAGAGTATTCCTAGAAATCCATTTGTCATTATTTCGATACACATGGAGAAAAAGTTACACATTCTCTAGTCTTTATAGGCCATGTAAAAAGTTGGGATGGAATTTCAATGACTAGATTGGACCTATCATTACTTTTGGAAACAATTTAATAACTGGCACACACCTTGGAAAACTTTTTGGCCAATCCTTAATGACATTCATAATTAACCTATTGAAACTAGTGACTATAAATTGAGGTTAAGACTTTCACTAAAGAGGAGACCATAAAGGGAAAATCATAGAGTGAGAATCTTCAGTGTGCAAGGACCTCCCTAGTTTGACCTCTATTTTAATTATAAAATATTTCTCTTGTCTCATTCCCTCTTATCATCTCATCATTAGGATGAGGGGGTAAATCCACCTTGTGCAATAGTTTTTTAATAGAATGGGGAATTCATTTTTTGATTGATATATTTTTCTTGTATTTATTTCATTTTTTATCAAAATTTAATATTTATCTACTAATACGGTTATTTTATTTTTTACATAATATTTCATAATTGAATCTGATAGGATCATTAAAATTGAATGCTGACAACCCTAAATGAAGAATGACCATTATATAATATTGGGTGATCAGTTTTATGAATTTTATTAAGAGAAACATGATTCGGTGAAACCCTAAATTACCAGACTAAGGGAAATATGGGATTTCGGCATAAAGGGTGTGATATAATGACCGTTGGGTTTCCCATGTCCTGAATATGACACCAAACATGGATTAATCAACTTATTCTCTAAAATCAAATTTCACCTGAACCCTAAAAACCAAAAACCCAATATTTATTTTCCAATACTTTTTCAAACCATTCAATCAATTTTATTCAAGTTATGTTATTGATTTCTCCAAATTGTTCCAATACCCCAATCTCATTATTTCACATTTCATTAATGAATCAATCAAATAATTTTATTTTAAAAACCTAACAAAACTAATTGACAGTATTTGTGATTCTATCTCAACTTGCTGCTATATAGGTTTTAATTAATCTAGTTCCATAGTTTTATTTTTATAAATTTAAATTTCCATTTGACTTTTCCAGAAATAATAAAGCCCCATATGTGTTTCCATCATGGTGTTAACAACTCTTCTATAATGGAAAATTTTTAACCATAACCAATCTGATACTACTAGCATATGATTTTTCATATCTTATCCTCATAATATCTCTCATTCATACTTTCTGAGATGTGTCTCCTTTTAAAATGTACAATTTCAACTCATTTAAAGGCTCTCTAAAATAAAATGGTCAATGATGAAATCCAAACCATACGAATCAACTTATACCACTTACAAAGCCCAACATCATCAAGTTACATAATATTAGGTAATGAATTTATGTAGCATGTAATATAACTAATTCTCTCTCAGCATGATAATTACGATGTCCATATATAGGGAAAAATCACCACTAATAAATAGTACAATAATATTTCATTAATAATAATATATATTTCTCTCTAATATACACTAACATCAATCGAATATATACCAACCCTTAACAGAATCTTAACACAATATACCCTAATGATGTGTGTACATGTACGAACACAGGTCTATTGCTTTATGTCACTCATATTCTTCTTGATGTCTCCTCTACCATAGAGGTGAAATATTTTTTTTTTCTCCACTTCTAGGAAACTATGCCCAAAACATTTATTTTTCACCATTGACCCTTGAATTGAACATAACTGCTCAAAAAATTATGATTTTAACCATACCATTCATAAAAAATGCAAACCATTATAACTAGACTCTTACTCTAGCGATTCATCTACTACTAAATCCATGATAACCATGTATCATTGTATGCCCATCTCATCACATATGATTCATGGATGAAACTATTATTCATGACATGTAACTTCACTTCATCCATGATTATTTCCAGGACCACACATTACCTTTAATCATCATACACAATTATTGAAGGAAACACGAGACCACTAGTACACTAGTCCATGAAACCATATAGTCTTGTACATCAAATCCAGTCACAAAACACTATCACACTATTTTATTATATTTAAATTGAAGTAATAAACCTAAAAATACTGAAAAACTAGAGAACCTACCAAGTATTAGTCTAAGAATTATTTTACCACTAAAATCATTGCTAACATGAAATCCATAAATCTGGGTAAACCCTAATAAAATCCTACAGTAGATCAAAATAAACATCATCCAACAAGGTTTTGATTCAATAATAAGGTTATAATGGTATCAATCATAGATGTATAGATCATGTATCATAATAGGGTAGCTTTGTATGACTTCCTAACCCAACATTCAAACCCCTCAAAAAGGATAAATCTCACATGGCATAACTTGTGCACCTATCTCAGAATAGGGAATCTGACTTGTCTATCCACATTCTCTACCGAAGGTACTGATAAAAATAACTGAAGAGGGTTAATGTTTTTTTAAATCTTCCTAATAAGTACCTGATTATCTTTGAGTATCATCATATAGAAATATAATGGAGTTCATGGGATGAAACTAGTAAAATAATGAAATGGATCTCACCAAGAAGTCTCATATGGTAATTTCCCCTTGAGGTCCAATTCGCTTTAAAATTTTAAAATATTTGGAAGTCACATATAGAGAATGAATATATCCCCATAAATAAATGTATTAGTTTTTTTACGTCAACCTCAGAGGGTAAAACATTTTCATTCTGTATCACCTCATTGTTCTATGTCAAATTACACCGACATAGTTCAATTATGTAGAATGCCATTACAAGCTATGCAGAATAAATAAACCCTTTCCTTTATTACATAAAAAATAACATAGTAAAACCTATAAGGTCTATTATCCTAGTTTAATTGGTAATTATATGAACATCACATCATCTCAATACATTTATACAATAACATTTTTGATAAAATCCTAAACATAATTCTTGTTTCCATTCTTTTAAAACTGCACAATATAACATAGAGACCTATATAAGAATTGGTGATGTGTAAAGACCAGTAAAGAAATAAAAATAGAAAAATATGAATAAATTATAAAAAAAATTGTAATATAAATTTAAATGGGATATAAATGGGGTGATAATCATAAAAATGAACAATTTGTCATGATATTTCTGATAACAAAACAAAAATACGGGAATGCGGAAACAACATTAAATTCAACATCATATTCATTAGTCAAGTCCAACTATAAAGACATTATAAAATGGTGGAAATGTCTTATAATGGATTGGTTTTACTATATTATACTATATATGACATCTTATTACACCAAAACAATACCCAATGCATTCATGTTCTATTCGATTTTGGACACACTTGTTGCTTTCATTTCATGTTCAGGCATAATTGTGAAACATAGACCGTTCAAAAAAGGATAACGCTTTACACCATGTAATCCCATGATTATGGAATTTGAGATATATATGGAATAACCCATCAATAATGAGTTTTTAAAACTAGTTGAATACCCTACATTGAAAATTAGTATTTTTATAAACATCAAAAATGATTAATGGGGTCAAATGTATACCCATGTAATCAGCAAAATGATGACACATAAAGATTCATTATATTATTTAATAAAAAGAAAAGGGGTCTTGAATCACTTTGATATAGAAAGGATTGTATGAGGGACATGTAATAACATAATCCAACATGATAATTCCAGAATTAAAATTCATAATACAATAAGGGATATTTAATAAAAAAATTCATTAATAAATCACAGAGTAAGTTCAACAGCATAACAGGGTACATGATGAATCATTAGAGGGATTATTGAGGTTTATAGAGGTATATAATCACTTGGAAATAATAAGTTTAATAATAAGGATGTGTGAGACCATACCCTAACATGTATAAATGGAATACAAAAGTCATAACACAAAGGTGATGCTTGATTAAAGGGGAGAAGGAGAGGATCCATTACTATGTTCCAACATAGTAATAAGTTGGGAGAAAAATGACCTTCCATTATAAGAAAATAAATTGGAATGAAACGGTAAAATTATAAACACTTGAAAAAAATACCAATTGATATTTTAAAGGAAAAATACAAAGAAGGCGACTAAATGGAAAATAAGAGAGAGAGGGGTCTCTACCTAAATTCAGAAAAATAATGACATCGGTAATGGTTATAAAGAGAGGGGATAAATGGTATATAATTTTATTAGGTTAAATTGGTTACTAAAAGTGAAATTATAACGAATTTACAATATATCAATTGAGATTCATAAGTCTAAACTAAATGAAAAACTTGATTGGAAATAACTACAGGAAATGGCCCCTCACCTTGGGAGGATGATTCTTAATGAGTGAGGGGGAATCCTTTGAACCATGGAACTTCCTAGAAGAGTATATTTGGAGATGAACTATGGAATTAATCCTACTAAATGTGATTTTTTTTATTCAGATTAGGGAATGGGGGATCTTATACCCGACGAGGGGTTTTTTATGTGACTAAATAATGAATAGTTTTTATTTAAACCTAACAAATTTTTTGTGGTATTAATTTCAGATAATTTGGATGATAATTAATGTTTAAAATTTGGGTTAAGGGAACTAAAAAATACAACCTCCCATTTATCATTTTCATTTTTAACTTTCTTATGTATTTATATTTTAATACTAACCCTTTAAATTAGTTAACTATATTGTGGTAACTAATTTTCCACCACGAAAACATTTTTATATATTAGAATGAAATTTTCATAAAAAATATTTTTTACCATTTAATTTTATATATGAAATAAATTTTAAATTATTAAATTTATAAAATTAGTAAAAAAAATTCTAATGTGGTACGTGTATAACTTGTAATAAATATTTGTTAGAAAAAGCGAACAATATTTGTTTTCAAAACGTTAGGCATGCATGTCTAAGTGTATCAAATTATGCATGATGTCATTACATAAATACATTTTGATAGAAAATAATTTTTTATAAATTTGAAATCATGATTATATGATCATTATTCCAAAAGAGTTGTAATATTTCTAAAAAACTGCATTTATAATTTTTAACAAATAAAATCCTCCTTTTTAGAACAATTACAAAAAAATTTCCAAAGATAATTTTTGAAGTATTGATTCAAATATTTTTTCATTTTATCAATATGATTCTATAAATACCAAAATATAATATTTTAAATTAATATCATTTTTATGAAAATATAACAATTCAAAATAGAAATATACAATCTGATAATTATAAAAAAATACATTGGAATCCATTAAAATATATCATCATGTAAAAAGTATTTTTTTATATTATTTCAGGAATATAATTTTTTAAAAAAGATCATATATTTATCATAAAACACATTTTTAATAAATTATGTTTATAGTCTCCAATGATAATAAAATTTTATTGATATCACCAAATAATCCTGGCGGTGATTTATATTATTCATTGTAATTGTTAAAAATAATGACCATCTACTTTATTGACTAATCTTTATAGTGTCGATCAACAATGTTGGTTAAAAACAGAATGTATGATGATCGTATTTCTTACTAAATACATAATAATTTTTTTCCTTAATCATTATGTTCTATTCTCTCAGGGTTCAATATCATTTCCAAAATCAATGTTGTATTACTAACAATCTGTTCCACAATTATAGTGATGTTCGGGGGTGAAATGATTCTAGGGGATAAATCTACCCATGATTTTTATATTTCACTCTATTTATCTTTAATTATTCTTCACATGTTAATATTTGGTATGATATTCAGTGTTGTGTTATACCTAATGTAACATTGGTAAATAATAAAATAATGTGTTCCTTGTTTATAATATTTTTTCCCTTTTCTATTCCTAGTTATACTATTCCATTTGTATTCATAATGTGCAATGTTTTTATGAAATGTAACATTCATTCTAAGTGTCTTCTTGTTGAAATATTAGGTATTTTTTTGGATATGACCATACAATAAATATATTATTCTTAATGATTGAGATAAATATTTATTAATTTTTTATTATGAAACGTGTTACAAGACAATTTAAAAGGAATATATTAATGTAACAGAACCTTTACATATATTAATTTAAAATAAAAACATTTTAATATGACATAATAAAAATAAAAATGCATCATTTTTGATACTTCATATTTAATTTTTACATAATATATCATATAAATGTACATGAAATTTTATATTGATTAAACCATGCATCACACTTTATTAAAAATTAAAATATAATGACATTATTATGAAGTTGATTTGGGAATAAACTTATTTGTTAATAGGATATTATCATAAAATTAATTTACATTTTTAAAAATAGTTATGTATACAACAAAATTGAAGTATATATAAATAGGATGGATTATGGAAGTTGGGAATCATGATGGATGACAGAAGGCATTGCCTCCTTTTTTCCACTGTAGTGATGTGTTCAATCCCCATGACCATTCAAGATGAAATATGTTGTTGGTATAAATATATGAAACCATGTTTATATAATCACTTTAATAAATAAATTTATATTTTCCATGATAAATATGTAATTGAATAAATAAATATTTATATAAATAGTTTGTTATTTTAATGAAATAAACCTATTTATCATTTATATGTATATTTTTGAATGTAAATTCATAAAAAATTCATTGGATGTTTTAGTATGTTACATTTGAATAAACTCTATAAGTTATTACTGACACATTATCAATTGTAACCAAAGAATCAACACACTTAATGGTATTCAACACATGTGAATTATTATATATCGACCTAATAGGGAAACTGCCCCTCTTAAAAATAAGGACTGAGTCAGAGGCCTCCCCATAAAACATCTAAACATAGATCCACATATAATTCCATAATATGTAAATATATATACATTCCATCCAGATTGAGTATTATGAAACCATGAACCAATATTTGAAAGAATTATTTTTGTTGTTCCTAACACTATAAAACAATTATATATATCATCAGTTATAATCACACACAAGCATGGTTATAACATGTGAATCTTACATATCAAATAGGATTCATGATGCACACCTTTCCTTTTCCATATAGGAATCAAAATCAATCACAAAATAGTTTCAAAAATCCCATGATCCATAAATCCATAATATAACATAACATCCAGATAACATGTGCATTGTTCAATATGAAAATCATATACAAATATAACATCACAACTCAAAACAACATTCCCATATCCCGTGCTATATTAAATTTGTAACAAAAGAAGTGTTCTCAATACAATTGTCTAATATCAATCACAAATATGAAAAAAAATTAATAGACATGTCAATAATACCCCAAATTGTAAAATAAATTGGAATGGAACAAATTTGATAAAAGTTTTTAATGTCTTTCCCTAGATTCCACTAATTTGGGTCTCTAATCCATTTCACAATAAGGCCTCAATCGAACCTCTCTATATGCTAGAGGCTTCCAACTATCAGTGAGAGCATATGTTGCATCTGCAGAGAGACTATTCTTTCATATTATATTGAATAATTTTTGAAATAAATAGACATATTCCAAAAAAATTAAATTGAGTCTAGAAGAAATAAATAAACTGAAATAGAAGAATGTTATGAAATTAAATTCATTTCATTAAATTTTAGAAAGTAAATATGATTCATAGAACATAAATCAACCACTAGGACAAACACATATATAGTATCACCTAAAGGAAACTGAAATAAAATTATAGGGATATATTAGTAACTATAATCCACAAAATATATTTGATCACCATGATATTGAAAAGATTCTTCATCGTTATCAATGGAATCCAAATGGGAAGCTTTTCTCAATCATGAAACCCTAGGCCTCATCCCTATCCACTATGAAGTTAGTGCTCTTCATGAAAACATGACACAAAGTCTGCACACATTCCAACGTGAAACTATAATGGTTAGAAATAATACTATTAGGCCAACCCAGGGAAAAAACTATAAATATACTTTCATAAGTCCAATCTTATACAATATGCCTAGCCTAGCTGATTCACAACTAGAAATTATAATTAAAATAAATTATATGAAACCATAGTCAAACCCTAGGTTCATAACCACAACAAACTTGGAAATGTTCCCCATTTGTATATATACATGTGTATATATATATTACTATATATATATATATGTTCATAAATATATGTATATACGTGTAAGGTGAAAAATAAAATTAAACAACTACATTCAATCCTTTGGTCCATAATGTCAATTGTTTGGAAATCCTGTGAAAATAGAATTGTGCTAGATATCCTAAATCTCAAGCTCAATATAATTAAGTCCATCCTTGGGTCCATAATCATTATCAAAAATACCTTCTTCATCCAAACCCAAAAATGACATTGAGGAATTAATGTCACAAATAATGGGGATAAAAATCATAACCTTGGGTTCACCCGCACTCACCTCTAATTAGTGTAATGAATGATTCCATCTAATGACATGAAATACTATATAGATGTAATAAGATAACATCAAACAATTACAAATTTATCATGTATCATATCTAAAAGGTCCAAGACCCATGATCATTGTCCAAGCTGTCCTATTCAAGTCCAAAGATATAATTTATTGGAAACATAGTATAATGTTGAAAAAATAGGGACAATACCCAAGCCATTAAACAAGGATTCCTCTTCAAGACAATCGAATGAATATATTGAATGCTCAGTATTATATAGTCTTATAAGGGTTAGAACCCATTTCTATTGATCAACTATTCCTCTTAGATTCTATAGAAGGAATCTATAGAAAACATAGTAAAAATTTTCATACCAAAGAGTCTTGTATGTGCAAGATCGAAACTTCCATCATTAGTTACACAGTGTGTAATTCATAACATATTATGAAGCCTCAATAAAAATCACCAAATAAGTATATATGAGTATCCCAATAAATCAATCTAATGGATAAAAATATGAATCCCGAGAATTAAATCATGGTAACCGAAATATGAAAGGTCACATCATGTCAGGATCATTATCGCAATACTAGGTAATATATATAGAAATCATTGATGCATCTATAGTAATCATGTGCATTTATAAAAAAAGTGTGAGGGTGGATGAACTCCAAATCCCACCACTACTTCCTCACCCTCATGTGATTACATGTTTGGTATGGCTTATAAGGATACACCTACTACCATCTCTACCTATACCCAATGTACTATCTTATGGTTTGTTAAATATCAACAAACCCTCTGGGTCACTTAGGTCAACGCAGCAGAGATGCATCCTTGTCAGGATCCTTGAATACATTACATAAATGATGGAATCTCTCTTAGGGACCTTGAAAATTAAAAGATACAAGAGGTAACCAAAATTTTTACTTGTATATTAGAAGGAAATAGAGGAATCATACATGGGATCCTCTATGTTGAAGCATGAAGTCATAGCAAACACCCTTTTAATTATCATGAGAGGAGGGAACCCGAAGCATGACCTTGAGGCCCAATAGATACAATACAGAAATCAACCCATCTCACGAGCCGCACCCGCTGATGCCACCTTCCCCGTAACCCGGATGTAAGCACTGAAACACCACCCACATCATGTCGTGCTTGTCATCCCCTCAACCTAGCTCTGCACCTCTATGTGGAAACATAACTGGAGGCATCCTACATAGGATCCATTCAATGGTATATTTAGGAAGAAGCATCCTAAATAGGATCCACAAAAAGAGATTATTGGTAGATGGATCATTCATTGGATACCCTAGGTCTACATGTAAGATAAGGCCTTCCATAGGGGACCCTTGGATATAGTAGTATGATATAGGTATCATAACTGATATCATGTATGTAAAAAGATACTATAACCCTTGGCCAAAAAGGAAATGTATTCAGAATTCCAGTATAGAGAGATGCATCATGGACCACCCTAGATCATGGGTCTCACTCTCAGGAGAAAACATGATTCAATTATAGGAGGAGAAACCTCTATGTTAAATGGAAATATGAAACACATCCTAGGAGTCCTCAAATATCATCAAAGATTTCAGTAGCACAATTTACATTAAAATATTCTCAAATTTTTCTACTCATGTTTATATTCATTACTATATAACATAAAAAATAAATACCCTAAAAAGTGTTGCGAAGGTGGAGGGCAAGACTTTTTTACCCTAGTACATAATGTGTGTCATTGATGCTCCACCTAGGTGTTTACTTCAACCATAGATGGTGTGTAGAACCTATTTAAAGTTGATGAATGTCAAGTGAAAATCATATAACCTATGTGGGGTACCATCCTGTGTACCACATATGTATTGGCCATGTATTCTTCAGGTTTGTGAACCTATACATGGTGTGTAGCCCACCTAGGACAAGGCCGTGTACTCAACACAGACTAGTTCCCCTACATCGGTTATCTGGCCAAGTACTCATCTACATGGGAGAGAAACAGTACATAGAATGTATAACATATTCATATAAGTTTCTCCTAAAAATAAAAACATCCATGAATGTGAAGAATACACTATGTGTATTCATTAATTACAAGTCCAATGATTGATATTTTTTAATGGAAAACCCCTCTGATAGGCATAAAACCCCATTTTCATCCACAAAAACTATAGATCAAACCTCAAGGGGTCTTAAAAAGTGATAATAGGGATCTAGAACAAGAAAAAATAAGTTTGTATTAAGTAAAAACATAAAATGACCATCCATTGGGAAGAATTTGTTGAAACTTCACCCATTTTCAGGATCGACATCAACCAGAAAACAATCCATCTCTTCTCGTGCTCCATGGGGGAACATCACCAATTCTATTGATTTCTATCTCTCTCTCCCTCTCCCTTATCTATATTTTTCATGTGACATTGGAGGAAAATGGGGGGAATATGTTAGATGATAGATAAGGAGAAGAAAGAAAAGCATGAAATAAAATGGGAAAAAGTAAATAAAAATGAAAAAAATGGGAAAAGGGACTTAGGCTCAGCCTTAACAAAAGACATGATTTTATACCCTACCAAGAAAAAACACTCCTATTTGGTCTCAACGACAAAGACATAATATCAATTTGAAACTCTGTTCAAAAGTTATTTCAGAATGAACCTATGATAATAAATTAATGTTTAATAAATTATAAATTATTCCATGAAAATTGGAATAATTAGGAATCCCAAAAATGTAATATCCTAAGCTAATAACCCTATTTCGAGAAATAAATACTGGTTATAAATATTATCTGAGATCTTCTTATAGGGGGAAATGACTATTTTACCAATTTTAGGCATCTGAAAGTAAGAAATTCATTTTTTTTATAAAATATCCAATCGGAAAAAATATAGGTCATTACATATAGGGTCATTTACAAATATAAATTATTATTATATCTTGGAGACTGTATTATTAGGGCATATAAAATTTAGTAAATTACTTAAACAGTGAATATTAATGATTTTAAATAAGTGTTAAATTATTTTAATAAGAATATGTGATCCAATATGTCTTAATTTTAGGTATCAAACATTCCCATGAGTATTTTCATAAATTTTGGGGATAGTTATTTATGGAATTGTTTATTAATAACATTTAGTATTAATCTATAGTTTTTAATAATGTATAATTTATTTGATAAAAGGTCTATTATTTTGTAGAATTAAAATATGTTTTGTTATCTATTTTGCTTTGGGTTAACTTTTATAGATAAGTGGAATAGATTATTATCATTGTAAGGAATAATGTTATATATAGACAATTATTTTAGTGATTCACTCATGAAATGTTCATCATGAATACTATCCATTTGGTGAAAGAATGTGATTTCTGTGGTAATTGTTTGAGGGAGGAAATTATTCCTTTCATGTAATTATATTTCCTTTTGTTCATAATCAATGAAGTAACATTACTAGAAAATGGGCCTATACCCATGATTGTTTATGAAACCATGGGTATAGGGTACCCCTATACCAACGGTTTTTGAAAACCGTGGGTATATGGAAAATATGGGGACCTATACCAACAGTTTTCCAAAACCGTGGGAATATGTCATCTACACACACGGGTTTTCCCAAAACCATGGGTATAGATAACTTTTAAAGACCTATACCCTCGGTTTGGAAAAACAGTGTGTATAGGTGTTTTTTTACTAGACGTATACCCACAGTTTTCGTAAAACCATGGATATAGGGTTTTTTTAGAAGACCTATACCCATGGTTTTTCAAAACCGTGGGCATTGTGGGTTTTATTTTGAAGACCTATACCCAAGGTTCGGTCAAACCATCGGTACAACATTCCTATGGGAAAACAATTACACGTGACAACAAAAATATTTGGCGAGAACACGGGTTGGATTAATATAATTAAAAATATATACATATAAATACAAGTAATATCCATAGGTTAGTTGTTCAGGTAGTCCGTATTGTTAAAGGTTGTTCCTTGTTCGAATCATGTCTATTTATTTTTTAATAAATGAGTTATAATTAATATAATTTAATATGTGTATTGATATATTCACAAAATTTTCGTAGCACAGTTGTTCTGGAGCCGTCTTCTTTCCCACATGTCTCGCGTTCGATTCTCAGAATCTTTAATTTGAGAAAAGCGGTTATATTAATATATTTATATAAATAAATATATAAGTATATATATTAAAATATATTGAAATGTGTTTGGCTCGGTTTGTTAGTGAAGGCGGTGATGTTGTGGGGCGTCCCATGTTCAAATCCCAGCATCTCTCTTTTTTCAATATAAATCCATACAGTTTGAAAACCGTGGGGGCAGTGTGTGCCACACTGTACAACGGTTTTCCAAAATGTGACACCCCTAAACCCATAGTTTTTACAAACTGTGGGTATATTATCAGATGCTTATTGTTATGCCACTCAGCCCCACGGTTCCCAAAACCATGGGTATAGGCTATAACCATGGTTTTGGGGGCTATACCCAGGGTTTTGAATCATAGGTATAGGTCATCTTTCTAGTAGAGTAAATGGTTTCCTCAACATTAAGAAAAGTATTTTGAAACAAAAAAATTATCAATTTACCTTTATTAATATTAAATCAGTGGTCTCCTAACCCACCATAGATTTACAGTTCTGTGATGGTTAACATTATATTGATCATGTTAACTATCTCTCTCTATCATTCATTGGGTGTAAATATTTTATTCAATATCTATGTTTTCACTTCCCAATAATATTTTATTATTTGGTAGCCCGGTTTTTTTATTCTTGATGACATTCATATTTAGTATCGTAACTTATGAAATGGAATTTTTATTAACCCTTTATATTATTTTGGATTCCATAAATTAATTTTTTAATTTTTATCCATCAATTACAGAGAACAAGTTAAAATTTTGGGGATTAAATTTAATAATGTTGATAGATTGTAAAACACAAGGATTTTATAAAATAGTCATCTTTATATAATTTTATTTCTTAGATAGCATGTGTTATATGCAACACTCTGTTTAAATAAACTGTGATACAATATTAAAATATTATTATGTAATGTGATAGTAATTACCTAATTGTTAAATTGGTAGGTATGAATATGATTAAAAAAATTATAAAATATATATAAATTCTATACTAATTATTAATATATTGATAAATTGTTAATTTATAATCACACATTTTTTATTTAGGTCATTTTAATTTTTAAAAATATTTGTTCCTAAAAAATGATTTTATTAATTTTTGTATGAAAATAATATAATTAATTATTGTAAATTTTAGAAATTTTTATTAATAAAAATAATATCATTTTTAAATTTGGAATATCAATAGTGAATAATTTTTTTATTTTGTTTTTGATTATTTCCTTTTCTAGTGAATAGAGAGAACTATTAAATTTTAATGAAATTTTATTTTGGTTTAAAAAATATACAAAATATCACATTATTTTAAAATAGATTTAAATTAAAATTATACTTTAATGTTAGTAAGAATTTAATTTTATTCATTTTAATATATTTTTTTGTTAAAGTTTATATACAAACATTTCTATACATAAAAAGGCATCATTCTAAAATAATTCTTTCATATCATTTGTGGCATTTATATTAAAAGTAATTTCACTCAATTAAAAGAAATTTTTTAGAATAAATAGAATTTTTTTAGATTCATAAATAAATATTTATCCTATGATATATTTTTTTGATATTTTTCTATGGAAGTAGAATTTTAATGTAATAGTAAAAAAATTACAACTTTTATAAAATAAAACATGGTTTATGATATCACGAAGTCATAAACATGATATTGAAATTTTGAATAGATAACGAATTAAATATGGATGATAAAATAATAAATATATCATTAAAAATTGTTAAAACCATATTAGTAATATTTTATTCTATAATAAATATGAAAATATTTTTCAATGCTGAAGCAAAGCCTATAAAAAAATGTAAATGATTGATATTGTTTCAAAAAGATAATAGTTGAGATAGAATAATTATTTTCTCAATTTGGTTATCAAATATTAAGTGTTATAGATTATTTTGATGCTTATACATGAATTAATCTATAAAAAACATGGTAATGATATATTAAATCATTTCAATGTTTCTTAATATGTATTAAATGATTATATTCATTATAAAAAAATTAAGTAAATTTTATTTCAAAAATGAAATAGCTTTAGTAAAACAATTTTATTATAAGGTTTTGTTTAAAATATTAATTTCTAAATTATAAAATTTGAATTTTAAAAATTTATGATCATTTTTGAAATCATAATATCATAATTAAATTAGGTAAAAAGTTATTGATTGTACATAAAATATTGAATTTTTAGTGTGTGATGAAAATAATGATTTGTGTAAAAATGAAACAACATTTTAATAGGTTTTGTAATATGAAAGTCCCATTTTAATTTGAATTTTATATCAAGTAAATAATAATATATTATTTATATTTAATCAATCTAATTGCTTCTCAATGATGTTTATATTTCATTTTAGAATATATTTATATTTTTGTATTTTTTTCAAAATTGATTTAATGATCATAATGTTTTTTCATTTTAATTAATTAAAAAACACCTAATGATGAATGATATAAATTAAATTTTGGATTTTATTTTAATAAATATTATTTTGAAATTATTATAATGATTATTATTATCAATATATTTATTATGAAATAATATTTGTTTTTGAACAATAATATTCTAGAAACCCCCTTTTTCATTTCTTATGTGGATTTAATTTTCTAATTAATTTTCCCACATTAGTGAATTAAATTTTGTAAAACATATTCATTCATTTTCCTCCATCAGATATCATGGGTCATAATAATGATTTTTTAATGTACATATATGATATTTTTAATATAATTATATTATTATTGTTATTATATCACATATAACATCTTAAATTCCATTCCATGGGGGATACGATAATGTATCTCATGTGTAGAGGCATAAATCCTTATAAGGGGAAGTGATTCGTTTGCCACTAAGTCTATATATGTAATGTAATGATTATAATGTTAATGAATATTTGTGATATTCATGAAATAGTTTTGATATTAATTATATATTTATTATGCTAAAAAGATAGTATTTCATTTTCATTCTTATAATGAAACAGGATAATGTCGTTCATTTATACTAGTGAACTGCTTCCACCAGGAATTGATGTGTCTATTTTTTCACCAAAAAAATCACCAAGAAGATTCATATAATTATGTTTAATAAATTAATATGTTCTTTATTATATTATTATAATTATGAAATGTTAAAATATTTCTTTCCTTCTTACAATAATGATCCCAGAAAATGGAAACTCAACTCATGTATAAGTACAAACTACCATGTCTATGATTATAATGTATATAATATTTCATAAAAATCATCCATGTTTTATTTGGAAGGTATAATTTATATATTAATATAATAATTATTTCTTGTTTATTATTACGTGGATGTTGATGTTATCAGTTCTGTGCCCACAGTCAACCTACTAAAGACTTTTTATCCTCTAAGCTGAATAATATCAAAACATCCAAAGTGAATATATGTGATTACCTAATTATTTATAATATTTTAATAGATAAAAAAATTAAAAATCAGAAAGGTTTTATTCTAATTTATTTATTAGTATAATTTTAATAATTAGATATATAAAGAATATGTGTGACATGTTGGACATAAGGAAATAGAATTCATTTAGAACACGACACAAAGTCTGCACACATTCCCACGTGAAACTATAATGGTTAGAAATAATATTATTAGGCCAACCCAGTGAAAAAACTATAAATATACATTCATAAGTCCAATATTATGCAATATGCCTAGCGTAGCTGAGTCACAACTAGAAATTATAATTAAAATAAATTATATGAAACCATAGTCAAACCCTACGTTCATAACCACAAAAAACTTGGAAATGTTCCCCATTTGTATATATATGTGTGTATATATATATTACTATATATATATATGTTCATAAATATATTTATATACGTGTAAGGTAAAAAATAATATTAAATAACTACATTCAATCGTTTGGTCCATAATGTCAATTGTTTGGACATCCTGTGAAAATAGAATTGTGCTAGATATCCTAAATCTCAAGCTCAATATAATTAAGTCGATCATTGGGTCCATAATCATTATCTACAATACCTACTTCATCCAACCCCAAAAATGACATTGAGGAATCAATGTCACCAATAAGGGGGAAAAAAATCATTGCCTTTGGTTCACCCGCACTCACCTCTAATTATTGTAATGAATAATTCCATCTAATGACATGAAATACTATATAGACGTAAAAAGATAACATCAACCTATTAAAAATTTATCATGTATCATATCTAAAAGGTCCAAGACCCATGATCATTGTCCAAGCTGTCCTATTCGAGTCCAAAGATATAATTTATAGAAAACATAGTATAATGTTGAAAAACTAGGGACAATACCCAACCCATTAAACAAGGAGTCCTCTTCGAGACAACCAAATGAATCCATAGAATGCTCAGTATTATATAGTCTTATATGGGTTAGGACCCATTTCTATTGACCAAATACTCCTCTTTGATTCTATAGAAGGAATTTATAGAAAACATGGTAAAAAGTTTCATAACAAAGAGTCTTGTTTGTGCTAGATAGAAACTTCCATCATTAGTTCCACACTGTGTAATTCATAACTTATTATGAAGCCTCAATAAAATTCTCCAAATATGTACATATGAGTATCCCAATAAATCAATCTAATGGATCAAAATCTTAATCCCAAGAAGTAAATCATGGTAACCAAAATATTAAAGGTCACATCATGTCAGGATCATCATCGCAATACTAGGTAATAGATATAGAAATAATAGATGCATCTATAGTAATCATGTGAATTTATAAAAAAAGGTGAGGGTGGATGAACTCCAAATCCCACCACTAATTCCTCAGCCTCATGTGATTACATGTTTGGTATCGATTATAAGGATACACCCACTACCATCTCTACCTATACCCAATGTACTATCTTATGGTTTTTTAAATATCAACAAACCCTCTGGGTCACTTAGGTCAACGTAGTAGAGATGGATCCTAGTCAAGATCCTTGAATACATTACATAAATGATGGAATACCTCTTAGGGACCTTGAAAATTAAAATATATAAGAGGTAACCAAAATTTTATACTTGGATGTTAGAAGAAAATAGAGGAATCATACATGGGATCCTCTATGTTGAAGCATGAAGTCAAAGAAAACACACTCTTTAATTATTATGAGAGGAAGGAACCCGAAGCATGACCTTGAGGCCCAATAGAAACAATATAGAAATCAACCCATCTCACAAGCCGCACCCGCTAACGCCACCATCCCCATAATCCGCTTGGAAGCAATGAAACACCATCCACATCATGTTGTGCTTTTCATCCACTCAACCTATCTCTACACCTATATGTGGAAACATAACTGGAGGCATCCTATTCAGGATCCATTGAATGGTATATTTAGGAAGAAGCATCCTACATAGGATCCCCAAAAATAGATTATAGGTAGATGGATCATTCATTGGATACCCTAGGTCTACATGTAAGATAAGGCCTTCTATAGGGGACCCTTGGATATAGTAGTATGATATAGGTATCATAACTGATATCATGTATGTAAAAAGATAATATAAACCCTTGGCCAAAAAGGAAATGTAATCAAAATTCCAGTCTAGAGAGATGCATCATGGACCACCCTAGATCATGGGTCTCACTCTCAGGAGATAACATGATTCAATTATAGGAGTAAGAACCTCTATGTTAAGTGGAAATATGAAACACATCCTTGGAGCCCTCAAATATCCTCAATGATTTCAGTATCCAAATTTACATGAAAATATTCTCAAAATTTTCTACTCATGTGTCTATTCATAACTATATAACATAAAAAATGAATACCATAAAAAGTGTTGCGAAGGTGGAGGGCAAGACATGTTTACCCTAGTACATAATGTGTGTCGTTGATGCTCCACCTAGGTGTTTACTTCAACCATAAATGGTGTGGGGAACCTATTTAAACTTGATAAATGTCATGTGAAAATCATATAACCTATATGGTGTACCATCTTGTGTACCAAATATGGATTGGCCATGTATTCTTCATGTTTGTGAACCTATACATGGTGTGTAGCCCACCTAGGGCATGTTCATGTACTCAACACAGACTAGTTCCCCAACATCAGTTATCTGGCCAAGTACTCATCTACATGGGAGAGTAACAATACATAGAATGTATAACATATTCATATAAATTTCTCCTAAAAATAAAAACATCAATGAATGGGAAGAATACACTATGTGTATTTATTAATTACAAGTCCTATGATTGATATTTTTGAATGGAAAACCCCTCTGATAGGCATAAAACACCATTTTTATCCACAAAAACTATAGATAAAACCTCAAGGGGTCTTAAAAAGTGATAATAGGGATCTAGAACATGAAAACATATGTGTGTATTAAGTAAAAACATAAAAATCACCATCCATTGGGAATAATTCGTTGAAACTTCACCCATTTTCATGTTCGACATCAACCAGACAACAATCCACCTCTTCTTGTGCTCCATGGGGGAACATCACCAATTACATTGATTTTAATCTATCTCTCTCCATATCCCTTATCTATATTTTCCATTTGACATTGGAGGACAATGTGGGGAATATGTGAGATGATAGAGAAGGAGAAGAAAGAAAAGCATGAAATGAAATGGAAGAAATTAAAGGAAAATGAAAAAAATGGGAAAAGGGACATAAACTCAGCCTTAACAACATACATGATTTTATACCCTACTAAGAAAAAACACTCCAATTTGTTCTCAGTGACAAAGACATAATATCAATTTCAAACTCCCTTGAAAAGTTATATCAGAATGAACCTATGATAATAAATTAATGTTTAATAAATTATAAATTATTCCATGAAAATTGAAATAATTAGCAATCCCAAAAATGTAATATCCTAGGATAATAACCCTATTTTGAGAAATAAATGATGGTTATAAATATTATCTGAGATCTTCTTATAGGGGAAAATGACTATTTTACCAATTTTCGACATATAAAAGTAAAAAATTCATATTTACTATAAAATATCCGATCAGAAAAAATATAGGTCATTACATATAGGTTCATTTACATATATAAATTATTATTATATCTTTGAGACTGTATTATTAGGGCATATAAAATTTAGTAAATTACTTAACCAGTGAATATTAATGATTTTTAATAAGTGTTAAATTAATTTAATAAGAATATGTGATCCAATATGTCTTAATTTTAGGTATCAAACATTCCCATGAGTATTTTCATAAATTATGGGGATAGTTATTTATGGAATGATTTATTAATAACATTTAGTATTAATCTATAGTTTTTAATAATGTAGAATTTATTTGTTAAAAGGTCTATTATTTTGTATAATTACAATACGTTTTGTTATCTATTTTTCTTTGGGTTGAATTTTATAGATAAGTGGAATAGATTATTATCATTATATTGAATTATGTTATATGTAGACATTTATTTTAGTGGTTCAAACATGAAATTTTCATCATGAATATTATCCATTTGGTGATAGAATGTGATTTTTGTGCTAATTGTTTGAGGGAGGAAATTATTATTTTCATGTAATTATATTTCCTTATCTTCATAATCAATGAAGTAACACTAATGAAAAATGGGCATATACACATGATTTTTTATCAAACCATGGGTATAGGGTACCCCAATACCAATGGTTTTCGAAAACCATGGGTATATGGATAATATGGGGACCTATACAATAGTGTTCCAAAACCGTGGGTATATGTCATCTACACCCACGGGTTTTCCCAAAACCATCGGTATAGATATTTTTTAAAGACTTATACCCCTAGTTTGGAAAAACAGTGTGTATAGGTGTTTTTTACTTGACGTATACCCACGGTTTTGGTAAAACCATGGATATAGTGTTTTTTCAGAAGACCTATACCCATGGTTTTTCAAAACCGTGGGCATTTGGGGTTTTATTTTGAAGACCTATACCCAAGGTTTGGTCAAACCATGGGTATAGAATTCCTATGGGGAAAAAATTACATGGGAAACAAAAATATTTGGCGGGAACATGGTTTGGATTAATATAGCTAAAAATATATACATATAAATACAAGTAATATCTGTAGGTTGGTTGTTCGGGTAGTCCGTATTGTTGAAGGTTCTTCCTTGTTTGAATCCTGTCTATTTATTTTCTAATAAATGAGTTATAATTAATATAAGTTAATAGGTGTATTGATATATTCACTAAATTTTCGTAGCTCAATTGTTCTGGAGCCATCTTCTTTCCCACCGATCTCGTGTTCGATTCTCAGAATCCTTAATTTGAGATAAGCGGTTATATTAATATATTTATATAAATAAATAAATATATATATATATATATTGAAATGTTTTTATCTCGGTTTGTTAGTGAAGGCGGTGATGTTGTGTGGTGTCCCACGTTCAAATCCTAGCTTCTCCCTTTTTCAATATAAATCCTTACTGTTTGAAAACCATGGGGGTAGTGTGTGCCACACTGTACAACGGTTTTCCAAAATGTGACACCCCTATACCCAGAGTTTTTACAAACTGTGGGGATATTCTCAGACCCCTATTGTGATTCCTCTCAGCCACACGGTTCCCAAAACCATGGGTATAGGCTATACCCATGGTTTTGGGGGCTATACCCAGGGTTTTGAACCATAGGTATAGGTCATCATTCCAGTAGAGTAAATGGTTTCCTCAACATTAAGAAAAGTATTTTAAACAAAAAAATTATCAATTTACCTTTATTATTATTAAATCAATGGTCTCCTAACCCACAATTGATTTACAGTTCTGTGATGGTTAACATTATATTTATCATGTTCACTATCTCTCTCTATCAGTCATTGGGTGTAAATATTTTATTCAATATCTTTGTTTTCACTTCCCAATAATATTTTATTATTTGGTAGCCCAGTTTTTTTTATTCTTGATGACATTCATCTTTCGTATCCTATCTTATGAAATGAAACTTTTATTAACCCTTTTTATTATTTGGGATTCCATAAATTAATTTTGAAATTTTTATCCATTAATTACATAGAACAAGTTAAAATTATGGGGATTAAATTTATTAATGTTGATAGATTGTAAAACACAAGGATTTTATAAAATAGTCATCTTTATATGATTTTATTTCTTAGATAGCATGTGTTATATGCAAAACTCTGTTTAAATAAACTGTGATATAATATTAAAATATTATTATGTAATGTGATAGTAATTACCTAACAGTTAAATTGGTAGGTATGGATATTATTAAATAAATTCTAAAATATATACAAATTCTATTCTAAATATTAATATATTAATAAATTGTTAATTTATAATAACACATTTTTTATTTATGTCATTTTAATTTTCAAAAATATTTGTTCCTAAAAAATGATTTTATTAATTTTTGTAAGAAATTAATATAAATAATTATAGTAAATTTTAGAATTTTTTATTTATAAAAATATTATCATTTTTAAATTTGGCATATCAATAGTGAATAAATTTTTTTTATTTTGTTAGTGATTATTTCCTTTTCTAGTGAATAGAGAGAACTATTAAATTTTAATGAAATTTTATTTTGTTTTAAAAAATATACAAAATATCGCATTATTTTAAAATAGATTTAAATTAAAATTATACATTAATGTTATTAAGAATTTAATTTTATTAATTTTAATATTTTTTTTATGTTTCTATACAAAACTTCTTATACATAAAAATTCATCATTCTAAAATAATTCTTTCATATCATTTTTGGCATTTATATTAAACGTAATTTTTCTCAATTAAAAGAAATTTTTTAGAATAAATAGAATTTTCTTTAGATTCAGAAATTAATATTTATCCTATGATATTTTTTTTTATATTTTTCTATGGAAGTATAATTTATATGTAATAGTAAAATAACTACAACTTTTATAAAATACAACATGGTTTATGATATCACCAACGCATAAACATGATATTGAAATTTAGGATAGATAACGAATTAAATATGGATGATAAAATAATTAAGATATCATGAAAATTTTTTAAAACCATATTAGTTATATTTTATTCTATAATAAATATGAAAATATTTTTTAATGCTGAAGCAAAGCCTATAAAGAAATGTAAATGATTGATTTTGTTTCAAAAAGATAATAGTTGAGAGAGAATAATTATTTTCTCAATTTGGTTATCAAATATTAAGTGTTATAGATTATTTTGATGATTATACATGAATTAATCTATAAAAAACTCGGTAATTATATATTAAATCATTTCAATGTTTCTTAATATGTATTAAATAATTATATTCATTATAAAAAAGTTAAGTAAATTTTATTTCAAAAATGAAATAGCTTTATTAAAACAATTTTATTATAAGGTATTGTTTAAAATATTAATTTCTAAATTATAAAAATTTGAATTTGAAAATTTTAATATCATTTTTGAAATCATAATATCATAATTAATTTAGGTAAAAATTTATGGATTTTTCATAAAATATTGAATTTTTAGTGTGTGAAGAAAATAATGATTTGTGTAAAAATGAAACAACATTTTAATAAGTTAGGTAATATGAAAGACCCATTTTAATTTGAATTTTATTTCAAGTAAATAATAACATATTATTTATATTTAATCAACCTAATTACTTCTCAATTATGTTTATATTTCATTTTAGAATATATTTATGTTTGTGTAATTTTTCTTCAAATTTTTTTTAATGTTCATAATGTTTTTTCATTTTAATTAATTAAAAAACACCAAATTATGAATGATATAAATTAAATTTATGGATTTTATTTTAATAATTATTATTTTGAAATTATTATAATAATTATTATTATCAATATATTTATTATGAAATTATATTTTTTTAACAATAATATTCTAGAAACCCTCTTTTTCATTTCTTATGTGGATTTAATTTTCTAATTAATTTTCCCACATTAGTGAATTAAATTTTGTAAAACATATTCATTCATTTTCCTCCATCAGATATCATGGGTCATTATAATGATGATTTTAATGTGTATATATGATATTTTTAATATTATTATAGTATTATTGTTATTATATCATATATACCATCTTACATTCCATTCCATAGTGGATACGATAATGTATCTCATGTGTAGAGGCATACATCCTTACAAGGGGAAGTGATTCCTTTTCCACTAAGTCTATATATATAATGTAATTATGATAATGTTAATGAATATTTGTGATATTCATGAAATAGTTTTGATATTAATTATATATTTATTATGCTAAAAATATAGTATTTCATTTTCATTCTTATAATGAAACATGATAATGTTGTTCATTTATACTAGTGAACTGCTTCCACCAGGAAATGATATGTCTATTTTCTCACCAAAAAAATCACCTAGAAGATTCATATAATTATGTTTAATAAATTAATATGTTATTTATTATATTATTATAATGATGAAATGTTAAAATATTTCATTCCTTCTTACCATAATGATCCCAGAAAATGGAAACTAAGCTCATGTATAAGTACAAACTTCCATGTCTATGATTATAATGTATATAATTATTCATAAAAATCATCCATGTTTTATTTAGAAGGTATAATTTAAATATTAATATAATAATTATTTCTTGTTTGTTATTACGTGGATGATGATGTTATCAGCTCGTTTCCCACAGTCAACCTACTAAAGTCTATTTATCCTATAAGATGAATAATATCAAAACATCCAAAGTGAATATATGTGATTACCTAATTATTTATAATAGTTTAATAGATAAAAAAATTAAAAATCAGAAAGGTTTTATGCGAATTTATTTATTAATATAACGTTATTATTTAGAAATATAAAGAATATGTGTGACCTGTTGGACTCAAGGAAAGAGAATTCATTTAAATTTTGTTTCTTTGTGTCATATTTATATGATATGAAACTAAATTATTTTGTTTGTGGTGTATATATCGACCCTTTGAAATGATATGTTATAAATTTTTTTATTATCATGAATTTTTTTTTATTTTACTCATTCATGGTTTTTATGATTAAATATTTTCAAAATTGGTAGGAGAACTTTTAAAAAAAATAACTCTTTTAATATTTTCCTTTAATCTCTATTTTTTCAATTTACATGTTTTTAGTATTATTTAATGAAGGTATTATATGTAAATTAATGTTTTTTAAAGGGCTTACATGTATTTAATTTATCTTTTTCAAGTATTGTTCTCTGTAGGGAATGTTTAACATTCATTATAAACGTCAAAAGTAATTTTTTATTTTAATGTATATGGTGAAAATGACATTTCCTATCATCAAAAAAGTAATTTAATATTTTTCCTCCATTATAGGATCTTTTTTATTCAATTAACAACTCCTTTCTTTATATTTTGTATTTAAAACGTAGTTTTAAAAGAAAAAGGATTTTTTTATGTAGATTGGGATTTAAAAGAAATGTTTTTTTTGAAATCCAAAGTGATATACATAAGTGTTTAAATGTTTTTTCAAATGTTTTGTGATAAATAAGTACATTAACAACAATTTTTATTCATTAAATTTATCCTGATACTTATATGAGAAACATGTGTGCTCCATATATCTTATATCATGGGTGTTCCCAGATAACATCGATTGAGCCTGATATAGATTATATAATGGTTGTGCCTAGGTAGAATTAGGAGAGAATGATATTTATAATATGATGGGTGTGACTAGAAATAAATAAAATAAATTTGGTAATGTTATTTATCTTAATAATCTTCTAGGAGGGTTTTACCAAAGGGCTTACCCAATTGATATAATTGGGTTCCGGTTATTTCAAACACGAGACTAAAACAGTTCATGATTTTGATGCTCTATTTATCCAAAATGGTTTTTATTATATTTATATAGTATTTAATGATTTTATTTGGGAAAAATGTGTGTTTTCTTAATGTTATAATTATATATTTAATTCAATTGAAGAACATTGAGACAACAGTAAAACATTTCATCTTTTTTCATATTTTTTACTATGTTGATGATTTATCTTTTTATTTTGTCGATTACTAAGAATATTATGATAATCCCATGTATTAAATTGATTTTTATTAGGTATCAATGGTCAGTAATCTAAAGGAATAATTCATTTTTAATGTTGGGGAAATGTACCACTAAACAATCATGTTTTATTTTCAACGTTTTCTCTTGTGGGAAAATTGGATACTAAATTGAAGTGTCCACAATATATATATATATATGGGTTTCTTGTTTAATAATTATGAAAGAGGAATCTAAAATATAAATCTTAAAAGATCATTGGGAATGTAAGTAAATTAATTCTAGTTCAAAGTCACTATAGTTTTTAATGATGGATGATGGGTCATTACAGTTTCAAGAAAACAACAGTTTAGATAATATTAAAGGTTAGGATAATGTTAACATAATTTCAATGATTGATTTAAATTTATGGTTAAATTTAATTGATATAACATTTTATGAATACAATGTTTGTTTTTTTAATCTATATAAATTCATAATTTTTTCCATAGTGAAAATAGTGAAGCTGTAATGGGAAGGCCCTAATAGGAAAATGTACATCTAAATAATCCTTACGAGAAGATAGAAATTAATTGATAATAATTTGTTGTAGTTATAGATTAGTTGAGAAAATATATAAATAGTTCTATTATCTATGCTTGGGAGTATCTAGATCTTCCATAGTGGAACATTTTAATAGTGGATCATTTGTTGAGACATAATCCCCCATAATTCAATGGATGATCTGACCCTATGGTAGATAACTAATAGCTTAATATAATAGATAAGATATTTGATGCCATGGGTTGTTTATAAAATCAAAATAAAAACATTTCAATTTATAATTTTAAAGGATAAGTTGATTAACATTGGTTTTTTTGTTAAGAATATAGGAGATAAAGGTGATCTTGAATCCATGGAATGAAGAAAATTAAATATCATTTCGTATAAAAATATTTCCCCATGGTTATTCAGATTTGGATAGATATTCAATTCATGGAAATAAAGAACAAACAAAATGATTATATTGATTCATATAAATAAAACAATGAAATATTTTCTAGGTATGTGCTATATTTTATTTAGGACACTAATAGGGAAATTAATACATTTCACTTAGGCTTGAAAATAGTAATTTTAAAAGATTTGGTTGCATAGAAAAATAAGAGTTATAAAAATGAAGTTTTTTATTATATGAAAGTTGTGATGGAGTTTGGAAACAAAAATGTTCCTTTAATTAAAATATATTATAAAAGGTTAAGTTATATTATAATGGAGAATAAACCATGTATGACTTATATAGGTAATCCCCCCAATGTGTCCATGATTAGTAAATTAAATTTCAAGGAATGTTTGAAAGGATATGGAAAGTGTTTTTGGTGTATTCTGTTTTGTCATATATATCATGGATATAAATGAAATTTTATCAAATAACCAAAAGAATGGGAAAATTAATAACCATCCAATTATGTGGTGTTTTATATTTAATGAGTAGGGTTAGTGTGGTGACATTTGACAAATTTTAGTTAAATAGTATGTAAATCATAATGATCGGAAGAAGAAATGTGCTCCATGGTTATTTTCTACTACTACAATTGATGTTGGATAATTGAATGAAGTTGTGATTGGTATGATGCATAATTATTCACATTATCACAATTCCATATTTTATTATGGTTCATATAATTCTCTCATTGATGATAAATTTGAAGTTAAATCATTAACATTAATACAATCAACAAAGATATAACTTTTGGTGAAAACTCTTGGTGTAATTATTAGAGATACCATGATTAATATAAATCTATATACTTTTATATTTCTTGAAAACCATTTTGAAATTTCCATAGTATAGTTTAATTTTATTCATGGTATGAAATGGAATTCAATTTATCATGTAAATAAAGAGTTCAAAGATAATTTTTTTATTCAATTATTTCATACATTTCATAATATATCAAGAATATGAGAAACTGATTAGATATTTCAGTGAATGTTACCATCCACATGTTGATGGAAAGAGAGAAACTGTTTAAAATATTTTTGTTCCAATAGTGAACTAATATATATATATGTATTTCCTTATGATTTTCTTGGTGCCATTCCTTCTCACGATTATTTATTTACTATTTATTTTGTACTAGATTCTAAGCCTATTTCCAATAATCTATTTTAAGTATCTCACGTAGAAAAATTAGAATTGAAAAAATTAACTTTAGGATTTGTTATTTTAGCATTTGATTCTACCTATATGTTCATGACATGGTTCTCTTTTAATATTTGTAAAAAAGAAATATGGTTCCATGAGACATTTTATTCCGGTCGAGCATTGAATACCATTACTATTATGGAAATGTATCATTGTCCTCATATTGATGATTTTCAGGATGATCACTAAAAAGATCAATTTTTTTGAAGGATTATTTGAGGATATGGTACCATTAGATAAATGAGAAATAGTATAACATTATGAAGAAAACATTTCATATTGAAAATGGGAAATACGAGTTTATGGTTATTTATTTTGGGTTTACTAATTCACCATCTATATTTTGGGACCTTTTAAATAGATTATTCCGTGAATTCTGAGATATGTTTTTGGTTGAATTTATAGATGATATTTTTCACCTTCTAAAAATTACAGGGAACATGAAAGAAACCTGTAGATTGTTTTAAAAAAATAAAATTAAATAAACATTATATAAAATTTAGTATGTGTGAATTTTGGATGTTAAAATTTTCATTCGTTTAAAATATTTTTTCTAAAGATGGATAACTGTTGAGTATACTAATAAAAATGTTTTTTATAATTTTCCAAGGCCCAAAAATGTCAAAACTACTTGTATATTTTGTATTTATACAGAGTTACTAATAATAATTTGTGGAATATATTTCTTTGTTATCTTTCCCACTATCATTGTTAACTTAAGGAGTTATGCTCATCTGGACAAATGAATGTGGATTTTCTTTTCTAGAATTAAAATAAGAATAATGAATGATCTAGTTTTGGTGTTTCCATCTATAAATGGTTAATTTTGAATATAAATTGATTTATCATTTATTGTAATGGATGTGTATTGATAAATAGTCATCAAGTAATTTCTTATTCATCACATTAGTGAAATCATTATGAGTTCTGTTACCATATTGATTATTTGTAATTAATTGATTTATTTTTCTCCTTGAAAATTCTGAGGGATAATTGATATGGAGAAATGTTTAAAATGTATACTAATAAAAAAATTATATATATATTCACATAAAAATTATTAAACATTATACATAAAAGATGGAATGAACTGATCAAAGATTAATATTTCACAATTCATTACATTCATGGAAAATAAAACAAAGTGGATTATAATTTGAGTTAGAAAAATAATGTAGCATTTACAATGATACTTTATGATAATGATAATTTGGTTTATGATTTGATGAAACTTGTGCTAGATTTTTTGGATTTTGGGATTTTTCTTATTTGATTTCCGGTTTTGGTATACACTACTTTTTTAGAATGAATTATGAAAGACAAAAAAGAGGATCATGTTCTATAGGAAAAGAAAGAATCTGTTCAAATGGTTATGTTTATTGATTTTTACTTGGTGAATAATGTTTTATTAGATTTGGAAAAAACATTATGTTTTCCTTGTGATTCACAATTGAAAAAATAGTTGTTGAGGGATGCTCATAGTTTTCTATTTCCCAATCATCTCTGTAGCTCTAAAATTTATTGGGAACATTGGGAGTTTTATGAGATTGTATTAAAAGAGATATTATTGAAATTAATATGAAATTTTTTACTAAAAACTAGGATAAATAAAAATGAAAATTTCCAAAGGGAATGCTTCAACATTTTTTAGTGCAGTAGTATAAATGGGAAAATATAAAAATTGATTTCTTGATGGGATTTCCAATGAAATATTTAGGTACAAAATGTCATTTGGGTTATTGTTGATCGATTAAGTAATTTAAAAAATTCCATCCCAAAAGATTAAATATTTCTTTGGATAATTATTCTTTACTATATCTAAATGATATAATTAGGTTATATGGAGTTACTCTCTGCATTGTATTAGACCATGATTCTAGGATAACAAAATGTTTTTGTATAAAACATCCAAATCCATTTAGAATGGAAATATGTTTTTGTATAACTTTTAAACTGAAATTGGATGTAAATTTATAAAAAATTATTCTAATTGTGGAAGCTGATATTCATTCATATAAAAGATATTACCATGGAATTACATATTATCATATTTATTTGGTTGAGTTATTTATAAAAACAATTTTCATTCTATTATACATATGGAACCTTTGGAGGCATTACACACAAAGAGGTGTAAACCACCAGAATTTAGGGATGATGTCGGAGAAATGTAGTTGATGGAACAAGGGCTGGTAGAGGAATTGAATTGGTATTTGTAGTTGATTCCACAACATCTAAGGATGGATAAAAGATGATAGAAATGTTCTGTGGGTAATCAGAAATAAGATCTTTCATTTATGTTATGTGATCATGACATTCTGAATGTATCACCATAGAAAAGTGTTATTTTTTCGGTTATATGGGAAAGTTAATACCTCTATACATTGGACCATATGACATAATGTATAATATTAGATCATTTACCTACTGAGTGGCCTTTTATTCATGTTTATCCAAGGTAAACAATGTGTTTCATGTTTCAATGTTAATGAAGTATGTGTTAGATTCATCTCGTGGTTAAAGTGTATCAGTTCTCCAATTGGAAGATAATATTTATTACGAGGAACATAATGTTGATATGTTAGACCACATAGAATATGTGTTTCATTACAATGTGATTCTCCAAGTGATAGTTTTATTTACAAAAAATATGGTTGAAGAACCATCATGGGAATCTAAATATATTTTGAGGGACGGATATAATGCATTTTTTAATTAGTAAATAAAATAGTGAGGGAATAATATTTTAATGGAATTAATAATATAAAAACCTAGGTAATTATGGATTAAGTAATTTTCATGTTTGTTAACATAAATTTCATTGTAATATTCATTATAAAAATATTATGTGATTTTTAGATCAAAGAGGAAATTGAAGTACATAAAATATTTTATTATAAGGTTTTAATTAATAATATAATTTTGAAATTATAAAATATTATTTAGAAAAAATTAATATCATTTTTGAAAACATAATCTCATTAATAAATTAGGGTGATATGTTGGATTTTTTGTTAAAATGTTTATTTTTCATTAAATAGTAAAAAATAATGATATATTTAAAAATGTGATCTCATTTTAATAAATTAACCAATTTTAATGCCCCATTATTTTTTAAATATAATTTCATGTAAATATGATTTATTTTTTTATATTTAATCCATATAATAAATTTTAAAACAACATTATATTGTATTTTACCATAAGAATATTTTTTGTTTTAAAAAAATAGATTTCTATAAAAATTGTATTATAGTGTATAATGGTTATGTCCTGACCCGACCCTACCCGGGCTCAAGCCGCAACTACCCCAAGCCCGCCTCCATAGGCCAGGGGCTGGCGACCAGCGCCGAAGGCACAACAACTTGGGGAGGCCTTTGCCTAAGCACCTGTACACACACACACACAGCACACTCAATGCAAAAGTGCAGAGTAAAAAAGAAAAGTAAAGGGAAACAGCTATAAATAAACCACAAGAGTGCATCGACCTTTAAACAGTACAAGGTACAAGCTGAAAAGAAAAGGGGAAAAACACGCACCCAGCCAAAAAGTTCCATAACCCGGCAACAGGTTAACAAAAAGAAACAACTGACGGCTCTCCCACCAAGAACCCAGCCATGACCACCGCACACGGTCCAAGCTCCCAAACTCCTACGCTCCACTGAAGCCACACTCCACCTGTCCGTCGTCTGTAAGGGCACACCAAGTGCGGGTAAATCCCAAGAAGAGGTGAGTATAAACATACTCAGTCGGATACCCCAAAGGCTCGAGGGAGCAACAAAGGAGGTACCGAAGGGTTAGTAGTAGAGAGAACAGGAAAAGTAAAGGAGTACAACAGAGAGTGCAGTAAAGAGTAACATCTCAACCCAATAAGAGAAAGGTAGAAGAATTTTCCTAACACAAGGAGCTGGAAATAGTGAGAAGACGAACGTCCCATCGAGTCTTCGCTACCTATAGCAGGAGAGTAGACTCGCTTAACCATGAGAAGCTAGACATGGAAAGCACATGTCATACCCCGCGCGTCTTCGCCTCTCCTGGAAGGAGAGTAACCAAGCCCAAGAAGTGGGTTCTGGAACAAGGTATATACATCCATATGCTCTGTCAAGAAGCCCGAACAACATCATAATGGAATCTCCGTCCCGTAGCTCAGCCAAAGAGAGTCACCAATAGTCCTAGAAGAAACACCATCGATGCCTAGCATCTCGCACGTCTACCCCGAAATACAAGCCAAGGGGCCCAATCACCACACCTTGACACTATCCACTTTGGGCGGCACTGACTCGCCTGCATGGTTTTATATCGCGTCACCAGAACTTGTATTAGTGGGGAAAGTGCCCCTCGTACTTGAGAGTTCTAGGGAAAGTCAAACCACACCTTGTCACTGCCCTGGAGTCGAGAGGTCTCCTCAAAGTCAAAGTCATTCCATCACCGACCCGTACAACCAAGGTTCCCACTCCGATGGTCACCGAGGAAAGACACATACTAGCATAGTAGAAAGGACTGAGTTTGGAATGCAAACAGGTGTCCCACTGCCCAGCCCTGCTCGAGAGTAAACCCTAATACATCATCAGGCAACCCACTGCCCAGCCCCACTGGAGGGTAGACCGTAATAAGATACTGGGTGACCAACTACCCAGCCCTATTGGAGGGTAAACCATAATACATCATCCAGCGACCCACTGCCCATCCCGGCTGGATGGTAGACCTTAATACATAATCAAACGACCCACTACCTGGCCTCGCTGGAGGATAGACCTGGAATAAGTCGACAGGAGACCCACTGCCCAGCCTTGCTGGAGGGTAGACTTGGTACTAGACGACGACGACCCACTGCCCAGCCCTGCTGGAGGGTAGACCCTAAGAGGTCATCAGGTGACCCACTGCCCAGTCTCTACTAGAGGGTAGACCCTAGAAGCCGATGAGTAACCCACTGCCAGGCCCCATTGGAAGGTAAAACTCAGAACTTCTCTGGCCATCTCCACTGGAGGGTACAACACTGGCCAACTGAACACAGAGTGGGTATCGCGCAACCACCTAACTCCAGGAGAAGTCACCCAAAAGAGGTTCATCATCTGCTCCATCACTAGGTGTCACTAGCACCACTACCAGCCAATCCATTGAGGACGATACCAGGACAAGACCACTCAACCCTTCTGGTCAAATAAACAAGCACAGAGCCAGGGGAAAAATCCACCCTGATGGTCGAGCAAACGAGAATAGAGGGACCCTCTACATCGTGAGAGGTAAAAGTATGTAAAGTAGAACATGGCATGCAAGTGGGGCCCACACAACATGTGGCCCCATCTCAACCACAACCAAGCGTACAAATGTCCTTATGTACAAACAACCACATGTACCTCCAAGGGTTCTCGTATACTCCTAGAGTATACCACATCCCCAAACCTAAGGCTATCGTGCACTCAACACCCAACGTCAATGAGAAGGCGTGATGTAACAACTCCAACCAGCCACCTCAATGGCTGAGGCACAACCATCCACACATCATCACTCACACGGGAGTGCACACGATCACACGCCAAGGGTTCTCTGCAAACACGGCGAGAAGAACCACCATTAGAGCGTCATTCACATTTCCACATTTAACAAGATCACACAAGAGGCTTCGAACAACAAAAAGGATCACATTGTTGTAATCCTTGCAGAAAAACATGTGAGATCGACTACTTACTCGCCTCAAACGGATATCCGATGGAAAAGTCACCAACACCGCCTCACTCCCAAATGGCATCCTGTGATCCCGAGCCTCGGCCCAAAAAACAGTCAGGCGCATCGCACCAATGCGATCCCCTCTGGAAAACATGTCAAAAAAACTACTCACTTGAGTGCAATAGATATTCAGAGAATAAGATGCATTCCGGGGCACTGCACACGAGCGGTGCCACGTGGGACCCACATCCCGGTCCTGAAACTCAACGGACGTATCGCACTGTTGCGATCCTATCGAAAAAGCACACAAGATGGACTACTCACTTGTCCAAAACGGTCGCCTGATGATAAAGATGGAAAATCACCTACGACGCCCAAACGACCCTCGTGGGCCCTGCACCATCATGCCAAAATAGAGCATATGGATTTCACCATTGTTATTCCCTCAGAAAAAAATCCAAACTCGACTGCTCGCACGCCCCGAACGGACGTCCGGTGAGAAAGGTGTGAAACGCTACACGAAGCTTGAATGACGGGCCATGGGTCCCACACCTGAAATCCAGTCTCAACACCCGAAACTGCACTGGAAACCTCCGTCTCAATGCCAGGGTCGCAACGCCGCTGACGGTGCTCAAAACGGACGTCAGACGCGTCCGCGCCGTCCAAAACAAGAATCTTGGAAAAAACGCTCGTCCACTTAAAGAGACGCCACACCTCCGTGGCTCCCTCATTTCGGGAATTTAAATTCTCAAAACCATCTCGGAAACTTTTCCTCAACGCCAGGAATTCTCTGCCATAGACGACATGCAAATCGGGCATTGGATGTGTCCGAGCCAACCCAAACAAGAATTCTGGCATAGCACATAACGTGCGTGATGCGCCACCGAGCTCCTATTCTGGGGATTAAAATTCCCCGAAGCCACCCCATAATATACTCCTCGAGACGAGGATCATCCTACCACAGACGACATGTAAAACGGACACCCGTAGCGATATTTACTGGTGTCTAAATCCGGAAGGGACAAACCCTTGAGCTGGACCGGCCTAGCTGGCCGGTCCACCCGGCCTGGGACGGCTCGTGCCGGTCGGCCCGGCTCGCCGCGCCGGCCCGCGGATTTGCCGTGCGGGCCGGCTGCAGATCCGTAGTCCCCTCGCGGTCCCTGCTTCAGCCGACTGGACACGGGGCCGGTCTTCAGTCTTCGAGGAGACCCGCTGGAAGCGGGTCTCGGTTCCCCTCGAGGGGTCGCGCCCCGACCCCTGTTTACCCAGACGACCACGCCCCGCCACCCGCTCGAAGCGTCACGCCGCCGCCCGCACGATGCGCCGCCACCTGGAGCCTGAGCCGCTGCCTGATAGCCGTCCCACCACTTGGAACCGGAGCCACCGCCTGCGATCCGCCGTGCCGGAGTTCGCCGCCGCCGCTGGAACGCGCTGGACCACCGTGCCGGCCAGAGAACCCCAAAAACCCGTGAATCTTCGTCGGGCCGCTGCGGTGGCCTCGGGGGTCGGATTTAGAATCTGAAACAAGCGTTGGAATGCTCGGATAACATAATTCACGATCATGGGATTTGTTCGAAGATTAAAAAACGATTCGATGCAAAAATTGGGATTCAAATGAGGGGGTTTCAAGATTTAAAACTCAAACGAACACCACCTACCTCTTGGGACTAAGCTCGTCGCTTCGCCGTCCACCCGCCGGGGTGGCCGCGCCTCGCCGGGGTCGCCTTTCCGGAGATCACCTCACTGGAGGTGGAGGATAGGGGAGGGTTTGAGGATGATGTAGAAGAAGAAGAAGAAGGGGGTGGGGGTGTTTAAGTACAAATCACTTAAACGCCGGCCCGACAGCCCCGAACCCAAAATTTCGGCAGGGTTGGGGTTAAGCCTCCCCTAGGCTAAAAACCACGCTCCGAGCGCAACGGCGGTCTCAAAATTTTAATCTGAGGCCCCGTTCAAAAGTTATAAAAATGAATGTCTGAGTCTGCTAAATTACGAAAACGCCCCTGGGGCCATTTTTCACAGACGGGCCGCGACTGCGAAACTAATACCCCTCATAGGGTAAATGGAATGCTCCGAACTCAACGGTGCCCTCATTTTTCCAATCCGAGAAACCGTTTAAGAGATACCTGTGTTTCAACATTAAACAAATTAATTAATTTATTTAATCCGTTTAACGTTCGAGAAGCGGGCGAAGGGTCCTAACGTCCCGCGCCGACATACTTTATGTCGTTCCTAAGGTAAACACCCCATTCCAGAGCCATCCATATACTCGAATCTATGATCTGGATCACCGTTTATGAGTTATCGCATTTATTTGGCATTTCCAGTGTGAACACACTGAAAATTTAATTCCGGCCACAACGGGGCTCGGAATCACACGCCGTTTGAAGGAGCTGCTTTGGAATATCATCAAGAATATTCCAATGTCTTTCATAGAAAAAACCGGTTTCTTATAGGTTATCCATTTTAATTAATTAAATGACACTAAATGAGGAATTATTTAAATGAAATTTATATATTATATAACAATAAATATTATCTTTAATTTATATATGGATTATTATTATTCATTGAGTAAATATAAAATCATTTTTTTCTTGAAAAATAAAATTTATGAAAACACGCTTTTTCTTCACATATAAGGGAATAATTTTAAGATAAATTATTTCAATAATGTGAATTTAATTTTGTAAAATGGAATAAATATTTGTAATGATAATTATTTATACTATATAATAATTACAACTTAATTATTGACCACAATGAATAGTGATGGAAAAAAAATAATTACAACAGTTCATGTAAAAACAGATTTATCAGGGGTTAAAATAATAATAAAAGGGACAAAATGATTTAAAAAAATATATAAAATATTATTTATATCCATATTCAGACCTTATAATGTTTAAATATAAAAAATGGTCAATTTTTTTCCTTTTTCATGTGAAAAACGTTGGTGCACCATTTTATTCTAAAAAATTCCCAGTGTTCCATTCACCACACTTATAAATGGACATCCAATATCAACTCCTAATAACACCATCAAACCCATTTTTGATATCCAATACATTTTATAATATCTTACATGCTTCCTTCTCTGCATCCTTGAAGCCTTGGTTTGACTAGAATGTCATTTTATAAGGGATTTTGTTTGATAAACTAAGGATGTTTTCTAAAGAAGAGGTATCCTGAAAAATCGAGCATATTTATTTTATGTTTTTCATCCAACTCATTAAAATATTATACAATATTGAATATATAATAACACTATTATATACCATATAATGATATGTTATTATGTAAATTTCATTTCCTAAATCTACCCACTACACCATCAAAAGGGATATGAAATCATCATTAGTTTGTACGGTGGACTACCACCACCTGTCAATCTGATGTCATTTGTTTTCAATTATCACCCCAAAAAACTTTTTATAATGATGGGTTTAAAAAATATATATAATATTTTTATGATATTTTTTTCTTATGGAGTTATTTTATAAAACATTTATCCATAATTTACATTCCATGGGGGATATGATAACCTCACTCATGTGTATGGTGAACTGCCGCCTCACGAAGTAGTGTCTTTCATTTTTTAAATAAATCATTACATTGAAAGTATTAAGGATACTTTTTCTAAATATATGATATATAAATTAATTAATAATGATATTCCTGAAATATTCATCATTCTAAAAATATAATATATCATTTTATTTCATTCAATGAAAAAAAACGCCGTTCGTTCGTACGTGGGGACTACCGCCACCATGAAGTGATGTGACTACTTTTTCATTACTAAGTCACATGTTTGATATATATATATGTTTATTTAAGAAAAAATATATAATATTTTTCATATGATGATAAATATGGAAATATGGAATATTATCTACCTTCTTTCCATAATGATCATTGAAAAATGGAAACATTTATCATGTGTACATACAATGTTCAATCTTCATAATCATAATATATTTGACGCCCCGGCCCCAGTTACCCAGTGTCGGTGCATTATTACATAACATTGGCATGATCATAAGGAAATCATGTCTTGAAAGACCGATCAGTTTAGTATTATTGGAAACAAGATTCATACATAAGTTTAACTTTTCAACTTGAAAAGAAATACAACAAAAATATATTTCATTAGAAACATTCTAGCCTCCTAGATTATTCCTTATGGTCACTCATAACTAATTTTTTCATATCCTGGGAAAATGAATCATTAGAAAGGGGTGAGCTCAAATGCTCAGTAAGGGTAAGTAATAAAGTGGAAAATGACATAAATATTAAGCATGGTAAATAATTGAAACCACATGCCTTTACCAATAATAAACATGAAAACTTTTATGGAAAGAATATTATATGAGTAAATAATGCCATAATAAAACATAATCATGGTTAATCTACTAATAGATTGGCCACATGAACCATCAATATTATTTCTATAATGAGGGAATGTATAATGCTGGACATTCTGAAACATTTTATCAAGGCCTTGGCCAAGATGTCTAAAAATTATTAATGCCTCGGTCAAAACCATAAATAAAATTGGGAAAGGGCCTCTGCCAATTCCACATCTAGTTGTCTCATGAGACCAACCAATGCATCGAGGATCTATATCAGGCTCCACCCGTCACTTACTAATTCTAATACATTCCTCATATGAAAAGGTTTAAACAAATAATAAACATTCGTATTAAAACTAGCACACAAAATGTCAATACTTTTACCATAAATCATGAATGGTATAAGAATAGCACATCCATAGTCAAACATATCACCAAACCTTCAATAATATATGGAAGTTTTTTATCATAATAAACCAACATCAAATAAACATAAAATATATCATATATGAAATCAAAACACTTTTTAGAGAAATATCTCTTTATATTTTGAAATCATTTAAGAGTCACGTTATTATAAAATAAAACATATAATTTGAAAATATTCTTATAATATTTTAAGGGAATCTTCTATTAGTTTATACTGGTAGAAAATAGCCGCACCCACCGTATATGTTAAAAAAAGACATTCTTGCCTTAATTCTGTCGAAAAGGTTAAAAAGGACCTTGTTTGGAAAATGACGGAAAGATTCTTTTATAAAATTCTTTTAAAAATTCAAACAAGGGTATAAATGAATTTAACCCATATTCTATAAAATATTAATAATGTTTTGAAATACATTTTTATGAGACATGGATGTTGATGATAAATATTTCCTAGTAGATAATTACGTATAAACAACCTCAGATAATGAAGAGATTGCGAAATAAACCATTACCTTGTACATTTACCCAGTTGAGGGTAGTTTAACCTCCTGTATAACGGTTAAATAATTTTTATTCAATTATTAAATAATAATATACATTAATATGATATCATATATGATCTTTTAACATTGATTTGTTAATAATATCTTAGTATTATCATCATTTTGGGTGTTAAAAGATTCATTTTTCATTATATTCTTTGTTATGTGAGCCATATTTGTTATGGATTAGATGTATATTATTCATATCCAGAAATATATCAAGTCATTATACATTATTTTTAATCATCAAATGAGAATTAGACTTGAATGGATACGATGGGGAATTAATCTCATCGCGTTTGTGGAGACGGAAGTTCGTACGTATGCACGAGCGACGATATCATTATTTTGATATTAAAATAATATATAATTAGATTATATATCCTATATACAGAATAATTATCATGTTATATTTATTATTTACATGAATTATACATCATTTTTATACCCATCCAAATAATAATTTATTGAATAACAATTACACCACGACGTGGAGACGGTAAGCCATATGCACGCAGGTGTGGTGACATGTCATTTAGAGGATGGATAGAATACAGAATATGATTGTACCATATTTATAATAACATTTCAGTGTATATAATATACTGTAGTTATTATTTTATAATGGGAATAACAACGAAAGAAGAAGTTGAAGAATAAAGGAACTTGAAAGAGGGTGGTGGAAACATTACCTCTTCTTCGGGTTCTTCCATTGGATTTGATCAAAATGGATTTGTAGGATGGATATATGACTAAAGGAAGGCCTCTAGGATGAAGTAAGGATATTTGAGAGGGTATTTGGGTATAGTTTGGACAAGAAAAAAGGCATTGAAGGTATGAAAAATTGGTTAAAAGTGGTGCCCTTTTATAAGGGGGAGGAGAGGATATTTAGGAAAAACATAAAGTATTAATTTATAATAACTCATATTCAGTTTATAATGGTGCCAAATTAGATTATTAAAAGTCTAAGGTGGGTATGGGTTGAAATAATTTCATCCAATAGATTTTAGACAGGTTTGGGTCACTATATAAACCTTATCATTTATATTTAACTCTTAGTTAAATAGTTTCACATTGATATGACACAATGGTGATGCAGTAATTTCATAACAACAATATTACCTCGAACAGAATTTATATAAACAAACCTAATATGTCATATTAACCTAGAAAATTAGTGCAATTCATAAAAAGACTCAAATTATATTTATTTTGATATTTATAATATCAATTAGTTTAATATTTCATTAATTCGGTAATTACTGCATCACCATTGTGTCATAAATAAATTAAATTATTTAATGTCTAAATATTATAAATAAAATACCATTATATAGGAATTTTTTTTATATTTATAATGAATATTTATAGTATAATTTATCTTATGTATATCCCTATATTAAAAATATTGCATTAAATAAACATTGATTTTAACTTTTTTAAGTCTTCTTAGAATTAAATAATAATAAATGTCCTAATCTAATCCAAGTGGACCTAAATGATAATATTTTATTACTAAGGATGTTTTTGGTCAACATAAACTTATAAAATAGAATTAGGACATGTGTTAGTGTAATATTAATATCATATTTATTCTTAATTACCCAATTTATTTTGAACCGTGGTAAATAAAAGTAAAAAGATACTATTCACCAAAAATTATTTTTATCTTATTGAGCAAGATTTTACTCCTTGATATTAACCGTGTCACTCACATTTTTGGAATTCCACTCACAGAAGTGGTAAAATTATGTTTTATGTGAATTTTAAATTCTCATTGGAGGTGGGTAAGAGATGGTGAAAAGTTCAATAAAATTGTTATATATCTAAAATTATTCTAAACCAACTCCAATTAATTACATTGAAATTATATAAGTATTTTGTATCTATTTAGACCATATTTAAATTTAAATAAAATAATTAATTATTTAAATAAACATTCAGTTTTAAACTATAACTCAGTGTTTTTTCACTATTCATCAAAAATTGAATATTTTCAGAAAAATACCAAAAATTCACCCTAAGATAATTTCAATATTCCAAATCCAAAAATAAAGTCCATTTAGAAAGATAAAATTTATAAAATTTCAAAAAGTGGGTATTACTATTCATAATGGCTAGTTTGATTGGTTGTGGTGTGTGTTAGAACTTGAAGTTGCATACAACACACGCTAATGTATTATTAAAAGAGAAGCGTACTGTGAAAGCTTGGGGTGTTACATTCTCCCCTCCTTCAAATAATTTCATCCTAGAAATTTCTAGAATACTACCACATGAAAAGACTCGGGTGATTCTTCATCATAAGTTCATTAGGTTCCCACGTTGCCTCTTCCATTTTATGGTTTCTTCAAAGAACTATTACCAGATGAGTCGTCCGGTTTCTCAGAACCTGTTCTCGTGTATCAAGAATCCTGACGGGCTCTTCGCAATAAGACAGATCGGGTCCCAGTTCTAATTCCTCTTTAGTGAGTATATGCATTGGGCCAGACATGTATTTTTTCAATAGTGATACGTGGAACACATCGTGAACTTTGAGGAGATTTGGCGGCATTTCCAAACGGTAAGCTACAAACACAATTCGTTCTAGAATTTCGAAAGGTCCGATGTACATGGGACTCAATTTACCCTTCTTATCGAAACGTATAACTCCTTTCCATGGAGATACCTTCATGAAAACATTATCTCCAACCTGAAATTCCAAATCCTTCATTTAGTTATCAGCATAGATCTTATGCCTACTTTGAAATGCATTGATGTGGTTTTAGATTACCTTCACCTTTTCCATTGTTTCCTCCACCAGTTCTAGGCCTACAAGTTTTCTCTCACCAACGTCATCCCAACAGGTTGGTCTGCGACATCTCTTTCCGTATAACGCTTCATTAGGTGCCATCTGAATACTTGAATGGAAGCTATTGTTATAGGAAAATTCCACTAGAGGTAAATATTGATCCCACATATCCTGAAAGTAAAGTGAGAATGATCTCAACATGCCTTCTATGGATTGAATAGTCCATTCTGATTGTCCATCTGTTTGGGGGTGGTAGGTAGTGCTCAAACAAAGTTCAGTATCCAAGGCCTTCTGAAGAATCTTCCAGAATCTTGAAGTAAAATGGGGATCATGATCAGAAAAAATTGATAGGGGTACTCCATGAAGTCTCACAACTTCATTAAAATATAGTCTTGCTAGACGTTCAAGTGGTAGATCTTCTCTTATAGAAAGATAATGTACTGACTTGGTAAGACAATCAACAATGACTCGTATTTCACCGTTCTTTCTAGGAGTGTTTGGTAGTCCCATGATAAAGTCCATCATAATATTATCCCAGTTCCACTCCGACATGGGAAGAGGTTGCATGAATCATCCAGTCTATTTCTTTCTAGCATTCACTTTTTTAAAAACCATACATCTTGATAAAAAATCAGTAATCTCCTTCTTCATGTCGTCCCACCAAAAATGTTCCTTCAAATCTCTATACATTTTGGTGCTCCCATGGTGTATAGAGAAATTGGAACTATGAGAATCATCTAACAATTCCTTTTTTAGATCTGGTATATTGGGAACACAAAGTCTCTTCCCAAATTTCAATATTCCTTCTTCATACACAATGTCTCTCAATCTCCCATCATTCACATCTTTAATATTCTTTTTAAACTCTTCAGCATTGGTCTGAGAACTCATTATCTTTTCTAGTAAAGATGGTTTGACAACCATTTGAAAAAGTATCGATGTTTCACCTTCTATTGTAATTCCCATATCCACCTTCACTAGATCCATGAAAATAGGATCCCTCTCAATTCTAATCATGTTCAAAACTCCATGATCTTTTCTGCTCAAAGCATCTGCCACCATATTTTACTTCCCCGGGTGGTAGTGTATCGTACAATCATAATCCTTGAGTAGTTCAAGCCATCTCATTTTCCTCAAGCTATGTTCTTTCTGTGAGAAAATATACTTCAAAATCTTGTGATTAGTATAAATATCACATTTTTCAACATAGAGATAATGTCTCCATATCGTCAAAGAAAATATTTCAGCAGCTAACTCAAGATCATGAGTAGGATAGTTTGTCTCAGGAATTTTCAGCTGTCATGATGCATAGGCAATAACTCTATCATTATATATAAGGACACAACCAAGTACTTTATTCGACACATCACTATAAATAACGAACCCATCTTTCCCTAATAGTAGTGTCAATATAGGAGTATTTACTAGTATCCTCTTCAGTTCTTCAAAACATTCTTCACCCTATTTTTTCGAAACAATTTAAACCCCTTTACGTTTGTGCTTCGTTAATGGGTTAGCCAATCGGGCAAAGTTCTGGACGAATCATCGATAATAACTGGCTAAACAAATAAAATTGCGTACCTCATTTATACTCGTCAGTGCAGGCCATTCATAGATTGCTCTTGTCTTATAAGGAGCAACAGAGATTCCATCCTTAGAGACAATATGGCCAAGAAAATAAATATCCTGATGCTAGAATTTACACTTACTAAACTTCCCATATAATTCCTGTCTTCTAAGAGTCTTCAGGATAATGCGCAAGTGATTTTCATGATCCTCGTAGATTTTGGAGTATACCAAGATATCATCAATAAATACAACCAAAAAATCATCGAGATATTCCTTGAAAACTCTATTCATTAAATTCATGAATACAGAGGGTTCATTAGTCAATCCAAATGGCATTACTGTAAACTCGTAATGCCCGTACCTAGTTCGAAATGTTGTATTCGGAATGTCTTCCTTTTTCACACAAAACTGATGGTATCCAGATCGAAGGTCAGTCTTTGAAAAGTATTGAGCTCCATGCAGTTGATCAAATAAATCATCAATGTGAGGAAGGAGATACTTGTTCTTTATTTTTATGACATTGATATACCAATAGTCAATACATAACCTCATAGATCCATCTTTCTAATTAAGAAAAGGGACAGGGGATCCCCATGGAGAAACACTTGTGAGAATAAATCCCTTATTACTCAATTCCACTATTTTTTTCTTTAGTTCAACTAATTCCACAGTGGCCATTCTATAAGGGGTCTTCTATATAATCCTTGAACTATGAATTAAATCAATAGAAAACTCGATTTCTTGTTCTGGAGGATTTCTAGGTAACTCTTCCAGAAACACCTCAACATATTCTCTCACAATAGGTACATCCTCGATTTGAACATTCCTTTCCTCACCCATAGTTATTTCATTCTCTCCCCCCCCCGATAATTGAATTTAGTTGAGCAATTGGGGGTGGATCTAGGTAAGAATTAGGGGGTGATGATTACTCTCTAAGGATAAGGTGTTCCTTATCATCATCATCAAAAATAGTAACCTCCTTCTTATTACAATAAAATTTTGAATCATGATCTGAAATCAAATCCATAGTGAGGATTATATCAAATTAAATCATAGTTATGATGATGAGATCCACAGATAAAGAACATTTATATGCTTTAATGGGGACTGATTCACAAAACATTATTGCAGTGATACCTCCCTTAGGAGTTTGGACCGGAAAATCCCTTGTTAAATCAAATTTGAAATATCTAATTTTCTTAACAAACTGGGAAGATATAAAACAATGCGGTGATCCAGAATCAAATAATGCATTTTCTAAACTTGAGGAAACCATTAAATTACCTGCCACCACGTCTTTAGGGGATTCAACCTTAGCAGTAGTGATTGCATAAGCATGGCCATGTTCCCTAGGCCTTTTATGAGGTATTTTTCCCTAACACTTAGGACATTCATTAGAATAATGTCCCATCTCCCTGCAATTGTAGCATTGAACATTGGTAGCATCTTTCGTTCCTTTACAATCACCAGCTAGATGGCCTTTCTATCCACACTTGTATCATACTCCTTTTACTTTTAGACAGGCACTGGGGTGATTCCTTCCACAATTATCCCAAGGTGGAAATTAAATTCATCACTTCTTCCATGTTTCCTTATTTACATTCCCAGAGTGTTCAGCTGATCTCTTCTTATATTTCATTGATTTAAAGTCATAAGACTTAGAGAATTTTTTTTTCTTTCTTGATAGCACATGAGACAGTATCTTGGTATGACGAGAAGGATTGTGAGACCAATGCTCGACTTAGAAATGGTTTTAACCCATCAATGAAACGATCAATCTTACTTCTTAGGTTACATATATAATCTGAATCATACCTTGCTAACCTTGTAAAGATATCCTCATACTTTGCGACAATCTCATCCTCCTTTTGTCTCAGACTCAGAAATTACCTTTCCATATCTTCTCGATGGTCACACGGAATGTATTTTTCAAAAAATAGATCTTTGAACTCCCTCCATTTCATATTTAATACTTGATCATCTTCCTTCATGTTTTTAATCAATGACCACCATTGATCAACATCATCAGTGAGGCGGTAAACTGCAATGATAACTTTTTCCCATTCACAACTCCCCAAGGCATGGAATATTTTTTATAAGGAATTTATCCATTGCTCAGCTACTGAGGGATTTGTACTCCCATTGAATATTGGTGGTTGTTTCCTCATGAATCGATCTAACATTGATCCTCCACACTGTGGATCAGGGTGCTCCATACGGGTATGTTTATTATTTATATCCTGAGTGATTTGTCCCGGCATGGTTATTATCTATTCAGCACCAGTTGCTTCACTAGCTCCACTATAATTATCTTAATTGGGAGGTAAATCTCTACATGGAGTGTGTGAATTTATATAGTTTACATTCCTTCCACTAGGCGCCATTTCTAAATAAAGGCATAAACTAGATTAGTTTATGAATCAAAATATACAAATATAAACTTCTAAAACACTTAACATAAATTGAACAATTTATGGATATAATATATAATCATAAAAAATGTTTTCTTTGAGGAAGTATATACTCATAAACCCTTCATAATGGTTTGTAATGAAAATGGGAATTATCCTAATCATACCCCCCAGGAGTGTCATAACCAAGAGTGCAGCAAGGCCCATTGTCGTCCACCAGTTCCCGTTCGAGTCTAGCTCAAAGCGGTGTTTTTTGGTTTTACCCCTAAGTATATCTGTTCTAGAGCCGCCTCTACCCAGCTCGTATCCAGACAGGTATGTATTTCTCGGAAAACTCACAAAATCTATACCATACCAAAATTCTAGGAAGTTCTTCTATACGAATCCTCAAAGCCTATCTTAGGGCTATGTGATCTAATCAGAGTTTATCTAAATCTAGTTTCCATAGTTTGTACTAAACTTTCTCTGATACCAACCGTAACGCCATGATCCCAGTTACCCAGAGTCGTTGGATTATTACATGACATTGGCATTATCATAAGGAAATCATGTCTCGAATGACCGATCAGTTTAGTATTATTGGAAACAAGATTCATACATAAGATTATCTTTACAACATGAAAATAAATACAACACAAATATATTTCATTAGAAACATCCAATCCTCATAGATTATGCCTGATGGTCATTCATAACTAACTTCTTCATATCTTGGGAAAATCAAACATATGAAAGGGTTGATCTCAAATGCTCAGTAAGGGTAAGTAATACAGGGTAAAATGACATAAATCTTAATCATGGTAAATAATTGAAACCACATGACTTTAGCAATAATATAAATGAATAATTTTGTAGAAATAATATGAGATGAGTAAATAATCCCATAATAAAACATAATCATGGGTATTATACTAGTTGAATGACCACATGAACCCTCAATATTATTTCCATAATGAGGGAATGTATAATGTCGGACATTCTGAAACATTTTGTCAAGGCCTCAGTGAAGACCTCTAAAAATGATTAAGGAATCGCCCAAAACTATATATCAAATTAGGAAAGTGCCTTGGAAAATTCCACATCTAGTTGTCTCATGAGACCAACCGATGCATCGAGGAGCTATATCGGGCTCCACCCATCACTTACTAAGTCCAATACATTCTTCGTATGAAAAGGTTTAAACATATCATAAACATTCGTATTAAAACTACCACACGAAATGTCAATACATTAACCATAAATCATGAATGGTATAAAAATAGCACTTCCACAGTAAATCATATCACAAAACCTTCAATACAATATAGAAGTTTTGAATCATAATAAATCAACATCATATAAAATTAAAATCTATCATAGTTGAAATCAAGACCCTTTTTAGAGAAATATCTCTTTCAATTTTGAAATCATTTATGAGTTACATAATTATAAAATAAAACATTTACTTTGAAAATATTCTTATAAGCTTGTAAGGGAATCTTCGACGAGTGTATAATGGTAGAAAATATCTGCACCCGCCGTATAAGTTAAAAAAATACATTCTTACCTTAATTCTGTTGAAATGGTTAAAAAGGACCTTGGCCGGAAAACGATGGAAGGATTCTTTTATGAACTTCTTATAAAAATTCAAATAAGGGTATAAATGATATTAACCCATATTCTGTAAAATAGTACAAATTCTTTGAAATAAATTTTTATGAAACATGGATGTCAATGATAAAGAGGCCTTAGTAGATAATTATGTATAAACAACCTCAGATAATGAAGAGATTGTGATATAAAACCTTACCTTGTACTTTTACTTGGTTGAGGGTAGTTTATCCTCATGTATAATGGTGAAATAATTGTTATTAAATTATAAAAGAATCACATACATTAATATGATATCATATATGATCTTTTAACATTGATTTGTTAATAATATCTTAGTATTATCATCATTTCGGGTGTTAACGGATTTGTTTTTCTTTGTATTATTTGTTATGTGAGCCATATTTGTTATGGAATGGATGTATATTATTCATATCCATAATGATATCAAGTCCTTATACATTATTTTTAATCATCAAATGAGAATTATACTTGAATGGATACGATTGGGAATGAATCTCATCGCGTTCGTGGAGACGGTAGTCAGTACGTATGCACGACCGACAATGTCATTCGTTTTATATAACAAAATAATATATAATTGGATGGTATAACATATAAACAGAATTATTATCATGTTATATTTATTTTTTACATTAATTAAAAATAATTACTATACCAATCCAAATAATAATTTATTGAATAACAATTACACCACAATGTGGAGAGGGTAAGCCGTACGTACGCACGTATAGTGACATGTCATTCAAAGGATGGATAGAATACTGAATATGGTTGTACCATATTTATAATAACATAAAAGCATATAGAATATACTAGATTTATTATTTTATAATGGTAATAACAAAGAAAGAAGAAGTTGAAGAAGAAAGGAACTTGAAAGAGGGTGGTGAAAACATTACCTCTTCTTCTGGTTCTTCCTTTTGATTTGATCAAAAGGGATCCTTTGGTTGGATTTATGACTATAGGATGAATGGAGGATATTTTAGATGGAATTTTGGAAGATTATGGCCGAGAAAAAAGGCATTTATGGAATAAATAATTGGTTAGATGTGGTTCTATTTTATCAGGGGGAGGAGGGGCTCTTTAGAAAAAACATAAAGTGTTAATTTATAATAAATTAATATTCGGTTTCTAGTGGATAAAATGTGGTTTATTAAAATTATAATGTGGGTATTGATCGAAAGAATTTCATCAAATAGATTTTAGATAGGTTTGGGTCACTATATAAACCTTATCATTTATATTTAACTCTTAGTTAAATAGTTTGTCATTTTCCATGTCTCATTGTATTTTTATATTATATAGCTAATATACATACTATATACTTCCAAGATACCCCCAAGTGGTCCATTAATGATAAAAATATCATTATATAAGTCCTTTGGCCGAGCCTTAGATTTTTAGGAATATAATATCAATTGATAATATAGTATTTGTTTTAAAAACTCTTTTATTTCAATTTTGAAACTATTGGGTATTTTGTTTTTGATAATTTCATAACAGCATGATTAATTCGAATAAAATTTATATAAACAATCCTAATATTTCACATTAACCTATAAAATTATTGGAATTCATAAAGAGTCTCAAATTATATTTATTTTGATATTTATAATAACAATTATTTTAATATTTCATTAATTAGGTAATTACTGGATCACCATTCTGTCATAAATAAATTAACTTATTTAATGTCTAAAAATTATAAATAAAATACCATTATGTAGGAAAGTTTTTAATCTTTCCAATGAATATTTATAATAGAATTTATCTTATGTATATCCCTATATTAAAAATATTTCAATAAATAAACATTGATTTTAACTCTTTTAACTCTTCTTTGAATTAAAAAATAATAAATGTAATAATTTAATACAGGTGTACCTAAATGATAATATATTATTACTAAGGTTGTTTTCAGTCGAGATACGCTTGTCCAATAGAATTAGGGCATGATCTAGGGTATTATTAATATCAGTTTTACCCTTAATTACCCTATTTACTTTTAACCGTGGTAAATAAAAGTAAAAACATACTATTCAAAAAAAATTATTTTTATCTTATTGAACAAAATTTTACTCCTTGATATTAGCCATTTCTCTCAGAATTTTGAAATTCCACTGACAAAAGTGGTAAAATTATGTTTTATATGAATTTTTAAATTCTCCTAGAACGTGTGTAAAAGACAGTGAAAAGTTCAACAAACTTTTTATATATCTAAAATTATTAATAAATAACTCCAATGAATTAAATTGAAATTATATAGGTATTATGTATCTATTTTGACCTTATTTAAATTTAAATAAAATAAATAATTATTTAAAAAAATCGGTTTAAAACTATAACTCAGTGTTTTTTCACTATTCATCAAAAATTGAATGTTTTCAGAAAAATACCAAAAATTCACCCTATGCTAATTTCAATATTCCAAATCCAAAAATAAAGTCAATTTTGAATGATAAAATTTATAAAATTTTAAAAAGTTGGAATTACTATTCATAACTACTAGTTTGAATGGTTGTGGTGTGTGTTAGAACTTGATGTTGCGTACAACACACGCTACTATATTATTAAAGGAGAAGCGTATCGTGGAATCTTGGGGTGTTACAATATAGATAATTTTTCACAACCACATTTTATGATTGGGATTAAAATTAAAATTTATTTATAAATAAAAAACTATTTTTTTCGTGATTATGGAGATTTTTATGTAATGAACTCGTTGAATATATTCAAGCTACCAAATTCATTATTTTGTCATATAATCTGAATGTCGTCAAAACATTTTAACTGAACATAAATGATTAACTAATTTTTTATACTAGTGTAAGAGAGATAGTAAAATTAATAATAAACAATAAATAATTAATTAATCATGAAAATAAATATTATATTTTTATTATTTTTTAAGATAAATAATGTACCCGATGAGTCGATCTCAAGGTAGGGGACATCATATCAATTTCCATTTGTTTGAATATATTTTGATATTATTCACATATAATCATATATTAGTTTAATGTTAATCACTATTAAAATGATATATCATTCATTTATCTATTATGATGATAAATATTGTTTTTTATTGTTATTCTATGAGGGGGATTAAGATTCAAATGCTTCCAAAGTGATCAAAATCTTTTCTTTAAAGAAAATGTTTTAATGTTTTCCAATAAACTATATTTTCTTCCCTGCCCATGTATTTAAAATTATTTTAAGAATAATATTATATGGACATGATAGTTTCAAAAAATCATATTTATATAGTTCTTTCATTTTTTGAAAAAAATTGAATCTCTATAAAAAATGTTTATTTTTTATTAAAAATGAATAAATCAATGTTCAATATTAACAAATCCGATGGAAAAAAAATCCCTTAATACAATAAAAATTATTTAATGTTTAGATTAAATTAAAATATATCATGTTTTTTATGGAAACCCCCATTTTATTGGTTTATTGGTATTGAAAATTTTATTTTAAAATAAACAAGTTTTTTGGTTTTGAAAATGTGTTTAAAAAAAATGATATTTTGATATCTAAAAGAGAATATATACGAGATTAAAAGAGTTTTTCAAATTTATAATGATAAAAAAGTGCAGAAATAAAATATTTTATTCATGATATTTAAATTGAGAATTATATTAGAAATGGGTGATCCCAATATAACTTAAATGACACATGAACCCAGATATATGAGAAGTTCATCGATATAACACTAGGTGAGCCTAATGTAGCTTATATGAAGGTTACACCCATATAGTGGTACAATTTGTTGGGTATTGATCATTTTCTGAGTGGAAATTAAGGATAGTGTTACAAGAGGGTTTCTATATTGGATATAGCTGGGATCTTGTTATTTTGGAAAGGGTATTAAAATGAGTTTTGAATTTGGTGCTCTATGTTTCCAGAAAGGGTTTTGAGTTCATTTATATGAGGTTTAATGATTTTCATTGAGAAAATAGTGTGAATCTTTATTCAATAATTATTTATTTCCTTTTTCTCAAATAATATTGATATAATGTTTAATCATTACATGGGTTTTCATTTTTATTCACAATGATAACATGTTTGCTTTCTTTTTATGACCCTTACTGAGATTTTAGTCCTCATCCAACATTTTAAAATGTTTTTCATAGGCTCAGGGATGGGCTTGAGAATGGAAAAGGTCAATTTTTGTTTATTTAATGTTTTCAAAGAAATTAATACATTTTTAGATTTAAACTTTTTATATTTTGGTAAAAATAGATAATGATTTGAATATTCTACATTATATATATATATATCATTTTGTTATGTAGTAGATATTAACAAGATCACTAAAACACTAACCCTAAAAGTTCATTGAGAATTTTAGAAAATAATTTCATATTATTAGTCAGAAGAATATGTATTGTTTATGGTCAGGTCCTAATATTTGGATTCATATAATATGTGGATTATACAAATGCTTGTTAAATTTCATTGGAAATGGGTGAATAGTCAAAAAAAATATTACAAAGTTTTCATTAAATATATTGGAATTAAAATAAATATTAAAATATTCTAAATGTTTATAATGAGAACAATAAAAATATTTTTATGATGGGAATATATTTATAATTTTTGGGTAATAAAAAAAACCTCAAATGATTGTAAAATTATAATGAATTAATTATTATCTAAATGTAAAAATCAAATAAATGTTATTAAAAATATTAAAAGTAATATTATTTTTTATAATTAACGTAATAAGAAAATTTTAAAGACGAATATGTAATTAATGGAATGTATTATAATTTTTTTGACTGATTTTTAAATGTTTCTTTGATTTTAATAAATTAAAAACAATGTACCGTTCTAAAAAGTGAAATTCATAGCATTTTTAAATAAATAATGTTATATTAAAGGCTGAAAAATTATGAAAAATTATATTTTTTCGAATGACTAAGATTTAATTTATAATATCATTTTTGGTCAATTTATAGGCCATTTTTTATTTTTATTAACTTTTTGATCTTCAATGTGTAAAAATAGTTGTTGTAATGGTATGTATGAACAAGATTAATTAAGGTTTAAGACCAAATGATAATTATAAAAATAGTGAAAAAACCTAAATAGTTTTTATTAGGTTCATTTAATTTTACTGTAATAATCTTTGAATAGAAAATTACCTATTTATTATACAAATGTCCTTGAAAATCACTATTAGAATTTTAACCATTACTAATGGTACAGAATCATTGGTAAAGGATGGGAAACTATGGCCATGTAAGCCAAGAGTATGGCTTATACAAACGATTTTTGTAAATTGTTGGTATATGTGTTAAAGTAAAAGATATACCAACGGTTTCACAAACTATTGGTATATGTTACATCCAAATACCAATGGTTATTACAAAACCTTTGGTATAATAAACATCAAAAGGCTATAGAAACTATTTTGAAAACCATTGGTATACATATGTTGCAGCTCCATAGTAGCCAACAACCACCTCTAACCTACTACTCTACATGACCTGCAGGATCACATACAACCTACATTTGATGTTTCAAATTTCTCCAGAATTCAGAAATTTAGAAATTTAAAAATCATTCCTCGCACAAACCACAACACAAGAGAATCATCTAGAATATAATACATCCACAATCCAATACATCCAGAATTGAAATGAAATAACACCCATAACACCAATACAAAATTATAACCCAATACATTTAGAATCCAATCCACATAATAGTATTCAAAATTTAGAATTCATTTCCAATACACCTAGAATCCAATACATCCAAAATTTTGATATTTATAATTGAAAATCAATAACACCTATAACAATATTAAAAAATTTAGAATTCACTACTCACTCAAACCACAACACTAATACACATAAGAGAAAAGGCTTACATTTTATAGGATGCACGTGGGATGTTTACTCATGGTCTTGTTTTGACTATCTTAAAACCAATAAAAAAACTTAGGTAGATTGGACAAGGGTCATGATACCCACAAGATTGATAATGGTAGTCGTCATGTGATTAAACATATGATGAGTTATAGGAAGCACATTAGATTTTTGTATTCCTCTAATGACTATGTATCCATGTATAAATGGTTCTTGATGTGTTAGTGGGAAACATTGGCCAATCTCGACATATGAGATGGGTTACCAGAATAGCCTACATGTTTATCATAGACTTTTCAATTGGAATAAGGGGGTATGTGGATAATTGTAATTTGGTCCCCTAGGTGTGATCTGAGATAAATCCCTATTTTGGGTTGTGGGTATGATTATTCAATTATTTCCTTGGTATTGCGTTCCCAAAGGGGCTTTTGTTTGGTCCTAGAACCCACGGTTTGAGGATGGGATTGGCATATTAAATGCCGTGTGTTTTAGAATAGGGGTAGGGGTTCCACACAAGTGAAGAGGATTGTGTGAGGCTGGACCATGGATCCTTGTTCTAAAGTATCAACACAATCCGAATATGTTTTTTCGGTTTTTCGAATGCAAGTTTTTGTTTTCACTTAAAATCCTGTCCATTTCAAATAAAAGTGAGATAGTTTGAGTGGTACCAGCCACACCGTGCCTTGGATTGTGGTGGGGTTGACTCGTACACGTAAAAAATGACACATGGATTATTGTCATAATGCATCAATGGAATCTGAATGCATTTTGTTAGTTTTCCGTATTTTAGCTGTTGTTTTCACTTAAAATGTGGTTCATTTCAAATAAAAGTGAGAAACTTTAAGGGGTATCAGCCAAAAAATTCCTCGGATTGAGACAGATTTGAATCATACACATCACAAATGACCCATTTATCCTTGTTCTAAAGTGTCAACACAATCAGAATATGTTTGGTTGGCTTTCCGAATGTATTTTGTTTTTACTTAAAAGTGTAACCATTTTAAAACAAAGAGAGACACATTGAGTGATACCAGCCACACCGTGCCTCAAATTGTGGCAGTGTTGACTTGTATATGTGAAAAATGACCGATGTATCATTCTCCTAAAGTATCAATCCAAAAAGAAAGCAATTTTTTGGTTTTCTGTATGCAAGTTCTTGTTTTCACTTAAAATCCTATCCATTTCAAATAAAAGTGTGACAGTTTGAGTGGTACCAGCCACACCATGCCTTAGATTGAGGCGAGGTTGACTCTTTCACATCAAAAATGACAGATTGATCATTACCCTAATGTATCAACAGTATCCAAATGTGTTCTGTCAGTTTTCCGTATGCAAGTTGTTCTTTCCACATAAACTCATGTCCATTTCAAATAAAAGTGAGACAATTTGAGTGGTACCGACAACACCATGCCTCGTATTGAGGTGGGGTTGAATCGTAAAAGTCAAAAATGACCCATGGATCATTTTCCTAATGTGTAAATAGAATCCAAATGTGTTTGGTCAATTTTCCGAATGCCAGGTGTCTTCTTCACTTAAAATGTTGTCCAATTCAAATAACAGTGAGACACTTTGAGTGGTACCGGCCACACCATGCCTCAGATTGAGGTGGGGTTTACTTGTACATGTCCAAAATAAACCATGGATTTTTTTGCTAAATTATCAACACAATCTGAATATGATTGGTCGGTTTTCCATATGCCAGATGTTTTTACAGAAAAGGGTGTCCATTTTAAACAAAATAAAGACACTTCGAGTGATATCGGCCACACTATGCCTCGGATTGAGGCTTGGTTGACTCTTACACATTAAATACGACCCATGGATCATTTTCCTAATGTATCAACACAATCTGAATGTATTTGGTCAGTTTTCTATATGCCAATTGTCGTTTTCACTTAAGACATTGTCCATTTCAAATAAAGGTCAGACACTTTGAGTGGTACCGGCCACACCGTGCCTTGGATTGAGGTGGGGTGTACTCATACTAGTCAAAAATGACCCATGTATTCTTCTGCTAAAGTATCAACACAATCAGAATACATTTGGTCGGTATTCTGTTTTTCGGTTTTTTTACATAAAACAGTGTCCATTTTAAAAAATAGAGAGAAAAATTGAGTGATATCGGCCACACCGTGCCTTAGATTGAGGCACATTTGACTCTTACACATCATAAATTACCCATGGATCGTTTCCCTGAATTATAAATACAATCAGAAACCATTTGGTCATCTTTCCGTATGCAATTTTTTGTTTTCACATAAAATCCTGTCCATTTCAAATAAAAGTGAGACACTTTTAGTGGTACCGACCACACCGTGCCTTGGATTGAGGTGGGGTTGACTCGTACACTTCATAAATGACCCACAGATCATTGTAATAATGTATCTACATAATATGAATGTTTTTGGTCAGTTTTATGGGTTCCAATAGTTTTTACTTAAAAGGGTTCCCATTTTAAACAAAAGAAAGACACATCGAGTGATACCGGCCCCACTGTGACTCAGATGGAGGCAGAGTTGACTCATACACATCACTTATGACCCATGGTTAATTTTTCTAAAGTATCAATAGAATCCAAATGTTTTTGGTCAGTTTTCTGTACACAAGTTGTTGTTTTCATTAAAAATGTTACCCATTTCAAATATAAGTGATACACTTTGAGTGGTCCCAGCCACACCGTGCCTCAGATTGAGGTAGGGTCAACTCATACATGTCAAAAATGACCCAATTATCCTTGTGTTAATGTATCAACATAATCCGAATAATTTTGGTCATTTTTCCGTATGAGAGTTGTTTTTACTTAAAAGGGTGTCCATTTTAAACAAAAGAAATACACTTCGAGTTATATTGGCCACACCATGCTTTGAATTGAGGTGGGGATGACTCTTACACATCACATATGACCCATGGATCCTTTTCCTAAAGTATCAACAGAATCCGAATGCGTTTGGTCAGTTTTCCGTATGCTAGTAGTTGTTTTCACTGAAATGTTGTCCATTTCAAATATAATTGAGGTGCTTTGAGTGGTAACGGCCACAACGTATCTTGGATTGAGTCAGGGTTGACTGGTACATGTCACAAATGAACCATGGATCCTTGTTCTAATGTATCAACACAATCAAAATATATTTGGTTAGTTTTCCGTATGCTGGTTGTTTTTACTTAAAAGGGTGTCCATTTTAAAGAGAGCATATATTGGGATCCAAGACGCCGAATTGTGAGTGTGATTGTCTCCAGAATCAAGGTAGGTGGTCCTTATACTTTTTTTAATTGTCACGATGTTTCATATATGCCAAATCGCTGCTCACCCAATGTTGGGATGTCAGGTCGGGGGGCTATCTGCGGTCCAGGGAAGAGGGTGTGGGGGCTATCCGGGGTCCAGGGAGGAGGGTGGGGGCCATCCTGGGGGCTATATGTTGTCTAGGGAAGAGAGGGGGGGTGTCTATGGTCCATGGAGGAGGATGGGGGTTTTCTAGGGTCCAAGGAGTAGAGGGGTTGTTCGGGGTCCAAGGAGGAGGGTGGGAGGCTATTCGGGGGGTTTTCTGGGGTCCATGGAGGTGGGTGGGGGGAGGGGGGCTGTCCGGGGGAAATCCGGGGTCTAGGGAGGATGGTGGGGGCTGTTTGTGGGGCTGTTCGTGGTCCAGGGAGGAGGGTGGGGGCTGTCTGGGGGCTCTCTATGGTCTAGGGAGGAGGGTGGGTGGGTGTTGGGGGGGGGATGTCTAGGGTCGAGGGAGGTAGAGGATCTGTCCGGGGTCCAGGGAAAAGGGTGGGGGCTGTCTGGGGGTTGTCTGGGGTCCAGGGAGGAGGGTGGGGGGGGGGGGGACTGTCTCAGGGGCTATCTGGGGGACTTTCCCGGACACATGGGACTGTATTTAAATACTTTCTAAGAAAATTCTTCCAAGGTCAAAATAGTATTTTCAATATACGAACTTATAATCAGACCATTAATTTTATAAATTCCACTAAAAATAAATAGTTTCATTAAAATAGATAAAAAATAATGATTATATGACATTCCTAATCACACATATATTTAGCCACAACAAATCAATAAACATCAAAGGTCAGTAATTTTAGTAATAAAATGTAATGGATCAATCTTTCCCTAATCACCATCACTGTCATCACCATCATCTTCACCCTCACCCTCATCCTCATCAGCATCCCCATCATCATGCCCACCCTCCTCCTCACCCTCGTTCTCATCCTCGTCCCCCTCATTTCCCTCCTCCTCCGCCTCGGCCTCCTCCTCACCCTCCTCCTCTACCTCGGCCTCCTCCATGCCCTCCTCCTCCACTGTCTCAGCCCCCTCCTCACCATCATCTCGACAACCACTAGAACTGCAACCTATTGCATGATATATAGAATGCATCGATGAAATATATTCATCACAAGAAGTTCTGGCCTCTGATGGAAGTGTTGGACGTAAAACTTCCATCAGTTTCATAAATGTAGTGTTTACCCTATAAGATTGTTTGGCCATCTCTGTGGCCCTTTTTTCTGCATGTTCGGCCTATGAATTAACCTGCTGAAACTCGATGGCATTACAAATCATACCTGAGGAGGGCCAATACCTCATTGTAACTATACTATTCCCAGGTCAGCAGCGTACTCTACCAGGGTTCTCATCCCCTAACAGCTAATGTAAGTGATCATTTGGCCCAAAATTGGCAGGCTCCTGGGCATCAAGGGCCTCTAAATCAGCGTATTACAAATATAAATACATTATTACCTTAAAAAATAGAGATTAAAATTTTAAATCTAAAAAGTAAAACATAAAATCAACTAATGAGTCGGTTCATTAACCACACATACATCTTTCTTCTTTCTACTCAAGAAAAACGGTTTTGCTCGAGGCAAACATCCTTCTATATTCAATTTATGCCTCTACAATGACATTTAATGTAAAAAACCATAATTAAAAAAAGGATACCAAAAAAATATAGAAATTGAATAAATAATATTATATAACAACATTAGCAATCGAATAAATTATAGAGGAATCAATAGAAAGTGAAAGTCGTAATGAAATATTATAAACGGTCATACCAGCTATCTCTCATGATCTGGAATCATAGTACATCCCAATGTGTGGAAATATTTCTTAGCATCAACATTTATTTTATTTCATATAGATGCATCCTAAATAAAATTCAATAAATAGTATTCACAAAAAATATTAAAATATAGATTTAAATACCTCTGATTTGATTAATACTGTAAATTGGCTTGTCATCCAATGAGTAATCATCTGTTAGTACTGTCATAACGGACAATCATCCATGATAAGGACCGCCTATAACTTTTTTCCCACTCTAGAACACACAACCAATGTATAAATCCTTCTTGTATGCTCTCTAAATCTCCCCTAAATCCTTTATACATGCTGGCCATGCACCCTCACTCTTGAGGTAATTAAACTGCAACTGACACAAAAATATTGATTCATATAAATAAAAAATTAATATATTGCATTAAATATAATAGATTTTAACCCATATCTCTACCCATGCATTAACCTTGACTTCATTTAGCAGTTGTATCCATGAGAGAAGGCTGACAAGAATGATGTCCTTGTATTTGGAAAGCATCTCTAAATTACGTCGACTTTGGTGCCCTGATTTTTCAATCATTTGATTATCTTTATTGTAGTCCACCATCAACTGTGTGCGGCAGTTCTACACTGAACGCGTTCGTGTATGCCCCCTCCCCGACTCCTATCAGTAGATGTATCTGTTATGAAAGAAAAACAAATATTTTATCAATACATGTTTTAATGAAAATAAATAATTGAGTAAAAATTTGTTCGTGTTATATAAGTATACATGTGGTAGTCTAATCAATGGTCGCCGCTGGATCTGCAGAAACTGAACGAACACCTGATACAGATGGAGTGGGTCCCAATGTATGCTCCGTAGGGACAGACTCTGGAAGATCAGTAGTTTAAGAAGATGGAATATAAAAGCCCAGAGAGAAGGAGGCAGAAATAAAAGAATATGACAAGGATGGCTGGCCAAATGCTGAATAGGGAGTGGGAATCATCATCAAATATGGTACAGATGGGTGAGGAGGCCCAGATGTAAAGGGTGGTGAAAACATTGGAGGGATAAATATCTCGTGTGTCCCTAACAGCATATCAGGATTAGAATGTGGGGTGGATAGTTTGTCAGTAGGAGGGGCAGGGTTTAATCGGGTACGCCGACCAGATCGTCTAGCTCCCGTACCACCCCCTTATATGAACACCCCGAGTACTGGGACCACTACTAGGCTTCTCATCAAATAACTATCACCTATTATATGGATCCAAAAAAAATTAAAAAAAATTAATCACATGTAATTATATATTATTTAAAAAATTATATTTCAAATAAAATACTCACTACATGCACTAGTGGTTGAATGCCTAGCTCAACCATGTGATGACTATTGTCCATAATATGTTTTCATCACCTCTCTTCAATTGGTTTTATTTTCCTTCATTTTAAAACAATATGGATGTAAATAGAAAAGGATAACTAATCTGAAACCCAAAAAACAAAATAAATGAGAGGGAATATGGGTATTCATGGATAATTTAACTAACCATTGTTTTAGGTGGGCTAAAAAATATATAATGAAGTCAATAAATCATACACGATGTAATAAAAAAAAATTAACTTTTAGTAGGATTTTTATTTACTAAGTGTCACCAGTCTATTGAAATCATGAAACATTGATTCTACCAAATTCATAAGCGGTTATGTAGTTGTCAAAATTAAGGACAAATTTTATTTTTTTATCTTAGGTAGATGATGCAGATTTCAATACATGTTTTTCAGAAGAATACAAACCATCATATTCATTACCTGGTAAAATGATAAAGAGAGGTCATAGAGTAATACAAATTTTATACAAATCATTTTTGATGAATTGAAATGTTCACCAAGTTTGAAATGTTGGTTTTGTAGGATTAAATAAAATTCAATTCCAAATTGCAAAATTCAATTCAAATAGAAATTCGAACCAATAAACATTGAAAATGAACATAACAGTGAAATCAGATACTTGTAATCAATATTAAATAAATTTCAATAGTACCAACCTTAAATGGATGGATGATTCTATATATTTTCCACCACAACTTTAGGTTCACAATGAACTTTGAAAGTTTAGCTAGTAGAGTCATCAAAAGAAATAAATGGATTACTTCTAATGGATGTAGGGGCAGAGTCAATTCCATTATCACCATCATTAAAAATATGTCTTAGAATTACTTCAATTCTGAGAACAAATTCAGGTCGAAGTTGGTATTTGAAATAAAAAACATGTTTATCCATTGATGCTAATACATATGGTTCTTCGGTAGCAAGACTGCGACTTATATTAATTACTTGAAATCCAAAATCATCAATAAATGTGCCATGTCTTGTTATCGAATCAATACAATGGAATTTCATCATCGTGACTCATCCATGAGAGTAATAATCCAATATTATTATTATTTTGAAAGACTCCATAATAACCCACATTTTCAAATTGCGGTCTACTATCTGATGCACTCCGTTAATAATATGTTGTTGCAGTAACCATAACACCATCATGTTGTGTTCTCATGTTCTTTTCTTATTCAGTGAAAATAAATTTGTACCCATTGATAACAATAGATTTACCGTCACGAACCACGGTATTAGGGCCAAATTCCAAAGCTCTTATTTCCATTGAGATAGAGTCAGCAGGAAATCTCAATACCTGCAATATAAAAGAATATTAAGCTTCATTAAATGTAGATTTAATTATTTTAAACAGTAATATATTTACCTTCAATTTTAACCTTGCAGAAAACTCTTTTCTATGAAAAGTATCCCTCCTTAATGATAACAAACAATTATTTATATTTATCATTGTTTTATATTCCCTGTAGACAAAAAATATGAGTAGATTAATACATATATATGTAAGATATACATATTCAATTTAGTTACCTAATGTAGTCATCAAACAAATCATAGTTGACCAAAACTGTGTGATGTATCATGTCCCGATCTTCAAGGCTTAAAGTCTTCAATGTATATGATCCAGGAATTCAACCTATTTAAGGAAGTGATGGAAAACCAGGTTCAATTTTCTCATACTTTCCTTCTTCATTTCTCATTGTTCTATTCATTCTTGTAGTAAGATCAAACAAATACATTGACCATAAATCCATACATTCCTGAGCTAATTAACAGTTCACGATAGAACCTCGAGATGATTCTTGTTTCAGACATAAGACTTTAATGTGTACATATTTCTTTCAGTTGGATACAAACAAAGAAAAGAAACAGGTCCCCCCAAGAAGTACTTTAGTGGGAATATGGACAGTCAGATGTAGCATGCATGAGAAAAATGGTGGAGGAAATATTTTCTCCAACTCACACAAAATTAATGTGGCATCTGTCAACATTTTTTGCAAGAAAGACTTGGACAACTTTATAGAAAAAAATTATCTAAACAAATGGAACAACCGAATAATAGTCACCCTTACATTATTGGACAAAAGATGATGGATTGCTATTGGAATCAACTCATGTAGAAAAACGTGATAATCATGAGTCTTCAAAGACATTAACTTTAACTCTTTTCTGTTGAACCATTTAGATATGTTGCTTTAATAGGCATCAGGAACTCTAATTGTCTCTAATACTTCTATATATTGTTTTTTCGTAGGTGTGATCACATAAAAAGCACATGGAACATGAAATATATTTTCCCTGATACACATATGATTCAATTCTGGTCTTATGCCCTAATCCACCAAGTCACACGGAGACTGTAAATCATCTATTGTCTTTCCGTTAACCTTGAGAAGTATCAAAAGTAAAATTTCACATATATTCTTTTCAATTTTCATTTCTTATAAGAAATGTTGTATCATATTGGTTGACCAATAAGGAAAATCAAAAAAGATACTCCTCTTCCTCCAATTGTAACAGGTTTTAGTGGAATTTTTTTTTTCTATTTCAATATTTCATTTGCCACTTCCTGAATGAAAAACGAAAATATTTCAATTAATTAAGAAAATCTTTTCCGAACATATGTTGAGGTGGATCATCGGTCTTAATGGTATTATCAAATCTTCTACGATTATTTCTATATGGATAGTCCATTTTAAAGACTCTTCGATGTTCCATAAAACTAAAACTACAACAATGTTTCAGTATTTTGGATCGTGTATTCTTTATACAAATAGGACCTCACATATTTCCTTTCAGGCTCCATCCATACATTGTTGAATAAGCTGGAAAATCATAGATCATCCACATAAATGCAGCACACATCTGAAATATGTCTTTTGAATATGCATCGTATTTGCGCACACCCACATCCCAAAGAAGTTTCAACTCTTTTATTAAAGGTTTCATATATACGTCAATATAAATACCGATATCATAAGGGCTAACTATGAGTATACTCATGAAAGTGATTGTTTTTTTCAGGAAAAACCATGGGGAATGATTATAAATGTGTGTAAAAACTGGCCATGTGTTGTGCGAAGTAAGAATATTCTCAAAAAGATTAAAACTGTCGCATGAAAGACCCAGACTCACATTATGTACATTTTCTTCAAAATCAGAATATCGAGCATCAAATCTCTACCATGCAAATCCATCTGCACGGTGAACCAACTCATCATTAGTCGTCTTTCTCTCGGTATCATGCCATCTAATTTTTATTGATATTTCATCAGACATAAAAAGATTCTAGAGTTTAGGGATCAATGGAATGTGAAACTTTGCATTTTGTGGCATGCAGGATGGTGTTCCATTAGATTTTGACTTCTAGCGGGATGTGGCACATTTTATATAATCATTTCGTTCAGTGGTTTCCTCCCAGAATAAACCGCAATCTTTCGGGAAAGCATGAATTTTGTTTCGTGAAAATCCAATTTCCTCAACTAACTTCCATGACATATAGTTCTTTGAGGGAATATCTGCATTATATGGAAGTAAATCCTTCATGAAGGTAAGAATGTAATAGATTTATTTATTAGAAATTCCATACATAGTTTTCCCCTGAAACAATTGGATTAAAAATTATTTCCTTTTCATTTTATGGCATTGTCAATATACTGGAGTCGTGGCAGCATCATTCAATTTTTTCACCCTGACAATATCATCATTTTCATTAGATGCATCATTTTTCCTCATATCAAAGTCTTGTTGAGTCAAAATCCTTTCATTTTCGTGATGATGAATAAACAAAAATGGGTTATCTAACAAATTCTCCAGTCCAGTCCTTTCATTTTGATCATCAGCAATTTGAGATTTTATTTTATCCCCATTCTGATGCCACACATTGTAGTTTTCATGAAAAGTATATTTGGTTATGTGGTATCTGACTTCTTCATGGCTCAACCAAGGTCTACCAACACAGTTGGAACATGGGCATTGTATGTGACCAATATATGAAGCATTGTGAAATGCAAAATCTAAAAATCTCTCCCAATTGTTTTGAAAATTTCATGAGATCCGATCGGTTTCATACATCCAACTTCTATCCAATCTGTAAAAATAATTTTTATAAGTCATTTCGTCATAAGAAATTTGATAAGATTGAAGTATAATCGAAAATATATTTAAGGAATAATTCCAGTGATATTTCAAGTTAGTGAAATAAATGGAGAAAAGTTGAGAATAGAAGGATATCCTTATAACTAGCTCTAGTGGGTGGGGGTTGTCCATTGGGGTGGGGTGGTGACCAGGGGGGTTGTCCAAGGGGGTGGGAGGGCTGTCCAAGGGGGTGGGGCTATCTAGGGGGTGGGGTTGTCTAGGGGGAGGGGAGGTGTTTGGGGGGGGGGGTTCTAAGGGGGTGGGGTTGTCCCGAGGGGTGGGGATTTGTCTAAGGGGGTGGGGCTGTCCAGGGGGGGTTGTCCGGGTGGTGGGGGTGTCTAGGGGGGTTGTCCAGGGGGTGAGAGGGTTGTCTTGGGGGTGGGGTGGTGCCCATGGGGGGTTGTTCGGGGGGTGGGGGTTTCTAGGGGTGGGGTGGTGTGGTGTCCTGGGGGGCTATCTGGGGGTGGTGGGGCTTTCCAAAGGGTTGGGGTGGTGTCCAGGTGGGTTTTCCATGGGGGATGGGGTTTCTAGGGGTGGGGGTGTCTAGGAGGTGGGGTGGTGTCTAGGGGGTTGTCCAAGGGGCGTGGGGGTGGACACTCTCCTCCCTACATGGACATCCCACACCCCCCTCCTAAGTAAAATTTTTATAAGCAAATCATCATCAATTCTCTGATCCCATCCGACCATACGATACCACCCTAGGAATACCCATTAACTTGGTAATATCCTAATGTTATACACAATACCATAGGACATAATCGATATAAAGACAATCTAATCATCCACCCTCATCCACATCCTATCATAACACCACTATAGGTTGTATCCATACCCCATGGGCCACAAGGAACTCGCATAACCATTTCCAACTTACCCAAATCACTCAATAATATAACCCCAAAGAGTCACTCAGACGATTATCCATTTCAAACACATTCTGTGTAATACATAAATGAAAAAACTAAGGGTGTAACCACATATCATCTTATGTAGAGATGTCACTACAAAAATTATAACAAAACAAAACCACACTAGGATAAAATCTTAAATTTATCAATAGTGACAACAAGATAAATAATACCAATCAACAAAACATGTTATCACATTATACGTGAAATCGATGAATCATATTTCTACTATACTGTACGTGAAATCCCACATACAACTAGATTCATTATACAACTAATACCTCTCACAATTGAGATAACATAACCAACAAAATATATAACCACAATTATTCAAAACCTCATATTGGTTTTCACTATCCACATGGCACACTAGAATGCATTAATTTACAAATGTAAAGGATTAACACTACAAGGAACTTCTACCCAAGGCCCCCATCACATTAAATAATATAAAACCTCAATCTCATGATCAGCTCTTGCAGAAGGGTCTTGTGGAAAGGGAATATTATTGGAGAAATAGAAATGCAGCAAGAAGTAGACAACATGGATCTCGTTTAGGAAAAATCAAAATAGATAACAAAAAAATAGATAAAATACATTCCAATTAAAAATTAGAATTATTGAATTACAGAATTACCAGATTGATTACCGAGAGAGCTTTGAGAGATACCTTGGGGTAAAGAGAGAGCATCGAGAGAGATTAGGTTTATGGATGCAATCACGTGGAGGGATTTTGGATCTGCTACTATTTGGGAGAAACTTTCCTAATGGTTTGATAAAACGGTTGGTAAAGAGTTTATTTACCAACCGTTTTTGAAACCCGTTGGTATATATATTTCTTTTCCCAATGGGTTAGTCAAACCATTGGGAAAAGCTTGTTGTCGTCCCATTATCCCAACGGTTTGAAGAAACCATAGGAAAAAATTATGTATACAAATGGTTTATTCAAACTGTTGGTACAAAGGGGTTGGGAAAACAAAACTTTCTAGCAGTGAATGAGTATTATATTATTTAAATAAAAAATGTTACAAAATTTCACTCTCTTTGTTTTTAATATATATTATGTGTTTACATATAGAAAAAACTAACTATCACTCAATATTATTATAAATATTGTGGATAAGGTAATTATTTTCATGAAGGAAATTCATTTATAATTTTCAAAAATTATTTAATTAACATAAATTCTTACACAATAGCGATTTAGTATTTCCTAAATTAATGAAAACATATAATGAAATATTTTAAAAATATGAAATGAAATATTATTTGAGTTATTTAATTTGAAACATCAATGTTATAGGATAATATTACATATTGTTTTTTTCCTAAAGGATTTTATTCTAATTTATGATTTTCTTTAATGTATTTTAGGTCATGTTATATTAATAGTGTGTAAATTTACTATAATGATATATTATGGAAATAATATTTTAAAAAACAACAGAAATTTATAAAAATATTATAATAGAGTAAATGTGATAATATCTGGTTGAACATGGAAAACTTTTCTATCTACATATTTTTGGGTACCGTTTGTATTGTGAATGAATTTATTATAATATATTATTTTGAAAATATTCAAAAGGTCCCATCACATTAATTATAAAAGGGAACATCCCCCAAAATTATTTAAAAAAATGAACATTAATTATTAATTAATTTCTAACAATTTATCTTTTAAAAATACCTAGACACATTATTGAGTTGTTTAACTTCCCAAAATAGAAACACTAAATCAAATTTGAGGGTATCTAAAGGACCCCTTTCAAAGAAGTGGAATCACCTAAACCGATCACGTTATTTTATTTTATTCTTTATATCCTATAAATATATGGTATTAATAATAAAATAATAACTTAATTATCCTTAATGTTCATTTATTTTATTATTATTATGAAAACACCATTATAAATGCCTTTTCCAATCAAATGAGAAGTGACAGCATCGTTCATGTATACGTATGAATTACTGTCTCTACATTGAGATATAATTCATTTCTCATCACCATATTTTATGGATGTTTATTATGTTGAGTTTTATTTTTATATATGAAACTTATGAAAGAATTAATATTATGTATTAATAATATAATATCTATATCCTTACCTTCCAAACTATTGGAAAATGATAATGTCCTTCAAGTGAACGAGTGGACTGCCACATCGAGAAGAAATATGATTTGCTTTCATTTACATTTTTATTGGATGGTAATAAAGATAGATTTAATGAATTGATATTATATAAATATATATATTTATCATTATTAATTAAAGGTGAATTTATTTATCCTCCATTGACCCCATTTGTCAAAAAATTATAACATTATTCATACATATGTACGTCTTAACCTCACCATGAATAGTATAAATCATTTTTCTATATCCATATTCATGGATGGGTATAATTATATATGAGTTAATATATATAATATTTATATGATGATTAGTATGATTGGGGTTATGTAACAAAGGCAAATGTTCATGGACTAGAACTACTAAACTAAAATAATCATTATAATTGTAACAATTAGCACTTAAAAATATTGATTTATTGAAAAATGGGTGTTTATATGGAATAACAGGATAATATATTATATTATAAGTAAGAAAATTAATTTTTTATAGATATATATTAATATAAATTTTGTAATTAATAGGTAATATTTATTTCAAATCATGATAACTAGAATTAAGTGATTTTCATCTCACTTTTATTAGTATGGAACACTTGAAATATACATTACTCTTTTCATTTGATTGTTATATATACTTACCATGATTGAATGTTATGATTATTATCATGTAATTTTGGGATTTATGACTCCATATTTTTTTCTTTCATTGTGTTTATGACACGAAGGATTCCATCATGGTAGAGGTTTTACATTACAACCTCATTGTTTATTAGGATTTATTATGATTAAGTTTTGATGATGAAATATTATAATATACATCTCTAGAAACATATGAATTTTATTCTATTATATTGAATTATTTAAAATAAATTTTTTACTTTCACTTCCTTAGATTACATACTAAATAAAATGAAAATCTATTTTTATAGAAAATATATTTCATTTCTCTATTCATTAAAAAAACATTTTGTTCCATATCTTTTTTTTTTCTAAAACCATATGAAAGAATGATTTTAGTATACCAATATTTTTTTTGAAAGTCATCTTGTACGTGATTATTTTTTTACAAAATGGTTTGGAAGGAATATTCTTGTCATTTTGTATGATTTTTTTTAGTTTTTTAACAGTGTGAAAGAAATTTTTTTTACTTATATGACATGAAAATATTTTCCCACTATCATGACTAATTTTTTATTTGAATCTCACATTATATGATTAAAATTTTATTTTAAAGATAACGGTTTCCTATAATTATTTAACAGTTTGTAATATGTTAATTCAAATTAAAAAATTTATTTTTCTCCAGAATTTTATAATGATCTTATAATGATATTTCTACTCATAACTGAAAACTACACATGAATTCACTTATGATATATGTGGGATATTATATAATTACACCATCATTATTATTTTTTTGGATAGTCTAAAAATACATCGAAAAATATTTATGAATCCTTTTTCCATTTGAATGGTTTAATCTTCTATGATATGTTGAAATGTTTATGAAACCTATTTTTTATGGGTTAAGATTGCATTAAATTTTTAAGAAACCACTTTATTTTTATTGATTCTAATTTAATGAATTATTTTTTATTTTCTTGAATAGATATTTATTATTTTCATTTTGTAATGTATGGGACCTACATCTCCCTCCAATTCATTGGTAATAATTTATAACCTCCTAATAAAAACTAGACTAGAATGGGGAGTGAACCGTGTTTGGTAATAGACTTTTTCCACTATGATTGTATTGGGATTAAACTATCTATACTATTTGGGATTGGGTAGTGAACCCAGTTTAGTATTGTTGTATTAGAAAATATCCTTGACACCAATAGAAATTATATTCTATTTTTAGGTTTATGACCCAATTCTGTGACTTATTAATTTTTTTTACTACCATGGCTCTTGTTCATTAATTATTTTATGGACGATTTAATATGAAATTCCTTGAATTAATCCATGAATAAAAATAATTATCTATGATATTTTGGGTATATAAATAAAAGTTTATTCTCATGATCTCATACCATTATTCAAATATGATTCTTATATGATCATTTCTATCTCACTTTTTTACCCTGATAGAGAATCATATCAAACAATTTCTTATGATTCCTTTCCCTATGTTATAATGAAAGGTTTTATGTAAGATATATAAAATCATGGTTCAACTTATGAATAAATAATAAAGATATGATATAAATGTTTTATGAAACAATTGTTTATGTTTCCATGTTAATATATGTAATAGACCTAAATGATTCTCGAATGGATCGAAATGTTATTTAATGAATATAAATATATTAATATATAAAATATATGAATTAAAAGATTAGGTCACATAAAATATGGAATTACTTTAAGGTGGCTCTATAAAATACTTTACAAAGTACATATATTATGAATTTAGTTCAAGGGAGTGTCCAATACTGGGAAACTCTAAAGGGATTACATATGTTTTTTTTCAAAATAAGTCCTATAGAAAGAATTATTAATCTTCTTTCACTATGTGATAACATTTTGGTTTACCAATATTCCATTCAAAATGAGTGCATTTGAGATCCGATAAATTTTCCAAATGGGTTAGCCTATCTTATAGAATATTCCTTAAGATTCCATCATGTTTGTACATCGAGGTGGGAATGTGGTATTTATAGGAAATGATAGATATCGACTTTCCAAAAATATTTTTCATCAAAAAACAATAGATATAAACTTTCAGGAAATGGGTGGACACATGGTGGTTCATGATAGATTCTCATGGTGGGTCAAGAATCACCACCTGGCAATAACATAACATGAATGCTAAAAATCCCTTTTTATTCACATATAACCTCAACTCACCTGCCCTACAAAAATAATGATATGTTATAAGGTGATTTGAATTTAGTTCTAAATTATCACCTAAAAACATGTGATAATCATTTTTTATGATCATTGAATTATGTGAATAGACTATATTATTATCGAATGATTATATCAAAAAAAATTATATTATTCTTAATGGGTTTTATAAGATTACATAAAATCATATTTTTCATATTTTTATTCTTCTAGTGAAAATACAAGACACCATAAAAATTCCATAAAATTTGATATTTATGCCTGCTTTGGATCCATGAACAGACTAATAAAATACTATAAAAAGAACTATAAACACTAATAATAGGTTCTCCCATATAATGTTCATATTGATTCAAGAATTTTCTATGAGAACCTTAAAACTCAGTTTACAGATTTGATATATATATATCATTAGTAATGTGTAAAACCTATGGCCTACTCTCAGAGGGAGTTCCTCACCACCACATTATTATATTTTGGAAAAAATTTGAAGGATATCCATTTTTTAGTGTGTGAGACGTTTTACAATGCATTGAAATCTCACTCACTTAATCATCTGTCATGGAAATCCCTATTTCTATTCGAACCCAATTTTTTGAGGTAGGAAAATTTCAAGGATTTTATGGAAATGTTATTTTCAATACTTTTTTCATAATAAAATAATCCACCCCTTCCCCATAAAATTAGATTCATTTGAAATGATATGAACCTAATTGTATGGAAACACATGGAACTTTCTTTCATTATATAAACATATGGTATATGTTTAGAGATAAATTACTAGTGGGATAATGTTCCCCAAGAAGACATCCTCGACTAACATAGTTTTCTATACACTAAATTTAAATTCATGATAACCAATGAAACTGATAAATATTGATATCAACACACTATAAAAACACAAGAAATATGAACATGAATGGAGTGAGATATTAATGGTTCATAAATACTTGAATAAGAATGGTTTCCTTCTGGTCATGGATAATGTTTCGGTATAGGAATTAGTACAATAATGGTAATAGTATTGTTTTCCCGTTTTTATGTGAATGGATTTCCTCCTAGGTGTGTATCATGGATGTGTATTTTATAAATACATTAATTATAAAAATATATTTTATCGATTTTTATATGTATGGTTGTGATATAATGTGTTGAGGATCATGAATGGGAAATCATGGAATGAGCATTCGAATATACTAGAATGATCAAGAATCCTAAAACTATTTATTCAAGTGTCACACAAAAATTATCTATACACATGTGCTAGGGAAAAGGAAATTTTCTCTTTATAATCTATACCAATGTTCCTAGAATATATAACATTACTTTTTTAGTATCATATATTAGACCATAAAATATTTGTGTGATTTATTCATTTTCATTTTTCTCTTATCCATAAAATTTACTAAAGTCTCAAATGAGGAAAGCATAACAAACATGATTTTACCTTTTACATATGTCACACATTATTGGTTTTTAAATTAATTTTTTTTATTTATTTTCTACATTTTAAATTTCTCATCATTTTCTCAGTCTTGGAATATTGAAACATAATTTACAGAGGAAAAAATTTCTATGAAAACTCCCTTGGTGGGGTGTATAAAAATGGTTATTTCAATATTCATTTCCATATGTAGTTTACCTTCTTGAATGTAAAACAGATAAGACTTGATGACTATGGCCAGATAACATTATGTAAGTGAGGTGGTTTTTACAACTATGTTGAAAAAACTAATCCCAACATGAATAGAGAGTCAACATCAAGAATGAAAATGTTCATAAGGAATGGTGTATGATATTTATGTTAATAGTGATTCGACAATATGTTATTAATTTTTTAGGTCATATATCTTTCATAAAATGTTTTTATAAATTAATGTTGTATATATTTGACCAAAAGTGTGAAAGATAGTTTAAATGGAAAGGGAAAAGACAAACCCGACATGAATTGGAGACAGATTCTAATATAAACAACATGATGATAAAGGGAATGAAACATATAAGGATAATAATTTAAATATAATATCATGAGGGTTAGGTTCATGTGATGGGTAGAAATAAATGGTTCAATGATGATATGTCGTATATTGGTTTTCAAAGTTGGCATGTTTTATAAATTTGTATCATCAAGGGTACAAAAAATGACTAGTTAGTGTTTTTGTTGTGTTTACCATAATGTGTCAGCTATGAATTATAAATGATGAGGTGGGACATGAACTTCATTTATGAATTATATGAATTCTATAATAACAAGTTCTGATATAACGGAGTTAATGAATACAAAAATTAGAAAACATTATTCTTAGTAACAAAACATGATTATATATTGCATGAAATATTGGGATGCATATATAGATCCATATTGGCGGTGTCAATTTGTATCCAAATAGAAGTTTCTATAATTGTAGGATGCAAACATTATCAATAGAATTTCATACATGATATTATTCCCATAATTTTGAATTTAAGTAGGTTTATAATGAAAAGGAATATTCAAGAAGGATTTGGGAAACCTAAATGTGACACCATTTTTAGGCAACACATATTTGGGATAAAGGAATATTACATGAAATTACTCTAACTTTTCCTCAGACAAGTGGGTTGAACAAGCATGAATTTTTTCCGTGGACATATAGTTGACCCACTGGAATTTATGATTCCTCTCTTTTCACTCTAATTTTTTTTCTAAAAAGTGGAAGATAATTTCCTAGAGAGTGGCTAATTGTGTTTTTATTAGGACACCATTCACAGGTTTTAGTATTGATATGTTCTATATCTCACTAACCTTTAGTATAAGGTCTTGAAAACTAGTACAATTAATAGATAGATTATATGGCTTTACAACCATAACCAAACACTATTTAAGCCTATAGTCATATAATGTTGACAAAAATTGTGGTGTATTCTCCCTACCAGTGATGTTGAGGTTGACCCGATGTTAATGAGATATAAACTTCTAGTATATACTCTCCTGGGGTAATAGTGAACCATGATTAAGGTCAAGTTACTTAAACATAAATGGATTATAGGTTTTATCTATCAGGGGAAAGGTAAAACCATTGTGATTTAATATTCGAATGATAATATTGTATATCATTGAAAGGTGATCCCAAAGTTTTAGTTTATAGTGCTTGGACTATATGAGTGAAGTTGGTGAAGAATTAAAACCCAAATAGGTATCAACATCTTTGATTGGTGAAAAAAAATCAAAATGGAATGATGATATTTGGAATAAGGACTCGAGGTTTTTGGAATGAAAATAATGATATGAGATTAGTATGAAAGGGATGATCACTAAAAACAATTTAATAATGGGTTGTATTATAGTAATGTTGGTTCATATGGTGATTAATGGACATTATCACTAAGGTGAAAAAAATTAAATTACTTTTCATACCATACTGGGATTTAATATGTACAACCAGATTGAGGAACCATATGAATATAAAACTATTTGACCCCCTGGAGTTTTATGTAATAATTACTAGTATCCATGATATGAATTATGAAGGTTTGATTCACTCAGACTAAAATGTGTGATTTATGACAAAGGTATTTTAATAAAATGTGATGTGGTAATTCAACACATGATCATTCCAAGAGTAGGATATTATAAAAATATTTAATGTAGTGAATATTAATAATGATTCATGGATGATTCCAAAATATACGGTCCAAATGTCACTATGTAAATTAAAATATCAGGAATCAATCCATACTTGGTTCTTATAAATGAATGTCCCCTATAATGATTAAACTCAAATTTTAGGGAGGTGGGTTTTTATATAATAGGGTATGATTAGACACCAAAGGAAACCCATAGTTTTTTCTTGTTTATTTTTTATATTGTAACCATGTATTAATATTGGGGTCTAGTCACAAAGAATTTTATAGACAAGGGGTTAATTTAAACTACTATAGGGTATTATATGTCAGGTTGTCATACATTGATATTTATATTTTGATGGATATATAATTAATATGTAATAGACTAATCAGAGTAGTTTATGGTTATATAGGCTGAACCATATACCATGTAGTTTCACATCACGTGGAAAATACATATATGTTTATCTATTTAATGTATTAAGATGTGGAAGGTATGTTGTGAATTTTAACATCATTATAGATGGAAAGAGATGACAAATAGTTTAAGGTCGCATGATGAGGGCCTCAGGTAATGTAGATAATTCTAATGGGATAAGAGATTAGATGATTTTTATTTTAAGGTGATTTGATGAGGAACTTATCTCTTTTAGTTTAACTTCATGTGATAAGGACTTAGATGTTATACAGTTTAAGGTCACATGGAAAGGACCCTATGTCGGAGGATTCCAAAAATATCGATTATGTGAATGATGAGTTATATTTTTCTCAGTGTTAACCCTATTAATAGAAACACAACATTGATGAAAGATTCAATACATTTGAGAAATGTCGAGTATTTTATTTTGATTTACTATCTGGTCCATGTTATGTTATTCATCCATCACTACATATTCCAAAAACAATATAACTCAATCTATATGAAGTTCTTATAAATTCATTGTATAAGGGGATATTAGGGAAGACCATCCAGGGATGAAAATGACTGAACTGTCAGTATGGGGGAATATTGGTATTATAGATTAAGTTAACTATGACACATAGATGGATAAATGAAACCATCATTGTAGTGTTCCTTAATATTGGAGAGATTCTCTGTGGGGTAAGATATTAAATATGTTGAATCTTTTTCTAAACTGAGGATAATGTAACAATCTATGTTGGAGGATCTTGTATTGATCTGTCTAATATGTATGAGGGTGGAATTTTCACATCAACATAGGATCAAAGATATGGATCTATCTTCTCGAGACGTTCATATAGGCATCTGGTTCTCATGTAAGGTGATTGGGCTATGCATGATAGGAAACTATTAGTAGTTTATGATCTTAAAGGATGATTCATATTTGGTATAGTTTAAGGTCTTATGATATATACTTATTTAGTTCTTCATATATCCACCTTGTGTGTGGAATAGGGTGACCTAATCTAAAAAATGGGCCTATAATGGGGAAACGTGTCTCGAATTATGGGAACTATGAATCAAGATGGAGAAAATATGTGGTCATGATATTAAATTTTACCATCAAAATACAATTTAGGAGTCACATCATATCTCATCATAATATTAATCTATCCACACATAGTTATTATATAGTATTTTCAAAATAGATTAATCTCATGTGTTCTGATGAAATATGGGTTTAGCCTTCCTGAATGGCCATTGAAAAACTAAATAGAAGTGGAGAATCTAGAAAAATATGGTGAAATTGATCATATTAGTTTAATAAAATTTTTGAGTGCTATTAGGAAATTACTACCTAACATAATTATATATCATACTAGTGTAACAATTGAGACACCCATTGTTCTTATGAGAACAAAAGTTTCACTAAAATAAGGGATTTTGTATCAATGAACTCATAAATCAATACATGTTTCATGTTAAGGAATTTATCTATGGGTTTTAAGTTTTTCTATGTATTTTATGGTCTTATGGAAAGGAATAAATGGTGTAAACATTAATGAATCACAATTGAGAAAGAAAAAAGTCGGGAGGAGAGATTGAATACCTTGTCTCACTAGAATCCTTGAGCTTCTCGGGATCCTCTCCCTAAAATCCTAGATGGAACAGACATGAAGGACATCCTCAAGCCTGAGAGGTTTGAATCCCATCATTTTTTGATCGCTCAAAAGAATCAGACTCCCAAATTTCATGATTCTATCACAAAAGTCCATACGAAAGATACCCGGGATGAGCATACACGCACTCGCCCTTTCACTGGTAGATCCCATGGGATATCATTCTTGGATGTGCTGAAGGGCTATGATCCAAGCACAGACATTATTAAGAAGCCTACTATTTTCAAGAGACTTGATGGTGGTGTTTTCTTGGTGGATGTGGATATGGATGAACTTCATCAATTCACACATATGTGAAAATTCTCTATAATGGGATGAGTCTCCTATATTAAAGGTGATTTTCCTTGGCCTCTTTCAAATTTTCATATGTGTATTGCTCATTTTTGGAATGTTTCAAACAGGAAATTGATTCCAATAGGGAAAGGCTACTTTCACATATTGCTAAAATCACTAGAAGACTTATAGATGATTTGGAGAATTGGAAACCATAATATAAAGCTAGGAAAACATAGAACTTCTAATTAGTACTATACTTTTAACCAACACACATATAAAAACACAATATCACATGTTTAGGTAAACCTTCATGGCCTTAATTGGTTCTTTTGGAACCCAAAAATTCTCAATGACATTGTTTCATGAATAGGAACCCCTCTGAAAATCGATCATAGAACATTAAATGCTGACCTTGGGATCCTTTCTAAAATTATGGTGGAAATTAATTTAGACTCAAAGCTTCCTAACACAATCAACTTCACTGCGAATGAATACAAAACAGAAATATGAATTGAATATGAGAAGAATCCTCCCTTTTGGGACTTTTTTAAAATTATAAGTCACAAAATCTCTAACTGTAGAGTGATTAGAATGAAAGTAAACTAGCTAATTGATAATTATTGGAAGGAAACTAGGAGGAATAAAAAAGATAAATCTCCCATGATAGAGATATCTGAACCCCCCCCCCCCCAAGATGAAATCTGGATTAGAAAAAACAATATTACACAACTAGGGGGCACCTCAGGTATAAACTGGGCAGATGTTGCAGAAGAGTCCCCCTCAATTAATGATCAAATAATTTTGGAAGAACTATAAAACATGGTCTTATACACTGTCCAGATTTACAATGAGAAGAAAAAATATTCAAGAACTAACCTCATCCAAGATGTAGATCACACAACACCTCTGCATAAGGATGATGGTCCTGAGATTTCCACAATTCAAAATATGGTGAAATACACCCTGGATTTGGGTACTGGACAAATTCAGAATCCAAATGCTGTAAATTCCACTAAAATCTCAGAGAAAAATGTTGAATACAACAATAAGACAGATAAGGTAGGCTCTCCTCACAATCAAGGCACGTCTGTTGCTCTGAAAATCAAACTTCCACTGGACAAAGTTCAGAATCTGGTATTCCTTTGGCCACCGAGAATGACACTCTGATCATAATGCATTCCACTAATAACTAATTAACTGTAGTCGCCAAAAATTTGGAATCTGTCAACCTGATTAAGATAACTCCTCCCTCGGTAAAAGCACATGCACAATCCCAAAGCATCAATTTCACAAAACACATATTACTCGAACAACCAGGGGTGAAATAAATTGTTACAAACAACTCAACTATCACACAATCCTCTTTTAATAGGTCTGGTATTAAATTTTTTTCCATGTTGTCCTGTAACATGACACCCACAACTCCAAATCATAAGAACTTAGAAATACAACCTTCTAAAAATGGCACCTCTCTAAACCTAGATAATGAAATTACAATTGAAAATGATGAACCAACTTCTATTTTTCCATCTCCCTCTATCACTATAAGAAGCCCTGACATATCTGAATGTGTTGAGGCTCGAAATAAACCCTCTAATAATGAAGTCATGGCACCTAAACTGATTTATCATAGTATCATATTATAAGTACAAGAAACTCAGCCCGTGTTGGTTATGAATGTTTCTATTGAGAAAATGTAGAGCTTTCCAGATCTGGACAACATCATGAAATAGAATGCATCCACTCCATAGGCACCTAGTACATTTTCCCCTTATTTTATATACGATAAGAATTCTAAAACTAGAACCTGAAGGAAGAACACAACAAAATCTAGAAATAATAAAGAATATACTTCTTATAATTAGATAGTCTGAATATCTTCAAGAAATAAAGGTTCTGGAAAAAAGAAAAAAGGGGTTTCTAACTCCAAAAAATAATTTTAATGAATATCTTTTTTTGGAATTGTCAGGGAATTGCAAACTCTGACACATTCAGTGTTTTAAAAATAATGATATAAACTCATCACCCTCTTTTATTTTCTATTGTAGAGCCAAAAATTAACTATGCCTCTATGTACTCCTACATGTGTCAAAACAATTATGTTTTTACTGGTGTAATCTCTATTAACATTAATGCATAATCCTTATGGCTTTTCTCACATTTATCCTTACAGAATACTAGTGTGTACAATATCTCTGATCAGATTATTATTTACAATTTTAATATTGACGTCACACATTTCTACTACTCTTTTTTTATGATAATAATATATATCAATAAAAAAGAACTCTATGGAATGAACTTTCTTTTCTTTGAACTAATATTAATGCACCCTAGTTTATTATGGGTGATTTTAATGCCATTCTCAACTCAGGCGAGAAAATTTGACACTCTCATTATTCTATTTCCACAAGATAATTTAAAACCATAATAGATGACAATAATCTCATAGAAATTAATCTCACTAGTGAAAAAAACAACTGGTATAGAAGGCAGTACAAAAAATTAGTTTCCTCTAAGATGGATAGAGCCTTCAAGAATGTCATGGCTTTAGATAATCGGGACACAATCTCCAGTATTACTCTTCATAGACTGAACTCTGATCATCACCCCATCCTTATCAGTGTCCCCAAAAAAAACATGAAACCTCATATACCTTTTAGATTTAACAATTCTTGGTTCTCTGATGATGAGTGATCTCAAATCATTCAAAACTTTTGGTCCTCAAAGACTCATAACAATGATATTCTTGACTGTAGCCTCAAATTAAAACATGTCAAACTGAATCAAAAAATTTGGTGCTGTTCTAAAGGAAAACAAATTAATAATGACATCATGACACTATAGAAAGAGCTCAATGATATTAAAAACAAAAAAATCACCTATGATCTCAACATTTATCCTACTCTTGAACTAAACATGGAAATCAAACATAACACCCTGCTCACTTTCAATGATAATATGAGAAAACAAACATTTAAAGATAAATGTTTAACAGAAGGTGACATAAATACTAAATTTTACAATTCTCTTCAAATAATAAACAAGACCTACATGCCAATATATCTTTTAATGGATGGGGACATGCTCCTTGACAATATAGAAGACATCGGTCATCATATCATCTCCCACTATGAAACCATTTTCAATGGTCTTGATATAAACAAATACCTCCTACCTTATGTAATTCCCCTTGTGATAAATGATGAGGAAAAATCCTTCCTTCTTAACACCCTCAGGGATCATAAAATCAAAGAAATTATCTTTAGTCTGAACCCTGATAGTGCCCCGGGCCCTGATGGTTTCAATAATTGGTTTTTCCAGCATTACTAGGATGTGATTCAGATTGATGTTTGTAAAATTGTTAAAACCTTTTTCACAAATGGGGTTCTCCCTCACTCTCTAAATTACTAGTTTCTCACCATGATACTGATGGTAGATAACGGCTCTAAGATTCATTTGTTTAGACACATTTCTCTTATCCACACCCTTTTTAAAGCCATCACAAAAATCGTTGCCAACAGGCATTCTAATCTCATGAACAAAATTTTCTCGTGGAACCAATTTGTATTTATAAAGGGAAGATCCAGTAAAGACTACATTTTCCTCACAACAGAGTGTGTAAATAATTTGAATAAAACCAATAGGGGAGGAAACATTGTGATTAATATTGACATCAAAAAAGAATTCGACACAATGGACTGGAGCATTATTTTAAAAGTCCTCCAGGGTTATAGTTTTCGCACCTCTTTTATATCTGCAATTAGAACTCTTCTCAACTTGGCGACTATCTCCATCCTAGTCAATGGCTCACCTAAAGGTAATTTAAAAAGAACTAAATGTGTGAGGCAAGGTGACCCCCTTTCTGCCATTCTCTTCTCTATAGTAGAATACTACCTTAGTCGTCTGATCAACAGGCTGGTAAGCTAGAACAAAATAAAGCCCATTCATGTCTCTAGAAATGTGAACACTCCCACTCATTTTTTTACACTGATTACATCATCATTTTCCTTTAGAGGGATAAAAGAAATATTCTTTACCTAAAAAACGTTCTATCAGACTATGAAGAGGTTTCAGGTCAAACCATTAGCTGGAACAAATTTTGCATCTTCTTTGGGATGAATTTCCCTTCCGATAGAAAATGTAACATTCTCAGTGACCAGGGTCTAAAAGAAGGCATGCTTCCACTCACATATCTTGGTGTTCCCATTTTTTGGGGTAGACAAAAATATTGTCACTTTATGACTATATTTGATCATGTTCTTAATGAAATTTATTCTTGGAAAGGTAAATCTCTCCTATGGCTGGTAGAAAATTCCTGGTTAAATCATCTATTATCTTGATGATGGATTCATCAATGATGGTCTATAAATGGCCAATTATACTCATTAAAAAAATGAACACATCTATAAAGAACTTCATTTAGACCGGTAGCACTCTAGAAAGAAAACTTGTGACTGTTCCCGAGTCAACTTGTTGAAACCCCATCAAAAATGGTGGTATTGGTATAAAAAATATCAAACACTTCAATGAATCCCTTCAAGAAACACTCACTTGGAATCTTTTTCACAAAACCTATGAAGAGATTTCCTTTATTAAAAAAAGATTTCTAGAAAAACATAATAAGGGAAACTCTAACTTCATTAACTCATCTATCTAGACCTCTATCAAAAACTCCTTCACTAATATTATGCATAACTATAGATGGAGTTATCTAGAGACTCCTCCATGAAATTTTGGTTGGATAACTAGACTAGCATGCCTTTAATATCCATGTTGATTCCTGATCAAACCCCTAATACTACCAACCAGTCTATCGTAGTAATTTCAAACTCACAACATGATCACCTTCCTGACACTATTCTAAACATTATTGACAACAACTCTTTCTATCCCACCAATGACTTCTTAATTTGGGAACTTACTCACAATGGTATGCTCAACTCAAAAAATTTCTATAAACACTATTTTTGTAACCTAGAAAACGACTATAGTTGGATAAAACACATCAACAAACCTCGGATAAAGCCATCTCAATTCAACCTTATATGGCATCTTGCTCACAACAGAGTGCCCAATGAACTTTTCCTCGAATATTTTGTCATCCAGCTCTGTTCCAAATTCACAATCTATAATCATCACTGGGAAAGTACTAACCACCTTTTTCTCAATTGTGCTACTGCTTCTGCTCTCTGGAACTACATTCTTGACATTTTTTAATGCATATGGTTGAAGCTTGATTTTTCCAAAGATCAACTTAAAAAATGTTTATAAATGGAAGGCCCTCAACAAATCAGGAACCTCTTTCATGCTGCGGTTGCTGAGCTCCATCTTGTGATTTGGTATGATTGGAATGCTATTATTCATCAAAATTACTCAGTCAATCAAAATGCACGCCGAATGAGGATCCTCATTACTATAAAAGAAGCTGCCTCGATTCAAAATGGATGATGCCAAAACACCGTGCATGACTTTGTGATCATGAGGCATCTCAAGATTAATGGAAATTTATGTCAAACACATCATACTCTAGAGGTGTTCGGGTGAGCCCCCTACCTAGATGGATGAAGATTAACATTGATGGAACCTCCAAAGGAAATCTGGGACCTGCTGGATGTGGTGCTGTCTTCAGAAATCACCACAGCCAGATCCTTGTATGCTTCATGGGTAAATGTGACATTTCCACTGCCCTCAAAGATGATATGTTGGGCTTGATTCATGCCATTACCTTTTCAAAACACTTTGGTTGGAATAAGCTTTGGATTGAAGGTGACTCAAAGACTATTGTCCAAGAAATTTAGAATGGTGTAATCCACCTTGCTTGGCCGATTACCACCCGTTGGATGGATTTCTCTCACTCGCTTAGCGATCTTAACTATATCATCACACGTGTTTATCAAGAAGAAAATGTGGTTGCAGATGGTCTGGCCAAAATGGGTGTCAATCAGGATATTACTTGGTTCGAAGACCTCTCCGTTGCTCTCCTTTCCTTGCAAGAAAAAGATTTTAATATGATCCCGTATTTTAGCTTCATGTAATCTTTCTTCCTTTTTTAATAATATTTACGATTTGGTCGTTTTTGACCAAGGCATCACCTTTAAAAAAATGACTCACCATAGTGGTAAAATTTCCTCTCTGATTTTCAATAAGAGGTGTCTAAATTTCATTAATCAAGAAAATCATCCATTTCATATATGATCACAAGAGTCATTCTCAATGTGATAAATAAGTGGTGATTATATGATTACATCCATTCTACAAGTGTCTATATTAGGGTAAATTAAGAATCATTAATCTTTAATGGAAGAGTGTTTAATGGGAATTCCCATACATATTTTATATTCTAATGTCTATTGGGGGAATACCAAATGTGAATCGGGAGAATAAAACACTAGTACTGTACTCTAGAAACATAGGTGGGCGGGGGGGTTTAAGCCCACCAGGCTCATACTTAAGAAATATAAATCTTACATAGAGGAACAATCTATGCATTTTATGGTATTAGAATTAGGGTTAAATATTATCCATTTTAACTTTAGGAAAATTGAATATAGATTTCATGTAGTTTAACTATATTGAATAAGGACCAATATCAATAAATTTAATGTTTTGTGCAATGCAATTATGTGGAAATGTAGTTTATGGTCATGATTATTAGACTGAAGGGGATGTTCAGATTAAATTCATACAACTAGGAACATTTTTGTACAACATAACTTCATATGTCCAATAAGTTATATTCCAAAATTAATGTTATGAAAAATACTTTTTGATATACCTTTCATTTTTAAAAAGTGTGATTCACATGCTATCTATATTGATTTGGGAATACACATCATATAAATTTGACATTTTTTATAGCATAAAATTGTAATTAATTTAGTTATTATTTCAATTATTCTATTTGGTATCATTTGTGTTTGGATTGACAATGACAATTGTCCTTGGATAAATGAATGAATTTTGGTATTCAAGTTGATAGATGTATTTTATAATAAATCCAATTGTTATGTAGCATCTATAAAAATTTCTCCCAGAGAATGCCATGATCATCGAGTCACTCTTGTGATTGTTATTCCACAATTATCTAATCATTGATTGACAAATGAAGACTTTTTAAATTAAATTTTATTTATATAATTGATTATATACAATACACTATAGAATATAGGGTTTCTTACATAGTTGTGTAGTTTGTAGTGTAAATATTCCACAAATAATGATTTCGTTTTTCCATCCACTACTTTTTATCCCTAGGAAAAATCATATTAATTATATTGTATATTGGCTTTTAATAGAATCTATATTAACATTTTCTTATGTTTGATCATTTAAATAATTTTAGAACTAGATACATTAGTCAGGGTGTAGTTTTTTTAACACAAAACAAGGAAATATAATTTATTATCTATAAATAATTTATTAGGGTATCCAAATATGGAAATGGTGATAGACTTCACAATGTCAAAAAAACCTATATACCATAATATATTATGCATTTAGATTATATCCATTTGGAGAAATAGTTGGTTTCCATAAGGATGAACTCAACATCCAAACTGTAATCGGGGGATTAATACCATTGAAACTAATTCTTTATATTGATAATGGAAAGATTATTTTGATTTATTAAGAAACACTGCATGATGATGGATGAAAAACATATGCACCAGGAATGTGTGAAACTATTTTATGATCATTGGAAAATTTTCATTAATTGAAGAAAAAATATTCATGTCTCTTGATTTTACAAGAGATATTTGACCCTAACTAGTGATAACTATAAGATTATGAATGTAATTATTTTATTACATATAGGTCATCCCTTAACATTTTGAATCATCCTAAAAATAAAACTTTTAGAAAGAATTTTATGAATCCAGGTTACTATAGATGGTGATGTGCAATTATCAATGACGAATATTCTCCCTCATTGCTCGATCTGGTGGAAGGATCCCATATTATAGTTAATAAAAAACTAGGGATTTCCATTCACTTGTGGACGCAGATTAACTGGACTGATGCTCATACAATTTAGGGGTTGTGTTAGTTTCATTGATCACTACTAGGATTTTATAGATGAACATGGATACTATCCTATGATTCACAATATAGATAATCATCTCACTCTTATCTTGCTTATCAATGGAAATGTCTATATTATCGAGGGCATCTGTATGATCATTTTTTAAATGTGGAATGTGGGATAATATTTTATATATGGATAAATGCACCATTATCTCAAATAAATAATCATGTAGAGGGTTTATTTCGTCATTCTAAATGTAAAATTCAACTTTTATTTTATTTATTAGCAACTCTGAATTCCCAACAATTTTTAGGTGATCCACTAGAATCTATAGCAACAACTCCAGAACAAGGATGTGGGCCTGATAAAATAAATGATTATAGGTATATCTTTTAGGTAGATACTTGTAAAAGAAAAATTCTACCTATAATGGGGAAAAAATTAAATTCCAAATACAATTCTCTAATACGTTTGGTTTTCTATTGTTTTTTTGTTGAGCTTCGAGAAATGATATCACTACAAAACTCGAATGCCTAAGATGCATCCTACAAAGAGAATAAATTATTATCATAGTAATATAAACATAGAAACATGATATTAGGGGTTCAGTAAGATAGTTGGAAGTATAAAATGGACTTCCCCATGAGTGATTTTTATGGTCTGAATCGAATGTAAAACTATTATAACATTACTACCAATAGTACTAGAAATACATTTAGTATTAGGAAACTATGTATATACACAATTAATATAATTAAATACACCAAATGATTCTCATGAATTGAGATAATTTACGCTATCTTCTATGCAAAAAAATAGTTCCAAATAAGTTATCTCGATAGTAGAATAATGAGTCATAGATTCTAACATTGTCTGGATGAGATAATGCAAAAAAATTTGGTTTCCTTTAACAAAATACTATACTAGGATCAAACCAAGAAAATATCTAGATTTTACACATATAATATGATTTTCATTTCTCCAATGGGTGAAATCTGAACTGGTAGGTTGTGGTGGTATTCATTATGGTCGTTGGAGGCTCCATGACAGTCCTCTTACTACTAGAAGAGAGAAAAACAAATTAAATCATATAAATTTAAGAATTCTTTTAGTGAGATTAGAAATAATGGACCTAATTTTTATATGATTTTAAAACATTTCAATCAATTACAGTAGGTTTTATCGTTATAGAATATTGAACAGCACCAATATATTTTGGTGATATGTTTTCATGACGACATACAACAAGTCCATGAGAGTCTCATAATATTACATCAAAATAATAGTTCATGGGATTCATTATTTGGTTGTGTTGTTAGATATTGCACCAGAGTAACTCAAGGTATAAAAATTGATAATAACACAACACTGATTGGACTATTTAGTAAATAATACAACACTCTATAGTTTCCCTCATGATAATCATGATTATATAATCAAAATGCATTGATATGTTTTTAGTGGAATTTATGAAAAAGGGAATTACGTATTAACAATATATCACTTGGGGAGCATTGAATAGGGTGGTTTGAACATTATATGGGGTCATCCACATCTTGTTCTTACTAGAATACCTGTCTAGTATTTCTAGTCCTTGAATTCCAGTCATTGCATTAAAACATAATGCTATGATAATGATCAAGAATTAATATATTAGGAAATGTCTATTGTGGTCCTTAAAGATCTAAATATTAATGACCATTATAAAAATTATGTTTTTAACCACATTGGATAATTAAAAAATCATATTATGTTGGATTTTAATATGTTTTCATTATCATATTCTATATTGGGAGAATGATTTTGATTTATTCTTATTAAATGTTCTTTTTAATTTGTGTTAATAATATGGAAGGCATGGGTGATGGGTGGACACCATAGGATTCCTTCCCAATATTTCTACATTATTCTATTATAAAACATATTGATTACATATTTTATGAACATATATATTTTAAAATCCTTAGGGGCTTTGTATAAATTAATCAACATGGAATTTGAGTCCTCCCATGTATCAAGTTTCACCTATATAATCTCATCAATAGTGGAAGAGATTACTTCCTAAAATATTAAAGGGGGATATTTAATTTCAACCACCTCGTCAACCTCTACCCTAGTGTTATAAATTCCCAAAGATAGAAGTTCTTTTTTTGTATAAAAATTATTTGAGGATTTATTTATCTCATATTAGTGATAAATAGGTGTATATATATTTTAAAGGGTATAATGTTAGGGAATCACTATCAGGGGAGTTATAAATATATTATCCCTCATCCCTAATATCATTGAGGGAAAAGGTTGTGATGACTTCCTTTGATTTAAACCAATATATGAAGCCATTTTTATTTTCCTCTAATGTTATATGGATTTTTGTTGATATTTAAGATGTTTTAATGATATCATGGTGCATATAGATAAATTTGGATTGTTTATTAAAAGTGAAATTTTTTTAATAATGTAATTTTCATCAAATATATCTAATAAACTTCTGATAATATCATCTTAGACAATGTTGTTTTCATAATATAAATAGGTTCTAGTGCAATACTTGACCACTAGACACTCTGTGGAGATGGGACCATTTCCTCTATCATATAAATGGGAAATATATAATCCTATTTTAGTGTACACCAGGGGCTTGTTGGAGTGTTTACCATCCCATGTGGTGTGAATACCTACGTGGAATCACCTTATATTTTATCTTTTTTTTGCTCTCTTTTAGAATAATTCCTCAGAATACTATGATTTAAATGATACAAATGGGGTATCATCATCAAACTATACTCTTACATTCCCATTTATTGAGTATTACACATATCAATGATTTGATGATGGTACTACTACATGTATATTGATCCATAGTCATCCCAATAGAACAAAAAATATTGTGTCACATCAAACTACTATGAACTCAAAATATGATACTAGATACCCAAAAGGTCTTTGTTTTTTATCCTTTAAAGAGTATTTTTCTCAAATTTTCATATCCTTGAATGATAAATATTGAGTTAGAAAAATCAGCATTGACATAACCCACGTGTGGGAGTGTCTTGAAATGAATATGGTTTATCCTAAAGAAACTTTAAATTAAATAACAATGAAGGTTGTATTTCTCAATATTACATGATACATACATTGGTATGATGTTTCATAGGGTATAAATATTCAAATCCTTCTCTAAACAAAGGATACACTATGGAAGTCTCTTCATGATAAAAATTAGTTAATAAAAAATTGGCTTTGGACTAAAGGGGTCTTTAAAGGGACCTGATATGTGCTTCCGTATTCTACGTGAGCTGCATTTATAATTATTATTTTTTTGGGATGTATAAGATACCAATCATCTAAGAGATGTATTTTGATCATTTTCAGGAATTCTATTACGAATTTCTAGTAATAACTTTGTTGGGTTTTTTGGGTTTCTTTTGGGTGAAATTGGAGAAATTTGGAATCCCATGGGGATTTAAACTGTTGGAACATGATTTAAGAAAACTATGTGGTTTTACCCAAAAAATGGTGTTCCCCTTTTTAGATACACATGATGTGGTGCACAATTTTACCAAGCCATCCAGTCTCCCACTACAAACCGTTCACCCTCAAATAGAGTGTATTTTCACATTGGTAACATGATTTGTCAAACCATATGCCACATAATAGAAAGTATGCACCCCATGATTAGGGGATCCTAGTAAATGATCATGGTTTTTTAAACTATCTTCCTCCACCTAGGAAACATTGGGAACAGAATTTAAACCCACTGATTTTTTTAAAATAAATTTACAAACCCTCTAAATTTATTCCCATTCGCGCACACATATCCTAAATTGATTTCCTTCATTGTTGGTGGTCCTGGAGAGGATTCCAAGGCTCATAAAAACTACTTTATTAGAGAATTGAATATCTAGATGAAGGATCAACTCTTTCATTATATGCAATTTCATTTTTGTTTGGTTCTTATATCTCCCATCTCTCTTTCCCAGTGAAGAGGGATGATTTTTCATCCAATAGTGAATCTTAAGATCTTGATTTTATTGGAATTTTTCCTAGGATCTGGGTCATAGATTTTTATCATAGATCTCTTCTGTCATTGTAAAATTTATCATTCAACATCAAATTGATGGTTGTGGGTTGGAGACGTTTGTCAATGATCATGAGTTTGGTTGTATAATTTTTAATTCCTATAGTCTTTATTAAAAATGGTTGTATGTGATTTTATAATTGAAATAGAAATTCTTGGGATTTTTTTTCATAATGATTTAACTAATGTATTACCTTGAGATAGTGAAACCTTTCCTAGTTCCTATTGGACACATTGATGAATTTGAGACCAAACATTATGGAACCCCCTGGGGTGTGTCAATATAATTGAAATGATCACTATGAATTATCCATTTCTAATAAATATTATTGTTAATATTGATGATAAATTATTTTATTTAATTGTTTAAATAATGAATTAGGGAAGTGGTTGATAAATGGACTATGAATGTGGAATAATGAGATGCAATATTTGTTGTTGAGTTATGGGAAAGAAATTTTTGATCCAAATAAAAGCATGGTATATAACTACTTCTATAGACCCCCAATATATATATATATATATTCATTTTATTACTCAGTTGTGGGATATAGACTATTTCACCAAATACCCATTGTGTTCCAAAATACTACTCTAGGACAACAACGCATAAATACAAAATTTTCAATTAAATGACTTATTAAATCCTATTATTGGGTGAAATTTTATATCTATTAGGTTGAAGTTTCAACCTATAGAATGATCCGAAGCTTGTACAATTGGTCCAGTTGTCACTGTGAAACTTAGGTCATAAGTTTTTATTTAAATAATAATTTTAATATGAAAATTGTTTAATTTATCTTATTTAATTTAATATTTATATAAATACTTACAATGTTAAATATTGGAAATTGTATTATAAACTATTGGTTTTTACATACAGAGTTGTACTCACACCCTACCCAGTCTTCCTGATAGGTACCACAATTGAATTCAATTCTATATGACATGATAAGCAAGATTCCTATGTTATATAAAATGGTTGGGATATAAGAAAGAGAATCGATGAGGTAACCATAAATGATGTAGGGACTGATTGGAAGTTATTAAAATGTCATTATTTTTGGGTTTGAATTTGAAACATGACACTGAGATGACATAACATATTTAATACATTAGTTTTGGATTTTTTTTCTTGTTATGGATTCACCATGTGATTCATGGAATTATAATTGTTTTAGTATTTATCTTTTTTATTTATATTTATCATTAGATTAATTTTTCTTGACATTATCTATTGGGATACATTGATAAATAAGGAATAGTAACCCTAAGAAACATATTCGACCCTCACTACTAGTTAAAAGCCTGTAGAATATGTGGAGTAAACCCTGAGATCATGTAACTAACCAGCTTGTGGAAACAGTATGATGCGCCTGGGTCAAGAAATTAAAAATTGGTATCAAAGGGGTATTATTTCCATTTATTTTTTCTTACTTTATTGAAAAGGTATACATGAGACTCTGATGATTTAGGCCTTGGTCAAGAGATTATGAATATGAGTATCAAACACATGTATGGGGTGAAACCCAAGTACCCTAGGTGGGATTAATGTTATTTGTGTTTGATATTAATTTTGGAAGTTAATTCACTATAGGTGATGCGTATTTTGTGTGATATCGTTTTTTTATTTTACCCATAGCTCAGTATGGAACAGATGTTGACTACACATGAATCATTCTTGGAACATAGGATTTTAAGTGGAAAGCTTCATTTTAGCCGCTCAAAGAGAATCAATTTTGCGGTAAGTGGTTTCAATGAAAACGATTTTTCTTTATTTGAGTATTATAAAAGTGAATCCCTTCCAAATAATAAATTTTTAGTTATAAATACAGATTTTTTTTTAATTTAAGACATATAAATATGGGTCTAATGAGAAACCCAGAAATAATAAAGTGTATTCATAATGTCTCCATGGCCTAATTGAGTGATGTTTGAGGGTAATGGTAGTCCATCAATTTTTACCATGTGGAAGAGAATGTGGATGTCTTTTATGGATTTATGTGAAACCCCCTAATATATATTAGAAAATGTTTTATTATGTGTTCTAGGACATGTGTTTATAATTGTATATACAAGCCTCCATGCTGAATTTTTATTATATGAGGATAAGAGGGCATGGATTGAAATGTTCCTCCATCAATGGAACCATAGGCTCTGAAAGTTATGTGTGAAGTATTCAGGGAGAATTTCTATGAGAATTTCTTTTAATTTATGATTTTTTTAGATATGGAACCAGGGTGGGTTTTTCAAAATATGTAAAACCTTACACAGTAGATCTAGTTACATCACCTTTCAACTATAATTTGAGAGGGTGGACCAAAGGTTGATGGGTTCTAGACTGAGTCTATCAAGATTATCCTTACCCATTTAGAGGATTCTTTGGGGAAATGATTCATGGTGGACACTAATATATTGTGTGGTAAAGTGAAACATTAGTGGGAAATTCAATAATTGGATAAGCTAGAAGTGATGGTATGGAAGGAATTCCAGGAGAAGCTCATAGAGAACATTTACCCTGAAACGTTGAGGTTTGAGTGGGCAGTAGACATTATGTAGGTTGCCCAAGGGAGTATGCACATGATGGATTATGCTGGTCACATCACATATTTGTATTGATTTCTCTTGGTATTGGATGAATATGAATAAACTTCTGTGAAATGAATTTGTGATATACTCAAATGTGATACTAAGTCCTATGTTAAGTCATTCGACTGAATAAGCATTCCATGGTAGTGAGTTGGGCTGTCATTTGTGAGGGGAATTGGATGGTGGATTTTCATTAATGTGTAGGTGGTTTCTATTGGGTATCCATGAGGTAAATAGTTTTAGTATTGGATCCATCATAATGAAAACATCAACTTGGGTAACTGAAAACAATATGACCAGAAGGAAAGATTAGTTACTCATAGAGGTAACTCAATATACTTCCACTAGTATAGTAGGTCAAGATACATTCATATACAGTGTCCCCAAAAAATAGTTGAATACCAATCCTACATAAGTATGGGTTACTTATAGTGATATTGTTGAAACCCTCAACAGATGGGTAATGATAGAGATCATGGAAGAATCATAGTTTTAGACGGAGGCCATCTAGGCCATAATAGTCTAGTAGATGGAGTTCTTATGACAATGGTGGTCGAGGTGATGGGTGTGGTTATTTATGAATGAGTATATGAATTAATAGACTGGTTCATCTCAAGGGATTCATATTGAAGTATAAGGAAGAGGGGAAGGACAGTTATATGATGTTCATCCTTCTCTAGTGGACTGCGAGGATGGTCCATCAAAAGTAATATCTACTATTCTGGTAGATTCTATTCTTTCTAGTTCATTATCTGATATTGGATCCTATAATTCTTTTATATATACTCAAATTGTGAATGGTTTCAGTCTTAAAATGGATATAGAGAGTGGGGTTATGGAAATTGACACACCGTTGGGAGTACAGTCATGAGAAATATGTTTATTTATGGAGTTTTCCCTTAAGGTTGGGGAGTATCATTTTCTTTGGGATCTTTACATACTCGACATGTCAATTTTTGACTTGAATTTTGGTATGCATTAGTTAATATCATACCAATCCACATCGATTTTTACAAAGGGATGGTGACCTTTACTTATCCTATGGTTAATATTCATATTCATTGTGGGGGATTTGATATACATGCATGACATATTGGGAAAGTTCATCAAAAACTAGGGGAGCATACCTTCTATGATCTATGACTTTTACTAGATGACTGGGGGTAAAGCATGGTTTCATTATACACATAAGGGACCAGTTCTAGAATGTTTTTTCCAATTACCACTCGAGGATTCCACATAAAAGGGATGTAGACTTTACAGTTGGGATCATACTTAGTGATTAACTAATATCCATTTAACTTTATCAAATGGAACCAATAGATATTCCTGAGATTATTAATAACCTATAATATTTTATGGACAAAGGATTTATCCAATATAGAACATTGCCTTATGGTTATCAGTTTTTTCTATGAAGGATGACATGAAATTTCATTTATGTGTTGATTATTTGATGTTGAACATGATGACAGTGAGGTACCAATATCCTATTATATGTATTGATGATCTCTTGGATCATTTTTGAGTATATTGTGTTTTTTCCAATAATGAATTAAAATTTAGGCATCATCATTTGAGAGTGAGACCTTCTAATACACCACAAACTTCATTAAAAAGATGATATGGCCTATATGAGTTTATCATGATGTCATTTGGGATGATGAATACTCCCACAATGTTTATGACCATGATGAAAAAATATTACACCTATAACTACATCAGTTTTTATTAGTTTTCGTGTATGACATCAATATGCACTCCAAGACACTTACTAATCATGCCCAACATCTTAACATCGTCCAAAGTACACTAAGAGTGTTTTCCCTATACATGATGAAATCTAAGATTCAATTATGGATCGACCATGTATATTTCATGGGACACATCATCATGGATAGAGGTGTTTTTGTGGACCTAGAGATGGTGTGGGATGTTATTTATTAGTAGTATCTCAAGAATATTTTTTATATCCATATATTTTTGAGTTTATAGGGTTATTATCCGATGTTCATTCAAGATATTTTCCATTTGGAAGCACCACTTTTGGTATTTTACAAGAAAGGTTCCAAGTTTTAATGGTTTGGTGCATGAAAGAGTGATTTCCATGTTTTGATGGTGTGTTTGACTACTGAACCAATTTTGATCAAACTCATGTTGGGTGAGGATTATATTGGATTTTTTATGAATGAATAGTTGGACATAGATAAGTGTTGATATAGGAAGATCAATTCCTGGTATATAGATCATGGAATTTTGGGCCACATGATCAATATTACCCAACACACAATCACGAGTTACCTATGATGGTTTATTTCATAATTTGTTTGTAGAATTTTAAATTGGGGAAAAAATTAATGTGCATACCAAACACAAGATCTTTATGTATTTCATTTCATAGTGGGACTTGAATCATCTTTAGTGGAGGTGGTTTGATTATATGGACTCTATTGACTTTGTTTTGTAATATATTACTAATAGGGGAAACAATGTCGCTAATGTATTGAGCTAGAAGTCATAGATACATGAAGTTTCGGATTCTAGTTTTTATTGGAGGATAATGATCTAATTGTTGACTTTCATATTGAGGTTCATAAGAGATATGATAAGATGAATTATATCCTTATTATTTTAGTGAAAAATTATGTGTCAGATCAGGTAGATAAAATATGAGGATCTAATTCTTTTGTCCTTGAGGAAAAGAATTGAAGTTGTGGTTCACATTCTGATCGGATTGTAGATGACAATGAGATCATATTTTTCTATAACCATGTTTTTGTTCCAAAAATTAATCTAGAGGAGGTAATGCGAGAGTTTCATCCATTGAAGTGGGTGGTGCATCCTTGTTTGGCCAAAATGTACCATAAAATACATCGATTGTATTAGTTTATGGATAATAAAAGGAAGATTATAGGGTTGATGACATGATTTTATGCCTCTCAGCAGGTGAAGGTTGAGCATCAATAACGTGGTGGTTTTCTACAGCCATTTAGCATTCTAGAATTGATGTGTGAAGACTTTACCGTGGACTTCACCATGGTTCTTCTAAGGAGGACTCAAAATAACGATGTTATTGGGGTTATTATTGATGGATTGGAAATATTATCCCATATATTTCTTATTTGAGAGACATTATTAATGGATCTATTGGGGGATATTTTTGTTCAGGTGTTAGTCCATTTGAACAAGTCACCAATGGGTACACATTCAGATTGTGATTCACACATTACTTCACGACTCTAGAAAAGGATTATTGGAGGTGTTGGGTACCAAGGATTTTCTGAGTATAACCTTCCACCTACATATAGACATTAATATAGAATGTACTATTGAAGTGCTAAAGTACATGCTTCCACCATGCATCATAAATTTTTCTGGGTCTTGGAACAATCACTTTGCAGTCATTCAGTTTTCTTATACAAATAATTATTTAGTAACTATTATGATAGAACTATATGAGGAAATTTATGGAAGACCTTTAAGATCACCACTATGGTCGAAGGAGAATGGTTAGAATAAATTATAGGAACTGAGTCTCGGTTAGGTGACATTATAGTAGGTCTATTTGATTCAAAAATGTATGGATATGGCTCATATTAGGAAGAATTCTTATTATGATTGATGTTATCAACCTATTTTGTTTAAATTTGGAGATAGTTTATTCCTTCGAGTGTCACCTAGATTGGGTCACCACAGGATTCAGCAATAGGTTAAGTCGGAATCAATGTTTTTTTGAACCATTTTAGATTATAGAAAGGATCATATTGGTGTTGTATCGATTGCATCTTACTCAAAGGTATAGTTTTATGAATAATGTTTTTCTTATATCATAGATTCTGTGGTATGACCCCGAACCTTCTCATCTGATTGACATTGATGATGTTGAGATTTATGATGATGTGTCCATTGAGTAGAATCTAATTTGTGTTGTGGTCGCATTGAGAAAGTGTTGTGAGGAAAGAACCTGCAGAGAGTCTGAGTGTTGTGGAAACATGACCATGTTTACGAGAAACATATAATAGGGAAGCAAATATATAGGCTCAGTGGATAAACATTTTACGACTAATGCCTATAGATTATTGGTATTATTCTTCAAATAAGACCTATTATACAAGGGATATTAATGATATTTAAATTTTATAGATGTATCATGCTTGTTCATAGGTATTATTTTACCCTTGTTTTGGTTATACCTTTGTTGTGTTTTTCTTTATAGTAGTACTGGGTGAAATTATAGAAATTTGGAAGCCCATGGGGCTGTGAATGTTGGGATTATGATTCGGGAAAACCATGAGATTTTCCCTAGGAATCCATCCACAATATTTTTGAGCCACAAGTTGTGGCTCCTAGTTTGGACAATCCTGGTGGCCTCCCAACCAAAATTGTGAACCATAAAATAGAGGGGCTTTTCATGGCGGGTGAATAGTTTCTAATTTTTTTTTCCATAGATTTAAATCCCTATCACCAATTACCCATAGTTGGTTCATTATTATATAACATTGGCATAATATAAATTATCATGTCCCGAAGGAACGATCTGTTTCGTAGATTTGAAGTAATAGATACATAAATAAGTTTTATACTACATCATGATATAAAAACAACAAAAACAGTTTTCCCATTTGAACACACTTATATATCATAGAGTATCCATGTAGGTCAACCATAAAATAATTCTTCACATCTTGAAAAAAATAAATCAAAGGAAGGGGTTAGCTGATATGCTCAGTATGGATAACAATATAGTGGAAAAATTCATAAATAAGCATAAACATTTAAGAATATTTATAAGACTAAAACATATTCCTTTTAAAATTAATCATCATCATAATATGGGAAATATATATCAAATAACTTCATTTACTTATTCACTTGGATATTCTACTAGAAGAATAATAACATGTAAAATCAATATCCAATTTCATAATGATGGAATGTATCATGCCGGACATCCTAACAACATAGTCAAGGCCTCATTCCAAGACTATAAATAATATATTATCAAGGACTTATTCCAATACACTCTATTTTCACATGAGACATACCGATGCATCAATAAGCAATAGTGGGCTCCACCTGTCACTTACTAAGTCGAATTCATTTCTTATATAAAAAGGATTAAACATAACATAAACGTTCATTTTAAAACATGCGTAAAAAATGTCAATAATTTATAAATAAACCATGAATGGTATTAAAATAACACATACCAAGTCAAAAATATCACAAAAACATCAATTCTATATAGATGATTTGTACTATAATACGTTAACATCAAACAAGTTTAAAATCCATCAAAGGATGTTGACATTGATGAAACAAAAAATATTTGAAAGAAATAACTCTTTTTATTTTGTAACCATTTAAAAGCCATATATTTATAAAAGAAAACATTTATTTTGGAAATACTCTTATAATCTAGTAAGGGATGTTCTTAAGGAGTTATAATGGCATAAAATACCTGCACCCATCGTATAGTTTTAAAAAACATTATTTCCTTAATTTTGTCAAAAAGGTCATAGGGGACATTGTTTGGAAAAAAACCGAAATATTACATTATAAAAATATTATAAAAATTAAAAAAATCGTTTAAATGACTTTAATCCATAGTCTAGGAAATATTAACAGGGTTTTGAAATAAATTTTTACGAAACACGGATGTGGATGATTAAGAGGTCCCAGTACATACTCCTGTATAAACAACCTCGTATAATGAAAAGATTGCAGAATTAACCCTTAACTTGTACTTTTTCTTGGTTGAGGGTACATTAAACTCTTGTTTAATAGTTAAATAATTGTTATTAAATAATTCAATAACCACATACAACAATATGATATCATATATGATCTTCTAATATTTCTTTGTTAATAATATTTCAGTATTATCATCATTCCGTGTGTTAACTGATTCATTTTTTATGTTTTGTTACATAAATAATTTTTTATGGATAATTTATATTCGATTCATATCCATAATGATATTAAGTTCATAATCATTATTTTTTATCGTAAAATGAAATATATTATTGAATGGTTACGATGGGGATTGAATCTCACCGCGTTCGTGGAGACAACATTCCATACGTACGCACGAGCAACAATATCATTCTATTGATGGTGAAATAATATGTAATTGGATGGTATATCATATATATAGAATACTAAATATTTTTATTTATTATTTACATTATTTATACTCATTATTATACCAATCCAAATAATAAAGTGTTTGAATAACAAACTACACCACGACGTGGAGATGGTAAGCCCTACTTACACACGTATGGTGATTTTTCATTAATAGGATGGGTAGAATAATGAATATGGTTGTACAATATTTATAATAACATCACAGAATGTATATGTTTCTAGATTTATTATGTTGGTATGTAAACAACAAAGAAATAGGAAGTGAAAGAAGAAAAGAACTTTGAAAGAGGTGGGGAAATTATTACCTCTTCTCCAAGAGTTTCCTTTTGATTTGATCAAAAGGACTACATAGGATGGATTTATGATCAATTTAATGCCTCTAAGTTGAAGTTAGGGTAGTGGGGAGTATATTTGGGTAGGTTTTGGCTGAGCCAAATGACATTGGAGGTGTGATTCTGAGAGAAGGAGAAGTACCTTTTTATAAGAGAGGTGAGATTCACTTGAGGAAAAGTATGAAATATTATTTTATTATACAATATTATTCTTTTTATAATGGATTAAAAATGATTTATTTATAGGTTATGGTGCGTATGGGTCGAAAACCTCTCAACAAATAGGTTTTATAAAGGTTTAGGTCCCTATATTAACCTTATCTTCTATATTTAACTCTTAGTTAAAAAGTTTAACTTTTAACATGTATTCTTGTATTATTATATTATATTGTTAATAATATTACTATAAAATGACAAGGGAATCACAAGTGGTTCATTAATGATATAGATATTATTATATAAGTCCTTTGGACGAACCATATATTTTTAGGACTATTATATCATTTAATAATATAGTAATTGTTTTAAAAATACATTTATGTCAATTTGGACACTATTTAGTAATTTATTTTTTTGGAAGTCATAAAAGAATTATTAATTCTCCAAAATCTCATTTAATAAACCCTAAAATGTCATATTAATCTAAAATATTAGTGTAATGAATCAAAAGTCTCAATTTAAATTTATTTGGATATTTATAACATCATTTATTTTAACCTTTCCTTAAAAAGGTAATCACTCCATCATCATTGTGTCATAAATAAATTTAATTATTTAATGTCTAAAAATAATAAATAAAAAATAATTTTGTAGGAAATATTATTATCTTAATAATGAATATTTATAATTGGATTTATGTTATGAATAACCATATATTAAAAATGGTTTAGTTATCGAATGTTGAATTTAACTCTTTTAACTCTTATTTTAATAAAATAATAATAAATGTCCCCATCTGATCCAAGTGAGACAAAATGATAAAATGTTATTCCAAAGGTTTATTATGTTTGAAATAAACTTATCCAATAGAATTAATACATGTTTTGGGTAATTATAATATCATTTTTACCTTTAATTATCCTATTTACTTTCAACCGTGGTAAATAAAAGTCAAAAGTTACCATTCACCAAAAATTATTTTCATCTTATTGAACCAAATTATACTTATTGATGTCAACTATTTCTATTGTATTTTTTTAAATTCATTTCATATAAGCGATAAAATTAGGTTTTATGAAAATTTGCAAATTCTCTTAGAAGGTGGGTAAAAGACTGTAAAATATTCAATAAAATTATATATATATAAAATAATAATTAAATAAATTCAATTAATTACACTAAACATATATAGGTGTTATGTATCTATTTTTACCGAATATAAATTTTAATAAAATAACTAATTTTTGAAATACGATGATGTTTTTAAACAATAAGGGCGTGTTTTTCACTTTTCATCAATAATTGAATGTTTTCAGAAAAATATCAAAAATTCACCCTAAGATAATTTAAATATTCCAAATTCAAAAATAAATTCCATTTTGAAAAATAAAATTTATAAAATTTCAAAAAGTGGGTATTAATATTTATAATGGCTAGTTTGATTGGTCATGGTGTGTTAAAACTCCAAGTTGCGTACAAGGCAAGCTATTGTATTATTCGTAGGGAAACTTACCGTAGAAGCGTGGGGTGTTACATTATTCCCTCCAAATAATATTATCCTTGAAATTTATAGAATACTACTATACATGATTATTTGGGTGTTTCGTCATCATATGTTCCTTGGGTTCCCATGCTGCCTCTTCCATCTTATGGTTTATCTATAGATCATTCACCAGACGAGTCATCTGGTTTCTCTACACTTGTTCTTTGGTATAATGAATTATAATTGGATCTTCGTAATAATATAGGTTGGGTTCCAATTCTATTTATTCATATGTGAGTACATACATTGGGTCAGGAATGTATTTTCTTAACAGTGATATATGTAACACGTTCTGAACATTGGAGGGACTTGTCATCATTTCCAAAGGAAAATCTACAACTCCAATTCGTTCTAGAATATCAAAAGGTCCATTGTACCTGGTACTAAATTTACACTTAATACCAAAATGTATAACACCCTTCCATGGAGATACCTTCAAGAAAACATGATCTCCTACTTGAGATTTCAAATCCTTCCTTCGGTTATCATCATAGCTCTTTTACATACTTTGATATTCATTGATGTGGGTTTGGACAACCTTCACCTTTTCCATTGTTTCCTCAACATGTTCTGGGCCTATGGGATTTCTTTCACAATCATCATCCCAGAATGTTGGTGTCTGACATATATTACCTTATAATGCTTCATATGTTGCCTTCTGAATACTTGAATGGAAGCTATTTTTTAGGAAAATTCCACCAGAGGTAAATACTGATCCCATATACCTTGAAAATCAAGTGAGAAAGATCTCAACATGTATTCTATGGTTTTAGTAATCTATTTTGATTTTCCATCAGTTTGAGGGTGGTAGGCTTTGCTCGAATGAATTTCAGTATCCAAGGCCTTCTGAATACATTTCCATAATCATGATGTAATATGGGGATCACAATCAGAAACAATTGATAGGGTAAATGCATGAAGTCTTAAAACTTTATTAATATACAGTCTTTCTAAACGTTGAAGTGGTAAATCATCTCTTGCAGCCAAAAAATTCGATGACTTGGTAATATGATCAACAATGACCCTTATTGCATCATTCATTCTAAGAGTCTCTAGTAGAACCATGCCAAAGTCTATCATAATATGATCCCATTTTAACTCAGGTATGGGAAATTATTGAATGACTTTTCTAGGATGTTCTCTTCCAGCTTCCGGTTGTTGAAATACCATTCATCTTGACACATAATCAACAACCTCTCTCTTCACGTTGTCCCACAAAAAATGTTCCTTCAAATATCTATACATCTTAATGCTACCAGGGTGTATAGAGAAATTGGAGCTATGAGAATCATCCAACAATTCCCTTTTTAGATCAGGTATGTCAGGAACACAATGTCTCTTCCCTAATTTCAAAATCACATCCTCATATACTAAGTCGATCAATCTCTGATCATTCACAACATTATTTTTATTTTTAAAATTCTCATCATTATTCTGAGAACTATTTATCCTTTCTAGTAAATATGTTTTGGAAACCATTTGAAAAAGTATAGATGTTTTACCTTCCATTATTATTCCCATATCCATCTTTACTAGATCCATGAAAATATGACCCCTTTCAACATTAATCTTGTTCAAAACTCCATGGTCCTTTCTTCTCAAAGCATCTCCTCCTTATTTTCCTTCCCCGGGTGGTATTTTATAGTGAAATCATAATCCTTGAGTAGTTCGAGCCATCTCATTTGCCTCATGTTGAGTTCTTTTTGGGAGATAATATACTACAAACTCTTTTTATTATTATATATCTCACATTATTTCAGCATAGAGATAGTTTCTCCATATTTACAAATCAAATAATATAGCTTCTAACTCAATATCATGAGTGGTATAGTTTTGTTCATGAATTTTTAGCTATCGTGATTCATGAAAAATAACCCTATCATAATGAATAAGGACACAACCAAGTCCTTTCTTTAAAGCATTAATAAAAATAACAAACCCATAATTCCCTGATGGTAGAGTAAAGTTAGGATAATTGACTAATCTTCTGTTCAGTTCTTCAAAATATTCTTCACAATATTTTTTCCAAACAAATTTTACCCCTTTACGCGTGAGATTGGTTAATGGGCTATCCAATCAAGAAAAATTATGGACGAAGTGCCGATAATAACCTGGTAAGCCAAAAAAACTACGTACCTAAGTTATACTTTTTGGTGCTGGCCATTCATGGATTTCCTTGGTATTTGAAGGATCAACAAGGATTCTATCCGTAGAGACTATATGGCCATGAAAAGAAATCTATTGAATCTAGATTCACACTTGCTAAAGTTTCCATATAATTTATTTCTTCTAAGTGTTTTCAGAATAGTGTACATGTGATTTTCATGATCTTCATTTCTTTTTGAGTAAACCAAGATATCATCAATTAATACCTCTAACAAGTCATCAAGATATTCCTTGAAAACTCTATTCATTAGATCCATGAAACTAGAGGGTGCATTATTTAGTCCAAAATGCATTACTGTAAACTTATAATGTCTATACCTAGTACAAAATGTTGTTCCCGGAATGTCTTCCTTCTTAACACAGAACAGATGATATATAGATCAAAGTTCACCCTTTGAAAAATATTGAGCTCCATAATGTTGGTCAAATAAATCATCAATGTGAGGTTGGGGATACTTGTTCTTTATTGTTATAACATTGATCTCCCTATAGTCAATGCAGAATCTCATAGATCCAGCTTTCTTCTTAATAAAAAGAACAGGGGATACCCATGGAGAAAAAATACGGAAAATAAATCTTTTATTACTCAATTCCTCTAGTTGTTTCTTTAGTTCCACTAATTCCACAATGGATATTCTATAAGGGTTCTTCGATATGGTCCTTGAACAAAGAATTGAAACAATGGAAAACTCTGTATCTCATTCTAGATGATGTCCAAGTAAATCCTCTGGGAACACATCAACATATTCTTATACAATTGGAACATCCTCTATTTGAACATTCATTTTCTCACCCATAGTTATTTCATTAGCTTCATCCCCAAAAATTGGGTTTATTAGTGATACTGGGAGTGGATATAGATAATAATAAGGTTGTGATGTTTATCCTATAAAGATAAGGTAATCATTATCATCATCAATAATTTTTACCTCCTTCTTCTTACAATAAATTTTCACATCATGGTCTAGATTCCAATCCATTCTGTCGATTATATCAAATTCAATCATGGTTATGATGATTAGATCAATAAATAAAGAACATTTATATGACCTAATGGGAATTGATTCACAAAAAATTATTGTAATGATACTCACCTTAGGTGTTTTTATTGACAAATCCCTTGTTAAATCAAATTGGAAATATCTAATTTTCATAGAAAACTGGGAAGATATTAAACAATGTGATGATACAGATTCAAATAAAGCATTGACTAAACTTGAGGAAACCATTAAATTACCTTCCACAACGTCTTTTGGAGCATAAACCTCTGTAGTTGTGATCACATATACTTGAACATTCTCCCATGTCCTTTTCTGAGGTAATATTCCTTGGTTATTAGTATATTAATTTACAAAATTCCCCATTTTCACTATAATTATAGTATATAACATTAACTGCCTCTTTCTTTCCCTTGCAATCACGAGCTTGGTGTATTTTTTCACCACACTTGTAATAGACTCACATTCCCCTCCGGAATGTATCAGGGTGTTTCTTCCCACATTTACAATAGGATATATATTCATCTTTTCCAATTTTCCCCTTATTTCCACTTCAAGAGTGTTGAACATATCTCTTCTTTTCTTAACTTTCATTATAGTTGTATGACAGAGAGAATTCCTTTTTGGTCTTGATACCACATGAGACAATATCATTGTATTATTATAAGGATTGAGAGACTAATGATCAATGGAGAAATGGTTTTAAACCATATAATAATCGATCAATATTACTCCTTGGGTTACATATATAATCTTTTTCCTCCATTTCTATCCTTGTAATGTAAGCCTTATATATTACGGCATTATCATCCTCCTTTTTCCTCAAACTTGGATATTGCCATTCCAAATACGTTCGGTGGTCATGAGTAAAGTGTTTTTCTAAGAAAACTTCAATAAACTCCATCCATTCCATATTTGATACTTCTGCATCCTCCTTTTTGTTTTGAATTAATGACCACCATTGATATGCATCTCCTGTGAGGTGATAAACTACCATGACAACTTTTTCCTTTTCGCAACTCTCCAATGCATGAAATATTTTCTCTAATAAACTTATCCATTTATCAGCTAGAAATGGATTAGTATTTCCGTAGAATATTGGTGGTTGTTTCCTCATGAAGTGGTCTAACATTGATCCTCCGCATTAGGTATATGGGTGCTCCATACGGGTAAGGTTATTATTCATAACCTGAGTGAGTTGTCCCTGTATGGTGATAAGCTAATCCGCGCCAGTTGAATCACCAGCTACAATATAATTATCTTGAGTAGTAGTGCAATCCCAACATAGATTACAGGCATTGATACGGTTTCCATTCCTTCCACTAGGCACCATTTTTAAAAAATGGCATATACTAGATTAGTTTATGAATCACGAAACATAATTAAAAACGTGTAAAAAACATAACATAAATTGAAAATTTAATGGATATAATCCAAATAAAAAATATGTTTTCTTTGAGAAGGTATATACTCATAAATCCTTTATAATGGTTTGTAATGAAAATTTTAATTATCCTAAGAATATCTCCCAGGAGTGTCGTAACCAAGAGTGCAGCATGGCCCATTGTCATGTACCAGGATACCCCGAGTCAAGACTGAAAATCCTTATAATAGTTTCCACTCCTAGGTATATCTATTCCAGAGCTACCTCAACCTGATCATATCTAGACAGGTATGTATTTCTTGGAAAATACACAAAATATCTACCATACCAAAATTCTAGGAAGTTATTCTATTCTAATCTTCAACGTCTATCCTAGGGTAATGTTCTCCAATTAGTGTTTTTATAAATCTAGCTTCCAAGGTTTGTACTAAATTTCCTAGAATACCAACCATAAATCCCTAACCCAAGTTACCCAGAGTCGGTGCATTATTACATAACATTGGCATGATACAAGGAATCACGTCCCGAAAGACCGATCAGTTTAGTAACATTGGATGTACTAGATACAAATATTACTTTTACATTACATCATGAGATAAAAATAAAATAAACATTTTTCCCCTTTAAACACACTTATATATCCTATCCTATCCCTATAGGTCGACCATAAAATACGTTTTCACATCTTGGATAAAATAAAAAATAGGAATGGGTGAGTTCAGAAGCTCAGTAAGGATAACAATATAGTTGAAACCTTCATAAATAAGCGTAAACATTTAAGGATATGTATAAGACTAAGACTTAAGACTTATAAACATAAACTTCAGCATAATATGGAAAATATTAATCAAAAAATTCCATTTACTAATTTACATGGATATTCTAATAGTCAAATAATGACATGCAATAATAGTAGTAAATTTCATAATGATGAAATGCATAATGTCGGACATCATAACCACCTAGTCAAGGCCTCGTTCCAAGACTAGAAATAAGATTTTTTCAAGTCCCTGTGCCATTAAACTAGTTTGTCTCACAATACCTACCGATGCATCGAGAAGATATAGTGGGTTCCACCCGTCACATACTAAGTCCAATGCATTCCTCATATAAAATGGTTTAAACATAACATAAAAATTCATATTAAAACTAGAATACGAAATGTAAATACATTATCCATAAACCATGAAAGTGATAAAAATAAGACATACACAGTTCAACATATCATAAAACCATCTATAAAGTGTGTAATATTTGTATCATAATAAGTTAACTTCAAACAAGTTTAAAATCCATCAAAGGATGTTGACATAGATAAAATCAAAACTATTTGAAACAAATATCACATTCTATTTTGAAACCATTTAATTTTCACCTAATTATTAAAAAACATTTATTTTGGAAATATTATTATAATGTTTTCCAGGATGCTTCGATGGTTTTCTAATGGCGGAAAATAGCTGTGCTCGCCATATAAGTTAAAAAAACATTCTTTCCTTAATTTTTTTCAAAAAGGTCTTAAAGGACCTTTTTTGGAAAACGACTGAATGATTAATTTTTAAACATCTTATAAAAATTCAAAAAAGGGTAGAAATAAATTTATCCCATAGTCTATAAATTAGTTAAATTTTTTTAAATACATTTTTAAGAAGCACATATGTGGATGATAAAGATGTCCATGTAGATACTCATGTATAAACAACATGAGATAACGAAGAGATTGTAGATTTAACCCTTACATCATACATTTCCTTGTTCATGGGTAAGTTAACCTTCTATATAATATTTATATAATATTTATTAAATTTTCAAAGAACCACATACAGAAATATGATATCATATATGATTTTCTAATATTGCTCTGTTAATAATATTTCAGTAGTATCATCATTTTTAGTGTTAACTGATTTGTTTTATAATTGTTATTACGTAAGTCATGTTTGTTATGGATAAAATATATTTGATTCATATAAATAATGATATTAAGTTCTTGAAAACAATTTTTAATCATAAAATGAAATTTATTCTTAAATGCTTATGATGGTGAATGAATCTCATCGCGTTCCTGGAGAAGGTAATCCGTACGTACGCATGAGCGACAATAAAATTCTATTAATGGTGAAATCCTATGTAATTGGATGGTATATCATATATAAATAATCCTTAAAAAGTAATATTTATTATTTATATCAGTTATACTCTTTATTATACCCATCCAAATAATAATGTGTATGAATAACAATCTACACCACGATGTGGAGACGAAAATCCATACGTACGCATGTATGTGGTTTGTCATTCATAAGATGGATTGAATAATAAATATGGTAGTAAAATATTTATAATAACATCAAAATAGGTATTATTTACTGGAGTAATTATTTTTTATGGAAAAAACAAAGAAAGAGGAAGTGGAAGACGATAAGAACTTTGAAAGAGGTGGATAAATTATTACCTCTTCTTTGGATGGTTCCTTTTGATTTGATCAAAGGGGATATTTAGGATAGATTTATGATCAATGTTAGGAATCTAGGTATAATTTATGGTATTTTATAGGATATTTGGGTCGGGTTTTTCTGAACCAAATGACTTTGGAGGTGTGTTTGATTGATAAGGGGAAGAACTTTTTTGTAAGAGAGGTGAGGGGCACTTTAGAAAAAGAATGAAATATTATTTTCTGATACAATAATATTCGGTTAATAATTGTTCAAAAATGATTTATTCTAGGTATAAGGTGGTTATGGGTCGAAAACCTCTCAACCAATATGTTTTAGATAGGTTTAGGTCACCATATTATCCTTATCTTTTATATTTAACTGTTGGTTAAATAGTTTATCTTTTATCATGTATTCTTGTATTATTATATTATATGGTTAATAGTCTTACAATAAAATTAATATAGAATATAAAATGGTTCATTAATGATATATATAGTATTGTATAAGTCCTTTTTCCCAACGATAAAATTTTAGGACTATTATTTCATTTAAAATATTTCATTTTTTCTAAAAACTCATTTTTGACAATTTTGACACTATTTTGTAATTGATTTTTGTGGAAGTAATAATATCATGATAAAGTCAAAATAAATTCATTGAATCAAACCTAAAATGTCTTATTAATCAATAAAATTATTGGAATGCGTCAAAAGTCTCAATTTACATTTATTTGGATATTTATTACATCTATTATTTTAACCATTCATTAAAAAGGAAATTACTGCATCATCATTGTGTCATAAATATATTAAATTATTTAATGTATAAAACTTTTAAATAAAAAACCCTTATTTAAGAAATTATTTTATATTTATAATGAATATTTATTTTCTAGTTTATCTTATGTATAACCCTATATTAAAAATGGTTTATTTATAAAACTATGAATTTAGCCCATTTAACTCTTCTTTAAATAAAGTTATAATAAGTGTCCTAATCTAATCCAAGTTGACCAAAATGATAATATTTTATTCCTAATGTATCTTTTTTTATAAATAAACATATCTAATAGAATTATTAAAGGTTTTAGGGTAGTTATAATATCATTTTTACCTTTAATTACCCTATTAACTTTTAACTGTGGTAAATAAAAGTTAAAAGTTACCAATCGCCAAAAATTATTTTCATCTTATTGAACCACATTTTACTTATGGATTTAAAGTGTGTCTTTAATTTTTTTTTGATATTTAATTCACAGAAGTAGTAAAATTACATTTTATGCAAATTAGCAATTGTTCCTAGTAGTTGGGTAAAAGACGTTAAAGGTTCAATAAAATTTTATATATCTAATATTATTATAAAATGACACCAGTGAATTACATTGAAAATATATTGGTATTAAATATATATTTTTACCTAATATGAATTTAAATAAAATAACTAATTATATAAATAAATATTCGGTTTTAATTAATAATGCAATGGTTTTCACTGTTCATCGAAAATTGAATGTTTTTAGAAAAATACCAAAACTTCACCCTAAGAAAATTTAGATATTCCGATTTCAAAAATTAAAACCATATTGAAAAATAAAACGTATAAAATATCAAAAGTTGGTTATTAATTTTCATAAGAACTAGTTTTATTGGTTGTGGTGTATTAGTACTCCATGTTGTGTACAACATAAGCTATTGTATTATTCAAAGGGAAACATACCATAGAAGCTTGGGGTGTAACATTCTTTACTCATTAAATAATTTCCTATTAGAAATTTCTAGAATACTACTGTACAAAAATATTCAGGTGTTTCTTCATCTTAGGTTCTATGGTTAACCATGCTGCCTCTCCAATAGTATGATTTCTCCATAGAACATTCAACAGACGAGTCGTCCGGTTTCTCAACACTTGTTCATTGGTATCAAGAATTCTGATAGGCTATTCATAATAAGATAGTTCAGGTTCCAGTTATATTTCTTCATAGGTGAGTAAAATCTTTGTGTTAGGTTTATATTTTCTTAACAGTGATACGTGGAACACATCTTTAACTTTGGAGTGACTTGGTGACATTTCCAAACGATAAGATAAAACTCCAATTCATTCTAGAATTTCGAAATGTCTAATGTAACAGGGAGTCAATTTACACTTATTACTGAAACATATAACACTCTTCCATGAAGATACCTTTAAGAAAACATGATCTATTATTTGAAATTCCAAATCCTTCCTTTGGTTATCAGCGTTGCTCTTTTTCCTAATTTAAGCTTCTTTGATGTGGTTTTGGATAACCTTCAATATCTTCATTGTTTTCTCAACAAGTTTTGGGACAACGAGTTTTCCTTCACTAATATCATCCCAACAAGTTGGTGAGCAAAATATCTTTCCATATAATGCTTCATATGGTGCCATCTGAATACTTGAATGAAAGCTATTGTTATAGGAAAATTATACTATTGGTAAATACTAATCATACATACTTTAAAAATCTTGTGAGCAAGATCTCAACATGTATTCTACGGTTTGAATAGTCTATTCTGATTTGTCCATCATTTTGAGGGTGGTAGGTAGTGCTCAAAAAAATTTAAGTATCCAAGTCCTTTTGAAGAATTTTCTAGAATCATGATGTAAAACAGGGATCACGATCAGAAATAATCGATAAGGGTACTCTATGAAATCTTAAAAATTCATTAATATATAGTCTTTCTAAATGTTCAAGTGATAAATCTTCTCTTATAGAAAGAAAATGTTATGAATTGGTAAGACGATCAAGAATTACTCATAATGCATCATTCCCTCAAGGATTCATTGATAGTTCCATTAAAAAGTATATCATAATATGATCCCATTTCCACTCAAGTATGGGAAGAGGTTGCATGACTCCTCTAGGATGTTGTCTTCCATCATTCATTTGTTGAAAAACCATATATCTTGACACATAATCAGCAATATCTTTCTTCATTTTGGCCCACAAAAATTGTTCCTTCAAAAAAATTTACATATTAATACTACCCTGGTGTATAGAAAAATTGGAGCTATGAGAATCATCCCAAAATTCCCTTTTTATATCAGGTATGTCAGGAACAAAAAGTCTCGTCCCAAATTTCAAAATCCCATCTTCATATACAAAGTCAATCAATCTGCCATCATTCAAAGCATGAATTTTCATTTTAAACTCCAAATCATCTGTCTGAGAACTCTTTATCCTTTCTTGTATAGATGTTTTGGAAACCATTTCAAAAATTATAGATGTTTCACCATCTATGGTTATTCCTATATCCATCTTTACTTGATTTAAGAAAATAGGATCCCTTTCAACTCTCATCTTGTTCAATACTCCATGATCCATTAGGCTCAAAGAATCTGCAACCTTATTTTCCTTCTATGGGTGTTAGTGTATAGTGAAATCATAATCCTTTAGTAGTTCGAGCAATCTACTTCACCTCTTGTTGAGTTATTTTTGTGAGAAAATATACTTCAAACTCTACTGATTAGTATATATCCCGCATTTTTCACAATATATATAGGGTTTTCATATCATCAAAGCAAATATTACAACTACTAACTTGAGATCTTGAGTGCAATAGTATTGTTCATGAATTTTTTGCTACCGTGTTGCATAGGCAATAACTCGAACTCTGCAAACAACCGAGTCCATTCTTTGAAGCATCACAATAAATAACAAACCCAACCTTCCCTAGTGGTAGAGTCATGATATGATAATTGACTAATATTCTTGTCAGATCTTCAAATAACTATTTATACTCTTTTTTACAAAAAAATTTATACCCATTACGTGTGAGCTTGTTTAATGGGTTAGCCAATCAGGAACACTTATGAGCGAAGCACCGATAATGACATGATAAACCAATAAAATTCTGCACCTTAGTTATACTTGTCGGTGCTGACCATTCTAGGATTGCCTTGGTATTTGAAGGATCAACATAGATTCCATCCTTAGAGACAATATGGCCAAGAAAATAAAAACTCATGAAGCCCGAATTCACACTTGCTAAACATCCCATATAATTCAATTCTTCTGATGTATTTCAGAATAGTGTGCAAGTTATTATTAGGATCTTATTAGATTTTTTATTAAACAAATATATCTTCAATAAATACCACTATAAATTCTTAAAGATATTCCTTAATAACTCTATTCATTAGATCCTTGAAAACAAAGGGTGAATTAGTCAGTCTGAATGTCAATACTATAAACTCATAATGCTCGTACCTGGTTCGAAATATTGTTTTTGGAATTTATTTCTTCTTCACAAACAACAGATGATATCCTGATCGAAGGTAAATATTTGAAAAATATTTATCTCTATGAAGTTGGTCGAATAAATCCTCAATGTGAGGTAGGGGATACTTGTTCTTTATTTTTATAGCATTGATCTCCCTGTAGTCAACGCACAACCTCATAGATCCATCATTATTCTTAATAAAAAGAACATGGGATCCCCATATAGAATCACTTGGGTGAATACATAATTTATTACTCAATTACTTTATTTGTTTCTTTAGTTCCTCTATACTAGTAATAATAAAAGGGATCGTTGTTATGGGCCTTAAATGAGGAATTGAATCAATGGAAAACTCAATTTATTATTCTGGAGGATGTCTAGGTAAATTCTATGGAAACACATCAACATATTCTTGCACAATAGGTAAGTCATGTATTTGAACATTCCATTCACCACCCATAGTTATTTAATTCACTTCCTCCCAAAAAACTGAATTTATAAGAGCTACTTGGGGTGGATCTAGAAAAGAATTGGGCGGTGATGTTTCTACACTAAAGACAACGTACTCTTTATCATCATCGATAATTGTAACCTCCTCCATATTACAATAAATTTTTTCATCATGGTTTGAAAGACAATATATTTAGAGTATTATATCAAATTCAATCATGGGTATGATGATGGAATCATAAAATAAAGAACATTTATATGCCCTAATGGGAACTGATTTACAAAAGATTGATGCAATGATACTTCCCATTAGAGTTTTTTCTGACAACTCTCTTTTTAAATAAAATTGGAAATATATAACTTTCCATGAAAATTGGGAAGATATAAAATAATGGGAAGATCCAGAATAAAATAAATCATTGGATAAACATTTGGAATCCATTAAATTTCTTTCCACTATCTTTTTCAGCTTCAACCTCAGCAGTAGTGATCGCATAAGATTGGGATTTCTCTCTTGGCATTTTTCGAGGTAAATATTTTTTTAGATTAGGACATTAGTTTTCCTAATTCCCTTTTTCTCTACAATTTTATCATTAAACATTGACAAACTCTTTCTTTCCTTTGTAATGATGAGCTTGGTGGCCTTGTCCACCACACTTTTAACAGACACTCATTCCATTCAAGAAAGAACATGGGTGTTTCTTCCAACATTTACTGCAGGATGGATATTCAATATTTCCATTCTTCCCCTTATTTCAATTTCTAGAGTGTTCGGAAAGTCACTTCTTCTCTTTCTCTGCTTTAATGTCGTAAGACATAAAGAAATTATTTTCATTCTTGATAGCACATGAGAAAATGTCATAATATAATTAGAAGGATTATGAGACTAATTCTCAACAGAGAAATGGTTTTAGCCCATCAAATAATCTTTCAATATTACTCTTTTGGTTATGTATATAATCTGCCAAATGCCTTTCTATCCTTGTAAAGTTATCCTCACACATTGTGACATTATCATCCTCCTTTTTCCTTAGACTTAGAAATTCTATTTCCATATCCACTCGATGGTCATGAGGAAATTATTTTTCTATGAAAATCTTTTTAAACTCCCTCCATTCCATATTTAATACTTATTCTTCGTCATTTTTGTTTTGAATTAATGACCACCATTGATCTGCATCTCCCATGAGGTGATAAACTACTATGATAACTTTTTCACTTTCGCTACTCCCCAAAGTATGAATTATTTTTTAAGGAACTTATCTATTGCTCAGCTAAAAATTAATTTGTAGTCCCATCGGATGTTGGTGGTTGTTTCCTCATGAAGCGATCTAACATGGATCCTCTGCATTGTGGATCAGGGTGCTTCATATGGGTATGGTTACTATTCAAAACCTAAGTAAGTTATCCCAGTATGGTGATAAGATGATCATCACTAGTTGTGTCACCATCTCCAATATAATTATCTTGAGTTGTAGGGAAATCCTTATATGGATAACATGCAATGATAGGGTTTCCATTCCTTCCAATAGGCTCAATTTCTATAAAATGGCATATAATAAATTAGTTTATGAATTGCAGTACATAATTCCAAACATGTAAAACACATAACGTAAATTGAACAGTCTATGGATATAATCCATAACCATAAAAATGTTTTCTTTTAGGAGGTATATACTCATAAATACTTCATAGTGGTTTGTATAAAAAATGTAAATTATCCTAAGCATATCCCCCAGGAGTGTCATAACGAAGAGTGCAGCAAGGTCATTGTCGTGTACCCGGATACCCCAGATCAAGCTCAAAACTCCTTGTCAGTGTTTTTACTCCTATGTATATCTTTGATAGAGCCTCCACTGCGTTTTGGTATCCAAACAAGGTTTTATTTCATGGAAAGTATACAAAATCTCTACATTACCAAAATTCAGGAAGTCCTTCTATACAAATCCCCAACGTCTATCTTAAGGTAATGTTCTCTAATAAGAGTTTTTCTAATTCTAGCTTCCAAGGTTTGTACTAAACATTCTATGATAGAAACTATAATTTCCCCACCCCAGTTACCTATAGTCAGTGCATTATTACATAACATTGGCATGATACAAGGAATAATGTACCGAAAGGCCGATCAGTTTAGTAGCCTTAGAAGTACGAGATACATACATAAGTTTTACACTACATCATGAGATAAAAACAACAACATTATTTTTTCCAATTTGAAAAAAATGATATCTCTTAGTATATCCCTAAATATCAACCATATAATACTTATTCACATCCTTGAAAAAAAAAACATAGGAAGGGGTGTGATCAGATATTCAGTAAGGATAAAAATATAGTGGAAACTTCCATAAATAAGAATAAACATTTAAGACAATGTATAAGAATAAAACATAAGAATTCTAAACATAAAATAAAACATAATATGGAAAATATAAATCAAATAATTCCATTTACTTATTCACATGGATATTCTACTAGTCGAATAATCACATGCAATATCAATAGCCAATCTTATGAAGATGAAATGTATAATATCGTACATCATAACCAAATAGTCAAGGCCTTGTTCAAAGACTACAATTATGATTTTTTCAAGGCCTTGTTCCAAGACACTATTTTTTTATGAGACCTAACAATGAATCGAGGGGTTATAGTGGGCTCCACCCGTCACTTACTAAGTCCAATGCATTCTTCATATGAAAAGGTTTAAAGATAACATAATCATTTGTATTAAAACTATCTTAAAAAATGTGAATAATTTATCAATAAACCATGAATGGTATAAAAACATACATCCACAGTAAAACATATCATAAAACCTTCACTACAATATGGATGATTTGTATCAAAATAATTCAACTTCAAACATGTTTAAAATCCATCAAAAGATGCCGACATAGATGAAGTTAAAACTATTTGAAAGAAACACCTATTTCTATTTTGAAACAATTTAAAAGTCACAGAATTATAAATGAAAACATTTATTTTTTGAAATATTCTTATAATATTTCAAGGGATTCTTGGAAGGTGTTATAACAGTGGAAAATACCCCACCCACTATATAAGTTAAAAAGACATACTTTCCTTAATTTTGTCGAAAAGGTCGTAAAGGACCTTGTTTGCAAAATGATGGCAAAGATTACTTTCTAAACAGATTATAAAAATCAAAATAAGGGTATAAATGAAATTAAAACATAGTCTAGGAAATACTAAAAATGTTTTTAATTACATTTTTAAGAAACATGGATGTGGAGGATAAAGAGGTCCAACTAGATACTCACGTATAAACAACCTCGGATAATGAAGAGATTGTAGAATTAACCCATACCTTGTACTTTTCCTTGGTCAAGGGTATGATCAACTATTGTATAATAGTAAAATATTTGTTATTAAATTATTCAAGAACCATATACATAAATATGATATTATATATGATCTTATATTATTTCTTTGTTAATAATATTTCAGTAGTATCATCGTTTCGTGTGTTAACTGGTTCGTTTTATATTTTTTGTTACAGAAGTCATGTTTGTTATGGATAATATGTATTCGATTCATATCCATAATGATATTATGTTCTTAAAAATTATTTTTTTAATCATAAAATTAAATTTATTCTTGATTGGTTATGATGGGGAAAGAATCTCATCTCGTTCGTGGAGAGGGTAATCTGTACATACACACGAGCGATACTATCATTCAATTGATGGTGAAATCGTATGTAATTGGATGGTATATCATATATGAAAAATCATTAAGTTTTTATATTCCTTATTTACATCAGTTATACTCATTATTATACCCATCCAAATAATAAAGTGTTTGAATAACAAAACACACCAAGACGTGGAGACAGTAATCCATACGTACGCACATATGGTGATTTGTAATTCACAGGATGGATAGAATAATGAATATGGTTGTAAAATATTTTTAAAAACATCACAGTATGTATAAGTTACTAGATTTATTATTTTGGTATGAAGACAACAAAAAATATGAAGTGGAAGAAGAAAAGAACATTGAAGGTGGTGGTGAAATTATTACCTCTTATTCGGGCGTTTCCTTCAGATTTGATCAAAAGCTCCCCTTAGGTTGATGTTATTAGAAATGTACGGACTCTAGGTCATGGGGAAGGTTGTTATGAGGAGATTTAGGCTGAGTTTGGATTACCCAAATGGATTTGGATTTGTGATTTTCAGGGAAGGGGATGTACCTTTTTATAAGAGTGGTGAGGGTCACATTAGGAAAAGCATGAAATATTATTTTATTATACAATCATATTCAGTTTATAATGGCTCCAAAATGATATATTTATAGGATAAGGTGGGTATGGGTGGAAAAAATATCAACCAATAGGTTTTATAGAGGTTTATGTCACCGTATTAACCTTTTATTTTAGATTTAACTCTTAATTAAATAGTTTATCATTTCCCTTGTATTCTTGTATTATAATATTATATTGTTAATAATATTACTATAAAATACCTAAAAACCCCCAAGTTTTTAATTAAGGATATATCTATTATTATATAAATCATTTGTCCGAACCTTATATTTTTAGGACTATTATATCATTTAATAATATATTATTTGTTTTAAAAACTCATTTATGTCAATTTTGACACTACTTAGAAATTTATTTTTGTGGAAGTCCTAAAAACATGATTACTTCGAAAATAATTAATGGAATTAACCCTAATATGACATATTAACCTATAAAATTAGTGGAATACATCAAAAGTATCAAATTAAATTTATTTCGATATTTATAACATCAATTATTTTAACTATTTATTTAAAAGGTAATTACCGAATCATCATTGTGTCAGAAATAAATTATTTATATAATGTATAAAAATTATAAATAAAATACCATAATGTAGGAAATATTTTTATCTTTCTAATTTATATTTATATAAAAATTTATATTATGTATAACACTATATTAAAAAAATGATTCATTATGAAAAATTGAATTTAACACTTTTAACACTTTTTTAAATAAAATAATAATAATTGCCTTAATCTAATCCAAGTGGATAAATAGGATCATATTATATTCCTAATGTTGATTTTTGTCGAAATAAAGTTATTCAATAGAATTAGTACATGTTTTAGGATAATTATAATATCATTTTTACCTGTAATTGCCCTATTTACTTTTAACTGTGGTAAATAAAAGTCAAAAGTTACCATTCAGAAAAAATTATTTTCATCTTATTGAACCAAATATTACATACTTATGTCATCCGTGTGTCTAGGATTATTTAAATTCAATTCACAGAATTTGTAAAATTACATTTTATGTAAATTTGAAAATTCACCTAGAAGCTGGGTAAAAGACTGTAAAACGTTCAATAAAATTTTATATATCTAAAATTATTATAAAATGAATCTAATGAATTAAATTGAAATTATATTTGTATTTTTTTATCTATTTTAACCTAATATATATTTAAATAAAATACCTAATTGTTTAAATAAAATTTTAGTTTTAAACAATAGCGTAGTGTTTTTCACTATTCTTCAAAAATTGATACTTTTATGAAAAATAAAAAATATTTTCCCTAAGAAAATTTAGATATTATAAATTCAAAAATGAAGACCATTTTGAAAAATAAAATTTATAAAATTTCAAAATGTCGATATTATTATTCATAATCACTAGTTTTATTGGGTGTGGTGTGCTAAAACTACAAGTTGCGTAAAACACATGCTATTGTATTATTCTAAGGGAAATGTACTATAAAATCTTAGGGTGTTACATTATTCCCTCCTGCAAGTAATTTTATCATAAAAATTTCTAGAATACTTTTATATGAATAGATTTGGATGGTTCTTCGAAATATTTTCATCAGGTTCCCACATTGCCTCTTCCATTTTATGGTTTCTCCATAGAAGTTTCAGCAGAAGAGTCGTCCAGTTTCTCAAAAATTGTTCTCTCGTATCAATATTTCTGATAGGATCTTTCTAATAAGTTAGGTTGTGTTCGAGTTCTATTTCATCATAGGTGAGTACATACGTTGGGTCAGGCATGTATTTTCTTAATAGTGAAACGTGGAACACATCATGAACTTTGGAGAGACTTTGTGGCATTGCTAAATGATAATTTAAAACTCCAATTCATTCTAGAATTTCGAAAGGTCTGATGTACCTGGGACTCAATTTACCCTTTTTACCAAAATGTATAACACCCTCCCATAGTGATACCTTCATGAAAAATGATCTCTTACTTGAATTTCTGAATCCTTCCTTCAGTTATCGGCGTAGCTATTTTTATTACATTGAGCTGCATTGATGTGGGTTTGGATAACCTTTACCTTTTCCATTGTTTCCACCACAATTTATGGTCCTACGAGTATTCTTTCACCAAAATCATCCCAAAAAGTTGGTGTGAGACATCTCTTTCCATTTAACACATCATATGGTGCCACCATAATACATGAATGGAAGCTATTGTTATAGGAAAATTATACCAAAGGTAAATACTGATCCCACATAACTTGAAAATCAAGTGAGAAAGATCTCAATATGTCTTCTATGGTTTGAATACTCCGTTCGGATTTTCCATCAGTTTGAGGAAGGTATGAATTGCTCAAGTGAAGTTCAGTATCCAAGGACATATGAATAATGTTTCACAATTATGTTGTAAAACGGGGATCATGATAAGAAACAATCAATAGGGGAACTCAATGAAGTCTTACAAATTCATTAATATATAATATTGCTAGATGTTCAAGTTTTAAATCATCTCTTATAGGAATAAAATCTGCTGAGTTGGTAAGACGATCAACAATGACCCATATTGCATCATTCCTTCTAGGAGGCTTTGGTATTAACATTGTCACGAACCAGCCTGGGTACCCTGGTAACCCGATAACTGAGCCGGACCTAACATTGCCCGAAGGGCGTTCCCGATCCTCACGGGTCGGCAACTAGCACCTGGCATCATACAACATAAAAGTGGGAACGAATTTTCCACAAGAATGCAGAAGAAATAGTGAAACAAAACGATATGAATAACAAAAGACACTCCACTAAGAGTAATATACTAGAAAACAAAGAGGCACAAAATGCCAAAGTACAACAACCCAAGTACCATAGATTTAAAAACAATCCAAAGGTCCCTAAGGACACAACTCACCATGTCCAAAGATCAGCAGCTAGAACCACCTCCAAGAGGTCCCTTGCCTTTGCTCGATTCTGGAAGAAGAAAGTCTACAAACACCTGAAGGAAAAAGTAGGGTGTGAGCCTAATCCTGGTAGGATATCACCAAAGATTCAATAATAGATTCCAAATATAGATTATCCAAAGAAAATATTTCAATTTTCAAATAAGCAGGTTTGGCAATTCAAAAGAATTTTTTAAACAATCATTCTATACATTTTCAAATAATGGAAAATTCATCAAGCAAGGCTTTAAAATGATGGAATATTTCTAAATCAATGGATTAAGAAAAACATTTATATAAAATAGTTTATATAAATTCAGCAGGCATGTAAGCAGTTCAAAAGCATTGGCATACATTTATATCTCAAATATAAATAAACTAGAAAGAAACATGGTCATATGCCTAAAGGTATGATAGTATTAACCAGTTATAAGATTACTCACTCTCTATGTGAACTCAGAAAAATGTGTATACACACGTCCCTATGACACTGGCCAATGGAGACTCGTCACCAACCCGTCGGGGATATGACCCGCTGCATGTATGTTATAGAACGTTGTCGTAGTGTAGAGTGTATCCAAATAACTCACTAACTACCTAAGGCTTGCATGCGCACTTACATGATGGGAGAATTATTTTAAGAATGCTTAAAATATGATCAATCCCATTCTTCCATTTCAAATGTTCCAATTTTCATCCATTTAAAATCAAAACATGTTTTATTCAAAACAAGCCTCTTTCATAAGGTGAAACCAATGGGTTTCTATCAAATCATTTTAAGCTATTTTCATAAGTATGAAATCCATTCAAAACCAATTCCATCATTACACATTTCATTTTCAAAATTAAATTCAACAATTTAATTGAAAACATTTCCATGAAATCCAAAATTTATATCCAACAATTTAAATCGACCAATTTTCCATAAACACACCCAATTCGATAGAATTGGGGTTTTCCCACATCTCTATGCCAAAACCATTTAAAATATCTCAATTAAATGGAATCAAATTTTTATCAATTTAGTGGAAAACAACTTGAGAAATTTAATTTAAATCAATAATTGAAATAAACTAAGCAACTAAAATGATAATCAATTTGGAAAGTCGGGACGGAACCACCTACCTCGATGTTTTTGACAAAAACCACAAAGGTTGAGAACGCTCATGAAATCCGGGTCTCTTCTTCAAGAACCCCCCTTATATCTCTTCTCATAGAAAGATTAAGACCAAATTTCATCAAACTTGGTTCCACACACTTATATCAAACCATAACGGGCGTAGATCTACGAAACTGAGAGAAGAGGATAAGTAGATCTAAGTAGATCTAAGAAACCAATCAATAACGATGAAGAATGATGACATACCTCAAGAATTTGTGTTCGATTCACCAAGATGAGCCTTTGGATCGCCTCTGGAATGATGGTAGAACCCTCTCTGACCATAGGAGAAGAAAAATCCCGAGTTAGGGCTGCTTAGGAAGAAAAATGAGGCACTTAGAGGCAAAACCGAGTGAGATCCACAATTTAAGAATCTCCTTTAAGTAACCGCATAGTTTGGCCGCATGGTTTGACAAACCATGCGCTAACCATGCGTGAGCTACTGCCTTGGCCACCCCTCCCACACGGCTTGGCCGCACGGTTAGACAAACCGTGTGCTGCCCATGTGGATGCTTCTATCTAAGATTCAAGGCTGGCACGGTTTGGTCACACAGTTTGTCAAACCGTGCGAAAACCATGCACAACACACTGATGTCTAGTTTTTCTTGAAAAGTTCACCCAAATGCAACCCAATTCTTTACTCCAAAACAGAGGTACTTAGAAACATCAAAAGTACCTAAAAACGTAATGGGATGTTACAACCTCCCAACCATAAGACCTTTCTGTCCCCAGAAAGCCTATGGAGAAACCTCCACGTCAAAAAGATGAGTCCACTGCTCTCTCATCAATGCCACCCTTTCCCATGACTAATGAGAATCAGAACCATGTTGCCATAGTACACGGACTAGAGGTATCGTTCTCCCACGAAGTACCTTGGTCTCAGAATCCACAAGCCTAACTGGTCGTTCAGTAACAGATAAATTTGGTTCAATCTCAAGATCACTCCACCTCACAACATGGGATGGATCATAGATGTACTTTCGCAGCTGTGATACATGGAACACGTTATGTATTGACATTATTTGTGGTGGTAGAGCTAAACGGTAATCAACTTTCCCCATGAGGCCAACAACCTCAAAATGTCCATCAAAATGAGGAGCAAGCTTCCCTTGCCTCCCAAGCTTTTGATGACATAACCGGGGTGAAACATTCAAGAACACCTGGTCACCAACTGAGAATTCTAAAGGTTTACGTTGACGATAAGCATAAGACTTGTACCGAATCTGTGTTGTCAACATTCTCCGACGAATCTACTGGATCATAGTTGTCGTCTCTTGCACCAAACTCGGTCCTACCAAAGTGTTTTCACTAATCTCTGACCAACATAAAGGATATTTACAGGGACGACCATAAAAAGCCTCAAAAGGATCCATTTGGATCACAGATTTACAAATGTTGTTATAAGAAAACTCAACTAGCCTGAGATAATCATCCCAAGACCTACCAAAGTCGAGAACACATGCGCGGAGCATATCCTAAAGGATCTGAATAGATCTCTCTGTCTGACCATCTGACTGTGGATGGTAGGTCATTCTCAAATGGACCTAAGATCCTAGTGCCTCCTGAAGGCCTCTCCAAATGCGATAAGTAAACCTAGGATCCCTATCGGAGACTATTGCAGATGGAACTCCCTGCAAATGAACAATTTATTTCACATAGATATTTCCCAACTCCTCAACTTTGGTTGTATCTCAAATTGGTATAATGTGAGCTGACTTGGTCAGTCTGTCGATCACAACCCATATCGCATTCTTCTTCCTCTAGGTTTGAGGTAATCCAACCACAAAGTCCATTGAGATTTCATCCCACTTCCATGTACGGACTGGAAGTGGTTAAAGAAAACCTGAAGATTTCTAGTGCTCCGCTTTCACCTGCTAGCATGTGTAGTAATGAGATACAAACTCAGCAATGTCTCATCTCATACCTGGCCACCATAAGTGCCGCCACATATCATAGAAACTCTTCGTAGTTCCTAGGTGCATATCCCACTGGGAGTTATAGAAATCCCCCATCACATCCTTCCTTGACGATAACAGTACAACGTAACAATTTCGATAACCCAAAACAACCTCTTTGGAGAACGACCCCAAGGCGTAAGTCTCCCCACCATAAAGATAGTCCCTATTGCCTCGGAATTCATCATTCAGTTGTTCTTCCTGAAGAATTAACTCGAGGAGAGTATAATTCAACTGAACACTGGCTAAAGAAACTTCATTCCCGTTCCACTGAACTCCAATATGAAACTATGAAAAAAGAGCCATAAAACTCCACTCTTCTGAAGATTCTTTCACATCCTAAGTTGGATGTTTCCTGCTTAACGCATCTGCAATGACATTCCCTTTTCCTCGGGGTATAGGCAATGTCAAAGTCAAAGGACTTCAGGTACTCCACCCAATGCCTTTGGAGGAGATTCAAATATTTTTGAGAGAAGATATAAATCAAGATCTTGGGGTCTAAATACACAGTAAACATTTCTCCAAAAAGGTAATGTTGCCAACACGTAAGTGCGTGCATTACAACTGCAAGTTCAAGGTCATGGATGGGATAGTTCTTCTCGTGAGGCTTAAGCTGACGAGACCCATAGGCAACAACATGATTACCCTGCATGAGTACACATCCCAAACCTCAACCGGATGCATCACAGAAGACCACATAAGTTATCCCAACATCAGGAAGAGTTAACACCAGCGTAGTAGTCAATAGACTCTTTAGCTCAACAAAAGAACTCTGACATTTTTCCTTCCAGGAAAACTTCACTCCCTTTTGAGTTAGAGCAGTCATTGGAGAAACTAACATTGAGAAGTCTTTAACAAATAGTTTATAATATCCTACTATTCCCAAGAATCTATGAATCTCAAAAACATTTTGTGGTTGTTCCCATGTTATAACAGCCTTCACCTTTTCAGGATCAATTGATATTCCATGTTCTGACACAACATGTCCTAAGAATTTCACATCTCGAATCCAGAAATCAAACTTTGAAAGCTTGGAATAAAGTCAGAGATTCTTTAGAATGCTCAGAACTATTCTCAAATGATGCACATGTTCCTCCTCAGACTTGGAGTAGACAGGAATTTCATCCACAAAGACAACCACAAAAGTATCAAGATACTCACAGAAAACCTTGTTCATCTACTCAATGGAAACTGCAGGAGAATTTGTTAGGCCGAAGGCCATAACAAGGTACTCATAATGGCCATACCTACTCCGAAAAGTGGTCTTAGGAATGTCAGATTCCTTTATCCTCAACTGATGGTAACTAGATCGAAGATCAATTTTTAAAAAACACCTTGCCCATTTCAATTGATCAAACAAATCATTAATTCTTGGTAACTAATATTTGTTCTTTATCATAACTCGATTGATCTTTCGATAATTACACATAAGCGAAGAGAACCATTAGCCTTCTTGGTGAAGAGAACTGGTTCTTCCCAAGGTGAGACACTCGGGTGTATAAAACATTTCTCAAGATGATCATCTAACTGAGACTTCAGTCCTTTTAGTTTAGATGGAGCCATTCGGTAAGAGGGAATAGAAATCGGTTGAGTACCAGGCATTAAGTCAATAGTAAAACCAAACTCTATTACTGGTGGAAAAACAGAGAATTCTAAAGGAAACACGTCGGAAAACTCATTGGAGATTGGAGGGAGATCACCACACAATGAATCTAAATCTAGATCAAAAGAAAACAGTGATATAACTTTCCACAACGTTGGGAAAAAGGGTCTGGCTCTGCTTGACCTTGGGTCCCATTCTCCATGAAAAACGGGAGACACACCACTAGGTGTAGTAAGGTAGAACTGTTGAAGATAACAATCGATCCAGGATTTATTGGCAATGAACCAATCCATCCCAATAATTCTGTCAAAATATTTCATGTTTAGAACCAAGAAATTCAAAAAATGATCAACATCTGATAGAGAGAAGACACAATCAGGACTCGAGAGACCTTTCTTTCTCATTACACCCAGGGGTGTAGTAATATCCATTGCACAAGATAAAAGATCCATAGGCAGATTAAGAAGATTAACAAGACAGGTTGAAATAAAAGAGTGAGATGCACCAGTATCAAAAAGAGCTGTCACTAAAGACAAAGCTATAATAATGGTACCTCTCACAATTGCAGTACATGTATCATCTAACACTGGTGACTCTTCCACTGCGTGAAGAAGCTTCGTTCTAGATGTCTGTGGCTAGAACCCTTTTGCACGTGAAGCATTTGATTGCCCCACAGTATTTGGAGGTGCTGATGATCCTGTTCCACTATGAAGAGTAGAGAAGTGATGGCAAAATCTCTGTAAGTACCCTAAATGTCCGCAGGAGCTACAGTTCTTGGGTGCCTCAGTGCAAACCCTCTTAGAATTTCCTTGCTTTCCACACTTATAGCAAGTCAAGGCATCCCCTCCTGGTGCGCCCGATGGTCTGGAGTGACTATGTTGACGATAAACACAATAAGAAACATTGCGCTTCTGTTTTCATTTAAACAAACCAACACTACCACTGGAAGAAAAAGTAACTTCCTACAACCCATAATTTCCTACCAAATCCATCTCAACCATCATCTCCCTATCCCGCACAACGACATAAGTGGGTAACTTCAGTAAGAAAACATGAGAACAAATATCTGATCGAATCCCCAACTCAAATCATTGAGCCTTCATCCTCTCATTAGATACAATTTCAGGAAAAACTATACCAACTCAGCAAAGCGATTTGAGTACTCATTCACAGTTTTTTTGGCCTACTCAAGTTTGAAAACCTCCACATCCTTGTCCAACGCCACAGATTCTGGATAGAACTGATTAGTGAAAAGAACCCTAAAGTCATTCCACTCCATACCCTCTTTTTTCCCTTCCGTCACCATCGTGTCCCACCATCCCATTCTTGGTCCCTCCAGCACAAAGGTGGCACACTTCACCTTGATCACTTCAGGTGTCTCCCAAAACCCAAAAAGATGTTCAATCTTACTCAACCATTCCTCAGCATGTTGAGGGTCATTAGAACCTTTGAAAACAGCTGTATTCTAGCATAGGAACTCTTGAGAACGACTTCGGAGAATATCACTTTGAGGATCTAAAGTTGGAGTCTGAATGGGGACTGGAGGTGGTGCCTATCCCAGAGCATGGACATTGAGAATAATCACCTCTACCAGACTTGGATCCACAATAGGACTTGCTGGCTGAGATTCAGTAGAAGTCTCTTTTTGGATTTGATTTTCACGTCTCCTCGGAGGCATGATGCTACACAACATCAGCAGACAACAAAGAAGACATTTAGATTAACACTCAACCTGAGTAGCAAGGAAAACTAATATCAAAAGAAGGGATAACAATATTTGGATTCCACTCAATCCATATCAAAATAGGAAAAATACTAGAACTAATCCATAAGTTTCCTTTCCCAAACTACACCTGGTGACTTAAGGATCATTGTGGTGAGATCTGGCCAGGCACTCAATCACAACTACCTCTTAAGTAACGACAAGAAAACTCAAATGCATACTGTCATCAAGGAAAGATGTTTAAAACCTCCCTCTAATACCAATTTGTCACGAACCAGCCTGGATACCCTGGTAAACCGATAAACGAGCCATCCCTGACACAGCTCGAAGGGCGTTCCCGATCGACACGGGTCGGTGACTAGCACCTTGGATCGTATAACATACAAGTTGGAATGAATTTTCCACAAGAATGAGGAAGCAAGAGTGAAACAAAACAGTATACATAACAAAAGAAACTCCACTGGGAGTAATGTACTAGAAAAAAAAGAGGCACAAAAGGCCAAAGTAAAACAACCCAAGTACCATAGAGGAAAAAACAGTCTGAAGGTACCTAAGGACACAACTCACCAAGTCCAAAGATCAGCATCTAGAACCGCCTCCAAGAGGTCCCTTCCTTTAATCAATTCTGGAAGAAGAAAGTATACAAACACTTGAATGAAAAAGTATGGTGTGATCCTAAGCCCAGTAGGATATCACCAAATATTCCATAACAGATGCCAAATATAGATTATCCAAATAAAAACATTCAATTTTCAAATAAAAAGGTTTGGTAATTCAAAAGAATATTTTTACAAATCATGCTATACATTTTCAAATGATGGAAAATTAATCATGCAAGGCTTTACGATGATGAAATATTTTGGAAAAAGTTACTTAATTAAAAAAATTATATAAAATATTTTATAAAAATTCTGCAGGCATGTAAGTAGTTCAAAATCATTGGCATACATTTATATCTCATATATAAATAAACAAGCTAACAACATGGTCATATTCCTAAATGTATGATAGTATTAACCAGTTATAGGATTCCTCACTCTCTATGTGAACCCAGAAAAATGTGTATACACACGTCCCTATGACACTGGCCAAAGGAGACTCATCACCAACCCATCAGGGATGTGACCTACTGCATGTATGTTATAGAATGTTGTCGTAGTGTAGAGTGTATCCAAATAACTCACTAACTAAATAAGGCTTGAACATTCTCTTACATGATGGGAGAACAATTTTAAGAATGCTTAAAATACGATAAATCTCATTCTTCCATTTCAAAAGTGCCAATTTTATTCCATTTAAAACCAAAACGGGTTTTATTCAAAACATGCCTCTTTCACAAGGTGAAACCAATTGGTTTCTATCAAATCATTTTAAGCCATTTTCATATGTTTCAAATCCATTGAAAACCAATTCCATCATTACACATTTCATTTTCAAAATTAAATTAAACAATTTAACTGAAAACATTTCCATCAAATCCACAATTTAAATCCAACAATTTAAATCGGCCAATATTCCATAAACACACCCAATTCAATGGAATTGGGGTTTTCCCACATCTCGATGCCAAAACCAATTCAAATATCTCAATTAAATGGAATCAGGTTTTTATCAATATAGTTGAAAACAAATTGAGCAATTGAATTTAAATCAATAATTGATATAAATTAATCAACTACAATGATAATCAATTTGGCAAGTCGAGATGGAACCCCCTACCTTGATGTTTTTGACCAAAACCCCAAAGGTCGAGAACAATCAAGAAAACCAGGCCTCTTCTTCAAGAACCTGCCTTATATCTCTTCTCCTAGAAATATTAAGACCAAATCTCATCAAACATGGTACCACACATTTAGATCTACCCATATCGGGTGTATATCTATGAAACCGAGAGAAGAGGATAAGTAGATCTAAGTAGATCTAAGAAACCAATCAAGAACTATGAATAACTATCACATACCTCAAGAATCCGGCTTCGATTCACCAAGAGGAGCCTTTGGATCTCCTCCAGAATGATGGGAGAGACCCCTCTAACCTTAGGAGAAGACAGATCCCATCTTAGGGATGCTTAGGAGGAAAAATGAGGCACTGAGAGGAAAAAACCGAGTGAGATCCACAATTTAATGATCTCCTTTAAGTGACCGCAAGGTTTGGACGCACGGGTTTAAAAACCATGCACTAACCGTGAATGAGCTACTGCCTTGGACACCCCTCTTTCATGGCTTGGCCGCATGGCTAGAAAAACCGTGCACCACCTGTGTGGAAGATTATGTCCAAGTTTCAAGGCTGGCACGGTTTGGTCACATGCTTTTTCAAACCGTGCACAACACACTATCCTCTAGTTTTTATTTAAATGTTCACCCAAACGCAACCCAAGTCTTTACTCCGAAACAGATGCACTTAGAATCATCAAAAGTACATAAAATTTTAATAGGATGTTGCACCCATGACAATGTCTAGCATAATATGATCCCATTTCCACTCAGGTATGGGAAGAGGTTCCATGACTCCTCTAGGATGTTTCCTTCTAGCTTTCACTTGCTGAAAAACCATACATTTTGACACATAATAAGAAATATCTCTCTTCATGTTGTCCCAATAAAAATTTTACTTCAAATCTATATACATTTTAGTGCTACCAGGGTGTGTAGAGAAATTAGAGCTGTGATCCTCATAGAACAATTCCCTTTTTACATCACGTATGTGAGGAACACAATGTCTCTTCCCAAATTTCCAAATCCCATCTTCATATACTAAATCGGTCAATCTCCCATCATTCACATCTTTAATTTTTATTTTAGACTCCTCATCATCAGTTTGAGAACTCTTTATCCATTCTAGTAACGATGGTTTGGCAGCCATTTGAAAAAGAATTGATGTTTCACCTTTCATTGTTATCCTCATATCCATCATTACTAGATCCATGAAAATAGGATCCCTTTCAAATCCCATCTTGTTTAAAATTCCATGACCTTTTTTACTCAATGCATCTACTACCTTATTTTACTTTCCTAGGCGGTAGTGTATAGTGCAATCGTAATCCTTGAGTAGTTCGAGCCATCTCCTTTGCCTCATGTTGATTTCTTCTTGTGAGAAAATATGCTTCAAACTCTAATGATTTGTATATATCTAACAATGTTCACCATAGAGATAGTGTCTCCATATCTTCAAAGAAAATATTACAACTACTAAAAGAAGATTATGAGTGGGATAGTATTGTTTATAAATTTTTAGCACTCATGATGCATAATAAATAACATTATCATTATACAAAAGGACACAACCAAGTCCTTTCTTTGGGGAATCACTATAAATAACAAACCCATCATTCCCTGATGGTAGATTCAGAGATAAGAGAATTGATTAATCTTATATTATATTCTTCAAAACTTTCATCACAATATTTTGTCTAAACAAATTTAACCCCTTTACGTGTGTGCATGGTTAATGGGTTATCAAATCAGGAAAATTTATGGATGAAGTGCCGATAATAACTTGATAAACCAATAAAAATACATACCTCAGTTATACTTGTCAGTTCTAGCCATTATTTGACATCCTTGTTCTTTGAAGGATCAATAAAGATTAAATATTTAAAGAAAATATGGACATGAAATGAAATTTCATGAAGCTAGAATTCAGATTTTCTAATGATCCCATAAAATTATTTTCTTCTGAGGGTTTTTAGAATAGTGCGCAAGTGATTGTCATGATATTCATATCTTTTTGAGTGAACCAAGATATCATCAATAAATACCACTATAAAGTCATCAATAGATTCTTTAAAAACTCTATTCATTAGATCCATGAAAATATAGGGTGCACTAGTTATTCCAAAAGACATTACTGTAAAGTCGTAATGACCTTATCTGGTTCGAAATGATGTTTTCAGAATGTCTTCCTTCATCACACATAACAAATGATATCCCAATAGAATTTCAATCTTTGAAAAAATAATGATCTCCTTGAATTTGGTCCAATAAGTCATCAATGAGAGGTAGGGGATACTTGTTCATTGTTGGTATAACATTGATCTCCCTATAGTCAATGCACAACTAATAGATAAATCTTTCTTCTTAATAAAACTAACGGGGGCTCCCCTTGGAGAAAAACTAGGGAGAATAAATCCTTTATTACTAAATTTCTCTAGAATTTTATTTAGTTCCAATAATTCAACTGTGTCCATTCTATAAGGGGTCTTTGATATAGGCCTTGAACAAAGAATTAAATTAATGGAAAAATCAATTCCTCATTTTGATGGATGACCATGTAAATCCTTTTAAAACAAATCAACATATTCTGGAATAATAGTTCCATCCTATATTTGAACATTCCATTCCTCACACTTATTTATTGAATTATCTTCCCCCCCATTAATTGAATTTAGTAGAGAATTTGGGGGTTGATCGAGATAAGAATTAGGTGGTGACGTTTCTGCTCTAAAGATATGGTACTTATTATCAACATCAAAAATTATAACCTACTTCTTCTTATAATAAATTTTCACTTCATGGTCTGAAATCCATTCCATTATGAGAATTATATCAAATTAAATCGTGGGTATGATGATGAGATCAGAAGATAAAGAACATTTATATTCCCTAATGAGAACTGATTCACGAAACATTGTTGCAATGATACTTTCGTTGGGAATTTTGACTGACAACTCCCTTGTTAAATCAAATTTGAAATATCTAATTTTCTATGAAAACTATGAAGATATGAAATAATACGTCAATCCTAAATCAAATAAATCATTTTTTAAACTTGAAGAAACCATTAAATTACATTCCACCACATCTTTCGGAGCTTCAACCTCCGCAGTAGTGATCGCATAAGCTTGGGCTTTCTCCCTTGGCCTTTTTTGTGGTATGTTTCCTTGGAGTTTTGGACATTTTTTTTCATAATTACACTTTTCTCTATGATTGCACCATTCAACATTAACATCCTATTTATTTACCTTACTATCACGAGCTTAGTGGCCTTTATCACCACACTTGTCACAGACCCCATTCCCTTCATGAAAATACCAGGGTGTTTCTTCCAATAGTTACCACAGGCTGGATATTCAAACTCTCCCTTCTTCCCTTTATTTCCATTTACCGAGCGTTCATGAGATCTCTTCTTCTCTTGAATTTATTTAAAGTCGTAAGACATAGAGAATTCATTTTCTATCTTGATAGCACAGGAGAAAATATCTTTGTCTGATAAGAAGGGTTGCGAGACTAATGCTCGATAGAGAAATGGTTTAAACCCATCAAATAATTGATCAATCTTACTAATTGGATTACATATATAATCTGCTACATGATTTTATAACCTCGTAAAGTTCACCTCATACTTTGCAACATTATGATCCTCCTTTTTCCTTAGACTTAGGAATTGTCTTTCCATATCCGATCGATGGTCACGAGGAATGTATTGTTCTAAGAAAGGATCTTTAAACTCCCTCCATTTCATATTTTATACTTCTGCATCCACCATTGTGTTTTGAATTAATGACCCCCATTGATCTGCATCTCCTGTGAGGTGATAAACTACCAAAAAACCTTTTCCCTTTCACCACTTCCTATAGCATGAAATATTTTTTCTAAGGAACTTATCCATTTCTCAGCTAAAAATGGATTTGTAGTCCCGTAGAATGTTGGTGGTTGATTCATCATGAAGTAGTCTAACATCGATCCTCCACGTTGAGGAGAAGGGTTCTCCATACGGGTAGGGTTATTATTCATAACTTGAGTGAGTTGTCCTAGTGTGGTGATAAGCTAATTGGGACATGTTGCATCACCAGATCAACTATAATTATCTTGAGTAGGAGGAAAATCCCTATATGGATTACGTGCATTGGTACGGTTTCCATTCCTTCTACTAAATGACATTTCTAAACAATTTCATACACATGATTAGTTTATGAATCACAATACATAATTCCAAACATGTAAAACACTTAACATAAATTGAAAAATGTATTGATTTAATCCATAATCATAAAATAATTTTCATTGAGGAGGTATATACTCATAAATCCTTCATAATGGTTTGTAATAAAAATGTGAATTATCCTAATCATATCCCTCATGAGTGAAATAACCAAGAGTGCAGAAAGTCCATTGTCGTGTACTAGGATACCCCAGGTCAAGCCTGAGACTCCTTGTCAGGGTTTTCACTCCTAGGTACATCTGTGCCATAGCTTCATCTACCAGGTACCAAGAGTCAGTGCATAATTACATAACCTTAGCATGGTACATGTAATTATATCCTAAAATAATGTTCGATTTAGTAGCCTTGGAAGTACTAGATACATACATAAGTTTTACATTACCTCATGAGATAAAAACAAACCCAAAATTTTGGCCCCTTAGAACACGCTTAAATCTCTTCATTTATCCCTACAGGTCAACCATAAAATACTTCTTCACATCCTAGGGAAAAGAAACATAGGATTGGATGAGATCATATGCTCAGTAAGGATAGAAGTATAGAGGAAACTATTATAAAAAATCATAAACATTTAAGGAAATGTATAAGACCAAAACGTAACCCTTTTAAACATAAACATCATAATAATATGGAAAATACAAATAAAATAATTCCATTTAACTATTCACAAGGATATTCTACTAGTCGAATAATCACAAGAAATATCAATAACCAAATTCATAATGATGGAATGCATAATGTCAGACATCATAACAACATAGTCAATGACTCGTGGAAAGATAATAAATATGATTTTTTCAAAGACTCGTTCCAAGACACTAGTTTGTCTCATGATACATACAGATTCATCTAGGATCTATAGAAAGATCCACCTTTCACTTACTAAGTCCAGTGCATTCCTCACATTAAAAGGTTTAAACATAACATAAACATTCTTATTAAAACTAGAATATGAAATGTCAATTCATTATCCATAAACCAATAATTGTATAAAAATAACACATATATAGTCAAATATAACACAAAACATTCTATACCATATGGATGATTTGTATCATATGAATTCAACCTCAAATATGTTTAAAATCATTCAAAGGATGTTGATATAGATGAAATGAAAGCTATTTGAATGAAATACCTCTTTCAATTTTGAAACAATTTAAAAGTCACATAATTATAAAAGAAAATATTTATTTTGGAAATATAATTAGAATATTTTAAGGGAAGATTTGAAGGTGTTATAATGGTGAAACATAGCTGCACCCATCGTATAAGTTAAAAAAACATTCTTTCCATAATTTTTTTGAAATGGTTGTAAATGGCCTTTTTTGGAAAACGACAGAAATATTAATTTATAAAAATCTTATAAAAAGTAAAACAAGGGTATAAATGAATTTAACCCATAGTTTAGTAAATAGTAAATACGTTTTGAAATATATTTTTATGAAACACGGATGTGGATGATAAAGAGGTCCCAGTAGATACTCACATATAAAAAACCGTGGATAATGAAGAGATTGTAGAATTAACTCTTACCTTGTACATTTCATTTGTAGAGGGTATGTTAAACTCCTATATAATAGTAAAATAATTTTTATTAAATTCTACATGAACAATATATATAAATATGATATCATATGTGATATTCTAATATTTTTTTTGTAATAATATTTTAGTAGTATCACCATTTAGGGTGTTAACTGAATCGTTTTATATGATTTGTTATGTAAGTGAGGTTTCTTTTTGATAAGATGTATTTTATTCGTATCCAGAATGATATTATGTAATTAGAAATTATTTTTTTAATCATAAAATGAAATTTATTCTTGAATGGTTATGACGGGGAAGTAATCTCATAGTGTTCGTGGAGACCGTAATTCGTACATATGCACAAGTAAAAATACCATTCTATTGATGGTATAATCATATGAAATTTGATGTTATATCATATATACAGAATCCTTAACATGTTATATTTATTATTTACATCAGTTATAATCATTATTATACTCATCCAAATAATAAAGTGTTTGAATAAGAAACTACACCACAAAGTGGAGACGGTAAGCCAAACGTACACATATATGGTGATTTTTCATTCATAGGATGGATAGAATAATTAATATGGTTGTAAAATATTTATAATAACATCAAAATATGTATAATGTACTGGAGTTATTATTTTGGTATGGAAACAACAAATAAAGAGGAAGTGGAAGAAGAAAAGAACTTTGAAAGAGGTGGTGAAATTATTACCTCTTCTTCAGGTGTTTCTTTTTGATTTGATCAAAAGGGATCCTTAGGATGTCTTTTTGATCAAATTAAGGCCTCTAGGTTTAAGTTAGTGTAGTTGGGAGGATATTTGGGTAGGTTTTGGCCGAGACAAATGGCTTTAGAGGTGTGTTTTTGAGAAAAGGGTATGAACATTTTTATAAGAGAGGTGCGGGTCACTTTAGGAAAAGAATGAAATATTACTTTATTATACAATCATATTCAGTTTATAAGGGATCCAAAATGATTTAGTTAGAGTATATGGTGGGGATGGGTTTGAAAACTCTCAACCAATAGGTTTTATATAGTTTTAGTTCATCATATTTACATTATCTTTTAGATTTAACTCTAAGTTAAAGAGTCCGACTTTTATCATATATTCTTGTATTATTATATTATATGGTTAATAATCTTACTATAAAATTCCAAAAGAACCAAAAGTGGTTCATTAATGATAAATCTAATATTATATAAATACTTTGGCCAATCCTTATGTTTTTAGGAGTATAATATCATTTAATAATATATTATTTTTTTAAAAAACACATTTTTGTCAATTTTGACACAATTTATAATTGATTTTTGTGGAACTCATAACAGCATGATTACATAAAAAATTAAATTAATCAACCCTAAAATGTAATATTAATCTTAAAAATTAGTGAAATAAATTAAAAGTCTTAATTTACATTTATTTGGATATCTATAACATCAATTATTTTAACTTGTTTTAAAAAGGTTATTTTGGCATCATCATTGTGTCATAAATAATTTTAATTATTTAAGGTCTAAAAAATATAAATAAAATAACAATATGTTGGAAAAATGATTATCATTCTAATTAATTTTTATAGTCTATTTTTTTTGAATAACTATATATTAAAAATGGTTTAGTTATGAAACTTTGAATTTAACACTTTTAACTCTTCTTTAAATAAAATAATAATAAATGTCCTAATATAGTCCATATAGACCAAAAGGAACATATTATATTCCTAAGGTTCTTTTGGGTCCAAATAAACTTATCCAATAGAATTAGGACTTGTGTTAGGGTAATTATAATATCATTTTTACGTTTAATTACACAATTTACTTTTAACCATGGTAAATAAAAGTCAAAAGTTACAATTCACCAAAAATTATTTTCAACTTATTGAACCAAATTTTACATACTGATTTCAACTGTGTATCTTTTATTTGTGAAATTAAATTCACAAAAGCGGTAAAATTACATTTTATGCAAATTTGTAAATGCGCCAAGAAGGTGGGTAAAAGACGTTAAAAAGTTCAATAAAATTTTATAAATCTAATATTATTATAAAATGACTCTAATGAATTATAATGAACATATATGGGTATTATGTTTCTATTTTTCCCAAATATAAATTTAAATAAAATAACTACTTTTTTTAAATAAATAGTCTATTTTAAACCAAAACGTAGTGTTTTTCCTTATTCATCCAAAATTGAATATTTTCAAAAAAAAACAACAATTCAACCTAAGCTAATTTAGATATTCCGAATTCAAAAATGAAGTCCATATTGAAAAATAAAATTTATAAAATTTAAAAAAAAAATTATTACTATTCATAAAGGCTATTGATTGTTCGTAGTGTGTTAAAACTCCATTTAGTGTACAATGAAAACTATTATATTATTCAAAGCGAAACATACCATATAATATTGGGGTGTTAAAATAGAGGAGAGAATAAGCACCCCATGATTAGGAGAAAAAGTTAATGGGAACTATTTCTAAATACATGCACTTATTTCCAACAAACCATGATTTAAAAATTTTATCCCCCAAGAAAATTTTAATAAAATTCATAATCCCTCTCTAATTATCCCCATTCTTCCCACTTGACCTTAAATGGTGTCCTTTGTTTTTGGAGGTCCTAGATAGGATTTAACGGATCCTAGACCCCCATTAATTGCAAATAAAATATTTGATTGAAGGATTGACTAATCCATGTTATTTGAATTCTTCCTAGTTGGATTCCCATTCCTTAGTATTTCTATAACAATGAATTGGGATTATTTTACATCCGTTGGAGGTGGTTTAGTTCTGGGTATTTATGGTTGTGTTTTTTATCTTGGTTTCTGTTTTTGATCCTATATCCATTTCTACATTTTTAAATTGACCATTAAACATAAAATTGATTGTTTTGGGTTGTATGAAATCATCAACGATCATTAGTTAGGTAGTTTAATTGTTAATTACCATATTATTGGTTATAAATTGGGGTATGTGATTGTAAAATTTCAATTTTCATATTCATAAATTTCATTTTAAAATTAATGTAATTATTTTATTCCCATGAGATTATGAAAACCTTTACATATCATATTGGACACATTGATGATTTTGTGACAAGACTTGATGGAAACCAATTTGGTGTGCCTATATAGTTGAAATAATTATTAAGAATTATGAAATGTTGGTAATTGAGATTATTAATATGGTTGATAAATGAATTTATGAAATTTGTTGAATATTGAGTTATAGAAATAAAAGATAAATGGGTTACAAATCTGGAACCATGTGATGTGACATTTGTTTCTCATTGGTGGGATAGGGACTACTTCTCTAAATATGCACAGATGGCTAGACAATTACTATAGGCCCCCAAGATACATATATTTATATGAATGTGATCACTGAGTTGTGGAATGTGTATTAATATTCCAAATACCTATGTTACTTGAGACTACTTCTCTTGGACCCAAATTTATAAATATGAAATTAGAAATTAAATGATTAATGGAATCCTATGATAGAATGAAATGTGATATCCCTTTGGTGATGGTTGATACTTCTTCATTAGCTGAAGTATGTATGGTTGGTTTGTGTGTCACCATGAACTGAGGGGCCTATGTGGTTAATTAAGAATAATTATAATGTGAAAATATTAACTTTATCATTATAATTTTAGTTGTTATACAACTTTATAAATTGTTATATACACGATATTACATTACACACCATTGGTGGTGGCCTACTTCATTGTAATCACAACCTACTCAGGCTTCCCAATTGGTACCCAAATCAGATTCATGTTTTCATGGAAGGATAATGGAAAGATCACTATGATAGATGGCTATGTTAGGATATGTAATGAAGCATGGAATAGGGAACCATAAATTATTTATTAACCAGCTGGTATTTTTCTGTGATTCATTATTCTGAATTTTTTCGTTTGAAACATGACATTATGACGACATGACATATTTACTACATCGGTTTTGGATATTGTTATCATATTTAAATTCTCTATTTAATTATTGGTTTGATATTGTTATTTATATTTATCTTTTTGATTGATTATTATCATATGACTATTTAATATTTATTTATATTATTGGGTTACTATAATAAAGAGGGTATAGTCTCCCAACGTTACATATTAGTCCCTCACTACTAGTCAGCAACTTCTGGTGTAAAGATTTGAGAACTTGAGGAAACACAGCTAAGGAGATCATGGAAACATCATGTGGAATGTGTGTCAGCATATTTACAGGATGAACATCAACTTATACAATATGTCCTACTTCTATGCCATGGTTCCATGGTTACCAATGTAGGGTTGGTCCATAGAATAATTTTTTGAAATTGAGGTGTTTGAGATAGATGGTTCTTGTTCATGATCATAATACAAGAGTATGTTTTCTACTGGTAGACTGGGTCAACCTAACCTACCCATGTTCTAACCTTTATAAAAATGTTTCACACCATCCAACCAATCCAATTTTTTCATTTTTACTTGAATAAATCCTAAAAAATATATTATTGTTTCAATGTTATATCTAGGATCACTAAAGCACTTACTATAAATGTTTATCATTGTATATGGAATACATGGGTACATAGATAAAAAACTGGGATATACCAATTCCATGTCTTCCCTAAATCTATTTAAATATGTAGCCTCTTCTCTAAATATACACAAGAGATGGAAATTCATAAAAACTATCTCCATTAATGAAGAGTATTTTCAGTTTTAATAGATCAAAAAATATAATAAGTTAATATCAATTATATAATAGATAAAATTGACGGTGAAACCCCCTTCCACATAATCATGGGTCATAAAATTGGTAGGAAGGACTTATTTTCTTACAAAATATATTAGTTTTTATTTTTTTTATATTCAATAAATCCCTATTTTTATTCAAATGAATTTATCTTAAGTTTTTCAAATGATATTTTTATTATAAGGAATATATCTTTCTATATCTATAAGTTATTATTTTATGCCAAGAAAATTGGTCAATCAATGGATTTTTTTGTATCATATGATAGTCGATGTTTTGAATTATTATCCTTCATCTAATAAGAATTAGAAATATTTGGGTTGATATTTTATCTCACTATTTATGATGTTATCTTATGAGGAGAATAGACAAGCAACCTCATCTTCGATGTCAGATAATTAAAACAGAATTCTATTACGAAAAGTCTTAATCTGATGAAATGATATTCGAAAAATATTACCTTGGAAGTTTTAAAATATGTTGTTAATATTAAATATCACACATTTATAGCATATTTTTATTACTATAAAATATTATCATACTTAAGTTGAATTTATTTTATCTAACACATAGTTTTAGAAAAATATTTATTTTATCTTACAAGAAAAGTACTATCAGTATGATGTCCAATGAAGAATTAGAAATTATGGATAATGTCAATATAACATTTCATAATCTCTTGATAGTATGATTCCTAATTTTGAGAGTATCAGAAAAGGAATTTTATATTTATGTTACAATTGATTTTTATAAATTTATTTTTTTCCATTAATGGAAATAATTGAATAATAAGAGTATTTCTTACACTTCCACTGCATAATATTTTTCTATATTTAGAAATAACGAATGTAGTGTATTTATACCATGTCTTATCAAATTTTAAATTGATTATATACTCATCCCTTGTGAATATGTCACATTATTATATAAAGAAACTGAAATATAAAATGATGACTTACCTATTACGTGGAATATACATGCATAATGGAAACAAATATACACAAAGACTCTGATAACATAACAAAGAACTATTTTACACACAAAATATCATAAAATACTCTTCTGGTTCATATTCAAATTGATCAATTGCAATCAATTATCATCAATAACTGATATTTTAAAATTATCATCTTCATAGGATGTATCTTAATCTTCTAGAAGATAGTTCTTCAAACTCTATACTAAAAAGTTATTTAAAGTTCATTCACATCTGATTTGTTTAAAATCCATTTATGTTAGTTTGTTAAGGTTATAGATAGATCTGGTTTAGGGAGTCATGGATGAAATATCTTTTACCTTATCAATAAGTAATAGATTAGTTTACTTAGCTGGAATCCCCCAAGAAAAAGTTCTATCTTAGTTGAAATCAAAAAACTCAAGGAGAAGAGTGTTGGTGGATTGAATTATGGGATATTTGTTCCATGAACTATTATTATTCACCTATGTTAAGTATATTTCTATTATTATTTTGTATTTCCATTACCTTTTTCATTATGGAAAAGTATTTGAATATTCATACCAAAAGGATCATTTTTTAAAGTAATGAAAATTCTAGGAACACAATTCACTGCACTCTAGAGAATTCAGTTAACAATACTCTAGGAAAACAATTGGTATCACTATTCATGACTATTTCATTCATAATTTTCAAGGGTTTTCTGTATAGATATTCATTAAAATGGATTTTATGGTTGATAAGCAAGAAGGTAAGTCAATGGATAGAGCTCCATGCTTTAATTGTGAAAATTATAGTTGATGGAAGGAATGAATGGAAATCTATTTAAACAATATTGTCTCAAATATCTATCTTAGAGAATTAAATAATTTTACAATACCAATGAAATAACCTAAAATGTGGGATTCCACAATTGAAGTAGCCTATGATATAAACTATAAAGGAATCAATGCTATAATAATTAGACTAGGTCCGTATGAGTTTAATTGAGTTTTTATAGTCCAATAACTCATGAAATGCGGAGTACTATAGCAGTTGTGTTTGAAGTTACTATTACCCATAAACTATATAATCCCAGTGCTGGTTTCTTACTTTATAAAATTGACATTGATACATGCTTTAAATACCCAGGGACAAAATAGTTTAGTAGTCTTTGAAAACCAAATTTCATTCATGATGCCCATATTAAATTGAGAAATAGAAAATAAAACTTAATACATATCAATATGAAATTAATATAATCCATCAAAGAATTGGCATCAATTTCTTATTCATAACATAGGAAACTAAACAAAAATAATGGTAATATCAAATTCAAAATAAGGGTTTGTATAATGGAATCAATAATTAATTAATGAGTGTAATTCAATATGTAATGGTAAATATATGACAAAAATGATGTTAAAATAACTAGATAAGGCATATTCAATAAAACATGGTAGGAAACTGAAACACATTCCATTTAATCAAACAAATGATAATAGAATTCTTCTATTGATATTTCAATGAAAAAATATCATGGATATGTAAGAATCGATTCTAAATGAGGGAAATGATTATTTATTGGATACCACGTTTCTTAGGTTCATGATACCTCTACTGTGAAGTCATTTTACTGTAAGAATAAGAATATCCACTAAAAACTCATCTAATGTGGCCAACTGATTCCTTTCATATGATAACTGATGCCTTGTGGTGCTATCTATAACAAACCCACACCTTTGTCATACGTATCCAAAGCATTCCTCATATTTCAATTAATCATTTTAAATAATGAACCATGTGAATCAAAATATATTTTTATTAAATAATGTAAAATGATTTATCAATAACTTCCTAGAAGAGGATAAGTAACAACAAGGGATATTGAGATTTTATAATGGAAAACCCATTGAATGATCGTTAAAATATTCTTGAGGAAAATAATATTAAAATATTATAATGTGTACCATACAACTTTGAAAATTTTGAATCATAATACACCTGAAGGACTAATATTAGATGAAACTTATAATATCACGAGAATAAGAAGATTCATGATATAAAATGACAACTGGATATGTATAAACCATGTAAAAGAATCTATGTGCACAAAATTACAACATGTCTCAATGAATTGAAATTGAAAAGAATTCCCTTACCATTGTGGTTATATATGAATGTGAAGAACCAAAGTAATAATCGTAATATTAAAAGATTAAATTACATGAAGATAAAATAATTCATGATATAGTATATAAAAATGGGTTTTAGGTTTAACACATAAAATAATTAAGTGGTGTTAATAGCATTTTCCTTATAGAAAGAAATTTGAGAAAAGAATCCTTTTCCTGGATTCTGACTTGTTCTATGTATATTTATATTCCTAAATAATATAATTATGTTAATTATATAATTTATTTTGAACCTTTTTCATTTATATCATTAAATTTATTTCACTATTTAAAATGATACAAAAAAACTACTTAAACAATTAAGTTTACATCAGGTGTTCTGACCACATTTGCTTTATGTGTCCAAAATGACATTCGTAGGTCAAATATAGTCAAATGGTTCATAATATAAAAATATATATAATAATAATAATGAAATAATTATCCTATTTATAAATCAATTATACTAATAAAACCAATAAATAAATATGCTTATAAAAAATGAACCAACGTTACAATCATGAAGACGGTAGGTTGTACGCACACATGAGTAATGTTCCAATTTTTGAATGATCGTTATGGAAAAAGGTAAGAAAAATTATATATTTATGTAATTGTAATTATATCCGAAATACCATTTTATTTATTCATATATACTTTTATATTTATTTATTATCATGTAAAATTAATAACATCCTGTTGAGGAGGTGGTAGTCCACACATCCACGACCGGAAATATAACACTGAGTGTGTGAAAATGGTAATGAATAAAATGATATATAATATTTCTAGAAAGGTAATTTTATCATTAATATAATATATATTTCATTTATTTCACTTTTTTGTAATTAAAATAATCTTGTATACATTCTATGTTTTTTATGAAGGAATCATGTTGAGGATATGATAGTCCACACTTCCACAAACGATGTTATAATATTCACACATAATGGAAAGAATAAAGGTAATATATATATAAAAAATACAGAAGAATAAATAAATTATAAATATAACATATAATTTTCATGTCTATAATAATTCCCAACCATGGATGGTGGTAAAATAAAAATGAACAATCTTCATTTAGCGAGGCTGTAGTTCACCGTACACAAGTGGTAGTTTTATTTCCCATTATATGGAAGTGTGTGTATCTATATGTATAAAACCTTGAATAAAACCATATTATTATATTTACTATAATGATGTTACTATGTATTCATTTAATAAGAATAGTTTCTATGGTGGATATTGAAAAAAACAACAAAAGAGCTTGAGGAATGATTTACCCCTTATTCATGTAACTCCTTTTAGTTTAAACTGATGGGAATATTTGGATATATTGATTACAAAATAGATGATAATAGGATTAATATTGTTTCTTTTTGGATATTTTTTAATGGTTTACCCAATGTGTCTTGAGAGGCTCAACGATATGGGATGAGAGGAGTCATTTTTATTGTGGAGTAAGAATGTCACTCTTGTAAAATTTTGAAATTGAATTCCACCCCCATTTTCCGCATGTAATGTGGATCTAGTAGTGGTAAAAATTTTATAAAAATATTTTTATGATCTAAATATTTATATATAATGGATTTTGGATTGGTTTAAAGTTCATTTTTTCCTTTATGATTTATGTTTAGTCCTTTGTTAACCTAATTTTTCTCTTAATCATTGCAATAAATTTTAATCACTTTCACTAATATTCTTGGTAAAAATAATATTTAAATATTATTATATTTTATAAATTATTCTGACTAAAAATAATGAATCAATGTTTTCAAATTCCAATAATATTGGTGGAAGAAATTAATATAAAATTAATCCTGCATGCTGACGACAATAGAAGTTTTTAAAGTAAAAATTTTCAAACATTTTCTATGTTTTTACTTCCAATTTCAAAGAAAATTTTATTCCAATAATATAAATTGGAATAATTTATGTAAAATTTATATTATAATACTTTAAAATAAAGTAAATTATAATTTATCCCAATAATGTTTTTGAAGAAAATGGTTTTGAATTAAAATTAAATATTTTCACCATTCACCCGAATATAAAACATCACAGAAAAGAACAAAAACTCCACCCTAAGATAATATTTATTTTTTAATTTAAAATATTATTTTTATTTTGAAATATATTATTTAAAAAATTTCCAAAAATATGATGTCCATTAAATTGAGCTAAAACTACCTTTATTAAAAATATAAGTTTTTATGCACAAAATTGGCTGTACTCTTATCTTATGCCTTTAAAATATATTCTATGAATATAAAAAAATTGAAGAAATAAAATATATATTTCATTAACATGATTCAACAATTTTAATTTATTTAATTCATTATGAGAAATTCCTTTGGGAATATTAAAATGAAAATATTTATTTTTTATTTAATTGGATTATATTTTCATTTCTAAATAACATATAAACAATAAATTAATATTATATTATTATAAAACATGTATATTTATAAGATAACCAATAATATTCATAAGCTCCAATAAAATCTCTAGGTTATATATTATTATATAATATAATAATATTTGAATAATATATTATTGTTCCATCAAACATATTTTTTCATGTAGCACAGGACATTGAGAAAAGTCATTATTTCATGTGACATAGGATATCCTTGGTGTTCCATGTAGAGTAAGATAAAATTTATGTTTCATGTCACATAATCATACTTTTATTTATAATTAAATAATGTAAAAAACTAAATTTTTTCTAAAAGGAGAATTTTGTAATGTATTGGGGTGTTACGTTCTGCAAACTATAAATTAATTGTATCCTCACAATTTAAACTCTATCTCAATAATTAAGGGATTGATATTTGAAAATAAACTATTATAAAAAAACCCATGTTGTGAATAAAATTAAGAACGCATATTCTTAATAAGAGATAATGGAAATTACATTGGTCACGTAACTTGGTTCCCTAGTATGAGAACATTGGTCGGAATAGAAGAATAAAAAACAATGAAATTATGAAGGAGAGTTCTAGGGAACATGATAAATTGAAATTTGATGAAAAAAATCCTTAAACCATAGACATAAAATGGTCCTTGATATCATTAAAAATTGTTATAATAAAAGAACATGTTTTTGTAGTTGGTTACTATTCCTAGATTTGAGTAATTATTTCACACTTTAAGAATACAAGTAATTATATGTTTCCATTTCATAAACATGATATTATACTTTGGTTGTACCTTGAACTATTTGTACATATTTTCATAGCATAAGATGCATTATATGGTGAAGTAATACATTATCCTCTAAAACCACACCCAAATATTAACTAAAACCATTTTATAAAGGGATAACGACTCTAAAAGATTTAGATCCAATACTTTAGAAGGAAGGTCACCAAAGTTCCAAAATAAACTTATCAAATTAAATTATGTTCCTTTTAATAATCACATAACAAATAAGTTAATATGGTGGTAAATGTAATTACTATAAAACCATAATTAAAACATGTGTGATTCCTTATTCTTTAATTAGAACATAGATTACTATATATATTCCATCATTAAAAAAATTATGTAAACAACATAAATGATATCAGAAACCACTTTTAAAATAAATCATTAATCAATTACAATGTAGTAATCATTTATCTGATTTACATTATTCAATCCAATAAATTCATTATCCAATCATCATTTACTTAGAATGAAGAGAATATTGAGGGTTATGCTTCCCTGAATGATGTGTTTTCGAAAAAGTTTTACTTTCTATTGAATATTTTTTTCTACCACTCATAATGTGATCTGGAATCCATAATAAAAATATACTATAGTATAATCCTTATATTCTCCATACTTTTTATAACTAGTACATCATTTATAAAATACTCACTTAAAATAATTATTTAATCCAATAATAAAAAAATTAATCATATCTATTCAAATGTGGTAGTAGTCTAGTCATGAAAAAGATTTTTTAGCTTCTTTGGGGGTATATTCCTTTTACGCATGAGGCATTGATGCACATAATGTCTCATGTCCTTGCACAAGAAACATATCGCATTGGAATTTTCATCATTTCCATTACAATCTTGAACTTGGTGGATTTTTTCCATAATTATAATATACTTCCATTCCCTTTTAGAATGTACTAGGGAGTTTCCTTCAACAATTATCAAATTTGAGAAAATATTTCATTCCATTATTCCCTTTATACATATTTCAACCTACCATCCTCTTCTTTTCATACATTACTACAAATCCATAGGAATTAGATAATTATTTTCCAATATTAGTATCAAATGATAGTATGTCCTCAAATAGTGAGAATTTTTTAGAGACTATTCCCCTTTGAAATATTGACATTAGGCCAAAAATGATACAATCCTTCTTACTCATTGGGTCATATAAATTGGTGAGGATCACATTCCATCTAATAGGCATAATTTATAAATTATTTCATAATCTAAATTAGTTCATATCATTATAAAAAAAATGTGTAATATCAAATTATGTAAAATAATTAACACAAATGGAAAAATTCATTCATTGATAATCAAATAATTATACACAAGTTTTCTTCATGAAAATTTATACTTTTAAATCTATCCTAATGATTTAAATAGAATATGTGAATTATCCAATTCATATCAACCTTGAGTGTCTAACCAGGCGCATTATAAGGTTCATTTTCATGTATGAGGTTACACCAAGTCAGACCCGATACACCTTATCATAGTAGTTACCCTTTGGTATATTATTTCTGGAGTATCATTAACTTGTAGTATCTAGATATTGTCGTTTTTTAAAGGGTGAGGGTACAACCCCCATTATTGACCATTAAAAAATATATAACATATTTTTTATTGGGAAACGTGGAACCCATTACAATAATGGAACAATTCATTTAAAACAAAATAATCAAAGGTCAAAAATATTATAAAAGTTCAAGGAAGAAAACATTGATTGGGGCATCAGAGAGCCCCATCGCCCCCTAGCTTGATGGTGCAACAGAGAGACCAGTTAGAATAATGTGTCACCCTTATACAAATATGTTTCACTATGCTGTTACACAATGTGGAGGACAACCTCTCCAAAAATCTATAAATATTGAGGAGGGACAGATGAAAGCTGAAGACACACCCTTCTCTCTTTTGACTCATCCACCCAACAAAGCATGAAATGAACTCTCAACAATGCAAAACTAATGAAAAAATAAATTAGACTAAAAAAATGAAAACATTTCATAGAAAGGTACCCATCCATCCATCAATTTGATGAAACATGAATGAATTATGGAGGTAATCACAACCATCCCTCTTTCAAGGCCTCCCACCCAGCGACATCTACAAAATGTTGTGTTGCATCCAAATGCAATAATAAAAACCAGTACCTAGAATGATTTATTATCCTCAAGAACATATATATCAAAGAATACCAATTTAGAAAATTATGTAAATCAATTAAATAAGTCTTTATTAGTGAAAACCCGGAATAAATTGAACTACAAGCATAGAGACACATGAAAAATGGAACCTTGAGAGAACTCGTCCCTTACGACCAAATCAAAACCAGATCAACACCATAAAATCGAACAAAAACCATAAAAAGGAAAGACCGACCCTATCACTGGGCAGACCACCAACTTCATGAAACAAAGACACTAACCATGTATCATTGGTGCCTCTATCCCTCAAATAAAAATCCATGCAAACAAACTACCCCACGCCATCAAGCCCACCACAACACATAACACAACCACTCTAGACCAAACTGACGATTACCATTTTGTATCCTCCCCCTAGAAACATACAATGAAGTCAACACTAGATCTAGATAGATCTAGAGAGTAGAAGCCCTGATCATTAATAGAACCAATTATCCTTCCAAATAATAGCACAAAAAGATATGAAAACCCCAATCGTGAGATTAGAAATTTGAAGAAGCACATGACACGGGAAGCATAAGTGGCCCAGTGATGATGAGCCAATAATCAGGGATGAAGAGGAAACCAGAAGTAAAAAGAAACTGGTTAAATATGTTCATCGAAAAATCCCAAACATTAAAAAAAGAAACAACACAAAATAGGGTTAATAAACCTACCACCAAAGGATGAATATATGATAACCCAAAATCACAAATCCAAAGGAGGGAGTAACCATCCTGATACTATCTAGAAAGTGATGTATTTATAGTAAGTCCAATATAATATTAACTCTTCCAATATTCTAGGTTTATCTTCTATACTTATCCTCAAATTCCATTTTAGGGTAATGCTCCCTAATCTATGTCTTATAAATACAGTTTCCAGGGTGTTTGCTAAAACTGCTCTAATACCAATTGTAATGACCAATCACTAGAAGGACAGAGCTAGTTACTTTATTTATTACATTGGAATAGATACAACCTTCATATCATAAGGGAAAGAATATGTTAAAAGTCAAACAAAAATAGATTGCATATATGATACCCATAATACATTAGGAAATAAAAAATATAACATGACATATATTAAAATAAAATGAAAAATATCCTTTAAATAATATTTAATGATTTATTCTTCATGACATGGTGAATTGAAATATAAATAATAATGATATTAAGTGATCTATAAGGGTAAGTACAACATAAGTAATAAAAAATTAAAGAATTTAATTCAAAATGGAATGGTGAATAAGTGATAACACATGACATTAAAATAACATGACAAGGCATTATCAATATGGAAAGGTATGAAATTGAAACACATTCCATTCAATCAAAAAATTGATAATATAATTCATTAATAGATATGTTAATCTAAAAAAATCATGGATTGATAATAATTGAGTCTGATAAGAGAAATGATTAATTATTGGATTCTATGTTTCCTAGGTACATGGTACGTTTACCATAAATAAGTTTTACAAGACATTTTATCATATTGGTCAAAACCTCATCTATTATTTCCAACTGATTCATTACATTAGACTAAATATGAATCGAGTGGCTATATATAATCGTTCCCCCCATTTCATACATGTCCAAATCATTCCTCATATATTAAGCAATCTCTTTAATTCATAAAAATAAGGATTTTAAAAAATCATATTGAATGAAGGAAACATTTATTTAAAAAATATCCTAATGAAAGACAAGTAAAATAATGGTTTTTGACATTAGTTAATGGAAACACCATTGAAAGATAATTAAAACATTCTAGACTAAAATAATCTTTAAACATTCAAATTTTTCCCAAACCAACTTGAAAATTTTAAATCATAATAACCATTAAGGTGTAATATTAAATGAAACATATAATATTATAAGAATTAGTATATTCATGATATAACATGACTAATGGAATTATACACATATTGTAAAATAAACTAGATGCTTAACATTAAAATACATATCAGTGAAATGGAATTGAGAAAAAATCATTTACCTCTTTGGTAACATATTACTTGGAAGTACTAAAGTTATAATAATAAAATTAGACATTAAAATAAAATTAAGATAATAGAATAAATGATATAGTATATGAAAATTGGTAGTAGGTACACCACACAAAATTAGTAATTGGGGTTAACGTCATATGCCTCAAGGAAAGAAAAGTGATACAAGAATACCTTAACTTATGTCCAACGTGTCTAGTGTGTCTTTATATTTCATAATAATATACTTGTGTTAAATGTCTACATGATTTATAACACTTTTTAGGTTTATCATTACTTTTATTTCATTTATTACAATGTGTTAATGAACTAGTAAAACAATTAAGATTTCATCTGGTGTTTTTACCACATTTGGTATTTTTGTCAAAATTCAGTTTGGTAAGTAAAATATAGTTAAATGGGTCATTATATAAACATATATAGAATAATAATCATGAAATTATTATAATATTTATCTATAAATTATACATTATCAACAAATCATTAAATGTGGTTATGAAAAATGAACCAACATTACAATCATAGAGACTGTAGGTTGTACATACGAATGAGTAAGTTTCCCATTTTTTAACGAATGTTATAGAAAAAAGGAAAGTAAGATTATATTATTATAGAATGATAATTATATCATAAAAAAATTAATTTAATTTAATTTGTTTATATATATAATTCTTGTGATTCAAAAGGTATCACATCGTGCTGAGGATGTTGTAGTCCATAGATCCACGATCGATGTTATCACATTTATCGTGTGAGAAAGATAATAATGAAAATGATATAATATATTTATATAAATATAATTATCTCATTAATATAATATTTATTTCATTTATTTTACTTGTGATTAATTAAAACTCCCCTTTATATATTTTGTGAATAGCGTGAACAAGTCACATCACTTTTTGGAGAAAGTAGTCTAAACATTCACAAAAGAAGTTATCATATTTCCAAAAATGAAATGAATAAAAGAATGATATATAGAATAATTAAATAATCATAAATAAATTATATATATCATATATATCATACGTTAAATGTGTTTCTATAATAACTCACAACCATGATTAGTTTTAAAAAATGAACCATCATCGTTTTGTGTGGAGGTGGTTTGCAATACATGAACGATATGTTCATTACCTATTTGATGGACATGTGTGTTAGTGTAGGTATAACCCATATAATAAATAAATATATGTATATTTTTTATACTTGAGCTTTTATGAAACCATGGAATAAGAATATTTGAGGTGGTGGGGTATGAAAAAAAATCAAAAGATCTTGAGGAAGAATGTTACCTCTTATCCAGGAAAGTCATTTTGGGTTGCACCAATAGGATTATACAGATGGATTACATCCCAAGGGTTGGAACTGAGGATTTGGGGAAATTTTTTTAGGAGATATTTTGGTAGAACTTGGTTGATCCAATTTTTCAATAGAGGTGCGGGGAAGTTGTAGGAGAGGAGGCCTTTTTATAGTGGAGGAGGAGTGGCACTCTTGTTAATATTTGCAAAGGGAATCCCAAAAACATTTTTACCATGTAAATTGTATAAAATAATGGTAAAGTAATTAAAACAGAGGATAGGGAATAAATATTTATATAAAATGGTTTTTGGATATGTTTCAACATCGTTTGGTCCCATAGGATTATGGTTTTTTCATTTGATAAGGTAATTTTTTCTCTTAATAATTATAATATATTTTAATAACATTCACTAATATTTTTGGTCAAAAACTAATTTGAACATATTATAAATTAAAAATTACTTATATTCCTAATACATAATAAAATTTTTCATGTTAAAATCAGATAATATAGAGAAATTAATTTAAAATTAATCGCATTGATGGTAAGATAATGTCAGGGTTTTAAGTTAAAATGTTCAAATGTTTTCTATGTTCTTATATCCAATTTCAAATTAAAATATATTCAAATGATCAAAATTTTATTAATTGATATGGAATTTTTATAATTTAACATATAAAAAATAAAAATAATGTTTTTTCTTTTTAAATAAATTTGATGAAAAATCATTTTTGAATTAAAAATCTATATTTTTGCCATTCATCAAAAAATTAAACATCGCATAAAAAAACCTAAGATAAGTATTATATTCTTTTATAATAATTAATTTTATTTTTACATATAATACATATAAAACTTTTAGAATTTTGATTTAAAATAGGATCGCCATTAAAAGGTGGTAAAATAGCCATTATTAAAAATATAGGTTTTTATTCATAATATATGGTTTATTCTTATGGAGTTCATAAAATATATATGAGATTAATATAAAATATCTAATTGAATATATTACACATATATTTTTTAATATGATTCACTAATTGTACAAAATTTAATTTATTAATAAAAACTCTTTTCGGAACATAAAAAAAATTATATTTAAATGGTTGGTATTTTCATTTCTAATTAATTAGTGACCAATATATTCATCTTATAGTTTTATAGACAACATATTTTAATAATTTATTATGTACTATTAATAACCTCCAATAATAATTCTATTTGATATCTTATTATATTATATAAAAATATGTTGATAACATATTATTGTTTGGTAAAACTATGTATTGCATGTTACACAAGCCATATGGGAAAGCCATCCTTTCATGTAGCACATGATAGCCTCAATGTTCGATGTAGATAAAGTTAAAATTTATTTTTTGTGTAACATAATATTTAGTTTGTGTTTTGTATAAATCAAAAATGGAACGTAAAAAATTATTCCTAAAAGAAAATATTTAAAATTCTTGGGGTGTAACATAGACAAACACTACGAAAGACCTTGTATTTTATACTACCAAACATATATTTGACACATTAAAATGTATTAAATAGGGATTTTTACCTAGATGAATGAATGAATCATTTATATTTTTAATAATATTGTTTCTCAAGGAGAACCAATCACTAAGAACGTGCAAGCCTTGATTTTCCATGGAGTTTCACCTCTCAAGTGAAGTGGAATCTTGGCTGCCAAAAGAAAATATTTTGAGATCAATAATTTCAAAATAAATGATCTCATTTGAAATATTAGGATGTGTGAAACTAAAATGGAAGGTGAAGCACGTTATTATAATATAATCAATAATTAAAATGTTTCATTGAACGAATCAACTTCTAACGATGATTAGAAGACCAAGTTTACACAGATATCTGAATTATCAAAAGCAGAATAATACCCAATAAACAGTAGATAAAATTATAATATTACAGATTCTTTGTGAAAAATCAGAATTCTATGTAACAATATAAGAGGATTTAGAAGCCCCAAAACAAGTACATGATGTGAGGTGACAAATCTAAAGATGTTAGAAGCTATGAGTGTATCGATATCTAACGTATTAATCCAGACTATCCAAAATTACACCCAAAATTTTTTTTTGACAAAAATATATTTAAGAAGATTGGATATTTTTTATAAATAACATAATTTTAGGAAGTCAACTTAGAGTTTTTTTAAAGGCTACTAAATTTAAATACATAGAATCATAATCTAAATATCTTAATAAAAATGATATCATATTATTTATGGAACATTTATATGAGGTATATTCTTACTATTATCTTATTCATGATTGTAAATTAGAAAACTAAAATTACACATATGGACAATTAAATGATATCTGTACCATATTAAAAACTAAATATTGATGTTCGAAAAAATTCTCTTTGGAATTCCAATAAAAAATATCAATGATGAAGAGAACCTAAAAAAAATTATTTGAATGTTCATCTGAAAAAATATACTGTATTACGTACTGAAATGAGTAACCTATATTTGATCCTATGTCAGTATTATCAAAACATTAATGTCTCCACATGTGTTTTATCTAAAGGGGAATATTATATAATTTCTTTTTTGTAAAAATCAACTAATAAATGAATAAAATGTAATTGGGAGTTAGGGTGAAAGGTCCAAACATGAAAAAAATTATTTTGTACCTAGTTTGAAAAAACCCTTTCAAGTGTGACATGTTTCCTTTAAAGAGGAACTAGATATTATGTAAACATATATAATATGAAAAATCCTCAATTTTTTAGAATAAAAAATTATTTCCTTACATAATTCATTCGAAATGTGTTGCAATATTTTCAAGAAAAATCATACATATTTGGATCCCCAAGTGTTGTGTTGGTAACATTTATAGAGCTAAGAGTATCTAGATTCCAGAAGATATTATTGTTTTATTTCTCAATATAGATAAAAAACCACATTAAAATTAATGAAAAATGGGTTATAGATAGTGGTTGTTTAAGAATTATTATTGGAAATTTTCAAAGAGTCACTCACTGCCCCAAATTTATGGATGTTATGTCACATATCATGAAAATTAAATAAGAAAAATTGATTTGATTGGATTTGTAGGGAATCCAAAATCCATTCTCACTGATAGAAATATTTATGTTGAAGGCTTAAACAGTAAACTGATAAGCATCTCTCAGCATTGTGAGGATGGTTATTCAATTGATTTTTCTAACAATTCATGTTTAGTTTTCAATGAAAAAATCCTCATGTTCAATAAACATAGAATAAATAATTTCTATATATTTTATCATACTTATTTTTGTAGAAAAAAACATAAGTTGTTTTAATTATTATAATAAGGAATCATAAATTTTTATAGAAGGATTATACATGGAAATGTTCACTCCTTGAAGTATATATTTATGAAACATATTATTTTCAACTTACCTTACCAAAATTTGGAAAAATGGAAAATTTGGGATTCATTTCAAATAAGAAAGTAGTGGATGTCAATTTTAAACCAATTAATGTGGTTTATATATCTAGAAATCTATAGAGTATACCTATGGATCTATTCAGATGTACTATAATTTAAATTCATTCGAGTAAATAGTTTCTTGTAAAGACCCGTAAAATTCAAGGGAAATTTTTTCATAATTTTTTTTGGGATTTTACAAGAACGAAGTTTCTGACGGCACTGGATTCTGAGGCCCGATGTGTCTGGAATTTCTATCTGAAGTTTACCTCGGGTACATTCAGTGAATGAACGAGTGGGAATTTCTAACTTTTGAACCGGTGCTCGGAATCGAATTCTGAGGGCACCGATGAAACTGTAGTGCCGATAATTTCTTAGGAACACCTTTTCCGGAGTTTCATTTACACGACGGAGGTTGATAATAATTGTGAAGTTAAAAATAAAAATTTAACTACAATTTTTATTTACTCTAAGTGGTTTTAAGCTTAGGGTGGAAGTTGGGTAACTACCCAACTTCTCGTGGGAGGTTATGAGGGTGGTGGGGCCCACACGAACCCCACCCCTTCATATTCTTTAACCCCGCTTGATCTTTCCATAAGTCCCCTTAACCCCATTAAGGCTTGCCTTCATTAATTTGTTAACTCCTCTTTTTAATTTTTTTTAAACTCTCCACCTCCCTCTCATTATGTTTGCCAACTAAATTAATTAATATCCGTAATAATTAAATGACACAACTCTTCTATTTGAATTAGTTTGAATTGGGTGGATTTTCTTTAAAGTGGGAGTAATATTTTTTGATATTTGGATAACAAATGTTATTTGTGGGCGAAACTCTGGAGAAATAGAAGATCTCCCTCCTTCCACGAAGAACGGTTCTCTTTCTGACGAATCTTCGATGAACAAAGCTCGAGCCGGGAATGAAGGCACTTTACGGGAGCGACGAACGCCAACGATTGTCGACACCTTCATCTCCTCCCTTACGACGATGTCAACGAACAGACGTCTGCCCTTTTGCGATATCATCAACGAACAACGACCGTTGAGGTAGGGGAATTTATTTGGTGTTCTATTATCTTTTGAGAAAAGAATGACGAGCACAGACCAACCAATTCTTGGTTGATCCGTGGATCGTTCGTTCATGCAGATTGATGTTGAGGATTATTGTTTTTGTCCATGAATTATTTCTTTGTCGTACGTCGACTTCTATTAGATGACCGCTTGCTATCATTATAACGGGAGGAGGTCGGACCGCACGAACACGGCCGACCCTCCTCCCCCCTTGTTGTTTGAATTTGTTGTGGCAAGTGAATGGCGGCGCGGTGCCGTTGCATAGCGCGGAAATTATGAGGAAGGGCTAAGAAGCGCAACACCGTCGCGTCGTGCCGATGAAGTTGAACAAGACACGACGTCATCGCGCCACACCGGAAAACGACAAACGAAGCTGCATGGGCGTTGTGGGATCCTCGCAGTGAAGTATGGGTCCCGGGAGGGCCATTGGCGAAGACAACATGAGTTTCCGACCCCCGGAACCCGTCCGATTGTCCACCTAACAGTTCGCCGGCGAGCCTCGCCGGCCCGGCGGCGCCCGGCGAGCCGCCGGAAGAAGCCACCGTGGCTGAAGCCGCGGCGGCAGAGCGCGGTCCCGCAACCACACGGGACCAGAGGGGTTCGGTGGGACGCGGCCGGCTGCTGCGTCCGCTGGCACGGGCGGCCCCACGTGGGGCATCAGTTCTTCACACGGGGCAACGCCCTGCTCGTCTCCGTTCGGCCGTAACCGGCCGAGCCGACCCCCCGGCCGGGCCTGGTCGCGCCCAGGCCAGGTCGAGTCGCGCCATCCAGGCCGGACCGGGACGTGGGTCGGGTCGACCTGGTTCGGGCCGACCCGGGGGGGGGGGGGGGGGGGTTGGGCCGGGTTGGTCCAGGCCCAAACCCCCCGTTTTCGGATCTCTTTCGGTCAAATGCCCATATCTTGGGCTACGGACCTCCGATTGATGCACCGTTAGTTGCGATGCTATCCTTGGATCGAGAAGGTCGTTTCGGTATATCGCACTCAAGGTTTCAGAATACTTTGGGTTCGGCCGGGTTGGTTCGTACACGAAACCAACCGGGCCCTCGGAGCGGAAACGCTCATATCATGAGCTCCGAACATCCGATTGACGTGCCATCAACTTTGTTAGATTACTCTATGTGAGACTGATCTTTTGGCTTACTCCACTCGAGGTTTGGACGTCGTCGGAGTGTGGTCAGGTTGGTTCGCTCACGAAACCAACCGGGCCCCTGGAACGAAAAAGCCAATAACTCATAGACCGGAAGTCCGATTGACACTCCGTCTATCTCGTTGAATTCCTCTTGATGAGACGGAACATTTGGCATGATTTTCCTGAGTTTTGGTTGCTGTTGGATAGTTGCCGGGTTGGATCGTACCCGAAATCCAACTGGGCCCCTGGAACGAAAAAGCTGATATCTTTCAGACCGGACGTATGTTTGACGAACCGTCAGCGGCGTTGGTGATCACGTTGAGAAACGGTCCCTATGAGTATACCCAATGAGAGTTCGGGGTAAATTTGAGATATGGCCGGGTTGGTTCGCTCACGAAACCAACCGGGCCCCTAGGACGAGAAGGCTAATAACTCATAGACCGGACGTCCGATTGACGTGTTGTCTGTTGAGTTGAGACACCTATAATGAGGCGGTAATTTGAGATACTTCTTCGTGGGACTTTGAGATACTTGGAGTATCAACCTGTAGCTCGTGGAGCAGACCCTCCCAAAGATGAGCATGCAGAGTACGGAGACCGTGTAGCCGACTGAGACCTGACGACTGCATGACCGACTCGACTTGGAGTGAGTCGACTATCCTAGTGCACGGAGAACTACTTTGTTTATGCGAAGACCCATGGAGGACGAAGCACTACCTGTGTGAAAGTGCAGACCCATGGTACTCGTCCGGATAGTACCTCTACAGGCTACTAGGGGGTGTGCACTACTGTGTTTGGGTGGCATACCCCGGCGGGAAGCACTACTGTGTTTGGGTGGCTGACCCGCGGTACTCGACAGGAGGAGTACCTCAGCAGTCTTAGGTTAGTGAGCAGTACCTCAGAGTCGTGACAGGACCACTGTACACTCCAGAGACAGGGCTCTTAAGTAGTTACGGTTTCGATAATGAAAATCCTGGTTTGAGCTGAGTCTATGACCTTTGTGTTACCTCTTGATTGATATGGGTCACTTGATAACTTAGGTATATGTATGGGCGTATACCTGGGTAGTGGTTATCCGTTGATTTCATAATCTTTGTGTTTCCTAATGATTGAGATGGGTTACTTGATAACATAGGTATATATATGGGCATATACCTAAGTAGAGGTTATCTGTTGAGATCTTCCTTGTGGCTGTCCTTGTTGGTTTTAGTGAGACCTTTCGTGTCTCGGGGTCCCTACTGAGTATCGTTATACTCACCCCTGCACGGGATATGCCTGCACCTCGTTGTGTTGGTTGCAGATGACGGGTAGTTCTGACGGAGGCCGAGTGTTCGAGGACTGGATGGTACCCGGAGGTGGACTACATGACGATTCTGTATCCGGAGGTGGACTTTACGTCGAGATGACACACGGAGGAGGTTAACGGGCGAGAGCGTTGTGGAGGCTATCTGTACCTACCCTTCAGGTAGGATCCGTGGTGGACGATCCAGGAGCTTCCCCATCTGTACATACCCTTCAGGTAGGATCCGAGGAGGAATACCCAGGAGCCACTTCCGTTCTTCCAGCTGTTGTCTTTTTCTATTTTACTTTTTTCAGTTGTAGTTGTACTTTCATTTGGGTTTTTATTCTGGCCCATTTACCTTTCAGCACTTCTCTTTGTACTTAGTGTTTTACTTCCGCTTGTACTATGTGGTGTTTTGTTTACTTTTATAAAGTCAATGCCTTCCCAGTTATCGGGATTTACGCATTTGGTGCTAGTCACCAACCCCTGGCCTATGGAAGACGGGCTTTGGGTAGTCACGGTACGGGCCCCGAGGACGGGTCGTGACAAATTGGTATCAAAGGAGTCGGTTCTACCGTAGAACTTATAAATCTGATATTTTCTTTCTTTGAAGCAATAGTGTTAAGAGTACCAAGTCTGGTTTTTAGTTCAGGGAGTCCAGTGTTGGTGCGGGCGGCCGACGTATCCATACACCAGGACCCTGACAACTGATTGCCGACTTTGTGCACGAAAATACTGATTGTGTGTGTGTTTCTAGAAGTTTTTTAATTTTCAGCTCAAACCAGGCCATCACACTAGGTAGAATCGTTTGACAGTGTCACGTTGATTCTTTCAGGATGCCTTTTCACGGACGACCAGCTAGAGCCCAGAGGGATGTGTGTACTAACATCCTGCCGAGCGACGAGGCTTCGGTATAGGGCTCTCTTGCAGTTGAGGCACAAGCGGAGGCACCAGCGGTACTACCATACGTTGGGCCATTGATGCCACCATCCCCAGCAGTAGGCGATGCACACCATTTGAGCGCGCTGCACGAGTTCCAGTGCCAGAGGCCACCTAGGTTCTGGGGAGAGACGGACCCGCAAGCAGCTGAGGATTGGCGGGAGGCTGTGGTGAGAGTCTTCAGGCTAGTGGGGACGTCTGCAGACTTCATGGTGATCTTTGCTACCAGCCTTTTTCAGGCAGCAGTAGGTAGGTGGTGGAGCCACTTGTTCCATTTTTGCGATGGGATGACCTTTTCATGGGAAGACTTCGAGACCTTCTTCAGGGTGGAGTTTCTGCCAGTAGCTCTACACCCCGAGCGTGTTCATGAGCTGCTGCCTTTGCCGCGTGTTTTTCGATCAGTAGCCGAGTCATCTGTGGGTAGTAGACAGATGATGCAGAGGTCCAGGAGGACCAGACCAGCAGTTGGGTGATCTCGGGTTTTAGGACCGGTGGTGTGGGGCACCCGAGGTGGGGTCAGATCCATTCGTACGAGGAGCAGGAAGTGTTATGAATGCAGCCGGAAGGGTCACCTAGCATGTGACTGTTCGACCCCCCGCACGGTCGATCCGAAGGCATTGGAGGAGCCACCGAGGCAGAAGCAGCGACGAGTGCTTGAGCAACAGCCGAGTAGTGGAAAAGGCAGTAGAGCTTCGTGAGTAGGTGGATAGGAGCGGAACTAGTGGATATGTCCTTTGTACTTCTAGTACCATATTGCTGTTCTATTCGTGTCTTTTTACTATGAGCTGAAATAATAAAAAGACACTTAACTTTGTGATGTTTTCTTTCCTGTCCTTTTGTTTGGTTGATACTGAGAGGTCCTGGTTAAAACTGTTGACTTGACCCTCACTTTCGAGATTTCTACTCGAGGAGACCCAGTGATCCGACACTGATGCCGATAGCGTGACTCAACCCTTGGAGGCGAGAGTGACGGTTGGATCTCTTGGTAGTTACATCGAGGCCTTACGACGTCATCCATGGCATGAATACATAATTCATGTCAGGATTGACTGTATTTGGAAATGGGTGTGGTTCATCCAGGGGATGAGACCAAATTTCTATTTTCGGCAAAGGATAAATTTTAGCAGCTCTTTCAGATCGTAGGAAAAGACGGTGCAGATCATCCAGGAGCAGATGAAGACTGCGCAGTGTAGTAAGAAATAGGAAACTGGTGCCAGTCTTAGAGACTCGAGAGTGTTAAATGTTTCAAGAAGAGGAAGCTTTAAGGAGAGATGGGTCTGCGAAGCAGCAGACGTGGAGGTAGAGCTAGGAGAGCAGCATGAGGTGGTGTATATCTTAACATGCTATAACCACCCGCCATAGTTATCCCTGCCAGGCTCAGGGATCTGGAGGGAGGAGGAAGATTGCGGCTGCATACGGTCAAGGAGTGTGACCCAATAGCTCTAAAAATGATTCAAGGGACAATCTATTCCCACTACTAGCTGTTGTAGTAACGGACGTCGATATGAATCATTCCATACTTTCAAAAATCTTGTTCCAGACCTCAAGTTTCCGGTAATCCGTGGACTTGACCCTCACGTCTGGAGATACCTTGGGATTAGAATCAATAATCACACTCACGCCGAGAGTGTGGTCAGACCGTCGAGGTGAGAGTTTCGGTTGGAATCTCTGGGTGGCAGCGTCTAGGCCTTACGACGTTAGTTTTAGTATGGAATGAGCAATAACTGTTCATACTCAAATTTATGGTTTTAGGCAAACGTCGGGATGGGTTTTCCTTGGTCGGAGAAAAGGAAACCCCAGGCAGCTCAGGATAAACTCTTGCATAGGAGGGTGCGACCGATCACTCTTGAGTCGGTCAACCTTACTCTCGTGGCAGCAGTCATTTGAGTTTCAGTTCTAACTGGAATTGGAGGCCTCTAGAGTTCGAGGTTGATGATCATGTCCTTATACGTGTCTCAAATCGATGAGGTTTACAAAGATGAGCCAAGGCGAAAAGATATCTCCGAGGTTCAACAGACCTTTCTAGGTCCTCAGCTGGGTAGGCGAGGTGGCTTACCGCATGACCCATCCACCTCAGTTGCACTAGGTGCACGACGTTTTCCAAGTATCTCAACTGAGGAGATACGTGCTCGACCCTTCGCATATCATTGACCATGAGGAGCTGGACGATGGAGATGGGGTTACTTTTACGGAGGTTCCAGTGGGGATCGAGGATCGACAGGGGCAGATCCTACGAGAACGGTCTATTCCACGGGTGCGCTTTTACTGGCAGTACGAGAGCCTCCAGGGGAGCACCTGGGAGCAGAAGGCTCAGATGCATGCTCAGTACCTCTTTTGTATCCCTAGTTAGTGTTAAAGCTTTACGGGGATGTAAAGCCCTGAGGTGTGAGTAATTTAAAGGCCTGTAAAATTCAAGGGAAAGTTTTTCTTAATTTTCGTTGGGATTCTAAAGAACGCAGTTTCTGACGGCACTGGATTCTGAGTCCTGGTGTGTCCGGAATTTCTATCCGAAGTTTAGCTCAGGTACATTCAGTGAACGAACAAGCGGGAATTTCTAACTTTTGAACCGGTGCTTGGAATCGAATTCTGAGGGCACCGATGAAACCACAGCGCTGATAATTTCTTAAGAACACCTTTTCCAGAGTTGCGTTTACACAAGGGAAGTTGATAATAATTGTGAAGTTAAAAATAAAAATTTAACTATAATTTTTATTTAATCTAAGTGGTTTTATGCTTTGGGTGGAAGTTGGGTAACTACCCAACTTCCCATGGGAGGTTATGAGGGTGGTGGGGCCCACACGAACCCCACCCCTTCATATTCTTTATCCCCCCTTGATCTTTCTATAACTCCCCTTAACCCCATTAAGGCTTCCCTTCATTAATTTGTTAACTCGTCTCTTTAATTTTTTTTAAACTCTCCACCTCCCTCTCATTATGTTTTCCAACTCAATTAATTAATATCCCTATTAATTAAATGACACAACTCTTCTTTTTGAATTAGTTTGAATTTGTTGGATTTTCTTTAAAGTGGGAGTAATTTTTTTTGATATTTGGAAAATAAATGTTATTTGTGGGGGAACCTCTGGAGAAATAGAAGAGCTCCCTCCTTCCACGAAGAACTGTTCCCTTTCCGACAAATCTTCGACGAACGAAGCTCAGGCCGGGAATAAAGGCAATTTACTGGAGCGACGAACGCCAACGATTGTCGACACCTTCATCTCCTCCCTTACGACGATGTCAATAAACCAACATCTGCCTTTTCGTGATATCATCAACGAACAACGACCCTTGAGGTAGGGGAATTTATTTGGTGTTCTCTTATCTTTTTAGAAAAGAACGACGAGTGAGGACTAACCAATTCCAGGTTGATCTGTGGATCGTTCATTCATACAGATTGATGTTGAGGATTATTGTTTTTGTCCGTGAATTATTTCTTTTTCGTACATCGGCTTCTATTAGATGGTCGCTTGCTATCATTATAACGGGAGGAGGTCTGACCGCATGAACACAACCGACCCTCCTCGCCCCTTGTTGTTTGAATTTGTAGCAGCAAGTGAAAGGAGGCGCGGTGCCATTGCACCGCGCGGAAATTATGAGGAAGGGCTAAGAAGCGCAGCGACGTCGTGTCGCACTGATGAAGTTGATCAAGCCACGACGACGTCGCATCGCGCCGAAAAACGACAAACGAAGCCGCAAGAGCGTTGTGGGATCCTCGCAGTGAAGAACGGGTCCCGGGAGGGCCATTGGTGAAGACGTCACGAGTTTCCGACCACCGGATCTCGTCCGGTGGTCCGTCGAACAGCCTGCGGGCGCGCCTCGCCGGCACGGCGGCGCCCGGCGCGCTGCCGGAAGAAGCCACTGCGGCTGAAGCCGCGGCGGCAGAGCGGGGTCCTGCGACCACGCGGGACCGGAGGGTGGCGGTGGGACGCGGCCGGCTGCCGCGTCCGCTAGCACAGGCGGCCCCACGCAGGTCTGTGATTCTTCACGCGAGGGTGGTACCCTGCTCCGCTCCGCTCGGCCATAACTGGCCGAGCCAACACACCGGCCAGGCCTCGTCGCGCCCAGGCTGGGCCGGTCCACCCCGGCCGGGTCGAGTCACACCATCCGGGCCGGACCCGGACCCGGGTCGGGTCGACCCCGGGGGGAGGGGGGGGGGGGGGGGGGGGTTGGTCCGGGTCGGTCCGGGCCCAGACCCCCCGTTTTCGGATCTCTTTCGTCCAAATGTCCATATCATGAGCTATGGACCTCCGATTGATGCACTGTTAGTTGCAATGCGATCCTTGGATCAAGACGGTCATTTCGGTATATCGCACGTAAGGTTTCAGAATACTTTGTGTTCGGCTGGGTTGGCTCGTACACGAAACCAACCGGGCCCTCGGAGCGGAAACACTCATATCGTGAGCTCCGGACGTCCGATTGACGTGCCATCGACATTGATGGATTCCTATAAGTGAGACAGATCTTTTGGCTTACTCCGCTCCAGGTTTGGACACCGTCGGAGTGTGGTCGGGTTGGTTCGCTCCCGAAACCAACCGGGCCTCTGGAACGAAAAAGCCAATAACTCACAGACCGGTCGTCCGATTGACGCGTCGTCTGTCTCATTGAATTCTCCTTGACGAGACAGAACATTTGGCATACTTCACCTTTGTTTTGGTTTCTGTTGGATAGTGGCCAGGTTGGATCGCACCCGAAATCCAACTGAGCCCCTGGAACGGAAAAACTGATATCTTTCAGACCGGACGTCCGTTTGATGAACCGTCAGCGGTGTTAGTGATCACGTTGAGAAACGGTCCCTATGAGTATACCCTGTGAGAGTTCAGGGTACAGTTGAGATATGGCCGGGTTGGTTCGCTCACAAAACCAATTGGGCCCTTGGGACGAAAAGACTAATAACTCATAGACCAAATGTCCGATTGACGTGTCGTCTGTTGCATTGAGACCCCTATGACGAGGCAGTCCTTTGAGATACTTCTTCTCGGGACTTTGAGATACTTGGAGTATCGACCTATAGCTCGTGGAAAGAACCCTCCTAGAGACGAGCGTGCGGAGTACGGAGACCGTGTAGCCGACTGAGACCTGACGACTGCTTGACCGACTCGACTTAGATTGAGTCGACTAGCCCAGTGGACGGAGCACTACTTTGTTTGGGTGTAGACCCATGGCGGACGAAGAACTACCTGTGTGACAGTGCAGACCCGCGGTACTCGTCCAGAGAGTACCTCTGCAAGCTATTAGGGGGAGTGCACTATTGTGTTTGGGTGGCATACCCCGGCGGGAAGCACTACTGTGTTTGGGTGGCTGACCCGCGGTACTCGACAGGAGGAGTACCTCAGCAGTCATAGGTTAGTGATCAGTACCTCGGAGTCATGACAGGACCACTGTACACTCCAGATACGGGGCTCTTCAGTAGTTACGGTTTCGATAATTAAAATCCTGGTTTGATCTGAGTCTATGACCTTTGTGTTACCTCTTGATTGAGATGGGTCACTTGATAACTTAGGTATATTTATGGGTGTATACCTGAGTAGTGGTGATCCATTGATTTCATAATATTTGTGTTTCCTCATGATTGAGATGGGTTACTTGATAACTTAGGTATATGTATGAGCATATACCTAAGTAGAGGTTGTCTGTTGAGATCTTCCTTGTGGTTATCCTTGTTGGTTTTTGTAACGACCCAAAGTTTCATTAATGAAAAATCCCTCTTGATCCAGTTGAATGTTTCTTTATGAAAAAAAAAATGTTTTTATAAGATGTCAACTTCTTTAGTTTTATGTTAAGATTTGTGACCGTTACTTTTATAGCCGTTGAACAGTGATCATCTGAGTATTATAAATATAAGGCTTTAACGAAACCATTTCTACTCAGACAAAGGAAGTGATGGCCTCATCCAATAGAATTTCCCCTTACGAAGCCCATTTGTCGGAGCTCGGAAAAGAGGTGGCTTCCTTGGGCTTTGCCCTTGACCAAGCCCAAGCTGAGCTTCATCAAGTCAAGCTCGAACGTGATCGTCTACGGGAAAAATGGAAGTTGATAGAGATTACCACTCGAGCGATGTTATCCGAGCAACCCCAATAGTCTGTCACCATCGCACACCTTACCCTTAGGTCGTATGCGTCTATTTTAAGGGGTTATGTAACAAATAAGTAGCACCATGTTCATGTACATTATTTTTTGTATATAATAATGAATATAATTTTTTTTGATACATTGTAATTAGTTTTTAAAGTAAAAATGGTGTTTTTAGTTATTATTTAATTAATAATTATATTTTATTAAATTAAAGGATTTTTGAATTAAATAATATTTTAATAAAATATTATTATTAATATTAAATTAATTTTTATTATATATAAATGATCTTATAATTTTATGAATGCAATTAATTTTTTTTATTAAGGTTTGAAGGCCATTTCTGTCAAAACCCGTGATTTTTTTTATAAATGTCGGTTTTTATTTTAAAAGTGAACATTCACATATTTAGAAAATTATTTAGATAAAATAAATATTATTTTTGGAATCAGGACGTCGAAATTATCCAACGGTGAATTTTTCATAATTTTCTGAGACAGTCAAATTTTTGGGTAAAAATTAAATACCATTTAAATATATAATGTGTTTTATGACATCATAATGACCCAATTGTGATGTAATAAAATACCATAAATCCTTATGTTCGGTCAATATGTGTTTTATCATTAAAATAATGAGGTTTTGGGTTTGTTTGACTTACTTTTCAAAGCATTAATGGAGCCCTCAAGACTTATTCAACACTTACCCTTTTTAAATTAATTTCCATGGGAGTGTGACTCACCTCCACATAAGCAACCCTAATTTTTTAATAAGTTCGGACCTTGGACTTGTAAAATATTGTTTTCCTCTTTCCTTTTCCAGAAACCATGGGCAAATACCATGGGATGGTTTGTGGTTTGGATTATTTTATTATAAGGGGTCCCAAACCTAAATAATAAAGATTTCTCTCACCTTTCCTATATAAACCCACCCAAGCTCCCACTTCCTCCTCACTCAAAGCCCTTTAAGTTCGTCCAACCTCTACCCTACTCTCTCTATAATCCTCTCAAGGTTCCCCAAGCTCCCAAGAAGCCTCTCACAAGCCTCTCTCTAGCCTTTGGAAGCACACTTCCAAGTAAGGGTTTTTTCTTCCTTTCTCTTTTTTGTCAATTTTCATTAAGTTGTATTGACCTTTTTATTTCAATTATGAATGTTGGGGTATGGTTTCTAACCTCCCCCATACTGCCCTCTTATTGTTTGAATGATGGGAGAACCCTTTCTCTCTCATTAAATGCCTCCCATGTACACCCGTTACTATGCTGAAATTCCGAAAGGAACTTCTCTCTCTTCTTTTACATTCAAGCAATACTTTTGTATCATGAATATAAATTCCATTTAGATTGTTGGGACATTTATATATATGACCTCCTTACTGTCCATTACATGTAAATATGATGAGGAACCCCTTTCTCTCTCATCAACTTTTTTTATGAATTCTTATGTCACGCCGTTATGCTGCCGAAATCGCACCGATTTTCTAAGCCAATGTCTTTGTGTAGTGAATACCATGCCCATTTCTCCATTAAGGGTATTCACCTTTATGCACATTTTCATATTGATTGTAAAGTTTCATGTATGAATTCCACATTCCTTTATCGTGGAAGAAATTATTATGTTTTATGAATCCATGTTTTATTATCCATGTGGCACACTTATGCATGAAATGAAATGTTTAAGAAGGGTGCGCCCTTTATAGCGCTCCAATGCATTGGGTAAAGTATAGTATCATGATACGTCATGTGCAATGAGTGTTTACTCATGCTAATTCAAGTGAAACTAGGGTTTACTCGTGCTTCAAGTGCAATGAGGGTTTACTCATGTTCCATGTGCAATGAGCCTTGGCTCATGCTAATTCAATGTTAAGTGTTGTTGCCACATTTCCATGTTATGATTATCATGCTTTATCATGCCTTTGTGTTCATGTTTCTATTATGCTCTATTGATATGCCTATTTCCTAACATGTATTTCACTCCTCATGTTATTCATTGTTTACTCCCTTACTGGGCTTTATAGCTCACCCTTTTCTTATGCATGTCCTCAGGTTATCCCATGCAATGCTAAGTACGAAGGAATGTAGTGGTCATGTAAAGGAAGTTTTCACTAAAGATGTTGTATTTCAAGTTTAAAGTTTTTATGTAATGATCCTAAGCCCCAAAGACACTAAACCTCTCGATCTTCTTTGTTGGATCAAGTGAAGTTTTATGTAATAAAGCATGCTTAAGTTGTAATAAAAAGCAGGGTTGTCATAGTTGGTATCAGAGGATAGGTTTAGTTATTTTTGGGAATAGGAAACCCTAGTAGAGCCTTAGATACAAGACTAAGCATAATAAAAACATCCCTAAGTTTTCGTAAATGCTAAGTAAGTGGTTTATCAAACAAATACATCCCTGTATGGATACGATCAGGTAGAGGTGGCTCTGGCACAGATGTATCCTAGGGGTAAAACCCGAAACCACCGCTTTGAGCTAGACTTGAACGGGAACTGGTGCATGACAACGGGCCTTGCTGCACTCTTGGTTATGACACTCCCGGGGGATATGTTTTGATAAATTCACAATCTTAGTATGAACCCTTATTAAGGGAAAAAATGCCCCTAAGAATATATGTTAGAAGGAAGATCATGAAAAGCCTAGATTTAATCTTATAGACTCATGAGTTAAGGAGATTAAAGTTTATTTATAAGTCATCAAACTTTTTTCTTTGGATTACCCTTTATGTGTTACCCCCTAACTTTCCTTTTATTCCAGCCAATGGCCGGTAATAGGAGAACTCGGGCTAACAACCGTTGTGGAGATCAGTGTGATGATTGTACTTATGAGATGCCCAATCCAATGGGAGCGGGAATCACAAACTTTGTCACGCTTCTCTCTCAGCTAACTCAAGTTTTGAATAGAAACACTGGTCAAGAGGAACGTTCAACCCCCCCTAAGAAAGAACAAGTTGCTATTGAATGCTTCATGAGACAAAGGCCTCATACTTTTAGTGGATCATATGATCCCACGATCGCTGAACAATGGATCAACTCCATTGAAAAGATATTCTCCATCCTCCAATGCTCTGAAAAAGAGAAGGTTCTCCTGGAGGCTTATCGTATGGAGGGTGAAGCTGATCAATGGTGGACATTGATCAAAAATACGAAGCCTGAGGAGGAGATTGAGGCTTTGGAATGGAAGGTATTCCGGAAGATGTTTTTCGATAAATATTTTCCACGCACCCTCCGTCTTAAGATGGAAAGGGACTTCCTTTCCCCCAAACAGAAAGATGAGGAATCTGTGGGAGCGTATTAGGAAAACTTCACAAGGCTTTCACGATACGCTTCTGGCTTTGTTGTTACCCCCGAATGCAAGGTTGACCGCTTCTTTGGTGGGCTGAAGCCTAGCTTGAGGAAAGCATTAGCGATCCGTGACTTCGACAGCTATGAGGAAATTGTCCGATGTGCCCTCAAGGATGAAATGGAGATCGGAGAATCACAGGGGTATCAAGGGGACAAGAAGCGGAAGGTGGACTTCAATGCTGGTGGTCCGATGTATAAATCCAACGGCGCTAAGAAATTCCAACACCCCACTTGCCAAAAGTGTGGAAAGAAGCACCTTGGAAATTGCCTTAGGGGGACAAGAAAATGATTCAAGTGTGGAAGAGAAGGGCACCTAGCTGTTAACTGTAAGCAAGAAGGACCCGCGGCTGCGACAGAGGAGAGGAACGCTCCGTTCGAACCTCAACGCATTGTTCAATGCATTAAATGCAAAGAACCGGGTCATTTTGCGAATCAGTGCCCTAATCCAAGGGTTATCGGAGGAAATCAACAACCTCCAAGACAGCATGGAAGAGCTTTTGCCATCACTTATGCCGAAGTGAACCCCGACAATGAAGTGGTGACAGGTACGCTAGTTATTTATCCAAGAATAGCGAACTTACTTTTTGATTCAGGTTCTATACATTCTTTTATATCTCAAAAGTTTAGTAGAACAATCCCTGCACCACCACAAATCCTGGAAGTAAAGATGTCGGTGAGTACGGCAAATGGGGAAATCATTGCATCCCATGAGTATAAGTCCACCCCTGTTATAATCTGTGGATTGAATTTCCCGGTGAACCTCGTCATACTCCCTTTGGTGGAATTTGATGCAATTCTTGGCATGGATTGGCTTTCCTTATATATAGCCAACATAAATTGTCGGGAGAGGGAAATCACACTCCATATGGAGAATCGACCCCCGATTCTTTACAAGTGTTAGGAGGAAGATGAATCTCCTTTAGCTCCATCATCTCAAGCATGGATATTACTGCCTTATGAGCACGCATATCTGGCTCAGATGATTGAGTCCAAGGAAGAAACCACCCTTGAAGAAATGCCTATTGTGAGGGAATTCACTGAAGTATTTCCCGAGGAACTTCCTGGTCTTCCTCCAAGAAGAGATGTTGAGTTCTCAATTGAACTTATACCTGGGGTGCTACCAATATCCAAGACTCCATATAGAATGGCTGTTGTTGTGCTTGAAGAGCTGAAGAAACAACTACAGGAGAATCTGGATAAAGGGTTTATACGCCCAAGTGCATCACCATGGGGTGCACCAGTCCTCTTCGTCAAGAAGAAGGATGGGTCAATGCGGCTTTGCATCGATTATCGTGAACTTAACAAAATCACGATAAAGAACAAGTATCCTCTCCCAAGAATCGATGACTTGTTTGATCAGCTGCGTGGAGCACAATACTTCTCCAAGGTCGACTTGCGGTCGGGATATTATCAAGTAAGGCTGAAGGAGGAAGATATCCCCAAGACTGCTTTTCGTACAAGGTACGGGCACTATGAATTCATAGTAATGCCTTTCGAACTCACCAATGCTCTAGCAATATTCATGTACTTGATGAATAGAGTCTTTAGAGATTACCTAGACAAATTTGTGGTAGTCTTTATAGATGATATTCTAATATACTCCAAAACCAAGGAGGACCATGATGAGAATTTAAAAACTGTACTAGACACTTTGCGCAAGGAGAAGCTCTATGCAAAGTACAGCAAGTGTGAGTTTTGGTTGAAGGAAGTCTCATTCTTGGGTCATATCATCACAAGCAATGGGATATCTATGGACCCCTCCAAAACAGATGCAATTGAGGGATGGCCGAGGCCAACATCGGTAACTGATATCCGTAGCTTCTTGGGGTTAGCTGGATATTATCGACGATTTGTGAGAAATTTCTCATGATTTTCCAACCCTATTACCAAGATAACTCGAAAGGGAGTAAAGTTTTGTTGGAGTGATGAATGCGAAGAAAGCTTCAAGGAGTTGAAAAGGAGGCTTATCACTGCACCCGTGCTCACTTTACCCACAAGTGGGGAGCTTTTTATGGTATTCAGTGATGCTTCAAAGAAGGTCTTATGATGTGTGCTGATGCAGAATGATAAAGTGATATCCTATGCCTCAAGGCAGTTGAAAATCCATGAGCGAAACTATCCAACGCATGATCTGGAGTTGGCGGCGGTGATCATTGCCTTGAAAATCTGGCAGCATTATCTCTATGGAGAGAAATGTGAGATATATACTGACCACAAGAGTCTTAAATATATATTCACACAGAAAGAGCTTAATATGCGCCAGAGAAGATGGATAGAGCTCATCAAGGATTATGACTATTCAATACATTACCACCCTGGGATGGCGAACAAGGTGGCGGATGCCCTAAGTAGAAAGGATCCAGCAATTCTATCAATGATGAGAATTGAGAAGGATCCAATCTTCTTAGACATGATGAAGATGGACGTGGGAATCATAAAGAAGGGAACATCATCAATCCTTTCACAAATGATTTCTCAACCATCTCTTTTGGAAAGGTTAAAGGATGCTCAAAAGGATGATGCGGGAATCCAAGAAAAAGTGGAAGCTATCAAAAAGGGAAAATCCTCAGAGATTAATGTTAATGAAGAAGGAATTATGCGGTTTGGGAAAAGACTATGTGTTCCATCAAGTTCGGAGCTGAAGAAGGATCTTTTAGATGATGCACATAGTTCAAATTTCTCTATTCACCTAGGGAGCACAAAGATGTATCGGGATATCCGAGAAAACTTTTTGTGGGGTAATATGAAGAAGGAGATCGCTGAATATACATCAAAGTTCCTGGTGTGTCAGCAAGTGAAGGCAGAGAGGCAGAAGTCTAAGGGGATGATGCAACCATTGCCCATACCTGAATGGAAATGGGAGAACATCACCATGGACTTCGTCACTGGACTTCCAAGGACATCCAAAGGCAACAATGCAATCTGGGTTGTTGTGGATCGTCTTACAAAGACTGCACACTTCATTGCTATTCGAGAGGATTTCTCTTTGGATCAACTGGCACGAATATATATCAGGGAAGTGGTACGGTTTCATGGAGTACCACTATCTATTGTGTCTGACCGAGATCCAAGATTTACCTCTAAGTTTTGGAAGAGTCTTCAACATGCTCTGAATACTGAACTGAACTTCAGTACGGCCTATCATCCTAAAACTGATGGCCAATCCGAGCGGACTATCCAAACACTTGAGGATATGTTGAGAGCGTGCTCAATGGACTTTAAAGGAGGATGGGATCAACATCTTCCTCTGGTAGAGTTCTCTTATAATAATAGTTTCCACTCGAGCATCCAAATGGCACCATATGAAGCCATTTATGGGAAAAGGTGTAGAACAACGGCATGTTGGGATGAGGTCGGTGAACGTAAGCTGCTTGGACCAGAAATGGTCGAAGAAATGGTGGAGAAGGTGAAACCCATTCAGCAGCATATCAAGGTAGCCCAAAGTCGACAGAAGAGTTATGCAGATAATCGTCGACGAGACCTTGAGTTTAAATTCGGAGACATGGTGTTTTTACGCATATCTCCGTGGAAGAAGGTCATGAGGTTTGGAAATAAAGGGAAGTTAAGTCCAAGGTACATCGGCCCATTCGAGATTCTTGATCGTGTTGGGGTTGTGGCCTATCGACTATCACTTCCACCTACTATGGCCAAGGTGCATGATGTCTTCCATGTATCCCTCTTAAGGAAGTACATACCAGACCCTTCACATGTACTCTCTTCCGAGGTGGTACAATTAGAAGACGATCTTTCTTATGAGGAGCAACCAGTGAAGATCTTAGATCGTAGAGAAAAAGTTCTACGAAATAAGACAATGCCCCTCGTCAAGGTGTTGTGGAGAAACCACAAGTTTGAAGAAGCAACATGGGAGTCGGAGGATATGATGAAGCTAAGTTACCCACATTTGTTTTAGTGTGGGAAAAGGAAAATTTCGAGGGCGAAATTTCGTAAGGGGGGAATGTTGTAACGACCCAAAGTTTCATTAATGGAAAATCCCTCTTGATCCAGTTAAATGTTTCTTTATGAAATTTTTTTTTTATAAGATGTCAACTTCTTTAGTTTTATGTTAAGATTTGTGACCATTACTTTTATAGCTGTTGAACAGTGATCATATGAGTATTATAAATATAAGGCTTTAACGAAACCATTTCTACTCAGACAAAGGAAGCGATGGCCTCATCCAGTAGAATTGCCCCTTATGAAGCCCATTTTTCGGAGCTCGGAAAATAGGTGGCGTCTTTGGGCTTTGCCCTTGACCAAGCCCAAGCTCAGCTTCATCAAGTCAAGTTCGAACGTGATCGTCTACAAGAAAAATGGAAGTTGATAGAGATTACCACTCGAGCGATGTTATCCGAGCAACCCCAAGAGTCTGTCACCATCGCACACCTTACCCTTAGGTATTATGCGGCTATTTTAAGGGGTTATGTAACAAATAAGTAGCACCATGTTCATGTACATTATTTTTTGTATATAATAATGAATATAATTTTTTTTGATACATTGTAATTAGTTTTTAAAGTACAAATGGTGTTTTTAGTTATTATTTAATTAATAATTATATTTTATTAAATTAAAGGATTTTTGAATTAAATAATATTTTAATAAAATATTATTATTAATATTAAATTAATTTTTATTAAATATAAATGATCTTATAATTGTATGAATGCAATTAAAATTTTTTTATTAAGGTTTGAAGGCCATTTCTGTCAAAACCCGTGAATTTTTTTATAAATGTCGGTTTTTATTTTAAAAGTGAAAATTCACATATTTAGAAAATTATTTAGATAAAATAAATATTATTTTTGGAATCAGGACGTCGAAATTATCCAACGGTGAATTTTTCATAATTTTCTGAGACAGTCAAATTTTTGGGTAAAAATTAAATACCATTTAAATATATAATGTGTTTTATGACATCATAATGACCCAATGGTTATGTAATAAAATACCATAAATCCTTATGTTCGGCCAATATGTGTTTTATCATTAAAATAATGAGGTTTTGGGTTTGTTTGACTTACTTTTCAAAGCATTAATGGAGCCCTCAAGACTTATTCAACACTTTGCCTTTTTAAATTAATTTCCATGGGAGTGTGACTCACCTCCACATAAGCAACCCTAATTTTTTAATAAGTTCGGACCTTGGACTTGTAAAATATTTTTTTCCTCTTTCCTTTTCAAGAAACCATCGGCAAATACCATGGGATGGTTTGTGGTTTGGATTATTTTAATATAAGTGGTCCCAAACCTAAATAATAAAGAATTCTCTCACCTTTCCTATATATACCCACCCAAGCTCCCACTTCCTCCTCACTAAAATCCCTTTAAGTTCGTCAAACCTCTTCCCTACTCTCTCTAGAATCCTCTCAAGGTGCCCCAAGCTCCCAAGAAGCCTCTCACAAGCCTCTCTCTAGCCTTTGGAAGCACACTTCCAAGTAAGGGTTTTTTTCTTCCTTTCTCTTTTTTGTCAATTTTCTTTAAGTTGTATTGCCCTTTTTATTTCAATTATAAATGTTGGGGTATGGTTTTTCACCTCCCGCATACTGCCCTCTTATTGTTTGAATTATGGGATAACCCTTTCTCTCTCATTAAATTCCTCCCATGTACACCCGTTACTATGCCGAAATTCCGAAAGGAACTTATCTCTCTTCTTTTACATTCAAGCAATACATTTGTATCATGAATCTAAATTCCATTTCGATTTTTGGGACATGTATATATATGACCTCCTTACTGTCCATTACATGTAAATATGATGAGGAACCCCTTTCTCTCTCATCAACTTTTTTTATGAATTCTTATGTCACGCCGTTATGCTTCCGAAATCGCACCGATTTTCTAAGCCAATGTCTTTGTGTAGTGAATACCATGCCCATTTCTCCATCAAGGGTATTCACCTTTATGCACATTTACATATTGATTGTAAAGTTTCATGTATGAATTCCACATTCCTTTATCGTGGAAGAAATGATTATGTTTTATGAATCCATGTTTTATGATCCATGTGGCACACTTATGCATGAAATGAAATGTTTAAGAAGGGTGCACCCTTTATAGCGCTCCAATGCATTGGGTAAAGTATAGTATCATGATACGTCATGTGCAATGAGTGTTTACTCATGCTAATTCAAGTGCAACGAGGGTTTACTCGTGCTTCAAGTGCAATGAGGGTTTACTCATGCTCCATGTGCAATGAGCCTTGGCTCATGCTAATTCAATGTTAAGTGTTGTTGCCACATTTCCATGTTATGATTATCACGCTTTATCATGCCTTTATGTTCATGTTTCTATTATGCTCTATTGATATGCCTATTGCCTAACATGTATTTCACTCCTCATGTTATTCATTGTTTACTCCCTTACTGGGCTTTATAGCTCACCCTTTTCTTATGCATGTCCTCAGGTTATCCCATGCAATGCTAAGTACGAAGGAATGTAGTAGTCATCTAAATGAAGTTTTCACTAAAGATGTTGTATTTCAAGTTTAAAGTTTTTATGTAATGATCCTAAGCCCCAAAGACACTAAACCTCTCGATCTTCTTTGTTGGATCAAGTGATGTTTTATGTAATAAAGCATGCTTAAGTTGTAATAAAAAGCAGGGTTGTCATAGTTTTAGTGAGACCTTGAGGGTTTCGGGGTCCCTAATGAGTATCGTTATACTAACCCCTACACGGGCTATGCCCGCACCTCGTTGTGTTGGTTGTAGATGACAGTCAGTGCTGATGGAGGCTGAGTGTTCGAGGACTGGATGATACCCGAAGGTGGACTACACGACGAGTCAGTATCCGGAGGTGGACTTCACGGTGAGACGACACACAGAGGAGGTTAACGGGCGAGAGCGTTGTGGAGGCTATATATACCTACCCTTCAGGTAGGATCCGTGGTGGACGATCCAGGAGCTGCACCATCTGTACATACCCTTCAGGTAGGATCCGAGGAGGATGACCCAGGAGCCGCTTCCGTTCTTTCAGCTGTTGTCTTTTTCTATAGTACTTTGCTCAGTTGTAGTTGTACATTCATTTGGGTTTGAATTCTGGCCCATTTATCTTTCATCACTTCTCTTTTTTACTTAGTGTTTTACTTCCTCTTGTACTCTGTGGTGTTTTGTTTACTTTTATACATGCAATGACTTCCCAGTTACCTGGATTTACACCTTTGGTGCTAGTCGCCAGCCCCTGGCCTATGGAATACGGACTTGGGGTAGTCACGGCACGGGCCCCGAGGACGGGTTGTGACATTTCTTATGTATTGGTAGGTGACTTCTCTAGAATTACATGGGTTTACATTTTAAGTCATAAGAGTAAATAATGATTTATTTTCTTTTATGTTTTGTAATATTGTGGAAAAAGAAAAAAGAAAAAATTGTAACATTTATAAGTGATTACTGAAGATAATTTTAAAATCTTGATTTTAATTAATATTTATAAAAATAATGTAATAAAAAAAGTTTTTCTACCCCATGAAACCTCTAAAACTGATTTTTTTAATAGAGGAATATAAATATGTGAGAAATTTATAGAACAATTTTATGTGAATATAACATGAAGAGTCCCTTTTGGGAATAATCTTTTAATAAAATATTTTATTTGTATAATAGTGTTATAATAAGGACCATATTTAAGAAAAAATCCTATAAGTTATGAAATAGTATAAAAAATTATGGATATGTTAAAGTATTTGGATACATGGTTTACATATTGAACACCAATTATAATCTACGAATTATTGATCTAAAAGATAGTGATGGTATTTTCCTATGTTATTCTACTACATCGATTTCTTATATAGTTTAAAAAAGATCAATTATTGTGAAATAATCAATCTATTGGTAGTCTTATGATTGTGATTATTTTTATAACCAAATGAATTAGGTTGATGAACTAAATTATTATCTAAATAGAATAAGACTGAAAACTATATTTAAGAATAATGCATTTGATGACTTGGAACATGATTATCATGAAACAAATCTTGTAGGGGATGATACTGGTCAACCATAAAGTGTGTTACCAAGATAAAATTTATCTATTAAGAACCATATTTCAGAAAAATAAATTAGGAATCTTATTTGAAGGAGTTAGGAATACAGGAAATATAAAAAATTTAGTAGAATTATATACCTTATTATCTCAATTTGAACCTCAGACTCTTGAATATGTATTATTAGAAAAATTTGTTTTTAACTATAAAAAAAGTGTCAAATAGATTAAAAATAAGGAGTATACAATAATTAGTTGATTGAACCATTGATTATAATTTTATTGAAAATATGGATATTTTTAAACAAACAAGAAGAGTATTTATAATCACTTGAAATAAATCTAGATTAGTTTCTAAAAGGTAATAATAATGATGAATGAATAGATTAGAAACATACCTTTTCGCCTATATAAGTACAAGATGTAATTTTAATTGTCCTATATTATAAATCCTATATGAAATATAAATTATACAAGATGGATTTTAAATATTCTTTCCTCGAAGAATTTTTAGTAGAGGGAGTTTGTTTTGAACAACCTCATGGTTTAGAATATACTCACATAAAAAATTATATTTTTAAACATTTTAAAGCACTATACAAACTTAAACTAGAACCAAGTGAATGTTATGAGAAAATAAACTCTTTTATTTTGTCAAATAGTTTTAAAGTAGGAATACAATACTCATAAATGTTTAATAATACATCACACACTTATGTTTTTAGTTCAATCATATGGTGATGATATTGTTTTCATATTAACGAATCAAAAAATTGGAAATGATTCTTCCAAAAATATGAAAAATGAATATGAAATGAGAATGATGGCTGAGTTAATCTATTTTCTATGATTACATGTTTATAAAAATGATTTTGGAGATATTTTAAAACAATGAAATTCTGTTATTGAAGTATTTAAAAAGTTAGATCATTGAAAAAGAAAGACATATTCAATTATTGTTAACTCCAATGTTATAATTGATATGGATGAGATTGGAAAACCAATTGAGAAAAATTTTATAGAATAATCCTTATAAATTTACTCTATATTACTAGAAGTATAGTACACATTATGTTTTTATTATTTCTTTCTGAAATATATCAATCCCTTCCAAAAAAATGTCATTTAAATAATTTTAAAATATTTAATGATATTAAAAAGGAACTATGTCTCATTATTTAATTTTTCCGAAAAATTATTATTTAAAATTTACATCACCTATTGATACTGAATTTGTTGAATTTATACTAGATTGGAAAATAATCTTTGGGGTATTCCATTTTCATAGAAAATCTCCAGTGTCTTGTTCATGTAAGAAAAACCCGATAGCACTATCAACTACTAAAGCTGAATAAATTTTAGTATGATGTTTTTGTTCACAAGTGATGTTGATGAAACATAATATAATGGATTTTGGAATGAATTTTAATAGGTTCCCTAGAATATGTGATAGCAGAAGTACTATAAGCATTTCAAAAAAATAAAATTATCCATTCTTGAAAAAATAAAATACATCTGAGACATCATTTCTTAAGTAATAATGGTTGAAAAAGTAGTATCTCTTTCAAATTTAATTACATATAATATAAACCAGCATAAATTTTCATTTTACAACTACCTAGTTATAGATATGATTTTATTAAATCTAAATTAGGTCTATCTAATTTTTTTAGATGTTATTTTAATTTTACTATGTAGAATCATTTTATAATTGATAAATATTTTATTTACACTATATTTTTTTGGTTTTGGTGTCACTATTTAATGTTTTAGTCCAATAAAAAAAGGTTATGCCACATAATTTTTAAAATTAATACTCAACACCACACTTCTCAACCCATCGATAACCAAAAAAAGAAATTTAGTCATTTCTATGCACAAACATTTATAAAACCATTAAACCCTTATCTCCATGATATTAAAAACTTGTTTTACTAACACTAAAATATTCCAAACATACATTACAATAGAGAAAATTTATATATCTGATGGAACTACATCAAGATGAACCAAGAACATAAGGACGGAATGTAAAATTTACAATCAAGAGATATAAATTTTCTCTGGATTTGTGGGACTAATATGTTTATTAAAAAAGTGAAAAATTGTCAAGGCTATGAATTGGTTTTTGATGGAAGTTGAACCAAATTGTTTTCGAAGAAAAAACATCATATGTATTATGAATATTTAATAATTTATTTTTTTGATTGTCAATATTTTTTTAGTATGAATGTTAAATAGAAAATGTTCACAATAAAAACTTCAAAAATAGATGACACATAAAAGATTCATCATAAGGGCTATGTAGATAAAAAAATTTATTTTCGAATTTTAGATAAATTGAGCCCATTAGAAATAATGAAGCCTATATTTATCTTATAAGATATTGATAAGAATCCAATGAAATAATAACACATAAAATATGGTTCTTATGAAAGAAATTAAATATTCCATCATACTACACAATATTGAGTTCGAAAATTTCATTATTATGATTTTACATTACAATATTTGATTATTATTGAGATACATATAAGTTTAGAATTTTACCTGATTAGATATATGTCCCATGTTTCTAATAAGTTTGTAAATATTTACCCACTTTTCAGGCTATCCAATCATGTTTTTTTTTAATTTTTGGAATTTCTCTAGATAACAAAAATGATAATCGTTGTCATAGAATGATGGAATTATGTGTCAACATCAAAAGGAGAAGTCAACTTTTTTTGGAAAGCCTATTTAAATAAGTAGTTTCCTATACGTTCTAAAGAAGATGTTGGATTAGATCCTTCATTAAATTAGGGGATTCATCAAAAATTGTGTTCTTTAAAGATGTTATTGGTCAGACTGAGGTACTTACACCAATTTTTTGAGAGATAAAAGTACGCAATATTGAGGTAAAATATGTTCTTAAAAAGGAAAAAATTGATGAATAAATAAAAGAGAGATAGTTTTTTCTCAATATATATAAGGAACTAGTTCTCTAACTAATTTACCTCATATTTCTACATAAGCCCATGTTGTTCCACTTTTTTATATTAGAGAATATTTGGACATGAACATTATTAATATAGTAATAATTGGTCATGGATTTGACATTACAATAGTATATGTTGAGATCAATCCGGTTGAACTATCAAAATATAGGTATATGAGTAGAATAGTTAGAAAAAAATATTTTGACATTTCTTGTCAAAACGATACCAATGGATAAGATTAGTAATTGGAGAAGACAAATCAGTTGGATGAAAATAGAAGAGAAATATCATAATATATAAAACAATCACATGTGGAAAGAACTAACAATAATTTAAATCATCCAGTTTATGATACTCAAATACAAGAAATTAATTAATATATATTTTCTCCCAATAATGTAAACCATAAAAGATTACTAATTCTTAGAATAGAAGTAGACACTGTTGATGAGAAAGCACATGAAAGATACTCAATTATTATTTTGGAGGTAGAATCATTTAATATTCATTCGATTGAGACCATAAGTCATATTTTGACTCTTTTTATATAACAACTCTCTATTGGTGATGTTAATGATGGAAATTGGTTGGTTTAGACAGTTTTGAAATTTTTTTCAAAAGAACCATATGGGGAATCCAAAAGACATGTGGATGTACTTTCAACAATAGAAATTTAGTTTAATCCTTAAATTAAAAGGTAGAAAAAACTAAAAATTGATAATATTCACTACCAATGGATGTTAGATTATCATTACCAGAATACAATTAATTTTTGGTTCCATAAAAAATAATTTTGACGGTTTGGAAATGAAATTGGGGGATATAAATTAGCAAGTCCTTAGAAATTTTAAACTGAAATCCTCTACAAAAGATGATGAAGAAGAAAAAAAATGATTTTCTTGAACCTCAGGAATATCAAGTATCTTTAAAAGGAAAGTGATTTTTTATGTTGGCTATCTAGTTGGTATATCAAATAAAAATTTTGATGTTTTGAAGAGGATAGTAATTGGTTGTGCCATGAAGTGAGATGTACAATTTGTGTTGTAAATTTTTCTCAACAAGTCAGAAATGGATTCACCACTCACCTAGATTTATGTAATAATGGCTTGGGGAGGAGTATTGTTTCTTTTGAAGAATCACTATTTCAAATTAGAGGGAGAAATCATCCAGGACATCCAATTGATGATCACAATTATTATACCTCTCACATACATAGGGAGACCATTGAACCTATATATTTTTACATATGGGAGAATATTAGGATTGTTTAATAATTTTTTTTCCATTACCTGAACCATCATTTATGATATTCTTCGACCCTGGATATAAGTTGGATATGAATGAAAGATAGAACAATTTTCTCAACATCCAATCCAACTCTATATGTACTATTTTATGCGATCAAGCATGAAATAGAGTATCTTTACAGACATTGGTTGATATTATTAGAGAGATAGAAGAGGATCCATTTCATACATATTCTCTACCTTATTCCCACCCACTATCATTCAAAAAATCCCCTATCTAAAAAGGAATCTCATGTCTTAGAATTTAATCACATTAATCATATTCATGTCTGATCAAATGGGAAACTTATTGAAATTTAAATCATGCTTTCAAAATAAATTTGAATTAATAAATTCTTATTTTTCAAGTGGTCACCGAATTTATTTCCATCATTCCATTATTTTTTTTTGATTGTGTTAATCTATATTGTCAATATTATTATAATTTATTCTTAGAAGTTTTTATTTTTTATATTTCTATTTACTCCCTTTCATCATATTTAATTGTTTAATGATTTCTACTGCTTATTATATTTCTAAGAACAACTTCATTCCAAATTCAGTTCACACTTAGTTTCACTAATTATTTACCATTGTTTATATATAATATTGATTTTATGTTCTCCCTTATTGTACTTATTTTTGATTTAGTGAAATTGTGAAGTAGAAAAAGGAGAGTGGAAATTTAATTAGGGGATAAAAACACAATGATTGAACATTTTTATGCTCATTTAGCTATCATTTTGTTTTATATTAAATGGTTTTTGTGATCATCAAAAAAGGGGGATTCATTAACTAACTTTTGTTTTTAAAAAATAACATAGTTTTTATATTTTTTGATGATTCAAATAATACACATCTTTATACCAATGAGTTTATCTAAAGTGTTTTAGATGATATTTTTTATTGGGAATTTATCTTCCTCTAACTATAAGTTATTATCTTATGCAATGTAATGTGTCAAATCAATATAATAGTATTATATCTTATGTCGATAAATATTTTGGACGAATATATTTCATCTCCTCATAATTAGTAATATCTAGGATTAAATTTCACATTAATACATAAGATATTGTCTTACAAATAGAACTGACTAGCAACCATATGTTGAAGTTCTGATAATTCAGACAGCATGCAGTTACAGAAAGCATTTATCATATGAAAAATTATTATCAAATGACTATATTTCGATCATCCAATTTTTTTTGAATGTTAAGAATCACATGTTAGTAATATATTTTTCTTATATTTAAAATTTTCATATACAAGATGACTTTAGTTTATGTTATGCCCAAAATGAGACAATGATTTTTTATCTTATGATTTCACTTAGGATGTTATATTACATGAACTGTACCGTCATTCTGATATGATATGAATAATTAAATTTTGTACAAGATTTAATTTTTAATTTCATAATATCTTGATATTTAGCTTTATGATTTAGATCATATCAGATAAGGGGTTTTATATTTAATGAATGAATTATTTGTATAATTTTTCATTTTTATACAAATGGAATGAACTAAAGAATAATAAGGTTTCTGACATTTCTCCTACAGAATATTACTCAATATTTATAGGGAATATACAGATTCCATGTATAGATTATATTACCGAATTGTCAATGGATTAGAAACTCGATCGTTGTTATTGTCTACCAAGATTATGTTAAATATAAAAAAATGGATATAAATAGAATTTTTTTATATTTTATGAAATATACACGAAAAATTGACTCAAATATATGCACATACTCTAATAATAGTAAAAAATAACTCTTATATATAGACACAATCATACAGTTCTTTTATGTGTTAGTTTCAATTCAATAAATTCTGATCAAAGATCATCTAGAGATTATATTTTATGATTATCATCTTGTCAAGATATATCATAATATAACAACATTTGCTTCTTCAAATTGTGTGTTGTAATATTTCATTAATTTTCATTCACCTATTTTTGGTTACACAAATTATAAGTGAATGTTTTATGGATATGGATAGGTCTTGTAAAGGTAGATCCTGAATGAAATTTCTTGTACCATTGTGATAACATACAAATTCATGTACACAGCTGGGAGCCCCAGGTGAAAGGCCTATCATAGTAGAAATATCCAAACACAAGGAGTTGATATTAGTGGTATAGATTTGTGAAATTATATTCCCCAAACACTATAAATCTTCTTTGTTCAATCACAGTATATTAATATTTTACATTTATACTACCAAATTTTAACAAGGAAAAATAATTGAACTTACATATATAAATGATGGTTTTTAATGTAATGAATATTTTAAGAACTCAATTCACCCCCTTCTTGAGTTTTTAGTTATGGAATATATGGGATAACAAAATACATAAGGGCATATAGTAGATTAATATTATCCCATATTTACTCCCTAATTTACTTTTTTCATTAAATTACTACACCTAGTTATATAGGATTGTTGTGTGAATATATTATTAAAAAATAGTGGGGATTTTGGTCACAACTAGTTGATTTAGTTATGATCTATATATAATATGTATTTGATTGATTTTCATTTGAGTCGTCCAAACATAAAAAATTTATCCATTCCCTTTATGGACATCATGTCTATCATTTTTTCTATTGGGTGAGTATGGTAAACATATTTCATGGGTGTTTGAGGTTTTCCCAGTATCATTTATCTAGAATCATCCCTTTTTTAGATAATGCATTTAAAAATGAAACAATATTGAATTTTATGGATCAACATCCAATGTTATGGAAAAAAGTAAAGATGATCAATGAGGAAAATTTCATTTTATTCATAGAATCATGTAGCTAGAGTAGATTAAATTCTATTGTTGTGAGGAAATAATTGAAAACATACCTTTTAAGAAATATTCAGGTTTTAATCTAATCCTTATATATTTGGTGGTCTTTCTCCTTTATTTTATCTTGACGAGGATGGTGATGTTTCCTTTCTCACTCAATGAGAGGAACAATGTTATATTGAGATTGTATTGATTATAAAGTGTTTATTGGAAGTAGTTCAAGGGTAATTATGTTTATTTATAATTTATCAGAACACTTTCAATGATATGTAGGCTTAGGATATGATTTTGATTTTGGTTAACTATATATATTTCGATTTGTTTTATACCACTACTACAAACTCTAAGAATATTCCTTTGTATATTATTAAAAATATCGATATATATATATTTTGTCAAATATTAATTTAAAAATCAGTGATAGTTTTCCCTATTAGTGATTCATATTCACTGAGTTTTTCAATCACTTTTATATAGTAATTAAATTTGATACTCTATCATTTTTTTCACAAGATGTTCAAGAGGCCATAGATTTTTATATTCCAGATTATTTATTTAAATCAATAGAGAACCATATAAGGATTGTATTCCTATCCAATAATGTATTTTTAAGTAAAATTGTTATACTAGAAAAATTTTGGCCTCCCTATGGGTTTCAAAAATTTAAAGAGTTTTATATCATCATGTTGAACAATTGATCCCGTCATGGGGCTACACTAGGACATGATAGTTTTCAGGTGATTTATAAGATGAATCATTCCATTTATGTTTTGGATGGTTGGATTTAGAAAAATTAGTAGAGAAGAGGTGTCATCAAACAATTTTTAATATTTCTTCCTCTCAGGTTTCACTAGCTAACACCACCCTTTTATGTATTCCATTTTTATGTAAAGGGACTTAGAGTAATTTATGAGCTATAGTGTTAATTTTGTTATATCTAAGGCCTTAACATGAGTATCATGAGACAATTTATTTTTTCATGATGTTTATACTTTTTGTTAACACATGGATCAAGATAAACTATTGTGAATTACCCTGTATGATGGAAGATGATATCTAAATTGTTGAAAATATTGGTCATATTAGTACACTAGTATTAGGTAAACCCATTTTTTACACCCAAATATATCTTGATGGTTAAAAACAAATATTATATGTTTAGTAACTCCCTATTATTGAAGGAAATTCATATGAGGATTTAAATTTATTACATCATTAATGTTTTACTCTATCAGAATATTTCCCTTTGGTAATTCGACATTACGAAATTTCAAATATTATATCAATTCCCCATAATATGCAAACTACCATTCAAAAAATATAATTTCATCCTATTAATGTGTTGAGTTAGATATATCCATACCATTACAATTATTATTTTTTGGATCACGTTGTCTTTTTTGAAACTCGGAATTATGTTTTTTTTATATTTCATACAATGATATTGGGATAACACACATTACCCATATCATATAGAGAAAACCAAATCTCAGGAAAACACTTCATCATCATGTCCCTATATTTCTATGTCTCATCTTATTTCCATTATCATATGAGCACTAATGTTATCCCCAGATAAATGTTATGTAGTTGGAATAAAATATTCACCATTTTCATAATGATAGGATGTTTCATCATTCACCAATTCCACACAAGGAGGAATCTTGGATCCTCCTTTTATTCCCTATGTAATAAAGATGATTCGAATTTACACCTATACGGATCTTACCACTACCTTTATGGAATTCACCTATAACTGACATGTGGATGGTGATCTATATAGAATCTAAAATCATCCTAATCATTCATTTCACAAATAATAGAGTGTTATCATGTAGTGGTTGGAATGGTGGGGTTATTTTTTGTAATATGTCATATCCTAGTCTCAAAAATGTTGACATCCGTAATGGAGGAGGAGGGGGTGGGGTAAAAAAATTCAACCCAACAAGATGGTGTTGAATTGATTCGTCTACAAGAATATCTTAGATTGGATGTATTTTTTATGATGTTAAGGTTTTTGTTTGTGTTATTAATGTCCCTAACTCAATTGATTTGAATATGACCTAGATGGATTCCCCAACATCTACTAGCATGAATTTTCTAATTTCATGTTAATTCAACCATGCATTGTTTTGGTATAGTAAAAATTTAGAATATGATTTTCTCAACACTGAGTGTTACCCTATGGTTGAGGATTCCAACTTTCTTAATTTAGATTATTTTTAGTCCTTTTGGAATATTTTCACATGCATTTAATAATATATCATTTATTTTTACCAAACGACGCCTACAACTTAGAGATTTTTGGATTTTGTTGTGTAGACCAACTGGAATATACATTATATATACCATGGACTTCTCATATAATAATGAAATTGTTTAATTTATTCTTTTGGGGTCATACTATCCTCCAAATAGGGTAAAGTGAAATTATTTATACTCAATCTATCCTTGAATATGCACGTCTCATTGAGAATAGATGATTATATACTTAAGTACATTTAGACTATGGAGATAAGCATGTCTCTTATTCATAACGTGTTTCTTTGATATTATGATTCATTCTATATTGAATGAATAAAATTTAATTTGGTGATATATCTTGTTTATCACATTGATATGACCTAGGAACACTTGAAAGGGTAAATTATTGTATTTTATTTTATAGATGGTCAAAAAATTTGGAATAGAAAATGAATAAATTCCGCTTTTAACACCACTGAGTTGTTATATTGGGTATTGAAAATGGTTAACAACATGATATGGTGGTTATTGTTATCCAATTCATTCCACATATACATGAAAACCTAATTATCTATAGGTGGAAACTTATCCACTTGATCAGACCATGAAATTTGTTTTCTAGATACATTATCAAACAGAGGCATAAATTCAAGTTCTTTTTTGGTCAAGGAAGTTTATGTACATTATTCATAGGTTGAAACAAGGACCGTAACACTCGACCACCCATTGATGTGGAAGAAATATTAGAGGTGAGTACAGAGGTTGTGGGTACATTCAACCTCTATTCTCCATGTTTCACTTGATATGGTTGTGTTTTCAAAGTTATATTCATAATAGGATGTTTATCTTATCATGATAAAATGTCATTATGGGGATGGAATTCATACATTACATAATTAGTTGGGCTACCATAATCATTATACAAGTTTCAATGGGAAGGAACATCAATTCATGTCCTCTAGGGAGGGCCTCTAGTCCATTTTCATGGAATATCTGTGGAATTACCTTAATAGAAAAAGTTATTATGAAATTATACAGATTAGTTAAGAGGCCCTTAGTCTACCATAGAATGGTGCTACAGTTCTTAAGAAAATGGTAGGTGTGTGTTTTCATATTATTATAGGTAATCCTCACCAATGGTTTTTGTCTCATCCATGATCCTCAAAAAATTAAAACACATGAATGTAATATGATATCCGAAATCTAGATAATTTATTCTATTTTACCATTCTTCTATGTATGAAATAATTTTCTGTACAATAGATGATATCCAATGGCATAATAACATATATTATAAACACATGAGGTAAAATACATTTCCTTAGCACTTATATCAATCTCTTGAATCCTTATCACTATATCTATATAAAGTATCACCATGTAACTCACCATAATAAATTTCTTAATTTCTAATAATTGTTCATGTTTCATGATCTAAACTATAACTACCTAGATAAAATCACTTCAACCTAATGAACAAGGTAATATATTATAAAAATTAATTATAAGTTCCTTTTAATATCACTGATTAATAACATATGTTTGAAATAAACATGTTGGGACATGATGCACATCATCACCCTCTAGATGCCCAAAAATAGATACAAAAATTCAGCTACTAAAATCAAAATAACTAGCCATCATATTTTCCCTTTAATGCATGATACATCTTTGAAATACCATTTTTTACAATATGAGGTTTTTTTATGAAACTCAAACATAGCTATTTCATAAATCATTGTCAAATTATGTAAATTCCCATAAAAACATAAGACACTGATTTCCCCTTAACTATCCATCAACAACATGACTATAAACAAAATTATATCTCATATCCTATACCTAGAGATCTCCCAATTGATATTAAAATTCTTTTTAGACCAATAAATAATTCATTATCATTTGATAAAATCTAACTCCATCATTTTATTATTCTATATTTATGGTCAAAGTCATAAGATCCTCCCTCGTCTTCCACACATCACCACATTCCTATGAAATGTCGTTTTGTGACATCCTACTCCATGCATATGCTACAATATTTCCCATCTCTATAGTTTAATATATATAATTTCTAAAATGACTATAATTTCACCATTATCCACAAATATAAATTTTAATTCATCTAATATAAGATATATCATAGTAAATTTTGATCTATAAGGTCCAAAAGTTCTCATTGATGACATAATACTACCAAATATCTAGGGAAAACACTACTAGATTGAAATTAAAGATAAAATATTAATATTCATTACAATATAAATACTTTTAAAAAAGTAAAATTACTAGATGATATAACACTATTAAAGAGAAAAGGAAATAGTAGTATGAATTGTAAATGTCCTTGAATATGACTCCCTCATTTATAATTCAGTGAACATAAGAAATATTTATCTTCCCTTTCAGGTACTTAATCACTACCATGCATTGATCTATCCTCTTGATGGTTGGATCCTTTATGGTAAATAATATAAAAGGTGATATAATCTAAGAGAAACTAGTTCCAAAAATCAATAAATAGACTAAAATTACTTGTAAAAACTACAACTCATAAATTTTTATGGGTGATACCCAAGAATTAAATTCCACAATATTGTACGGATTAATAGCCACTCCATGCCGTTATTTAAAATTCCCAATTTCATATACCACATGCCTCAAAATAATACACAATAATAACTGAATATGGAGTTAATATCATCAAATGAATCCTAATGATGATGTAACTAATAGATAATAATGATTATTTATAGCATTTTTTTATATTTTGTGGTAAATTCAATGAGTAAGTTGAATGTGAAGTTTCCTATTTTAGTTTCCTAAGTATGTCCGCTATAAGTTTATAATTTGAATGTGGAACCATCAGAATAAGTAATACAATAACCTATAGATCTAACACTATATAATGAAAACAATTAAGTACTAGAAGATTTAATTATCATATCACTAGATTTTTATTTGTAATTTAGATTGAATGATTCATGTTAATTGATAACTTATCCCAATATAAAATTATATCTTGAATCAAAATACACAACATACTATTGTTAATATTTTATTCAAGAGAAATACTAATAATAAATACAATTAAGAGTACTATATATAGAAGTTGATATATTTTAAACACAATAAATTCTGGAAAAATAACATTGTATTTGATCATGTGTGAGACACATAACATTGACATTAAAAAATCCAAAAAATATATTTATTTAAATTTAATATCACCAAGAGCTTTCAGAACATGTAACCCCAAGTTAAAATGAACCAAAATATTTAATAACATTATAATATATCCATTAATTATAATTTATTGATATTAATAACAAAATTATTAAAATTATTGTTGTATATATATTAGAAATAAAATTATATTCATTTAAATAAAAAGGAATTTTTTTCTACAAAACAGTATTTTTCTAAAATATGGTTTAGTTGATTTTTTCACACATAATGTAAAGATCAGTTTTAATGAATCATTAAAATTTATTTTACAAAATTAAATTTATTTTTTAAATCAAAATATTAAAATTATATTGGGGTGAATTTTTTGAATTTTTCTAAAATGGTTCATTTTCCAATAAATTGTGGAATATAATGAATTTTAATTGAAAAGTAAAATTTTCATTAAATTATTTATAAGGGAATATTATATTTTAAAATATTTTTAATGTAATATTAATTTAATTATATATCTATTTATCTAATTTTGTAAATTTGAATAATTTTCATATTATATTTTGGTAGAAAAATGTTTTAATTGTTTTATAATATTTTCATTGAAAACCCACTTTCTCATCGCATCAATCTAATTAATTTAAAATTAAAATTTTCCACTAATGTCAATGAAAGATAAAAATTCCAATTGAATATTTTTAATAATAATAATTTTTATTATGTAAAAATTAAAATGTAATTTTTGATCAAAATGATTTCGGAAAAGTGAAAAGATTAATTACCACAATTATTGTAAAATAGGTTTACCCGAGTGTATTACTAAATAGATAATGGTTATAATGACCTAAAATCTTTTCTAAAACCAACATTGTGGAAATATTTCATCCTAATAAGTTATATTGATCTAGAAAAATCCATTTTGGACACTTATGGAATATAGTAAGCTCATGTATCACTTTTTCTTCAGAAAAATTACAAGTTCACCACTCACCTCAATTATCAAACTAAAACTCCTCTATTCTCTTCCTCACACATTAAAATAATTTTTCATCAGAAAAATCCATCCATATACTTTAAAAAAATACATATTATCAACCTATAATACTTTTATCAAATAAATAAATCCTTGGAATCATTTTGGTGCAAACCTAAGGAGGATACCTAAAAAAGTGGTAATGTTTTTTCAAAGGGAATTTTTATTTTATATCTTCATCCACCACCTTAAATTATTATTAAAATATTATGATATAATAACCACATTATTATTAATATTATATTATTATTTATATGTTAATATCATGAACTACAACCATATCTACTTCCCTCAAATTGATCTCCAATACATCATTCATGCATAGGGAAGAATACTGTCTCATGAACCCGTGTCATTCGATTTTACACTACCACCCCTCACTGTTGGTTTTGATTGTGGATATAAAGTATATATATTTATTATATATATAAAATAATTATACCACTAGAGTCATTATATTATATGTATCTTTTTTAATTTTTATTATCTCAAAGATATGATAGTCTCTCGTGTGTACGATAGACTACCGCCTCCCAAAACAATGTTGTTCGTTTTTTCACTATCTCTTTTCATTCTAGGTAAAAAGGATAATTTTAATATATAAATTTTATATAATTTTAATTATTATGATATTATTGGGATATTTATAATTATAAAATGAAAATATATCATTTTATCTCATTTAATTAAAAATGATAATGTCGTTCGTGTGTGTCTGTACTACCACCTTCACAAAACTATGTGAATATCCGTTCATCACCACACCACATTAATTAAATATATAACAATATTTAATAAAATATCATTGTATAAATGATATTATGATAATTATTTAATGATAAAATAATACATTATCTTTTTTACACAATCATCATTGAAAAATGGAAACATTACTCATGTGTGCTTACAAACTAATATCTACATGATGGTAAGATAGATCAATTATCATAATCATAATTCAATATTTTTTTTGAAAAAATATAATTAATACATAAATATGATAATTATGTTATTATTATTATTTATTATATTCTTAATTAATGCCTCATTTGACCATATTCAACCTCACAAATTCATTTTTGACATATAATCCAAATAGCGTCGAAATATATGACGTAAATATTATCGATTAATAAATCATACATTACATGGTAATAAGTTAAATAAACAGAAAAATAATATTTAAATATTATAATAATAAACAATTTAATTAAAATAATTTTAATATTCATTATGATAAAGTACGTATGTGATGAGTCTGACTCAATGTAAGGGTTTCACAAGTCACATTCACTTCCATAAGACATACACCATATTAACAACATATTTATTTTGCATGGTGTGAATATTTATCCTTTTAAAATATTATATAATGAACAAATTTCTCTTCCCAATATTATTTTTTTAACTATATTTTATTTCTCCAATGGTGATTATGATTCAAATGTTACCAAGGTGTAAGGGTTTATTTAACAATCTCATAATTATTCATGATTGTTTTTGTTTAAGTATCGCTTAGAGTAATTATTCAATTTTTTATCCTTAAAATTAATAAATTTTATTATATTCTGGTTATTCATGATGTATATAATGTAATAGTACCATTTCCTAAAATTATTACCTAATATGATTGAAAATGTTTTTAAGAAATGTAGCCTTTATTTCTCTTTTTATTGTAAAATCCTTTTTCTTCCAATAATAATGATTTCTAAAAAAAATAAAAATTATTCTGACATTATCAAAATTATTTATTATATAAAATTTAAGTGATGTTTGTATTATTTAAAAATATTTTCAAACATATCACCATTAATTTTTTAAATAAGAAAATTTTATATCCATTTTTATATTAAAAAAAAGTAATATACTTTTAAACTTATATGATATGTAAGGAATTACTCACCATCATGAATATAATGTCATTAAATATTCCTTTTAAATTTTAAAAAGTTATATATAAAAAATTACTTTCTAATATTATGGTCATTTGTTTTTTTAATATTAATTTTCAATGAAAATGGTTTTGAAAATATTTTCTGTTCATTATCTTTTTTTAAATCAAAATGGTGATTTTCATTGAATGATTTTATCCCTCCAGAAAGGTTCCATGTGTTATATCACAATAATTTTTCATATAATAATTAATAATATTATTTTAATTATGATTTAACAGGGATATACCCCAATTATACCATCCTTATTATTTATCTCGATGGTTCATGATCAGTTTGATTGGGGAAGTACTATGTCAAAACAATTTATTTTATTGTGGATGGTTTAAGATTATGTATATTTATTGGGATAAATGTTAACATATTATATTATATTTTTAAAATATTAATTTTTATGTTGATTTTTGTTTCACCCATTTCACATGACGAATGCCTTGGGCTTATGAATTTATAGGTAGGTCCTAAAATTATAGATCCTTTTGAGGCATCGGTATGTATAATGAGACATAATAGACTTGATTTTGGGTGAGGCATTACCGCTCTGTATTGATGTATTGGAAAAAGGCCTCAACATTATTAGATATATTAGAAAAAAGCCTTGACGACTTCTTTCAGATGCCCATTATTTTTCATTCCATCATTATGAATTCAATTATTAATATTCCATGAGATTTTTTAATTATTTAGAATATCCTTAGTTTCATTTCAATATCATTATTTATTTATATGGAATTATTTGATAATGTTTTCTTAATAATTTATTTTTATCATGTTATTGAATAAGATAATAGTGAACCAGTTGTTCCCTTTCCCATATTTGTTGTGAAATATTTATTGATGATAAATTTCACTATATGTTTACACTTATTGAGAATTTTATCTCACCCCATTGTTATGTTTTATTTTCCCTAGGATTCAAGGACTTATTATATGATTGATATGTTGGGATACACTAAGTGGTATAATGTAATTACTAAGAAATATTTTCTATATTTTATGTTTTAAAATGTATTGCAAATTTACTGTATATATATTGTTTTCTAAGAATACAAAACTATTAATTCATTTGGAATGTGATTCATTATATATAGAGATAATCTAATAAAGGAGACACCAAATCTGAGATATTGTGTTCAGGGTCACTATAGTTGGTATTAGAGTAATTTTAGTAACAACATTTAGAGATAGAACATGGAAGAAATAGATTAGTGAACATAAACCTACTATAAAAATTTTGGATAATTTTTGAAGAACAACCTAAAATTTTGTTAAGTAATATATTTTGTGGTTTTCCAAAAAATAAATCCTTGTTGAGATACTAAGAGTAGACATGGTTTTTGAACAGAAGTACCAATGGGTAATAACCTAGAAATGTGCTCGTATGGATTGAACCAATCATCACCTAGTGCATAAAAATAGGCCTTACTGTGCTTCTGTTTTGACACACCTAGATTATATGATTAGTAAAATTCACAATTTTAATTCAAAAAATTATTAAGGATTCGAAAATAAATATATCCCAAATGAAACCATGTTTATAATTATGAGATTATCTGTTCATTAATTTTTTAATTAATGATTAGTGGTTTACTAATTTTGAGGATATTCATTATTCTTCATAATTTTATACAGTGGATGAAATTATATATAAATGGAACCTAATGGATGGAATGAGAGTCATATCAATTCATATACCCATGTAGGTATTTCCATAATGGGAAAGATAATGAACTCATAGCAAGAGATGTAACTGGAACTGGTTAAATTATGACCACATTGGGGATGCAAAATTATGTTATGACTAATAACCTTTCTCTTTTATAAGATCCTATTGATCCAACATATAGTGTAACAATGTTAGATTGATATATAAATATGTATACTCAATCATTAAATGGGACTAAAATAAAATTTTATATGAGAAATGGATATGTGTCGTATATAAGATATTTCTAACATTTGGAACATGTTAAATGGAGAAGGTTTCCATGGAAAATATTCATCTCATAGGTGATGAAAATTATTGGAGTTCATTGATTCAAAACACTAACGATGGAGAAGTAATAGAAATTGGGGAATGGAATGACTTCAAAGTACTCTTCATGGGAAATTTTTTTCCACATGCTAAATTAGAAGATATGAAAAAATAGTTTGTATCTTTATGACAGAAATAATTGTAAAATGTTTCTATATCTGAGGATTACATTATAGGGTTATTTGGGCATTATATAGACAAAATATTTCATCTAAAGGGAAATATTGATTTTTTCCTTGATGAGAATAATCCAATTACCTAAAGGGAACTATTCTCCCAATCATTTTCATCATACAAGTATATAATATCATGAGCGTTCAAGAAGGGGAATGAATTTTCCAATTCAAATGAAATAAATGGGATTAATAATAAGAAAAGGATGGTAGATAAAAGTATGGATAATTTGAATAAGGTAATTCAAGATTTTCCAACATGTGATAGTTGTGGTAGGAAACACCTTGGTACATTCTTAAATGGAAGAAGGAGTTTTCTTAATGTTTAATGATAAAGGACATCCTGATAATGAAATCAATGTTATGGGAGAATCCCTCAATGTAAAAATAATTATCTTTAAGGGGATGGAGAAATATTATAGCTTATTCACCATGTTTCAAGGGAATATACCATAGAATAATCTAAGGGATCAATGGTAATATCCTCTTATATATATAAAAGAGGTTGAACAATTATGGTGTATTTTTATTTGGATCTAATAAATATGTTTTAAAATTATTTTGTTGATGATATTATTCTTATAAGAATTATTAAATATACAAGGATAGTATTGTAATAATATTACATTATGTATCTTAAATAATGTGTTGATTATTACCAAGAAATGGATTTAGTGGAAAGATAATCTTTTTTGTAAAACACATGATTAAGGGAAGACAACCCTAAATATTTACTCTTCATTGAGATAAAAATGACAATGATATGTTTACAGGATAATATTGGTGACCGTGAAATTAGTTATTCATTTGAGGGTTTATATTATACTTTTTCATGTTTACTATATGTTCATATCTATATAATATATTCGACAACCTATGATATTATTTTTTAAATAATGAATGTTTTCATTAAGATTTTATTCTGACCATGGAGTCACATATATTGAATGAGACATAAGATACACATTTTATTTTTTAGGGGATAAAATGTTTATATGGCGACCTTTCATCAATTTTTTTGATCATTTAATTTGGATAGAAATTTTTTTGGATGAGTCCATTGGTTAAAAAATTATGGAATAGATTATGATATTCTTTGGATTTGGTTTTAGAGACTCATGTATTAAGTCACCGTATCGAGATCTCAGAATATTTTATAATCACTTCAAACCTGTTTATTAAAAGAAATACTTATCATTATATTAGGGATATTACGATCCATTAAAATTTAATTTTAGTGCACTAGGAATAACGATTTTTTAGTATCCAGTTCTTGGTGAAAGTGATGGTTTTGAAATAGAGAGAAGAAAAACTAAAGGATGAAATCATTATTTCAAAATAGAAACGTACCATGCATGTATATTTCCATATATTCTTAGATAGTAATAAAATTTCTCATCTTTTGAAAATTTATCTTTCAACAAAAATGATATCATATTTACTTCATATCTATTGAATCATATGAAATTTAAAATAATTATACGCTAATGGTTTTTTGGATCATAACATTTCATTGATCACTCAATTTCATATGATCAATGACCTCTATCACTCTATATAATTATTTACACATTTCTTTCACTTCCATATCTCAACATAAAACCAATTTTCTCCATCTTATAATCAATGTTTTGTGTTATTCTATATGAACTTCATATTTCCTTTTCACTATTATATCTAGGATGTTTTATCACGACAATTATACTGCGGGTTTGTCAATAATTGTATTTCCAAATGGAAAGCCCTTTAATACAAAGATAAAGTATAAATTACAAGGATAAAATATATTTATGGTGGGGAAAATTTTAATCCCATATATAATAAATTAATAACATTATATTCAATAACATGTGTGATATTAAGTACTAAGATCATATAACCCATGAAATATGTTTCATTAAATTTAATCTCTTTGATGGATTACAGAACACACAAACCAAATTCAAAATGATCTATAATATAATATTCCATTATAAAATAATAATTATTGTATAGGTAATGAATCGTTATCAATACAATATTAAACTTATGGTAATATATTTATTAGAAATAAAATATGAAATAGTTAAAATTAAAATAATTTGTTTTTCAAAAAATAGTATTTTCCTAAAAGATAATTTAAATTATTATTCTTCACATAATATCATGTCAATTTTTACAACATCAATAAAATAAATTTCATATAAATAACTTGATATTTGGAATCATAATATGAAAATTAACTTAGGGTGAATTTTTGTGAATTTTATTAATTGTTTCATTTTCCAGCGAATAATAAAAAAATAAATACTTTTAACTAAAAACTATATTTTTGTTTAAATTATTTATAAAGATAAATTATAATTTCTATTGGTATTAAAGTAAAATTAACTAAATATTATATATTTTAATCCAATTTAGTGATTTTAATGATTTTTATATTAATATTTTAAATTAATTCCAAGAAAACTTTTGAACATTTTCACTTTGAAACCCAACATTCTCGTTGCGTCTATGAGATTAATTTTAAATTATAATTTTCCATATATATGAATTTAATTTGGAAAAATATATTCTATTTTTTTTTATAATATAAATTTATATTATCTATTTTTTTCAACATATTTTTTGAAAAATAACTAATAGTGAAAAAAGAAAAAATTAATTACCATGGTTAAGGTAGAAATGTTTTTACAAACGGGGTTAATGTAAAAAAGGATAAGTGTTAAAATGACATCGAAACATGTCTAAAATATATTTTATGGATATATATCCACCTTATTGTTTCTAATTATCAATAATACTCTATTTGTAACAATTTTCTAATGAAAATATGGGTTTCACTTTCTCATTTTATAAATTACAAGTCATCCACACACCTCACTTATAAAAGGACACCCACTATACTCTCTTATTCACACATTCAAAGCCATTTGGTTTGGCCAATACCTACCCAAATTCATTTCAAACATCACTAATCTAGTCATATATTCCATTTTATTAGATAAAATATAACCTATTATGGATTATTTGAATAAACCTAAGGATTATACGCAAAGAAGAGGTAACTTTCCTCAATGAGCATTTATATTTTATTTCATCCTACACAACACAGAATCGTTATTAAAAATTTCTGATATAATAACACCAATAATATACATCTAATTATTTTTTAATGTTGTGTTCATGACCTACCACCATATCCACATCAATTATTAGATTTAAGAAATCATCATTCATTTACACAATGGACTACCGCTCCAATAACTGATGTCATTCATTTTTCCATTACCACCACTCAAAGATAGTATGATGATAAATATAAATTAAATATATATATTATCTATATCATAATTAACAATTATGATTCATTATATAATAATTACCTTTTAAGTTATCGTTCTGTAGGGGATATGATAATGTCACTTCTATGTACGACGAACTACCACATCGTGAAGAGATAATATTCGTTTATCACTAACCCCATACATGGAAGGGAATAAGTATAAATATAATAAATAAATGATATAATTATTATATTTATGAAATATTTATAATTATTAAAATATAATATAAATTTTTTTTTCTTCAACAGAAAAATGATAACGCTGTTCTGGTTTGTGAGGACTACCGCCTTCATGAAGAGATGCAACTCTATTTCCATTACCGCAACACATGGATTATAATTAAATTTATATTTTATGAAATTGTTTGATTTATATGATATTATTTTCATTATTTAAGTATTTAATATTACTTACCTTCATTCCATAATGATCATTGACAAATGGAATCATTTATTAGGGTATGTACAACCTAGTGTCTCTGTTATTGTAACATAGTTCACATTTCATAACCATCATTAATGATTGGTATAAAATTTTATGTTTTTTATAAGTATAATAATTATTTAATTACTATTATTCTGGATATTTTTAAATAGGTCCCCCATTACCATATCCAGGCTACTAAATTCATTTTCGACACATATACCAAATATTGTGGAAACATGTTACATGAACTTAATCGATTACATAATCATATGTAACATAGTTAAACATTAAATAAAATTAATAATAAACTTTAAATGATTCATAATAAAGTATTTAAATAACATATTCTTATTAATTAAGATGATAACAAATGAATGTGAATAGTCATACCCAATGTAAGGGTTTCTAATCTAACTTTCATTTATATGAGTCATATTCCATATTAACAACTTAATTTATTTTTTTGGGGTATATAAAAACATTTTTTTATATGTTATATCCTTAATAAATTTATATTAATTTTATTTAATTTTTTTGTAGATATTATTTCATTCATGGGGATTATAACTCAATGGTTCCCAATGTGCAAAGGGTTTATTTCACAATCTAATCATTTTTAATGAATTTTTTTTGTTTAAGTACTAATTTGGGGAATTATTTGATATTTATATCATAAAATAAATATATTTTATTATCTTCTAGATATACATGAATCATGTTAATTATTTTTTCCCTTTTCCTAACATTCGTAGTTAAAATGATTGATAAAAGGTTTTCCAGAAAACTTATTTTTTTTCTTACGTTGGTCAAAATTCCATTACCTAACAAAATGATATTTTATAATTATTAAAAAAATGGGTTTTATCATTCACCTAATTATTTAATAAATAATTTTTTACATGAGTATGAATTGTTATAAAATATTTTAAATAGAATGTTCTTATCATTTTCCAAACAAGACACTTTTCTAAACATTTTATAGTGCAGAAGGATTTTTCTTTTTTAACTTATATATCATTTTAAAAAATAATCACCATAGTGAAAAAATTCATTGATGATTCCATTGAATGCTTAAAATTTTATTTTTAAATAATTATGTTTCCTAATATTCTATAAATTATAAATTTTTAAAAGTTATTTCTAATGGAAGGAATTTTGACAAAATTTTATGAATTATCTAGTCATAAAATAAAAATATTTATTATGAAAGAAAGGTTATTTACCCCAATAAATGTTCCATCTAATATTTTAAAAACCTATTCAATTTATGAATACATACAGTGATGTTACTTTTGATTTTATGAGGATATTCTCTAATTATATCATCCTTATTGTTTATCTGGATAGTTTTTCATCTGTTTAGTATACCATATTAACACAATTCATTCTATTATTGATGTATAATGAATATGATGATTGATTTGGGTAATTTTGAATTTTAAATATGATTTTTTTTAAAAATGAATGTTTTTAGTTGATTATTTTCACTCCATTTATATGATAAATTAGTACAACTTATCAAGTAATGTGTGGGGTAAAAAAATTTATATACCCTTGATGTATCAGTAGTTATCATGATAAAAAAATCATCAGATTTATGATGAGAATTAACCATTAATTTAGATGTCATGGGATAAGTCAGTGAAGATATTAAATATCTTCAGATCAGGCCTAGATGTTTTTAGATGTCTTGCCACAAGGCCTCGACTATATATTTTAGATGTCAAGCATTAACCATTCCATTATAATAAATTCAGTTAATGAAATTCCATGGGATTATTCTATTAATTATAATATTCATGTTTATTATATAATCTCAGGTGATTATTTATAGGGATTTATTTTATCAACTTTTATTTCTTCCATATTATGCACATGTTATTTATTAAATATAATGTGTACAATTTATATTCGTTATGTTATTTATTATTCCTTATTTATTCATGATACCATAGACATTATAGTTACCCTTATAGAGAATTTGAGCTCACCCCTTTCAAATGTTTTATTTACCCTAGGATACGAGAATGTATTTTATTATTGATATACAAGTATATTATATGGGGAATAATGGTGTTCTCACTAAATATCATTATGTATTATATGTTGTAAAATATATTGGGAATTTATAGTATGTTTATTGTTTATGATGAATACTAAAATATTTTGTCCCTTAAGATTTGATTCTGTGTATCTTATGCTGATGTAATAAATCATTCACTAGCTCTAGGATACAAGTGTTAGGGTCACTACATGTGTGGGGAATGAAGAGGAATCCAGATAGGATATAGTATAGAACACAATTTTATGGTAAAATCATCTAATGGGGGAGATGAATATTTGAGTTAATGTGAGAGATGGTATATTTACTAGATTATATATAATTTACTTTTAGATAATGAAGTATTCAGTTTGATCAAAAGGAAAAATGACACTAAATAGTTTACAATGCCCAGAAGGATGTTCCCTAAATATTGAATGGTGATCTTTTCTTAGTGAAAAGGCTTTATACCAAGAATATGGTTTAGAAATGAATCAAAGTGTATTATAATGTACAAAAATGTAAACAACATTACTGAGTGATAAAATAAATTTAATATGTTATATAATCTATATAAGATACATTTTTTGAGAGAATTGATATTTTTATGAGGAAATATAGGATTGAAGAGATAATGAAACGTTTAGTTTGATTAGATGTTGAAATATTAGCAATGTGATAAAGCACTCAATGTTTAAATATTCAAATATTCAAATAAACATTAGTGATAATGAAGATAATAGTCAAAGAGAAGGAAGAACAAATTAATTTTATGAAAATAAATATGAGTCTTGGTTATGAAATTAGAAGAAGATGAGTGCAAGTTAAGATATGATAAAACTAAAAATATTGGAAACTACAGGCTCAGTTAAATGGATGATACGATGATTAGGGGTAGAACTTATCAAAATATGATGTTAGTTTTCAAGGCTCAAACATAAACAGGTTGTTATAGATGGATACCACTAGAATTAAAAAAATGATGTTTGAGGATGCTTTTCAGAATAAAGGATAAATGTTTTTTAAAACATGCAGCTTAAAGGTAGAACAATAATTTTTTGATTTATAAAAAATAATGTTCTTTGAAACAATTATGCTGATTAATATCTTTGGAAGTAAGGGAATTAAATTATTCTCTCTAAAATTATGTCATATCTCGACCATGATATTTCCTTTAATTTTTTCATTTCATGGATTTGTTATTTCTGTTGAGTTTCCAGTTGATTTCCATGTTTGTATTTTTGTGTGTCATAATTTTTAATTGTCTTTGAGCTTGTTCATGGTTTGTGAGAATGGTTTATGGGTTAACAATATGATTGTTAATGAAGAGGGTGTTTTCAGATAAACTTTTTCCTGTATAGTTTGACATGAATAGTTTGAGAATTACTTGGGCCAAACTTGGTGAGGTCAAGAGTAAATTATGTAGATTGATGCAGGTGTCTATGCCTAGGTTCATGGCATGAACATGATTAATGGAAACCATGCTCCATGAATTCATGAGGTTTTGCAGTTTTGTTAGTGGTAGTTTTCACAGTTGGTTCATGTTTTCAGAAACCACACTATCAGCCCATGTGGGGTGACCTTCTTTCTAGTAGAGTGTGAAAAAGTGGTGCACTATTTTCAAACCATGAAGCCCAAAAATGTGATCTTCCAAACATATTACAAGATAGTGTTTAAATATTTTCCATAACATTATTTTAACCTTATTTCAGGATTTTCCTGCCTTATATTACCTAGGTATAATAGGGGGCTCTCTTAGACCCTCCTCAATTTCATCCCTTCCTCCATTGAAGCACCTTGAAGGATCCTTGGTGTGTTTACATGGTTTTTTGGTCAATTTACTTCTTTTCTCTTCATTATCTCTTGTTTTATTAGTTTCTCTTGGAGGGATTTCTCTTTTTAGAACCCTTAGGGTGTGGGTTAATGTGTGGTTCAATTTTTTGGGGGTTAATGTGCGAGGATTGTCTCTTGGACTCGATTCTTCATTATCTCAATGTTTCATTTCATTTTCACATAGATGAGGTGGGTGTTTCAATACATTTCCTTTTAGACACATTCTATTAATGAATAAAGAAATCTATAATATTTCTTCTGGTGAGTTAAAATATTTTATTGTGTTTTTATGATGGATAGTGGCTGAAAAAGGGTTTTAAAAATGGTTTCTCTAATTATTACTATATTATAAATCATTGATGGTGTTTATAAAAAGCCTCTTATTTTCAAAAAATGAAATTCACCATTTTGGATACATTTTGACATGGTTACATTATTGGTATCTTGTTTGTTGTTGTAAATTGGGCATGATGTGTGATATCGATTCCTCTTCATTGATTTATTATTTGTGGAAATGTGTTTCAAAAGTTTCTTCTGATTTTTAAACTTTTATATGTGTTCTATAAATTGTTGGGTTTGGTGGTAAAGTAAGTGGAGTTTATTAAATGTGATTTTTGGGTAAATTCATGGATAATTTATGAGTGGATGAGGATGTTCATATATACATGGCTGAATGGGATGCACCCATGGAATGGAAATAAATTGATGGAAGAACATAAATGTTATATTCTTCTAGAAAATTTGTTTTTTAAATCATTATCTTCCCTACTAACATTCATTTTTCTAAAATTGATTCTTGATTTATAAATGATGAATTGGTGCTTCAAGTTAATTTAAATGTGGATGGAAAAAATTTCTCTAAAGTGTGTCATGTTTTGCGTTTTGTGAAATTCTTTAAGGAATGGTTTGGCATAAAGTCTGGTTGGGAACCCTCCATTTTCATGGGCTGTTTTACATTATTTTTGAGAAATGTTTTTGAAATGGGTTTTTATTTGTTTTGGGATTTGAAATGTAAAGGCCTATCTGGCCTAATGCAGAAAAACTGGTGTTTTATATTGTCCTTTCATATTGTATGGAAATGGTTTTAAAAATGTATATTCATTGTAAATGTTGAAGGCTTGGTTGAAACTTTTTGTTGTCATTTAAATGTTGTTTTTTATGTGAAGTGATGTGATATTATTATTTGAATATTTTTATATTTTAGAAATTTGTTTTTGTATCTCTTGTTATGTATGGCCCTGGTGATCATGGTATCATATTTTGGATAATTTTTTGAAAACATGGGTATAATGAAGGATCATTAGGTATTTTAATAATATTTGAAAAGTGGATTTGATTATATAAAATGGTGGTTACCATGTGGATTTAAATGTGTAATGAACACATTTATGAAAAAAATGTATTTTAATTTGTGTTTGTTGTGTTTTTATTATTTTTGGGGACTGCTAGATCTTGGGATGGGATCCCCCATAGGGGACCGTGCATGGGAATAATGTTATGATTTGGAGGCCACTAGACCTTGGAATTAATTCCCCTATAGTTTCTCATGCAAAAGGATGTTGTGGGTTATAATTACTATACCATGTTGTAGTGATTATTGTTTTCATGGTATTCGTAGGAGACATCTAGAGGGTCTTATGACAACCCTGCTTTTTATTACAACTTAAGCATGCTTTATTACATAAAACTTCACTTGATCCAACAAAGAAGATCGAGAGTTTTAGTGTCTTTGGGGCTTAGGATCATTACATAAAAACTTTAAACTTGAAATACAACATCTTTATTGAAAACTTCCTTTACATGACCACTACATTCCTTCGTACTTAGCATTGCATGGGATAACCTGAGGACATGCATACGAAAAGGGTGAGCTATAAAGCCCAGTAAGGGAGTAAACAATGAATAAAATGAGGAGTGAAATACATGTTAGGAAATAGGCATATTAATAGAGCATAATATAAACATGAACATAAAGGCATGATAAAGAATGATAATCATAACATGGAAATGTGGCAACAACACTTAACATTGAATTAGCATGAGCCAAGGCTCATTGCACATGGAGCATGAGTAAACCCTCGTTGCACTTGAAGCACGAGTAAACCCTCGTTTCACATGAATTATCATGAGTAAACACTCATTGCACATGACGTATCATGATACTATACTTTACCCAATGCATTGGAGCGCTATAAAGGGCGCACCCTTCTTAAACATTTCATTTCATGCATAAGTGTGACACATAGATCATAAAACATGGATTCATAAAACATAATCATTTCCTCCACGATAAAGGAATGTGGAATTCATACATGAAACTTTACAATAAATATGTAAATGTGCATAAAGGTGAATACCCTTGATGGAGAAATGGGCATGGTATTCACTACACAAAGACATTGGCTTAGAAAATCGGTGCGATTTCGGTAGCATAACGGCGTGACATAAGAACTCATAAAAAAAGTTGATGAGAGAGAAAGGGGTTCCTCATCATATTTACATGTAATGGACAGTAAGGAGGTCATATATATACATGTCCCAACAATTGAAATGGAATTTAGATTCAAGATACAAACGTATTTCTTGAATGTAAAAGAAGAGAGAGAAGTTCCTTTTGGAATTTCGGCATAGTAACGGGTGTACATGGGAGGCATTTAATGAGAGAGAAAGGGTTCTCCCATCATTCAAAAAATAAGAGGGAAGTATGGGGGAGGTGAGAAACCATACCCCGACATTCATAATTGAAATAAAAAGGGCAATACGACTTAAAGAAAATTGACAAAAAAGAGAAAGGAAGAAAAAACCCTTACATGGATGTGTGCTTCCAAAGGCTAGAGAGAGGCTTGTGAGAGGCTTCTTGGGAGCTTGGGGCACCTTGAGAGGATTATAGAGAGAGTAGGGAAGAGGTTGGACGAACTTCAAGGGCTTTGAGTGAGGAGGAAGTGGGAGCTTGGGTGGGTTTATATAGGAAAGGTGAGAGAATTCTTTATTATTTAGGTTTGGGACCCCTTATATTAAAATAATCCAAACCACAAACCATCCCATGGTATTTGCCCATGGTTTCTGGAAAAGGAAAGAGGAAAACAATATTTTACAAGTCCAAGGTCCGAACGTATTAAAAAATTAGGGTTGCTTATGTGGAGGTGAGTCACACTCCCATGGAAATTAATTTAAAAAGGAAAAGTGTTGAATAAGTCATGAGGGCTCCATTAATGCTTTGAAAAGTAAGTCAAACAAACCCAAAACCCCATTATTTTAATGATAAAACACATATTGGCCGAACATAAGGATTATGGTATTTTATTATATCACCATTGGGTCATTATTATGTCATAAAACACATTATATATTTAAATTGTATTTAATTTTTACCCAAAAATTTGACTGTCTCAGAAAATTATGAAAAATTCACCGTTGGATAATTTCGACGTCCTGATTCCAAAAATAATATTTATTTTATCTAAATAATTTTCTAAATATGTGAATTTTCACTTTTAAAATAAAAACCGATATTTATAAAAAAATTCGCGGGTTTTGACAGAAATGGCCTTCAAACCTTAATAAAAAAATTTTAATTGCATTAATAAAATTATAAAATCATTTATATTTAATAAAAATTAATTTAATATTAATAATAATATTTTATTAAAATATTATTTAATTCAAAAATCCTTTAATTTAATAAAATATAATTATTAATTAAATAATAACTAAAAACACCATTTGTACTTTAAAAACTAATTACAATGTATCAAAAAAAATTATATTCATTATTATATACAAAAAATAATGTACATGAACATGGTGCTACTTATTTGTTACATAACCCCTTAAAATAGCCTCATAAGACCTAAGGGTAAGGTGTGCGATGGTGACAGACTCTTGGGGTTGCTCGGATAACATCGCTCGAGTGGTAATCTCTATCAACTTCCATTTTTCCCGTAGACGATCACGTTCGAGCTTGACTTGATGAAGCTCAACTTGGGCTTGGTCAAGGGAAAATCCCAAAGACGCCACCTCTTTTCCGAGCTCCGACAAATGGGCTTCGTAAGGGGAAATTCTACTGGATGAGGCCATCGCTTCCTTTGTCTGAGTAGAAATGGTTTCGTTAAAGCCTTATATTTATAATACTCAGATGATCACTGTTCAACGACTATAAAAGTAACGGTCACAAATCATAACATAAAACTGAAGAAGTTGACATCTTATAAAAACATTTTTTTTCATAAAGAAATATTTAACTGGATCAAGAGGGATTTTCCATTAATGAAACTTTGGGTCGTTACAACATTCCCCCCTTAAGAAATTTCTCCCTCGAAATTTTCCTTTTCCCACACTAAAACAAATGTGGGTAACGTAGCTTCATCATATCCTCCGACTCCCATGTTGCTTCTTCAAACTTTTGGTTTCTCCACAACACCTTGACGAGGGGCATTGTCTTATTTCGTAGAACTTTTTCTCTACGATCTAAGATCTTCACTGGTTGCTCCTCATAAGAAAGATCGTCTTCTAATTGTACCACCTCGGAAGAGAGTACATGTGAAGGGTCTGGTATGTACTTCCTTAAGAGGGATACATGGAAGACATCATGCACCTTGGCCATAGTAGGTGGAAGTGCTAGTCGATATGCCACAACCCCAACACGATCAAGAATCTCGAATGGGCCGATGTACCTTGGACTTAACTTCCCTTTCTTTCCAAACCTCATGACCTTCTTCCACGGAGATATGTGTAAAAACACCATGTTTCCGACTTTAAACTCAAGGTCTCGTCGACGATTATCTGCATAACTCTTCTGTCGACTTTGGGCTTCCTTGATATGCTACTGAATGGTTTTCACCTTCTCCACCATTTCTTCGACCATTTCTGGTCCAAGCAGCGTACGTTCACCGACCTCATCCCAACATGCCGGTGTTCTACACCTTTTCCCATACAGGGCTTCATATGGTGCCATTTGGATGCTCGAGTGGAAACTATTATTATAAGAGAACTCAACCAGAGGAAGATGTTGATCACATCCTCCTTTAAAGTCCATTGAGCACGCTCTCAACATATCCTCAAGTGTTTGGATAGTCTGCTCGGATTGGCCATCAGTTTGAGGATGATAGGCCGTACTGAAGTTCAGTTCAGTATTCAGAGCATGTTGAAGACTCTTCCAAAACATAGAGGTAAATCTTGGATCTCGGTCAGACACAATAGATAGTGGTACTCCATGCAACCGTACCACTTCCCTGATATATATCAGTGCCAGTTGATCCAAAGAGAAATCCTCTCGAATAGCAATGAAGTGTGCAGTCTTTGTAAGACGATCCACAACAACCCAGATTGCATTGTTGCCTTTGGATGTCCTTGGAAGTCCAGTGACGAAGTCCATGGTGATGTTCTCCCATTTCCATTCAGGTATGGGCAATGTTTGCATCATCCCCTTAGACTTCTGCCTCTCTGCCTTCACTTGCTGACACACCAGGCACTTTTATGTATATTCAGCGATCTCCTTCTTCATATTACCCCACCAAAAGTTTTCTCGGAGATCCCGATACATCTTTGTGATCCCTCGGTGAATAGAGAAATTTGAACTACTTGCATCATCCAAAAGTTCCTTCTTCAGCTCCGAACTTGATGGAACACATAGTCTTTTCCCAAACCGCACAATTCCTTCTTCATTAACATTAAACTATGAGGATTTTCCCTTTTTGATAGCTTCCACTTTTTCTTGGATTCCTGCATCATCCTTTTAAGCATCCTTTAACCTTTCCAAAAGAGATGGTTGAGCAATCATTTGTGAAAGGATTGATGATGTTCCCTTCTTTATGATTCCCACGTCCATCTTCATCAAGTCTAAGAAGATTGGATCCTTCTCAATTCTCATCATTGATAGAATTGCTGGATCCTTTCTACTTAGGGAATCCTCCACCTTGTTCGCCTTCCCAGGGTGGTAATATATTGAACAGTCATAATCCTTGATGAGCTCTATCCATCTTCTCTGGCGCATATTAAGCTCTTTCAGTGTGAATATATATTTAAGACTCTTGTGGTCAGTATATATCTCACATTTCCCTCCATAGATATAATGCCGCCAGATTTTCAAGGAAAAGATCACCGCCGCCAACTCCAGATCATGCGTTGGATAGTTTCGCTCATGGATTTTCTACTGCCTTGAGGCATAGGATATCACTTTATCATTCTGCATCAGCACACATCCTAAGCCCTTCTTCGAAGCATCACTGAATACCACAAAAAGCTCCCCACTTGTGGGTAAAGTGAGCACTGGTGCAGTGATAAGCCTCCTTTTTAACTCCTTGAAGCTTTCTTCGCATTCATCACTCCAAAAAAATTTTACTCCCTTTCGAGTTAGCTTGAAAAGAGGGTTGGAGAATCGTGAGAAATTTCTCACAAATCGTCGATAATATCCAACTAACCCCAAGAAGCTACGGATATCAGTTACCGATGTTGGCCTCGGCCATCCCTCAATTGCATCTGTTTTGGAGGGGTCCACAGATATCCCATTGCTTGTGATGATGTTACCCAAGAATGAGACTTCCTTCAACCAAAACTCACACTTGCTGTACTTTGCATAGAGCTTCTCCTTGCGCAAAGTCTCTAGTGCAGTTTTTAAATGCTCCTCATGGTCCTCCTTGGTTTTGGAGTATATTAGAATATCATCTATAAAGAATACCACAAATTTGTCTAGGTAATCTCTAAAGACTCTATTCATCAAGTCCATGAATATTGCTGGAGCATTGGTGAGTCCGAAAGGCATTACTATGAATTCATAGTTCTCGTACCTTGTACGAAAAGCAGTCTTGGGGATATCTTCCTTCTTCACCCTTACTTGATAATATCCCGACCGCAAGTCGACCTTGGAGAATTATTGTGCTCCACACAGCTGATCAATCAAGTCATCGCTTCTTGGGAGAGGATACTTGTTCTTTATCGTGATTTTGTTAAGTTCATGATAATCGATGCAAAGCCGCATTGACCCATCCTTCTTCTTGACGAAGAGGACTGGTGCACCCCATGGTGATGCATTTGGGCGTATAAAGCCTTTATCCAGATTCTCCTGTAGTTGTTTCTTTAGCTCTTCAAGCTCAACAACAGCCATTCTATATGGAGTCTTGGATATTGGTAGTGCCCCAGGTATAAGTTCAATTGAGAACTCAACATCTCTTCTTGGAGGAAGACCAGGAAGTTCCTCGGGAAATACTTCAGCGAATTCCCTCACAATAGTCATTTCTTCAAGGGTGGTTTCTTCCTTGGACTCAATCATCTGAGCCAGATATGCGTTCTCATAAGGCAGTAATATCCATGCTTGAGATGATGGAGCTAAAGGATATTCATCTTCCTCCTGAAACTTGTAAATAATCAGGGGTCGATTCTCCATATGGAGTGTGATTTCCCTCTCCCGACAATTTATGTTGGCTCTATATAAGGAAAGCCAATCCATGCCAAGAATTGCATCAAATTCCACCAAAGGGAGTATGACGAGGTTCGCCGGGAAATTAAATCCACAGATTATAATAGGGGAGGACTTATACTCATGGGATGCAATGATTGCCCCATTTTCCATACTCACCGACATCATTACTTCCAGGATTTTTGGTGGTGCAGGGATTGTTCTACTAAACTTTTGAGATATAAAAGAATGCGTAGAACCTGAATCAAAAAGTACGTTCGCTATTCTTGAATGAATAACTAGCGTACCTGTCACCACTTCATTGTCGGGGTTCACTTCGGAAGAAGTGATGGAAAAAGCTCTTCATTGCTATCTTGGAGGTTGTTGATTGCCTCCGATAACCCTTGGATTAGGGCACTGATTCGCAAAATGACCCGGTTCTTTGCATTTGAAGCATTGAACAACGCGTTGAGGTTCGAACGGAGCCTTCCTCTCCTCTGTCGCAGCCGCGGGTCCTTCTTGCTGACAGTTTACAGCTAGGTGCCCTTCTCTTCCACACTTGAAGCATTTTCTTGTCACCCTAAGGCAATTTCCAGGGTACTTCTTTCCACACTTTTGGCAAGTGGGGTGTTGGAATTTCTTAGCGCCGTTGGATTTATCCATCGAACCACCAGCATTGAAGTCCACCTTCCACTTCTTGTCCCCTTGATACCCCTGTGAATCTCCGATCTCCATTTCAACCTTGAGGGCACATCGGACAATTTCCTCATAGTTGTCGAAGTCACGGATCGCTAATGCTTTCCTCAAGCTAGGCTTCAGCCCACCAAAGAAGCGGTCAACCTTGCATTCGGGGGTAACGACAAAGCCGGAAGCGTATCGTGCAACCCTTGTGAAGTTTTCCTCATACGCTCCCACAGATTCCTCATCTTTCTGTTTGAGGGAAAGGAAGTCCCTTTACATCTTAAGACGGAGGGTGCGTGGAAAATATTTATCGAAAAACATCTTCCGGAATACCTTCCATTCCAAATCCTCGATCTCCTCCTCAGGCTTCGTATTTTTGATCAATGTCCACCATTGATCAGCTTAACCCTCCATACGATAAGCTGCCAGGAGAACCTTCTCTTTTTCAGATCATTGGAGGATGGATCTTTTCAATGGATTTGATCCATTGTTCAGCGATCGTGGGATCGAATGATCCACTAAAAGTAGGAGGCCTTTGTCTCATGAAGCTTTCAATAGCGACTTGTTCTTTCTTAGGGGGGGTTGAACGTTCCTCTTGACTAGTGTTTCTATTCAAAACTTGAGTTAGCTGAGAGAGAAGCGTGACAAAGTTTGCGATTCCCGCTCCCATTGGATTGGGCATCTCATAAGTACAATCATCACACTGATATTCACAACGGTTGTTAGCCCGAGTTCTCCTATTACTGGCCATTGGCTGGAATAAAAGGAAAGTTAGGGGGTAACACATAAAGGGTAATCCAAAGAAAAAAGTTTGATGACTTATAAATAAACTTTAATCTCTTTAACTCATGAGTCTATAGGATTCAATCCAGGCCTTTCATGATCTTTCTTCTAATATCTATTCGTAGGGGCGTTTTTTCCCTTAATAAGGGTTCATACTAAGATTGTGAATTTATCAAAACATATCCCCCGGGAGTGTCGTAACCAAGAGTGCAGCAAGGCCCGTTGTCATGCACCAGTTCCCGTTCGAGTCTAGCTAAAAGCTGTGTTTTCGGGTTTTACCCCTAGGATACATCTGTGCCAGAGCCACCTCTACCTGCTCGTATCCAGACAGGGATGTATTTTTTTGATAAACCACTTAATTAGAATTTACCAAAACTTAGGGATGTTTTTATTATGCTTAGTCTTGTATCTAAGGATCTACTAGGGTTTCATAATCCCAAAAATAACTAAACCTATCCTCTGATACCAACTATGACAACCCTGCTTTTTATTACAACATGAGCATGATTTATTACATAAAACTTCACTTGATCCAACAAAGAAGTTCGAGAGGTTTAGTGTCTTTGGGGCTTAGGATTATTACATAAAAACATTAAACTTGAAATACAACATCTTTATTGAAAACTTCCTTTACATGACCACTACATTCCTTCGTACTTAGCATTGCATGGGATAACCTGAGGACATGCATAAGAAAAGGGTGAGCTATAAAGCCCAGTAAGGGAGTAAAAAATGAATAACATGAGGAGTGAAATACATGTTAGGAAATAGGCATATCAATAGAGCATAATAGAAACATGATCATAAAGGCATGATAAAGCATGATAATCATAACATGGAAATGTGGCAACAACACTTAACATTGAATTAGCATGAGCCAAGGCTCATTGCACATGGAGAATGAGTAAACCCTCATTGCACTTGAAGCACGAGTAAACCCTCATTGCACATGAATTAGAATTAGTAAAAACTCATTGCACATGACATATCATGATACTATACTTTACCCAATGCAGTGGAGCGCTATAAAGGGCGCACCCTTCTTAAACATTTCATTTCATGCATAAGTGTGCCACATGGATCATAAAACATGGATTCATAAAACATAATCATTTCTTCCACGATAAAGGAATGTGGAATTCATACATGAAACTTTACAATAAATATGTAAATGTGCATAAAGGTGAATACCCTTTATGGAGAAATGGGCATGGTATTCACTACACAAAGACATTGGCTTAGAAAATCGGTACGATTTCGGCAGCATAACGGCGTGACATAAGAATTCATAAAAAAATTTTATGAGAGAGAAAGGGGTTCCTCATCATATTTACATGTAATGGACAGTAAGGAGGTCATATATATACATTTCCCAAAAATCAAAATGGAATTTAGATTCATGATACAAAAGTATTGCCTGAATGTAAAAGAAGAGAGAGAAGTTCCTTTCAGAATTTCGGCATAGTAACGGGTGTACATGGGAGGAATTTAATGAGAGAGAAAGGGTTATCACATCATTCAAACAATAAGAGGGCAGTATGGGGGAGGTGCGAAACCATACCCCAACATTCATAATTGAAATAAAAAGGGCAATACAACTTAAAGAAAATTGACAAAAAAGAGAAAGGAAGAAAAAACCCTTACTTGGAAGTGTGCTTCCAAAGGCTAGAGAGAGGCTTGTGAGAGGCTTCTTGGGAGCTTGGGGCACCTTGAGACGATTCTAGAGAGAGTAGGTCAGAGTTTGGACGAACTTAAAGGGCTTTGAGTGAGGAGGAAGTGGGAGCATGAGTGGGTTTATATAGGAAAGGTGAGAGAATTCTTTATTATTTAGGTTTGGGACCGCTTATATTAAAATAATCCAAACCACAAACCATCCCATGGTATTTTCCCATGGTTTCTGGAAAAGGAAAGAGGAAAACAATATTTTACAAGTCCAAGGTCCGAACTTATTAAAAAATTAGGGTTGCTTATGTGGAGGTGAGTCACACTCCCATGGAAATTAATTTAAAAAGGCAAAGTGTTGAATAAGTCTTGAGGGCACCATTAATGCTTTGAAAAGTAAGTCAAACAAACCCAAAACCTCATTATTTTAATGATAAAACACATATTGGCCGAACATAAGGATTATGGTATTTTATTACATCACCATTGGGTCATTATGATGTCATAAAACACATTATATATTTAAATGGTATTTAATTTTTACCCAAAAATTTGACTGTCTCAGAAAATTATGAAAAATTCACCGTTGGATAATTTCGACGTCCTGATTCCAAAAATATTATTTATTTTATCTAAATAATTTTCTAAATATGTTAATTTTCACTTTTAAAATAAAAACCGACATTTATAAAAAAATTCGCGGGTTTTGACAGAAATGGCATTCAAACCTTAATAAAAAAATTTTAATTGCATTCATAAAATTATAAGACCATTTATATTTAATAAAAATTAATTTAATATTAATAATAATATTTTATTAAAATATTATTTAATTCAAAAATCTTTTAATTTAATAAAATATAATTATTAATTAAATAATAACTAAAACACCATTTATACTTTAAAAACTAATTACAATGTATCAAAAAAAATTATATTCATTATTATATACAAAAAATAATGTACATGAACATGGTGCTACGTATTTGTTACATAACCCTTTAAAATAGCCGCATAAGACCTAAGGGTAAGTTGTGAGATGGTGACAGACCCTTGGGGTTGCTCGGATAACATCGCTCGAGTGGTAATCTCTATCAACTTCCATTTTTCCTGTAGACGATCATGTTCGAGCTTGACTTGATGAAGCTCATCTTGGGCTTGGTCAAGGGCAAAGCCCAAAGACGCCACCTCTTTTCCGAGCTCCGAAAAATGGGCTTCGTAAGGGGCAATTCTTCTGGATGAGGCCATCGCTTCCTTTGTCTGAGTAGAAATGGTTTCGTTAAAGCCTTATATTTATAATACTCAGATGATCACTGTTCAACGACTATAAAAGTAACGGTCACAAATCTTAAAATAAAACTAAAGAAGTTGACATCTTATAAAAACAATTTTTTTTCATAAAGAAACATTTAACTGGATCAAGAGGGATTTTCCATTAATGAAACTTTGGGTCATTACAGTCTACTGACAGTTTCATGTCAACCCTGATTAAATGGGTTGACACTAACTATATTTGAAGAGAGTCCAAGTGTGATATTACACTAGATTTTAGAGTTTAGAGTGGTAAATTGGTTATTTCCTATAGAGTTTCACCATATGATGGATGGTGTCTCAAATCTGAGCGTGTTCAAGATTTCTTATATATATTTTTTAAGAAATTTATATTATTTTCTATCTATATGGTTTTTTATTTACATTTTGTTTGGTATTTTAATGTGAATTTTGTTTTAACAATTTGTTCCCTTTATTTTAACTATGTTTGCTTTTTATTCCCTGATAATTTTTTCATTCTAATGTAGGGTTTTTGGAAGTAAATAATATGTTTTAATTGTAATGTTGCAAGAATTTCTTATTGAAAAAAATTGTGTTGAACTGTGTTTGGTTGTTCAAAATGATAAATGAATGTTTTATAAATGTATTTTAAACTTGTGTTTGTAGACTATTTTGGGAAAGGAGAACCATGACATTTGCGGTGATTCCATACTGATCTTTTTTATGTTCACAGCCTTCTTGTTCCACTCAGTGTTAGTAGACCGGGGCTATTTTGTAGGTTCAGGTTTCAGGTTTTTGTTCTATCGTTGGAGCAAGTTGGTCATTCAAGTTTGTGGTGTGTAGTCGGAAATGTGGAGATTGTGTTTGAATGTTTTAGTTTTATGTTTTTATTATATTTTGATACATTTCTCAGTTGTTGTATATATATTAGTCTTGTATATTAAATTATGTACAATTGTTTTTTTTCATGGTTATTTTTATTATTCTGATCATGGATAATTGGGAATAAATCATTCCCATTTGGATTATTTTGATGTTTTTTCAAATTTTCTAGCCCATGGGGATCGATAATACCTTCTAGGTCTTGTCTTCAACTAGCTTGGCTCTTTGTTCGGATAAGATCCCATCTAGTTTCATGAAAAAATGGTATCATAATAGGCCCTGCTTATTTATGGTGTTAGATAGATCATATTTTAGTACTGTTGAGATTAGAGAGGTAGGTACGATAAGGGAATCAAGAACCCTTTAATGTTCTGATCCTTGATCTGGTTGGGGTATTCCAGGATTGTGTCTTTGTTTTGTTTTTGTTTGTGTGGACGGGGAATGAAAAGGGATTCAAAATGATATCATATAGCGACCCAACCATTTCTTACATTACTATTAAATTAATTTATGATAAACAACATAATGGTTTTACAAATAGAGGATCCAAAGGTTTTGTGTCTTGGGAAAACTAGGACCATACATAGCAATTACAATATCAAGCATAAACATTTATTTAATTTCTTCTTCTATAGCTTCTTATTGGAACTTGTCCTCTCCTTAGTATATGTTGCCACCTAATGATATACATCAAAATGGGTGAGATAAAATACCAATAAGAGGATTATAAAGAACAATATACCATGGGGTGAGCATAATCATAACATGGGAAAAAGATCATGAACATGAGAGGAAGCATAAATATAAGACTTGAAATGTGGTAATTCTTAAAAATAAAACCTTTTGTCTTAGTGGTTCAATACCACACATACTTGTTTTCCAAGATAGTATATTGGTAAAATATCATTTCATATTTACTCATGATACTAGTCACTTTACCCAATGCGTTGGAGTGCTGTATAATTCCAGGCGCACCCGTCACTTTGAAACATTCATATTGCGCTATATAATTCCAGGGGCACGCATCACATCATAACATTATCATTATCATACATGTCACATAGAACACATATAAAAAAATGAACATAACAAACCCATGGAAAATAATGGGTTTCATCTCATATGAGAACATTCATAAACATTGGTTTCCCAAAGGAAGGAGGTAAACACATACATGTTACAAGAACCGTCCACTTTGAGTGAGAATTAAAAGGTGTGTTATTAATAGAAGAGTTCATTTGGAAAACATTTTGTTTGACATAAAAACCAGGGAAAAACATGTATATCCCAGAAAAGGAAGGAAAATTATGAAGAAATGATCTTTTAGGAGTAACCATATCAAAATGGAGTGGAAGAGGGAGAACCCGAAGGATGAATGTTGGGTTGAGAATTTCCCCTTACCATGTATCTGAATGATTCCTTCTCTTTAATGTCATGTATAATAAAAATTTATTCATTGATTAGAAATCCATGACCTTGTGTACGTTAATATGGTTTATTATGGTTATATTAAGTGATTGAGCCTTTGGATGATTTATATAGTTTAGAAACTTTGTTCGAGAATTGTTTATTTTTACAGTTTTCTTGAGTGGTTCACTTGTATTCTTAAATTGAAGGTTGGGTAGAGCATGGGTAAAAATACAGAACTGATATTTAAAGTTATTAATGATATTAAATGATTTTTTATGATATTATAATGATTTATATTATATCCATGTGGATGTATTATTAAATAAGACTTAAATGATGATTCATTGGGTTAATTTGAACGGTTTTTCGATCACAATGAACTTGTTTTATTTTATCACTAGAAATATGGTCATAAGTTAGTTCCAGAACATTAAATATGAGATAACACATATAACATGTTCTGTTTCAACTATAAAAATGGTTTCATGACCATATCTGAAGGTAGAAATAGAAGAAAAAACTTGTCGTTCTTGAAGGTGATAAATTAACACCACACGAACAATGTTCTCTTTAATAAAATAAAAGGAAGAAGGAAAAGGGTCGGATGATATAATATCCCAATATCATCATAAAATTCCACTAAATATATAATACGGGAGTTAAAATACCATTTATATGAAGATAGGTGGGGATATATCAAGAATTAAACTTGAACTTTAAAGGAAATTAAGGGAGAAGAGGGAGAGAAATAACCTCTTAAATCTTCCACTTGAGATCCTCCTCACAGAATCATGGATGGGTGTTTTGATGAGACCAGTATCTATTGAACGTGGGAGAGGGGCTTTGTAGGATTTTTTGGGTAAATTTTAGAGAAGTCTTGGAGCTTGGGAGGTGTGAGGAAATGAGGGTGTGAAGGGTGGTTTTTATAGTGGAGTGGAGAGGTGTTTACTTAATATAAAATTCATTAGTTTACTATTTCTCCACAAGAAATTTAATAGTGAGTGATAACTGACCAAAAATAGTAATTTTATCATGTGATATCGAACCAAGTGGTCTTACATCAGCAGAACATCACACATGACACAATAATTTGCTTATTTAGCTTATTTTTGTAAATTACGGTATTTCACTATTCATCAAGAATTCAAGTATTTCATAAAAATCCCAAAAATTTACCCCAACCATTTTTCGATGTGTAGAAACCAAAAATGAAGTCCATTTTTCAAAAATTATTTTCAAAATATGATTAATTTAATATTTAATTAAAATCATAACTTATTATTAAAAAACCAGTTTTAAAACGTTCATGTAGTTATTCTAAAATATAGGTACATCCTAATTTCAGTTGAATAATATTTTTATACTATCATAGGTAAGGTTAATATTCATTAGGGTATATCACTATTCATAAGGATATGTTACTATTCATAAGGGTAGGTTACTATTCACCATTTTTTTGTTTTATTAGACTCCAAAAATAATATTGAACACAACAGTGTATGTCAGATTTTCTAAATTCCCAATACAGAAGTGAAAACGTATGTTTCAAGTTCAATTAGTACTTAGTAGTTCATTTTGTTGTGATTTCATGTGATTTTATGAAATATTTATAAGAAGGGAATTTCCATTGAAAAACTTTGGGTTGTTACATTCTTCCCCACTTATGAAAGTTCTCCCATGAAATTTCAATTTACACAAACAGGTGAGGGTACTTCTCCTTCATTTCCTCTTCTAGTTCCCAAGTTGCTTCCTCAAAATTATGGTTTCTCCACAACACTTTAACAAGATGGGTTTCCATGTTGTGTAGAAGCTTATTTCTTTGATCCAGAATCTTTATCGGCTTCTCCTAATAAGAATAAACATCTTTCAGCTGTACCACCATTGAGTTTAGTACATGTGAGGGGTCCGGTATGTACTTCCACGAGAGTGATACATGAATAAAATCATGAAATTGGGACATATTCGGTGGAAGTGCAAGCCGATCAGCCACTGCTCCTATGTTGTCAAGGATCTCAAAGGGGCCAACATGCCTTGGGCATAGCTTCCCTTTCTTTCCAAACCTCATGAATCTCATCCTTGGTGATATTGACAAGAAGTATTTATCTCCAACGTCGAACTCCAAGTCCCTTCGATGGTTGTCAGCATAGCTCTTTTTCCGAATCAGAGCATCTTTGATGTGTTCCCGGATGACTTGAACCTTCTCTGTCATCTCATGAACAACATTAGGTCAAAGTAGTTTTTTTTCTCCAACTTCATCCCAACAGGTTGTAGTTCTACATTTTTTTCCATATAGAGCTTCATATGGAGCCATCTGAATACTCGAGTAGAAGCTATTGTTGTATGAGAACTCAACCAATGTGATATGTTGATCCTATCCACCTTTGAATTGTAGAGAACATGCTCTTAGCATATCTTCATGTGTCTGAATAGTCCTTTCATATTGGCCATCAGTTTGGGGGTGATACGTCATGCTGAAAGTTAATTCAGTACTCAAAGCATAATGAAGGCTCCCCCAAAATTTAGATTTGAACCTTGGATCACGATCAGAGAAAATTAAGAGTGGGACACCGTGCAGTCTCACCACTTCCTTCACATATATCTTTTCTAGTTGTTCAAGCAATAGATCTTCCCGAATAGTGATAAAATGGGCAGTCTTGGTGAGTCGGTCAACCACAAACCATATCGCATTATTTACCTTCGATGTCTTTGGGAGACCTGGGAAAAAGTCCATATTAAAATTTTCCCATTTCCACATGGGTATAGGCAATGGTTGCATCATACCTTTGGACGTTTTTCACACAACATTAACTTGCTGACATACCAAAAATCTTGATATATATTCTGCAATCTCCTTTTTCATGTTATCCCAGCAGAAGTGTTCTCAAAGATCCCGGTACGTCTTGGTACTCATACAATGGATAGATAAATTTGAGCTATGTGCATTGTCGAATAGCTCCTTCTTTATCCTAGGTGATGAAGGCACACAAATCCACGTTCCAAACCGAATCACACCATCATCGTCGATATGGAACTCTTGTAGCTTCCCTTCCTTTACTTCATTCACCCTCCTCTGCATCTCCCCGTCATCCCTTTGTGCTTCCATAATATTCTCCTAGATGGATGGTTGTGCAATCATTTGGGCAAGGTAGAATGTATCGTCCTCCCTTATGATTTCCAAATCCAATCTTTGCATATCCATAAAGATAGGTTCTTTCTCAATCCATAGCATGGATAGAGTAACAAGTTCTTTTCAACTTAGAGAATCTGCTACTTTGTTCGCCTTTCTAGGATGATAGTGAATAGATCAATCATAATAATTGATTAGCTATAACCATCTCCTTTGACACATGTTGAGCTCCTTTTTTGTGAGTATATACTTTAGGCTCTTGTGGTCGGTGTATATGTCACACTTCTCTCCATAAAGGTAATGCTGCCAGATTTTCGAGGAAAAAATCATGGATGCCAACTCTAGATCATGTGGCGGGTAGTTCTGATGATGGATCTTCAACTGTCATGAGGAATAGGCTATCACATTATCATTTTGCGTGAGTACACAACCCACACCATTCTTTTAAGAATCACTGTATGTCACAAAACATTCTCCACTTTTCAGTAGTGTGATTACAGGTGCCTTGATCATCCTTCTCTTTAGCTCCTTGAAGCTTCCCTCACATTCTTCCATCCATACAAACTTTACCCCATTCCATGTTTACTTAGTTAGCAGTCTTGAAAATCGTGATATGTTTCTCACAAAATGTCAGTAGTACCCAGATAATCCAATAAAACTACAGATTCCTGTGACACTAGAGGGCCTAGGCCATTCCTCAATCACCTTTTCCTTTGAAGGATACACAGAAATCCCATCACTTGTGATGAAAAGTCCCAATAACGTGTCTTTCTTCATCCAAAAGCCACACTTGCAGAACTTGGCGTACAAATTCTCCTTTTCAATGTCTCCACCACAAGTCTTATATGTTTTTCATGTTCCTCCTTTCTCTTGGAATAGATGAGAATACCATCAATAAACACTAGCATAAATTTTTCAAGGTAATGTCTAAAGACTCTATTCCTCAAATCCATGAATATTTCAGGGGAATTAGTAAGTTTGAAGGGAATCACTAAAAACTCATAGTGCCCATACCTTGTTCAGAAGGAAGTTTTCTGAATATCTTCCTTCTTAACCTTTACCTAATGATATCCAAAACAAAGATCCACCTTTGAGAAGTATTGAGCCCCTCTTAGATAATCTAACAAGTCATCAATCCTTGGAAGAGGATACTTGTTCATTATGGTTATCTTGTTGAGTTCTCGATAATCGACACATAGCCGCATTGTTCCATCCTTCTTCTTCACAAAAAGCACTGGTGAACCTCAAGGTGATGCACAAGGGCTTATGAACCCTTTGTCCAGATGCTCTTGCAGCTGCTTCATTAACTCCTCCAGTTCGATAATAGACAACCTATAGGGACACTTCGAGATAGGAGTAGATCCGTGTATGAGTTCAATTGAGAACTCTACCTAACGATCCAGGGGAATTCAGGGAAATAGATCGTCGTATTCCCTCTCAATGGGAATTATCTCAAGTTTTTCACTTTCCTTCGACTCAACCATTTGGGTGAGGTATGCTTCTTCATAGGGAATCAACACCAACACCATTGAAGGATTTTTCAAAGGATATTCTTTATCTTCCTTGCATTTATAGAGGAGCATGGGAAGGTTTGGAAGATGAAAAGATATTCCCTTTTCTCGACAGTTGATATGTGCTTTATATAACGAGATCCTATCTATTCCTATTATAGTATCGAATTCCTCCAAGGGAAGTATTATGAGATTTGCTGTAAGAATGTTCCCACATACACCTACAAGAGAGGAGACAAACACTGTGGTTGCAATGATCGCACCACTTGGTGTTTTTACACATATCTCTATAGTAACACCCCAAGTTCAACGGTATGCTTCTCTTTGAATAATACAGTAGCATGTTTTGTACGCAACTTCGAGTTCTAACACACACCACAACCAATCAAACTGGTCTTTATGAATAGTAATACCAAATTTTTGAAATTTTATAAATTTTAACTTTCAAAATGGACTTCATTTTTCGATTCGGAATATCAATATTAGCTTAGGGTGAATTTCTGGTATTTTTCTGAAAACATTCAATTTTTGATGAATAGCGAAAAAACACAAAGTTATATTTTAAAAAAGAATTTTTATTTTAATAATTATTTATTTTATTTAAATTTAATTAACGTCAAAATAGAAACATAATACCTATATACGATAAATGTAATTCATTGGAGTTAGTTTAGAATAATTTTAGATATAAAATAATTTTGTTGAACTTTTCACCGTCTTTTACCCACCTCTTAGGAGAATTTTCAAATTCACACAAAACATAATTTTACTGCTTCTGTGATTGGAATATCTAAAATCCTAGTGACACCGTTAATATCAAGAAGTAAAATGTGGTTCAATAAGATAAAAATAATTTGGTGAATAGTAACTTTTTACTTTTATTTACCACGGTTAAAAGTAAATAGGGTAATTAATGGTAAAAATGATATCAATATTACCCTAAAACATGTCCTAATTCTATTGGACAAGTTTATATCGACCAAAAACAACAATAGGAATAAAATATTATCATTTAGGTCCACATGGATTAGATTAGGACATTTGTTATTATTTAATTCAAAGAAGAGTTAAATGATTTAAAATCAATGTTTAATTACTAAAACATTTTTTATTTAGGGTAATACATAAGATAAATTCGATTATAAATATTCTTAATAATATAAGAATATTTCCTAAATAATGGAATTTTATTTGTAATTTTTATACATTACATAATTTAATTTATTTATGACACAATGGTGATGCAGCAATTACTTAATTAATGAAATATTAAAATAATTGATATTATAAATATCTAAATAAATAAAATTTGAGACATTTTATGAATTACACTAATTTTATAGGTTAATATGACATATGAGGATTGGTTATATAAATTGTTTTAGAAGTAATAATGCTTTTATGAAATTATCAAAAACAAAATACCCAATAGTGTCAAATTTGACGTAAAAGAGTTTTTATAACAATTATTGTATTATTAATTGATATTCTATTCCTAATTTTCTAAGGTTCGTCCAAAGGACTTTTACATGATAGGTAAATCATTAATGGACCACTTGGGGGTCTCTTGGTGGTATATAGTAAGTTTATTAACTATATAAAATAAACTTACAAAGAGACACAGTAAATGTCAAACTATTTAACTAAGAGTTAAATATAAATGAAAAGGTTAATATAGTGACCCAAACCTGTCTAAAACCTATTGGTTGAATGGTTTTATACCTATACACACCTTAAAATTTAAATAATACACTTTGGATCCATTAGAATCCGAATATTAATTTATTATAAAATAATATTTCTAGATTTTCCAAAGGTGCCCCTCACCCCTCTTATAAAAGGGCACTCCCCCTTCTCTCTAATTTACACCTTCATAGCCTTTTGGCTCGTCCAAATTCTGCCCAAATACCCTCCAAAATATCCCCCATCATCCTAGATGACTTACTTTAGTCATAAATCCATTCTATGGAGCCCTTTTGACCAAATCAAAATGAAGAACCTGAATAAGATTTAATGTTTTCACCACCCTCTTCGAAGTTCCTTTCTTCTTCAACATCTTCTTTCTTTGTTATTCCCATTATAAAATAAAAACTCCAGTATATTATATATATAGTGATGTTATTATAAATATGGTACAACCATTTTCAGTATTCTATCCATCCTTTTAATGACATGTCACCAAACGTGCATACGTATGGCTTACCGTCTTCACGTCGTGATGTAATTGTTATTCAAAAAATTATTATTTGGATGGGTATAATAATGATGCAGAATTCATGTAAATAATATATATAACATGATAATTATTCTTTATATATGATATACTATCCAATTATGTATTATTTTAATATCAAAAGGGTGATATTGTCGCTCGTGCGCACGTATGGACTACCGTCTCCACGAACGCAATGAGATTAAATCCACATCGTATCCATTAAAGTATAATTCTCATTTGATGATTAAAAATAATGTTTAAGGAGTTAATATAATTCTGGATATGAATAATATGCATCCCATACATAAAAAATATGGCTCACATAATAAAGAATACAAAGTAAAATGAATCCTTTAACACACGAAACGATGATAATACTAAGATATTATTAACAAACCAATGTTAAAAGATAATATATGATATCATATTCATGTATATTATTCTTTTATAATTTAGTAAAAATTATTTAACCATTATAATGAATGTTAACCTACCATCAACGATGTAAAAGTAAAAGGTAAGGGTTTATTTCACAATCTCTTCATTATCTGAGGTTGTTTAGACGTAATTATCTACTCGGATCTCTTTATCATACACCTCCATGTTTCTTAAAAATGTATTTGAAAACATTCTTACTATTTTATAGACTATGGGTTAAAGTCATTTACACCCTTTTTTAATTTTAATAAGATGTTTATAAATGAATATTTCCGTTTATTTCCAAACAAGTTCCTTTTTATCCTTTTCGACAAAATTAAGGTAAGAATGTTTTTTAACATATACGGCGGGTCCGGCTATTTTCTACCCTTATAAATTCATCGAAGCATCCCATAGAATCTTATAAGAAAATTTTCAATGAAATTGTTTTATTTTATATTTATGTGACTCTTAAATGATTTTATAATAGAAAGAGATATTTCTCTATAAAGGGTTTTGATTTCATCTAGGTCAACATCCTTTGATGTATTTTAAGTTTAATTGGAGTTGATTTATTATGATACAAAAATTCCATATTATATTGAAGGTTTTGTGATATGTTTGACTGTGGATGTGCTATTTTTACACCATTCATGATTTATGGTTAATGTATTGACATTTCGTATGCTAGTTTTAATAGAAATGATTATGATTTGTTTAAACCTTTTCATATGAGGAATTTATTGGACTTAGTAAGTGATGGGTGGAGCCCACTATATCTCCTCAATGCATCGGTAGGTATCATGAGACAACTAGACATGGAATTGGCCGAGGACCTTTCCCAATCTGATTTATGGTTTTTTCGGAGGCCTTAATCATTTTTAGACGTCGTGGATGAGGCCTTTACAAAATGTTTCAGAATGTCCGGCATTATACATTCCCTCATTATGGAAATAATATTGATGGTTCATGTGGTCATTGGACTAGTAGAATACCCATGATTATGTTTTATTATGGCATTATTTAATCAGCTAATATTCTTGCTATAAATGTATTCATGTTTATTATTGGTAAAGTCATGTGGTTTTAGTTATTTACCATGCTTAATATTTGTGTCATTTTCTGATGTATTACTTACCCTTACTAAGCAGTTGACCACACCCCTTTATTAGGTTTCATTTTCTCAGGATATGAAGAAGTTAGTTATGAGTGACTAGTAGGTATAATCTAGGAGGATTGGATGTTTCTAATGAAAATATTTTTGTTTTATTTCTTTTCAAGTTGTAAAGATGATCTTAAGTATGAATCTTGTTTCCAATAATACTAAATTGATCGGTCTTTCGAGACATCATTTCCTTATAATCATGCCAATGTTATGTAATAATGCACCGACTCTAGGTAACTGGGGTCCGATCATTATAGTTGGTATCATAAGAAGTTTAGTACAAACCTTGGAAGCTAGATTTAGATAAACTCTGAATAGAGAACATAGCCCTAAGATAGACTTTGAGGATTACTATAGAAGAACTTCATGTAATTTTGGTATTGTAGAGATTTTGTGAGTTTCCTGAGCAATACATCCCTTTCTGGATATGAGGAGGTAGAGGTGTCTCTGGCATAGATGTACCTAGGGGTAAAACCCGAAAACACCACTTTGAGCTAGACTCGAATGGGAACTGCTGCATGACAATGAGCCTTGATGCACTCTTGGTTACGACACTCCTGGGAGATATGATTTGGATAATTCTCGTTTTCTTTACAAACCATTATAAAGGCTTTATGAGCATATACTTCCTCAAAGAAAACATTTTTATGATTATGGATTATATCCATAAACTGTTCAATTTATGTTAAGTGTTTTACAAGTATGGAATTATATAGTTTGATTCATAAACTGATCTAGTTTATGCCATTGTTTAGAAATGGCGCCTAGTGGAAGAATTGGAAATCATATCATTGCATGCACACCATGTAGGGATTGACCTCTAGCTCAAGATAATTGTAGTGGATCTGGTGATGCAACTGGTGCTAATCAGCTAATCACCATACTAGGACAACTCACTCAGGTTATGAATAATCACCTTACTCGTATAGAGCACCCTTATCCGCAGCCTGGAGGATCAATGATAAATCTCTTCATGAGTTAGCCACCACCAACATTCATTGGGAGTACAAATCCATTAGTAGTCGAGCAATGGATATGTTCCCTAGAGAAAATGTTTCAGGTTTTGGGAGTAGTGAATGGGAAAAAGTTATCATGGCAGTTTACCACCTCACTGAAGATGCTGATCAATGGTGGTCATTGATTCAAAATACAAATGAAGACGATGAAGTATCAAATATGGAATGGAGGGACTTCAAATATATGTTCTTATAAAAATACTTTTCTCGTGACCATCGAGCAGATATGGAAAGGCAATTTATGAGTTAGAGAAAAAGGGAGGATGATAATGTCGCAAAGTATGAGGCTAACTTTACAAGGTTAGAAATGTATGCCGGAGATTATATACGTAACCCATGAAGTAAGATTGATCATTTCTTTGATGATATCAAACCATTTCATTGTTGAGAATTAGTGCCATAATCCTTCCCGTCGTACAAAGATATTGTCTCATGTACTATCAAGATTGAAAAGGAATTCTCTAATTATTATGAATTTAAAGCAAAGCAAGAGAAGAAGAGATATTCTGATCAATTTGGAAATGGAAATAAAGGTGAGAATGGAATAGTTGAATATCCATACTATAGTAAATGTGAGAAGATACACCATGTTACTTTCTTGATAGGAATGAGAGTCTGTTACAAGTGTGGTGAAAGAGGCCACCAAGCTCGTGATTGTATGGGGAAGAAAGAAGCTACCGAAGTTTGATTCAACAACAGTAGGGAGATGGGACATTATGCAAATGAATTTCCTAAGATTCAAAGGAACATACCTCAGAAAATGTCAAGGGATCAAGGCCAAGCTTATGCTATCACTACTACTGAGGTAGAACCTCTGAAAGATATGGTGGAAGGTAATTTAATAGTTTCCTCGTGTTTAGAAAAAGCATTATTTGAGTCCGGATCATCGCATTGTTTCATATATTCCCATTTTTCTAAGAAAATTAGATATTTTCAATTTTATTTAACAAGGGAGTTGTCAGTTAAAACTCTTAAGGGAAGTATCATTGCAACAATGTTTTGTGAATCAGTCCCCATTAGAGCACATAAATTTTCTTTATCTGCTGATTTCATCATCATACCTATGATTGAATTTGATATAATCCTCGGCATGGATTGGATTTCAGACAATGATGTGAAGATTTATTTTAAGTATAAGGAGGATACTATTTTTGATGACGATGATATAGAACACCTTATCTTTTGAGCAGAATCATCACCACCTAATTCTTACCTAGATCAACCCCTAGTAGCTCAACGAAATTCAATTATTGGGGAGGAAGAGAATTAAATGACTTTGGGTGAGGAAAGGAATGTTCAAATAGAGGATGTACCTATTGTGAGAGAATATGTTGATGTGTTTCTGGAAGATTTACCTCGATATCCTTCAGAATGAGAAATTGATTTTTCCATTGATTTAATTCCTGGTTCAAGGCCTATATCGAAGACCCCTTATAGAATGGCCACTGTGGAATTAGTTGAACTAAAGAAACATCAAGAGGAATTAAGTAATAAGGGATTTATTCACCCTAGTGTTTCAACATGGGGAGCCCCTATCCTTTTTGTTAAGAAGAAAGATGGATCTATGAGGTTATGTATCGACTACATGGAAATCAACGCTATAAAAATAAAAAAAAGTATCCCCAACCTCGTATTGATGATTTATTTGATCAACTGCGTAGAGCTGAATACTTTTCAAAGAGTGAACTTCGATCTGGATACCATGAGTTGTGTGTGAAGAAGGAAGACATTCCGAATACAGTATTTAGAACCAGGTAGGGGCATTACGAGTTTACAATAATGCTTTTTGGGATGACTAATGCACCCTTTGTATTCACGGATATAATGAATAGAGTTTTCAAGGAATATGTCGATGATTTTTTGGTGGTATTTATTGATGATATCTTGGTATACTACAAAAGCTATGAAGATCATGAAAATCACTTGCGCATTATCCTGAAGTCTCTGAGAAGACACGAATTATATGGGACGTTTAGAAAGTGTGAATTATGGCTTCAGGATATTTCTTTTCATGGACATATTTTCTCTAAAGATGGAATCTCTATTGATCATTCTAAGACCAAGGAAATCCAAAAATGGCCTGCAATGATGAGTATAACTGAGGAACGCAGTTTTATTGGTTTAGCAGGTTATTGTAGACGTTTCATCCAGATTTTTTCCCAGTTGGCTAACCTATTCACAAAACTCACACATAATAGGGTTAAATTTGTTTAGACAAATGATTATGAAGAATGCTTCGAAGAAATGAAGAGAATATTAGTCAATTCCCCTATATTGACTCTACCATCAGGTAATGATGGGTTAGTTATTTATAGTGATGCATCGAAGAAAGGACTTGGTTGTGTCCTTATGTAGAATAATATGGTTATTGACTATGCATCACGATAGTTGAAAATTCATGACCAAAACTATCCTACTCATGATATAGAGTTTGCTGCTGTGATATTTTCTTTGAAGATATGGAGAAATTATCTCTATGGTGAAAAATATGAGACATATATTGATCATAAGAGTTTGAAATATATTTTCTCACAGAAAAAACTCAACATGAGGAAAAGGAGATGGCTTGAAAAACTAATGGATTATGATTGCATGATACACTACCACCCGGGGAAAGAAAATAAGGTAGCATATGCTTTGAGCAAAAACGATCATGGAGTTTTGAATGTGATGAGAATTTAAAGGGATCCAATTTTCATGGATCTAGTGAAAATGGATATGGGAATTACCAGGGAAGGTGAGGCATCGATAATTTTTCCAATACTTTCCAAATTATCTTTAATAGAAAGGATAAATAGTTCTCAGACTGATGATGAATAATTTCAAAAGAAGATTAAAGCTGTTAATGATGGGAGATTGAGTGAATTTGGGTTTGTAGATGGAATTTTGAAATTTGGTTAGAGGCTTTGTGTTCCCAATATACCTGATCTAAAAAGCGAATATTTGGACCATTCTCATAGTTCCAATTTCTATATACACCCCAGGAGCACCAAAATGTGTTGAGATTTGAAGGAACATTTTTGGTGGGACAACATGAAGAGGGAGATTGCTGGTTCTGTGTCAAGATATATGGTTTGTCAACAAGTGAAAGCTTGAAGTAAACAACCTGGAAGAGTCATGAAACCTCTTCCCATTCTTGAGTGGAAATGTGATAATATCACAATGGACTTTTTCATGGGACTACCAAAGACTCCTAGAAAGAACGATTCAATATGGGTCATTATTGATCGTCTTACCACGACAACACAGTTTCTTGGTTTAAGGGAAGATTTACCACTTGAACGTCTAGCAAGGTTATATATTAATGAAGTTGTGAGACTTAATTGATTATCCCTATCGATTGTTTCTGATCATGATCGTCGTTTTACATTAAGATTCTGTAAGATTATTCAGAAGGCCTTGGATACTGAACTTTGTTTGAGCACCGCCAACCTCCCTCAAACAGATGGACAATCAGGACAGACAACTCAAACCCTAGAAGACATGTTAAGATCTTTCTCACTTGACTTTCAGGGTATCTGCGATCAATATTTACCTCTGGTAGAATTTTCCTATAACAATGGATTCCATTCATGTATTCAGATGGAACCATATGAAGCGTTATAGGGAAAGAGATTTCGCAAACCAACCTGTTGGGATGACGTTGGTGAAAGAAAACTTGTAGGCCCAGAACTGGTGAAGGAAACGATGGAAAAGGTAAAGGTAATCCAAAACCATATCAAAGCATATTAAAGTAGGCAGAAGAGCTATTCCGATAACCAAAGGAAGGATTTGGAATTTTAGGTAGGAGATCATGTTTTCAGGAAAGTATCTCCATGGAAGGGAGTTATAGGTTATGGTAATAAGGGTAAATGGAGTCCGAGGTACATCAGACCATTCAAAATTTTAGAACGAATTGGGGTCATAGCTTACCGTTTTAGCAATGACACCACGTCTCTCCAAAATTCATGATGTATTCCACGTATCACTGTTGAGAAAATACATGCATGACCCAATGCATGTACTCACTTACGTGGAATAAGAACTGCAACCCGATCTATCTTATTGCGAACAGCACATCAGGATTCTTAATACAATAGAACAAGTGCTGAGAAACTGGACGACTCGTCTGGTAAAAGTTTTATGGAGAAGCAATAAGATGGAAGATGCAACGCGGGATCCCGAGGAAAATATTATGAATAACCACCCAAGTCTTTTCATGAAGTAGTATTCTAGAAATTTTTAGGATTAAATTATTTGAAGGAGGGGAGAATGTAACACCCCAAGCTTCTATGGTATTCTTCTCTTTAAATAACACAGTAGCCTGTGTTTTACGCAACTTCGAGTTCTAACAAACACCACATCCAATCAAACTAGCCGTTATGAATAGTAATACCCAATTTTTTAAATTATTTAAATTTTTTCTTTCAAAATCGACTTCATTTTTGGAATTGGAATAACGAAATTATCTTAGGGTGAATTTTTGGAAATTTTATAAAAACATTCAATTTTTGAAGAATAGTGAAAAACACTAAGTTATTGTTTAAAACCAAAGTTTTATTTAATTAATTATTTGTTATATTTAAATTTAATTAAGGTAAAAATAGATACATAATACCTATATAAGTTCAATGTAATTTATTGGAGTTAGTTTAGAATAATGTTAGATATATAAAAAATTTATTGAACTTTTCCCAGTCTTTTACCCACCTCCTAGGAAATTTGCAAATTCACATAAAACATAATTTTACATCTTCTGTGAGTGGAATTTCAAAAAAAACTAGAGACACACTTAATATCAAGGAGTAAAATTTGTTTCAATAAGATAAAAATAATTTTTTGGTGAATAGTAACTTTTTACATTTATTTACCACAGTTAAAAGTAAATTGGGTAATTAAGGGTAAAAATGATATTAATATTAACCTAACGCATGTCCTAATTCTATTGGACCAGTGTATCTTCACCAAAACCAACCTTAGGAATAAAATATTATCATTTAGGTCCACATGGATTAGATTAGGACCTTTATTATTATTTAATTCAAAGAAGAGTTAAAAGAGTTAAAGACAATATTTAATTACTAAAACATTTTTAATATAGGGTTATACATAAGATAAATTCTATTATAAATATTCATTAGAAAGATAAGACGATTTACAAAATAATGGTATTTTATTTATAATTTTTAGACATTACATAAATTAATTTATTTATGACATAATGGTGATGCGGTAATTAACTAATTAATGAAATCTTAAAATAATTGATATTATAAATATCAAAATGAATGTAATTTGAGACTTATTATGAAATAAAATAATTTTATAGGTTAATATTACATAATAGGATTTGTTATATAAATTTTATTCGAATTAATAATGCTGTTATGAAATTATTCAAAACAAAATACCCAATAGTGTCAAAATTGACATAAAAGTGTTTTTAAAACAAATATTATATTACTAATTGATATTATATACATAAAAATCTACGGTTCGGTGAAAGGACTTATATCATGATAGGTGTTTCATTAATGGACCACTTGGGGGTCTCTTGGTGGTATATAGTATGTTTATTAACTATGTAATATAAAAATACAAAGAGACATGGTAAATGTCAAACTATTTAACTAAGAGTTAAATATAAATGATAAGGTTAATACAATGACCAAAACCTATCTAAAACCTATTGGTTGAGTGGTTTTGAACCTATACCTACCTTAAAATTTAAATAATCCACTTTTTAGCCATTTGAAACCGAATATGAATTTGTTATAAAATAATATTTCTAGCTTTTCCAAAGGTTCTTTCACCCCTCTTATAATAGGTCACTCCCCCTTCTCTCTAATTTACACCTTCAATGGCTTTTTTTCTCATCCAAACTCTACCAAAATACCCTATAAAATATCCTCCCTTCATCCTAGAGGCCTTACCTTATTCAGAAATCCAACCTATGGAGACATTTTGATCAAATCAAAAGGAAGAACCCGAAGAAGAGGTAATGTTTTCACCACCCTCTTTCAAGTTCCATTCTTCTTCAACTTCTTCTTTCTTTGTTATTCCCATTTTAAAAAAAATAACACCAGTATCTTCTACATACTATTATGTTTTTAAAAATATGGTACAACCATATTCATTATTCTATCCATCATTTTAATGACATGTCACCATACGTGCGTACGTATGGCTTACTATCTTCACGTCATGGTGTAATTGTTATTCAAAACATTATTATTTGTATGGGTATAATAATAATGCTTACTTAATGTAAATAATAAATTTAAAATGATAATGATTCTGCATATATGATATAATATCCAATTATATATTATTTTAATATCAAAAGAGTGATATTGTTGCATGTGCGTACGTACGGACTACCGTCTCCACGAACATGATGAGATTCATTCCCCATCGTATCCATTCAAGTATAATTATCATTTTATTATTAAAAACAATGTTTAAGGAGTTTATGTAATTCTAGATATGAATAATATACATGCCATACATAAAAAAATATGGCTCACATAACAAATAGTATAATGAAAAATGAATCCTTTAACACCCAAACGATGATAATACTACGATATTATTAACAAACCAATGTTAAAATATTATATATGATATCATATTAATGTATATGATTATTGTATAATTTTGTAACAATTATTTCACCAATATACAGGAGGTTAACCTACACTCAACCAAGGAAAAGTACAAGGTAAGGGTTTATTTCACAATCTCTTTATTATCCGAGGTTGTTTATAAATAATTATCTACCGGGACCACTTTATCATACACATCCATGATTCTTAAAAATGTATTTCAAAACATTCTAACTATTTTATAGACTATGGGTTAATGTCCTTTATATCCTTGTTGACTTTTTATAAGATGTTTATAAAGGAATATTTCCGTCATTTTCCAAACAAGGTCTTTTTAACCTTTTCAACAAAATTAAGGTAAGAATTATTTTTTAACTTATACGGAAGGTGTGGCTATTTTCTACCATTATAAACTCATAGAAACTTCCCTTAAAAGATTATAAGAACATTTTCAAGGTAAATTTTTTATTTTATAATTATTTGACTCTTAAATGACTTCAAAACAGAAAGTTATATTTCTCTAAAAAGGGTTTTGATTTCATCTTTTTCAACATCCTTTGATGGATTTTATGTTTATTTGGAGTTGATTTATTATGATAAAAAAAATCCATATTATATTGAAGATTTTGTGATATTTTTGTCTGTGGATGTAGTATTTTTACACCATTCATTATTTATGGTTAAAGTATTGACATTTTGTATGCTAGTTTTAATACGAATGTTTATGATATGTTTAAACATTTTCATATGAGGAATGTATTGGACATTGTAAGTGATGGGTGGAGTCCTCTATAGCTCCTCGATGCATCGGTAGGTCTCACGAGACAACTATATGTGGAATTAGCCAAGGCCCATTCCCAATTTGATTTATGGTTTTGGCCAAGGCCATAATCATTTTTAGATGTCTTGGCCAAGGCCTTGACAAAATGATTCAGAATGTCTGGCATTATACATTCCCTCATAATGGAAATAATATTGACAATTCATGTGGTTATTTGACTAGTAGAATACCCATGATTTTGTTTTATTATGGAATTATTTACTCATCTCATATTCATGCTATAAAAGTATTCATGTTTATTATTGGTAATGACATGTGGTTTCAGTTATTTACCATGCTTAATATTTAAGTCATTTTCCACTGTATTACTTACCCTTTTTGAGCGTTTGAGCTCACCCAATTATTATGTTTCATTTTCCAAGGATATGAACAAGTTAGTTATGAGTGACCAGTAGGCATAATCTTGGAGACTAGGATGTTTCTAATGAAATATATTTGTGTTGTATTTCTTTTTCAAGATGAAAACGTGAACTGATGTATGAATCATGTTCCCAATAATACTAAATTGATCGGTCTTTATAGAAAAGGTTTCCTTATGATCATGATAATGTTATGTAATAATGCACCGACTCTGGGTAACTAGGGTCAGGGCGTTACATATACATCATGGTTTTGGGGCTTCTATTATATATTTCTAGCAAGCTTGAAAGATATAAAGGAATGCGTAGAACTAGAATCAAATAAGTGTTTTTCCATTCTTGAGTAAATAAGAAGTGTACATTGTACGAATTCATTATCATGATCTACCTATACAGTAGTGATGACATAATCCTTCCCTTGTTTCTTTGTCTTTGGTGGTTTATGATGTTGATTACACTCGAGAACTCTAGGTTTAGTGCACTGATATGCCTAGTTCCCTAGCTCCCTATAGTTGTAGCACTGAACCATGAGTGGTTCTCTACTTTCTTCTTCCCCATTATCCTTCCTTTTCATGTCTTTTCAACACTCTTGAGCATGGTTTCCTTCATTCCCATACTTTAAGCACTTCCCCTTCCCATTGAGGCAGTTCCCTTGATGCATCTTCCCACATTTTTGGTATGTTGGTCATTGTGTTTTCTTTCCACTTTTATCATTAGATCATCCAGCTTGAAACTCCATCATTCGTTTCTTATCCCGATATCCATGGGACCATTCTCCAAGCTCCACCTCCACTTTGAGAGCACATCGAACAACTTATTCATTACTCCTAATGTCTCAAATTGCAAGATCCTTTGGAAGGTGTGGTTTTAATCCACTAAATAATATATCAATTTTGCTATCATTTTTTGTAACAAAACCTGAAGTGTGCCTTGCAGGCCTTGTGAAATTCTATTCACAGGTTGAGATATATTCTATTTCTTTTTTCTTGAGCTCTATGAATTATCTCTCTATCTTCGTACGAAGATTTTTTGGGAAATACTTATTAAGAAACATTGTCTTAAAGTCTTCTCATTCCATCTCTTCAATTTCCTCCATTGGCATGGTGTTCTTAATCAATGTCCACCATTGATCAGCTTCTCCATATAAGAAATAAATGGATAGGGTCACCTTATCCATCTCAAAACAGTGTAGAACAGAAAAGATATTCTCCATGGAGTTGACCCACTATTCCGCAACTAGTGGATCAGAAGATCCACTAAACGTCGGTGGTCTTTGCCGCATAAAACATTTGATAGCCAGTTTCTCCATCTTTGGTGAAGGAGGACGTTCCCCATTATTATGGATATTATTTATAACCTATGTTAATTGGTTAATAATCTCCATGATGTTTTTAACTCCACATCCCAAATCATTGGGGTTGTCATTCGGGCAATCGTTAAATTGGCCCTCACACGAGTTGTTGGCCAAATTTCTACTGGTTCCCACCACTTTCTATAATAGAAAATGGAATATCAAAACATAATAAAACAAGTCATGAATAAATTACTCATTAAAATATTTATACCAAAAACATAACATATGGTATCCCTATGTAAATATTATTGTGTGAATATTTATACTTAGTCTCATGCTAGAGGTTTCTCTAGGGTTCCCTAATCTGAATTCCCAAATTAACTAAACCTTACCTTTGATACAAACTATAGAGACACAACATTTTCTTATATTACTATTACATTATTTTAAGATAAAAAAATAGTATTACAAATATAGGATCTGAAGGTTTAGTGTCTTGGGAAAACTAGGACCATACATAGCAATTACAACATCATGCATAAATATTTATTTAATTTCTTCTTCTCTAGCTTCTTATTGGCACTTGTCCTCTCCTTAGTACATGTAGCCACCTGAGGATATACAGAAAAAGGGGTGAGATAAAATCCCAGTATGAGTTTTGAAAAGAAAAATATATCATGGGGTGAAATAATAATTAAATGGGAAAAAGATCATGAACATGAGAGGAAGCATAAATACAAGACTTGAAATGTGGGAATGCATAAAAATAAAACGTCATGTCTTAGTGGTTAACTACTACACATACTTTTGAACCAATATATCATCTTGTTCACTCGTCATATAAAATTTAAACATGAGATTCATCACTTTACCCAATGCATTGGAGCGCTGTATAATTCCAGGAGGACCTGTCACTTTGAAACATTAATATTGTGCTATATAATTCCAAGTGCACCTGTCACATCACAAAATTATCATTATCATGATTTACACATAGAACAAATATCAAAAAAATGAAAATAACTAAACCATGGAAAATAATGAGTTCCATCTCATAATAAAATACTCATAAACATTGGGTTCCCAAATGAAAGTTGTAAATACATACATGTTATAAGAACCATCCACTTTTAGTGAGAATTAAAAGGTGTGTTATTAAAAGAAAATTTCATTTGGAAAACATTTTGTTTGACATAAAAACCAGGTTCAAACATTTATATCCCAGAAAAGGAAAGAAAAATATGAAGAAATGATCATTATGGATTAACCTTATCAAAATGGAGTGAATGAGGGAGAACCCGAAGGATGAAAGTTGGGTTTGAGAATATCCCCTTACGTTTTATCTGAATGCTTCCTTCTCTTTAATGTACCGTATAATAACATTATATTTATTAATTAGAATTCCCGAACCTTGTGTACATTAATATGATTCATTAGGGTTTTATTAAGTGATTGTTCCTTTGGATGAGTTATAGAGTTTAAAAACATTGTTCGGGAATTGTTTATTTTTATAGTTTTCTTGAGGGGTTCACTTGTATTCTTAAATTGAAGGTCGGGTAGAACATGGGTAAAAATCTAGAACAGATATTTCATGTTATTAATGATATTACATGAGTTTGAATGATCTTATAATGATTTATATTAGATCCATGTGGATGTATCATTAGATAAGAATTAAATGATGATTGTTTGGGTTAATTTGAAAGGTGTTGTCAATCCTAATGATCTTTTTTTATTTTATGACTAGAAATATTGTCATAAGTTAGTTATAGAAATTTAAATATGAGATAATACATATAAAATGTTCTGGTTCAACCATGAAAATGGTTTCATGACCATATCTGAAGATAGAAATAGAAGAAGAAAACTTGTCATTCTTGAAGGTGATAAATTAACACCTCACGAACAACGTTCTCTTTAATAAAATAAAAGGAAGAGGGAAAAGGGTTGGATGATATAATATCCCATTAGCATCATAAAATTATAGTAAATGTATAATAAAATAATTACAATACCATTTGGATGAATATAGGTGGGGAGATATCAATAAATGACCTTGAACTTGAAAGGACATTAAGGGAGAAGAGGGAGAGAAATTACCTCTTAAATCTTCCTCTTGAGATCATCCTTAAGGAAGCTAGGCATGGTATTTTGATGAGACCAGAAGCTCTTGAAAGTGGTAGAGGGTCTAGGGTGGATTTTTGGGAAGATTTTAGAGAAGGCATGGAGCTTGAGAGGTGTGAGGAAATGAGGGTGTGAAGGGTGGTTTTTACATTTGATGGGAGAGGGGTTATCTTAATATAAAATTCATTAGTTTATTATTTCTCCACAAGACAAGGAATAGTGAGTACTCCCTGAAAAAAATATTAATTGTATCAGGTGATATAGAACAAAGTGTTCTTTCATCAACAGAACATCACACATGACACTATAATTATCTTATTTAGCTTACTTTTGTAAATTTCGGTATTTCACTATTCATAAAAAATCAAGTATTTTAGAAAAATCACAAAAATTTACCGCAACCATTTTTCGACATGTACAATCCAAAAATGATGTCCATTTTTCAAAAATAATTATATATATATGATTAATTTATGATTTAATTAAAATCATAACTTATTATTAAAAAACAAGCTTCAAAACATTCATTTAGTTATTCTAAAATATAGGTACATCATACTTTCACTTGAATACTATTTTTATAATATCATAGGTAAGATTAATATTCATTAGGGTATATCACTATCCATAAGGGTATGATACTAATCATAAGGGTAGCTTACTTTTTAACAAAAATTAATTTTGTATTATTAGACTCCAAAAATCATCTTAAACACAACCGTGTATGTCATATTTTCAAAATTCCCAATACAGAAGTGACAACTTATGTTCAAAGTTAACTTAGCACTTAGTAGTTCATTATGTTGTGTTTTCATGTGATTTTATGACATATTTATATGAAGGTAATTTCCATTGAACAACTTTGTGTCGTTACATATCATGATGTGATCTTTCATGGATTAGTGGCCCATGTGGAGTCTCAGTTCATGGTTCGGGTTACTCTTATTTTTTAATTCTTTCTTGGAGCATGGACCACTAACCATGTATCTAGGTTATTAGTAGCCATTAGTTACCTATTTTAGTAGTTTTATGTGAGGTGTGATTTATTGTGATTTCGGGTTGTGTGGATGGGCATGAACTGAAAACAACTATTTGAAAAGTAAAATATTAAAAAAAGGTAAATTATTTTTTTGGGAAAGGGTTTTTTTTTAAAAAAAATAAGAATTTACTGAATGAATTGGATTTGGAAAAATGAGTATTGAAATTTGGATTGTTCCTTGGAATGAGGCTATTTTTTGAAATTGTAATGAAATGGGGGGTTTTTGAAAATCTAATTCTGGTTCTTTTTATGGTGTTTGGGTTTTTAAGCCTACCTATTGGTTTGAGATACTATTTTTTCTTTGTTTTTGGTTTATTTTGATTCTTTTTTTACTCCTAGTTTTTTTAATAATATTCCACCAAGAACGGTCTGTATATTTTCTAGCTAGAATCTTACTATTTCTGGCTCTTATTGGTTGCTACCTATATTCCATGGTGAATGAGGGTTGTTAGAGGATGTGTAACGTCTTTAAAAAGTTGAGATTGTATTTAGATCGATGAGAACTCCCAATGTGGTTAGATTGTATGATGTGTTGAGTTTTATCAAAGATATGAGTTTGAATTAGTGTAAGGTGATTGTCCCCTCATTGTAGCAAGATGGAATATCTTGGGAAGTGTTTAAGACCAAATTCACTTGATGGTTCCTACCTATGGATGTAAAGATTAAGAAAGTGTAGTATCTCTTGAGTGTTTAGAAATGCTAGCAGATGGTGAAGACTTTTATTGAACACTTCAAATAGATGGTTTCTTCCTCACTTGATATTGAATCAATGGATCTGCTAATGACTCATCTATTCTTTTGTGTCTTAATCTAAAGATCCTGGATTGAGTCACTTAATCTTGTGAATTTCATTTCTAAGATGTTGGAGGATGAGGCATTCTTGGCTGAGTTAGTTTTTGTAGATTTTTCTATGGTGGTTCATGCCCATAACAGTTCCTTATCTGGTGATCAGAGTATGCTAGAGGGGCATGATTCAAAGAAGAAGATTTTTCCATCTTTGGCATCTAATTCACTAGAACTTTCACTTGGTCGTTTTAGTGTGGTTGATTTAGATTGATGCTATATTTTCAAAATCCTCGGAAGGTTTTTCATCAATGTGGCTATTTGGGTCATCTTATTATGTTTTATGAAAAGAATTACATGTGGAAGAAGACATGATCAGAGGTTTTCAGCTTATTAATTTATAGAATATGAGGCTTCAATGCGTCATATCTCTAGTCATAGGCCCCATAGTGAAAATTTTCATTCACTTAGGATTTTTTGGTGAGTGTGGGAAACTATTGCCCAAATTTTTTACAACATTTAAGTGGATACAATTGAAGTTCCTTTCCATATTTTCACTTTTTATTAGTTACCTATTATTTCAAGAAGTTTTGTGTTCATCTATTAGTATAATAGTCATTCATTTAAAATGTGGATATGTGATTTATTTCTATTATTTTGTGTTCTCACTCCTTTTTGTGGATTGGGTTTAGATCTTGTTTGTGGTTGTTTTGGAGATTTCTGTGTCATGTGGAAATGATGAATTGTGGTTTTGTTTGTTATGTTGTTTTGATAAATCATGTTATTTCCCCATTATTGTGGGGGGTTTTTGGTTTATTTTTGGAATATCTTTCTTTGGTGGTTGTGTTTTTTATCGTATCCAGAGAAGTTTGGGGTAGTTATAATAGGGAGTTCCAGAATTCATCCACCCAGGGTTACTTTGTTTGGATTTACCATTCTAGGTGGGTCTGATATTTTTCCAAGGTGTTATTAAGGTTATTTTGGTGGGTAAAACCCTCATCTCATTAATGTGGTTCTGTTTTACGAGTTTCATATTAGAGATGGTTGGGTGTGACTTGTAGAGAAAACTCACACCGAAAAGCGTGATTTTATTTCCTTCTATTCAGTTTTGGGGATAGAATTTTGTTATCTTTAGGATGAGTAAATTTTCGGGGGTAGAATGTGTTTTTGGAATGGCTATTTGTCACATCAAAACCATGATATTTATTTTATATTATTCTTTTCTTCGATCTGGTTATTTTGGTTGTGATTTCAGTTGATTTTCCAATTTCAATTTTGGAGTTTCAATGTTTCTAGGTGGATTTTATCTTGGCACATGGTTTGTTAAACTCTATGGCCAAACCATGATTGATCCCCAAGTCATTAAATGTTGGGATTTACCTCCTTTCCATTGTACTATTTTTAACTTATTTTAGGTTTTTCCTCATGTTTTTGACCTATTAACACCATGGGGCTCTCCTTGATTTTCCTCCCTTTCTTCTCTTACTCCATTAAAATACCATTAAAGTTACTAGATTAGGTTCTTTTGGTTTTTTAGATTTCGATAATATCTCTTCCATATCTCTTGGATTCATCGTTTCTATTGGTGTGGTTTCTATTTTGGCCAAACCATAATGGTTAGGGTTGATGTGTAGTACGATTTCCTTGGTGATATGATGTGAAGATTGGCTATTAGACTCAGTTATTCCTTCTCTAAATGTTTCTTTGAATTCTCACATCGTTGAGGTATGTGTTTTCATCCATTTAATTTCCTACATGTTCCATTGATGTTTGGTCCGTCCTTTAATGATTCAAATGTTATATAATCCTACTTTTGGAGTGTTAGAATACGTTGTTTTGGTGTTTTCAAGATGGAAAATGGGTAATAAATGGTTTTAAAAATGTTTTCTCTAATCATGAATATTGTTAAATGCAAGAAAGGTGTATGATGAAAATAATATTGGTCTCTAATAAACAAATAGTTCATTATAGTGATATTTATCCATTGTAATATTTTAAATTTCATGGTTTGAAATAATAATTGGGTATGATGTATTTTTTTGATATAACATCCCGGATTGATGATTTCAGGTAAAATATTTGGAAAGGTTTTTCAAGTTTTAAAATTCGTACTTTTGTTCATGTAATTTTTGTGTTTAGTGGTAAATAACGTGGTGATTCTTAAAATAAGTTTTGGGTCATGTCCTAGATACTTGATGAGTGACATTCCTTGTTGGATAATAAATTATTTATAGAATTATACAGAACTATGTTTCGTTAAGTAGGGACAGGATGACATGCATGTTAAGCATTAAAGATATTCAGATGGTAGTGTAGTTCTATATATATGGATTTTTGTAGAGAACTATTTAATAATGGAGGTTCGTGTAAAATCAGTACTACATTTTTATTTGAAGGTTTAAGGATATTTTTTCAAAATAGTACAAGGACAAGACAATAAATCTTTACATAGTATTCATTTGTATTTAGAGTTTCACATAATTTTATTTCATGGACATTCGAGGTTAATATTTTTATAGAATTAATAAATAATCCTTTCACATCATAACCTTTTTTTATAATGTGGAAACATGTTTTAATCATCTATTTCCCCATAATATGAATCTTTAAAAAATATTCCTATTTTCTTTTCATGATAAAGATTTACAAATTTCAACCTAACATCTTTAAATATCCTAATAATAAAAAAACCTTGGAAAAACATTTTGAGATGTGGGATGAGAACAAAATTATTGGATATGGGCACATATAGAAGAAATAAACTCATTAGTACATTTTAAAACAATGAGATAACAATAAGAGTTTGTTTTAATTTAATAAAACATGAATAATAATAAATAATTACATGAAAAAGAAAAAAACATTTTTCTTCAATTATTTAAATAAAATAAATTAATTAAAACATGTTGAAAAAATCTTAATCATGAGGGTTTCTAGTAAAACAAGGAAATCGAAGAAAAACATGTTGTAAAAAGATATATCTTTACCTTGAAAGGGATTAATCATTCCTTTAAAACAAAAGATCAATAGACTAACATTTCAAATAAATAAATTTCACCAAAAAATAAATATAAAAGATAATTCATGTAGGTTCCTTCGGAGAAAATATTCATATAACACTTATAGATCCTTTATTATTGGAATAACTATATGGTCAAAATAAAACATAATTCTCCAGAAAACTCAACCCCTGCTGAATGCAGTATACTGTTATATAGTCACGCCCATCATATAAGATATATATGGCTAACCCTTATGGATAATAACATCAAGAACCCCTATTATTAAAAAATTTCTCAATGGAACAAATCCTAAAAAACACCTATGAAAAAACCTATAGACTTATATATAAAATTCTTTTGGATATAAATATAACCATTTGTTTTAAAATCATTCTCAAAATGTAAATTAACCATTAAGACTAAAAGTATGTTTTTATTTTTTGAAATAATTGATGAATTTAAAGGAATCCCAATACAAAATTATTTTTAGGATGTAAGTGTTTTTTTCATCATATATGTGAATAAAAAACAATCCCTTTGTCTTTTTCAATGAATGTGCAGACCATTTGTAAAAATATTCCTTAAGAAATTTTATTAATGATTTTCAAAAGAGACATGAAATGTCAATTATTATTCTTTTACATCCATATACATAAATATATAAATAATTTATTTATAAGGACCTGAAATATAAATATTTATAATGGAAAGAAATGAAAGATTCATTTTAATAGAAAGTATCTTATTTTGAATCAGTCTCATCACATATGTTTTTTACCTTAATGAATAAATGATATATTTAAATTACATACATTATTAAGAAGATTTTTGAAGATCATTATTATTTTATTTTGATCAATACCTTCTTATTAAAAATTACATAATCAAATAAGTTCACAATAGGCATTTTAATGATTTCAGATTCATATGCCCAAAATGACTTTGGTAGGTTCAATATGGTTAAAGGGGTTATTATTCAATCATATCCGAAGTAATAATTACGAAAATATTATAATTTTTTAAATAAATTAGAACTATAAATCCCATTATGAAATATGATTATTAATAATTAATTGTGCTATAATCATAGAGACAGAATGTCATATATACACTAGAGTTACATTTCTATTTTCCATGATAAATATAGAAATAAGGTATGTATTATATTATCATTACAAAATTATCATTATTTATTTAATACCATATATTGTCTTTAATTATAGTCAAATATACATATATATATATATATCATCTCTGTGAATAGGTGATGAAAAACAAATCACATCACTTCGACAAGGTGGTAGTCCACACATACCCATGAACACTGTTATCATTTTCCAATGAATAGAATGGTAATAAACTAGGTGATATATTAAATTATCATAATAATAATTTTTTTAATAAAAATATATATGTAAAACATATCATTAAAAAAATCTTTGATTGGCGATGATGGAAAACAAATTACATTGTTTTGTGATGCAGTACTCTTCTATACAGACAAATGACATATCTATTTAACATTTGATGTGAGAGGAGATAGATTTTGGTGATTCCTAAAAAATAAAATCTCATTATATTGGTAGAAAATTTTTATTATTCTAGAATTTTTTAATAGGATTACAATGTTCTAGAAGAGTAAATAAAATGAATAGACTTGGTTTTAAATTTTAACTCTTATTCCCTTTTATGAAAGAGGGGAGGGGAACAACATGAAATTCTTAATGTATTAATTTATTATAAATTAATTTTACCATTAAAATGGATAAAATATATTATTATTCAAATATAATAGGGGGAAGAGTCTAACTCATCTCATCAAATAAAATTTAGAAATTTTTAGATTATAGTTTTACCTTAAAATTGTTTTATCATGTTCTATCCCATTTTAACAATTACAATGATATCAATGTGATTTAATTTTAAAGGGTAAATATAGTCACTGTAAAATAACAATTGTAACATAAATGGACATTTCATGATATTTTATACCATCTTCAAATCAACTCACTAAGGATAGTAATTTTAGAATTTTCAAATCCCCTAATAAAGTATCATTTATTTTAAAATGTCATTATTGTCACATTTGTTAATTATTATAATAATTTGACATTGAAAATTTCAAGATTGAAAAATTATTAGAATAAAAACCATTAAAAAATGACTAAAAAATACATGTTTACAAAAACAAGATTTTTGGAACAATACAATTAATTCAAAATTGTATTACTTCCAATATTTTTGAAATCATTTATTTTTTCCCTTTTACATAAATAATTTGTGTGTCGGTGTTGCATAAGAATTTAGAGTAATCATAATATCACAATTTTTTTTTAATATTACTATGATAAATAAAAATAATTTATCTATTTTTGAAATATTTTAAAATGATCATACCTACATTTTACACATATGTCAAAAATTTTTAAATAATAAAACATATATTATGAAATTTTTTACTATACAATACCTAAAATATTATAAAGATAAAAATGATAGAGAAATGAAAATAATTCTCAGTTATTCACAGTTTTGATTATTATTGATGAATTATATTATTCTAATAATGTTACATCACGTGTTATGGTTAATATATAGTTCTTATCACATTATTTTTACCCGTAATTAACCTTTATTACCATTAATGTGATAATAAAAGTGACTATGATTTCTATTCATAATGAATAAAAATAAAATGGACATATTTACAAAATTTGGCCAGATTAATTCCAAATATAGAATCCATTTTTCAATATTCAAGAAACATATGTTTCAAAATTTAATCAAAAATTAATCTCAAAAAATAAGAAAAAAATCACGTTTTTGAAAAAAATGCAAATTAGGTACAAAGAATGTTTTTATTCTAAATAAAAATATAAAATTCATTAAAATTATCATAATTAGGTTACGTTTAATCAAACTAAATTGATTATATTTTAAAATAAATAAAAAATAGAATTTTTCTATATAAATATTTTAATTGAATATATAATATTAAATAAAAAACTATTTTTTTCATTATTCACTGAAAAAACAAATATTCATTATAATATCGAAAAATTCATCCTATGATATTTTTTAAATTTTGAATACCAAAATGAAATATATTTATTATAGTTAAAATTATATAATTTGGAAATGAATATTTGAAATAAATCCATATAATTCTTGAAAACACAATTTTGATTGAAACAATATTTTTCTTATATTTGACTAAAAATTTAAATAATACTCCTATAATGAATATAATTTACTTTAATCTAACTATATATATATATATATATGATTTATATTAAATGCCTTGATACATTATTCCCCATACTTGGATATTCTGTCCTCAATGTTTTTTCATCATGTAAACCAATATAGATATTTTTCCCTCATAGGATTTTCATATTCCAATTATTTTCCTTCCACCATATAGTTTTTACACAAAAAAATAAAATTATGATTTAGCTTATTCGGTGAAAAAATCTATATGCAGTCATGAATTTAAAAGGGATATTCATCATATGAAATGTTTTCAACCAAATAAACTACTTTATGGATAAATACAAGAGATACAACTTGTACATATTTTCTTAACATCAAAACATGGAAAATGTTATGTACATGGAATAAAATAATATCAATGGAAAATCACAATGAAATTTAACCAACATTCTCATGGATGTCATACATTCAATCGACTCATGGAATTATCATCCCTTTTTACGAAATACTAAATAATTTTTCATATAAATATATTAATAAAAACATGATAACCTTCTTCAAATGAATGATTTATCATCAAATTATCTCCATGAATTCTATGTCTACTCTGATTAGTCCTCCTATGTTGTTGAATCATCATTTATTTGTCACCCATTTGAGCTAACAATTCTTGCCCCCGTAAACTTACTTTATCCTACTAAATCCCTAAATTTTATATAATTTTATCTTTTTCTATATAATCCAAGAAAATGTGACATCTATGTACTGGAATGAAAACTATTATTATAATAAAACCCAACTAATGAAATATTTTGGTCCCAACATACCTAGAGATGCCTTCAACAATAATTTAACATAAATTCCATGTTTTGATATCCTCCCTTGTATTGTCCAATATATTGATGATAAAAAATTTGTAATGAAATAAAATTTAGTACACAATGAATTTTAATGTCCATTGTATAAATTTCATGTGAGCATAGAATTTCAATCGGATATAGGAGAGAGATGAACTCAATGTTACATGAATATCTTTTTATGGTGTACCCTAGAAAATGAATCGAAGGACATAGTATCATTAATATAAAGTAAATATATATTTATAGATAATATATTAGGGTGGAAAAAATGGGAATTATAAGATTCCCTCAATAAATCACTTTCTAATTGGGAATCATATGGAACACATAATCACCTTCCAAATATAATACTAAATTATTAATCAATATTAAAATCTGAAAACATACCATAATAGAAATATTATAAATTTTTATACAAAACCCAATCCTCCTTCTGAGCTAGTCTATTTTCTAGATAGAGATAACTATACTGACACCTAAACAAAATAGAAGATTTTCCATCATGAAAAATTACTAGGTCAAAATTCATCAAATAATATACCAATGATTCATGTTCTAAAAATAAAACATGTAATGAAGAAATATTTTTTAGACTCAATGTATCATTTAGATTTATTCATTTTCGAGGATGAAACTGAATTGTGCCTTCATAATCATTAATCTATTTAAAAAATATTATTTTTTTCATGTTCAACTCATTCTGTGAAAGTATATACTCAAAATGTTTTTCATTTGTTTATATTTCACATTTTAATACTAATAAAGGATTTCTATAAATATTGTATGAAATAAAGCACATTAGATAATCCCTTACCATGTGTGGGATAATTTCACTCATGTTGTTTCATATTATATTCATCATAAGTAATTATCTTATCATTCTGCATGAAGAACAAACCAAGACACTTCAAAGAAGTTGTTATATTGATGATAAATTATAAATTTTTGGAGGGAAAAGTAAAAAATATATCATTCCCAAATCATAATTATAATTCTTGTAAATAATCATTGTACTCCCTCATCTATAATAGTGTTACAAATTTATGAGTTATCATAGTTAGTTGGATTGACAATTGATAAAACTTTTCATCAAAATGTTTGTAGTGACCAATTAATCCTTGAAAACTATAAATCTTTATGAAATATTTATGTATTGAGAACTACATAGAATCATTAGTTTTATTAGGGTAAGTAATTATTCTAGCTGTTAAATCAATATGACAAGGAAGAAAATTTTTTACAAGAAAAATTCATCCATATCAAAAATTTCAAAAAAACTTATTTCTTTTTAATGCCTTAAAATCAATCCATTTGTGTCACTAATTAAACTCATGAATTTTGTAATATAATATTACTTCATTAATAAAAACAACTAAAAACATTATAAATTTTCATGAAAATCTCTATTTTTATGATCCATACATATAAATAGTTTATTAGACAAAAACAGGAAACAACTAAAAAAAATTATGTCAATTTGTTGTCCAAAACAATGTCATCGGGATATATTCCCCCTTTATCACAAATTGATGGTATCCTGAACAATGATCACTCATAAAAAAGTACTTCTATCCCCCAAGTGGATCAAAAAAATCATCGATATGATGCAAAGGGTATTTTTTCAGAAGATTTAAATTATTATTTTATCAATAATTCTTGAAAAGTCCAATAGAACTATTTAAATTTTTAATAAATAAAACTGGTTCATCTCATTGTAAATATCAAGGAAGAATAAAATATTTTTGAAAAAAATCCTATAATAAATTTTAAATTCCAATAGATATACTTCAATCATTTAATAAATGGGTTTTGATATAGTATTATCATTATAAACAACATCAATATTAAATTCATCCACCAAATCATGAATAACACTATGCAAATCATTAGGAAAAAAATCCAAATATTTATTAACTACAAGGAGATAAATAATTTTGACAATATTGTTATATCTACAATATTATGTTGGTAAAATTCACTACCATCAATAATCTATTTTTTCAGCTACATGGTATGTTATAATTGCTATAAAATCATTTAATAACACCATACTAGCTCTGAAGTCTAGCATAGAAAGATAAACTGAAATATTATCCATACCCAAAATGATATAAAACAGTACTATGGGAATTAAATCATTAATCATGGGAAATATTATCCTACAAATTACAATAGGAATATTCTAATATGTATTTTTTTCTCCACGTGACCATTTCAGAAAAAGGTCAATCATTTGATTCAGAGGCAATTTTTCGATTTTAATTGAAAACATTCTCCAAAATGAAAGAATTCAATGTTCAAGAGTTAGAATGAGTACTAATATAAATCATATAAACTTGTAATATATCAATCCCCACATCATTTGATGTCCCAATATTAACCTTAGTAGTATAAAATTATTTTTTCTCAATTTGTTTCACATAGTATTCAAGAGATCTACAATAAGAGAATATTGTTGGAAATATCTTTCCTTAATTTTGTATCTCTTTATAATAATAACATATTAAAATCATCATCCCTTAAATTTTTAGGTCATATTCCTTGCAATCATGAGCCACAATGCCATAATTCGCACATTATAAAAACTTCCTAGATTTTACAATACATTCCACATTATTGTTTTTAAAGAATATATCACAATATAAGGACAAAATTTTCATACATCTATATTTCATTACTAAATTATTCCCCATTACATACCATATATTTCCTTCTTCGGATTGTTTTCATGGGATACATTATCATCAGTAAAATCCATTTATACCTTTATATCATATCAAAAATGATTTTCATTAAATTTTTTGTTGTAGAAATATAATTCCCCTTTATATCATAGTTTCAATCATTAATAAAACCGATTATGTTTTACATAAATATCCTATATAAAATTTGGGATTTATGTTTCCAATCGAGGTAAGTTTACATCATATACTGCAATTGAATATTTTTGTTTTTTTCTCAATTAAAAGAATTGTTTTTCCATTCTTTTCCAAACATATTTTAGAAAATATTTATCATGAAAATTATTAATAAATTCATCCCATTAAATGTAATAAATATCTTATCTTTCCGTGATATTCTTAATCATTGACCACCATAGATCGACATCACTATAAAAACATTAAATAACAAGGCATAACTTATGATGAACTGAATAAACCATGACTTAAAATAAATTCTCAAGTGATTTAATCCATCCTTAAATGTTATAAGTTATGATGTTCCACTATTTTTTAATGGTTATTTTTTATATAATTTTTATACTATTAACATATTCCTCTATTATATCAACAATTATATCCATCCTGGATTCCCTCCGAATTTGTAGACAATTTCAACAAAGCCAATAAAGAAACATACTTCTCTTATCAAATTCTATCAATTCAATGTTTTTTGTTTGGATGGACATGATCCTCTCATTATGTTCATACATCTTCTTCCATGTTTCCTTTAAAATTTTCATTAAAATAGAAGATTTAAGATGAAGCACCATGGTAGTATTCAGATTCTATATCATTTTAAATAAACAACAACAAAAAAAGATTTATTGAAATTATTTTAACACCATTCTAAACTCAAAAATTAACTAAATTATTCATTTGATAAAGATATTAAGTAACCAGTCTTAAATAATTAAATAATAATGAATTTTTTAGCCAATAATAATCTTTCATACATTTTGAGGACCTTTTCAGGTTTATATTTTTGGGGAATTTGTCTATAATTATTACATATCAAACCCATTAATTAAAAATCGGACATTTATATTCGATTTCATTTTTTCCCAAAAGATAAAAATGTTAAATCAAAAATTATTTTTTTGATGAAAACCAATTATGAATTTCAACTTGAATTGTTCATTGTTCCTACTCATTCTTAAAAAATATTAATTTTTATTAAAATGGGATGAAAAAAAATTTCATTAAGGGACCTAAAAATAAGATACTCTTCAATAAATTACAATACCTTGAGATCAAAACAGGTGATTCCCATTAACATAATAATATTTGTGCTAAAATAATCAAATAAATACAAATGAAAAATTATTTTCTACCTAAATTATTTAATAAAAATTGTTAATTGAAACATAACATAAGTATCATAATCATGAGGATTTCATTTGAAAAAGACATTAATTGAATAAAATTTTCTACAAAACATTCCATTTTACCCTGAATGTGAATAATATTTCCATTAAAATAGAATATCAATAGATTACATCTGAAAATAAAACAATATACATTAAACATCATTAGTAGAAATATAATATTCATGTTGGTACCATGGTAAATAATCTTCATAGAACCCTTACAGAACCAATTTATTTGAATTTTCTATACGGTCATCTTCCAAAATAATTATCCTTAGAATATAATATTTTCCCAATGTGTTGGATCACTATCTAGAAGAACCTATCTTATAATCTATATTTGGATCATCCATCATGATGATCTATATCAATTTTAACCATCATAATAAACTATTTCATGTACCATATCATGAGAAAACCCCTTAAAAACACTTTAAAATCCTTGTGAAAAAATCATTTAGATATTGACATACCATTTACTTTTAAAAAACCAATTTCAAAGAATAAATTAGCCTGGAAAATGGAAGGGGAATTTTCATTGATGAAAACATGGAATCATATATAGGTAGTCTAATTTCAAATTACATTCATGGTGGTCAGAAAATTCATTATATATTTATAAATTAAAATATAACTTTCCTTTTTTATTTTTTAAATAAGTTCAAAAAATTATATAAAAGGATTTCTATTAAAACACATCTGAAGAAAGGAAAAAGTGTCATAAATTTCCATTTAAACTGTTCGATATCTACATAAATAAATATATAAAAATAAATTTATTAGAAAATGGAAGTCAATGAGTTCGAATAGAGACTATAAAATATAATTTAAATAATTATATCACTAACCTTGAGTAAGACTCATCACATATGTTCTTTACCATCAAGAATATCAATATTTTGTAAATAATTTACTTATATATGAAAATTTATCAGGTTTATTAATTTTAAATTTTATTAAATACCATTTTATATAAAATTTCATAGTCTACTAATTTGAAATCATTTGTTTTAATTATTTTTCGATCAGAAGTCAAAAATTACTTATATTGGAGGACTATGGTAAAATGTAACATTATTACATCACCTCTTCTACGACCAGACGTGTTTTGGTCCAACAAGTGACTACCCCAATCCCTACATCAATAAGAAAGGTGTTGGAGATGAACACTTAGTATACATGTCCCACAAATGGGAGGTATTATCTTAATGTAACAGTACACACATAGACAAACACATATCAAATCGTACAAAATTAAGAAATGTGAAAAAAAATATAAAAAAAATGATTGCATACATCTAGATGTCACAACATAGTGTGACAAAAAAGAACTAAATGTGGGAAAATGGTCCAAATACAAGCCCAACCACAAACTGTAATGAGTCCATCCTTTTCCAAGGGTGAGAACAAAGAAAATGTGAGCTCAGACTAAACAATCAGTCTTCAGGATCTACCTATGATCTACACACACTCTTTCCTCTAAAAAACCATCAGAAGAGGCGTCATATACATAAGACATGACACATGTGTAAAATCCATGAAAGGGTGAGTATGGAAATACCCAATAGGACACCCTAAAAACAATAACCATGAATCACCATGTATAGTTATATCAATACAATATAAAAATAAATTTATAACAAAAACACCCTGATAAGATTAGGAAATAACCCATTTCACCAAGTGGTCATAACCAAATCCAACCACAAGATTATTCTCTAAGAAATACGCATTTTAGGAGAGTCTATCACATGAGCTATGCTATCATATGATACACTCATTGAAGAGGTCTAGTTCATTTATCCCAACAAAGAAATCTCACTGGCCTAAGATATCCATGATAAGAAAATAAGAGTTCCCTCCTAGAACCATTGGGAGACACCACAAAACCAACCTAGATCATCATTATACGTATGGGAGAGTATGTCAATGAAACCAAAACCATACTAATACATCCATCTAGATAGAGTATAAACACCCTCTTCAGGGTGGTCACACTGATTCCACAAACCCCATTTATAGAACAAGGTTGATAGAGGATTTCACTCCACTATCATAGAGGTACTTCACAACTCTATCTGAGTGTCAAACTCTGTATGGGATAATAATCTTGTGATGTGGATGTAATGGTTCCTTGTAACATTGAAGGAAATTACCTTGGTAACACATAAAACATATACTGGTCCAAACTAAGGAACCCGAGTGTTAGAAACACTCTTGAAGGAGAGTACATGACATGTATTAGGGGGTACATAGTATACCCAGCTATACCAAGTTTCCCCTTTTGTAAAATATTCACATGACATGTTCTTCTCAACATAAACATCATGAATAATGAGTTCAGAACATGAATAGACACACGAAACCCTAACCATGATGTTTAGATGTGTATGTGTACCTGTACTACCCATTTACCAACCTATTTATAAGAGGACACATTATTTTTCATAGTACATGGAATGAAATCATCAATTTCCTTTTCATCATGCCCATAAACTTAATAATGTGTATGCTAATCCAAATAGGAAGGGTAACATGGTTTGTGATTGAGTCACATGTAATGTGATGCATAACACCAACCAGAATTTGATCACCTAATATATGAGGGGTCCATGGTGTTTAGGGCTGCAGTACACACAATTTTTCTCAATAATTTCCATATCTGTCAAAATATATTCCATATTTAAATATACAACACTAGAGTATGCTCCATTAGTGGAACTTGTAGATCAAGGTTTATATGGTCCTTTCCAACATCGATCGTGAAAATATGGGATGAAGTCTTCTTCATTATCACCCCATCATTCCAACATCATTATACATAAAATATCATAATAATATAAAATTTAAATCCATTTGGTTCCACCTCCAATATTCCTCCACCATCTTGACACCTCAATCACACAATTGATCATGAATTGAATATGGTATTGATCCATTGTACTGCAGAATGGTCACATGATGACAAAATACTAGGTATTTATTGAACCACAAGCCAAAATAAAATGCCTATGACAAACATGTGAAGAATGAGGGAAGAAAACCATATAGTATAGGAGGTGAGGAACTATCCTTGGATTTTTTTATTCTCCGTCTATTCATTTTCATAGAAGAATATGAATGAAGAGGAATAAATAAAAACAAAAAATGTCAATTCCATTACTTAAATTCTACCAATAATTTTTAAATCAGTTATTTTCATTTTATTTATTCACGTTTTTTTGGTATTAAGAAACAAGAAAGAAATCACAAACAAACACCTTATCTGGAGATTGGATCTATAATTAATGAAGAACAATTATGTTTTCATTATTGGCATGATCTATGAACTCTGTCGGCACAATGATCCACGATCTAATCCTAATATGTCATAATTTTCAAGAACATTTCTCCTAATGGATTATAGATGTCCAGGGTTATAGAGACCAACCAAAAGACCAAATCCATAGATATATATTTAAATATGAGGTAGATTAATTTATATAATATAAATAAAATAAAAATTTTAATTATTAAATATTATTAATTTTTCACCTGTGACAATATTGTCACAAATGGCTTGTTCCACTAATGTTTATGTCGTGCCTATGTCAAATCCTACATTCTAAACTCTACATTTCTCCATTATTTCTTATTCGTGCCCCTTTTTGGGAGTTTCTACAATATTTTAGGTAAAATAAATAGGCATATTGTTTAATATATTTAATTTATTTCAAAAATTTATTCTAGGCACACTACACCGTGGAATTGCACACCGCCTCGACACCTAGTATCAATAATAATCCTTATAATTTCTATAAATAATACATTGAATAAAAGATTTCTTAAATTCTACCTACCATATGTATTTTTATCCTGTAAATTAAGAAACATACTTGAATGATGAGGATATTGAGATCGCATCTAGGACTCCCACTCCGAGGAGATCTCCTAAAAATTCATGTGTATCCACTATAAATATAGAAGGGGAATCAATTTCCTAGTGAAAATACTATCCTACTGGTCCATGATCTCCACTATGTAATATATAAATATAGATTCATCCTTGATATCCAAATATCTTTAGTCAATATTGGGAAATTGTTCATGCACATGCCTCTCAGCTATATCACCTGAAATACATCATCTACCTAGTTGAACTATTATGGTAGAGATAAGTGGTACACCACCTGTCCAACTCTACATAGTATCTATATGGGACCAATGAATCTCCTAAATAAATTTTCTTCACAAAAACTATCCATTATATATTTTTGGGCGAGACTCTAAAAAACACGTGGTCTCCCTACAAGAACTCTAGAGGACTTAATATTTTATCTACATAAGCCATATAATCGATCATCACAATCCTCATCCACTCTTGGATTATCTTCGCATTCTCTATTGTAGCTCACACCAACAATGGGCCCAACAGTGTTGGCTCACCTGAATAAGTCCGAAAATGTGGAGACCTATATGGTCATCTATAAGAAGACTCAAATGGTGTCATACCAATGGGGGAATGTGAGATGTTGTTGTACTCAATCTCCTCCAAGGGTATATGATCCTCCCATCTATGACCAAAGTCCAACATGCAAGCCCACATAATGTACTTCAAGACATGAATGTTCGGTGATGTTTGGCCTCGAGTCTGGGGGTAAAATATTGTGCTCAAACGTAATTTTGTCCAAAATGCCTCATGCAACTCCCTCTATTATTGAGATTGTAATCATGAATCATGGAATGATATGATCATCTAAGGAACACCATATATTCATACTATCTCCAGAAAGCAGAGGTGTCTAAATTTGTCTACTGAACTCTTATCTCAAAGAGTATGGATGTGGCCCAACATTGTGAGTCGATCTAGAATCAGCCATATGATATCATGTCCCCTTGATGTATGTGGTAATCCCATAACAATGTATGTGGATATCCCATCACACTACCTCTATGGTAAATTTAGGGGTTGAGCTAAACCCATTGGAACCTGTTGCTCATCCTTTATTTATTGACATGTGAGGTGACAAGAGACAAACTCTATAACTCACATATTAATGCTTGGCTACAAAAAAATAACATCTCAGGTATGGGTAAATCATTTACAAAACTAGATGTACCACCAATGGGGATGTATGAAACTCCCACATCAACTCCTCCCATAATTTCAATGGTACCATAATATGTCATCTGAAAAGGATAGTGTGCTTGAAAACTTGAGAATATATCTCAGGAGCATGTCTGGTGGGTATCTAAGTATATATGGTTTCATAGTTAGTATATCATCATTGAGAAATATTGACATGATGTAAAATCATTGGGTAATAACCATTGACATAATATATGAATCACCATCCTTTTCCACAAAGGAAAACTACAATGAGGCTAGCTACTCCATTACCTATGCTAATAACTAAGATCAAGATATACTATTGAGAGAATATTCCCCCATGTTCCCCTTCCGAAGAGTGTATACTATATCAAAGTCATATTCATGGATAAAATCCATCCATTTCCTATCCATAATGTTAAGATAATTTTGGGAGAAGATATACATGAGACTCTTGTTGTTAGAAAAAATAATTAATGAGTCACCCATCTGGTAGTGTCTCCACATCTTTTGTGAGAAGACTTGCACTACTAAATCTATATCATAGGCAATGTATTACCACTCATTTGGTCACAAATAACATTAACCATAGGTAATAAATACCCGGATTTACATTAGAAAAAACCCAAGTCTGGTCCCTGATGAATCAGAAAACACTAACTACTCAAATCCCTCCTCTAGAAATCTTAAGAATGGAGAAGTCATCAACCTCTACCTCTGGTCCAAAAAGCACTACAGACACCATTTAGTCCATATTAATGTTTTCCCCTAAAAATTAAAATTTTTGAATAGTAATACTAATATATAGAAATATGATACAATCCTCTGAGAGTACCATTCCACCCCATAAAAACACCACAAGTAAGTGAAACTCTTGGGTGGCTCCCACAATAGAAATATATCAACTTCTCCTGGTTCCACTGCTACTCCAACCTATGATATAACATTTACTAGAAATTAGGTGTCACGACTCATTCTCGAGACCCGTGTCGTGACTACCCCAATCCCACCATCCATAGGGCAGGGGCTGTCAACTAGAATCAAAGGCGTAAATACCGATATAAGGGAAGAAATTGCCTTTATGTAAGAAAACAAACACCACAGAGTACACAAGCTGAGTAAACACTAAGTAAACTGAGTACAAAAGTAAGTGATGGAATGTCAATGAGACAGTATACAAACCCAAATGAAAGTAAAGTACAACATAAAAGAGAGTACAGTTGCAGAAAGTAAAGCATCAACACTAAGCCATCCTCTGGAAATCCCACCTGAATGGTGGGTACATATAGTCTCCTCTTCTCCTTGGCTCCAGCTGTCCGCTCCGTGTACATCCCGTCCGGTGATCCACCTCCAGGTACCATCCAGCCCCACAAGCTCCTACCTCAATCAGCTTTGTCCTTCGTCTGCATCCAACACAACGTAGTGCAGGCATATCCCATGCAGGGGTGAGTATACGCTACTCAGTAGGGACCCCGAGACCCCCGAAGGTCTCCCAAAATCCACGGAGGATAACCACAAAGGAAAGTTACAATCACGAAGTAACAACCAACTCTACATAGGTATATTACCATACATATACCTAAGTCATCAATTCCAGTTCGGATCTAACATCAGAGCCCATGTTCAATCTAGTCCACACAGGATTGTACAACCCAATCCACACAGGAAAGCTCAACCCAATCCACACAGGAAAGCAAGTCAATCAAATCGAAGATATTGATTGAATGTCAAGACTCAGCTCACATAGGTATACTTCTTCATAAGATGATAGAGATGATCAGATGTAGTCACTGATTCATCTAAGTTGTCGAACCCACGTAGGATACAAGGCCAACTAAGTTATCGGACCCATAAAGGATACAAGACCATCTACTCTGCCCGACCCACGTAGGATTCAAGTACAGAGTCAAATACTGCCGGACCAACATAGGATAAAAGAACAGTAGTCAAGTACTGCCAGACCCACATAGGATACAAGAATAATAGTCTTCGCCGTCAAACCCATGGTGGATTCCAGTATGGTCGTCGTTGCTGCTGAACCCACGGAGGATCCCAGTACAGTCGTCATCATTGTCGTAGTTGCAGCCAGCTCTAGGGTTCCCGCACACAGCATGCTCTATTCCGGGAGGGTCCGCTCCACAATCCAAGTGGGTTGATACATCAACTTACACGAAATCCGGAGTTTATGTATCCCAATTTTTCTTCTCGTCAATAGGAACTCAATGCGACAGATGACGCGTCAATCGGGCCCCCGGTCTGAGAGTTATTGGATTTTTCGTCCTAGGGGGCCGGTTGGTTTTTAATTCAAAACCAACCTGAACGTACTCCAAATGCATCCAAACCTCAAGATGAGTAATCCAAAACAAAATTTTTATTAATAGGAATTCAACAAAGTCGACAGCAAGTCAATCAGACGTCCGGAGCTCATGTTATAAGTGTTTTCCCTCCGAGGACACGGTTGGTTTCATGATCGAACCAAACCGGCCATACCCAAAGATCTCCAAAACCTTGAGTGTAATTTACCGAAACGACTGTCTCGGTCCAAGAATCGCGACGCAACTGACGTTGCATCGATCGGAGGTTTGTAGCCCATATTATGGGTGTTTGAACGGATCTGTCCAAAAACAGGGGGTTTGGGCTCGGTCCGACCCGACCCAATACCCCATGGGTCAACCCGACCTGGGTCCGGCCCAGTTGGGCGTAGTATGGCCCGGATGGCGCGGCCCGGCCTAGCCGGTGCAGCTTGGCCCGGCGCGGGGGTCCGGCCCGGTGGGGGCGTTCCAGCCTGGCCCGGCGCGGCCAGTCCGAACGGGGAACTGCGCGTTGAGCGGATGTCGGGGGGGGGGGATGATGTCCCCTTGCTTGGAAACGACGGACCCCACATGGAGGGGCCCACCTCTCCATCCTAAGGGGTTTACAACCCCCATATTTCTCAGATCCGGTCGGCTATAATGGACGGTCGGCTGTGCTGCGCGGGACCTGCTGGTTCCGCCTCTTAAGTGCCAGCGGCCGGTAGTTACAGCCGCCCTCCCCTGCACCGTTGCGACCAATGTCTGTGGCCCTTTTCTGACTGGTGTGTCCAGACGACGTCGCGACCCTCCGCTGCGGCCCGCCCCAGCCGCAGCTCTTCAAGGTGCTCCGGCGTGGCGTGACGGTGCCGTGCCCCTCCGCCGCAGCCCGCCCTTGGCCGCGGCTCATCCTTCGGCTTTACCGGCGTGGTTCGACGGCGCCATGCTCCTTCGCCGCGTTTTTCCTCATTCTCGCGCGGTACCATTGCACCGCGCCGCCTCGTTCCAAACTAGAACGATGTACAACAACTACGGGGAGGATGGTCAGCCATGTTTGTGCGGTCCGGCCTCCTCCCGTTAATTCGATAGCCAACAGCTAAATATTTAACGAAGAACGCCAACTATAATCACGAACATAAAACAATACCCTAGATCAAAGTAGTTGTCGAACAAAGATTGTCACGAAAAACGGCGTCGCGAGGTAAAGCTCTGTATGTGTTTGATGGAGAATGATCGAGGAGGAGCAGCATCCCCCTTTTTCGCGGGAAGAGGAACGAAGGAAGGCATGTCGGTGTTCTTCGCATTCTTAAAGGAGGATGATAAACTTCTTTAGATAAAAGAATTCTCCCTCTCTCAAAAATCCTCAACACAACAAAACAACCCCCAAAATAAAATAAGAGATATTCTTATTTTATTATGACATGCCATGCATTTAAATTTTAAAAATTGCAATGCATAACTGTCAATTAAATTAAGCATTGGAAACATTTTATGTGAAGAAGGAATTCACATCATTTAATACAAGGGGGTTCATAGGGGAAGAGTTAAGGGGTTTAGGGAATTTGAAGGGGTGGGGTTCATGTGGGACCCAACTCGCCTTTATCCTCACTTGGTTAGTTCCCCCAACTCCCACACATGCATAGAAGTAAAATTTGTTCCACAAATTTTATTTACATCACAAATTAACCACAAGTAATGAAAAAAAAATTGTAAAACATTTATATTTTTATTCTTCACATTTTTTTACCATCTCCTCTCGAGAAAACACACCTTCAGAAAATGTGTTCCTAAGAAAATACCGGTGCTGCAGTTTCATCGGTTCCCTCAGATTTTGATTTCGAGCACCAGTTCAGAAGATAGGAAAACCCGCTCGTTTGTTTACTGAACGTACCCATGCTAAACTTCGGAAATTGATTCTGGGAACATCGGGCCTCGGAATCTGGTGCCGTCAAAAACTACATACTCGAAAAATCCCAAAGAAATTAATAAAAAAATTTCTTTAAATTTAAAGGTTTTACATTACTCCCACCTCAGGGATTTACGTCCCTGTGAAGATACATCACAAACTAGGGGAAAATATGTGGGTAATGAGCATGCATCTAAGCCTCCCGCTCCCAAGTGCACTCTTGGAGGTTCCCGTGATGCCACCTGATGCGCACAAGAAGAATCGACCACACACATAGGACCCGCTCCTGTCGATCCATGATCTACACCGGGACCTCTACAAAATTTTCCCTGTCATCAATGTCCAGCTCCCCATGGTCGATGATATGCGTCGGGTCATGCACGTATCTCCTCAGCTAAGATACGTGGAAGACGTCGTGCACCCGATGTAACTAAGGTGGTAGATCTAGGCAATAAGCCACCTCGCCTATCATGATTAGAACCTGGAATGGTCCTATGAAGCGCAGAGATAACTTACCGCCCCAGCCAAATCTTCGTAATCCACGTCGAGGTGAGACCCGCATGAAAACGCAGTCGCCATCCTCGAACTCTAGTGGTATCCGCCTCCTATCAGCATAGGACTTATGTTGGATCTGAGCTATCCTCGTCCACTCCTGGATGACCTAGAATTTCTCTGTCGGGTCCTAGATAATCTCTGGTCCCACAAGTGCTGACTCCCCAGGGTCTGTCCAGCGTGGAGGTGACGTGAAAGGTCGGCCGTACAATGCCTCGTATGGTGCCATCCCGATGGTGGAGTGGTAGTTCTTGTTGTATGGAAACTCCACCAAGGGTAGGTGATCCTCCCAGCTGTGACCAAAGTCGAGGAAACATGCACGGAGCATGTCCTAGAGAGTCAGAATGGTCCTCTCCGTTTGACCATCCGTATGAGGGTGAAAAGTGGTTCTCAGGCATAACTGTGTCCCGAATTACTCCTACAACCCCTTCCAAAGCCAGGAAGTAAAGCGAGAATCTTAATCAGTTACGATAGTTGATGGCACACCATGAAGTCGTACAATATCCTGAACGTAGAGGCGTCCCAAGCTCTCCATTGAGCCCTGGTCTGTGATGGGAAAAAAGTGGGCTGACATGGTGAGTCGGTCGACAATAACCCAAATGGAGTCATGACCTCTGGATGTTCGTGGAATTATAGTCATGAAATCCATATATTTCTCATCCCACTTCCACTCCGGGAAATCCAAGGGTAGTACCAAGCCTGCTGGTACCAGGTGCTCCGCCTTCACCTATTGGAAGGTGATACCTTGAGAAACCAACGCTTCCACAACCTTCTTCATAGCTGGCCACCAGTGCTGTCTTCTAAGATCCTGGTACATCTTTTCCACTCCTGGATGTACCGCTAAAGGGGATGTGTGAAACTCTATCAGCACCTCCTTCTTTAAAGTAGCCGGTACCATTGTATGTCTTCTTAAAAGGATGTCGTGCTCTCCTCCTATAGACAAACCATCAGGTGCCTGTCCTATGGAAATCTGCGCATGCCGCATCTCACAGTCAACATCCCCACACTGTGCCTCTCTAACCTGCTGAAGAAGTGGAGGTGTGACTGTGAGAGACTGAAGGAAGGTTGTCCCATCTCTATCCATGAAGGATATCTGCAAGGCGGCTAGCTGCTCTGTCACCTCTCCAAGTAGCTGAATGCATGTCCTACTACTAAGAGCTTCGGCTACTACGTTCCCCTTTCCCGGAGTATAGAATATCTCAAAGTCGTAGTCCTAGAGGAACTTGAGTCATCGCCATTGTCTCAGGTTCAATTCCTTCTAGGAAAAGACGTACCTGAGACTCTAGTGGTTAGAATAGACTGTAAAGCGCTCTCCCATCAGATATTGCAGCCACATCTTTCGAGAAAAGACCACTGCTTCTAATTCCAAGTCATGGGTAACAAAGTTCTACTCATGATGCCTCAACTGTGGTGATCCATAGGTGATCACTACCCTCTCATGCATCAGGACACACCCGAGTCTGGTTCTGGATGCATCATAGTAGACTACGTACCGTACTCCCTCCACTAGTAGCATCAAGATAGATTCACTAATCAAAATCTATATCAGCTCCTGGAAGCTCTGCTGGCATTTTTCTGACCACATGAAGGGTTTCCCCATCTCCGTCAAAGCTGAATGATGTGTGGCAAATATGGAGAAGTCTGGCACGAATCTCTGGTAGTAACCATCCAAACCTAGGAAACTTCACACCTCCGTCACGCTCCTAGGTGGCTCCCAAGATAGCACTGCCTCAAACTTCACAGGATCAACCGCAACTCCCACCTCAGAGAAGACGTTTCCCATGAAGTAGACCTCACATTTCCAGAACAGACACTTCGAGAGCTTACCATAAAGCTGGTGATCTCGGAGTGCGTCCAGTATAACACGCAAGTGGTAGGCGTGCTCCTTTTTAGTGGTTGAGTATATGAATATGTCGTCGATGAAGAATACTAAAAATCGATCGATGTAAGGCTGAAAGATCATGTTCATGAGACTCATGAACACATCTGGAGTTTTTGTTATGCTGAAAGGCATAACCAAACACTCATAGTGGCCATACCGACATCTGAAGGTTGTCTTCTGCACATCCTCATCTCGAACTCTGAGCTGATGATAGCCTGACCTTAGGTCTATCTTCGAGAACCATCTTGTTCCCTTGAGTTGATCAAAGAGGTCGTCAATCCTCGGAAGTGGATACTTGTTCTTTACAAACACCTGGTTCAGGCGACGGTAATCGACACACAGTCACAAGCTCTCGTCTGCCTTTTTGGCGAACAAAATCGGGGAAGCCCAGGGTGAAACACTGGGTCAGATGAATCCCTTTCCATGAAAGTCCTCCAGCTGTTCCCATAGATCTCGAAGCTCAGCGGGAGCCATCCGATATGCTGAAGTAGTTATCGGTGTTTTCCCGGGGTACAGGTCAATATAAATGTCTCCCTCTCTGCGAGGAGGTAGTCCTGGAATGTTGTCATGGAAAATGTCCACATACTGATCCACCACTACAGGAAAACTCAGACTCCGCACGTCAACTGCTCCTAAGATGAGGCTAGCCAACTGATTAGTGATCAGATTTCCTCTCCTCTGTGTGAGTCCATCCTGCACTGCAAATGCTCCCTTCTCACTGGTGAAGGTGAGCCTGATCCCATCGGTGCAAATAATCCGCACCTTGCGCCTAATATAGTCGATCTGAGCATGAACTGTAGATAACCAATCCATGACCAAGATGACGTCATAAGGCCTCGACGCCGCTACAAGAAGATCCCAGCCGAAGCTCTCGCCTCCTAGAGTAAGCTCACATTGCCGACACCAGTGCGTAATTGTCGAGTCTGCTCATGTAGGAGTCTCTAGCCGTAAGGGTCGAGCGAACGGCTCCGTCGAAATCTACGAGCTCCGAACAAGGGCAGCGTCAATGAAAGAATGACTCGCTCCAGTGTCTATAAGAACTACAGAAATGGTGGAGTAGACATAGATAGTACCTTGAATCATATCTGGTGCTTTGTGGTTATAGGCCTCCGCTACCTGAAGCTGAGCCTGCCTCTGTCCGTCAGCTCCTTGTGGTCGGGTGGACCTCCTGGTGGTGGTGGTGGTAGAGCCACAAAGCGTCTCCCACCACCTTCTGCTCGACCAACTCCTCTACCTCGTCCGCCTGCTCCCTGTGGACCATCACAGTCGAACCTCTGCCTCTGCCTGGGTGGTCCCTCAACCGTTTGTTGCTTCTCTGCATGGCGGTTCAGGCAGTCACGAGCCATATGGCCCTACCCGCCGCATGCATTGCACTGTATGCTCCTCATAAGACTAGCTTCGTGCCGTGTGACCCGCACCTCTGATCCAGTGTCCTGAGGTCATCCTCTTGATGGTCTCATCCGCTTGGACACCTGTGACATTCGTTGACTGCCAGCTACAGAAGACTCCGCTATATGCCACCCTGCTGTAGTTCTTGCTGCTGGTGTAGGCTCAGCAAGAAAGCTCTCTACTAGAAGGGCTCACTCCAGTACTCCTTCCTGCGTTGGAAAGCTGAGGGAGATCATCGATTCCATGATCTCATGCCTCAGTCCCAGCTCGATGGTCTGGGCCCTGAAGAATGGGTCTCGTACCATGTACGTGGAATAGCATGAGAGATCGATATATCTCTCCGAGTACTGGTCTACTGTCATGATGCCCTACCACAGCTATAGTAGCTCCTGAATGCACACCACACGGAGGGTGTTTGGAATGATCTCTAAGTGAAAGAGGCTTTCGAAGTCCGACCAAAGTAGAGATGCCTTTCCATGAACCTGGAGCATCAGGATCCCCCATCTGCATGCTGCCGCGTTCAGGAGACTCGCTGCAAAGATCACCATGAGGTCAGCTGGTGTCCCCACTTACCTGAAAACTCAAACTATAGCATCCAGCCAATCCTCGGCTGCCTGAGGGTCTGTCTCCCCACGGAACATGGGCGGTCTATGACGCTAAAGCTTGTACAGTGCACTAAGGCGACGTGCATTCTTAGCGGCTGGATCTGGTGGCATCAGTGGCACGGTGGGTAGAGGTACCGTTAGTGCCTCCGCTGTAATAGGGCCCTGCACCGAGGCCTCGTCGCTCGGTGGGCTGTCGTCTCGCACAAATCTCGTAACCCTAGATGGTTGTCTTCGTGGGTCCATCCTGAAAAGAATCATGTGCGCCACGGTCAATACACTAGACCTGGTGAGCTGACATAAGTATTCACTAAGAAAACATTTAAACACACACGCAATCAATGTTTTCATGTACTGAGTCAGAAATCAGAAGTCAGGGTCCTAGTGTATGGAGACGTCGGCCGCCGCACCAACACCTGACTCCCTGGGCTGATAACCACACTAAATACCCTTAACATTATTAATTCACATAGAAGAAATATCAGAGTCCTGGGTTTTCTGGTAGAACCAAACTCCTCTGATACCAATTTCTCACGACCCATCCTCGGGACCCATGCCGTAACTACCCCAAGCCTGCCTTCCATAGGCCAGGGGCTGGAGACAAGCACCAAAGGCGTAAATCCCAGTATTAGGGAAGCCATTTCCTTTATGTAAGAAAACAAACACCACCGAGTACGCATGCTGGGTAAACACTATGTAAACTGAGTACAAAAGTAAGTGCTCGAATGTAAATGGGCCAGTGTACAAACCCAAATGAAAGTAACGTACAACTGAAAAGAGAGCACAATGGAAGAAAAGTAAAGAAGCATAACCAAGCCATCCTCTGGAAATCCCACCTGAAGGGTGGGTATAGATAGTCTCCTCTTCTCCACGGCTCCAGTAGTCCGCTCCGTGTACGTCCCGTCTGGTGATCCACCTCCAGGTACCGTCCAGCTCCACGAGATCCTACCTCAATTAGCGTTATCCGCCATCTGCATCCAACACAACGTAGTGCAGGCGTAGCCCGTGTAGGGGTGAGTATACACTACTCAGTAGGGACCCCGAGACCCCTGAAGGACTCCCAGAATCCACGAAGGATAACCACAAAGGAATGTCACAATCACGAAGTAACAACCAATTCTACTTAGGTATATGCCCATACATATACCTAAGTCATCAATTCCAGTTAGGCTCCATAATTCGAGCCCTTGTTCGATCTAGTCCACACAGGATAGTACAAACCAATCCACACAGAAAAGCTCAACCCAATCCACACAGGAAAGCAAGTCAATAAAATCTAAGATATTGATTGATAGTCAAGACTCAGCTAACACAGGTATACCTCTTCGTAAGAATATAGAGATGATCAGATGTAGGCACTGATTCATCTAAGCTGTCAGACCCACATAGGATACAAGACCAGCTAAGTTGTCGGACCCACAAAGGATACAAGACAAGCTACTATGTCGAACCCACGTAGGATACAAGTACAGAGTCTAATACTGCCGGACCCACGTAGGATACAAGAATAACAATCAAGTACTGCCAGACCCATATAGGATACAGGAACAGTAGTCTTCACCATCGAACCCACAGAGGATTCTAGTACGGTCATCATCGTTTCCCACCCCACAGAGGATCGTTGTACATTCGCCATCGTCGTCGCAGTCGCAGCCAGCTCTAGGGTTCCCGCACACAGCATGCTCAATTCCGGGAGGGTATGCTCCACTTGACAAGGGTTTTGATACATCAACTGACACGATGTACATATTTGATGTATCATAAAGTTTCGTCTCATCAATAGGAACTGAATGCGACAGACGGTGCGTCAATTGGACGTCCGGTCTGAGAGTTATTGGCTTTTTCGTCCCAGGGGCCCGGTTGGTTTTTAAGTCAAATCCAACCCGGTCGTACTCCAACTGAATCCAAACCTCCAGGGGAGTAATCCAAAAAAACCGTCTCACTATGTGGAATCCCACAAAGTCTACGACACGTCAATCGGACGTCCGAAGCTCATGTTATAAGCGTTTCCACTCCGAGGACCTGGTTGGTTTTGTGTTCGAACCAACCCGACCATATCCAAAGTTATCTGAAACCTTGAGTGTAATTTACGGAAACGACTGTCTCAATCCAAGTATCACTACACAACTGATGGTACATCGATCAGAGTTCCATAGCCCATGTTATGGGCATCTGAACGGATCTGTCCAAAAACAGGGGGTTTGGGCTCGTTCCGTCCTGGCCCAATACCCCATGGGTCGGCCCGAACTGGGTCGACCTGAACCGAGTCTGGGTCCGGCCTAGTTGGGCGTGGCCAGGCCCGGCTGGCACGACCCAGCCCAGTCGATGCTGCCCGGCCCGGCGCGGGGGTCCGGCCCGGTGCGGGAGGCCCAGCCCGGTGCGGGGGTTCGGCCTGGCGCGGGAGTCCCGGCCCGGTGCGGGCGGTCCGGCCCGGCGCGGGCGGTCCTTCCTGGTACAACCGGTTCAACCTAGGTGCCAGCGCGCTGAGCAGATGTGTGGTGGGGGGTATGCTACCCCCCTTGCTTGGAAACGACAGCCCCCACCTGGAGGGGCCCGCCTCCCCATCCGCTGGGGGTCAAAACCCTTGGATTTCGCGGATCCGGTTGGCCATAATGGCCATCTGGTTGTGCTGCACGGGACCAGCTGGTCCCGCCTCCTGATCGCCGGTGGCCGGCGGTTCCAACCGCCCTCCCTTGCACCGCTGCGACCAAACGCTGCGACCCTTGTCCGACCGGCGGGGGGCGACGATGCCGTGCTCCTCCGCCGCAGCCCGCTCCAGCCGCGGCCATTCAAGGTGATCCGGTGAGGCGCAACGGCGACGCGCCCGTCCGCCGTAGCCCACCCTTGGCCGCGGCTCAACCTTCGGCTTCGCCGGCGCAACGTGATGGTTTCACGCACCTTCTCCACGTTTTTCCTCATTCCAGTGCGGTGTCGTTGCACCGCGCCGCCTCGTTCCAAACCATAACGATGTACAACAACAACAGGGAGGAGGGTCAGCCATTTTTGTGCGGTCTGGCCACCTCCCGTTAATTCGATATGAAGAGGCTAAATATTTAACGATGAACTCCAAAAATAATCATGAACCGAAAACAATCCCCTACCTCTAAGTAGTTGTCGAACGAAGATTGTCGCGGGAAACGACGTCGCGAGGTAAAGCTCCGTATGTGTTTAATGAAGAATGTCTGAGGATGAGCGGAGTCCCCCTTCCATTGTCGTGGGAAGAAGAATGAAGTAAGGCAGGTCGGTGTTCTTTGCGTTCTTCAAGGAGGATGATGAACTTCTTTAGAGAAAAGAACGGTCCCTCTCTCAAAAATCCTCAACACAACAAAACAACCCCCAAAATAAAATAAGAGTTATTCTTATTTTATTATGACATGCCATGCATTTTAATTTTAAAAATTAAAATGCATAAATCTCAAATAAATTAAGCGTTGGCATGATTTAATGTAAAGAAGGAAGTCACATCATTTAATACAAGGGGGTTCAAATGGGAATAATAAAGGGGGTTAGGGAATTTGAAGGGGTGGGGTTCGTTTGGGCCCAACCTCACCCTAATCCTCACTTGGTTAGTTCCACAACTTCCACACATTCTTAGAAGTAAAATTTGTTCCACAAATTTTATTTACTTCACAAATTAACAACAAGTAATGAAATAAAAATAAAATTGTAAAAAAATTATATTTTTATTCTTCACATTTTTTTAACATCTCCTCCCAAGAAAACACACCTTCAGAAAAGGTGTTCCTAAGAAAATACTGGCACTGCGTTTTCATTGGTGCCCTCAGATTTTGATTCCGAGAACCAGTTTAGATGTTAGGAAAACCCGCTCATTCGTTCACTGAACGTACCCGAGCTAAAATTCGGAAATTGATTCCAGGCACACCGGGCCTCGGAATCAGGTGCCATCAGAAGCTGCATACTCATTAAATCCCATAGAAATGAAAAAAATATTTTACATGAAATTTACAGGCCTTTATAGTAGGCATATTAAATCCTAAAATGATTATCCAAGAGATTAATATAAATTTGGGTATGTTGGAGTCCATCTAGGTTTATCCTCAAGTGTCTTGTGTGATCCTCTGGGGATTCAGTATACACTAGGATTGCATTGATGAAGACTTCCATGATATGGTCTAAGAAATATTCACTGATCTGGTTCATGAGTCCTATTAACACTACTGGGATGTTACTCATGTAGAACATCGTCACCAAGTACTCATAGTGATCATAGTGACATTTGAATGTCATCTGTGGTATATCATCATCTCATAATCACAACTAGTGAGAGCCTCATATGAGGTTAATCATCAAGAACCCTCACTCCCCTCTCATCTGGTCAAAGAGGTCATCTATCATTGGTAGTGTATACCTATTATTCCTTTACACCTATTTTAACTACCTATAATACACACATAACCTTAATCTCTCATTCACCTTGTTGGTGAAAAGCACTGTGTCTACCATGGGGGAAACTATGCGACTCACACAACACTTCCTCTCTAAGTCCTATAACTACACACTTAACTCTTGATGCACTATGATATCCATTTGATATGATCACGTAGATATGAATTCCATCCTAGGATGAATGTCGATGCAGAATTCTAGCTCTCAGTGGGGAGGTAAACCCATTATGTCCACAGGAAATATGTCCTCATACTCGGCCACCACTATATTAAACTAATATACTAATGTATCCACTTCTCCAAGAGTCAAGCTAACCATGTGGTGAGTAATCGGCTGCACCCTCTTATGCCCATGATCATCTTTCTCTTCCAAGGTATCTTTTTCATCCAAAAAGGAAAACCTATTTTTTTCTATAGACCCACCACATCTTCATCCTAAAACATCCAATCCAAGCATGGAATAGATATATCCAGTCCATTAATAAGATTATTTCATAAGGTATAATTATCGTATCAATGAGATTTCATATAAAACTTTCACCTCAAAATGTCAGATCACACTATTAGAACACGGGTGAAATGACTTAGTCACCTTCTTTCGGAGTCCCTAACTGGTAGGGTCGAGAAAATGGCTCAAAAATAATCTATATGTCTCAAACTAGAGAAGTTTAAAGTAATGAATGATTTTAACTTGTGTCTATCATTACTACAGATAAAGTAGAAAAGTCAATGATCAATCCTCATATCATCCCTGGAGCATCAGGTTTATAAGATTACATAGATTTTACCTATCCTTATCCATATCCACCTACTCCCTGAACCAAGGGTAGATCACCGAGGGTGGTGTTAGTAATTTTTCAAACCTCATCGCACCTTCTTCTACCCTACTAGCTCTTATTCCCAATCCGATGGCCAATGTACCAACCTTCTCATGCCGATATCCCTATCCCGGCAGTCCCTCAACCATCTAATAATCAATTGTATGATAAGTTGGAAAATAACAAGAAATATTTCCTCAGCCATCATTGGAGAAAAACTTCATTCCCTCTACTAATTCGATCCACCTTTAGATCCCTTCACTATTTAACCTCTGTTTTAAGAACATCCCTTGAAGCATGTGACATGGTTAGAACATTGTGACTACCATCAGCTTCATATTTCGATGGTCCCAACAACTCGGTTCCCACTAATAAATTTCAATATATGTGTCTTCTATTACATAAATATTTGTATTGATAAGGCTTTCTCATGAACACCCGCATTGGTGGGAATATAAACGGATACAAATGAAGCCCTAATCTCCCAACGTAATCCCTAGTCAAAGGTCAAATTTATGAAGAACTAATAATATGCCAAATCCAAGGAGTAAAAAAGAAAGATAAGTAAACATCACTGAGCACTCCAACATGGTTGTACATTCCTATTATAGACATATAAGATCTTGTATGCATACCATTCACAACATCTCTGAATAGAACTCCTCCCTAAAGAGATAATCAAAGACAGATAAGGATATAGTTGTCTTTTCATGTGTCAAAGTCACTATGATCCACCATAGAATAGTATATCCATGAAAAAGACTCTATGTGAGGAATTCTATATGACATGAAGGTGTCCTCACAAGGATGAAAACATGAGTGACTTCCTCTTGCTAGTCCTTAGCCACCTAGGGGTCTAGATCACTTAGAATCCTAGGAGGGCACATCCTATAAAACATGTTAAACACACTCTAACAACGTGCATCCTCATCTAGCACTACCATTTCTATCTACTGATCGAAATGTGTTGGTATAGAGGGTAATACACCATGATGTTTTATCACTAGTATAAGCTCCACAACCGATGCCTCATTACTAGGAGTATCATCTTCATGATCTTGTAGGATAATACTGAGTGGATTTCTTTGTGGATGAATATTGAAATAAAACATACATACCATAGTTAGGAGATTATATCTTGTGATATTAAAATGGGACATGGAAAACATAACCATTCTTATATGATTAATTTACCAAAAATTATCAATGTAACCAATGTATTAATGTACTAAGTAGAAAGTTATGGTGTTAAATTTCTGGTGTATGGATACACCAGCCGCCACACCAACATTGGAGTTACTGACTTGAATTCCATACAAAAAACACAAAACACTATTTCCCTAAACCAATATCACTATATCTAGTCCTATGGTATAACCAATACCTATTATTACTCTCTATCATGACCCGAACCACTATGTTCACACCCGTGAAAACCCCAAGACCACTTGTAATAGGCTAGGGGATGGAAACTAGGGTAGAGTAGGCTTATCCCAAAAATTGGTGGCACTGAACTAAAGTACATATACACACACACACACATCACCAAGACCACACAATGATGATATTTAATATAACTATAAACAACACATGCATACATATTAGATCCCACAAAAAATTATGATTCTAATGTATTAAAAATTGGAAATGGGTCCAAATATAATACCAAAAAAACTATAAAGAGTTTAATCCACTCCAAGGGAAATGTACAAGTAAAATGAGAGATAAAAGTAAAAACCATAGTCTGTCAATCTCTAAATATGCTCCACCCACTCTATATCTTCCCATTACATTCATATGAGGTTCTTCATCTGCATCACACATGACACGTGTGAGAAATTCCCATGTATGGGAGAGTATTAAAATACTAAGTAGAACACCCTGAAAACACTAAATTAGATGAACCAATTATATTCATCTTAATAAAATATATAACATAAAAAATAAGATATACTCAAGAAACACACCACTCAACCAGGTTGTCATAACCAAAATCCATCCACATGATTCATCTATAAGCAATTTTTATTTTCGGATAGTCCACTCCATGAATTATTCTATCATCAGAGATACTCAATGCAGAGGTATAGATCATTGGGACCCACCCAATAAATATCAATGGTCTAAGAAGACCCTAATACTCATATAGGGGGTCATGCCCAAAACCACTAGGGGTGAAAATGAATCCAACCTAGACCAACCCACTATGTAAGGGATCATATGTCAATGATACAAAAAACCCTACTTATATGTCGTTCAAGATTGAAGATCAACACCATATTCCTAAAGGTCATGAAGATTAAAAAAAACCTATCTAGGGAATAAGGATAATAAAGGATCACACTCTAGTCTCATGGAGGGACTCCAAAAATCTATATGAGACTCGACCTCTAGAAGGGATCACAATCCTATTATGCAGATGCAATGCAACAATTTACCATCGAGGGAATGGTCATAGGGACCACATTCATCCAATATTAATCCAAACTAATGAATCTAAGATAAAAAAACACTCTTTTATGGGGTACAAGACATGTACCAAGTGGTTCACAGCGTTTCCAGTTATCCTCAAGCTCACCCGTGTGGGAAATTGTCATAGGGAATGTCATTCACAATATACATGTTGTGTAGAAGGTGTACACAATGTATAGATACACATAACAAACTTATTGTGTAACCCAGTCATGTCCTTGGACATGGGATTCTTGTGAAAGGACTTGTGTACATGTGGTCGTGTTCGTGTCCATGTATAGGTCATTCCACTGGCCATGTGCCTTTTATTATTCCATTTTACTTCATGAAGTACTCATCAAGCCAATAGGGATGTGTCACATAGCATGTGACCAAGTCCAATGGCATGTGATAATTTACTCTAATCGAAATCCTAGTGCCAAATCTGGTAGGAACATGGAGTTTAACACCGAATTAATTTCTGTGTTTCACATGAATTTTTATCTCCTTTGATATCTCTTTGACGTCTCCTTAGGCATCACTTTATCCACCACACTCACTAGAAATTGTAAATCAAGGACTGGTTATTCCTTTCGAACATCAATCTGCTGAAATCAAGACTCAAATCCACTCCAAAATCACCTTTTCAAGCCACCATAATTATTTTCCAAATATCTGGAAAAATATAACCCATTGATTAGTTCTTATTAACCTATAATCATCCCACACCATTGTCACACCTCAATCGCACCATCTTTCATGAACCACACCAATAGTATTAATCTATTGCATTGAATAACAGTCACGTAATGACTTGATGTTGTGTAATAATAAAACCCCAGTGAAAAAGGAATTTCATGTGACAAATGTGCAAAGGGTGGGGAAAGAAAACCATAATCCATTATATGTGAGAAACAACCACAAACTTTGTTCATTAATCCTTGATTCTTTGTCGAAAATGAAAACGAATAAAGAATAATAAATCTAAATGAACAATTAAAAAATCCAAAAAATTAATTCTATAAATTATGCATGTATTAATTCTTTTCATGGAATTGATCCTAAATCATATATGATTAAGAAACTAGATGGAAATAAAAAGACATTCGACCAGGAATTTGGAACTATTGTTAAGGAATAATGGTTACATAGTTTTCATTTATGAGATCATTAAAATCCGTTGGCACAATGGTCTACGATCTGATTTGGATCCATTATAATTTTCCATGACCTCATTCTTCTAATGACATATAAGTCTCTTGGGTTTAGAAGCTAATCGTAATAAAAAAGGAATAAATGTATATTTAAAGAGGAAGTAGGAAATTTTGTTGAATAGAAATAAAATAAATTCATTAATTTATTTATTTCATGCCTGAAATAATTTTTTTAAAAAATAGACATTGTCTGCATTGTTTATGTCACACATAGGGAAAATGCAAATCCTTAACTCAATGGTGTCATTGAATTTCTATTGTAGGCCAATGTTCGTCATTTATTTTAATTTTTATGGAAGGCTTTAACCATTTTCAATTTAATATAATTTAGATATTTAAAACATCTATTCCTGGAAGACTGGGCCTTATAATCATAAACCGCTTTAGTGCATGATCTCAAAAATAATCTATATAATATCCAGAATTATTACATGGAAAATATGATTCCTTACAGCCTCTAGAATAATAATCATGAAATAATTGTTTTAAATGAATTAAAATTTTATAAGAATATATTATTAATTTTGATTGAAAATTTAATGTGCTACAATTGTGGAGAAGATAGGTCATACCTACGCATGAGTGGAATTTCCATTTATCAATGATCATTATAAAAAATGTTAAATATTTATTATCATTAAATAATTAAAATTTTATTATCAATAAAATATTATTAAAAATAAACTACTATATATCATACCTGCGATGTGGGGATGAAAAATTTATCACATAGCTTCGTAGATGTATTAATGAACTCATACACATGAACGACGTTATCATTTTCTATGTATAATAATGTAAAAATGTAATATATATATTATTATTTGTAAATGACAAATATGTTATTAATGTCATTTTTATTCATCAAATACACAATTAGAACATGTTCTAAGATGTGGTGATGGAAAATGAATTACATCGGTTCATGTGGTGCTAGTCCTCTACACACACGGACAACATTTTCATTTACCAATTGATTGAAGAGTATATTAATTTTGGTTATTTTATTAAAATAATTAAATATTAGTAAATTTAATGTACTAGTGTTATTGTTTCATAATGTTTTAATAACAATTAAATTTTTTAGAAGATTAAATAGTATAAAAAATCATGTTTAAAAAGTATACCTCTACTTCAGACAACCGCTTAAGGCCTGCACAGAAATCATTCATAGGATGGACTTATAATCATTCCTATGCATCTAGGATGTTATTATTTATATATTAAATATATTTGGTTATTTATTTGATGAAAAAAACTATTTTTATTTAGGAATAAAAGATGAGACGAGGCGACCTATTAAAAAATAAGGGAGCGATACTCTTGGAATTTCATAAAGTATTAAATTAATATAAATTTATTTTCAGATTAAAATGGATAAAAATTGATAATATTATTGGATAATATGAGTATTAGTTGAAATTCAGTAATCCAATAAAATTGGAACATGTGAACATAAAATTTTTACCCTTATTTTCTTAACCCATTGTAACACATTTTGACTACTATGGTGATATCAATTTTCTAACTATTAAGGGTTTAATATAGTTACTCTAAATTTATAGATATAAAATTAATGGGACTTGGTAGATATTTTAATCTATATCTTAATAACTTGGATGGTGATAGGATTATTAGTAATTTTAATTCGATTGATAAGATTTCATTTATTTAAAAATATATTTAATATAAATTTTGGATCTATTAATTTAATTTTACATTGAACATATCATGGAGACAATAAAATACGAATATTATCCTTACAAATATCCCTAGAATGTTATATTTACCATGTAAAATTGCGAGAAACAATAATTAATTCACATTATATTACTCTATATTTATTAATATCATTTTTTACCTTTTAATTAATTTAAAACATCATCAGCATTGGGTACACATTTATTGTAATTATATAATCCCTAAAAGATTGTTATGATTTAACCTAATAAATAAAAATGAATTTTTTAAAATGAATTTTTATAACAAAACATTAAATCTTTTTATACCTATTTGAAAAATTTAATGTCTATAGAACAAATAAATGACATTTTTTGATTTTCATTACATAAAATATTATAATAGAAAAAATGTTTCAAATGGAATATAGAAATATATTGTTAGTTTTTATGATTATGGAAGAAATTTACATTACTAATAAAATTTATCCATGTGTTAGGCTTGCTTTCTAGTCTTCAGCACATAGTTTTAACACATAATTAACTGATTTTACTTCTATCCTAGTCAAAACATTTAATATGATCTCTATTCATAAGGAATAAAAGTAAAATGGACATATTTAGCTAATATGGACCTCCCAAATCTAAATATGGAACACATTTTTCACAATTAAATAATATATTTTGTTGAACTTATTATAAAATTACACCTACAAAGCTCAATGAAAAATGGTTTTTTTTTTCTAAAAAAGAAATATTGTGAAAAAACAAGTTTTCAAACTAATTATATAATTAATTAAAAATAATATATTTTTAATATTTTTAATAATAATGAAATAATTAAACAATAAAATAATTCCAAAAAGGAATTATAGTATATAAATACTTTACAATAAAATACAGTTTTCAATAAAAATCTTTATTTTACCTATTCATTAAAAGGATAATATCTTATAAAAATTATAAACATAACATTATATAATGATAATTTTTAATAAATGAAAAAATTAAATTCATTTTTTCAAATTAAAATTCTATAAATTTTAAATAATTTTTTAAAATAAAACCTTATAATATATGAAAACCAAATTTGTTTAGAAAGAAATCTTTTTTCCATTCATTATAAATATAACCTAATTTATTATAATGAATATAAATCTATAAAATATAATTAAAAATTCATTAAAATAATTTATATTACCTATGTTTTTATATATATCTCATCCACATGTGTAATATTTTTATTTTGGAGTTCTAGTTAAATCCTTCTCTTGGATAATGTTTTACAACATTCCAAATTATTTAACTTATAGAAAATCCAAAAATATACATATTAGGGTAACAATTTTACATAAAAAGAATTAAGATTCATACACTGGGGTTGAACCATACAAATTCCAAGTTTCTTATTTACTTTAGTTATCTATAATTCATATTTTTTTAATAATTGAGTGATTATATAATAGATCAAATCATCTTAAATAATCATAAAGGTTCAGTAAACATAGTTGATGTAAGGAAATATTAGTAAACCAATAGTGTAATATTTTTCCCACTCTGATTACCCCCCCCCCCCACACACACACTCAAGGTGAATAAGAGGCCCTCTAGGACTAAAAGGTGGTATTACATCTTAGTACATTTTCTCTGTTTATATCAGAATGTTTTTATAGGATTTTTTTAATGAATAATTTGAACCATATACTTTCAAAAGATACATAGATACCTATACATAATGATATGGAAATAATTGTTGAGTTGAATAAAATATAAGTTATTCATAATTGTAGAAATATAGAGGTCATATATGAATCATGAAAAAATTATAAGAAGAAGGAATATCATAAGTAATAAAAGTTTGAAACTCTGAATTAGTGAATGTAGGACCCATTACTACTAGAAGATAGAAATGTTGGATTTTATATGTGAAAATATATAAGAATCAATCCTCCATAATAAAACTGTATGATTTATTATATGTTTTTTTAATTGAATCTATTGATGATCGTTGCAATGATGTTAGGGATTATATGAATAATTTACCTAAAGAATATATCTCTAATATATTTTCATTAATTAAAAAACTAGATAGAGATATATAATAACTATAATCAGAGCATGATGAGATAGAGGATCCATTGGATAAGAAGTTATCAAAATGAAACACTATTATAGAAAATTTATATGAAACAGGAGACCATGTCTATCCTTTCAATGAACTATTCTTCGTAATAAATGAATTATTTCATATAAGTTAGAATGATAAAGATATGAATTAAAAGAAATTGTCAGAATATTACAATGAATTAAAAGATTAAATTTACATAAATAATGCTTAGGTGTAACTTAAAGCTAGAATGACAAAATAGATTGGGAGATCACTATTTAATGTGATTATAATGAATTAATTAAAACTTTTCAAGGAATATATGTTTGAAACATTCAAAAAAATTATTGAGATTATGGATCAATCAATGAAACGTTGTGAAAACATTTTCACTCTAAAAATATAAGCATTGTAGAGATGTTTTTTCAAATAGGCTATGTTCACAATAATATTTAGTGAAGACATCCATGCACTATTGATGACTCACTAAGAAATTTTTTATGTTAAGAATACTAAAATAGAGGTCATGAAAAACAAATTAATGGTCCTTGATCATCACTTTTTGTCGATGAGTATGATACAATAGGAAAAGATATAGAAGTTATACGTTTGTGAACATGAAGATATTATAAGTTTTCATGATAATCAGAAGAACAAATTAAATTTTATGTGTCTTGAGATAATTGTAAGATTGATAAAATTATATGTTACTCAGTATGAATCCCCGCAATATACTAATAAAATGAGCACCAGTGAAATTTATAGGTAGTGTCTTACCTCGCAAAATAATCATTCTATATTTAAGAATAATTAAAAATCATCCAGAGAAAAATATTCTAAGGGTTCAAAAATATGGGAACCCTATTTTGTTATAAACCTGTAAGAACTAGTTTTGATATAATTAATAATTAATAATTTATTTTTGGATATTAAAAGGTGATTAAATTTGATAAGAATCCCACCACATCACAAAAAGTTGAAGAATATAGAAATTGGTGGAGTTTCCATCATGGTTTTTGGCTGTATGATATTAACATATGTAAATTAAAAGATCAATACACCATAGAATGTTACACTCATTAGAAGATTACTAAATTTAATTTCTACATCTAGTGTGGTTATGTATTTAGACATCATGTAATTAATTATTAGAACAACATCTAAACATCTAGATAATGGTGATAGAATATATAAAGGGGAAGAAGAATAGAATTTAGTAGTAATATGGCTAAGAATGACTAACATTCATTGAGTAAGGGAAATTTATAAACATCCAGTAGATTTTATTATCATGAAATGTTCTATGGATGTTATTGATGAAGTGGTTATGAGGTTGATGAGTGATAGTTTAAATCCACCAACCATAAGATAATTAAAATTAATGGAAGAAGGCCACAAAATCTAATGAAAAGTCAACATAAGAAAGAATTTATATATTCTTTATGAGAAAAATAATTTTAATTTTACATGGCTTAAATAATGGACAACTCCACACCAAATAAACATCTCTTCAATTTTGGATGGAAAGGCCACATCAAGGATAGTTTTTAGAATTCCATTACAAATAATTTTGGTTGATGTTGGATTGTGACACAAAGTAAATTAATATGATAAATAAACAAGAAAATATGATTGTTAAAAGAGATCACTAATTATGAGGGTGAGGTACACCAAAAGTAACGACAAAAAGGTATTATACTAGAAGTTATGAAACTATTTGGGAGTCATAATATTGCTAAGAAAATTCCAACAAATTGAATAAAAATATTAACTAGGAATTATTATTTTTGAATAATAAAATAAATTAATATGAATATATAATTTTTTTGAGAACCTGAAACATATGTTAAAATAAAAAGATAAATATGTTCTAACACAAGTATAAAATAAGTTTTTATATTTCAAAATTTTTGGGGTCTTAACATCAAATGCCTCTCAATTTTATTTCAAGTGAAGTGAAATTTTTTTCATTTATTTTATTTTAACCCACATGGTAATTTTTTTTCAAGTTTTTTTTAAAAAAAACATAGAAATTAGTCTAAAAAATCGCAATTAGATGAGTTTTTCACAAAATATATACAAAAAAATATTTAAATATTCAGTTTTCATAAAGTTTTATCATCATTTATTGATTAATAGACATAAAAATGAATTTTTCATTGAATTAAATTAGAAAATAGCATCCTTTTAGTACAAAAATGGAACTAAAAATAAAAAATAATAGTAAAAAAACATGAAAAAACATCACAATATTAAATAATTTTAACTAAACAATTTGAAATTCTTGTTTTACAAAATATATTAAAAATTAAGTAAAACCAAATTAATCTTATGTAATAATCTACCCATACACTATATATGATATTTTTCAATTGTTAATTATATTAAATAGGGTCATCAAAAATATAAATGTTAAAAAGAAATAATTTAACATGTATACATTATAGCTTCCAAAACATTTAAAAATGAAATTATCCTTTGAAATATGAAAATTATGTATTATGTAATGTAGTATGTGTAAAGGGTTATCCTTCCATTGAACATTGATTGTATGAGTTATATGTTTAAAGGTTTATGATAAAGTCTAATGGAAACACAAGGAGGAAATAATGACCTTGACCAGTAAAATCATACTCTATGAATCCAATTTATCAGATATTTCATCATAAATAAAAACACTGGGATATCCATTGATAAATACCAATATGATATTCAATAACTAAATCACAAATAATACCATTAATTAGACAATTTCAGTCTCATATTGATCATGTCCCAAAGGATGTATACCAAACCACCCAATGAAAATCTCACTAAGGAGAACCTTACCCCTTAGGTATTTTATTTGTGTAATAAAGGAATTTGTATATTGACCCAAATATTATGAATTTTTATTTTATCTTAATTATTCCATAAATATAGTTATATCATTTTTAATATTAATATTTATATGATTAAAAAATGAGTTTGATAAAAATTAGTTATTGATATAATGAAAAACAGTTTTTTATTTTTCAGAAATGTATTGTTTCAATTTGGGAACTCTATTTCAATGAATATATTACTTATATATATCATTAATATATTAATAAAGTATTACTATGACGTCTTTTTATTAAATATATAGTATTACATAATTTTTTGAATTGATAAATTATTTTTATAATTGTTATAATAGTTTAATTAAATAAAACTATATTTGTAAATAAATATTAATTTTTACTTGAAAGTACTCATAAGAGATTATTTGGATAAAATAAATATATTTTTTCTCAAATCAGCACATAAAAATTAGGAAATGGTTATTTTTTCATAACCTTTTGAGATAGTGGAATATTTGGTTCAAAATTAAATATTGTATAAATATAGGACATGTGCTACGACATCATATTGTCTCAAAGGATGTGTAATGTATTAAAAGAATGGGTTCCATGACCAAATATATATGACTTCTTTGAATTAATTTTTTAGGTTATTTGATTTTATTTATAATCCTATAATGAATCCTCCAAATCCCATATCACATTTTATGGTTTTAAAATCAAATCTTTGTTAGCTTGAATCACATTCACCTCAGTAAGGTTATTATATTGATGAGATACATACATAAACATGAAAAATAATGATTAAAATATTACTTTTGATGAAATTATCGGAATAACCATGGGAAGGTTTCTTGTTTTTGTTATTTTATCATATATTGCACAAAACATAACTTTTTAAATTAATACTAAATTATCAACTATTTTTCTAAGAAAACCCACAGAAAATCCCATTCATATTCACTAAGAACCCTTATATAATGAAATTAACTAAACCTTACCAATCTATATTCCTCTTAATGTTCATCGAATCTCTTATAAAGATCTACCCAATCTTTTATAACATCCCTCCGATGAAAAGGGACCCAATCCTTCACCAATTTTTTCATGCACCCCTTTTACATTATCCATTTGTACTAAAAATTCCTCATGATAGGATATGTTTAAAAAAAATCCCACTTATTTTATTTATGATGATCAACTGATTATAGACACTTTTAACAAGAATTTACCCCCTACATGAACCTTTAAGTACCCCCATTATAATACAAAAACTTCTCTATAATTTTCCATGAAAAATAATTATGTAGTGAATTACCATACTCATTTCCACTCAAGGGTATTCACTGAGAGGTACATATACATTATTGAATTGTCACCACCATGAATTTAATCTCACAATCCGTAATCATGTGATTAATTTTGATGAAACATTATCCTATGTTGAATTATCTATGTAACACACTTATGGATGCACATGATATTAAAGTGATGGTTTTTTCCTAAAATAAATAGTCCTTTAAAGAATTGGGTAATTTGTTAATATCATGAGATTATATATGTGGTTCACATTAATTTATCCTATGAACACTATATTATGATTTATGGGTAGTTATCATTGAATAATATTTATGTTGTCATGTTTTTATGATGTTTCATCATTATTTTGTTTCTATTATGTTATCATGTTATTCAATGCCTTGTTTTTCAATAGTATGATTATCATCCCTCTTGTCACACTTTGATATAACCCATGGATCATATAAACTACTATAACACATTATATATATTAATTATTTCCTTACTGGGATTTACTTATTAACACATTCTTATATACATCCCCTTGTTATGCATTGCGGTTTTATAAGAAATATTTAATTTTATTATCATGTTAAAAAACATTACAGTAATTTAATTGTATTTGTATTGACTTTTTTTATATGTACCCACTTCCCCCAAATAAATTAGTCATTACAATATTTTGGGTTTTTTATTATGTGTACCATTATGTAATAGAAAATGAATTAAATTATACTAAAAGATATGGGATCTCATAATTGGTATCAATGAAAAGTCCAGTTATATTTGGGATTAGAAATATAAAACTCTCATGGAAGTATAATTAAGCAGGATAAACATATGAAAACATCCATAAATTTTGGTAATTTATATATTCTGTGGGTTCCAACCAAATACCACTAGTTTTGGATAATGTAAGTAGATGTGGGAATGAAAATATTTACATAGGGGTAGTAAACCTAAATAGGTTGAATTGATCTGGACATGATCACTACATAGTGAACAAAAAATAGCTTTGTTGTACACCAAGTTTGAAACTCCCAAAGGATTTGCTTCTATAATTTACAAGCTCCTTACAACCCATTATTAAGGTAAAAAAATTCCCATAAGATTTTATGTTTTTAAACAGATCATGGATAAAATTTACTAAAACGATGAAATTCATGGGTGAAAAAATATATATCTTTTATTATTTATCAAATTATTTATCTGGGTTTCCCATTTAAATTTTAAATATTAATTATCCCAAATTTTACCATCGTTTTTACCCAAATTTTTTTAAAAGGGAGAATCTGAGTCAAAAACTAATGTGATTGGTAATATTATGGCTTCCAAAATGAGATACACAACCTAGTCAGAGAATGGGTTAGGAAATTAATGATAATAATTTCTAAAAACCACCTTAAATCCTAGAAGTTGAATATAACTATAAATACGGAATCTAGTTCTATGTGTTTATTCGTATCATGAAACATTAGTATAAATATTCAGATAGCACCTGAAAACAAGGAATTTGTGTTATTATAGATGATGGTGAATGGTTGAATTATTAAATCACAGGTTTATAGATCATCCTCTATCTATATGTGATAGATTATTATCTTTGAAGTCATTTTTAAACCCCCTTTAGTGGAATATGATGTCTTTCCTGGTATTGTTTAGGTGTCCTTATTTGTGGAAGGAACAAACTGTTAATACAATGAAATCACCCTATGTATTAAAATTTTCCCTTTGATTCTACATGTGTCCAAGGGGAGGATGAGTTTTATTTGGTGCCAACATCTGAATTATGGATATTATTTCCTCTCAATAGATCTTATCTATCAAAAAATATTGATACTGAATAAAATATCATCCTTGATTTCATCCGCATTATAAGGGATGTCACTAATGTGTTTCTCCAATAATTTCCCCATCTTCCTCTATATCGTGATGTTGTGTTTTTAAATAAGATCATTCCTAGAGATTTTTTAATATCCATTACTCTATATAGAATTATAGTGGTTGAGTGTGAGGATTTTAAGAAAAAATACAATAGAATATATATAAAGGGTTTATACACACAAGTGCTTCACCATGGGGTGCACCAGTCCTCTTTTTTGGAGAAGGATGGGTAGAAATTTCTCTATAGTGTTTATCATTATTTTAATAGGATTTTGATATATGAAAAGTTCTAGTTTCCTTGGATTTATGACTTATTTATTCCACTTCAGTGAACCCAATATTTACCTACTTTGGAGATTTGGAAAAGATATTATCATGTAAAGATGAAGAAGGATGATATCAACAGGACTAATATTCATACAATATTTAAGAACATTGGATTCATAAGGATGTAATTTGGACTAACCAATTCCCTATAATTATTCATGGACATAATGAATAGTGTCTTCATAGATTACCTTGACAATTTTGTTATAATAATTATATATTATACTCTTATCTTATGTAAATTCCAATTGGAACATTAAGATAATTTAAATACTACATATAAGACTATGATAAAGGAAACATTATATTAAATGTATAGTAATTGTGACTTTTGGTTTGAGAAACAAACATTATTGTTGAATTTTGTCATAAAAAAAAGAATATTTTTGGACTTTTCAAAAAAACATAAGAAATAAATGAATGGACCATACTAAAGTCTCTGATGTAAATCCATGGTATATATGGATTAGATGGGTAACATCGACAATTGGTGAGAAAATTTGATGCTTTTTAATCCCACTAATCACACTTATTTAAATGGGAATCAATATTTAATGAACTGATAAATGTGAATAATGCATTTTAGATATATATAAGTGGTCAATCGCTACACCTATTCTCACATTACCCACCAGTGGGGAATGATTTATCATCTACATGGATTTTTTAAAAAAAATGACCAGGATGTGTAATCATCCAAGATTTAGAACTGATAACATATTCATATTGGAAATTAATGATACATTAGTATATTGACATAACACATGATGTGTATTATCAGTAGGGATATTAAAAATGATGATTTTATGGAATTATTTCTATAGGGATATGTTTTATATTAATATTTGGATCATAAAATCCTCAAGAATATTCACATAAAAGGATTTCAATAAACACCAATGAATGTTGTTAAACAAGATTATATAGTATGGTTGTTTAATATATTACTATACTAGGATGGTAAAACAATTGGTAGACGCTGCATATAAAAGGTCCCACAACATTGTCCATGATAAAAATTACAAGGGATCTAATATTTTTTTGAAATGAAATTGAAATACATGGGTATTGTAAAAATATAAACATCTTACATTATTCAAATAAATTCTCAAATATCTCTTCTTCAGAGGATAATAGTGGACCAAAAATATGAGGAGGTTTTATAGAATAATTTAGTGAATATTCTAGAGCTTAACATTGCTGGAGAAAGACATATAATGTATGGAACCCTAATTTGTGTCCCATAATATCCAGAATTGGATACTGTTCTTTGACATGATGTGAATAGACAATCCATAACTATATATGAAGGAAGTACTATGATTAATATATATTTTAAGAAAAATTTTAGCTGGGATATCATTAAGTTAGAGATTACAGAGTTTGAATCCTGATGCTTGGTATGCCAAGAAGTCAGAGAGGAATGACATAAGTCTACGTGTATGATGTATCCATTACACAAAAATGCATGGAAATGGTAAACCATAACCATATATTTCATCATTGGATTATTCATGATACATAATGATTGTAACGACATTTTTATAATTGTCAACCGCATTAACAAGATATCACATTTCATTATTATCATGGAATATTTTTCTCATGACTGACTAATTAAGATATTCCAAAGGGGTGAGGTAAAACATGATGGAGTTTAACTCCGAGTTGTATCTTATTAAGATATGAGGATTTACTATTGGTTTTTGAGAATCCATTGGGAATATTTTGATTCAAAATTGATATTCACCACAATTTATCACTGTCAGATAGATTTTTAGTCTAAAAGGACTATTTAATATCTAGAGGATATGATCTAATTATGTTAAACATATTTCCATGGATATTGGGATAAAAAACATCCCCTAGAGGAGTTCTCATATAATAGTAGTATCCATTGAAGAATTCAAATGGAAACTTATGGGGATCTGTATTACAAGAGGTTTTGGAATCCTATGTTCTATGATGATTTTAGAGGGGAGAAACTAATTGGAACTAATATTATCCTTGAGGTGATATAGAATGTTTAAACCATTCAAATTCATATAAAATCCATACAATGTTATTATAAAATCTATGCTGACAATTTTTAAAGTGATTTATAGTTATCGTTCAATGAAAAAGTGTTCCATTTTTTATCTCCACAAAATAATTTCAAAAGGTTTTATAAGAATGGAATGCTTAGTCTTAGATATATTGAGCCCTTCTAAATGATTGATCCTATCGGAGTAGAGTCCTTTCAACTAGATGTCCCACTAAAACTATCTTATATACATGATGTGTTCTATGCATCCCTATTGATGATGTATATACCATACCGATCACATGTTCTAAATAAATTGTTAGTACTATTGTAGAATTATAAATCATTAGATCATAATTTTGTGAATACATAATATTATGGATACAAGGTTCTATGAAACATGAAAACTCACATGGTTAAGGTGTTTAGGTGGATTCAAAATCTTGAGGAAGCGACATGGCAACTGGAAGATGTGATGAAACACCAAAAAAATTTACTTTATGAACAAAAAAAAATAAGTGATATATTTTTTAAGGGGGGAGTTTTGTAATTACCCAAAAAATTTAAAATTAAATTCCATTTTTATATGAGAAAATAAATTAATATTATATATAGTTATATAAAACACATTCACTAATTTGGTTATTGTGGAATGTTATATCTTATTGGGTTTTAACAGAATATCAGTAATTACAAAAATTGATAATATATACATTGATTAGTGATCACATGAGTAGTTTATATAAAGTTTTATTTTATTAATTTTATAAACCCTTATAAATCTTCTAATACCTAAAAATATTATATGTTTTTAAAATAAATTATTCGTAAACATGTCTCACATCAAAATTACCATGGGTATTATATTAATGATCATGGACCAAAAATATTTAAAATAATTAAAACCACTTCACATTGGTATACACCATTGGGAAAACCATGGGAATGTTTTTTGAATAGATTACATTAGGAAAATGATTCATAAAACAATGTTTTGAAATTAATAGTAAATTAGCCTATACATTATTATATGAAAACACAAAAAACGCATTCTTCATTCAAAAAATACCCATGTAGCATGTCATTAGTCTTTAATTCTAAATTATGATTCCTACCAAGGTTCCCCCAAGCACTGAAGTGAAGTTCCAAGTAGATCATGCTAGTACACTAAGAGGGGATGAATCAGTATATACATGTTTTAATGTTTTATTTTTAGTGATGTTTTCTCCATATTAAATTATAACATTTTAACCAATTAAGATGAATATATATTCCCTATAAACCAAAAAAATTATACCACATGAAATACATATTGTAAATTATGTACATCACAAAATATTTTTATAAGGATCTCCCATGATTCGGGTTATTACAACCTTGTTGTGTTCCGCATGATCTGAGACACATATTCTCTACTATAAATCAATCAATAATTTCATTTGGCTCATTCAAGTATCATCACTGATCTATGATGGGTAAATATTACACATATTCAAATTCTTATTTCTTCCCACATGTGTAATTTATACTAGAGTCCCACCAATGTTATTTATACTAGAATCACACAATTTTTTATACTCATATCCCACCAGTATTATTTATAATATCATCCCACTATAGTTAAAAGAAACAAAAATAAAAAAATGATAATGTTCACACAAACTTCCGTATTCAAATGAAATAAAAAATTTCTTCTATTCAGTCAGAATGTCCAAAGCAACAAAAGAGGGGGTAATTTTTTTTTAAATTACCTTACACAATTCAGATTTTTGAATCCCTATTGAAATTATAATGATTTTCAGTATTGTTCTTATGTATGAAAAAGTGAAACGAATATGCAGAAGTAAAGAAGACAAATTTTTATAGTGGTTTGGGGAACAATGATCCACTAGGCTAGTCCACCAATTATTCTCTCTATGTACTTTGTGATTTCACTAGAACAAGTCCTCTTATAACAAGACCTCCAATCCACAATTGAGTACAAGAAGTTGAAACCTTTACAAATAAAACTAAAACAAAAAAGTCTTCTGGTTCAGTAATAAAGAACCAATATACACATCTTATACTAAGAATATGATACCCCACCACAACTGAGTATGAGTAGTCAAAACATCAATAAATTGGAATTGATCTGTAAAATAGTAAGGTTTGACTTCACAATTTCCATAGTAAATAACTAACAATTTATGGATCTTATTCCTCATAAATGAATTTCTTCGAGAAAGAATAGTCTGAGGAGATCTTCTTTGCACAATGATCTTCAATAAAATTGCAACTTCATGTAAGAAAAATGAGGTTGATAGTGATGATAACATTGAAAGTTTCTTCTATTTTTCAAATGATCAAGATTTGATCAACTATAATAGCAGCCCATAAAAAATTTTTCAGTGTCAACAACTATTCTCAAATATATACATTCTTACTTTTTCACGGCTCTGTAAATAATAAATAGAGTATGTGATTTCCTTTGATATTTATAGATCTGAAATTCTTTCCTGATTGATTACGGGAATTCAAATCTTAATCAAATATTACCTTAAGAATCCAAGTGGTTCTATGATAAAAAAGGGTTCTTTGAAACAGATCATAATGACCATTGAATTAGTCATTAACTCTTATTAAATCATTATAGTTGATTTGAATAAGGAACATTACTTAACACATCACTAAAGTTGAGAAAATCGCATAGGATCAAGCGCCGTAGCGTAGGGTTCTTTTACCAACATACAGTTTACTAATCATACTTTCATTTGCGTAACGTAGGGACATCACATAGGGTTGACGAACTATACATTTCTATATTTCCTAAATGTGAGGTTTATGAATAGTATTTCCAGATTCCAATATAGGGTTACTGATCCATATGAGATCTTCTAGGAATAGCATTGGGATGATGATCCACATGTACATTGTTCATTATACATTTGAAATGGAAACTTTTTGACATGGTGTAGGGATAATGATCCATTTGTTTTCTGTTCCCAGAAGTGTAACATAGAGATAGAAATAGTGTTTATAGAGAAAATCCCATAACGTTAGAGTTCCTTTGATATGAACAAAATTTCAGAAAAACTTACGCATAAAAACTTCAATTGAAAACAAACAAGTATATTTGTGAGCATAAAAATCATCATTAATTATATAGTATTTTTGTGACAATAAATGCCCAAAAATCTCACCCATTTGATGATTAAAAACACATAAAATAATCTATATACGTAAATAAAAGATTCAAGTATATTTTGTAAAGATTTTTGTGATTTTCATTGCAAAAATAACTTGATATTAATTGTATATCGTTTTTACATATGTATCTCAATATCCCTGATCTATCTACATCTCCCCTTTCCAACTATCTCCCCAATTCATCTCCATCTTCCCCTTCTTGTGATATCAAAAGAAACATTTGATAGGAAAAAAATACATATACCACATTAATGTATCCTTGAACTATAAAATAATAGTTACTAAAAATATTAAGTGAAATAAATGTAGGAATGGAAGTTAAGAATTTAATGTAATGAAAATCATCACATCATCAAATAAAAATTATAAAATTATAAAATCAATTAAATGATTGAGTTTATTTATCAACAACAATCAACAAAGAGAGGGTTAAAAGGAGTGTATTTCATCTGGTTCTCCAGACACTGTGGGTTCAGCAGGTGGGTGAGAAATGGATTCAATTGCACTGGTAAGCTCTATGATCTTCATAATAAGACTCTAGAAGTGGTGGTTGAATGCTTCTGTCAATAGTTGGAGAAACTTACTTGAGTCCAGGACAAACCTCATTTTTTCAAAATGATTGATCTTCATGAATTCGTTCATTACCTCCTCTAACTGAATGAATGAATTCAACTTGTCTGTAAGTCGAGTCACCACCAGTCCCATCCATGAATCTTTTGAAGAGAGAATAATCCCTAGGTGTTGTTGATTGTTAATCAGAACATTAAATGGTGTATTTTCACACTTAAGAGTGTACAGTCTTTCATTAATATCATCCAACACTATTGTAATGGCTTCAAACCTTTTTATAAGATTTGGAGAGGTTTGTTTAGCTGGGGACGAGGGACTTGCTCTTTCCTTAAGAGATTGAAATTCTCTCACCACCATTCTCTTAAAATTTTCAAACTCATATTTATTCATAGTTTCACCTTTCATAGAATATATCTCCCTAGATAGCATCATTATGAATTCCCTAAGATCTCCCGCTGAAATGTGATTTTCTTCAAACTGTTCAAAGTGAAGCTTATGAGCTTCAAATTCTGCTATGGGCATTGTAGTTAGTTTATATCGCTAAAAAAATTTCTTTTCTACTTTTACTTGTTCTCTTAGTAAGGCATTCTTATCATCCAATAGTCAAATACAGATTTGCGGGGCATTGGACACTGGGTCCAATTATTTAGTTTGTTCTCCTGCATGTTCAGAACCAACCACAACTAGGCTTATATAACGATTCTTTTCAGGAATTTTCCTCTAAAAAAATTCACCTATTGCCATTGAATCTAGACAAATCATTGAAATATTAGTAGGGTTGGGATGACTTCTATTGGATTTTCCTGGATTTGAGCCTCTTGCACAACTTTTTTAACCAGCTCACCCTATTGATCCTTAGGTTCTTGTACATCTAGCACTTCATCCACGACATCTAGTATAACAACAAGTGTTCTTATTTGCTTGAAAGTAATTAATTATTCCTATGTTCTTGATCCACAGCCCTCCTCTGGAATCTGTGTCATAGAGACAACTGATGGAATTAATCTTTGCTCCACCTAATCACCAGCCAACAGATTTTTCTATTCCTCAGCACCAACATGTAATAAACTATTGCAATAATTTTTCCATAAAAATCCCATCTTCTTGACCACCCACAAAGTCAAATTATTTTAGTGGTGGAACCTATGTTCACAAAAAAAACTAGCCACCTTTCCTTTTTTCCTTAAATGTTTGGAGGGAATTTTACCATAGGGATAGTATCACATATTTGATTCAGGATGACAGAAATGTCTAATATATCTTAGTATAAACCGAAGAAATTTATTTCGATGTCTTTCAAAAATAAAAACATCACATACATATCCGGATATAGAACCTTCTCTAGCTCTTCCATCCAGTGCAGTATAAAAGACTATATTAACATCATCATAACCGGTATATCTGGAGTCAGTTCATTGGACATGATCTTAATGATGATTCTTGTTATGAATAATGAAAACTTTATAACCTATGAGGGATACTTACCATAAAAAATTTTCTTTAAATCTAAATGGAACTCCCCCTAATGGGGACAATGTTGTTCCTCTCTTATCCTAACTAAAATGGAAGAGAATTATATGTCATTAACTTTAGAAATCACTATTTCTTCCTCAAAACCAAAACTGAAAGAATAATTTTTACAGGATTCCTTAACATATAGTGTATACACAATCAGTTTATTATCTTCTCTAAATATAAACTCTATCGCTTGATACATAATTTCTTTCTTGAGAGATAGATTTTATGAATTCAGATAGATAAAGTCAATTAACTTTCCTAAAAGAATTCTTTTGGCTTTCTTCTGCAGATTGAGAGAGAGCTCTAACTCTGCATCATCTGATCTCCTTGAGTTATCCATCATCTGAAGGTTTCTGGTATGATGTTTTTAAGGTTTATGGTTTGAAGGATTTGTGAGAGAGGTTCAAGAGAGAGTGTGCTTGATTAACTGATAGGATGTTTGAGAGGGAATGATGAGAGCGGAAGAATGCAAACACTGTACTCGCATCGATTTAGATGATACTCATTAACTTAAAAAAACTTTTTATTTTATTACATTCTTGAAAAAGAAAAGTAATGTTACATTTTCCAAAATTATTTAAATAAATAAATATTAGGACATTTTTAATGTCTATTAATGAAAAACTAAACGAGCACTTAATGATAGAGTAACTGAATTTAAATATTTATATAAAATTAATTAATCCTAAATTCCCCATAATAAAAACAAAACATTCCTTGGGAAATGGTTTAGTGAAAATATCAGCTAATTGATAGTCAGTATTAACAAATTACAATGATATATCCTTTTTAAGAACATGATCTATTAGAAAATGATTCCTTATATCAATTTTCTTAGTCCTCGGGTGACTTATTGGATTATTTGAAATAATTATAACCCTAGTATTATCACATAAAATATTTTTACTAATAAAAATTATTCTAATGTCTATTAGAGTGTGTTTCATCCCCAACACTTGTGCACAACAACTGCCTGCATATACATATTCCACCTCAGCTGTTGATAGTGCAACTAAGTGTTGTTTCTTACTTGACCATGATACTAAATATTTTCCTATAAAGGGACTGGTAATTGATGTGATTTTTCTATCTAATATACAACCACCAAAAACCATATCTGAATATAAAATTAAATTTAAATTAGACGTTTTGGGGTAATGAAGATATTGGAAAAAAATTTATTTTATTTATCTAAAAATTCTTTTAACATCAGTAAGATGTGATTCTGTAATATTTTATTGAAATCTTGGACAAATAAATACTAAATACATAATATCTGTCATGATAGTAGAAATATACAATAAACTAACAATCATGTATCTATATAACTTGTTTTCCACTGGTTTTACAGCTTCATCAAAATCAATTTTTACATTAGTAAAAATAGGACTTGTATACGTCATATTATTTTTAAGTAAAAAATTATCCATTAAATCAATAATGTATTTCCTTTGATTTAAAAAATTTCCAATTTTTTATGGTAAATTTGAAGTCCTAAAAAGATGTTCAATTCTCCCCTCATAATCATTTCAAATTCTTTTTGCATTAGATTTGAGAAATCATTTCAAATAATTTTATTAGTTGAACAAAAAATTACTTCATCATCATATATTTGAACTAATAAAATATCAGAATAAACTATTTTCTTAAAAAGTATTGGGTCTACCAGACAAACGGTAAAATAATTTTTCAAATGAAAATAACTTAATCTTTCATACCAAGCTCCAGGTGCATGTTTAAGGCCATAGAGCACTTTAGAATGTTTAAAAATAGAATCTGGTTTTTGAGAATTTTTAAAACCCGGAGGTTATTCAACATAGACGTCATCCATTAAATAACCATTTGAAATGGTAGATTTTACTTCCATCTGATATTATTTAAAATTCATATGAGATGCATAGGATAAAAAATTCTAATGGTACCTAATCTAGCTAAAGGGGAAAATATTTCATCATAATCTATAACTTCTTCATGATTGTATCCTTTAGATACTAATCTAGATTTATTTTTAGTTATTGTTCCTTCATCAACCTATTTGTTTTCTAATGACCCGTTCAACTAAATTTCAAACTTCATTCCTCTTAATTGATTTGTCTCTTCTTGCATTAAAAAAGTACAGCTTTCATTTTCTAAGGCATTGTATATTGACATAGATTCTAATTGAGATAGAAAGGCTGAAAATTTTTCTATGTTTCCTAAACTTGTTCTAGTTCTAATTTCTATGTCTAGGTCTCCTATTACAGTTTCTATGGCATGATTATTTTAGGTTCTATTCTATCTAGGTGAAACACTAATTGGTTCAGTAGTATCATGTTCTTTTAAACTATACTGAGTTTTATTATATTCAAAATCATCTTTCATGTTTTATAGTATCATGTAATCATTAGAGTTAGTAATTTCATCAATCTGATCATTTTATTTATTGAATGGGTCAGTTTTATCAATATTCACATGAACAAAATCTTCGAAAATCCAGGAATTTTTATAAATACTCTATAAGCTTTAGAAGTAATAGAATATTCTGAAAATATTCCTTCTTCAGATTATTGATCAAACTTATCGAGATTATCCTTGGTGTTCATGATATAAACTTTCCATCCAAAAACATTAAAGTACATTACTTTAGGATTTCTATTAATCCAAAGTTCAATGGGTGTCTATTTGAAAATTGTTCTATTTAATACATTATTCATTATATAGAAGGTTGTTCTTATGGCATCTTCACATAAGTAGGTAGGAAAACATTATTCATTTATCATAGTCTTAGATATTTCTTAAATAGTTCTATTTCTTCTTAAAATAATTCCATTTTATTGAGGTGTTATTGGTGTAGAGTAAGTGTGTTTAATACTTAGATTTGGTAAAAGGAAATTTATTGACTGAATCTCAAATTCTCCACCACAATCACTTTATAATGAAATTATTTTAAGACCGTTTTTGTTTTTCATAAATTTTCAAAAACATTCAAAAATATTGAGCACTTAAATTTTCTGTTTCAGAATATTAACCCTTGAAAATCATGAATAATCATGAATTAAAACATATAAATATAATTTACCAGAAAACTAGATATTTTTGATGGTCCAAAAAAATCCATACAGATAAGTTCTAAAGGATTTGATGTAGTAATTTTGTTAATTGATTATATGGAAAACTTGTGTTGTTTTCCAATTTGACATGCATCAATGAATCTATCACTATCAAATTTAAGACTAGGAAAATAAAAAATTAATTGATTCTTAGATAATTTATTTAAAGAATATATATTACAATGACCCTATCTTCTATGCCAATTCCATGACTCATTTACCTTAGCAATCAAACCATTTAAATTCTTTTTACCCAAGGAATTTCAATCCAAAGTATAAACATTATCAGTTCTATGTGACTTAAATTTAATCATCTTATCTTTAAATACTAAATAAGAATTTTTAGAGAAATCAATATAATATCAATCATCAATGAGTTGAGAAATACTTATTAGGTTGTGCTTTATCCCTTGTACATATAGTACCTTGTTGACTGAGATGGTTTTTTGATCTCCAATAGTTCAAAGTCCAATTATCTTTTCTTTGGCATTATCAATAAATGTAACTAGATCTTAATATATTTGAGTTAGTGTATTGAAGTTTATTGAGTTTCCACTCATGTTCCTTGAGAACCCACTGTCCATGTACCACACAATGTTTCTAGTTGTATAACCTATTTCCTACAAAATCAATTAGGCAAGAGTTTGTTTTTGTACCCACATCATCTTGGGACTCACTGTGTCAGCTAGTAGAGTTCTCGGGACCCATATCAACTTTTTTCCATAAATCATATCATTTATTTAATATAAGAATTTAGGAATAAAATCTATTTTAATTCCACTTATCTAAGGATTTCTTAAGAAACCATTTTTTGATATATGACCTTTTGTTCCACAATAATTACAAATTACACATTTTGAGTTAGGAACAAAATAAATCTTATAAAGCTTGGGGTTTTCACCCTCACATCATATACCAAATTTTTTCTTTCTGATTACATTCATTACAACAATTTAATAGAAAATATTTTCACCTTTAGTAAAAAAGAGAGAATCACTTTTTTAAGTTTCTACTTCATCTTATTAATATTTGATCCAAATTTCTTGATCAACATTGTTTGTAGTAGATGAATTGAATTTTTCATTCAACTCATAATTTTTATTAGTAATGTGTCTCTTTCTTCTAATACTAAACTACGAATATTCATTAATTATTTATGCTTCTTTAGTAAGGAATCATATTTTTCATCTTGCATTCAAAAATATGTAGATAAATATTAATTTGAACAACTACGAGAATAAAAATTAGGGGAATAATAGGATTGTACCTCTTCTTCTTCTATAGTCCTAAAACACATGTTGGATTTTAGATTCTATAGTTTATTTTCCGAATCAGCTTCCGAAGAGCTATTGGAGTCTTCAGATACACTCCATATAGCCTTCATTATTCTTTTCCATTTATGAACATAATCAACAATTTTGTGATAACTAGATCAAGTGATTTCCCTCGATATTTCTAGATCCAAAATTCATGCCTTATTGATCTTGGGAATTAAAATATGAAACGAAAATTACCTTAATAATTGAAGTGGTTCCTTGAGAAAAAGGGTTCTTTGAAATAGATCATAACGATATTTGAATCAATCATTAACTCTGATTAAATCATTCTAGCTAATTTGAATATGCAATGCATATTCATAGATCACTACCATTGAGATAACATCATAGGGTCAAGCTGCGTAATGTAGGGTTATTTTACCAACGTACAGTTTACTAACCATACATTGAATTTTGTAACGTAGGGATGTCACGTAGGGCTGACGAACCACACATTTCTATATTTTTTGAATGGAATATTTATGAATAGTATTTCCGAATTCCAATGTAGGGTTGTTGATCCATACACAATCTTCATTGTGTGGCATATGAATTATGATTCTTACACACACTATTCACTATACGTTTTACATAGAATATTTTCAACATAGCCTAGGTATAATGATCAATACATTCACTATTCACAACAACATAACATAGGGATGGAAATAGTATTTTCAGATTAAATCTCGTAATGTTAGAGATCCTTTGATATGAAAAAAAATACCTGGAAAACTTACTCATAAAATCATTACTATAAAACTAACAAGGGTATTTGTGAGCATTAAAATCATCATTAATTATATAGTATTATTGAGACGATGCATGACCAACACCTTCCTATTTGATCCATTGAGAGAAATTGACTATACACTTTCTGACTTAAAATAAATTTCATCATAATTCCATAAATGTAATCAATAACACTGTATGAAATTAGTCCCAATAGACTATTTGGATTAATTAGAAGATATAACTTATAATTCATCTCACTTTTATATCATAATGAATGACTATTGATTCCTCGACACACTATAAAATGTATTCTTCCCCACATTAATAATTTTTTTCAATTTATCTCAATCATACATGGGGTTCTCATCAACATATGTAATTGATTAATACATGTAATCATTCGAACTATTTTTATGTATTATTTTTTAAATAAAAAATTCATTACGCCTTATTTTTTATTTTTGTTAACCTACATTGTACTAAACCTTCACAAAAACTGTATTTGTTGTATATCCTGCTTTTTTATTTATTAAATAGAGTACATGCATGTATTATGGGAAATTTTTATGTTATTTTAATAAATTAGAGCATAAAATCATAATATTAATCTAGAGAAAATAAAAATATGATGCTTACTTCTTCATATAAAAATATGCGTGGCACAATACTTCATAATGCTATGAAGCATGAAAAACTCTACTACATTTTCATGTAAGGTTTTGTAAGTGGATACTCTATTAAATTATCAGATAGCTATATATGTTTTACTATATTATCTCATTTAACACATTCACTCTATATCATGCATGTATTATATCATATTCACAAAATTCTAATTCCATATAAAAAATGTATATGAGGGATCATAGAATTGTGTAGCTTTCTGGATCATAGAACTCTTCATGTAGATAATTTTATCTTATATAGAAACACTAGCTCATTGAATATGTCAAGCTTCATGCAGCCCTAAATACATAAGCATAACATGATAAATCATGAAATCATTATATGATTAGAGAACACCCATGAGTGTCAATTTTGGATCTCTAAAAAATCCCTCTTAATGTTCACAAATATTATTATTAAAAATTGTGTGAGTTGAGGGATTTATTTTTGAGAATCACGAACCTAGATTACCTAGAGTTAGCACCTATTTATTACCTTAACATTTCATGTGCACCACCTTAGCTCATGCTTCACAATGTTGAGAATTAAAATCAGCTAAAATGAATCATATTTTATTGGAAATAACATTTTCACCTACCTTTATTTCACTATGTCAACGCATTTTTGTTTCTCATGAAGGAAAAATAAGATTCATACATGCCTTCGATCATGTTTGGATCTCAACTTAATCATCACGTGTCTTAGGAAAAATTCTAGTACATCTCGAATCATTAAGTTCTTCACTATTTTTATATCATAATGCCTAAAAACATAGGATTATTAATCCTTAAAATCTAATAACCTCATTATATCCTCTTCATTTCTTTTATCAGCTCTACATGATCTCTGGATATTTCAGCGTCAAGAAATACCGATAGTTAAAACCCTCCGAAGAATCAAGGTTGAAGATGTACATAGTGAATTGTATGAATGGACCAAATCAAACTCATTAAATTGCTATAGATGTATAAAAATATTTTAAAATTATAATAATAGTGAAATATAAAGTGATTCCATCATCTATCTCCCAAATTAACTTCCAATGCTTAATAATACTCATCCTTTAATCACCGATCAAAGACAACACTAATCTCAGCACTCGAAAACAATACACTCACATTACATGGGGTGGGCCACACCTTATTTCACCCATGTGAGCTAACACTCATACCTCGAGTACTATGAATTCTCACTATATCATTAAAGAAAACATCCTAAATGATCAATGAGATAGCTCTCTAGCATGGTTGTGGTCTCCTCCCACTCATTTTGGGATGACTAGGTTTCCTTGGTTGTTGGTTGTTCAAATAATCATTTATTAAAGACAAAAACTATTACATAGAAAATAAAAAACTAAATTACATCCATTGAAATCCAATAACAAATTATATAATTCTTATGAACCATTTATGTTAGCTTCTCAAATCATTATTTTAGATGGTGAAAACAATGAACATTCTACGAAGGTAATTTTGAACTTGTTTTAGACACTATGAGAAGCTTTAAAACCATCACATTCAATGTTTCATTATTTAATGAAACTCTTCAGGTCAAATATTATTTACAATATATGAATAATTCCCATGAATATTTCATTGATAGAAAATCCATAATTAAATTAAAACCCCATTTATTTTATATCATAAAAACACTTTGAGAACAAATATAATAGAATGACAACATCAATAAATTTGGGTTCTTCAATCTCCCTCTTTGGATTTCATCAAAATTCCCATTTCACATAAAAATTCAATGTATTATTCTCCAAATTATTTAAAATAAAACCAATGAGATAATAATGAGAATAATTTAACTCATATTATTCTTAATCATCTTAACAATGCTTCTTATCACCTTCATTATCCACAATTAATAAGAGATTCCACTTAATAGAAATTCTAATTGATTTTCATGAGAGAATGATAGAATCAATTTTTATAAATAATTGAGTAGTAATTTGATCAACTCTATGTCTACATGGGTGATCCCAGTGTATAAACAAGAGTTATATAACTAGAAAACAAAGAAATCAATAATTTTTTTTCAAAATTTTATTTCGACACTAAAACCTTTTTTCAGGGGTTATTCAAATGATTTATAACTAATACCCTAAAATAATATTTAAAAAAGATTAAAAAATTCACGTTATGGAATATGATTTCCCTTTAATAATCCATTTTACTTGTTTCAACAAATAATATGTTTACACCATTCTGATTCAAAATGATTTACCTTAAAGAAATAAGATGAAAATCCTATTTAATTAAAAACATCAATTTCAATTATTTGAAATAATTAGACAAATACAGTACCATAACAGAAAATATTCATGTGATACTACTTTGGATATTCAAATGTGATTTTCTTCCATATTTTATCCCCCTTGAGGGATGAGATTCATCCATTTTATTTATCATGGTAGGAATTTTTCAACATTGAGGTCAAAAAAATTACAATAAAATAAAATGTTGTTTGGATACCATATGTCCCAAATTGAAATAAAGAACTCAATGATGGATATTATCCTAGATGATATATAATTTATCATAAATTTAATTTCTACAAGACTCCCCTTAAATATATGCGTAACACTCAATGCCCTACACTAAGGAAATAAATAAATATATAAATCGGAATAAGGTGGGTTTTCAATGATTTTCTTTAAGAGGAGTAGGGATGAGAATTATTTTACAACCCAGAAACATATTTCAATCTCATTGAAGATTTATGAAAACTCTTCATGCTTCCTCCTATATTAAATCTCATTATTTATTCATTAAATAATATCATTGACATATTATGTTATTAAAAATTAATCATAGATGGAATATGATTATTATAATTAGTGTCTTCTATACTTTCATTATTCTATTCATGTTCCATCTTCTTATACAATTACTAATAATCTAGCTGTATAACCAATCATTATTTTGGTATATTCTCATACATAATAGAGTGTGTAGACTCCTACTGAAAAGAACCATTTTTATCAATCCAACCATTGGTTCATTTCCTTTTTTCTACACTAGTTATTTTTTATGGCTACCATGTCATGAATTTGACCACAACATGATTCAACTTTAATCAAAATTCTCAAAAATCAAAGGGTTATCCTTTTTTTACAATGTCTAATGATGTAAAAACATTTCATCCTGATTCTCATGTAACAAATCAATCTTTTTTTGATTAATGAGATTAATTACTTTTTATTATTTACATTTCTTCCCCTAGCATTGGTGTTTATGACATGTTTGTAGAAGTACATTATATGGAATCTTCTTCTACAATAAATAAATATGTTCATTTGTGTAACATTAATTTCATCATACTTTATGGGCATATCTAGCCTCACAGTTTTATTAAATATTATTATTTACATATACCAAACAAATACTTTTCTAATTATGTTCTTTGGATCTTCATTTGTTGTGTTCTTTTATTGGTATTATTGGATTCCATGTTCATTGTCGTTACGTACTCAAACTCCTCATAATTATGACCACATCTATTTAGATAATAACATAATCATTCAAGACACCAAGATATATTCATGATAGATATATTATTCTTCATCTATGATTTATGCTTATCTTCTTTAGGATTTCTCTTTACATCAGATATTCTCCCCTGTAATAATGACCGTATATAATTATCACACATTGATAAATTCAAAAATTAAATTACATGATTCCAAAATTTACAACATAACTAAGAGTTTCAAAAAAATCTTGATTTATTCTTCTATGATACACGTTTTTCATCTGTGTCATATTTATGTTGTTGAACAATATGATTCTATATATGAGCTTTTTATAGGGATCAAGAATTTTAACTTTTCTTTACAAACACATTTGATTATATATTTTGATTATCAATAATATTCATCTCCAATGTTTGAGAAGAATTACTCTTAAAAACAGTTCTAATAGATGAAAATATATAATTAAAAATACGAACTTCTAGAAAAAGGGGTACATATTTTAATAATCTTGAAATGGATTTAAGTTTAGATAATCATAGGCTTCTCTTTCAACATGAATGAGTATTATTAGAAGTATGGTTATTTTCACAATTAAACTTGGATGAATTTCTGATTTTACCATTATGTGAAGATTGTTCTTAAATATTCTCTTGATTTTCCAAATTTTACATAAATCATGACCATTCATATTAATGGAGTTCATCTGGTCTTCATGTAATTTCACCACATCATCACATATGTTTGAAGAAGTATTTAATCTTGTTTCATTCAGGTTTTTCTTATATAAATCAATTTCAAGACACATCATATTATGGAAAATTTCTTTAGCCTCAACAATGTTCATTTTTCCCTTAAGTCTTTATTTTCAAACCAAGATCATTATGTATTTTATTTACTTCCAGTAGATAATAATTCAAATATTTAATTATATTTATCAAAATATATCACTGATATTTATTAATATTAATATAGTTTTTGTGTTTATTCTTAAATTAATTGATCCATTCTATATAGGAATTCACAATCACATCCATCTCACAAATAATCCTTTTAAATTTATCATAAAAAACAGTTAATCTTTCATTGTAATATAAAACAGACTATTTCCTTGACTATTCATCTAGGATGAATGTCTCATCATTATTATTTATTATAAACTAATAGTTATTAATTATTATGGTAGATTTATGAGATTTTTTCACATGTAAGAATCATCTAAGTATATAACTTCTCAATTACTTCATTTCCACTTAAATTCAGTTTCAACCCTTATTTAACATAGGAGAGATATTCATTGCAAAGTGATACATTTTTTATTGGCCTCAAAGAGTTTAATGAGATGGTAACATCAATGAGACTTTTTTACAGGCTCACCTAATATCCTCATCATTATTATAAGGATGTCAATTTTCACCATATTGTTCCTTGTTGAAAAAATATGCATGAAACAGTCTTCATAGGAAATTTTATCATGTTTTTTTTGAATTTTTATTAAAAATAATATAGTGATTCAATAAAATATTATTCATCCCAATATCGACAAGAATAATCAAAAGGGCCCTAATCAATTATTTTGACACATAATACTGATAGGATACCACTCTGACTACATTCATTTTCTGGAACAACCTATTTATTTTTCAAAATATTTCTCATATTTCTTGGATCATTCTTCTACCAGATTTTCATAATGTTGGTATAAACCACATTATTAGAACAAGAAGACATTGGAACTAAATTTTCAATCATATTCAACTATATTAATTACTAAAATTCAATGTTTTAATTTAAATATTCCTAATAAAATCAACTAAGACAATAAAATTAGAACGAATAAGATGTGGAACATTCAATCTAATAAATATTGATGTTCCCAGTGGATCATGTAAGTTCATTGAGAGGTTTGGTGAATCAATATACATATTTTTTATGAATTTCATTTCATTCACTTTTACCCATATTAAATCCAAACCTATTCACCTATTAGGATGAATATATCTTCCATTTACACAGACACAATTATAATATATTAAATATTGAAGTAAATTATTCCAGGCATACATTTTTTACATGGTTCGACCCTTGATGTTTGTTATTAGGTCCTTCCTATGATTGACAATATCCCAGACATATATTCTCACTTGAAATTAATCAACAATTACATGTGGTTCATTTAGGTATCATATTTAAAACATGATATACGTACCTTGTTATAAAAATTACATAATCTTGAGATTTAAGTCATTCATTAATTCGATTACATTTTAGGACCTTTTCAAGTTTATAATTTTAGATGATTTTTCTAAAACTCATTAATTAAATATCAATACAATAAAAATGTAAAAACTTCCTATTAGTATCCATTTTATAAAAATATATAACTATTAATATAAATCATTATTTATATTCATAGAAAATAATTATGACTTTTAATTTTAATTTATAATTTCCATAACCCAACCTTAAACTCCATGGGAAATATTTAAAATGTGAGATGAGAAAAAAAATCTCATTAAGGATACAAAAAAATGGAAACTTTTAGTCGAGTGGAAAACATAAAAACTTATTTAATGTTTAACTTTTCCTCAATTATCATTTAGATAAATAAGTAAATAAATTCCACATGAAAAAAAATATTTTTATAAAAATAAAATCATAAATACATATTTAATGAAAATAAATTTTTTTTTTTAAAAACATAGAGATCCTTGATCATTAAACCCTTTGGAAACCCTATTAGTTGGAATAACCATATGTCCATATTCTAATATAACTCATTGAAAAAAATAATCATTATGAAATTTAATGGAGGGATATAATGTGGCTCAACCTTCAAATATGCTATATCATTCTCAGCTTATTTTCATGAGCTGTAATAGGGCTCAACCGTTCATGTAATCTATATCAGTCTCACCCGTTAGCTATAATAGGCCTCAAACGTTAATCTAAGATATATCAGGACATCCCATTTCATATAATTCTTAAGTACATTATCATAAATAAAATAACTTATTCCCTCACATTTTAATCAAAAACCACTGGAAGAACACTTTTAAACCCTTATAAAAAATACATTCAGACAAAACTAACATTTATTTTTAAAAACCATTTTAAATTCAAAAATACCCAATAAAATTGATAGAGCGACTTTGACTAATGAAATAAATAAATCTTGCAATGGAATATTTGATTCAAATAACATCCATTGTAGTAGATAATTCATTGACTACATGTATATTAATTATAAATCATTTATTTTGTCATTTCTAAAAAAATTCAATCTAGAACACATAAAAATATTGTTTTTTAAATTTTTTAAAAGAGAGTAAAAATATAAATAAAATGAAAATTAAAAATCATTTATTTACATTTAAAAATTTTCATACTGTCATTTTATAATCATGGACATTGAAAATAATGATTTGTATGAAAAACTATAAAGGAAAATTTCATTAAAGAAATGTACCTTATCAATTTACAAATATATAAATCATAAGCCTCGTGAATGATTAAAATTAAAAAAAATATAAATAAAATTTTAGTTTATAAAATCATGACATAACATGTCTAAGGGTCTATATTTACATCTCATAAATACGTATACATGTATAACATCAAAATTTTCCTCAATGAATCAAAATTGAGATGAAGTCCCATACATTGATTATGACTTATCATGTGTGTCTTTATCATCAAAAAATATAAATATATTATAATTATTTAATTTATTGAGAGAAAATTTCATTTTTATTATTTTATTTATTTCATTTATTACAATGTTATATATAATTACTTAATCAATTATGTTTACGATTAATGTTTTAACCATATTGGGTTTATCTATCAAAAATGAAATTGGTTAGTTGAATATGGTCAATGTTGTATTAATTCAAAAATATATAGAAAAATAATTATAAAATATTTTTCATATTTATAAATCAATTAAACTTAATTATCAATAATTAAATATGTTTTTTTTAATTAAGTATGTTATAATCATAGAGATTGTAGACCGTATGTACGCATGAGTAATGTTTCTATTTTTCAATGATCATTATGGAAAGGTGGAAACTAATTTTATATCATTTTTTAATATTAATAATATAATATATAATATATTATTTATTTAAATAGTATTATATATATCTTCCTTGTGTTTTGGTAATTAAAATAATGTGACATCCCATTTTGAAGGTAGTAGTCCACATGTTCATGAATGATGTTATAATTTCTCAACAAGTGAAAAGTTAAGAAAGAAATGATATATTGTATTTTTAAAATGATAATAACGTCATTAATATAAAATTAATTCAATTTTTATCTAGTACATTCCATATCATTAAACATATTACCTTCAATGTAATGATTTGGTGTAAACAAATTGCATTGCTTTGTGAAGTGGTATTCCACCATACACACAAACAATGTTATAATATCTCCTCTAGAATTGAATGTAAAAAAGTTATAAACGATAAAAGTACCACATATTTATAATTATGTTATAAAGAGCATGTATAAAATTATTATTCATCATCATACCCAATAGTTATAAAAGGTCATCGAAGAATGAATGACATTGGTTTGTGAGGTAGTAGTCTACTGTGCACATGAATGATGAATTCTTGACCCATTTGATGGTAGAAGAGAATTATTTAGTTTATTAAATAATAAAATTTAACCCAAAATTATATGTAATATTCTGAGTTTATTTTATAAGAATAGTATAGGAATAATTTATGGGGACGGTGTAAGAAATAAAATAAAGACATTAATGGAAGAATGTTGCCTCTTCTATGGGTAACTTCTTTTGTTTTACACAAAAGGCCTTCTATGGTAAGATATTTGGCCTATATAAGGATTATAGAATGATATAATATAATTATCCAAGTTATTTTCTTAGTTTATTAATGAACATATGAATTTTTATTGTTTAAAGATAAGAGGAGAGGTGTGGGCTTTATATGTGAGGTGAGTGACACTCATTAATATATTGAAACTTCTGAATTCCAAAATCATTTACTTCCATGAAACAAGGAATAAATAAAAGAATATTAATGATACTATAAGGTAAAAAGTTGATATATGACATTAAAATATATTTGATACCAGTTTTCTAGTCAATTTAACCCTTATCATTTTTTCTTAACCCAAAGGTAAACCAATTCTTACCTTAACCATAACAATTAACTCTTTCTATATTCATTACTAATCTTGGTTAGAAATTATTTTTTATGTCATAATAAAATAAAAATTATTATTATTCCAAATATGGAATCTAATTTTCCAAATTCAATTAATTTAATTTTAAATATTTGATGTAAATTTAACAATGTAAATGTGATAACGAAGTGTTTTTTCAAAGAGAAAACATTATAAATATTAAAATGATTTTGCATCAAAATTCAATATGAAAATTATTCTAGTGAAATAAAATAGATTAGTAGTAAAATAATTGAACTAATTAATCATTATAATGTATTAAATTTATAATTTATCATTATAGATAATTTAAATCAAAAAGTAGTTTTCGATTAAAGTTCTATATATTTCACTATTCTTTAGAAAATGAAACTTTTCAAAAAAAATCCAATAAATTAACCATAAAATAATTTGGATATTATGATTAAAAAAATTAAGTTTATTTTACCAATTTTTTTTTCTAAATTTAGTATTTTTTTTAAATAAGTGTGATATGTTCGACGAAGTTGTCTTTTAAAAAATTAATGTTTTCCATAAAATAGTTTTTCTTTTGAATTGATTCGTATTTTATATCTAAGAAAATTTAAAACATAATTTAAATAATTTAGTTAATATTATTCATACGTACCATTATAATAGTATTCAATGTTATTCATCATTTTAACTCATGTTTTCATGTTATGAACGCTATCAAAGAAATTGAATTTAATGAAATATATATTGTGACCTATTTATGCTCAGTGTTTCATAACACATACTAAAAAAATAGTGTTCTTATATTAAAATCATGGGGTTTTACACCCCCCCCAATATAAATAAATTGGTTCATCTTATCGCAAACATGGTCTTCGAAATTATGGGTCTAACATTTTGAAATACCATTGTTAAAAAACCCATCTCGAAAATGTGTTTATAAAATATCCAATTAATAAGTGATAAATGGAAGTAGAAGGGCCCTATGAAATAAAAAATAAATATGTATATAATTAAGAGAAAATTAGTTTGATGTGATGATATAGACATAAATGAAAAGTGAAAATATTTATAGAGTGGGATTGAGGATATTGATCAGAAGAGAATGAATGATCAATGGAATATTAAGGGATTCAAAAACATAAATCAATGATGATTTAAAATAATTTATAATTCATCAAATTCAAATTTAATAGGATATTTTTTTTATAAAAAAATATATTTCACAATTTTTGAAATTATTTTATAGTCTTTGAATAAAAGGAAGAATACTTACATAACATATTTCAATTTCTTAATCAAAATTTCATACTTTGATTTGCTTTGATTAATATAGAATTGATCCCTTACTCAAATAAATGAATATAAAAATGATTTTTTAATCCTAAAGCACAAAAATTCACTTTTAACATATTTTAAGATCCCTGAAATAAAGATAGGTTTTTATATCTGTCTCTAATTATTTTCCAAAAAAAATATGGTCAGTTTAATTTATTCAATATAATAAATTAATCTCTAGATATAAAAATTATAATTATTGGATCATCATTAAATATTATTTTATATAACCATATTATTTAAAAAAGTCAATCTAATATTAATCGGTAAATCATGTAGTACACTTACAGGAACTAAACTCTTAGAATTCATAGGCCACAGGTTCATGTCCCATGGCCTTTCTTAATGCACGAGTTGTCAGCCCGCATACACGTTGAATTTTTCTAATCCATTTTATTATAATACATATAACCTTACTAAAAAAATATGATGGATATCCTTGATATAGAATTAATCATTTAGAAACCATTTACTTATGGATTTCAAAACAATTAATTTTTTACCATGGATAATCTAACAGTCTGTGCCCATACGGTATATTACAATGTGGGTTTTGGTCATTAGGGGTTCATAGGGGAGGGTCTATGGGTTTTTTATAGAGACTCGAGGTTTTATAGAGTTTCTTTAGGAAATAAATTACATGAAAATATATTACATGACGAGTAATGGTGGTTCATAGCTTCTGTAGCTGTCTAGTTCATGATTTGTATGCAGCTAAAGGGTAGCCCATCGAAAGTGTACATTTTATGTAAGTGTGACTCATTATGTGTAATAAATTCAGTTGTTAAATCGTTCAAGGTGACATATGTTTTATATAATGTTACATTTTTTGGAAACCTAAGGGTTACATTATCTGTAATTATTATACAGTGTGTAAACTACAGGAGCAAGGAGGTTTTGTTCATATTCAACCAAATTTACATTTACATAGATGAACCCAAATTCCTCTCATTTTTTATGTGGACTAGGTTACTGGAGGATTTATTCAATCCTTCATTCATCCTACTTTGATATGTTGGTTCTTATGGTTGTTTGTTAGTAATATATGGTATGCTATTCATCATTTTTGGTTGGCTTTAATCAATTATTCTTTTGGGGGTTCACAATGGTGAAATTTTTTTGGGTTGGGGTGTGTTTTTTTGGATTCCTTTTTATATTATTTTGGTCTTTATTAGGTTGATCCATTTCTTATCATGGTGCATTTGTTTTTTGTGGGAAATTATTTTTCTCCATGTGGTTCACAATGAGTTGGAATGATTTTTTAGGTATGGAAACCCTTATTCTTATTAATTTTTTATCACGAGAGAGGTGTTTATTCTTGTTTATCTAAGGGTTATGGATTTTAAGGATTAATCAAAGACAATTAATTGGTTAAATTAAAAGGTAATTTTAATGAGTATTGATTCACATGATTTTATGGCTTTCATATGACTATTATATTGTGGATTGTAAGGTCTTGATTCCCCACTAAAAATTGTGGTTTTTGGGGGTTTTCTTATGCTATATAATTTATGTTATGACTTTTGTTCTCGATTTGATTGTTGTGATGTCACCCACAAATTTGAATTTTCTCACAACACATATTTTTAAAATAAATGGTTTCCCCAAGAATATAACCTGTGTGATAATTTTCCAAATTTAATGTAGACTTTGATAAAATAACCTATTTTAGTCTATAATGTGGGTTTTAATGTTTTCTGACATCTCGTCATTCATTTTTAGTGGTTATGTGTGGTTGTTGTGTGGTTGAGACATGTGGGGATAATGGTTTATTGGTAATTCTTTGGTGGTGCTGAGTTAGTGTGTTGGTCGGGATTTTGGGGTAACGAGGTGGGTTTTTGGTCCTGAAATTTGGGTAGGGAGGTAATATTTTGGACACCCTTTTGGGTTTGTGAGGTGGATTGTTGGCCATTATTTGGGGATAATGAGTTGGTGGTTTCATTTTTATAGAGGCCAAGGTAGTGATGCAATAATAATAATTAATAATTTAATTATGTTTGAAATGGAATTTATTTGTTTGGTTTATTCTTTATAAGTTGATAATGAATGATAAAATTTTGGGTTATGCGTTAAAATGTTGGTGTTGTTGAATAATGTAAATATTTTTATGATTAAATGAAATTGGTTTGGAACCTCAATTTGGATTGGTTCTTGTTGTTTGGTGTTATAAATTTAGTGGTGTTAGGGAATGTGGTGAGATTGTCAACTAGTTAGTGTTGGTTGTGAACACATAGGATTGGTTTGTTTGTGTAGCTATATGTATATACTTTTATATTCTTGTTATTACTGCATTCACTCCATCCATGTCGATCACTATGTATAGACACCAGCATAGTCACACGGGGGTGTTTTTTCTGATATCAGGAGAGGAGAAAGGATGGATGTGTACCCTTTCATTCATGCTGTCACTTCTAGGTGAAGAAGTAGTTTAAAATTCTATTCATTCAAAAGTTTTATTTGTGAATTAGATGGTAGTTATGATAGCCAAGGTGTCTTTGGGTGATATGTGTTAGCTTATTTGTTTTTAGGCCGTATTTTACCATGATTGTGGGATGGTGGCCCATGGGTTTTTTAAGAGAGGTATGATATGAATGTTTTTGTGTAGAGAAAATGGTGGGGGTCCTTCATTGAAGGAGGAGGGATCAAGGTTGGTCTCATACCTATTCGTGATACCCAAATACTTTCGTTATGGTAGTGGTTGTTTATGATGGCTAATGTGTTTTCAGGTGAGATGCGATGTGGCCACTCATGCGATGTGGTGGGACTATGTTTCAATGAGTGTTACGCGATGTGTCTATTCTAGTGAGGTGGTGTGGTATACATAAGATATGGGAGCACTTGTACATATGAAGTTGTTTTTTTAGAGTGGAATATCTATGGGAAAGATGTGTATGGTACTATTTATCAATGTTATTCATTTTATATTAGAATACATCCCTTTATTTAATTTGGAAAGTGTGCCTTGGGGGGGTTGGGAAGAATAATTGACTTGCATATGATCTCTTGGTTTTTATGTTTTCTCATGGGTGAATTGGTATTCTTCTTTAACATGTGCATGATATTTTATAGTTTTCCAACTATGTATATTTTTTTATTATCACCCTATTTATATAAAATGTTTTCATGTTTCCATGAAGATTGTGTGGATAGTGTTGGACATTACTAGCTCGGACCTTTGATAGCTGATGTGATGCTTCATTGGATTTTATTTTTGGTATTTAATTTCTGATACATTTATTTGTAATATTTTTATTTACACATTCATTGTGGGATGATATTGGTTTCATATTATTTTATTCCTTTGTATTTTTTTGATGATTCATCTTATCTTACAATACTTTTTTTCTTATATGTTGTACTACCTCCAATTTATGAGTGTTTTGTACACTCATTGATAGTTTCAAACCTAGAGCCTAATTAAGAAAGTAGTCAGTGGGCCATTATCGCTCTCCCGTCATTACAATATCTTTGGGGGTGGGGGTCATGACAGAGTGGTATTAATGGAAATAGTTAAAAAGATACAACTGTGTTTAGAGTTAGTCATATTGAGGGTTTCATGGGTTGGTATGGAAATAGTTCCAGTTGACCATGGGGCATGACGTAGGCTAAGGATACTATCTACGACCTGATATTTTAGTCCCCCATGGTGTAGTTCGCAGACTCTTATCTTATTTAATAACCATGTGAGGTGGACCTATTTTCAAAGTAGAGGCCTATGATAGGTACATGCCTTAGGATGAATAGTTTTGTTATTTTAATTGGGTTGTTTTGGAAAATTTAAAATGAATAGTGTTAATTAAAATTAATCTATATAAAATCCCACACAATCGGCCATAGGGTGCTATTGTTTTATTTTCCACAATGGATCCTATATATCATCTATGAGTGGCTTTGGTAATGAAGGTTTAGCAGGATTATTTGGTAGATCATTTTTGGGTTGATCTAGTAGAGGAGAATGAGGCTTGTAAGAGGGACTTGTGGAATTTTTAGTGGAAGGATTTTGGGAAATATGAGGGTAGTGTTTCAGATGAGGAGATAGAGAGTCGACATGGGGAACTTGAAATCACATTTTGTTTGATCTGAGCCCCGATTGGATAATATGTCCCTTTTGTATTTTTCCAATTCTGTGGAGCTAAAGAGAGTGGAGGATGATTTATCTAGGCGAGATAAAGGAGGAAGATGTTTTATGGGTCGACATCCATAAAGAAATCCAAGTATATTTACTTTCATCTACCATGAAGGATGTGAAGTGGAAGGATCTGATATATATTTTTCAATATAGTATGTAAATGTTGGAGTTAGGAATGAAGCTCATGTACCTTATATGTTTTTTCTAGATCACTTTTTATACGAAGAATCTAGTGAGACTTGTATTGAGGAGGAACTTAGTCATACAATCCAGTATGCAGTCACTCCTTTTGCATTTCCAATGTATCTCTATGATTAGATGAATGAACAGTTGATCGAGAAGATGCACTCATGAAGATGTTTATTATGATATGGGAATTGGTAGTGTTCCTCGAGGTGTATAGTTATCAATGTTAGGTTCAAGGCATTAGGACCTTTGAGATTTCGACTAGTGGGGAGTTGACCTCAACAACTTTCATTCTGAACATATGTTACCAGTGCATTAATTTCTTTTCATGGGGGATTTATGGGACTATGCTCTGGTTATGGGGATTGTAGAAATTTCTTGAAATTGTGCCCAGTGGTTCCCTGAGATCAGTTTTGTGGAGGTGGTTTGGTTTAGCACCTGCATTAGTAGTTATTACAAGTGAGAATGTTTCAATAACAAGGGAATCCTGATTATGATCTACCAATGGGGGAAGGAGTAGGTAGAGGATAACCTTAGGATTATCCTCATGTTTAGGGACCATGACTCATGCTTTGTTTTGGAATTTGTCATCATCCAAGAGGTAGAGGATCTATACATGGCTAATTGCATAATATGGAGTGAGGAGTGCTAGAGGGGTGAGAGGTCGTTAGTTGTAAGATGTGTTTTTAGTACCATTTATGTAAAATAATTGATTTAAGGAAATCATAGATATTTTTTCACCCACTCTATCCCATATTATAAGACTAGACAAAGAGAGGTTTCCCGTTCCCCTTGTGTTGACTATTCTTGTTAGAGGCAAGAACAATTTGTTTGACGTGTGATGAGGATATAGACAGATGTGGGGGAAGAACCAGTTTTGTCAATATATAATTATTTTATAGTTGTTTCTATACAATTTTATCCTTAGAATTTATTGGTTTTATTCCTTGTGTGCTTTTATCAACTACTTATATATAATAGTCATGTTTTCATATGTGGGTGTACATCATGATGTTTTCTTTTAGCGAGTGGGGTTTTCCATGTAGGTTGTTAGTGTGTGATGCACCATATTTTTTATGACTAAGATCATCCTGGAAACGATGTATGATTGGATAGTGGTGTACCCTAGTTTCATTGGGGGGGTTCATTATGTTATTGTGAAGAGTTTTTGATGATTCCCACTCGTTGTGATGTTGAAATAGGGATAGACAAGTAGCCTGATGTTTATCTAATTTCTGTGGATCCTTATCAGATAGAACCCTATGAGGTATGGGAGTTGAATATAAAGATAGATGTTCTGATGAAAAGGGATTTTATATATCATAATATATCATCATTGAGTTCTCTAGTGTTATTCATTAAGAAGGAAGATGGTAGTATGAGGTTGTGTATAGTCTTCCAAAATTTAAAACAGGTGAGGGTCAGTAATCATTACCCTTTTTCAAAGATAGATGGTCTTTTTGATCAGCTAAGAGGAGTGAGTTCGGTTTTAATGATTCAGATACAGTCTAGATATTAGTAGTTGAGAGTGAAGGAGGGAGATATCCTATAAATTTCCATATGATTTAGGTATTGGATGTTCGAGTTTTTATTCATACTATTTGGTGTTATGAATGAACCAGGTGTGTGCATGTAACTTATTTACAATGTGTTTCCTAATTTCATGGATTAGATAATTTCCATATTAATCAATGATATATTGATTTAATTGATGTCATAGGAGCTAAATTTCAAGAATCATATACCCATTTTTCAGGTCCATTGACACCACCATACTAAAGTAATGTTGTATAAGTGTATCTTTTGGACATAAAGGGTGAATTTTATTTGGCATGTGGTTTCTCGTTCGGGAGTGTAAGTAGACCTTTCAATGTTCAAGGTAGTTTTTTTGGGAAGCACCCATGAATGTGGTAAATGTTTGTAGTTTCTATGGTTCTTTTAATTGTTATAGGGGGTTTGTACCCAATTTCTCTTGAGTTGTAGCCCTACTGACATCATTAATTGTAAATGATCATTTTTAATGTGGAATAATCCATTACAGACCGCAATTAGTCACCCAAAAATGAATCGGTTGTTTTTCTAGGGCTTCAATTTTATGAGGAGGGTGTGATGTTTGGGGTGTATTTTATCCCATCCCACATGGGTTTGGGATGATTATTGAGGATGAAGAGGGAATTTATCTATTGTGAGTTTACTAATTTAAATCCCTCTGAGAATGACTATCCCACCCATGATCTTTTGCAGGAAGTGGTCTTTTTTGCACATAAGTTTTTGTCAAATTTCCTCATTGGGTAGAACTTTTTTGTTTTCATATATCACAAGAGTTTGAGGTATCTCTTTTCTCAATGCATTCTGAACATACAGAAATAGAGGTGGATGTATATTATTTATGAATAAGATTTTTAGAAATCCTACACCTCATGAAAGGGGACTGTTTTGGTCAATGTTTTGGAAAGGAATATAGGGGAGGTTGTTGTTCTAGAATCTCGGGATTCATGGATATTGATGGAGAAGTTCATAGAATTTCACTAATGTGAATTGGTAGATTGCGATAGAGGATATTTGTTTAAGATTATGGTGTATTGTTCTTTGATGTGGTTGGTGGAGGAGACAATGTTGGGAGACTTAGAGGTAGATGTGATTCAATATTATTTTAGCCATGGTGATGCTCCAAATAGATGCTTGGGGAATGGTAAGAACTAGATATTTTTTATGGGAGGATTATTGTTCTGGTGGTAATGCACATTGGAGTTCTTTATGAGTTTAATATATCTCTTTTAAAGGTACATGATAAAATTTCCAAGATTTATAGTGAGTTGAGGATTTAGTTTTGGCGGCCTCGGGTGAAACAGTCAGTAGGGAATTTTTTGGAAATGTTCTCTATTTCCTAGCAGGTAAATGTTGATCTTCAAGTTCTTAGTGTCTTGTTGCAACATTTGGGTGTTCTTAATTAGAGGTGGGATAAAACCTCGATGGATTTTTTCATAGAGTTACCTCAATCTCAATGAGTATGTGAATATATATTTGTGATTGTGGATCTATTGATGAAATAAAGCAATTTATTAATGATAATTCAATTAGAAATAGTGGATGATTTCACTAATAGGTATCTATATGAGGTGGGGAGGACTCATGGAGTTCTAAGATCCATTGTTTTAGACAGGGATGCACATTTACTTTGGATGTTTGGGGGATTACATGATGATTTTTGAAGTCAGTTACACCTAATCACCCTTTTCCACCCTAAGGATGATGGAAAAAAAGTGTGGCATATCTAGATGTTTGAGATTATGTTGTGGAAATGTGGAATAGACTTTGGGGAACCATGGGTATGACCGTTTTAATATTTTTAATTTAATTATAATAAAATATATCACTCATCTATCAGTATTGATGAATTTGATATTCTTTATAAGAGACCATGTCTTTTTCCATTCTGTCGGATAGAGGTTAGGGAGGCAGCAATTCTTATTCCTAGTGTGGTGCTAATCACAACAAAGAAATTTCATCTTGATTGTGAGAGGATGAAAGCATCACAAGATCAGTTTAATTTAAATTGAGATCATAGGAGGATCCCATTGTATTATGAGTATGGGGACAAAATGTTCTTGACGGTTTCTCTTTGGCCTGGGCGGTAGAGGATTGAAAGAGGACACATTTTATCTTCTAGGTTTTTAAGGCCCTCTATAGTGATGGGGGAGTTGGAAAGTTGGAATATTAGTTGGTGTTTCCACCAGGGATGGAGAGGATTATAACATATCCCACATTTATCAACTTCATCTATATATTCATGATTACTACAATGTGAATGACTGGGGATATTTGGATATTGAGGACAATGTGAAATTCTAGGAGAGGCCAGTGGAGATCAAGGATTGCTATGAGTTTCCATTGTGTGGAAAAATAGTTTGTTTGGTTGATTTTTTTGTGGAGGCATGGTGTCCAAGATGAGTGTATATGGGATTGAGCATGTAGGTTGAGGTTGTTGTATAGTTATGAGGTTTTGTGATATGGGTTGTGGCTATAAGGATTGGAATTTTTAGCTGGTGTTAGCATTTATGGAATGAATAGATCCTTCCATGGTATCTCGCTTGGTGGTTTTTCACACCCCTTTACTTCTAGTCCGGGTTTTGGATACTCAGTGGATAGAATAATTTGAGAGGTATCTGATTTAATGTTACATTCCCTCTAGGGCCATTACTTTTCTGTATTCGGTCATTGGAGTTCATTGGGGAATGGTTATGGTGTTATTTGTGGAGGATAGATGTGTAGAAGAGTTTCTATAGGAAATAAACATCCTGTAAATATATTGCATGGCATATAATGGGGGTTCATCGAATAACAATCCAAGTTGTTCATGGATTGTATAGGGATAAGTGGAATCCCATGAAAAGTGTACACATAGTGTAAGTATGATTCACCCCATGTAATAATAGGGTTTGTTAAATCCTTCAAGGTGACATGTTTTTTTGAAAAAATATGAAATTTTCATAATCCTAGGAATTACATTCCATTTTTTGGATACATGATTAGTAAACTATGTGATCTAGAGTTTTATGTTCTTTTTGATGTGAATTTTCATTCATTAATTTGAAACCCTCTCCCTATTGTTTTGGATGATCCCTATCCACCTAGAAGAGTTCATAAAGACCTCCTTCCACTAACTTTGATTTGTTGGATCTGGTGGATGGTCATTAGCAATTTTTAGTAGGTTATCCACCCTTTCATGGTTGGTTTAATTACATTATTCTTCTAGTTATTCACTGTGAAAACATTTTTTTTGTTTTATATGTGTATTGGGATGTGTTTTGATGATATTTTGGGACATTTAATGTTGATATACGGTTTCTCATGGTGTGGTTGAGGTTTTCAGGAGTGTCTTCACCACTTAGAGGTGAAAAATGAGTTTGAATGCTTATTAAAGGCAGGGAATCCATTATTTATAATTATTTTTCATCATGTGGGAGGGTTTTATTATTGTACATATATGGGTTATAGTTGTTATATATTAATCTATAAAAAATTGGTCAAATTGAAATTGAATGATAAAAAAGTTTGATTTTCATTCTTTTATAGCATTGACATGATTATAATCTTATTGGTTTTATAATCCCGATTATTTGAAAAATATTGGGACTATTGGGGTATTTTATTACATTATATGAAATCTTCTATGACTTCTGTACCCGTTGTTATTGTTTTGATATCATCCAAAAACAAAATTTTTAAAAAAATTCATATTTGGATAACAAAATAGTTTCCCTAGGATTAGGACTTGTGTGATAATGCCCCGAAAATAATGTGGAATGTGATAAAACCACATTATGAATATGTAAAATGGGTTTTGATGTGTTGTGATGTATGGTAGTTCTTTGGGGGGATGTGTGTTTTTTGTATGGTTGCGGAATGTGGGGTGATGGTTTGTTGGATGTGATTTTTTAGGAAATTAGGGGGTTTATTTGTCATTATTTTAGGGCGATGAGGTGGTCTTTTGGTCATGATTTAGGTTCCAGTGAGATTTTGTTTCATGATTTTGGGGTAGTGAGGTGGAATTTTTTCTTCATTTTGCACCACTGAGATCATGGTTTTCTTATTCTAGATGTCTGAGTAATGATTAAATAATAATAATTAATTGGTTAAAAATGATTGAAATAACATCAGTTTGTTTTGTTAATGGGTAGGAAGTTGATGATGAATTATTAAAGGGTGGGTTATGTGGTAATAGGTGGTTGTTGATAAATAATGAATGTAATGGCATTATTAAATGAAATTGGATGGTAACATGAATGTGGATTGTGGATTGTGGTTTGGTGTTATTCGTTTTGAGGTGGTAGTGAAGGTGGTGATGTTGTTGGTTAGTTGTTGTTTGTTTCTGAACCCCTAGGTTTAGAATTTGTGTTTGGATATATTTATATACTTTTTTATTCATCAAATTTCCATACACACCCAACCCAGGTCAAGAACAATGTTTTGACACCCACATCGTCATGTGTGGGGTATTTTATCGAAATCAGGTGAGGAGGACAGATGGCTAGGTACCAACTCATTCCCCCCTCTCTCTCTTCAAGGAGAGGATGATATTTAATAGAATATGATATATGGAGTTCTGATAGTAAATTTAATGGTTTTTTTGATAGACCGGGATTCATTGGGTGGGATGTGAAAGCACTAGTGCTATCAGTTGAGACATGACCATTCTTGTGTAATGGTGGACATGGTGGCTTTATGAGAGGTGTGATATGACCGTTCGTTTAGGACAACAATATTGGTGGTCATTTATGACAAGAGGTGGGAATGAGTCTATTTTCCTACAAATTTATGATAGCCTACTACTCTGGTTATGGATGTTGTAATGTGTGATGGACCAGGTGTTTTTAAACGAGATTTGATCTTTCCTTTCATGTGGGGTGGAGAGACAAGGTATCTTTATACATGATGTTATGTGACAGTACTTGTGGGGTTGTGTGTTATATAGAACATGAGGGAGTGTCAGTACATACAACATTGGGGTTTGAGAGTGGTATACTAGTAAGAGTGTATCATTGTGATTCTTGTTATATTATGTGACTTGGCTTGCATTATTTGGTGAGTGTGCCTCGGTGAGTATGGGATGTATAGTTTATATGGTTAGGTGTAGTTAGTTCTAATATTTTTTCATGGATGAATTATTATTCTTCTTTCACATGTGATGAGAGAATTTTTTCCCTATTGATTATACTAGTATTCCCACCCTACATATGTAAATTGTTTTCAGATTTCTAGGTGGATTATGTGGACCAGGATGGACATTACTATATTGAACCTCAAAAAGATATGGTGTTTCTGATTTAACATTTCTTTTGGTTATTTAATTTTGGAATATTTTATCTATATCATTATTATATATACAATCATTTTGTTATGGTTTTGTTTTCATTTTATATTATTACATTTAGTTTTTTGGAGATGATTCATGTTATCTCCTAATAATATTTTATTATAGAGGTTATTTCCTTCAGTTAGTTATATTTTCATACACGTGGTGGTAGTCGTCAACCCAAGGACTACTAGAGGTTGGACTCCGGGGTCATTTTATCTCTCCCTTCATTACAGTATCTATGGGGGTACAGTTTCATGAAAACCAATATTCTTATTTAACTATTTATAATATTTCATTAATAATCATATTAAACATAGATGCTATCAATATCTTCAAACATATTTCTACAAATTTCATTGGCATTTTTCATCAAATAAGATATCAACTAAAACATATCCATCATATATCTATAAAACCATAATAAATTTCTAATAATGTATTTAAATTAATTAAAATGTTTAATGAAGGGTTCCTTGGACTATGATCTTATGATTCACCATAAACACAATACCGATATCTCGGTAGATTTCACCAATTAACCAGATGGACCAACATCATCTTTAGAAGTTAAAAATGATTTTACACCCCTTTATTTATCATATTATTAATGATTTCAACCATATGTATATAACATCAGAAAAACATTAAATTCCCAACTCATTACATCCAAAACATCAAACCATGACTGGATATTTGTTAACTCGTTCTTTGTTTGTTTAGGACTCTTTTCACTATTGTCATGAACCTTGTGACCAATCATACAACACTGGTAACACATTCATGATTCTGACATAGATTCCATGAAATTTATTTTACCACACATGGAACATGTTTGGGGCTTACCTCCATAATTCTATGTAGGACGATTCTCTATTTTCTACCACTTTTATTGTTTCTTACTCTATTCATCTCATGGAACATAAGTGTCATAAAACTCCGTCTCAAAATTCTCCTCAAAATAAATAAAATTCCCATAATATTTTAAATCACATACATCCAAAGTTCATTGTATTCGTGTTTTTAGTCATGAGTAAGATCTATCAATTTTACTATAAATTTCCCACAAAAAATCAGTTATGTACCAGCAAACCTTGTAAAATATTCTTTATCTGCAGACATCAAATCTTTATCATTTTTCCTCAATTACAATAATTGATTCTCTATATTAATATTAATAACCACATGGAAATCCTAGTCAAAGAAAATATTATTTAATGTTTACCATTACAAAGAATGTTGATCATCATTATATCTGGAATTAATAAAAAAAGACCTCCACTAATCACCTCCACCTTCAAAATGATAAATTTCAAGAGTTCTTGTCAGGCATTTTGGACATTAAATTACAGAAAATATATTCTCCATCGAAGTGATCCATCATTAAACAACCATAGAGTCAGATGATCCCCTAAATTGTGGGGGTTATTTTCACATTAAATACTTCATTATAGAAATGTTCCTTTCTGGTAGATAAGTTTACTCTCTAAATTGGATTACACATACATTTATAGCTCATTTAAACTGATCTATCACAACGAAAAAACTATTCTGTTCAAATTCCAACCATCTTAGGATGTTGATTTTGATGGATAATTTTCTATTGGCGACTTCTTATAACATCTTTCATTTTTAATGTATAGAAAACCAATCATAAAATACATTGTTTAGAGGATGAAAAATGATAGTTTTAAAATTATATATCAAGTCAACATATCCATCAGGTAAACTCATTCAACTGAATGATATTAAAATTATCATAACTTCTAATGTAAACTAAATTTTCCGGTGATTCCAACAACAAGGACCCAACCTAAAAAATTAATTAATCTTGAGTTTTATGTAATGAAATCCTTATATTACATATGAATATCATTTCAGGTTTAGATATTTAGGGAATTAGTTCACAAGTAATTCTTCAGAAAACCATATAATAAAAAGTGGAAACTTCGGATTAGTATCCATTTTTTCATAATATATTTTTTAAAATAAAGCATGATTTCTTTTCAGGGAAAACCTTCATGAATTTTATATTGGAATCATCCCTTATATTACCCATGCTTTAACAATATGAGAAACATTTGAAAAGTCAAGATGAGAATAATAACTTATCGAGGGACATAAAAAGAAAGGAAACCATTATTCTAGTGAAAAACATGAAGAAACATTAAATGATTAATATTATCTCAATGTTCATTGAGTGAATATAATAAATGAATTCCATATGAAAAAACAAGCACACTTTTTTCAATGTGAAAAAACATTAAAACCCATAATTGGTAAATAAAAACCCCATTTGGAAACATATAACATCATTATCATAAAACCATTTCAAACCCCTATTATTTTGAATAACTATACGACTGGCTTCCAATATAATATCATAGAGAACATAATAATTTCAAAATAAATTAGAGAGTTGTAATGGGGTTCACCGTTGGTACAATATATACTGGGATCACCAATTTATCATGATCCATAAGGTAAAGACCCATAAATTTCAATGAAATTTTTATTTTCAAAAATTATTTTGGATTTTAAGAGTACGTAGTTTCTGACGGCACCAGATTCCGAGGCCCGGTGTGCCCGGAATCAATTTTTCAAGTATAGCTCTGGTACGTTTAGTGAATGAACGAGTGGGTTTTTCTAACTTTTGAACCGGTGCCTGGAATTGAAATCCGAGGGCACCGATGAAACCGTAGTGTCGGTAATTGGTTAATAAAACCTTTACTAGAGTTGCGTTTTCTTGGTAAGAGTTGTTTAAATTTTTGGATTATGTGTAAGTGAAATAAAATTGCATTATGAATTTTATTTCTCTTTTCTAAGTGTTAGATCCTAGGTGTGGGATTTGGAGCGGGACCCGCTGGCTGTTAAATTCCTATGAGAGGATTAAAGGTGATGTGGGGCCCACATGAGCACCCACCTTTTAAAATTCTCAATAACTATCTAACTCCTATAAACCCCCTCTTTAAATTATGTGACACTCCCTCACAATAATGTTTCCAACTTAACTATATTTAATTTTGACAACTCAAGATAAATTAAATTAAGTGAATTCATCTTTTGAAGTTTTTAAAAATGTTGGCATAAGTAATAAAATAAGGAAAAAGCATTATTTTATTGGAGTTGTTTCATTGTGTGGAGATTTTGGAAAGAATACTCTATGTCTTGAAGAACTTCATCTTCTACGTTGAAGAACACTGAGGCTTCGACGAAGAACACCGTCACACCGTTCCATCTTCTCTACATTTCAATGAAAGGGAGACACTGCTTCCTCATTGAATGTTCTCCATCAATGTATACATAGTCTCACCCCGCGATGCCGTCTTCTATGATGCAAGCTTTCGCGAACTACATTGAGGTAGGGGTTGTTTCGTCGTTCAAGGATTAATATTTCTGACGTTCTTTGTTATTTCTTGGATGCATGTTATCAATATAACAGGAGGAGGTCGGACCGCATGAACACGACCGACCCTCCTCCCCCATTGTTAATGGACGTCATTGTGGTTTGGAACAGAGGAAACGCGGTGCTGTTGCACCATGTGGGAACGAGAGAACCCAGGCCGGAGCGGGCCACGGATAAGGAACATGACGCCATCACGCTGCACCGGTGAATCCAAATTTGGCCGCGGCCAATTGCAGGCCGCGGTGGAGGGGCACGAGACCATCACACTGTGCTGGTCAGATAGGGGCCATGGCAGTGCATTATAGGCGATCGAACTCAGCCGACTGCCAGCGTGTCGGAAGGCGGGACCCACAGCGGGTCACGTGGAAGCTCACGGGCCAGCCAACAGGGTCGGCCGTTTCCGAGAATTCGGGGGGGGGGGGGGGGGGGGCGTAACCCCTGGTTTATTTAGGGAGGACCCAACCAAAATGGGGGGCCACCGTTTCAAAGTGAGGGAGGCAGAAACTCCCCCCTCAGCGTCCAACTCGGCCTCGAACCGAGCCGTGGCCTGCGCTGGGCCGGACCGCCTGCGCCGGGCCGGGTCGGACCGGGCCCGAACCCCCTAATTTCCGGACAGATCCGTTCTAATGCCAATAACATGGGATACGAACCCCCGATAGATGCACCGTCATTTGCACTGGAATCCTTGGATCTAGACGGTCTTTTCGATATATTACCCTCAGGGTCTCAGGAAACTTAGGGAACAGCCGGGTTGGTTCAAACACGAAACCAACCGGGCCCTTAGAGCAACAACACTTATAACTTGAGCTCCAGACATCCGATTGACGTGCCGTCGACTTTGTTGGATTCATCAAAGTGAGACGGTTATTTTTTCTTACTCCGCTCAAGGTTTGGACGTAGCTAGAGTACGATCGGGTTGGTTTCATATTAAAAACCAACTGGGCCCCTTGGACAAAAAATCCAATAAATCTCATACTGGGCATCTAATTGACGCGCCATCTATCGCGATGAGTTCCTATTGACGAGGCAGAACTTTGAGATACATCATCTTAGGACTTTGTGGTAGCTGATATATCACCCCCTTGGCTCGTGGAGCGGACCCTCCTGGAAATGGGTGTGCTGTGTGCGGGAACCCTTGAGCTGGCTGTGACTGTACTAGAATCCTACATGGGTTCGGCAGTGATGACGACTGTACTAGAATCCTATGTGGGTTCGACTGCGATGACGACTTTACATGGATCCTCTGTGGGTTCGGCAGCGACGACGACCGTACTGGAATCCTACATGGGTTCGACGGCGATGACTACTATTCTTGTATCCTATGTGGGTCTGGCAGTATTTGAAAATTGTTCTTGTATCCTATGTGGTTCCGGCAGTATTTGACTCTATACTTGTATCATATGTCAGTCCAGCAGATTATTTGGTCTTGTATCCTTTGTGGGTCCGACAATTTAGCTGGTCTTGTATCCTATGTGGGTCTGACTGCTTAGATGAATCAGTGGCTACATCTGATCATCTTAATCGCCTTACGAAAAGTAAACCTATGAGAGTTGAGTCTTGACATTTAATCACTATTTATGATATGATTTCTTTGTTATCCGGTGTGGATTGGATTGTGCTTTAATGTGTGTACTGGGATGAACTTGGGCTCGTGAGTTAGAGCAGAACTGGAATTGATGACTTAGGTATATGTATGGTCATATACCTAAGTAGCGTTGGTTGATTCTTTGTGATTGTATCTTTCCTTGGTGGTTTATCCTTTGTGGATTCTGGGAGACCTTCGGGAGTCTCAGGGTCTCTACTAATTATCGAATACTCACCCCTGCACGGGATATGCCCGCACTACGTTGTGTTGGTTACAGACGACGGACAACACTTATCGTGGTTGAGTCTTGAGGAGCGAGACGGTACCCGGAGGTGGTCTATCAGGTGGGATTTACACGGAGAGTACGACCGGGCTCGAGGAGCCGACAAGAATGTTTGTACTCACCCTTCATGTGGGATTTCTGGAGGACAACTTCATAGTTTCTTCTTTACTTTCCAGTTGTTGTACTTTCCATCCAGTTGTACTGCACTTTCAGTTGGGTTTGTATACTGGCCCATTTACTTTCCATCACATACTTTTAAACACATTTTACTTAGTTTTTACTTCAGCTTGCGTACTCTGTGGTGTTTGTTTTCTTTATATAGGCAATGCCTTCCCTTTTATTAGGATTTACTCCTTTGGTGCTAGTCGCCGGCCCCTGACTTATGGAAGGCGGGCTTGGGGTAGTCATAGCATGGACCCCGAGGATGGGTCGTGACACATAATGGGGTCCATTTCATCTTATATAATATATAGAGCTCACATGGGATCTATAATAGGGAATATCCATTCATATAAGGTGTACCAGGATCACCTATTTCCTATAATTAAAATGACTAATATCAAGAATAAAACAATTTATCATTTCACATTTTCATCACAAAACCCATTGAAAAAATCATTAAAACTCAAATGAATAGATATTTCAGATAAAAATAACAGTTTCTTATAAAAACAAATTTTACATTACAAAATACAAAACAAAATGGAAGGAGGGGTTTCCAATGAAGATTCCATGCAAGCATGTAAAGGCATCTATAATACAAATAATGGTCATGATGGAATAAAATTATTTTCTCTATGTATGATAATAATAGAACATATCTTTTGTTGTTTATCAAAATGTTCATTAAAAAAATGTAAAAAAAACAATAATAGCCCATTGAAAATAATTTACAACAAGATAAAAAACTTACATTATATATATTATATTTCTATATCAATGCTTTCATAAAATTGCACTAAATACATACATATGGAATGGAATGTGTTGGAAAAAACAAATTTAAAGATATTTTTTTAATGAAAAGTCCCATATCAATTTTCAAATATTTGAATAATAAGAACCATGAAACAATATCATTATAAAAAAATTGAAATACCATTATAATTCATAATTTCATGATACAAAATTTAAAAGGTGAGGCATAGACACTTCATAGATGTATATAGTTGTATAAAATAAAAATATGCCTCAATAAAGGATAATTGATATGAAGTCCCTTACATTGAATCTCCCTTGTAACATGTATCTTCATCTTATTGATTAATAAATTATTTTTAATTATCTAATTTAATTGGAAGTAATTCATAGTTATTAATAATTTTATTTCACTTACTACCATGTTATATTCAATCATAAAATCAACTATGTTCATGACATATGTTTTTAATATATTCGATATATGTGTCAAAAATGATTTTAGTAAGTTAAATATGGTCAAAGTGGTTATTATTTAAATATATATAGAATAATAACCGTAATGTAATTATTATATTTATACATCAATAATACCTTTAATAAAAATCATGAATTTTGATTTCTCTACATGAATTAGATTATAACCATAAGAATGGTAAGTCATACGTACAAATCAGTAATGTTTCCATTTTTGAATTATCATTATGGAAAGGAGGTAAGTACTATTTCAACTTATCAGAATTGTCAAAATATTAAGTGTAAAATATTAGTTCTTTAAATTTACTATTTTATATTATCCATGTGTTCTGGTGATAAATTTTAAGTCTCATAACTTTTTGAAAGTGGTAGTCCACTCATTCATGAATGACATTGTCGTTTCATGGTGAGTGAAACATTAAGAAATAAAATCATATATTATCTTTTTTTTAAATTATAATTATGTAATTAAAATAATAATTATTACATTAATCTGAAATATATTCATTATATTTTTCTTTATTACCTTCCATGTAATAATTAGTGAAAATTAAACACATCGCTTCATGAGGCGGTGGTCCACCAAACACATGAACACCATTATTGTTTCTCCTATAGAATGGCACATAATATATATATATATATATGATATAATTACTAAATTAATATAGTTATTTTAAAAATATCACATAAATAATTTATATACATAATCACACCCAACCTTAAGTAGTGTTAATCGACAAACGTTTGACATTAGTTCGAAAGATGTTAGTCCTCCGTATTTATGAACAATGATTTTATAACCCATTTGATGGAAGGAGATAATGATTTTGGTTATTAAATTAACATTATAACATATAAGTACATTGAATTTACTAATATTATTATATAATTTCGTTCTAACAACAATAGAATGGATTGGTGGAAGAAATAAAATATATACACACATTAATGAACATTAACTCTTCTTCATGTAACTTTTTTTGGTTTTCAGCAATAACATTAATGGGTTTAATTTATTCCCAGAACAAGGCTTCTAGATAGATATTAAGGAATTACAGAATTTATCTTTTTAGGTCATTGCCAAACTGATGGTATTTTCATTTTTTAATAGAGGATAATATGGGTGGTATTTTATAAGTGAGGTGAGTGGAACACTTGTAATTTCTGAAAATATTGAATTCCACCCATGTATGATTCTTATCATAAGGCTCCAATAACTGATCAATATTTGGAATATATGGAATAAGGTCAAATTTATTCAATAAAAATAGATATTATACATGTTATTATGTAATTTTAACCATTATCCTTTTAGTTTAAACAATGATACATCCCTTTTTACCTTAACCATGGTAGTTAATATTTACAGTTGTCAATAATAATTTTGGAGAGAAATTAATTTTACCTTAATATAAAAAATAAATTAATCTGATTCCAAATATGGAACCCATATTTTCAAATTCCATTCATTTTATTATGTAAATTTAATTTAAAACTATCCCCATTGATGTGACGAAAAAGAGGGTTTTCATAGAGAAGTTATTCCAATGTATACAAATTTTTTGTATCAAAATTATTTATAGAAAAGATTAAAATTACCTAAAATAGATTAATTGAAATAAATTATTTATAATCGTACTTTAAAAAAAATTAAATATATATATACATAATAAGTTATTTAAACAACGAAAAAATAGTTTTCAATTAAAATTCAATATTTTCACTTACTCATAAAAAATGAAACATTTCAAAAAAATATTAAAAATAAATAATCAGATTATTTGGATAATATGATTTCACAAATTTTATTCATTTAACAAAATAAATTTCTACAATTGGTAAAAATTAATTTTAAATTATGTGCGTGAAGCTCAAAAGAAATGTCTTGCTGAAAAAAAAATATTTTTCCTTAAATAGTTATTTTTTCCTTCAATTAATTCATACATTATTTGTAATAAATATATTACCATAATTTTCAAAATTTAGTTCATATTATTCATAACATCCATCTTAAATTTCTTCTATATAAATGTTTATTTTGACTTGAAATTGTGTATCATGTAAACTTTCGAAGAGATTAAATTTAAATAAATATTCTTCATGGGTTGTTTAAGCTAAGTGTTATGTGTCACATATGCTATAAAAAATAATTTCTATATTTTAAAATCATTTTGTGTTAGAAATGATGGATTGGTAATAATTTTTTTCCAAATTACAGTAGAATATCAACAACATAATTTATACAGGAATCCCAACTTTACAATTTATACATGAATCCCACTAGTGATATTTATATTAGAATCCAACATGTTTCCAAAAACACAAAACAAGCATAATGAGAAAGATCAAACATACCTAAAGCTACCAAAGAAACATAAAAATTATATTCCCCTCAACCCAATAATAAAAATTTATTCTTTACATGCTCAATTCAAAAGAAATTATTTGACTACCATATGATGTCATGAGCAACCCTGTATGAAGGTCATCTTAATAAATTCTTCACAATAAGTAGATGGTTTTACATCCAATTAAAATCACTGTAACATAATAAATAAATAGTAAATATTCTATAATACAGTACATGTTTTCATTATCCTCAAATTAGTAAAAGATGTCAATTTATCTCAAACAGACATGGTGTCCACATCATCATATTTAAATTCATAAAGCATGTAATTTTGTACAAAATTTTTTATTCTTTATTGTGAAATAACAGATGAATAACAACATTCATACTTATTATTTTATTATTTTTTGACGTAAAATATACTAAACCTTTCTCTAAACATTATACATTATATCTAATTCATATTTATTTGTTCATGAATATCATGTATTGTATGGATGTTTTCTACTAATTGTGCAAATCAGAGTGTAGAACCACTCTATTATTTTTCAAGGAACAATGAAGAAGCTTATTCTTTCTTAACATAAGTATTTAAATGGTATATATCATAAAAATATATATGATTCATGAATAATACCACATTATATTTGTGTAATTTTTTTATGTGATAACTCAATTAAATAATCATAGAACTATATATGTGGTAGTATATTTTCTCACATCAAACATTGACTCTATCTCGACATGTATTTTATGTCATTCATGAAATTAATATTCCATCACATAATTGTATAGGTGGGATCTAAACTTTTTTATGATTTGAATATTGAAGAAATAATAACATAACATTTTTTATTTATATAACCATTTTATCCTAAAATAAATCAACCATCATGTGATCTTGAATATAGAAGCATAGCGTGATAATGAATGGAATATCTATGCCAATAGAGACCACCCTTGAGTCATTATTTTCCCACTTTCAAAAAGAACTCTTAAGGAACCATATTCTCACTATTTATAATGGAGAGATTTTATATTTTTATAGATGATCAACACTAAAAATAATTTCTAAGACATAACACTTACAAACTACATTAAAATTATGTGTGCACTTCCTTAGCTCAGGTTTTGTGACTATAATAATTACCATCACCACAGATGAAGCATACTTTATTTGAAATTGCACCATCTCCCTCCTCCACTCCACTATGTCAATGGAATAATGGGATCTTGTGAATGAATAAAATCTTTTATACATTTATTTTTATGATGTTAAGATATTTGTTCAATCATTGGGTGTCATATGAAAAATTCATAGACTTATTATTGATTCTCCTTCCTCATGATTTTTATAACAAAAATAAATCAAAAAATATGATTATGAATCATATAAATATCATATCCTAATTAAATAATCTTCATGTATTTCAGGATCTTATCTTTATCTATTTATATTTTGGTGTGATGCAATCTAAGAACTCAGAACCCTCAAATAACTCAATAATGAATATGAACTCTGTGCCTTAAGAAAACAGTGTGGGTCAAACTCATCATTTTTTTCATATTCAAATCTCTTAAAAATGTTTTAATGTTACATGGCAATGTGAATACCATATAGATCTAAAAAATCAATTTCTAATACTTAACAAAACACAATGTTTCATCATTTCTTCAATATAACATCAGGATTGGAAATTAGAAACATTAAACACATGATACATGGCGAAAACCACACCAGCCTTCCCCAATGTGCGTTAACAAGAAAACTTATAGCTCCATGAATGTTCACTATACCATGAACCATCATTTCATGTATTCTTAGTGAGAAGGATCCCAAGTGTGTTCGTTGTATCATCCCACATGTGATGGGTTGAGCAGGTTCCCATGACTATGGGTGGCTAAAAATGTGTCTATTAAAGGACCAAATCATTTTATATAGAAAATAATAGACTAAATTCGATCATATGAAATCCATGAACCCATAATATATTTCATAACATCCTATTCTTTTAAATTATCAAATAATCAATTATAATTTTCAAATAAAAATCATTCTCCCCATTCAATTGGGAATGTGTTTCTGAAAATAAAAATGGATCTTAAATCATCACATTTAATATTGATTTATTTAAATTAACACTTCATATAAAAAATCTATTCCATATTATGAATAATTATAAAGAATAAATCATTGATAGAAACACAATGTTTTGATAACATCCATATTGTATTTTCATCATCAAAAAATGACAACAAATACAATAAATTTATTAATTCAATGAATTTGGGTTCTTCATTATGAATCCCTATTCGAGCATGTAAAAAATCCTATCAAGGTAAGGGATCATATCCTTCACCTCTATATTATATCCCATTATTTCCATTATCACTTTTTATTTCCAATTTCTCATATTTAGATATTTTTTAAAAATCCATATTATTTTCATAGTATTTTCCAATTGATATATTACACCTTTCATGATCATTTAATCTCCTTTATGAACCTTTAATCACAGATGTTATGATGCTAAAATTTTTCTACAATTTTCCATGAAAATAAATTGTATGGTGAATACTCACAACCATTTCCTGTCAGGGGTATTTTCCTAGAGATAACTAGTCTTATTCTAATTTGAACCTCCATTTATATAATCCAATAATAATTATTTATTCTCTTAAAAGTGATGAAACCTTATCTTGTGTTAAATATTCTTTGTAGAACACATATCCATGGACATGATATAAATTTGATATGTATTTTATGAATTTTATAGTCCTCCAATTCATTTGTAATGTTTTAATCACATGAGAGTCATTATATGTGATATGTGTTCGATATCATGTACTACATTAACAAATGAAATTCTTTATTTATTCCCTTACATGACATTATAGATCCCATCTTTATTATTATGTTCCATGAATATCTCATTTTGTTTTAATATAAAAATTTATTTTTTGAAGCATGTTATAGATGATTTCAAAAATGTAATTTTATTTCCTATTTCCAGTTATTATGATATGTACCTAATATTCGAAATACACAATATTTCATGACCCTTTGGTATTTTATTATGATTACCATTATGAAATAAATAATGAATTAATGTAAATTAAAAATGTGTTGCATATTTTAAAAAGAATTATAATATAAATTAATGGAATTTTGATAATAATATATAACCATGTGGAATTTTTTAACTACTATAATTGAAATTTTATTAATCATATGTTTTAGAATACAATTTCCACATTCTTTTATAGCTTCAATATTTTAAATTTTTTGTTTCAGAAAAAAAATTCAATTCATAATAACATTTTAGGTACCTACAACCAAAATATTATAATTATAAATTAGAATTCTCATATTCATTTACATAATTGATATTTATGCGCCCATTTTAGTTTAAACTCTGATGTAATTCCATTCCATATTAGAAAATGATATATATTAAATAAAATTAAATTCATTATAATATAATAATATTAAAATAATAAAACATTAATTTTCAATATGTTACTAAAATTTTCTCACATGTCATCATATACAGAGTGTAACTAGTAAGTTGTACCATATTTTAGAAATATTAACACGAAATCTAATGTTTAAAATTATATAAAAAATATAAATATGTGGTTATTTACATGATACAAGTAAGACATTAAATAATATATGTTTCATACCCTTTGAGATAGCAAAGAATACAACACCAAATTCCATTATTTTTGGAAATCATTTTCTAATATAATGATACCTAATGGTGAAAAATCATAAGAATTATGTTGCGATAAATTAAAATAATAGAATGATATATGGGAATTGACTTATATATAAAAGTATTTCATAATCTTTATTCCCAAAAAATATCTTATTACCATATCTATAATAGATCTCGTTAAAATTATCATATTCATTTCATTTCCACATATGTTATCATTAATTGTATAGTCATAAAGTTCAAAAAAATATTATAAATATGATGAAAATATATAAAATATAAAATATGTAGTATCGAAATATAAAGACAATTTTAATTTTTTTAGTCTATATAGTATATCATTACATTTAATATATTCCTATTAAAAAATAAATAATTTATAAATTTTAAAAGGTTATAAGAAATTTAAAAAAAAATTAAATACAAGATAAATTATATACAAAACACATAGTTAATTTGTTCAGAAAGTAAACATAGAGAAACTAAATAATTGATAATACTTTTTTGAACTATAGTCACCAAATTTGTAGGAAACTATACACTTTATGGCCAATATATAATTTCCATCATGTTGACCACAAGCTTTTCTATCAATTAATTTTGATGATAAAGGTATCCCATATGTAAAATATATTCAAAAATGCATTAATATGAAATTGGGGATCCTAATCATTTAACTAATAATAAATGAGATTTTGTGTAGGATGAGGTGTAGGAGTTGGTTAAGCTGGAGGAGTTGGAAGAGTGGGATTTATATCATTGAATGATCTATGAATGTCTACAAATATCTATTATAAAAAAGATCAAATCCAATCATCTAACATCACAACCATAACAAGAACTTTTTATTTTAAAGATTCTATTTTCCCTTCATTTACAACCTCTAGAGAATCTATAGAACCACCAAAAACCATTTCATTTCCAATTACCATTCCATGTATCCCCAAAAATGACCCTGGTATTTATAATTTTCTAATAAATTATCCAAAATATCCATCCTAACCTATGGTATTGAGGTCCCATGTGTTCTCTTCTCCTTTATGGATTACTGTAAACAATATTTGAAAACATAATTAGGGAATCATAATATTTATAATTTTTAATTAAATTAAATAATAGAAAAAAATTAAATAACATCTTACAATACTAAAACCAATAACCCATGACACTTTGATAAGATATTTTCCCTTTTCCCATATTTTTGTTGTCTTCCAATTTTCCTGACTAGATTAGGGAAAGGATGGTTGTAACACCCCACGGTTTTAAAAATAAATTTATTATAGAATGAATTTACCACTAAGTCTATGTGAAATAAACACATTTAAATTTGTATGAGATAGTTATAAACTGGGCATTAGATATAATTTTTTCACTTCTGTGTTTTGAATTCTAAAAAATTGACATACACAGCTGCGATTAGTAATATATTTAGAGTTTTATAGAATCAAATTATATTTCTTGTGGATAGTAAAATAGAATTATGGATAGTAACTTACAATTATTAATTTTAATTTAAAATTTAGAATATTAACCTCACCTATGTGTGTATATAAACTATAGGCACTATATAAATGAGAGAGAATATTATAAAAACGAGTAGTTAAGTGTTAAGATATTTGTGAGTTATAAATATTTAATTACAATTCCAAAATAATAAATCTATTTAAAAAAAATCATTATCATTAAATTTATTCTTCAATAAATATTATTTTCCTATTAATCTTGGATAATTTTATGATACCTCAGTTAATTTATGAATGCATTATAAAATCCATTTTCAATTTAAAATAAGTATTTTTCAAGTAAATAATGATTTTATTTAAAAACTACATTCATATCATTTATAATTTTATTTATAAAATATAGTACGTCATTAAATTACACACACAAAAATGGTGAGGGTTATTTTTTGGTATTTTTAATAAATAATTGAAATTTTTGTGAATAGTGAAATTCGAAAATTTATGAAATATGATAAATAAATGAATTTATGCATCATGCTTTAGCCATGTATAATGTAAATGACCATTGGTTTGAACTAACATAAACCTATTACTATTTTTAGTCACATGAATCAAGATTATGCATAGTCCTAAGCCAAAATAATAAAATAAAGATTAAAATAATGGAATAACCCTCTCATCCTCCTCTATAAAAACCACCCCTTAACCCATCTTCTCTTCACTCCTATTCAGGCTTGTGTATTTCCTAAATTATTCTAAAATATACTTCCAAGGTCCTCCCCATGTACATTATTCCTTATTATTATAAATAGAAAAAATCATCTCCGATAAATAGGCTCTCAAGGAAGATAAATTAAGGAGGTAAATTACTCTTTTCATTTATTTTATTTCCATTCTTATTGTTTTATTTTCTCACCTCAATTACTACTAATTTTTTCATAACTCTAGTAACATACATGTAATGTCATGGTTTTTTATTATAATGGAATATTTCACAATCATCTATCCTTTACCCTCCTTTTATACATGAAATGAAAACACCAACCGAGATGTGTTAATTTATCACATTCAAGGATAATGGGGTTTCAATTTATATTGATGTATTCAATTCTAGTAATGGAACCATTTTTATGTTTGAAACATATCATAATATATTTTATATATGCTATTTAATTTTCTAGGATCATTTTTTACACATGGTGTTGATTTATAAAATAAAATGAGTTCATGGTGATAAAAAACCACCAAATTAATCTGAGCGTTTATCATTATTTTTTTTTCTAATGATTCATCTTCACATAAAGTAAAACAACTAATTTATGAAATAATTTAACCTTATGTATGAAAATTAATAACATATAACATCAATTCTGGAATTAAATTATCATTTTACATTCACTTCCATACAAACAAACCAATCATGAAATCTACTGAAATGAGCACTCACAAATAATGATATTGAGTCTCTTAACACATAAAAAAACTATAAATAAACTTAATGAAATAATAATAAATCAAATAAAAGTCTAATAGGTTATTAATTAAGTTATTTATAAGTATAATTTCATAATCCATGACCTTATTTTTATGAGCGGAACATATACAGACATACAGTAAGGTTTTTCTACCCGAACCTCCATTTTCTCTTGTGTTACTCATTATCTCTATTAATCTGAATTAAATTATTATTTAATCATATTTAATCATTAAAATTATGTTTTAATTTCCAAAATATTTTTCCCATCCATAATTCTTCATTATTTAATAGAGAGTTATATGTTTTAAAAGTATGTTTCAGAATTTCTTCCTGAAATACCAGCCAGATTGAAGGGAATTTCTCAAATTCTTACATATTTTCAATGGAACTATATAATCTGTTTTTAGAAATGATTATTTCTCTAAAGTTATTCATTTTATTAAAGAATACTATGATATTTTACTTTTCATTTTATACAAATATTTTTCCAAATGAACTCTTAATTTCAATGTAAAAGAGTTTTAATCCCAAGAATTACTCAATGATTTTATAAGATTAATATTTTTTATTTCTACAATATTATTTAATCATATGTTTAACTAAGGATAATATTTTATGATATTATCTACAATATTTTATTGAATGGATTATGATTAGTTTAAATATGTATGTTCTATCTTTAAACCATTCACCATGTTACTTGGAATGGTTATATTTTATATTGGGGAATGTTATTTACATTTCAAGTAATAGTTTCAATATGAATGTATATATTGTTTAAGTTTATCCCCATTAATATAAAGAATTAATTGGACCTAGTATTTTATTATTAGGGAACTCTATATCCCTTTGATTCATCAGTATGTCTCATGATACAAAATAGATTTTATTTTGGCTGAGGTCTTAATCATTTTCAGATGTCGTGGCTGAGGCCTTAACAGAATATTTCATAATGTCCATCATTATGCATTCCATCATTATGAAACATGAGATTCATAGTATATAAAATTATTTGACTAGTATAATATCCATGGATATTATTTATGGAATTATTTGATTGCTTTTAATTCATTCTATATTATTCTCAAGTTTATTTTCAAGGGCACACATTTCTAGTTATTCATCATGCCTAGTGTTTAGGTTTCTATTTTATTCTACTATATAATTTACCCTTATTTATCATCTAAGTTCAGCACTTTCACAAGTTTTATATTACTTATTTTGTGAAGAAGTATATTATAAATTAATTTCAAGGATAATCTATGAGATTATGTGTGATTTAGAAGAAGTTGTTATGTTGTTTATCCTTCCATGTTGTAATGATGAACTTATATATGTATCTGGTTTTACAAAGCTTATAAGATATTAATTTCTTCGGGATATGACTACAATGATTATATTTTAATGTAATAAAAAATTTATCTTCATTGGAATATAGGGGTTGGGTTATTACAGTTGATATCAATGTATGTTTAGTAGAAAACATGGAAACTAGATTTAGAAAACATAAATTAGGGAACAAAACCCTAAGATATTATTTAAGGATAAACATTTAGGAATATTTCTTAATTTTTCAAATAAATGTATTATGTGGATATTTATATAAAAATAAATCCTTGTATGGCTACTAAAATTTAATGTGGGTCTACCACAGATGTATCTAGGTGTAACAACTCTGACAATGTGTTTCAGGCTTGACCTAGGGTATCCTTGTATATGATAAGGGGCATGATTGCAGAACCAGTTTGACACTCCCAGGGGATATTCCTAAGATAATTAAAATTTTCTTTACAAACCATTACGATGGAAGTAAATTTAAATTCTTCCATAATTAAACTTGGATTATTAGATTAGCTATGGATATGATTACAATTTATGCTAGGCATTTTATATGTGGTGATTATAAATTATGATTTATAACCTAATCTGATGTATGTAATTGTTTCGAAATTGTTACTTGTGTAATGAATGGTAACCAAATGAACACATGTATCCCATGTTGTTATTTCACTTCTATATAAGATATGGATGTTGGTTCTTGAGTTATGAATGGTGCATGGAAATTTATAACTAAACTGGGAAAACTGACTCAGGTTATGAATAATAACCTTACCCAAATGGAGAATCATAATCCACAACATGGAGGAGAAATATTAAACCTACTTTTGAAAAAATATCTTCCATCATTCAATGGGACTACAAACCCATTCATATATGTTCATTATATAAGTTATTTAGAGAAGATATTTCTCACTTTGGGATGTAACGAAAGTGATAAGGTTGTCTTGGTGGATTATCAATTATAAAGAGATGTATATTAGTGGTGTTCATTAATTAAAAACACAAAGGAGGAGGAATAAATAGTTGAAATGTAATAGAGGAAAATTATATAAATATTAATAAAAAATTACTTTCCTCGTGAACTGCGAACATATATGGATAGGAAATTATTGAGTTTTAATCAAAAAGAGGATACAAAAATTGCGAAGTATGAAGTCAATTTTACAAGGATAGAGAGGAATGTTGTAGACTCTATATGTAACCAAAGTATCAAGATTTATTGTTTCATTGATGTTTTAAAACCATTATTAAAAAGGGAAATAATCTCCAAATGTTTCTCATCATATGAAGAAATTATCTCAAGTGCTATCAAGACCGAGAAAGAATTCTCTATGTCTTATAAAATTAAGTGGAAACAAGAGAAGAAGATGGTGGTGGAGGATAGAATGGATAAAGTTAATACTAAAATGGTTATTTTTACAATATGTGATACTTTTGGAAAGAAACACCTTGATTATTTCTTAAAAGGAAAAGGTGTATGCTATAAGTTTGGATATAATGGCCATCATTATTATGATTGAAAGAGAAATAAAGAAGCTGTCAATGTTTAATGCAATAATTGTATGGAGATAGGGAACTATTCTATTGATTTTCCAAATATTCTTGGAAACGGTCCTTGAAAAAGACTAAGGGAGGTAATCCAAGATTATGTTGTCACAACTACTAAGGATGATTTTCCTAATGATGTGGTGGGAGGTACTTTAATCACTTCTTTAGTCTTAGCCAATGATTTATTTGATATTAGATCATCACATTCTTTTATATCTTCCCAGATTTTCAAGAAAATTATATATTTACAATTTGATTTAGCAAAGGATTTTTTGGTCAAAACGCCTATGGGAATTTTCATTGGAAAACGTATGAGTCAGGAAATCTCTATTATGGAATATGAATGTCATTTACCTTATGATTTGATCATCATAACCATGATTGAATTTGATATAATCCTCGATAAGGATTTAATTTCAAATTATGATGTGAATATATATTTCGAGAATATTGAAGTTAAAATTTTTGAGGATTATGTGAAATCCTTTATAATTAGAGCAGAAACCAAGCCATCTAATTCCCATATTGATCCACCATTAGCAACTCTACTAAATTCAATTATTAGGAAGAATTAGAACTCGATATCTATGACTAAGGAAAGAAATGTTCAAATCAAGGATGTACCTATCGTACAAGGATATATTAATGTTTTTTCAAATGATTTACCTGGAAATCCTCCATGGCATGAAGATGAGTTCTCAAATGATCTAATTCTTGGTTCAAGTCCTATATCAATGAATCCTTATAGATATTCCACTGTAGAATTAGTATAACTAAACTACTCGATAAATTTGGTGATAAATGATTTATTTTCACTAGTGTTTCTTCATAGTAAGCCCATGTTATTTTTAGTAAATAGAATGATGGATCTATGATGTTTTTTGTTAAAAAAATTGAGATTAATGACATACCTATAAGGAAAATGTATCCCCTACCTCTCATTGATTACTTATTTGATCAACATCATGAATCCCAATATTTTTCAATTATTGAACTCTGATCTGGATATTATCTATTGCCTGTCAGGAAAGAAGTTATTCCCAAAATAGAATTTCAAACCATTTGTGGGAATTACGAGTTTACATTAATGCCTTTTGGACTGACCTACCTACCCTCTATCTTCATAGATCTAATGAATGTGGTTTTGAAAGAATATCACGATGACTTTTTGTGGTATTTATTGATGATATATTTGTATACTCCAAAAGTATCAATGGCCATGAAAAAAACATGTGCATTATTATGAATACTCTTAAACGAAGTGAATTATATTGGATGTTTAGAAAGTAAGAATTTATACTTCAATTAGATTCTTTTCCTAGAGATATTGTCCCTAAGGATGGAATATCCATTGATCCTATGAAGAAAAAGGTTTTTCAGGAATGTCCTACATGAACGAACATAACCAAGGTGCATAGTGTTATTGTTTTAATGGATTATTATCAGCATTTCATTCAGAAAATTGGTTGATTAGCCAACCCTTTAACAAAGATTACTCACAAAGGGATTAAGTTTGTATGGAAAAACTAATATAAGGAATGATTCAAATAATTAATGAATTTATTAGTGAATTCCCCGATCCTTACTCTACAATCAGGAAATGATGCGTTTTTTATCTGTAGTGATGCATCAATGAAAGGACTTGGTTGTGTCTTTATGAAGAATGATAATGTCATTCCCTATGAATGAAGGTAGTTAAAAATTCACGAATATAACTATCCAAGTCGTGATCCTGAGTTAGAAGCTATAATATTTTGTTTGAAGATATGGATTCATTATATATATGGTGAAATATGTGAGATATATACCGATCACAAGATCTTGAAATACATCTTCTCTAAAAAAACTCACCATGAGGCAGAGGCGATGGCTCGATCTACTCAAGGATTATGGTTTTTCTATACACTTCCACCTAGGAAAGGAAAATAGGGTATCTAATGCATTGAGTATAAAGTATCATGGAGTTCTAAACAAGATGAGAATTGAAAAGGATCCTATGTACAAGGACATGGCTAGGATGGAAATGGGAATCATCAAAGAATGTGAAACATCATTAATTTTTCAATTGGTTTACCAACCATATTTATTAAAAATAATTAAATGTTCTCATACAAATAACATGAATCTTCAAAATACAATTAATATTTTGAATGATGGGAAGCTCTCAGAATTCATATATGAAGACAAAATTTTGACATTTGTATAGAGGATTTGTGTTCTTACTATAACTGAACTAAAAAGTGAATTATTGGATGATACATGTAGTTTAAATTTTTCTATACATCCTGGTTTCAATAAGATGTACAAATATTTGAAGGAACATTTCTAGTGGTATAAAAAGAAGAAGGAAATTTCAGATTATGAGACAAGATATTTAGTATATCAACAAGTGAAGGCTGAAAGAAAACATCCTATAGGATTCATTAAAACACTACTAATTTCTACATGGAAATGAGATAACATCAGCATGGATTTTTTCACTTGATTTTCCAAAACTCCATGATAAAAGAAAAAATATGTGCAATTGCTGATCAAATTAAGAAATCTTCACATTTTCTCACTATAACCGAGGATTTTCCACTGTTTCAACATGCACGAATATATATAAAAAGAGTAATGAGACTTCATGAAACACCTCTCGCAATTGTGTCAGATTATGATCAATATTTTACATCAAAATTCTAGAAAATAATTTTGAAATCTTTGGATATTGAGCATCTTTTGAGTACTACTTATCCCCCATAAACTAACAGGAAATCATATAGGATGTTCCAAACATTAGAAGACATTTTGATAACATTATCACATGATTTTCAAGATTTTTGGGATCTGTATTTACCATTGGCGAAGTTTTCCAACAATAATAGTTTCCATTATAGCACTCAAATGCCACCATATAAAGCATTGTTATGAAAGAGATATCGTACCCCAACATGTTGGGATGGAGTTAGTGAAAGGAAGCTTGTGGATCTAGAGGTTGGAGAGGAAATAATATCAAAGGTAAATAATATTCAAATCCTGATCAAATAAGCTCGAAGCAGAAAAAAGAACTATGATGATAATTGAAGGAAGGGATTGGAATTTTCGGTGAGAGGTCATGTTTTCATAAATGTGTCTCGATAGAAGGGTGTTATAAGATTTGGGAAGAAGGGGAAACTGAACCCCAAATATATTGACTCGTTTCAAATTCAAGAGAGGATTGTAGCTATGGATTTTCATTTGGAATTTCTGCCTAGCCACTCTAAAGAGGAAAATGTGTTCCATGTCTCATTGTTTAGAATGTACATGCCAAACACAAAGAATATCCTCACTTATGAAGGTATATAATTGGAACCCAACTTATATTACTATAAAAAGATTATCCGGATTATGGACACTAATGAATAGGTGTTCATGAATAAGATGAAACAAATGGTAAAGGTACATTGGAAAAATCATAATGTTTAAGAGGTAATGTGGGAGCTTAAGGAACATATGATGAACACCTACCCAAATGTTTTTATGAGGTAACATTTTGTTAATTTGGAGTATGGAATTTTTCTAAGGGGGGAGAATGTAAAACCCCACCGTTTTACAATTAAATTTATTATAGAATACATTCAAAATTGAGTCTATGTGAATCAAATAAATCTATAAATAAAGGAGATATTTATAACCTAACTATTTGATATAATTTTCCCACTTTTTTTTTTGAATTTCAAAAAACTTCAATAGACGGTTGTGATCAGTAAGATATTTGGAGTTGGATAGCATCAACTTACATTTTTGGTGAATAGTAACCTACCCATTGAATAGTAACATACCCTTATAAATAGTAATGTACTTTTTCAAATAGTAACCTAAACCATGTGATTATAAATAAAATCTAGGCACTATATAAATGAGATTTAATATTTTAAAAATTAATAATTAAGTTTCGATATTTATTTGAGTAATAAATGTGTAATTACATTTTCATAATAATAAATCATTTTAAAATAAAATTAATTTTCTTAAAATTAATTCTTCATTAAATATTTGTTTTCATATGAATTTAGGATAAATTTAGGATATCTTAGTTAATTTTTGAATGTATTATAAAATTAGTTTTAAATTTAAAATGTTTAATTTTGAAGTAAATAATGATTTTTTAAAAATTAAATTCCTATTATTTAGAAAATTATTTTGATAAAATTTCATTGATTTTTTAATTTTCTACACATTGAAAAATGGTTAAGGTATATTTTTGGTATTCTTCTAAAATACTTATATTTTTAGCGAATAGTGAAATTTGGTAATTTACAAAATATTCTAAATAAATGAATTCATTCATAATGCTTAAGTCATGGTTTATTTAAGTAATCATTGGTATGATATCACATGCTCCCATTACTATTTGGAGTCACTATAATCAAGACTATTCCTAGTCTTGAGCGAAAATAATAAAATAATGATTAAAATAATGAAACACCCTCCTCTCATCCACTATAAAAACCACTGCTCACTCTCTCTTCTCTTCACTCCTCTCAATTCATCTGCCTTTTCTCAATTTTTCTAAAAATATACTAACAAGATCCTTCCCAGTTCAATCATCCCTTTGTCTTTTGAAAATATAGAATCCTCTCCCTAATGAGGCGCTTAATGATGATAAATTCAAGAGGTAAATTCTTCTTTTAATTTCATTTATTTTCTTTCTGGTTCTATTCATTATTTTTCTTTCATCAACTCCTTTCCTCTAAAAATTTTGATCACTATTATAAATTAAATGTAATGGAATTTTTTTATGATAATTTTATAATTCACCATCATCTCTAATTTACCCTCCTTTTATTCTTGAAATGAAAACAACATCCGAGATGTTTTAATTTATCACATTCAAGAATCATATATTTTAAACTTCTATTAATATATTTAATTCCAGTAATGAAACCATTTTTATGGATGAACTAGATCATAATATAGTAAATATATCCAATTTAATGTTTTGGAATCCTTGTTTACTCATTTTTTTAAATATATATAATAAAATGAGTTTGTGGTGATTGAAAAACCAAAAAAAAAATCCATCCATTGATCATTAAAATTAAATCTAATGATTCATCGTCAACCAAAGTAAGCAAATGATTTATATGATCATTTAACCATAAGTATTTACACTAATAAAATATAATATAAATTCTGAAATTCAATTCTCATTTGACATTATCTTCCATACAAACAAACCGATCATGAAGACTAATGAAACGTTCACTCACAAACAATGATATTGAATCTATTAACCCATAAAAACGAACATAAATGAACATAATAAAACTAAAATAAGTAAACTACATGTATAATAGGTTCTTAATTAACTTATTAATAATTCTAATTTCATTTTACAGAAACTATTGTTGATGACCGGAACGTATTCGAACATAAGGTTAGGGTTTTCTTCCCGAACCTCCATTTTCATTCAGGTTACACATTGTATCTCTTAATCTCAATTAAATTCTTATTTATTCTTATTTACTCATCAAAAATTATTTTTTAATGTTATATATATGGGTACCAATCAGAATCCTTCATTGTTTTATGTAGATATACATGTTTTGAAAGGATCATTCAAAAGTTATTCCTAAAATACAAGCCTAAATCAAAGGAATTTATTGAATTCTTAGCTATTTTCAAGGGATCACTATAATATGTTTTTAACAGCCATTATTTTTTTAAAATTACCCATTTTATTATGAGAAAACAATATTATATAACTTATGGTTTTATACAAATATTTTTCCAAATGACCTCTTTTTTTTCAAAGTATAAGTGTATTAATCCCAAGAATTAATCAATTATTTTATAAGAGTTATTCTTTTTGATTCAACGCTCTTTTTGAATCATATGTGTTATTGGGAATAATAATTTTGGATATCATATACCATATTTTATTAAATTTTTTATGATTATTTTGACTATGGAAGTGTAATCTTGAAACCATTCACCATGTTACTCCGAATAGTTAGTGTTTATGTTTGGGAAATGTTATTTACATTTCATATGTCAGTTTAAATATGAATGTATATATTGTTTTAGATTATCCCCATTCATATGAGGAATTCATTGGACAAAATAAGGGACAAGTGGAGACCTATATAGCCTCTCAATTCATCATTAGGCCTTATGAAACAAAAAATATATGGTTTTGGATGAGGCTTTAATAATTTTCAGATGTCTTGGTCAAAGCCATGATAGTATATTTCAGATTTTCCGACATTATTAATTCCATCATTATGAAACTAAATATTGATATTCCATTTGATTAATCAAATATTAGAATATCCTTGGTAATTCTTTGCATTATTATTTGATCAGTTTTTATTCCTACCATATTATGGTCAAGTATATTTTCAAAGGCATGCATTTTTAGTTATTCATCATGCCTAGTGTTTATGTTTATATTTTCTTCCACTATATTATTTTCCCTTAATGAGCATATGATATCACCCCTTTCATATGTTTTATTTCTCCCAGGTTGTGATGATGTATATTATGAATGACATTGAAGGATAATGTAGGACATTATATTTCATTTAAAAGAAGTTGTTATGTTGTTTTTTATTTCAATATGTAATGTTTAACTTATGTATGTATATTATTTTCCAAAGATAATAAACTATGAGTTAATTTGGGACACAAATTCCTTGTTTATATTCTAATGTAATTAAACAAGGAACTAGCTCTGGGAAACTAGGTTTGGGTTCATACAGTGGTTATCTTCTGTGGATCTAGAAGACATAGATCTCATTTTATAAATTTTTCATCTATCAATTTTTATTTATATAATGTATATCCTCGGTGATATAAAGTATATGTCTATATCTTTTTTTATTAGATATCATTATTCTATCTCCTCATTTTTTTAAATCTATTTTCAAAAACTTATTAATATAGTCAATAATATTAAAATAATTTAAAATCATACATTTCACTTACCAAAAATGATTCTCATCATTTAAATTCAACAAATCATATCCATGTATCTTTATCTAGAAAATGGACATATATCACATTTATTTTAAATTCACATTTCCTTAGATACATAATATAATGTGGGGGTTCCATAAAAACCTATCCATATCCTTACAAAAAATTCTAAATAATTCTTCCAGACTATTATTATGTTTGTTATATCAAATTTCCTCTGATAAGAAGGGGAACAACTGATATTAGAACAAAAAATTCATGATCATAAAAAAAATAACAAATTATTTTAAAATGATTTTCTCTCATGTCTACATATTTTATCTTTAGTGACATTTCCCCAATAACAAATCTATATACTATCATTTTATTTATCATTAACTGTAAAAAATTATTTAATTATTATGAATTTGATCTCATGTAAAACATAACATAAATTTTATCCTCTAGTCTTGGATATGAGAAACAAATAATTTTCGTGAATGTTTGATTCCATGCTTACCATACAAGGAATTATTCTATTCTACTTTTGTAGAAGATGGATAATGTGTTGAATGATTAGAGGGCTCCTCAATATATGTATTTGTGTGGTCCACCCAATAAACTAAAGGTGACTCATGTTTTTTATCTAACATTACCCAAAAAATAAACAAAACACTTCAAATTAACTAATTTTTTTTTAAAAAATAATAATCAAATAATTTCATTATAATAAAAAATAATCTATCAAAGAAAAAAAATTGAATCCATTTTTTACATATTTTCTAAATTACTGAAATAAAATTCTATCAATTTTAATGAGATATGAAATGAAGAAAATAAATGAATATAGAAAAATGTTTTTTAAATATAAATAAAAATTTAAATTGATTAAAAAAATACACAACAAACCCCTCTTTATCATATTTATTAAATTTTTTATGAAGAATATTAAAGAGAATATTTAAAATATTAGTTATATTATTTGTTAGTAGTTAACAATATTAAAATAATACATAAAACATTTTTGAAACATAAAATAATAGTCAAAATATGGCCAATATTAAGTAAAAATTAGTACAAATAAAATAGTCAAACAATATGGATAATTGAAAATGGTACAAGAAAAACTAAACTAATATAAACAATTAATGTAACATGATAGATTTTATTTTTGTAATAAGTAAGAAAAATAAATATAACGTATCTAACATTTTAGAAATTTGGAAACATAAATATGAAATATATATATGTTACCTGTAATATTTGGGAATTACTAATATATTATTTCCCATAATTCTTTATCGCGATTTTTCTAAATATAGTAAACTATTTCATCAATATAGTAATCAATTTTCATAGCTAGTATTCCCATGCAATATGATTTCTCACATATATCATCATAATAAAAAAGTATTTCATCACCCAAATACTATTATTTTCCATGTAAAATTAAAAGACACAACATATTTTATTGATCAAGAATAACAAAAATTAGGGTTTCTTGTGTTTCAATTATAAATGGAGTAGCTCTATATTCAATTTTTTTTGAGATTCACTAGTGTCCTACTAAATTCATTATGTCTCACATGGTTTTTACCGATAATCCATTAAAAGTTATAAACTTGAACTCAATGTAAATATAATCATCCTCCATTAGTACTTTAGTTAGTCTATAATATAGAAATAATGTTGATATTGGGTTATTTTCTATGGAACAATGGAAATGAATTACATCTGCAATAACCAATAAAATAGAAAATCTAATATGTTCTTATATTTTATAGATTTTTAATAAGATATGTATAGCCATTTATTTCATATTGGTACAGTGTTGTCATGTCTTAAATATGGTGTCCTTCTAAACCAATAAATGTTTCTGATGTATATAATTTACCATGCATGGTCTCTTTAAGAAAAAAGGTATTTTTTATGATAATTAAATATCCAAATATTTTTCTTGTTTGAACACCATTTTTTAACACTTTATTATACATTTCTATATATATACAAATCATTACAATATTTCAATACATATAAATTTACGTGATTTATTATTTCACCTATCATTGATTTTACATTCAATCTATGGATCCCCTTTTCAACATAAGTAAATCATTTATGGTAGGACATAGGGAAACTGACATTCTCCTCTACAATAATGTAGAATATAAAAAACTCTACAACCTCCTCATAAATTTAATTTTAAATAATAATGGCTTTCAATAAATATTCATTCTTAAAATATTTATTCAAGATAATCATTTAATTTTAGAAATGATACATCTATAATAGTTATAAAGGACTACAATTATTTATTTATGTAACCAAATGAATCATTAAATGCACCACGATATTTAAAAAAAGACATATTAAAATACATTTCATAGTGATAAATTATATAAACTACATCATTCCCGAAATATTTCATAGAAATCAAATCAATAACTTTCTAAAAGTTGATTTGGAAAAATAACACACCTTCATGATAGTCATTTTGACACATACGGAAAATATACCACACAATGAGACTTATAGGAGATTTTTGATTATTACATGACAACATTATGATTTCATGCTAGTCAACTTTAAGTCAATTAGTGATTTTTTACATTTTTAGAATAACCTTACAACACTATGATACCATGCAGACACAAATAAAAATGAGTTTTCCACCCCTTATAAAATTTACGACACAGAAGATATTGGTATTATTTTCTTACATTATAAGTGGGGTTTAATTACAAACATATTCCCATTGATATTTATTCCAAAGTTTCATTCAACCCATATTTAGTGTCACAATTAATATATAAAAATGATCTTATCATGCATTAATGATATTCTCCACCACATGTATGATATAAATGACATTTTGACCTATTCATATGTCTAAATTTATGATGAAAATTTATTTATAATTTATTTGAAATGTTTCTATCAACACCATATTATTTTATTTTTATATAAGAAATCAATTTTTTCCATCCTCTGAAAATACTGATAGGTGGAAAACTTATTTAGAGAAAAATAAAATTATTTTGAGCTATTAATACCTTTTTAAATATACCATAAGAGTTATCTATGGAATAAAACCTTTTATGATCAATATATATTATTTTTTATTCATGTTTTAGTGGATAAAATGATTTTTTTTCACAAATTGAACATAGTTTGTGCACCTTAAAAGTGTATAAAAAAACTAAATATTTTGGAATGTTTTTATACTGAATATAATTATTTCATGATGTTGAAAAGGATCTATATTAAAATAATCATAAAATATAATACATTCCTCACATTAAATCATTAAATGATCAATTAATGGTTACATGAAAATATATATATCATTTCTAGGCTATTTTGGTAGATAAATCACTAAAATCAACTAGCTATATATATATATATCGACATAAAAATATATATGATAGATAAGTTTTAAATTAATTATATAATAGTCCATTATAAATTAGTACACTAATGATTTGATATAGATTCATTCCTAACTATATATCCCTATTTTAATGTTTCTAACATCATTTTCTAATGTTGGAATCTATTGATCAATTTTATTCCATTATGGACAATTAGAATGATGATGTAATATTCCATATGTTATACGCTCATCTATATTCCATATTACGAATATTGAATAATTTTAATTTTAAAATAAATGTTTTAGATATGAAAGTATATGATTAATAAAAATTTACTTTGTATGAGTATTTGTAACTGACAAAAAATCTTGTGGGTTCTCTTTCAAGTTATACTATGATTTCTTGTATTTTAGATACTCTTGTAGAACACATTATTCCTTCCTTTATTACACATCCTCATTCTGGAATGCATTCATCTTCTTGGACCCCAAACCCATCATTCATAATAATTTCCCATTATAATGTCAATATAGTTGACTATTGTATTTTGGAAGTATGTCTTTCTATAGTTATGGAATCTCTATATAAATCTAGTTACACTATTAATTTTTTCAATAAACTTTTTCAATAATAACACCCTTGAAAAAACTCTAAATTATATACAACATGGATATATTAGTTCTCATAAATACTATATATACAATAATGGATAGGTTCTTTTCAAATTTCCTCTACTTCAATTTCATGAATTATTTATTTAATTAGATTAGAATTATCACCATGAAATTCATCACCATTAATTGATATTGGATTATTCATAGTTTAAAAATTAAAAATTTTAGGCCATAAATGTATTATAACCATGAAATATTAAATGAAATTTGATTTCCATTATTTTAAAATTATTTAATTTTCAAAATATCAAGCTTATATAGAAAAAATTACATTTTTTGGACCATTCCATTCATAAAATTCAAAAAAAAGTATCAATACATTCCATATTTTCATCACGTGTTCACAGTGCTATATTCCATCATAAACTCATTATTATCAATAAAAAATATCAAGAATTTATGGTATGTTATTATCTCTAGAAATTTAATTTATGATTAAATATTATAAATAATAATAAGAAATAACAAAATAAAATTCACAACTAAAATAAGTAAAAATTATTTGACAAACAAAAGTACAAATTTGAATATATATAACTAACAATCATTAATAAGAAAATCAAATAGTATCATGATATATGTGTGATAAGATAAATAAATATTATCAATACACAGTATAGAAACTCCATAATCCACTATACAATCAAAATTAATGTTCAAAATGTTGATGATAAAACAAACTAGCCATACGATAGTCATTAGATTGACATTATTTATAAAAATAATTCATCAAATAATCATTTATCCAATCCATAATTTAAAAAATAATAATTCATCAATATAAATTACCTTATATTAACAAGTAATTTTACATATGAAATAAAATATCAATGATATTTCAAATAAAAACCATGATTTATATCATTTTAGAATCCATCCAAAATAAAAATTCATCAATTAACATGTACCTTTATTACATTTAAAATAAAAAAATGTAAACCCAAAACAAAAATAGATATCAGATGGGTGGTGACTAAGATGGATACGATGATGGAAAGGTAGTGTATAGAGAGTGAAAGTGGATGATGATGATGGATGAGGGTGGATGATAATTTTTCATACTAATGAAAGATATTTTATTGTACTATATTGATGAATGAATTTTGAGGGTTCACATAATAAGAAACTGACTACATCTATGAGGATAAACTAACACAAAATGACATGTCTAGACATTTCATAATTTTTTTAATGTTTTTCATATCAATTTTCAAATAAACGTTATTTAAAACCTTTTTTAAGGTTAGTAATTTAATAATAAGTGATGAAAAGATATTACTCATATTTATCATGTGGGTTATAAATAAATTATGTAAAAATTTAATCATCTAAAATTTATTTTTTAGTATTATGATGTTTTATATGATATTTTGGCCAAAACAGATTGAAGAATCAATGATGAAATATATAAAATAAAATAATAGTTTAAGTACATTATATAACGGTTAAAATGGAAATATATAAATGATGTTCATGGTTAAATTAAATCCAATAATTCAGTGCTTCACAAATTTCATAATGTTTGGAAAACTATGTTTAAATGCCCAAAGAAAAATTGAGTTGATGTGGTGTGATGTTTTGGTTTAGAAGGATTTCACATCCATGGTTCTCTAATTAATAAACGTGGACGTTCTATCTTATTACATCACTTGATCTGATAAATTTCAAATAAATAATGAATTGATGGTAATGCAATATAGGGGAGACCTATTGTAATTTTTTCATTATAAATCTTATAGCACACCCAATTTATTCCATCATTGAGTGGTAAAAATTATCATAATACCATGATGATGAATAGTGATTGTGTTTACTAGATTAGGGTAAGTGAAGATAAAATGTATGGTTCTTTAAAATTGATAGGCTAATTCATAGGACCAAGATTGTGCATTACAATTAATGTCTTACAAATAATCAAGAATCCAAGATGATATATTTAGAGTAAATAATGTTCTAAAATATAAAAAACCATGGATCTACGAGAGATGATACTATTGTTTTTGGGGGTTCATGATTTTATGTTAATCAAGTTAGTTGATATATATAGGGATAATGATGTTCTAGAGTTGACTACCATGGTAATTTTTTTTTATTTTTTACGTACATTGATATTTCATTTATCATTTTATATAATTTTTTTATTTATAAATGGGTGATCTTTATCTTTTTCTGAAAAAGAGGAATGTTATTTAATAAATTGGAAGAAATTTAAAAAAAATTGTGGTATTTTTATTCCATTTTTTGATATCGATAAAAGTGATAATATTAATAAAAGTCCTTGAACATACCCATATAAGATGTGTTCTGTGTTCATATCACTTGGTCAAACATTGACGAATAGATTTTTTTATATGTTAGTGACTATTGATTTCTAAATAGATCATATTTATCATGGATATAGAGTTTGCAATATTTTCACTCCTTACATTATTGAATTTTATTCCACCATTCTTTAATGTATTTAATGAATCAGTTTATTTAAATGGAAGTTAAGTTATTAAGAAGATAAATCATAATGATGGTCCTTCACTCAATGTTTATAAAAATTATATTTAAGAGACATTGAATTTATCATCAGGAAGGGGAATAATAATCATTTAGTTTTATTTTGAATGTTATTTGATCACATATTCAAAGGGGATATTAAACTACTAGAATAATATTGATGATGATGTACTGAATTAATTGCAAATATTTTGTGGAAGACTTAATGAGTAAGATGATGATGAAGTTTCCAAATTGTTTTCTTGATGTATCTATAATGGAAGTTCTAACAATGGATAATTGATCCATCAGAAGAAGTAAAACCAAAAATTAAATTTCTTCTATTAGAAGATGTTTCTAATGATGTAATGAAATATGTAATGTTAATGCAACATATATAACAATGTAAAGTTTATTAAATGTTGTTGATGATTGAAGGATGAATTAATGAAGACTATTTATTATAGTAATATTATACAAATCAATTCACTATTGAATATTTCATAGAGAGAAATTTTAGTGATAGAGAAGTTGAACTGCTATGTAAAAAACCATTTTTGATATGGAGATTGAAGATAAACCCAAACAGAATATTGAAATGTTCCCTTTTGGATAGTAGAATAATCATTTAGATATTCTGAATATATTTTAAAATTTATATAAATTTATATTACTTGTTGATATCAATTATTATTTTGAAGAATTAAGGAGATGGGATGACAAGAATAATGGAAAATTTTGATGAATTAAAAAATCCCCCATGGTTAATACCAGATGAATGAATTGTTAACTTCACCTAATCAAGAGAGAAATTGTCTTGAATAAAAAAATGATTGAATATGATATAGTATATGATGTACCTATGAAATAATAATTATAAGAATATGCTCTCAATATAACTTTTTATAAAATATTTGTATGTTAAAACTGATGTTGTAATTCAGTTTTTTGAGATAAAATAAAGCCTCCAATAGATAAGACAAAAATTAGGTTCTTTGGATTGTATAAGATTGACCATTTGATAAATAAATATATGTCAAAAGTGATAGACATATTAATAAAAATTATGTTTGACAAAATTTTGTGTTTGAGGGATTGAAGGAAACATGATTTGTATAATGAATTCACATGAGTGGAAGTCCACAAGTTTAGAAACAAAAAGCATCAAAAGTCAGATGTTGAGTCAATCAAAACATATAGATACCAGGATTTGATATGATATTAAATTTAAATTTATAAGATAAGTTTTGAATATATTTAATGTGAAACAAATGGATACCATAAGAATCATAATAATTATGACAAATTATGATTTGGGGAGTAGTGTCTATGGATGTTTGAAGAGGTTCATCATCAATGTAAGAAGTAAAAGAAGCTGATTGAAATCTATATTATTCCATTGAAAATAAAATGGAGATTTATGTTTGTGGTAGTAAGATAATCAAAATATCTATAGAAACGTCAAATATTTTTTTATGATGAAATCATTAGTATTATGATGATATAGATTTAAAAAGTACGAAATCCATGATGGGAAGTTTTTAATTTATGTTGATATTTGGGAAATACATGAATGGATATACTATATCAGATGTTGCATATATTTTAATTAACAAAAAGATCATAGAATATGTTCAAAAGTATTTAAAAGTGTAATGTTTTTGAGTCTTGGTGTGTAAATTTTAAAATTATAAAACCTATTAGGGGTGATTTATTCTATAAATTATGTTGTTATCATTCATAGAAAGTAATTAATATTAATGAAAAGAAGAATAAAATAGAATAATAGGACTACTTGATAGGTTCTTATCAGAAATTTAGTTAGATTTAGGTTATATCAATAAAAAAATATAATTTTGAATAATTAGACAGTGTTCACCAATCTCAAAATGCCAAAAGGAGGAGAGTCATACCAATATCAAGAAGTGACCTATATAAGTACTTAAAATTTAATTACTTCAGTAGGGGATATGGAATTATGTTTTCAAAATTAGGGATAATCATATATGAATGTTGAGTTCCACAGATGTTTAGATGTTCTTTGATATTCCCTCCTTAGAGAAATTCATGGATATCCCTTGATGAATGGCAGTTCTTGTACAAATATTACAAAATATTTTTGAAATGTTGGAAGAATATTTTTAGGTGATAACTCAACCACATGTGTAATATTATGGTTTTCATGTTCAGTTTGAATCTAATCTTGGGTAAATAGTTTTAACATTCTCTTTTATAACACATATGATAATATTGAGAATATTCTTATTATTATAGTAACTGAATGTATCAAGGAATAGGTTTCTCACACTGAGGTTGAACCTTTTACAAACCTTTGTGTACCATTTCCTTTAAAATATCAGAATTTAAAGTGGGTGTACATATTGATGAATCATATTATACATTTATACACCCTAACTAACAGTATAGGTTTGATCAAATTAATGTAAGAATATATATAAGATTAAAAAATTCATAAAAAATTCCAACAATAACATAAAACCACCCTTGCATAGTGACTACATAGTCCACTAAGACTAATAATATCAACCCAAAAATTCTCATCATGCTCCTAATAAAAATATTAATATACTTTATATTATGTGCTCGTTGTTTTTTAATAAAGATAGTAACTCATAAAAGCACTATAGAATTAGAAATCTAAGACCACAATTGAATCCTAAATGTGAGGTTTACCCTAGGCATGACCTGAAGTGGTTCTGCATGGGATGTTTGGATAAGATGATTGTTGGTGGGTGCACTCTATAGACTAAATAATTAATTATGTAATTGATTTGCAAAATTACCTAAAAACTAATTGTCTCAAGAAATTCATCACTATAGATGATTTAAATGTTTATCCATATAACCCTATGACCGTTGAGAGATAATTTCACCACCCATCATTGGAGAATTGAAATATATCAATGATAAGCTTTCATATCCATGTGAATTGAGGATTAATGAATGCAACAAATCATCCTCCCTCATTGGAAATAACATTATCGATAAATGAATGATAAAATATTGAGGTACGACTCAACATATGTATATTTATACCTTTATGATTAAAATATTGAGCATTATTAATTAATTATCATTGATCTGTGTTAACATAATCCATTTCCTGCAACCATGTTTCAAATTTAATTATTTATACCATATATCCCAATTGTGAGATTTTTTATCACCCAATATATCAACAATATATTTTTTTTTGGAAAATAATTTTTGTCAAATGATTATTTCACCCTTCGATTATGTGATTTTATCCCATCATTATTTATAATAATTGATGTCTGAATACCGAGTCTCAGTTCGACATTGATCAGATGGATCATGCATGATGGACCATTGGATTCATGAAATATTCATGGTTGGTTAATGTATCAGAAATTAGAGAATTTATTTGAATGTTTTTTCTGGATGAGGGTGAATCTACTATGGATTTAGAGATTCAGTGACGCGACGGGAGGCACCATAAGTGATAACCGCGTCATGAGGGTGATTTGAATTTTATTTATAATTAAATGGAACATAGTAAATGATGACTAGAGATGATTAATACTAATTTTGGGTGGCCTACAATGTAACAACTTGAGATTTTATGAGAAATATTATTTTTAATTTCATTGATGACTTGTGTTGTACGCTACACCAAGATTATCTTGCTCTATACACAACACCGTATTAGCTTGTAGTATATGCAACACTATTCTATACTTGTGTTACACACAAGAGAAACCTTCCATGATTGCTTGCATTGTACACAATACCAAGTTTCACTAAACAACGATATGTTATTAAAATGTTATATAAACTAGCCATTGTGAATAGTGATAACCGCTATATGAAATTTTATAAATTTTATCTTTCAAAATGGTCTTAATTTTCGGACTTGGAATATCTAAATTTGCGTATGGTGAATTATTGGTATTTTTCTGAAAACATTAAAATTTTTATGAATAGTGAAAAATACTGAGTTATTGGTTAAAACCAACTTTTTATTTAAATAATAATTTATTATATTTAAATTTATTTTATGTCAAAATAAATACAGAATACCTATATAAGTTCAATGTAATTCATTGGAGTCATTTTATAATAATTTTAGATATATAAAAATTTTATTGAACTTTTTACCGTCTTTTACCCACCTCCTGGAAGCATTTGCAAATATACATGAAACTTAATTTTACAACTTCTATGAGTGGAATTTCAAAAATCTGAGTGACACGGTTGATATCAGTAAGTAAAATGTGGTTCAATTATTTGAAAATAATTTTTGGTGAATAGGAACTTTTAACTTTTATTTACCACGGTTAAAAGTAAATATGATAATTAAGGGTAAGAATGATATTATTATTACCCTAACATATGTCCTAATTATATTGGATAAGTCTAATTAGACCAAAAAAAACCTTAGGAATAATATATGACTCTTTAGGTCCCCTTGGATCAGATTAAGTCATTTATTATTATTTTATTTAAAGGATAGTTAAAATAGTTAAAATCAATGTTTAATAACTAAAACATTTTTAATATAGGGTTATACATAAGATAAATTAGACTATAAATATTCATTAGAAAGTTAAAATGATTTCATAAATTATTGTATTTTATTTATAATTTTTAGACATTAAATATTTTAGTTTTTTATGACACAATGATGATGCAGTAATTACCTTATTAATGATATATTAACATAATTGATATTATAAATACCCAAATAAATTTAATTTCAGACTTTTTATAAATTAAACTAATTTTATTGGTCACTATAACATATTAAGGTTGGTTATATAAATTATTTCTGAAGTAATAATGCTGTTCTAAATTTAGAAAAAAACAAAATACCAAATAGAGTCAAAATTGACATAAAAGAGTTTTTAAAACAAATATTATATTACTAATTGATATAATGGTCATAAAAATCAATGGTTCAGCCGAAAGACTTATATAATAATATATATGAAATTAATGAACCAATTGGAGTTCTATTGGAATTTTATAGTACGTTTATTAACCATATAGTGTAAGAATACAAGAAGACACGGTAAAAGTTAAATTATTTAAAAAAGAGTTAAATCTAAATGATAAGTTTAAAATGGTAATATAAACTTGAATAAAACCTATTGGTTGAGATGATTTCGACCCATCCCCACCCTATACTCAAAATAAGTCACTTTGGAGCCATTATAAACCAAAAATTAATTTATTATAAAATAATATTTTAAGTTTTTCCGAAGGTGCTCCTCACCCCTCTTATAAAAGGGAACTCCCCCTTCACTCTAATTAACACCTTCCAAGCCATTTGGATCGTCCAAACTCTACCCAAATACACTCTCAACTATCCTCCCTTAATCCTAGAGCTCTTAAATTAGTCATAAAATCCATCCTAAGGAGCCCTTTAGATCAAATCAAAAATAAGAACCCAAAGAAGTGGTAAATGTCTCACCACCTATTTCAAGTTCAATTCTTCTTCCACATGCTCCTTCTTTGTTATTTCCATTATAAAATAACAAATCCAGTATATTCTATATAATTTTATGTTATTATAAAAATTTTACAACCATATTATTTATTTTATCCATTATATGTATGAAAAATTCACCACACGTGCGTACATACAGGTTACCGTCTCCACATCGTGGTGTAGTTTGTTATTCAAACATTTTCTCATTTGGATGGGTATAATAATGAGTATAAATGATATAAATAATAAATATAATATTACAATGATTCTTTATATATTATATACCATCCAATTATATATGATTTTAATATCAAAAGAATGATATTGTAGCTCGTGCGTACGTACGGATTACCGTCTCCACGACGTGATGAGATTCATTTCCAAGTTCACAATTCATCGACGATTATAAGAATATATTATTAATAAGTATATAATATTGGAAATAATAATGCTACTAGAGATATATATATATATATTTATATATTTATTTATTTATGTACTTACATATATCTTATTTACTTACTTCATTTCAATACGACATGATAACGGAAACAACGTTTATGAGTACGTACGGACTACCGTCTCCATAAACGGTGTTTTCCATTTCATATATATGTATATTATACATATTTATATGATATATAAATCATGATTTATATATTTTAAGTAATTAATTGATGATCTATGTGATACATTCAAGAGTAAAATGTTAAAACACGTACGATAAATGAAACGATTTTACCCAAAATGTTGCTTTAACATGGAATTGACAAAAGAACAGATAATATAAAGTAATAAATGAATCATATATGATATCACAATTATTATTATGGTTATGTTAAAAGTTAATAATATTTCTAAATCCAATATACAGGAGTCTCATACATATACAGATGAAATTGGACATAAGGTAAGGGATAATTTTTCAAATCACATTTTTATTCGAGATTGCTTATACGTAAGTATATAATGGGTTTATGTTTATCAACCATGTCCATGTATTCTAAAAATGTTTTCATAAAAAGTTTACTATTATTCCATGTATTTTTAAAGTCATTTTTATTGTTTTTTTACTTTTACAACATTGTATTGACGGAATATTCCCTTTTTTACCATATAAGGTACTTTTTGAATTTTCCGGCAAAAGTACAAGAAGACTGTTTTTTTAACTTATACTGCATGAATGTATTTTTACCATTTCATAATGACTCATTTAGAAGAATATTAATCTACAAAATTTCAAGATTATTTTCAACAAATTCCTTTTCTTTTAAATTTTCATGGTATTCTGAGAAAAGAAAATGATTTTGAAGAAGGAAGGATATTTTCCTCAAGAATTCATTTCAAGTGTTTTATCAAAACTATTTTCCATATAAGATGACATTATTTAGTATGTTTATGTTTCAAGCCTAATGACTCTATAATATACAAGGTTTTATTTTTCTATGGATGAAATGATATCCATTTTTTTATATGGATTATATTAAGATGGGATGATGTTTATGGAACCCATTTTATTCTTTGGGTTATGATATATGATTTATGATTGTTTTGTGGAACATGTAAGAATGATTTCATTATGAGATTGGTGGGGCCTATATCTCCCTCAAATTAATTGGGTAATGATTTATATCTCATGAGATAGACATGGCAGGAATGACTAGTGAATCTGGTTCAGTAATACAGGGCTGGAACGACAACTAAACCCGATTCAGTAATGGACTTTGTCCACTATGATGGTCTTGGTAGAAATGCCTTGGCTACTATGAAAATAATATCATGTGCTTAATGTTTTTCCAAAATTACATGTTTTATCCCCATGATATTTTATCATTATTGATGTTCCTTTATGATCTATGCCTTATGTACTGCCAAGATGTATTTCACAACTCAGGATTTTGATGTTTAAACATTATGTTCATGTTTTTTTATGATGAAATTTATATGATTTGTTTTATTTTATCCATACATACCCTTCCTGAGAATTTGAGCTCACCCTTTATATGATTTCTTTTCCCTAGGATATAAATAATTATTTTAAGTAAGAATACAATAGGGGAAGATCTTTATTGGAGATGTTGAAGAACATTCACCATGATTAGAAGATTATGTTATGAGTTTCTAAAGATACTAAAATCTTACAGTCCATTAGTGTTGGTTCTTGTTATATATTAAGTACTTCGAAAAAGTAATGTAATGTCCATGTTTGTCAAGAATGGGTCTCAAAAGTTTTTATTAGAGGAAAGGTATAGATAACCTTTGGAAATTAGGATGCAAAAACTTTAGTGAAATCCCTATATATATTTCTATGGTATGTCTAGGGATGTCTCGAAGGTTAATTATAAGTATAGGTTATAGTCCTATAATTACGGTAACAATCATAGAATTAAACCTAATATGTTAGATATTGTTGGTACTCCTCCTTTATTATGATTTTTTCCTCTCACACTATTATTTTTGGGTTTTAGACGATGGCTGAAACCTGAAGGAACCGTGTTGATCAATGTAAAGGAAAATGCAATGATAGTACTTCTGAACAAACCAATGTTATGGGAGATGGAGTGAAAAATCTTATTGCTATAATTACTCAAGATATTAATCATTCTAGGCTTCCAAATGAGCAGAGAAGAGAACAATATTCTATTGAGTCCTTTATGAGGAAACGTCCACCTTCATTTAGTGTGTCTTCTAATATGGTTGTTGCCGAACAATGGATCAGTACCATTGAAAATAAATTTTCCATACTTCGCTGTTCAGAACATGAAAAAATCATTTTGATTGTTTACCATTTAGAAGGTGAAGTAGATCAGTGGTGGTATCTAATTAATAATACTAGGCCCCAAGATGAAATTGAAAGCATGGAATGGGAAAAAATCAAGAACTTGTTTTTTAATAAATACATCTCGCGTATTCTTCGAACGAATATTTTAAAGGAGTTCCTTGAGCTTAAGAAAAAGGGTGATGAATATATTGGTATATATGAAGCGAATTTTATAAGGCTTGCAAGGTATGAATCAAGATTTATCATCCATCTTGAAAGTAAAGTTGATGGATTTTTCAGTGGCATAAAACCAAGTCTTAGAAATGAATTAGCTATAAGAGACTTCAGTAGATATTAAGAGATTGTTCGTTGTGCTATCAAGGTAGAACTGGAAGTTAGTGTTACATATCCATCTCATGGTTTTGAAAATAAATGAAACATCGAGTTCAAGTAAGAATCTCAAAACTATGGGGAAAAGGGAAAAAATGTTTCTCCGTGCTCAAAATGTGAAAAGAAGCATGGTGGAGATTGTCTTAAAGGGAATAGAAAATTGTTTTATGTGTGGAAAATAAGGTCATCGAGAATCTGAGAGTCGATGTAATGGTAAAAAGTTATCTAATGAAATGAATGGATAAAAGACTATAGAGAATGAACCACCAACACTTCAATGCTACAAGTGAAGGGAAATGGGGAGTTATGCTAACCAATACCCTAATTCACGGGTTAATGATGATCAAAATCAGCAGCCTCTTAAGTAAAAGGACAATGGGAAGTCACATGAAATCACTATTGGTGATGTGGAATATGACAAAGAAGTGGTGGAATGATTACGTGTTTATGTAATGAGATTCCAAAATAGTGTTGTGGAATCTCATTTATAGTATTGTGTGATATTAGAATATTTATGTATTGATTTTTTGCAGTTTTCAATAATTATATGGTACTGGTAACCATGAAAAGTGATTGAAATATTTTTGGAACGCACCTAATATGCACATAATGAAGGTATAATAAGATAATGAGATTCTTGATAGTATTAATGAGCTCATGACTGATATAAGGACAAAGTGATATCACGGTTTAAGTGTAGAGAAATTTGGAATTTTGGTATGTGGAAAGAGTTAACTATTGAAAACATTTATGTTTTCACTAAGATTCTATGGTAACTTATGTTTAGAGAGAATAAATGAGTAAGGTATTCACATGTTTGGAATGTGACCAACAACAATCTATATCTTATGATATATTGGGGACAAATGAAGGAATTCACATGCTTCGTCGATGCCAATTCTAGTAATCAGATAGAAGTATTTCTGATACGCCTAATGGTTGGAATGGATTAATTTAGACATAATATAGTATTTCTTAAGGCTATAAGTTTTTGATTTTATATCTGATATTTTATGATAGTATAGTTTTCGAAAAAGTACAACCTGCAGGATGGGCCACAACCCGTATTATAGAATAACGTTGCGGGAATCGAACCCACAACTGAAGTACGATAGGCCTTCATCACCTAACACTGGCTGAAAGTAAGTCCTTGGTAAGTAGAAATTAGTTTTATTTTATTATGTGGTGTGATAGATGAATTATAAGTCCTTTTTTGGAACCATATAAGATTAATATCACCATAGATGGACTTATGTATATATAATAACTTTTTCTAACCTTTTGTTTGAGACAGATGGAATGGACTGTAATTCTATCGCAAGATCTGCTAACACTTTAAAAATGACAAATTAAACTTCATTTCCTTAAGAGACGAAATAGAAATTGTTAATGGAATGACCAACGATGAGATTTTATCAAAATCAATTAAGTATTTCTTCAGATTCCAATTTTTTCAACTTTAGGGAAATGATATTGAAAACCAAAAACATTGTCATCGATTGTACCTTAGATTATAACAAATTTATGGATTTGTGTTTTTTGGGTTTTTTATAGCCATGTTCTCTACCACTCTCTATCAGAACATGATGGTTAGATATCTCTTCCATATCCATATTTTCACATATATTTTCCAATGTGGAAACCCAATGATTAGTTAATTTTGGTAACTGTTACATTTCATACTTTAGTTTTTAATGTTAAGTTTTGGTATTCCTTTTAATGATGAGGGATTCTATTAATGAAACTTTCATGTAGTACTCCATTTGTAACCCTAATGAATTTTGAGGGAGAAATTAATTTTAAGGGGGTAAAATTTAACACCCAGAGATTTTATGAGAAATATTATGTTTAATTTCATTGATGAATTTTGTTATACAGTACCCCAACATTATCCTATGCTATAAACAACACCATATAAGATTTTACTATATGAAACACTATTCTTGGCTTGCGTAACATGCAAAAGAAACCTTCCTCGATAGCTTGTGTTGTACAAAATACTGAGTTTCACTAAACAACTATATGTTATTAAAATATTATATAAACTAGCCATTATGAATAGTAATAACCACTTTTGGAAATTTTATAAATTTTATCGTTCATAATGGACTTCATTTTTTGGATTTAGAATATCGAAATTAACCTGGGGTGAATTTTTGGTATATTTCAGAAAACTTTAAATTTTTGATGAATAGTGAAAAACCCTAAGTTATTGGTTAAAACCAACTTTTTATTTAAAAAAGAATTTATATTATTTAAATTTATTTTAGGTCAAAATAAATATATAATACCTATATATGTTCAATGTAATTCATTGGATTAATTTTATAATAATTTTTGATATATAAAAATTTTATTGAACTTATTACCGTCTTTTAACCACCTCCTAGAAGCATTTGCAATTTTACATAAAACATAATTTTACTGCTTCTGTGAGTTGAATTTTAAAAATCCATGTTACACGGTTGATATCAGTAAGTAAAATTTTGTTCAATGAGATGAAAATATTTTTTGGTGAATGGTAACTGTTAACTTTTATTTACCACAGTTAAAAGTAAATAAGGTAATTAAGTGTAAAAATGATAATATTATTATCCTAAAATACGTCCTAATTCTATTCGATAAGTGTAATTAGACCAAAGAAAACTTAGGAATAAAATATGACCCTTTAGGTCAACTTTTATTAGATTAGTACATTTATTATTATTTTATTTAAAAAAATAGTTAAAATAGTTAAAATCAATGTTTAATAACTAAAACATTTTTAATATTGGGTTATACTTAAGGTAAATTCTACTGTAAATATTAATTAGAAAAAATAAAATATTTCCTACATAATGGTATTTTATTTATAATTTTTAGACATTAAATAATTTAATTTATTTATGACACAATGATGATGATGTAATTACATTATTAATGAAATATTTACATAATTGATATTATAAATACCCAAATAAATGTAATTTGAGACTTTTTATGAATTAAAATAATTTTTTAGGTTAATATAAAATATTATTATTGGTTAGATGAATTTTTTTTGAAGTAATAACACTGTTATGAATTTAGAAAAAAAACAAAAAACCAAATAGTGTCAAAATTGACAGAAAAGAGTTTATTAAAAAATTATTATATTACTAATGATATAATGGTCCTAAAAAATAAGGTTTAGAAAAAAGACTTATATTATAATATATATGACATTAATGAACCAATTGGGGTCCGATTGGAATTTTATAGTATGATTATTAACCATATAGTGTAAGAATACTAGAAGACATGGTAAAAGTTAAATTATTTAACTTAGAGTTAAATCTGAATTATAAGGTTCAAATGGTCACCTAAAAATTTATAAAACCAATTGGTTGAGATTATTTCGACCCATACCCACCCTATCCTCGAAATAAGTCACTTTGGTGCCATTAGAAACCGAAAATGAATTTATTATAAAATAATATTTTATGTTTTTCCTAAGGAGCCCCTCACCCCTCTTATAAAAGTGGACTCTCCCTTCACTCTAATTACCACCTTCTATTCCATTTGTCTCAGCCAAAATCTGCCCAAACAACCTCTTACCCATCATCCCTTCATCCTATAGGGCTTAATTTAGTCATAAAATCCATCCTATGGATCCCTTTTAATCAAATCAAAAGGAAGAACCCGAAGAAGAGGTAAATGTCTCACCACCTATTTCATGTTCCATTATTCTTCCACCTCCTCCTTATTTATTGTTTCCATTCTAAAATAATAACTCCTATATATTCTATATACTGTGATATTATTATAATATTTGTATAACCATATTAGTTATTTTATCTATCCTATGAATGAAAAAGTCACCACACGTGCGTACGTACGGCTTACCGTCTCCATGTCATGGTGTTATTTGTTATTCAAACATTTTATCATTTGTATGGGTATAATAATTAATATAAATGATATAAATAACAAATATAACATTATAATGATTCTTTATATATGATATTCCATCCAATTATATATGATTTTAATATCAAATGAGTGATATTGTCGCTCGTGCGTACGTACGGATTACCGTCTCCACGATGTGATGAGATTCATTTCCAAGTTCACAATTCATCGATGATTATAAAAATATATTATTAATAAGTCTCTAATATATGAAATAATAATTCTACAGGAGTTATATATATTTATATATATTTATTTATTTATGTAATTACGTATATCTTATTTACCTACTTCCGTTCAATACGATATAAAAGCGGAAATAGCGTTTATGTGTACGTATGGACTACCATCTCCATAAATGGTGTTTTCCATTTCATATATATGAATATTATACATATTTATATGATATATAAATCATGTTTTATATTCTGGAATTATTTAATTCATTATTTATGTTATACAATCAAGAGTAACATGTTAAAACACGTAAGATAAATGAAACGATTTTACCCAAAAGGTTGCATTAACATTGAATTGACAAAAGAATGGTTAATATAAAGTCATATGTGAATAATATATGATATCATTAATATTATTATGGTTATGTTTCAAGTCAATAATATGTTTAAATCCACTATACAGGAGTATCAGACACATATGGAAGAAATTGTACATAAGGTAAGGGATAATTTTGCAAATCTCATTTTTATCCGAGATTGCTTATACGTAAGTATTCACTTGGGTTATTTCTATCACCCATGTCCATGCATTATAAAAATGTTTTCATAAAATGTTTACTATTATTCCATGTGTGTTTAATGTCTTTTTTACAATTTTCTGACTTTTACCACATTGTTTTGAAGGAATCTTTCCATAGTTTACCATATAAGGTACTTTTTGACTTTTCTTGAAAGAGTATGAGAAGAATATTTTTTTAACTAATACGGCGTGAATGGATTTTTACGGTTTTATAAAAACTCATTTCACTGAATGTTCCTATTCAAATTTTCATGATTATTTTTAACAAAATCCCTTTCTTTTAAAATTTCATGACATTTTGAGAAAAGAAAATGATTTTGAAGAAAAAGGATATTTTCCTCAAGAATTCATTTCAAGTGTTTTATCAAAAATATTTTCCATCTAAGAGGACATTATTTAGTATGTTTATGTTTCAATTATAATTTTTCTATTATCTACATGGTCTGATTTTTCTTATGATGAAATGATATCCATTTGTTTTATTTGTATTATGTTAAGATGGGATGTTGTTTATGAAACCCATTTTATTCTTTGGGTTATGATGAACGATTTATGATTGTTTTGTGGCACATGTAAGAATGATTTCATTATGAGATGGTTGGGACCTATATCTCCCTCCAATGAATTAGGTATGGATTTATATATCATGAGATAGACATGGATGGAATGGAAAGTGAATCTGATTCAGTAATATAGGGCTGGAACGACAAGTAAACCTGATTCAGTAATGGACTTTGTCCACTATGATGCTCTGGGAAGAAATGACTTGGCTACTATGGAAATCATATCATGTGATTAATTTTTTTTCCATAATTAAATGATTTTTCCCCAAGTTATATTATCATTATTGATATTCCTTTGTGATCTATTCCTTACATACTGCCAATATTAATTTCAAAACTCACGATTTTTATGTTTAAATTTAATGTTCATGTTTTTTATGTTCAAATGTATATGATTTGTTTTATTTTCTCTGTGCTTACCCTTAAGCAGAATTTGAGCTCACCCTTTATATGTTTTCTTTTCCCTAGGATATAAAGAATGGTTTTAGGTAAGAAAATAAAAGGGTAAGATATTTATGGGAGATGTTAATGTTCTTTCACCATGATTAGAAGATTATGTTCTGAGTTTCCAAAGACACTAAACTATTACGATCCATGATTGTTGGTTCTTATTATGTCTTAAATATTCCAAAAAAGTAATTTCAATTCCATGTACATCAAACTTCGGTCTCTACATACATGCATGATTTGAGCTGGTGATGGGTGGTATGGGATGCATGGAGATTATCTAAATTTATTTTAAACCCCCAATTACAGTACATGTACTATGAAGAACACATATTGTATAGCCCTTGGTTGTAGTGGATAGGGTTTTTAATGATATAAATATCACACACTATGTGGGACTCCACAATGCCATGTGACTCAATGCCTTTGAATTGGGATGCACTTTGGGTGTAAATGAGCACAGGCATGTCCTGACACATGAGGAGTATCGGTACACTATTAGTGTACAAAAATACATCTAGTGTACACATACATGACCTAAATAACACAAGAATGGTCAAAAGAAAAAGGATCAACCATAGGTGGATATAAAATTATTTTTGGTCCCCTTAAATTCCATGTTGAAATACATGGGCCCTGATCCATGAACAGTCATATACATGGATGGGCAGTAATGAAGGAGCACAGGTTGTGTGGTGCCTCTATATAATGTGTACCTCCTTTTTAAGGAAAATATAACTCTTGTATCTCTTTCATCTAAAATTTTATTTTACACCATGATCAGATAATCCTATGTTGTTTCCATATAGAATGTGATGGTATCCTTTGTAGTGGAATTTTAGAATCAATGTGAGATGTTCTATGTGTGATGAGTATTTAGGTTACACTTAATGACTACAATGACCAGGAATTATCATTAGATAGATTATCGTGGAACCCTCATACTATGCTGGGGCATGGATTCCCTATCTATCCATTGAGTGGAACACTCCTATAGAGTCAAGGAATGGGTCATTGACAATTATAGTTTCACCCTTCTAGGGGGATTGGTCATTTTTCCTCTATCTATCCACCATATTGGAACCCTCTTCTAGGGATAGGGTATGGGTTCTCTATCCACCAGAAGAGGGAAACACTACTTCTGGGAAATGGAATGGATCCTCTACCCACTATTTGAGGGAACCCTAATGTAGAGTCAGGACATGGGTCCTTGACTAATATTTTAGAACCCTATTACCATAATATGGCATGGGTCCTCTGTTAACAATCATAGTTTCACACTCCTATAGAGTTAGGGAAGGGATCCTCTATCTAGAGAGTGAAACCATATTTATGGATTAAGGAATGCTTCCTCTATCTACTTATTATCACCCTCATGTAGGATCAAGGAAAGAGTTCTCCTTATAATGAGTGTTTTCCTTCTATTGGATCTGGACATGGGTCCTCAATCTATTGAGTGGAACCCTCCTATTGTATTAGAGAATGGGTACCCTACCAAAATATATTTCCCCTTGACTACACAGTATAGTGGAAGGGTGTGTCTGGATATGGATTCTTCATTTGAAAGACATGAAAGATGTTATGTTTTATTGATGGAGGACTTGGAACTGACGAGAAACTGTTTTCCAGGTCCTCATTGAGATAGATACCTACTTTCTGTCTCCTCTACGTTTCTTTTATGAGTATATATATATCTCTATGTTTTTTAGTGTTTGTATCATTATTATTGGGTTTTTATTCTTTCTATGAGTTGATTTTTTTAATTATATCTTTTATCATATTTCTTTCCCCTCGCCATTTAGGGAATCATATGGTTTATGTATTTTCTCACCAATGCATGGTATTTTCCTGAATGTTTCATTCCTTATACAAACAATAGACTGTTCAGTGTTGATTACAATGAGGCATAGGGTGTCCTGGTGAATTTTATGAAATATGGTTTATGGGTTTGTAGATCTAGATGAAAACATTATTGTAATTTACAATCATATGTTTTGTTTGGTTGGTTTTTATTTTTGTTTGGTGATGTATTTTTACCTTTTTTAACTTTTTACAATGTTTTTTCATACTCTTTTATTCCATCAATGTCGTTACATGTATGTTCCCAGCTGGTGTAATTTTATCTCCGATAGGGGGAGTGGTAAATCAGTGATATTTTTTTAAGTTTCTATGAAATTGAAATAATCTTCATATCATATTAAATATTTATTTTCCTTCTAGAGATAATTCAAACACAAATCCATAATAACATATGTATTTATAGGGTTCAAAATTCAATAATAATAGCTACATTCTTAGTATGGTTTAGAAATGACCTAATACCATGAAATCCACTAGAAAATAATAATTTGATGTGGAATACAATGATTAGGGTATTACCTTTCACTTGTGTAGATCTTTGAATACAAAAAAATAGTGTGTGTTCAACCTCTATAGAAATTGGGGTAATAAAATGAATGTGTAACAAAAAACGGTACAAGTGATTCCTTTTCGACTTCCACAAATACGATTAGTCATAAAAAATTCATCAATTTCTTACCCAGAAGATGGTAATAACATCATGGAATTTGATATAGAATTCAAATCCGAATGCCCGTTCTGAATATCCCAATCTGTTCTTCCCAATCTGATTTCCCAAATGATTGATATAGAATTTCTTGAATATGATTGGGTCACTTCATAATTCCTTCTTCCTCAATCCAGAAATCCTAATAATGAAATCATCGTCTGATTATAAATTTCGATATGATGACCATAATAAAACAAAGATAAGAAGAACACGGTAATCAGATAAATATGATGATACCCTAAATATGATGAAAATTTTAATAATGTTGGAATATTTTCTATTCTCCTTTTAGTTGTCTCCATTGAATAATTTTCAACAAGTTGTCAACATGAAAACCTCTTTCTCTTCTTTAATCTTTGAAGAATATCTCTCTTCTCTCATGAAAAGTACTCCCTTATCAATCCTCTAAAAATTACATTATACTTCACAAAATTTATAGATGACCCACGATTAGTTTTTCTATGAATCTAGAAAACATTACCTCTCATGAAAATTACACAAAAACTTATTTTCGCATGAATTTATAGTGAATTTATGAATTATTAAAAACATCATGATTGTCCTCACATATTCTTCTCAATTGTGGAATTTTTTCATTTATACCATCCTTTCAAATGATAGTTCGATGCCAATTTCCCATTCTAATTAGCTCAATATGAATTCTTCAATATTATTCTCTATACCAATTGATTGTAAATGTATGAATACATAGAATTATATAATCTTCTTCACAAGATCTATTCTGATTATTAATTATTATCATCAACATGAATTTGTATTAGATAAGTTATGATGCCTATTTCATCATAATATAAAACAAAACACATTCTTTGTATTTCAAGATCCCCTTTGACAATACATATGGCCATCTTCTTCGAATCTTCTCTTGATCCACATGAATTATAAACAATTTAATTCAACCTCTTCTACTTATTGTTCAATTAAGAAATATGAATCATCATTACATTTGATAAAATGTCTCTTGAAACTATTAATAAATAAAACATTGAATAAAAAACCAGGGATCATATTTCTCTTATGATACTCATCATCTTCATTAACCAAGGATTTATATCTTTTTTATTTTGGTCTGACTAAAAACCACCACCTACGATTTCTCAAACATATGAAAATCCTTCTAAACCATTAATAAAATATGAATCTAATGATTCCATTATGATTATATTTATACTAGAACGCATCAAATTGATCAATTTTATTCTTTCACAAACTTCATATTATATCATGAATTCCATTATGACTTAGAAAACATTTTTGACCATCATTAGAATCATCTAACTAACTTTGGAATGTATTGCAACTTACCATCATTTTAGGAAACAAGATTTATTTTCCAAATAAACATGAATACGATTGTCTAGAATAAAATAGGCCTAAATACAATCTCCAAAACCTTTTTGACTTTTCCAAACAGATACAATAAATCAAAGTATTATTGGGAATACATATTTTTAATTTTAATTCACCAATATTTCACCACAATTTTTCTGAAAAAATGTGATTTATGAGAACTTAAAACTTCCGTAAAGCATCATTACATTGTAATCATAGTCATGTAGACTACTATTCTCCATTAGTAAGATCATTTCATCCATACTAGATCCAAACTGAATCTGGTGACCCTTTTCTTCCAGGAAACTTCTCCTAAATACAATTGACCATTTCATGAATTGTGATTCTAATTATCTCAAATAATATGGTCAATAATAATTTACACAAATACAAAGTGAGGTTATTTTTAGTACTTTTTAAACTTCAATTGAATAAAAAGACCATACCAGAATATGATCACATTCATCATAATCATTGTCCTAAAAATATTCCACATTAGATTGTGTTGTAAACCATGTTTCTCAAATAAATGATATTTTTATTGTCAAGAAAATTATTAATTATAAATAATTCTAAGAAAATGTGAGCTAACACATTTTAGGAAACAAAAATTATTGACAGAAAATCCATGTTGTCTAATATTTGTGATTTTAAAAACTATTGTGCCAAAGAACACCATGAGAGGGGTTGGGTGAACAAGGGTGTCATGATTTGCATTAAAATTGAAGGATATTATTCCCATGTTGGTAGGATCTCATTAAAATTTAATTATTTTTTAGAGAATTAATATGAAAATCTCATAAAAATAGACAACTAGTAGAAATTTTACATGGTTCACACAAAGGGATATGTCTATGGAGCATACGCCAACAGTGTGTTGGTCGTACCAAAATCCACTAATCATCACATGTTGTGTAGTGAAAGAGTTTAGTCACATTCACTCTATGGTAGGCACCCTTTAGTTAAAAAACATTTAGGGATAGATCATTGCATCCCTTAGAACACATTCATTGAATCCCCCTTTCTCATTAATATGGGTGAAGTCTTACTCAGTTTATTGACTTAAAGATATCTTAAAATAAAATGGCATTGAATTCTTTATCTGTGTATTTTATGAGACACTTCTTGCATAAATGTTTTTAAATGAGTCACTTGAAATCATTGATCACACAAACTGGATTTAAAAATTGTATTTGAAGCATAAGACTGAACTTGCACGCAACACATGATCTTTTTCCCAAGATTTGGGATTTTTCATGCACAATGACATTCACCCAACCCCTATTTTCTGTGAAACCCTTTTCTTTTTTACAACTACACCAAAGGGTTCAAATTGTTTATTTTAGACTAAAGGAATACCTTATGAGAAAGATTAACTCTCTGCAATTCTTTCGCATGCAAATATTTCTACATTAGAGAAGCAGAATCATCATTGGGAATTTTTTATTTCATCTATGGGGGTAGGAACCAATTTTTTTTCCTTGACAATGTTGCATGCATGTTTCTGATTCATCTTTATCAGTGCACATAAAATTCAATTCGAGCAAGCAAAACCCATTTTGACATCACATTGGGAACATAAGATTCTTATACGCAACCTCATCATTCGCCCACATTTAAATCATGTGAACACTTTTTTCCTTTTTCAAATTTCAATGAAATGATTCAAAAACATTCCTTTCATGCATGTTTCCAAACCACCTTCAATCATGTAGATATATCCCTTTTCCAAAAACAATTTTCTCCAATTTCCTATTTTTTACCCAAAATTTGACAAACACTAAGAAATTGCATCACCGTAAATATTGTTGTCTACTTGAATTGTATGATCCCATTACTTAAAAACATCTTGATATTATAAAGAGGATTAGAAAAAAAACAAATCATAATCCATTTCCAACACAGGAAAACCTTGGTTCCAACAATATCCCCCTTGGAATTTTTAGTAATATCTAGATAAATTCAATAGAGAATATGCCACTATCAAAACCTGATAAGCAAGAATCAACTCATCCAACATAATAAGGCTAGGTGAGAAATTCTTAGTGTAGAAAATAAGAGGGGAAGCTTGAATTGGGTCCTGGTGTTTTGGAATGCTTAATGATGTCCATGATATTATCTTACATTGTCATAGAAGCATTACATGCCCAGAATAGTATCCTCCTAACATAGAATTCTTATCGTGACACAGAAGCTTTGTACCCTGGAATTTTGCCCTTATTTCCCATTAGAAATAATCCCATTGTCTGGTATTTATACAATGTAGATCTTAATAAAAACACCCCAAGATTGCATCTCCCCCAAAAAACTGCATAACATCCATAGATGGATTAATAATAGTTAACATAAATGGGGAGATGGGATCACTCATAACCTCCTCATGCCTAGAGAGGTGGTTGAACACTGAAGATTAATGTATGGTTTTCAGACACTAGTGATGAAAATGGCTTGGTTAGTATGTCATCCACTTGATCATCAGTGCCAACATGATCCATTTTAATCATGCCTTGTTCATTATTTTCCATGATAAAGTGATATCTAATTTTAATGTGTTTCATATGAGAATGATGAATATGATTCATTGTAAGATCAATTGCACTATTGTTATCCTAGTGAATCATCATCAGAAATTTCACTTCATCACCAATATCCGTTATTTGTTTCTTCATGCACAGTAGTTGAAGGCATGCCTTTATAGTATAGATATATGCTTCTTCAGTTGTAATAATATAAGTGCTTTCTTGTTTCTAGATTAACTAAACCACACTTTTCATGCAGATAAAGAATTTTCACCACATGTGGACTTTATGTCCACCAAATCTCCAATAAATTTAGCATCAGAAAATTCTAATATTTCACTATATCTTCATGTAGAAATTTATAAGCCATAAATGTAAGTTCCTTGAATGTACCTCATGATTCCTTTCACTATCACCATATGTTCTTCCTTTGGATTAATTGGAAAACAGGATTCTCAGCATGTTTCAAATAAAAAATCTAGATGTGTCATTGTTTGGTATAATTATCTTATAATGATTCTCCTGTACATTGTGGGGGTCTATAGAATTCATATCCTCGTGATTTCCAAGTTACGTTCCAATTGAAATAAGAGTTGAGGCTGGTTTGGAGTCATGCATATTGAATTTCTTCAGCAACACAATTAAATAATTTTCATGAGAGTAAAACGTGTATTATTTTTTAGGAATCACTTTAAACCCCAAGAAATATGTGGGTTCACCAATCATAAACATTTAAAATTATGATTTCAGGTGATTGGAAAATTCATCTACTAATCTCTTCCTAATTCTTCCAAATATAATATCATCTACATACACTAACACCATAAATTAATCTCCCTTGGATTTCATCACATTGAGGTTATGGTTGAAACCTCCACTTTTAAATTATAGATTCTTCATATAGGAATCCAGATAAGAATATACAGCTCTTGGTGCCTACTTTAGACCATAAAGATCCTTTATCAATATTCTAACCTGTATTTCATCATTTACAATTAGAAAAACCACTAGTTGTTCGATATATACTTGTTCTTCAAGAACACCATTTAAGAATTATGCTTTTACATCCATATGATAGACATTATATCCTCTTTTAATTTCCATTGAAAGAAAAATAATGATTTACTCTATTATCGCTACTAGATAAAATGTCTCTTCAACATAAACACCTTCAATTTTTGAGTATCCTTTACACCCCAATCATGCCTTATTTTTGATCACATTATGATGGACATTGTATTTATTCTTAAAAATACACTTTGTAAAAATTACATTGTGACCTTTGGGTCTCATGACTGGATCCCATGTTTGGTTCTTATTGATTTGATCCAACTCTACACTCATTGAATTAACCCATGATTATGCTTTGTAGCTTCTTCAAATGATAATGGTTCCACAACTGGAAGGAATGTATATTTTGAATTATTCTTCCCTTTAATTTTTTGAGTGATAGCTATCTAATCCCCAATAATATTGGATTGATCCATTTCGGATCTTTGATTTTTCTTATGATGTTCAGGGGGATTTTCTTCATCCAAAACTTCTTTATCCAATTATTCATTTTAATCTCCATCATTTTGGGAGCTATATTTGTCTTCCACACCTTCCTCTACTTCTTCATTTGAATCTATTCCCTGTGAAATGTCTACTGCATCTTTAATCAAATCAGTATAAGATCCACTCATGGTATTTTTGGTATTATCTTCAACTATATTAGCATCATTGTTTTCAACAAATTTTTCAGAGATAATTATTAAAACACATGTAATCTTTTCTATTCATTGAATATTCAAGGAATATTCCTTCATCAGCTGCATCAACAGACCTTCCCAGATTTCTTTATTTATTTTTGATATAACATTTACTTCCAAAAAAATTGAAATACATTGTAGTGGGATTACATTCATTAGAAAATCCAAACTGTGTCTTGGATTCACCCATATACAGATCTGTTCGACTTTGAATATCTACTATTGCTCGAATGACCTATTTCCAATAATTTTGAGGAATACAAAATTGAATAAGAATGGATCTGGCCATATTGATCACCTATCGATTCATGTGCTCAACAACTCTATTTTTTTATGGAGTTCTATGATTCTCTAGGTAATTTTCAAACTCAATGGATGTGTATTCCCCTTTATTGTCAGACCGTAGAGCTTTGATTTTCCATCCAATTTCATTCTTAGCGATTTAGCAATAAGGTTTCAGGAATTCAAGCACTTGTTGTTTCCTATGTATTACCATCAAAAAATCCAATATATTATAAAAATAAATGAAAAGAACATTGTATATTTTCCATGCCTTTTGGTAACATTTATCATGCCACATACATTTGTATGGATGAGATCATGAAGATTTTTTTCTCTTTTATTCTTCAGCTGATATGAACTACAAACCAACTTTCCTCATATACGGGAATCTCATGTCTTTTCATGTTAATGATTTAGATTTTGGATATCCATGACTGCCTTCATCCTAGAGATATCTTCCATTTCTTTTTTATTAATGTTCCCAAACATCTGATTCTATAATTCATATTCTTCTTCAACTGTCACAACCACAAAACTGGATTTCCTTAGGACCACCATTTAACAACGCTAAAAAGGGCTGATAAAGGGGGTGCCTTTATCAGTGCTAAAAAAAGAACTAATAAAGGGTGGTTTTAACAGTTCTAAAAGAATCATAGTTAAAAGTCACCCTTTATCAGTGCTTTTTTTTGTACTGATAAAGGCCCCCCCTTTATCAGCGCTTTTTTTAGCACTGTTAAAGGGGATCCCGTTATCATTTCTTTTTTAGTAGCGCTGTCTAGGGAGGGCTTTATCAGTGCTTTTTCCAAGAAATGATAAATTTTATATTTAAAACAAATCATAAAAAATAACATATTGATATATAATTATAGTTTTATTTATATAAATAAAATATATATATTTTTAAATTAGTTTTAGATTTGTAAAAATAGAAATCTAAAATTAATATATAAGATATTTAGTAAAATAAGATTATAAAATATTTTAAAATAATTTTTAAATAATAATTTTCTAATTAACATTGACTAATAATAATTTAATAACATATAGAAGACAAAAAAAATAGAAATAATAATAATAAAATATCTAAATAATGTTTAAAATGTAACTCAAACTTCAAACGACCATAACTTTTGATCCGGGAGTCCGTTTGAGCTCTAAAACATATCAAATCAAAGCCTACAAGGATCACTACACACTTATCACCCATGGGAACCTTATGCCCCATTTTTTGAGGCCAATAAATGCCCAAAAGGACTCAAAAACTGTGTTTTTAGTCTTGATATCCAAATTTTTTAACATTAAAATATAAATTCTGATTTGGATGTCCTATAGGATTGTACCACATATCATATCAATGATTCTTTCATTTTCCTAGATATGAGTGGTTGTGGAGTTGAAACTGACTTCTGGATTAGAAGTTATTGTTGTTTTAACATTCTATGACTTTTCAGATACACATATATATGTATTTATTCATATGTGTGTATGTTTCTATGTGTGTGTTGTAAATATGTAAGTATGTATATTTTTATTTATTTATTAACACACATCAGAATACATATTTTATAAATGTATTGAAAACTAATCTTATAAATATATATTAATAAACAATTAAATATACATATTAAAAATTATAATTAAATATATATATATATATATATAAATATATATAAATATATATATTAATTTTTGGATGTATATATAAATATATATAAATATAACTATATATATATATTAATATAACTAAATATACATATATTAATATATATATATATTAATATAACTATATATATATACGGATATATATATTAATATATATATATATATATTAGTATAACTAAATATATATATATATTAATATATATATATGTTAATATATATATATATATATTAATATATTGGTATATATGTATTAATATAACAATATATATATTAATATATATATATATATGATAATATATATATCCATATATGAGTAAATATAATTAAATATATATATCTAAATAAATAGATATATTAATAAGTGAAGAGAAAAGAAATATGGTGGAGTGGTAAAGGCTTAGGTGAGTAGGCAACAAATATTGAGATCGAATCCCGGGGGAGGCAGGTAACAGGCATAGGTTGGGGGAATAACCTAGTGCACTTGAAGGGGGTGGGGCTGTGTAGAGCTCGCTGGGGCATGCGTGGGATACCATTGAGGGTGGGGTGCTGTTAAAAGGGGGGCTTCATGCACTGTTTAATCCACCCCAAATTGCCAAAAAAAAATTAATATTTTATTAACTTTTATCACCGTTAAAAAAGTGATGATAAAAGGGGTCTTTTATGAGTACTAAAAAGGTGTTGATAAAGGACCGTTTTATCAGTTCTTTTTTTAGCACTGATAAAATACCCATTTTATCAATGCGTTTTAGAACTGAATAAAGGGGCCTTTATCTATGCTTTTCTAAGAGCCGATAAAAGGGACCCCATTATCTTCACCTCATTTAACAATGATTTTTTGGACTATTAATACCCTTTTCTAGCACTGATAAAGGCCATATTTGTAGTTGTAAGTTAAAAAACAAATATTCTCTCTTTTATCAACCCGGTAAATGTTTCCATATATTCTGCAACCTTTCTTGGGAGATTTTTCTATCATTCCCTTCATAGTGCATCCTTTTTAATTGAATTTCACTATAAGTCCGGAGTCATAGAGTAGAGACACATTAAGGGTATTGTGATAAAAACCATCCATATAAAGAAATTTACTTTTCCTCAGATTTCCATTAGCTATTTAAATACTTCCACAACCATTTATCATCAATTCACCATCATTACAGAACCTTACAATTCCATCAACATTTTCCTTAACATTCATTAATAGGTCTTCATTCCCTATCATATGGGATTAGCACCCACTGTCAAGAATCCACCTGTTGTTATTCATTGTAGATTTTAGATATACTTCTACAATGTTTGAATTATTGTTTTCCATCTTTTTATTCCATAAAATATTTGATTTAGTGGAGGATTGGGTAGTCCTTTCATATATCTTATCATTATGCATGAGTTCATCATATTCATACTCTTTTTTCGAATGAGAAAACCTAATTTAAAATAGAAATGTTATCTGGTTGGCGAATACTTACTTGTCTCTGAGTTTTGTATGAATTTTATCTGTCATTCCTATTCCATAAATACACATCTTTATAGCCAAAGTTAGAGCAATGAAAACAACATACACAGAAATTATTTCTTCTATAAGAAGTAGGATATTATATTTACCTTCTTTTTTTGAACTCCTAGCTCTTCCCCATTCAAATAGCTCCTTGTTTCATCACAATATGATATGGTGTATCCCAGATAGCCATAGAATTTAAATTTCATAAGTGGAAATGTCTTCTCATTTAGATTACTCCTCATCAATCCTTCGGTAGGATTTTTTTGTTTAACTATCATTTATGGATACCTAAGGATAGTTATCAGATATTCTTTCAGTTTCAATTAAGGATTTCATTTTCATCACTTTAGGTCACATTTCAACATATCCAACTTTTACCTTTCTATTTTTCTAGCCCACTTTATTTACATCATTTTATGTTTCCATAGCACAACCAATTCCGCTATTTCTCATGCATGCTGGTCATTGATCATTCAAAAAAATTTCAACTCCATCAAAACGAAAATTTTCTATCTCGAATAGCTCTACATCTGAAAACCTTCCAACCTATATTTTTTTCACTTTAAATTGACCCACTACCATGTTTACTCATATGTGTAAAAATATCTTCTTCAAGATCCAAAATAGTCATGGACATCTATTCTAGTCTGTAGGAGAGTTCATCGATGACCTTTTTATATTATTCATTTATCAGCTTTAGTTCCATTATATCTTCTATGCTATCAATGGTTGTTGATATTACATTCACAGCTTCTTCCAGTCGTTCAATTACAGCTTCAATCTTCTCAACATAAATTGAGAATTCTTCCACAACTTCTCCACACATTTTTATCTATTAATTTTATTCTCATGATTACTATGATCATCCATAAGTTGAAACATGGAATCAAAATCAACAATCAATTGATTTTCTCTTTCTATATGTCCAAATGGTTCTAAATTTTCAACGATACCGATCATGGAATCATGTGTTACATATTTGAATTCTGGTTCTAATTCCTCAAAGAATTCATTATCATCATCCTATTCATAGAAAATTATTTCCTATGAAAATTAATTCCATATTTAAAGACTCTCTTTTTGAAAACCCTTTTCTGAGGCTTCTCCATGTTTCTAGCTTCACATTCTTCATCATTAAACGTTTTTGGGAACCGAGAGGCAATGTTCCCAACTATACCACAACGACAAAAATACATAGGTAACCTAACTTCAAATTTCCATTTTCCCTTAATGATTTTTTAGAAATGCGACAATGAGGTTTCTTTTCATCATTATATTCACCAATACTATATCCTGAGATTTCTAGTTTTTCAAATTCATTGAATTATATTTCCTTTCTAACACATGTTGTTTAATATTCTCATTTAACTCTCATCTCAAATTCCACCAGACTACCTATAATATCATCTAGGGAAAGCTTTAAAAGATCCATTTCTTCATGTGATGACACTTTTGGGTTGTAAAGAGGTGGAATACATCTCAAAATTTTATTCAAAATGTCAATGTCTTTGATTTCATATCCAATCCCTCTAATTTCTCCTGCTACTTCAGTAATTTGATTGAATAAGTGACATTCATTCTCATTAGGATGATTATTTAGATAGTCAAACAAATTTTTATGGACTTGTAGTTTTTATTCCGTCACTTTGTGTTCTCCTTCACATATATTCTCCAATTTTTCCTACATTGACTTTACTGAAGTACAAATCATCACCTATATATAGATTTGATCTAAAAGTGCCACATTGAGAGCATTCAATGCTTTATCATCTATATCAATCATTTTCCTATCTATATCAATCATAGAAATACAGGTATGATCAGTGAACCATATACCTTATGTAGTAGAAAAAATTACATCCATTCCAATATAACATATATGGGATCTCATCTTATTCTTCCAGATCTGAATGTTTCTTTCAACCAAGAGGTATATTCCCATAACATTCCATGTATTCTTCATAATGGTAAGGAATGACATATTTCTCAATAGTAACCTCACTCTGATACCCCATCTAGTACCCCAGAAATCCCTGGGAGGGGAGGGGTGATTCAGGGTGTCAAATTTTTCATTTAAAGTGACATATCTTGTTCCCATATTGGTTGGAACTCATTAAACCTATATGATGGATTATATTAGTAATAAATAAATCACATAAAAAGAGACGGTAGATAAATTTTTTACATAATTCACTACTAAAGGATAATTCTAAGGATCAAACGCTGACAGTGTGTAGGCCGTACTTAAATCCACTAACCACTCATATTTTTAGAGGGCAAGATTTTTGTCACAATCACTCTGTGCTAGGCACACTTCTGTTACATGAATTCAGGGATAGCTCACTCTGCCCCTCAGAACACATCCATTAACTCTTAATTTCTCCCTATTGTGGGTGAAGTCTTACTTAGTTTATTGACTTAAAGGTATATTCAACTATAATTTCATTGAATTCTTTGTCTCTATCTTGCATGGGACACTACTTACATCGAATTCCTAAAATTATGCAATTGAAATCACTGACCACACAAACAAGATATCAAAATAATTTTATAATATTAACACTTCACTTATGTGAAACATCTGATATTGTGTGGATTATTTGGTATTTGACAGGTAGGATGACTAACATGCAAATCCTAATTCCTTGCAAACCTTTTCTTTTTCATAACAAAATCAAAGGGTTAACATGGTATTTTTTCGACTAAAGGAACACCTTGTGCATAGGATGAACTCTATTCAATTATTTTGCACACAAATCTTTCTCATGGAAGAGTAACCATATTTTCATTGGAAAATTATTAAGTCCTCCATGGGGGTGGAAACCTATTTTCTACCATCGACAACCCTATGTGCAATTTTATGATCTATCTTTTTCTGTGCTCATAAGATTCTTTCTAAGCACACAAAAACATTTTCCACATCCCATTAGGCATGCAGCATTCTTCTATGAAACCTCATCATTCATGAAAATTTGAATCCTGTGTGACATTTTTTCCTTTTCCATATTTTGATTCAATTATCCAAAAACATAACATGTGTGCATGTTTCCTAAACACCTACAATCATGCGCACAATTCCCTTTTCCAAAACACAATTTTCCCCATTTTCTGAATTTTGGACCCAAAAATTTGGAAAACAGTAAGAAAAAAATCACCATGAATAATATTTCCTTCTTAAACTGTATGATCCATTTATTTTAAAACATCCTAATCTACCAATGAGTATTTATAAAAAACAAACCACACTCCATTTTCAATATAGAACAACCCTGGATCCTACAAAAAACCATTCCAACATTCCATCCTTAGAATGTATTATATTCATATTTCTTGAAAAAATTGTTTTCTACAACCACACTATAAAATAGTTGAAATATTTCGTACACTTACAATACTCAATTCACATATTACTCATGACTCCTCCTTTTTACAAGAATTCAAAAGGATATATTTATGTAACAATTCAATTATCTCCCTTAAGAACACTATCTAAAGGTATGAAGATTGAGGGGACATACAAATATACCTCAACCGTAATGAAAGAGAGGTTCGACGCCCACTGTCAACCTCAATTTAGAAAATTACTTCTTCGGTAAGGGTTTTATGAAAATATCATCAACATGTCTTGATGTAGGAACATACTCTATAATAGATTAATTTTTCTCCACATGATCCTTGATAAAAAGAAATTTGATATAAATATTTTTTAAATGAGAACATTTACCTTGATTCTTGGTGATATTTATTATGATTTTATTATCAATACACAAGAGAAAGTTTAACTTCACTTAAACATATAAGTATTATAATTGTGTTTTCATCAATATATGTTGTGTAGTGGCTTGAGTGGTAGAAACATACTAATCTTCATCTGTACTAAGAGTAACTAAATTTTCTTTTTTTGAATTCCAACTAATATAACTTTTTCCTAGAAATAATACTTCTAATTATGAGGATCTTCTATCATCATCATTTAATACCCAATCAAAATATAAAAACCCAAACAAATAAAAAATGATTAAGCTATCATACCTGATTTTGAAATCATTTGTTCCTTTGATATATCTGAGTATAATTTTTCCATTAATTAAGAGTGATTATTTAGGATCACTCTATAATCATACACATAAGGTGATAGAATATTCAATGTTGGGTCTTGAGGCAGTAAAATAACGCAAATTTCCAATGATCTTCTGAAATTATTTCAAATAAACTTCTTTTACTTTACCATATTTAATCAACTTTGTTCCCACTATTATTGGTGTTTAATTTGGTTCTGAGTCTTCAATATTGAACCTCTTAAGAGGTTCTTTAGAATGCGTTTCTTGAGAAAGGAAAATGTATTTCTTCTTGTGAAAAATTTGTATCCCAAGAAACTATTTAATTTCCACTAGCATGGAAATTTCAAATAACATTTTCATCTTTTAGGAAAAAAATATAAATCATATATCATTATTCCCAACAAAAACAGTGTCATCAACATAGACAATTACAATTAAGTAATACTATGGAAATTCCCTTATATAATGATTTCTATCAACTCTTCCTTTCTTGTAAATCATTTTCCTTAAGAAAGTATCCAACTTAAAATAAAATTATCTAAGAGATTATTTCCCCATATAAAGCATTATTTAATCTAAAAACATAACTTTCATCTTTCCCAACAAAAAATACACAGGTTGTTCGATATAATATTCCTATAAAGATCACTATTCAAGAGTATAGATTTCGAATCCATTGGGATGATATTGTGGCCCTGTTGTGCAGTAATGGTACGAACAATTTTGATTGTTTCGAATATTTACACTTGAGAAAATGCTTCTTCAAAATCAATACATTTTATTTATGAATAAACATTACAAAATAATCATTCATTGTTTCTAAACACTTTACCTTCTTTATTCAGATTCTTCTGAAAAACCCCAATTTTACTAGTAATGTTATTGTTTTGTGGCTTGGTTATGAGTTCCCAGGTATCATTCTATTCAATCTGATCCACCTCTTCATTCTGGTCTTCAACCCATTCCAGTCACTCAAAATCTTCTTTTCACAACATTCTGATCCACATTTAAATACAAAGAATATGTGTAATATCATTTTTTGTTCTTCTTGTTTGAAACTTATGATGTTTATCACCAATAATGTCCAATGATTTTAGGGTTTTCCTTATACTAGGATGAGATTATTGTGTAGCTTCCTAATCACGGGAAGTAACTGAATTTGATTTATTTTCTTGAATAGGATTGCAATTTTTTGTTTACTTATCAAAAGTGTCTTACTTATCCTACCCAACTACCTTATCGTCCTTAGTATGTTTATCTTCCTTAGATCATTCAATTACATTCACATAAATAGATTCAATAATTATTTTTATTTCTTTTTTGCGTCATCTGTATCCTCTTCCCTCTAGGTCATAGGAATGAAAGATTCCATATTCACCTTTTTCCCTCAAATTCTCTATAGTTTACACCATGACTCATTATAATACATGCACTCCTGAGAAATATAATGTTTTCAAACACAGAGTTTTTCCATAAAAAATTCATAAGGAGTCATATTTAAATTAGGATTGTACAAACAATGGTTCTGAATATGAACACTATTACTCATGGATTGCCTCGAAAAGTAATAAAAAAAGTGATGTTCAAAAAACATGGTTCTTCTCATTTCCATCAAACTTTTATTCTTTGTTTCTGAAACCCCATTTTTCTGAGGAGTTTATGGGGAACAATAATCCTGTCTAATTCAAAGCTTCTCGTGATTATTTTCAAAATTATTCACTTCTATATTCTCAAAAATTACCATTCTCAACTTCTTTAATCGATAGTCAAATTCAACTGCAGTTTTCCTTCTAAAAAATTAAACAAATTTCAAAGCATATTATTTATGATTCATATACATAACAAAATTAATGCATGTAAAATCATCAATGAAAGTAGTGAATTATTTATCTACATTTTATTATTTTTTTCTCATCAGCCTACCAATATCAGAATGAATCATCTCTACGGGTTTTTTTGAACAAATATCATTTTATTATGCATTGAAGTTTTAATCATTAATTCTTGAAAATATTGAAACACCTATATATACTTTTTGAAAAAATTAATAATATCTCATACATGATATCATTTTGAAAATTTTCTCATGTTTCTTTGAAAAATATTTCACTTTCATTTATTCAACAATTAATTATGTTTCTGCATTCTCAAGTAACAAGAGTTTTGTAATTCCCCAACATGAAACATGTTTCCTTTTTCTATAATGGAATCTTGTATATGTCATTTCATCTTCTTCACTTTTCACAAAAGAAACCATATTTTCAATAGATAACATTTTTACCCTTATGAAATTATTTTGAAACACATAGAAAATTATGTTTTACCCCCTCAACATATAATATTTTTTTGGATTTCATCTTTTCTTTGCAAATAAAGGATGATATAAAGCCTTTTATTTACAAAGATTAATCATTTCCAAATGTAAAGGTTCCATCTTTAAATTATTTCTATTTTAAAAATTTAGAAAATTTTAACAAATGAGAATGAAACCCACTAAAAATAATCGAAGGTCGTTCTCCTTTTAAAGATTTTAGAGTAGTTTCTAAAATAAGATCTTTTTCTTCTTCTTTTTCATTCTTTAACTTTATCTTCTAAGAATTATGAAACTTATGTTGAGACATAAAAAACAAGATATCATTTTCTAAGCTATCATGGTTGTTCACAACATTAAAAAATTGTTTCCAATGGTTGGAATCTGTTTTCAATATTTACTCCATCGTTTATTGATTTCTTCACAACAACCTTCTCAGAGTTCCTTATTTCATGAGATTTACTCCCCCTAATTATTTTCCTTCTATAACCTATGGAATAATAGTAATGTTATAGTTCGGACCAACATGTATTTTTCTTATTTCTACATGCAGCACAATACCAGTAGTTTCTAGAGAATAATATTTTCTTCTAAAACATACCTACATAACAGAATTGTTAATAAATTTCTCATCCACCTTCTTATCATTCTTTTTTGAGAAACTAACCGTTCTTTTATCAATCATAATCTTTTATTTATTTTCATATTTATCAAAACAATATGCATTTGATGCTTCTACAGATTCAGAATTTTTAGAAACTATTCAGATTCAGGGTTCATTGGGACTTCTAATTTCAAGGAATTGATGTTTTTTGCTACACAGATGAATTTCATAGCGTTATGCTTTCCAAAAACACATCCATAAATCTTCTCATCCTTTAAAGGTAAATTTTTATCATTCTAAGGATTCCCAGTATGGGAAATTTCACCAACACGAGAGATGTATTTTTTAAATATTTTATCTCTTTATTTATCTTTTTAATGTTTTTGTTTGACAAGTTCCATCTCTTATTATTTTTTCCATTAGATTCATCATTATATGCTCATTAAAATTATTTTCATCCTTATGATATTTATTCAAATAATAAATTACTTTCACTAGCTTCACCTTTTCATTAGAAAAACATTATTGATTTGTTATTGAGGTTCAATGGTCATTCACCTTTTTGTTTTTCTTTTCATGACATTTATGATTTCTCAATAATTATTTCATCTCTTCTTTCAAATGATAATAAAGTTTATTTTCTTCTTAAATAGAGATATTTCTTCAAAATTCATCATCATTCTCTATTTTAATAAAACTATTCTCAAAAACATACTCAACAGAATTTTCAGATTCATTATCACTTCCTTCATCTTCTTTATATGTGGATATGAAACGTCTTCGTTTTTATTTATCTAATTTTCTATCTTTACATATGGAATAATATTTTCCTTTAAATCCCTATTTCTTCCATTATATTCTTGGATTTATTTCTTCTTTATAATAATCCTATTATATCTTTATTTGAAGAAAATTTATAGAAATTTGAATAATGACTCCACATTTAAAACATTTCAAGAGAATAATACCTTTTTATTTCCCTGTACCAATTTTTACATTTTTAGAAAACAATGATTTTATATTCTGAATATTTTTACAGAACTCATTTTCTAAAAAAAATTCACCTGCTTCAACTTCAATAAGAATCCTCTTCAAAATATATTACATAGTATCCTTGAAATACATTTCTCTATCAACATTTGTTTTGATTTTAATACCATACTCCCTTCTCAATTCATAACAAATGCGAGTGCTGTGAAAATAATGTCGAGATAATGTTTCAATATATAATTTTTCTAATAAAGAAACAATTTCATGAAACTTTTCAGGAAGGATTATCAAAATATTTTCAACAAATATAAAATTGTCTAACATTTCATCAAAACATTGTATTGTGTGGACACTGGCATTAACCCTTGTAATGAATTCCCCAAAAAATTCATAATCACCATTCTTCAAATCATCATACTTTAATCTCTATATTTGTAACATTTCATTCTTCTCTTTTGTATTTCTTTAATACATGGTTTTCAATTTATCCCATATACATTTTCATGGGAAACTCATTTCACCAATAGCAATTCCCAATCAGAAGGTGATGATAATATATCATCCTTGTCCATTCCATCATTCTCTATACTCTTCTAATCAATATATGTGAGAGGAAAATTATAATCAATTAGTGGATACCCATCTATTTCATGTTTGATGAAAATCATAATTCATAGATATGATATAAGGAAACATTCTATCATTGCAGATATGATTATTCTTACCATTGAATACCAGAATAAATTTATTTTTCACACAATTTAGATTCTCCATTAGCTTCTTTTAAAAACATTAGAAAAAAATATGTGAACATAACCTTCATCTCTGGTTCCACTTGTAAGTGCCTAGTCAGTGTAATTGTATCACTCATAGGGGGAAGGGATGAATTATTTATACTTTTTATTTTATATTTTATTACAATTAAAACAACCTCCCCAACCAGTTAAGGATTTATTTCCCAATTGAAAAAAATTCAAACACATATCTATATGAAGACATGTATTTATAAGGTTTAATATTAAATAATAATATTTATATCCTTGGTATGGTTTGAAGATGATCGAATACCACCGAATCCACTAGAAAAAAATACATTGATGTGGAATACAATTAGTATGATATGCCTTATGACTCAAGTAAAACATAGAAGACAATCAAATAGTGTGTGTGCACCCTCCATCACAATTTGGTTAATAAAATGTTTGTTTAATAAAATAATAATAATAGTGTTTCCATTCATCTTCCCACATATATGATCAATCAAAAAACTTCTTCATTTTCTTACCCATAAGCCTGAATGATCTTCAAGGACATTGTTATAGAATTAAAATCGAATTTCCAATTCTGATTCTCCTAATCAGATTTCCTAATAAGATAGATATTTCACTTTCGGAATACGATTAAGACAATTTAGAATTCCTTCCTCCTAAATCTGTATGTCCCAATATAGAAATCATGATCTAATTATTGATCTGAATATGCTGAATAGCCGAATATGATGATAATAAGAATATGGTAATCTGGTGAATATGATGATCCACTACATACAATGATCATCTGAATAACATTGCAATCATATCTCTCCTCCTTTCACTTATCTCCAACAAAACTTTTTCATTAAAATAGAAACGTAGAAACAACTTTCTCTCCCTTAAAATTTTGAGCATATCCTTATTCTATCATACACCATACTCCCTTTTAATTCCACTAAAATGTAATAAGTTCTTCACCCCTTTTATAGATGGCCCATGAGTGGTTTTGGTGGGAATCACCAATAATTTCATGTTGATGAAAATTAAAAAAATATTGATTTTACATTATTTTTTAGTGAATTTATGAATTCATCAATTCATATAGATTATTATCGAATATACTTTTCAAATTTTTTTTTCCTTCATAATTTATTTTCAAACACTAGTCTGATTCTGATTTCCCATTCTGATTGGATCAATCTGATTTCAACAATACAATGATATGTACTAATTGATTGTAAATATATGATTAAATAGAAATATTTCATCTTCTTTATAAAATCTATTCTGATTCATCATTATAAACATCAACATGAAATTGTATCGGATCAGATATGATGTATTATAATCCGGTTAGTGGAAAAAAATACATTATTCAAAATCCATGCCCACCTGAGAGTACATACAACCATCTCCTTCAATTATTTTCTTGATCCACATTAATTATAAAAAAAAATAATTCATCTTATTCTAATTCTTCTTTACATATGAAAGATAAATCAAAACTACCTCTAATATAATAGATCTTGACCCTATTGATAAATAAAAAATTTGAAAACAAATCATATTTAATATTTCCCTTTTGATACTCATAATATTCATTCACCAAGGATTTAAATCTTTTAGATTTTGGTATGAATAAAAACTAGCACCTTTAGTTTCTCAAACTATTCACATTTCTTCTCAGCCTTTAATCAAATATGAATAACATGATTCCATTACAATGAAATTTAGAATGGAAAACATTGACTTCATCAATTTTATTCTTTCACAAAGTTCATCTTGTATCATAAATTACTTCATGAATTTGAAACCGTTGAAGACCAGCTTTAAGATTGTATGACTAACATTAGAATTTATGGAAACTTCCCATCCCTTTAAGAAACTATATTTATTTTCCAAATTAGAATTAATACAATTGTCCAAAATACATTTGTCCAGATTATGATCTCCATCATGTTTCCCCCCTTTCCACCGAGATACTACTAATATGAGTATGATTGGGAACAGATAGTTTCACCATTATTTCATCAATATTTCTTCAAAAGTTCTCTAAATACTTTTTATTTATGATAACTCCAATATCATCCAACTATATTTACATTTTTATCATAGTCATGCTAATTCTAATTCTCCATCACTACGATCATTTCTTCCATACCAGATCTAGAGTGAATCAGTTTAACCTTTTATTACATATGTCTACTCTTGAGTATGATGTACAAAACAACTTCAACCAAATAAAAATTGAGGTTATTATCCTTACATTTTAAACATCCTTTACAATAAAATACAATACCTAAATATGTTCACATTCATCATCATCTTGTACCTAACATTGCATGTATATATGACACACTAGATGTTTCTATCTTTTTTTTATACTTATTCACTTCTTTATAGAGATGGTTGGCATCATTTATAAATGAAAATTTGGAAAAGTCCTCCAATATTAGTATTAATTTTTTGTGCTTGTCGCTACTCCATGGCCTAGGGTGGTTGGATTGGTTTTGTTGATTCTTGAGACCTATTGGATTGGTTCATGATTTATTTTTATCAAAGTAGATCATTTATTTGGTTGGAGTTTTTATTTTTCCACATAAAAGGATTTTTATGGGATTGAGGGAGATAATTCCAAAGTGTTTCGAGTGATAATTTCAATCGAAGGAACCCAATGTTTTAGAGAAGGATGATGTATCCATGAATAAGAACTCTGTCCCCCTACTTATCGACTCGAATTACAAGGACATTGGATGCAGAAAACATCATTACATTAATCATATGGGGTTGATTCTTTAAGCTTTTCTCCTAGATTCAACTCTCCATTAATAAGTGTCCATCTAACTGTGGTATGTCTATATTAAAATTTTAGGATGTCATTGCAAAGACAACATGTTAGGTTACTGATATAGGATCACTAGGATGATACTATGGGTGGTGGTGCCTCAGTTCATGGGATATCATGTGAGATCATTCCTTTAGGTGGATAAGTATTAACAATCCCACCTGTATAGAAGAAGTTAGTACTATAAGAGATTGATGGGGATGTACGTAGTCTTAGTGCACACAAAAAAGTTCTATCTCCAAAGTCCATTGTGGTATAGCAGTTTATTAGACCCTCTACTAGTGGAGTATTGGCTAGATTCAGTGATCTATGTCTCCAGGATTATCTGAGCTCCAACTAATTTGGTGTTTGTTATAAAATCCAACCTTTTTCATAGAGCAGTTGGGTGCTGGTGAAATCTATCATGTAGATTCATTAGGAGTCAACAATACAATTCAATTTCTTCTATTAGCTATTTTATGAAGATTAACATCCATATTTCATGTTATTATTTCAGATTCAATGTATTATGGAGCCATGATAGGGAGGGATGATAATTTCATATTTTCCTTCGATGTTCATAGAACTTATATGGTACCCCAATTTATCCCCACATATTTTGGAGTGTTTGAGTGGGTTTTTCCGAAGAATAGATTCCTTTAAATGGGAGGTCTTGCAGCTAGATATGGTAGTGAGTTGTACAGTTTTGAGTCATCTATAGTAGTTATTATTTGATAGTCTACAAGACTGAGACACAGATGGGATTCCCATGATCAAATACCAGCTCATGGTCATGTGGATCCGGGTAAAAGAAGGTCTCATGGGAAGCCCAGATAGTGTTGCTTCTACACATGATATGTGAGTGGTCAAATGGTAAGTGATTTCCTGACTTGATGTGCTGAGGAGAGATGAAAGATAGCTGATGGACTACCACGACTGAGGTAGTTCCATGATCCTTGATATCCTATGTGAGGGAAGGGTGGTCCCATGGGAGGGAAGGCTATAAGAGGGGTAATTTGGGGATCTAGGAGGAGGAGTAGTGGGTTGTGGAAGACATTATGAGATCCTTCCACCACCACCACCAAACAACCCACATCAGGCACAGAGAGTTAGAGGTCTGGGCCACAAGATGCTATATACTATAGAGGCATATAACCTAGTAGCTCACATTATAACTACAGGTATGATATGTGTTTATTATATTCATGATTAAAAATTAGTAGAAATGGGTTCGAGTCCTTCCATCATCTATTTACTCATAGTGTTACAAATGGGGCTCATAGATGTGTCATTAGGAAAGTATATTTCCTTTGAGGTTCTTATGGAGAACACTTCTTCTATATGTTTTATCTTCTTATAGTTCTAGTTGAAACTTTTGGAGGGATTAAATTATAAGACATTTTGTTTAACAAGATGTGACTTTATGAAAACATCTTTGGTATAGATTTTTTATTCATGATCTTGACCTAGACTGGCTTTTACCACAATCAAGTTAGATTCCTTTTCCCTAATGGGATGTGATTCCCTTTTGTGGGCGAGAGTGATCTCATGTAAGGGTGATTGGGTTTTTTGAGCAAGAGGTTGCATCCCATCACCCAATATTTGGAAAATTTATCCCTTGGTGAAATAGTCTATTCATGAATATAGATTACTTTAGTCAAGGATGATTTTATTGACATCCTTTCAGATGATGTTCTAGGACTTCCAATATGGTGACAGGTGGATTTTTTTGTCATCATGGATCATAGGACCGATATGATATCTTTTTCATCATATCCGATGACCCCTAGTGAGATTTTGGAGCTACAGTTTCAATTACATTACAATTGAGAGAAGGGTTTTATTAGACTGAGTGTATCCCCCTGGGCATCTCTGGTTTTTTTCATGAAAATTGAGAACATAAACTTGTAGATTTTTGTGAATTTTCGTTTTATGTATCAAGACATGATAAGTAAAAATTACCCAATTCTGAGGATAGATGAATTCTTAGATCAGTTGAGAGGTGTGAGATGGTTCTTCAACATTGATCTCAAGTCTATATACCACCAGATGATAGTTCGTGATGATTGTTTTTCAGAGGTTTCATTTTGATGACACTACAAACCCAATTAGTTCTAGGGGATTCCTTATAGTTTGATGAATTCCACAACATTGTTCTTTTATATGAAAAAATATAGCTTCCATACACAAATGGACCGATTATGTGTTTTCTTGATGGATGACATACTCATATACCCTACATCAGAGGAGGAACATGAAGGGCCATTATGAATGGTCCTACAATTTATTCGGTAGAACCATATTTATGGTATGATCTGAATAACCTATTTAAAACTAAATTTTTTTAATTAATGAGGAAATCCAATTCAGTGAATGGATTATCTAATGACCCCATGATGATCAATACAATGTTTTTTGGTATACACCAAAGAGAATGTTAGAGGTGTGGATATTTATTTTCATGGTATTGCACTACAATAGGTTTTTGGTATACTTCTCAAGAATTGAAGCACCATTGAACGCCTTGTCATGAAAAGGGAAGCTGCTTAATTAGAATGAGTAGTGCCATAGGGATTTTGAATCATTTAAGGATGAGGATGAGAAGTGAACCTTTTTTGAGAATAATAGAGAATAGTGTTAAGTATGTAATATGTAATTATTCTACTAATGATGGGCTTGGATGCATGTTGACATAGAGGAAGTAAATTATAATATTTTAGTTAGGGATATTGAGACCCCATGAGTATAAATACATGACTCATGACATTGTGTTTGAAGAAATAGTCTTCACTAAATGAATATGGAGGAACTATCTTCTGAGAGATCACTTCTCTATTTTCTTTGTCCATTAGAGAATCGAGTATGTATTCATGAAGAGGGTCATGAACATGATACAAATATTATATTTTGAGTTCATTCAAATCTATGATTTGATATATTCTATACTCAAAATAAGGGAAATGTGGTGGCGGATTGCTTTAGCTGGATGTCTCATTCTTGATTTGTGCAGGAGGAATATGAGTAGTTAGCCTCCTTCTAGGTGACCCTAGTTGAGGATGAGGGTGCACAAATTTGTTCAGTCAATGGTGTTGAGTCCTCCACTCCTCCAACATTTGAGAGTGTCTCATCTAGGATAAAATTACTATGAGATATTATATGACTAGATATCATTAGTAGATTCACTATATGTATTTTCTAATAGAGGGAATCCTTTCATCCTTTTTCAAGGATGGATGGTGGTCCTGATTATGATGCAAGTAACAGTGATGATATAGTTTCATACATATCCCTTATTTTTATATCCCAATGTATGGAAGATGTATAGCTATCATTAGGGGTTTATTTTCTAGGAATGTATGAGGGGGATCATCGCTGTGTTCATCTCTTGGTTCCTCATCTATTCGTAGGTGAAGGATGATAATAATGTTCCTAAAGGTTTTTAATAGACTCTTGATATCGAAAAGTGGAAATGGGAAATAATTTCCATAGAATTTATAATAGGTATTCCATAGATAGTGAGAGGTTATGACGCCATCTTAAAAATAGTTAACCAACTTATGATGTCATCACACATTCTTGATACTAATGATAAGTGTTTGGTAGAGATTTTGGTGTAGTTTTATTTGTGGGATATCTTCCTACATCATTGGATCCCATGAATATTCTCCCTAACACAGAGGTGCAGTTCACATCATGGTTTTCAAGGGGCCTATAGAAGGCATTCAGGACCCTAATAAGGATGAGTTCAACATTTAACCCCTTGATTAATGGTAAGAAAAAGATCATGATTCATGTACAAGAGGATATGTTTATTGATTTTAGGTTATATTTTTCCAGATATGGGACAATCATTTTCCCTTGTTGGAGTTTTCATATAATAATCTCTACCACTCTATTATTGGAATGGATTCTATTGAGGACCTTTATGGGAGACCCTATAGGTCACCCTTATTCTCGAATGAGATTGATGAGGAATATTTTTATGGGATAGAGATAGTTTAATCGATTTCTTTAAAGGTTAAGTTGAGCCATGTGTAGATGAGGATATCTTAGAGAAGGGATAAATCTTATACAAACTGATGTCATAATTTCGGGGAGTTTGAGCAGGGAGATAGTGTTTTACTAAGATCCTCCCCAAGAAAAATATCGAGAGGCTTTTATAGGGAGGAAAATTATCCATGTGGTTCATTGGGTAATTTTAGATCTTATACGGGGTTGACATGTTTTACTACAACCTCACCATTCCATTATAGATGGAGTGGGCGTGTGGTGTCTTCTATGTGTCACAATTGAGGAGATAAATGAATGATCCCATATATGTTATTTAATAGGGAGATGTAGACATCAAGGATGGATCCACTTTCACATAGCATCAGATCTCAATCACGGAACGACAGGAGAGGATATTGTGTGTATGAAAGATTCCCTTCACTCTAGTGTTATTTTAGTATGAGATCATACATTACAGCTCTTAGGAGAGGGATTGAATGATACAAGCTCATTATGCCTAGTTTTTTAGTATCAAAATTTTGTTGATAAAATTTTGAATGAGGAAATAATATAGTGACCCAATTTTTCCATTAAATAATTGAAAATATATCAAGGAATATTTTCTGATCTAGGGACTGAGATGAAGTGGGATTTTGAGGCCCAATTTTCCCATAATTAATGTAATAAATATATTAAATAAAGTTTATATAATCCATGAATTTTTTTAGGAAAAATGGGATAAATCTTAAATTATTAAATGAATTATTGGAGAAGAAATATGAGACCACATATAAATAAATAATGTGTGGTTTTCCATTAGAGTGAAAAAATCACTACTGGAAAGAGAGTCTAACCCCACTGAGATATACCCACAATTTTATAAACTGAGGCTGTAGGCTGATTATTTTTTATCTATACACATGGTTTTGAATGAAAAATGGGTATAAAAAATCTATACTAATGTTTTTTCGCAACTGCTAGAATAGCGGGGAAAATAATTCCACCCCACTCATGCACACCCCCCTCAGTAGTCGGGACACAACCCCCCTACCACTCCCTTTGCATCTCCTGGAATTTCCCTCACTGAACGCCACGTCTACTCCTCCAGTCAACACACACCCCCATATGTCCTCCTCCTCTGTTAAACGCACAACCCCCAACCTCATACTTCTCTAGGTGAGCATCCCCTCCTTAGATATGAATCTCCTCCAAGGTTATCTTTTCCATCACCCGATGTGAATCCCCCTAGGTCAATCTTCCCCTTTTTCTAGGTCGAGCATCCCCTCTGGTCGAGCATCCCACCTAGGACAAGGATCCAATTTGGTCAAGAATCCCCCAATATATTTTTCTAATTCGATTATTCTATGATAGTGTGTTCTTAATATTCTTATGCTATGTTAAATTGATTCATTATTTAGTCTGAGTTTTTTTCTTCAATTTGAATCATTTCATATTGTATCATTTATCATTGATATATGATTGATTTTGGTTATCACAAAACATAAAAATAGTTATGAATGATGTCTAGTTAGAATGAGATCTGTAATTTGGTTTTCAACCATACAATGGAGTCCATAGAGTAAATAGTGATGAGGTTGTTTGTAGATCATGGAGTATTTCACCAAATAAGTATTATTTCACCATGGATAACTTATTAAGAAGAATGAAAAATACTAGAAGAGATTTTTTCATCATATTATTATTCAATGCTCTAGAGGTAATTGAACCAATAGGATTAGGAGTTTTTCTATGGAGGATAATCCTATATAGTAGTCTCCAGACCTTATAGAAGTTGAGGTCAAGTAAATTATTCTACACAATAGTAAACCTCATACATTATAAAATTTGTATTTACATAATATATATAGATATATATGATATTATCTCATGCATAAACATGATAATAATATTTAAAGTATAAGAGTGGATCATGAACATAGGAACTTTATTATATTTAAGTCATTTTAATTCAGTAAAATAATGATATAATACGTGATTTTATGTGGACATAATAGATAAAAATATAAATGTATGTGAACTATAAAGTCTCCAATTAATATATCACTCTCCTAGAAACAAATTCATATATAATTTGAAAGAAGAAAATAGAGGATCATGTGTGGTGATAGATATTACAACTTGATTGGATAAATATTATGAAGAGAATTGGTAGTATAAAAAATAAAAATTACTTGTGATAAAAGATAATTAATTGATATATAATCAAGTAATATTTTTCTACAAATTGAGGAGAATGGAAGCAATCGAGGGGAAATTCAATTGGTACTTCTATAATATTTTATGGGGAATATTTTAATGGATATTTATACTACTAGGTTATTTATTATTGTATTTTATTTTTACATTTCCTCATGATGAACATGAGGGAAAACTATTTTAGTACCAATAAATGTATTTATGGTAAATTTTATTTAGTATAGTAAGTTTGTATTATTATTTTTGTAGTTATTTTTTTAATTATTTTATTCATAAATCTTAACGTCTTCTTCCTCACATGGACATCAAGGGTGGAGTGAGGTATAACGTTAAATATATAGACAATAGCTTATGTGAATTTCATTAAAAAGTTGGTGGGCGAGAGTTTCTATGTTTAAACATGATATTGTGTTACCTATATAGTTGATTAACTATAGTACATGAGAGTAAAAAAGATCATAATTAAAATAGAGAGAATGTTACCTATGAGGGGGATCACTAAGATTTATTTTGAAAAATATCTATATTAATTAATCAATCATTTCTTCAATAATGAATGAATATTAATTTAAAATGCATCGTATTCTTTTCGGTATTGATTGTTTCCAAATTGAAATCATTATCATTTTCATTGTTTAAAAATCATTCTATGTTTTTTTATCCATCCTATTCGATTATACTTTGATCACTATACATACTAAACCATTTTAGTAGTTATGGTTTGGTTTCAGTTCTTATTTTTTTAAACTATATTTACTAAGGGAATTAATTATTCCCCATAGAATAGTCATGTTTTTGGAGTTGTTTCTGGGGATGGTTTCTCAAATGCTTTAGGATATTTAGGAATTCATTCTTTCTTTAGTTTTTTTGTTTATGTATTACACTTTTTATTCATGTTATAATTATTCCTTGTCATATCATTGGTTCACAACACTCAAATCATAGAAATGAAGAAGAAGATATATTAAACTATAACCCTAAGATATAGAGAATCATAAAAAATTATAGGATGGTCATGTAAGATACCGTGGAAGGAGAAAAAGGAGAATAAGGATCTAACCTAGTGATGAAAATGATATATTTGGGGATAAAATCTATAATAGGTTATGGTTAAACATTACAAAAGGAGTTTTATGCAAACATTCATGTACCCATGATCACTATGAACTACATTGAAATAAGGATGAAAATAATAAAAATGATATGAAACTTGATACAATTCACCAAACTGCCTTTCTAATACACAAGTTGTTAGCATGGTAGATTTCTCAAACATTTTAATACAATTATGTCCACTAATATATTAAATTTAAATCAATTTAATGTTGAATATCATTATATTTTATGGGATATGTTTAAATACAAGGTTCAAAAGTGTCCCCATCATGGAATAAAGGTGTTTATTCTAAAAAACGTTCTATAAGGATCATTATTAGGGTTGTTTTTAAATATTATATTATTCAACTATATTATAATTAATGAAAAAATAACTGGAATAGAGGCATTGATTATATGATGACATGGTGAGAAATATATTCTAATTTTAAGGTGAGTATGGACAAAATTTTGGATTCTAGATGGTTCAAAATAATTAATGGGTTTTTGAAATACTATATTTCATTAAAAAGAATATGGGTGTGATGATAACCATGAACCAAATCCAAGGTATGTATTTCAATGATGATTATTATGTATATTTTAATCATCAAAACATTTCCATGGGTTGGATACCTCAAAAACAACAAAGTCAATGGTACCAAAAAATTACATCATGGTTATAAAAACAAATTTTATCTCTGTAAATACAAATGAAATAAATATTGATTAAATTTGTATTATTTCATATTCATTAATTTAACTTTGATATATGATTGATTTTGGTTTTCTCAAAATAAAAAAAGAGTTATCATTGTTGTGTTTTTCGACATAAATCCTTAAAAGATCACATGATACTTATTTTATTTTGGAGTATAGAAAATTATAATCTTATCTATTCTAGAGAATTCTGTATAGAGTAACAGATTGGTATTATATTGGAAAATATATTATTGGTGCATCTTACCAATCATTGTAAAGATGTTTCTAGTTTTGAGACTAAAGAATGTAATAATAATGTGTCCCTATTCATGGATAGAGTTTCGTTGATAGATTTTGATGCTTATAAATAAATTTTTTTTTCGGATTGTATGAGGTGTTATATATGGTAACATTATAACAAGTCACATGGTTCAAATCTGATTTATGTATGTGATTGTAGGAGGAATTCAAGTCCCAATAATAAATCATTAAAAAATAACTCTGTTAGATTAATGTCTATGAAAATTAATACTATTATGTTTTGAATGATCTAAAATTTGGATTATATGTTAGATTCTAGATAGATATGGGATGATAACATTTTCCTGGTATAGTGCAACTAAAATTCCACATACCACTCTATCATAGACATGGAACCTTCCTTAGACCATTATGGTTTACCTGGTTGATCATCCCTTTATAGCATAGAGGTACGAATTAAATCTCTGATACTTAAAGGGTTGAAATTGGTTATAAAAAATAAGGCAATTACAATAAAAATGTGAATTATATTTAACTATTATGTTTTTATAATCTAATAGTTTTATTTTTAATGTTAATTATTCCATTTTTTATGCTAAGACATATTCTATTTGATTAAAAATTCTGTCCTCTAATAAACTTTAATTATTTGGTGGGATAAAAATTGAGTTTTATTTCATCATCGATTCACTCCCTCTTGATGTAGTTTGGTTATTTTATATAACAAAAATTTGTTTCAAAGCATTATTCATTGATTATATTTTTCTAATATATTTGACATTAATTACTCTTTAAAAATTATTAATGAAGAATAATGGTCTTAGTGTTTCACTATTGAACATCAAATATTTTTTTGACCAAATGAATTAATAATTATGTATACTATTATAAATTACACATAATACCAACAGAATATAAGAGATAGAAACTAATTTTCATTACCAAATACATGATATTATAATAGTTTATTTTAAAAAATGACATTCTTAACACAATTTATAAGTATTGTGTATTTTTAAAAACTAATTAATTGATAAAGTTGATATTTACATAATTAACTTTTTATTGATGCTAATGAAATATTGAAAGAAATTATAAAATAAATCCTCTATTAAATAATTCCAAAAAATTATTAATTATGTTTTCCCAGTCAAACACTTTTTAATCCACTACTACAAATAGATATTGTTCATCACTTACAGAATATGTTATTTCACATATTCATTGTTTTTATAGAAACTTGTATTATTTGATTAATTTACTAATAAAATTTATTATAATGAAATTTTTTAATTATGGATAACATTGTTGATTTGAATACAACTATTTTCCTTTTTATAGAATGCACGGAAGCCATTTCTATCACATCCATCAGATTTCAATTGAGTTTCATAATAATTTGGGGAATTTTATAGATTTTTAATTTACCAATGCTTCAGATGGGGGTTGAATATAGTTTCCATGTAATAAATGTGTCGGAAGACCAGGGTTAGGATGAGAAAAAAAATTCTACCATTTAACTAAATTTGTATTTCCAAAAAATATTATTTTAGGTATTACCATTGAGAGACGAGTAAATATTATACTATTCATGATTGAAATGAAAGAAGTGAGATAGATGATTTGTTATTTGATCGTTTCCCATTTATGATTCATTCCAAGAGAGACAGTATGCTATTTCAAGAAGGTAATGATATTAGTACACATGTGGAAAATTTTGAAGATTATGTTGAGAGTGAAAATTTTATTGGATGATTCTAGAACTCCAGTATATGACGATTGTACTAAAATAACCATATTTGAATTTTTAATGGGGTTATATCATGAGAAAAGAATGTATTGAATTTCTAATACCTTAATTGAATATATTCTTACATTATTGGAGGAACTTATTCTAATGGTGTAGATATTCCGTCAAATTATTACATTTCGTGAAATTTAATCTAGTTGCATGGATTTTCTACTATCAAATTCCATGATTGTATGAAATATTGTAGATTATTTTTAGAGGAAACAACTTATGGTAATGACTGTAAAGAGTGTGACACATCTCGATGGATGGAAAATGCAGATGGAACACCCTCTCGTGTTCCATAGAAAGTCATGTGCCACATTCCATTGATTTACATACATAAATATGTAATCATGTCTTCATAAATCATAGCCAATATATAATGGAATGATGCTATTATAATTATAGTTAATGATGAGTTGCAAAATCCTACATATAGATTAGCATGGAGGACATTTGATGCACAAAATCCTTATTTTGTAGTTGAGGTGCGTAATTTCATGTTGGGTCTATCCAATGATGGTTTTAATCAGATTTTACAGATGCTTACTACCCGCAACATGTGTCTAGTTTTAATTTTGGTTTATAATATTTCTCCATGGATTTGTATGAAAAAACCATTCACATTATTGAGTACACTATTATCTGGACATTTTATCATGTTAATAATATAAATTTCTACTTGCATCATTTAATAAGTGTGTTGAAACAACTTTGGAATTTTGGTGTATGGATGATAGATTCTTCTTTAAATAATTTGTTTCAGATGCCTTATTCCCTTTTATATACCACAAATGATATCCCTGTATATGAAATGATGTATGGGTGGATAAAGAAGTAAAAACTATCATGTCCCATTTTTTGAATAATATACGATCGAGAAGGCTTAAATATTAACATAGATTAACTTTCATGGGTATCAATGATTCTTGCCAACATATCTTAAATACATAAGGAATCATCAAAGGTTTGGTAGTTCTATTGACACTGAAGAACCACCTCAATGTATGTCAGGATGTGATGGGAATTAGTAATTGAAAGATTTCAGTATTTCATTTGGGAAAGGTAAGTTGAAATATAAAGAGAAGAATAATGTTGGAAATGAAAACACTTTTAATAGGAAAAGGAGAACCATTTTTATGAGTTTCCATATTGGTCTAAAAAATTTATACATCATTGTTTAGACATAATGCATATTGAGAAAAATAGATGTGAAATTTTTCTTGAAATTTTTTTGAATGTCAAAGTGATGACCAAAGATGACTTCTAATCTCTTCAGAATATGTTAGATTGGGGTATTATATCATAACTTCAATCTATGTGTACTTGTGAAGACAAATGGAAAGTTACTTGTGCTTCTAATGTGATGACAATAGTAGAGAAAGATCAAATTCTCATAGAATTGGATAATGTCAAAGTTTTTGTAGGCTATTCCAGCAACATATCGGAATGAGTCAATAAAATAGATTTGAAACTATAATACCTAAAAACACATGATTATCACTTACTTCATCATGAATTTATTCCAATATAAATTCTGCATTTTCTACACAATAATTTATGAGTTAAAGTTATTCAGTTGATCCATTTTTAGAGACTTTTATTCTAAATGTTTTTCCAAGTTATTCTTGATAAAAATTTAGCAAGAGGAACTATTAATTTTTTGTGAGTTTGAAAAAAACATTCCTCCATACTTTTTCACATTCAAGCTGCATTTAAGAGATCATCTTCCAGATGACACATTTCATGGGGGACCAATCAGGTTTTGATGGATTTATCCCACTTAAATAAAGTTGTGCACAATGAAATCATATGTCTAAAATAAGAATTATTTTGAAGGTTCCATTGTGTGGGGTTATTAGGCCCAAGAATTTATTGATTTTTTGTTCAATGTATTTGTTTGATGTGATCACAATACATAATCAACCAATGAGAAATGAAGATGAGAAGTTTGAAGAAATTTATCCATCGTTTACATCTCTTCACCAAATAGGAGGAATTGGGGGGCCATATAGATTGGTCACATTGAGCTTTAAATTATAGGATATGGCATATCGCATAGTCATTTTTAATTGTGGGTTTTTAAATTAATTTATCAAGTAAGTATTATGGATATCTCTATTTTATCTCATACTATGTCATTTCACATATAAATTTTATTTTTATTATCATTTTATGTAGGGAACACAAACAAATTATAAGCAGAGTTCCTTGCTCATGACCATTAAAAAGAAGAGAGGATTTTCATAGCCAAGAGTTTCCAGCTTGTTTGAAATCAAAGGTATGACCATTAAATTAAATAACATAAAATATATATATCCATTTAATTGTATTATGCACTTCTATTTCAGGTAGTGAGATTACATGCTGACTCTGTTTCTCAAAAACTAAGAGTGTTGGATTTTAGTCCCAATTCTATGGTTCATGATTGCAAATATTTAATAAAAAATTTATATAAATTTGTTAAAATAGATTGATTGGTAAAAATGAGAACACAAAATGACGGTGTTTTGTTAACATCTACGATAGATTGTTATGACAGTGTATCAGATAGTCAACCACAATATGAAGATGTGTATTATTATAGACTAGTTGAGAAAATATTATTATTGGATTGTTACTCTCATGGTTAAGCCAGTATGATAAAATGTAAATGGTTTGATTCAATTACACAACATGGTACATTTATTTATGAATGTCCATTTAGAGTTATTGACATGAGTTGATTCCTTCATACTGATGAACCATTCATTTTTTTCAACAATGTAAATAAAAGTGTTTTATATGAAATATCATCTGAGACTAGATTACTGTTTCATTAATGAAGTAATCCCAAGATATATTTTTCATGATATAGGGGATGAAAATTCTACCATTAACCCCCCCATCAATGTTGACCAAAATATTTCATTAGATGGAAAATATTTCCCCATTGATAGAGTTCATGTTGATCTTAAGACAATAGAGGGTAATATATAGAAGCAACCATATATGTTCAGATTTTATTTAGTTAACCTTGAAATGAGTTTCTTATGTTGGTATTAATGTAATTGGTTTAATTTATTTTTAGTTTGGAATGATATGTCTGTGTTAGTATTGTTTTGTTTCAGTTCATTTAATTTTATTTATTTCAATTCAGAAAAGTGGGTTTAAAATAGGTATTTAAAAATATGAATAACCAGGTTTTAAATTATCATTACTAAGTGATGTTATGAAATTTTTTTCCTTCTTTTAATTCTCCATTGTATGCATGATTTGTAAGAACTGTTTCCAAAAAATTTACATTTTATTATTATGCAGATTATGAATAATACAATAGAATTTCACAAGAAGACATTATTTGATTTAGATCATGATACACGTGAAAGTCGGTTTCCTTCAGTGATTATAATAATTGAATTTTTATCTTCTTCTTTACATATATTTTCATGTTAATATCCTTTATTTTATTTTTTGGGGGATATATAGCTCTAGAGTTTCCTCCTACCAGCATGGGTCCGAGAAGGGATCCTCCAAGACCTAGAAGGCACACCCATCTTACCACTCCCCACACTGACCCATCATAGGAAATCCCATCTACCACACATTTTTGTCCTCTACTTGATACTTATAGGGTGTTCCCATCCATGCCCTCATCACCATCTCATTTATCCTTTACATCCAATTCCATGTCTATTCCAACTCGACCAATGTTCCCACCATTACCATATCCATTTCCATTCATGTATCCCTAGACAAACTTCCCATATTCTTACATGTCTACCCCATATCCTTTTCCTAAAATCCATCCTACATATACTGAGTCTATTCATTTAGTTTCCACTCCGGTGCATGAAGATTATTCAGAGCATGTAGTGTAACAAGAACTTCCTTCTGAGGCATTTGATCCAACACAGTCCACGGATGCTTCACATCCTATTTAGGAGCCTATATCAGGTTTTTTATTATAAATGTGTCAAATTATATCATTTCATTTTTGACATATTTTATAGTCACTTAACTCTTCTTTTTTTATCTTCTTATATTATTCATTTGTATATTCTAGTATGTGATGTGGGCACACTCGTATGCAGGAAGCGTGGAATCGAGAATCTCAGACTATGGTGGATTACAATCCTCAAAATAAAAATTATAGTTGAAAAATCAAGGAAATGTATAAGATTCCTTGACAACTTTTCCAAATACCATGATATCGTTATAATGGAACTGGTCTCTTGGAAACATATCAGTGTTGACATTAAGGATTGGTCATGGGTGCAGATATGTGTAAGAAAATTTTATAAATAAAATTCTATATTAGTAATGTATTTATATGAATTAAAATGTTTTTTATAGAGCCAATTTTACATTCATAAGGGTAATGATGCCAAATATTCTATATTGAGTGATCTTGTAGTGTTCTGGTGGTCATACAAGCATAAGTTACATATTAGTTGGAGGAGAAAAGTGGGAACTGATTTAGAAGGTGTACCCACATACCCTAACTATCCAAAAAGTCAATATCAAAAAATGATCACACATCAGAAGACTGAATAGTTAAAGTTACTACCAGTCTTTAATGGTTGGTATATAGAATTTAATTCTTATTCCCAGTATCGATTTTTTTTTATGATGTGTCAAATAAAAAAATAATAAATATGGAATAACACATCTACACACATTAGGGAACACGAAAATGCCCGAGCATGAGAAGTGCCATGTACTTGCATTTGAATTAAAATAATTTCCTCAATTATATTGTTAAATGGTTACCTTTTCATGGCCAATTAGAATAAACCCAATAGCACACACCTTAGTACCCAGAAGAAATGACATCAACAAAGAACCACAACCAAATATATTCATAAATGTTTTTTATTAGATCTGTTGATGAATTTTTATTCACTAATTTATATCATTGATTACATATCCTCATTAATTCATCATATCTTCCCCTAGGTTTGTCTTTGTTTCCTAGAAATGATATCTTATACCATTAGGATATTTCTTATTTTTTTTCTACAAAAGCATCAAAATTCCATGAAACCCACTTAAAAAAACCAACAATCATTTATGAGTGTCATTTACCTCTATGTTTGTAGGTCTATTGAGTAGCTTACCTGAATCCAGATTTCTTCATTTATCATATATGGTTGTAATCTATATTTCTGACTTTATCATTTGTAGAAAGATATATTTGGATTTGGATGTCATGTACCTCATTCCAAATTAATTTTCTCATGTAGAAAAAAGGATGTAAGTGCAATAAATGCACATGAATAAGATAATATTAAGCGTTTTTATGTATATTTCAAATATTTATACAAAATTCATAATTTAATATGTTATTTATAATTTAAAAATTATTATATGGAGTTCCTTGATAATAAGGAAGCTGACAACAATGTGTCACATGATCTTTTGAATTAGGTGTTAGGTGTGGAACACTCAGGAAGAGTCTGATGTAGAATAGAAAAAAACATCATATTCTCTAAGTATTAGTCCTCGTCAGGCTCCTCTCAAGCCTCTAATACCTATGACATGGATAGAGAACATGTATTAGTAGCTGATAAAAAAATAGATTTATAATATAATAAAAGATGGAATATTAGGATCAAACATTTCAAGAAATCTATGTCAGTTTTGAGTCATTCACTAACATCAGAGGCTTCTGCTACATTTAATTCTTGTATGGTGTCAATTGTATTTTTAAATTATCCCTGGGATGATTCCCATGAGGGTACTAGTGGCAATGATGGTGGTGGAGATTGATATATTTGTGGTGAGGAGGTTTCTAATGCTATTGCCAGTGATGAGATTACTGATGATGATGTTGATAGTGTAGTTGGTGATGATGTTGTTGATGATGTTGTTGATGTTGATAATGGGCATGAGGATGGGTATTGGGATGATGTCGATGGTGTGGATATTAATCCACTAATTTTTTTAATTAGCATAGATTATTGTACAAGTAATTTATGAACTTGAACTGACTGTTTGTATGAATTAGGATATACATGTATGATTTAATTGATTTACAGGTGCATTGTGGTTTGTTTTGTGTTGGAGTTGTTGTTTATTTTTCAGGACTAGTTGACTACTTTTTTGATGTGAATTTCAACATGAAATGAAATGATTTTTGAATTATGTTTTCAATAGTGGTTTAAAATGGTAATTCTTCAGTTAATTTTACATATTCATACGTCAATGAATTCAACTTTTATGAGAACATGACATTGGTTTCCTTAAAGATCTATTCCACAATCATCGCATTAAAAGGGATACTATCAATAATTTGTCCATCCAGGAATTCTAGAATAACAATAGTACCTTCATTAAAATTATAAATTCATTTCCTCCACTTCAACCTTCATATTTCATGTAATAATTTCTTTCATTTCTTTGTAGTTCCATTTCTTTATATTTTTAAAATCATAATGGTTCGGTCATGAGAAATCTAAATAGAATGGTATAGTGTGTTTTTGATCTTTGGTTTTATCTGACATTATATGTTAGTTGTGGTTTATCATTTCCATATTATTCCACATCACCCTACTTTTTTATATCCATGGTTTCAATAACATTACCATGATTTCACTGGAACTCATGTAGTAGAAACAAAATATCATTGGAGGAAACTAACCTAAGGTATATTGATGAGTATGTACAGATTTAATGGATTCATTGTAGATTTCTTCATTTCAATACATATGTGTTTCACATCATTTTACCTATTTAAAACTTCCTTTCCATGCCCTGAATGTAGAACATTACAACGAATAGTTGGAAATGGGAATCAATTAGAGGCCCCATGTACATCTTTGATTTCCCTTCATGTTATTCTCCATGAATCGTTTTGAACCCTTTATCGGTAGCACAATTTTGGGGTTTTTATACTCTATGAAATTAAAGAAAATGATCATATCATGTTTCATTTTTGATGTTACTTATCTATTCATTGGCATGTGTTGATATTGATATTCTCACATTGGTATTTTTTCTATATTGGTACATCTTTTTTAATTAATACGTTACCTAATGGTATAATATGTGATGATTTTAAATGTTTGGTTTACATAAAAAATGATCCTTTTTCATGCTATGGCAATGTGTGATGTGTTGTTTTACATTATATCTGTCAATGTTTGTGAAAATTTGAAACAATAATACTCTAACATGTCTAAAAAAATGTAATAAAATAATAAATACACATGTAAATTAATATAGAGTATTGTTGTTTATAGATTTAAAATAATATATCATTTTTATGTGTTAACTTTCGAGATAATCGTAATATATGTATAAAATTGCAGTATCCATAGATAAATGAGATATGGATAAGTCCCTATGTGTTTATTGTTAATTTCTAACCCATGTTACCCTTGGTTTATGTGTTTGAAATTTGATATTTTTTCTCGTGGGGGGGGGGGGTTGAGTCATATATGATCCATATATACCTTGATGCAAAGGATTAAATCATTTAGGTGCTTCAAGATGATATTTACCTTTATTATATTTATATTATATTTCAGTTTTGATTGATTTTTTAATTAATTATGAGACATTTTTTATGATACATGAACTCATGTGCATCGAGGATAACTGGACAGGGCTTAAAAAATGAAAATTTTTATAAGGAAAGTGGTCCCTATTATTTATTTCATTTTATACGTGTTATCATTCTAATGTGTTTCATCTACTTCAAAATCAACTTCTAGAATTCTATGTTAGTTAAATTCATTTCTAAGGTTGAAAATCCAAGGTTTTTGTTTGGTTCTTCTAATGTTATGGATCATAGTGCAAGGTTCCATCTGAATTTGATCAATAGGTAAAGTAATTTTGTTATGCATCCAAAAGTTAACTCTAATATCATTTATTTGTTCTCATACCTTTTTTAGCATTATTTTTGTACCAATTTTTTTTGTTCTATTAAATTTCTATAAATCCTTAAATTTTCCTATTATTTTTTATGTCAAACCTTATTTCTATCCGATTACAAAGTAAATTGGGGAGCCGGTTGGTGCAGATTGTAAAGCTATGCTTCAAAAAATTGTTCAGATGGTTGAACACAAACTTCTTTTGAATGATAGAGCATTAAATATATCATTCATTATTGGGGTATGTTCTCTTTTACGACTAGTGTTGTTCATATGTGATACTTTTTGATAGTTTTGAGCTTCATTAATAGACCACAAAACTCTTCATAAGTAAGGTAGGCTAATAGATTCATTCACCAGGTCTATAATAATTTATTACATGGCAATAAAATATATTATGTCATTTGAAAGACATAATAGAACAATAATTTCATCATATATATTGAATATTTTAGTTTTATCAATGTTCATCATGGGACATGTCATCTAGATATTCCATAATAATCATAGGTTCGTAATTTTAAAAAATTAAGTTGTCACCATGTAGATAACCAGTATAAATACATAGTTAAAGTTATGATGATCCTATTCTAGTGCTTAAGTATCCAATTTATGGATAGTTTTATGATGATATATCAATTTACAGACCTCACTAAGAGGTATCTCGACCCATGAATTTAAGGTAGATCTTCAACCAGTTTCGAAGAGAGTATATCCACCCATTGAGTGTATGTTATCCCTACTAAGATGAATGAGACTACTAATAGATTGAATATACATTATGAGTTATAATGGAAGAAGCCTCCTAGTTTTTCTATCAATCCAAATCCCTAATTAGTTGAATGGGACATCTGATATGTTGATTGTACTTTATGAGTTCCAGAGGAAAAGGCCTTCTGGGTTTTCTAACAATCTAAATCCACCAATAGGAAGTAATTGTTTGGTGTTGATGAATAAAATTTTTTATATGGTTCAGAAACCCATATATTATATTTTTTCTAACATTTAGTCTTTTAAATCAAAAAACTAGTCTTTGTTATACATTGATAACTCAAACTCACAATGACTTCAATATACCCCTATTATTATTTAAAATTATGTATACATAATTCTTTCATCTATTTAAACTATAGTTATTATGTGTTTATAATATATTGAACTTTTAGTAGGGTATCATGTCTATGTATATGAATATATCAAGGATCGTGGTATCAGAAGGAACTCATTTGAAACTACACTAAAGAAATGAATAATTTTGATTTTATATAATGAAATAAATTTATTATATTGATAAATTTGATCTATTTCATGAAAATATTCAATGAATATTTAAACTGGTTGTAGACTACCTAATACAAATCTCCTCTACTATTCAGGAATGGGATAAAAATGTAGGATTTAAAACCAATACAGGTGGTATTGAAATATACATATTTAATGAATTCATAAAAAGTGAAATGATTGTAATGAAAATATTAACATTTCCCACTCCACATTATGCTCATCATGACATGGGTGAGTATTATACATGGTTTTACTATTACTGGAGATTGATGTTGCACTCATGGTCTGAATTCACCCAGAGCTAGAATGATGTATCACCCCTTATACCATATCAAGAAACATTTTATCACCATATTAATGACCAAATAGTGAATGATACATTATCCAACTAGAAAACGTATTCTAATCAATAATTCCTAGATAAAAAACCCAAAATAGTGTTATACATGGTGAGAATTACCCTCCCATATGGTGATCTAAATCATGCAAAGATATTATGTACAACATCAACATACCATTCCTTAAAATTTATGGATAACACCATCATCCTATGTTTCCCAACTACTATGAATACTATTAAAATCAAATTCTCAATAACACCATATGGGCCCTTTACCATATGCACATGATCTTAATGACATATAGCCCATGGTAAGAGGAAATCATCATAACCCTATCGGAAAAAATAAAAATATAATAACTCAACCATTATCCGTGATAGGGGACACTACCACTTGTGTCATCCTTGGAAGAGCACATCACCCCACACTCTCACAATGCATACCCATTATGTTCGTAAGGAACCTTATTAAGTAAATAATAACATAATACACACATTACACCATGTGAAAATTCCTAACCAAGCATCGAGTTGTTAACTAATCAAGGGTATACTAAACATGTCTTAGACGATCATTACTCACATGGGGATACCACTGGTCTTCTTACTTGAACAATGAAAATCATTAGTGGTGCCATTTCTAATCACACACAAATATATACACATTCCCATAATTTTATAATGAATAAACATGATAGTAAAAAACTAAATATTTTGGTACAACCTACCTAGTACTATTAAAGACCTACACATTGAATCCTATATTCAAATTGGACCCATGGAGGAAGATATTGGGGAACCAATGAAAAAGAACTAAAATGATTATTTCTGTTGAAACTCAATACAGTAAAGAACAAAAATTAGAAAAATATGATGGAGAAAACCATATGATTCAAAGGATTTCCCATGAAAATATCATATAATAGATTGAACCATGAACCAATGTCGGATCGATAAGATCCCCTCTTTGAAGGAGAAGATAGAAAGAAATAGTGGAAATCTAATGATCCCTTCTCAATGGGTATCAAAATAAGACATCCTCATTTAAAAAAAATTAAAAAAATTAATTAATCTAATTGAAATTTAAAATAACACTTAGGTACATGGTAATTTAAAAATAGGTATGTTCTCTAAATCCATAAAGTGGTTGTTAGACCTGACAGAACCCCCCACCCGCGTTCTACTGGGACCACTAGATTCACATTACTTTTCCACTTGGTACCTAGTGGATTATATATTCCAGAGAGAAGTCAAAACACTAGAACCATATTTCCAAATACATCCCCTGGTCCTTCATAGACCCATATTATAGCACAAATTTTCCAAATTTTGAACAATCTGGATAATCCTATAACTAAACTACACCACTCAAATACCAAATCCATCATGACATCCCATGAATAGAACAAGTTTTCCGTGAGCTGTATCAATACACTACATTGACCAACCATACCATGATTCAAGTGTTCCATTCACTAGACTCATAAAACATATTAATGATTCTAAACATACATTTCCACTCTATATCACCCTAAATGAAAGAGAAAAAAATAATTTTAACTATAGGCAATCACCTCAAAAGGATTCACCTACCTAGTGACATCAAAATCAAAATATCAAATATGATAATGATAAGGTACCTGACTATATTTAAATTTTCCAAATATACATTTATCACACAGTGTCTCTAGGTATTAACCATACCATTAAACATAGGAACATATCATACCATTTCCCAAACTCTAAATAATACATTTTAAATCCATTTATACATAAGATACTCTATGTTCATATGCCACTCTTAATTTGGACCTTTCATATGGAGAGGTTTATATATACATTTATTAATGAAATCCACATTTCTTATAGAATAAATGATGATAAATCTGGAGCACTTTATGATTATCTTGAACATACTTCTTGAGAACTAGTAATTTGGAAAACCATTGAAGTCATTGTACCCGATTTAGTATGTTCATTTATCATGGAACAACTTCTCAAAGGTGAGGGTAATAGTTGACCTCATGAAAATAGATGCCATTATAGATTGGTTTCACCTAATATTTTGTTTAAGATTCATATTATATTTAGGATACTAGGATATTACTACATTTTATGGTTTAGTTGTCCAATATCTCAACTCCCATTAATACCATTACATAAAAAGGGAAGACATTCATCAATACATAAAATGGTCAAAGAGCCTTCAAGGATTTGAAGAAGAGGAATATGTTTTATAATTTATACATTAAGAATATGTGCATGGGGTGTTATTTGATTATTATAGGTATAATGATATATTGTGGTTTGTAACTATTTTATAACATATTTGAATTTCGGTTTGTATTATTTTTATTGGTGAAGGTTTGCACGAAGTAGGAAAGTGGGAAGTTGCTTTATTTTTGAAAGAAGCATCTATACCCATTGTTCATTAAAACATGGGTATATTAGATGTGCTGTGAAAATCTATACACACAATTATTTAAACTATGGGAATAGATATATACCCATGGTTTTAGTAAACTGTTGGTATTATAAAATCTTCATGGGATATACCCAAATTTTGTAGAAACTATGGGTATAGAGTATATCAACACCTCGATTTCCCACAGTTCATGAAACTGTGTGATAAAACATAATTATATTAAATATTTTATTGATTATAAATGATATAATTTCCTCAATTTGTGCTCAATTTTTTCATTTATGAAATATTTTGGATTAGATCATTCATTTGCAAATTTGATGAAAAATCCAGTTTTACTATTTTAAAATTCACTATAATATTTCGGGAATAAATCTTATTATGTAATATATTTTGACATAAAATTTTGTTACTTTGGTTCAGAATTAATTGGATACAAATTATATTTAGGACAAGGGAGTTGGATCATGAATTTGAGGGTAGTAAATCGTCCATGAAGACAAAGCTGGATAGAACTATACAAATTGGACATTACTTCACCATTTCGGCACTATCTTCTTCATACAAGCTTAGATTGAGACCAAATTTTTAGGGATTCTTGGAGACATTATTAGGAACAAATAATATATCTAGACAACCAGAAAAATCATGATTTTTGGATGTAAACTATGCGGTGAAACTTGGAATAAAATATTTGGTTGAGTTTTCATTTCACACATAAAAAAGTTATGTAACCCTACCCCTCACAAACTATTTTTAAATGGAGTTTTCACTATTTGGGAAGGCTTGTAAAGGATTCGGGAATGTGTGGATGAATGGGTGTCTCTTGGGAGCCCCTAAAAAATCTTGGAATAAGTAATTTTTGTCAAAACCTCACTTCCAAAAAGGATCTCCTCTCCCACCTCCTCTTTGTATTTCATTTCTTTCATGATTGTATCTTAAATTATTATTCAATTAATCTTATATTTTCTTCCATTTTATTTTTATCTAAATCTTTCTAATTGGTTTGGAATCAATAGTGGAGATGAGATGAGGTTCTACCCTTTCAATCCTTTGCTCATTCAAAACGTCTCCACGATGACCACATCGCCCATGGAGGAGTAGTTTTTTTTTGTGATTGATCTATCTTCTACCATATTCATATAATTATTTTGAAACATTGAGATACTTTAATTAACTTTATATAATTCATGAATTATGTTTTTAAATTATAAGAAACTAATCATGAAATTGAACAATTGACACAAAAACATGGGATGTTGAGATTTTGGGTAAATTGTGAGAGCGTGATCATAATTGGTAACATAGGACCACACGGGATAAATTTGTTGACATCAAAATATAATCCCTAAACATAATTAATATTCATTTACAGAATGGATATGTGCTCTAATTATCCACTGACCATTAGCTAACCTTAGAACAACAATCAAATCAGTGTGCTATGATTGCGTGTTCCGAAGCTAGCATAGGGTTTAAGTAGTTTCATATTTGTGGTTAAGTTAACTCTAGTAGGGTTCGAGGGTTAACAGATTAGGGTATCATAATTAAGTGGATATTGATTTAAATGATAATAATTAATAATTAAATGAATATGTTGAGTTAGATTGATTATGAATTCTAAATATTTTCTAAAAAACATCTACTTATTGTGTCATTTTAATCGAACTTCATTTCAAAACTAAAAACGAAAAAAATACAATCTTCTTCCAGAAAAATTCTTCTAGATTTATAAAATATAAACAACCCCCATACTTTAAATTACTATTTTAATTATATTCTATTTTATTTTTATAATACCTTTAAGAAGTTGTTTTAATTTACTTCCTCCTTTGAGAAACGACCTTGGTCAGCCACTCTACTGCACCAATGTACCCAAAAACCACTAATCAATTGAGGGAACCCACGATAGCACTCTTTCACTATGGGTATTTCCTTTAAACACTTTTCAAAACCGTGGGTATAATTGATATTTCTAGTAGTGAATTTTTGTCTTCATGGGACATTACGACAAGGAAACCATTGGGGTGGGTGCATTCATTGGATTAATAAATTAATTATTTAACTAATTCTTTAAATGATATAAAACCTAATTCTATTTATAAATTAATTTTTATGATGGTTTTCCGGGGTTAGCTGCATAATCCTAGGACCTTTGAGATATAATTTCACTACCCATAATTGGTGAATTGAGATTATATTTTGATGCCATTCTAGATTTAGATGAATTGAGGTGTAATGACTGAAAAATATCTTCCTCCACTTGCAGCAGTGTTATATACTGAAAATCAACCAAATAATGTGGTTGGAATTTCCATTTATTGATTCCATACCTTACAATTAAAATATTGAGCATGATAAATTCCTTCTCATTGATCTATGTTAAATTGAGCCTTTATATGAGACCATGTATTATGTTTAATTATATTTTCAATTCATCCCTTTTGTTTATTAAATTCTCACCCAGATTATCCCCAATATTAATGTTTGGAAATGAAATATGGACTGTCGATTGTTGAACACTTGGATTACTTTCTTTCCCTTATCGGTCTATAGGATCTTCTTTATCGTCCTATGGTGTAACATCCCAAGTTAGTAATGAATAATATATATTCTTATATATGACTATTTATGAAATATATAGTGTTTTAGTGGTTTAAAATTAAAAAATAAATCCCATCTTAAGCATGGAATACACTAATATTTTTAAAAGATTATTTTACTGCCTTTTGATGGAAAAACATTTCTAAATCAAACTTTTGACAATTTTATAAGCTATATTTGTCAAAATAAACATATTATTCATGATTGGGACATTGAATTTTACTTTGGATAATTTTTTGGTATTTTTCTGACAATGTTCATTTTTTAATGAATAGTGAAAAATACAGCTTTTTACATCTAAACTGCTTTTTCATCTAATATAATTGTATGGTCAGATTATCTTTTAAATTGGTTTTAAAGTTTATTTATAATATATTTTTACCATTTAATTCAATTGTGATCATTATAATTAATTTTACTTTTGAATTGGGCATAAACAAGTTCCAAACTTTTCATAGATATTGTTTCAAACAAAACCCGCTATTTTTTTGACAACAGGAATTATTTTGAAGTTAATTATTGAAATTTATATGTTTGTAATTTGGTAAAATGGATTTCAATCTTGGAATCATGAGGTACAAATTATTAAATTAAGACTCTTTTGTTTTTGGACTTTATGAATAGTAACGACGGTAATTATCTTTAATTATCGTGATTAATTAGTAATCTGGTTGTTAAGGATAATAAAATAATATCATAATAATAACAAATTACCCCAACATGTGTCCAAATTCTACTGGTTGTGTCATGGACTCCCATGGTATTCCTTTTGAGGAACTTTGGTACCCCATTGAATCACATTAGGGTGAAAGTGACACTTTATCATTTTATTTTTAAAGAAAAGAGAATATCACTAAAGAATGTATCACCCGAGTAAAACATTATTAGTTTTGTCTCTGTAAATTATATATTAGACTATAAATATTCATTGGAAAGCTAATAATATTTCATACATCATATTTTTTTTTTATAATTTTTAGACATTAAATAAAGGAATTTATTTTTGACATCATGTGGATGCAGTGATTATCTCATTAAAGAATGATTTAAATAAAATAAAAATATAATGTACAATCTAAGGCTTACACTTCTCAAAAGTATATTAGATGAGTATATTTAGAACCATTATCACCTTATACTAAAAATATATCAATGTGGGGCCTTTTAAATCCGAAACTCATTTTAAAATAAAGTGACATTTCTTTGCTTTCCAAGAGTGCCCCTCCTCCCTCTTATAGAAGGCTCCCACCTCTACCTCATTACCCACACCTCTCAAGCCATTGGCTCGGCCATGATCTTCTTATTCTATCTCTCCACATCCCTATCTTCATCCTAGAAGCCTTACCTTAGGTAGAAATCTCTTCAAGAAACCCTTTTGGTATAAACCAAGAGAAGTTACCCGATTTAATTGTAAAGTCTTCCCTAATGTTCTTTTGTTTTATTTTGCTTCTCCAACCCCCTAAACACTTTTTATTTATTTATTTTGTAAAAACAACAGTATATTCAATATACTAGGATGTTTTTATAATATTTATTAGAGCTACACTTACACACACCTACATCTAATGGTTAAAGAACATACTGTTTCTGTGGATGGTGAGTTTCTGCCTCACAAAATGATGAATGTTTAATATTCGTCTAACAACATCAAAGGTTGCCATTAATATTACAATATATTTATATATGATATATAATATATTTATTTTTTAATTAAGATTTTGTATTTTTCATTTATGTCATACCATTATGGTTTCCATTATGGGTAAACGCGATATCTTCATTTTAGGAAGTGCAGACTACCTCCCCCTCAAAGTGATTTGATTTGTTAATTCCATATGTGGGACGTATGAAGGATGGAGTTAATGATATTATATATGATATTATACTTGAATTATAATATACCTTTATATCATCATGATTCCCTTCAATAAAATATGAAATAGAAATGAAATTAGCGTTCAAGCGTACGTACGGATTACCGTCTCCATGAACGGTGCATTTCATTTATTACCTCTAAATGTTATCTAATTTTATTAATGCATGTATATACTAGATATATATGATATATATGATATCTACATCATGCATATACTTCTGTATATAATTGATATTTTACCACATGAACAACTTTTAATTATAAAGAGTTTATTTTTGACTCAAGTACCAATGATTGACAAAACGACCATTATTAACTTAAATAATTACATAGTGTTCATAACATATTAATAAGTGATTTAAAAGGAATAATGAACTTGAAAATGGTTCTTTAAGAAATTATAAATTAACTCAAGTTTATTATTCAAGAGTTTAAAGAATGATCGAGTCAAGTTAGACCCGAGGTAAGGGACTTAATCTCAATCTCATTTCATTGGTGCATATTTTGTTTTATACACAACTTTCTTTTATATGGTGTATAAACCCCTTAGAAATTTACGTCTATTCAAAAAGAATCTTTTTTATATGAATTTTTTTACTAAAGGACAAAAGGAATGTTTTTTTTGTCGTACGTATGTGGCGACAATGACTTCTCCTCCGCCGTGACCATTATTTGAGTTTCAGATTCCTCTACAAGCCATAACTTTTTTTTAAAATGAAAAATAAATAGCATGTTTTACTTTTCTTTTATTTAGGTATTGAAAATGGTTTTCATAAGGTTTTTATTATATCAATGTTTTGTATTGTTTTCTTGTGATTTAATTGTGGAAATGTTATATTTCCTTTATGCATGTTTTATGTGATACGATTATGATACGGTTCTTGGACATTATTATGAAGATGGGTGGTTTTGTGATAAACTAAGGGCGGGTGAGCCCGTTATAGCTCTCCAATGCATTGGGTAACACGATGGGGTTAAACGTTAAGGTTTCACCGAAGAGATTTAGGAAATATAATGTGATGGGTATTCCAAACGTAACCATGAGGGTTACTCCCCCGGTAAGAATGTTATGAATGCCTCAAGTAACCTTTATGTCTTATGATTTCTATGATTTATTCATGATTTGATGAGTTATGTTAAAATGATTAAGTTTTATGAGTAATTTATGATTTCATATGTGGACTAATGTTTTCATTTCGTACTTTTATATCCCTTTCTGAGATTTTTATGCTCATCCCATGTTTTTGAAATGTTTTCCACAGGTCAAGGGAAAGGTACCTGATGTTATGATAGTGTCAAGGAAGTGTCAAGAAAGAATTCATGTTTTATTTTAAATATGTTTCTGTTGATGGGAAATATGAGTACTATCTTTTATGTAACCACTTTGTTTAAATGTGGAATGTAATGCATGATTTATGATCTAATTCTTTAAAACTCTAAACCTGAAAAGATCCTCAACATGTATTCATGAAATAACTGATGATTAAGTAAAGTTTAAGGGTGGGGCCTTATAGTTGGTATCAGAGGTCGGTTTAGATAACATTATGAGTTAGAATTATATTAAATGATTATAAAAATTATTTTTTTTATAGTCAAACTGAAATGATATAGAATTTGATGATTACCATGTTGCTTCATCTAAGATATGGTTGTTCAGAATGGTTTTCTGCAAAGGAAATAGGGAAGCAATGCTATGGAGGCATATAGAAGGAAATGACCTTCCGAATCAACATCCTGAGATAGTCAGAATTGGAACTGAATAGTTTGTTGCAGTAATGGCGCAGTTGCCTCAAGAGATAAATGGTGGTGGTATCCATGCACGAGATCAGCCAGCTGAACTGCAGAGGAACGTGTCAGTGGTGAAAATTTTCATGAGGCAACATCCCCCATCATTCAAAGGATCATCTGACCCTGTGCTAGCTGAAGGGTGGATTAAAGAACTAGAGATTATTTTCAAAGTCATGAGGTGTACAGAAAATAAAAAGGTTAGTCTTGCAATTTACCGTTTGGATGGTGAAGCAGATCTGTGGTGGTCGATGGTTAAAAATATCAGGGATGCTGATGATATTGATGCTCTCTACTAGGATGAATTCAAAGGTATGTTTCTTGAGATGTATTTTCCTAAGGTTTTTTGACTTAGGATGGAAAAACAATTCTTGGAATTGAGGCAAGATGACGACTCAATTGCTTCTTATGAAGAAAAGTTCACTCAATTGGCAAGGTATGCTCCAAAATTTATCTGAGACCTTGATAGTAAAATCACTAATTTTTACTCAGGATTAAATAAAAAATATCGAATGGAATTAGCTTATCGTGATTTCAAAAGTTATGAAAAGCAATTTCGATGTGATGAGAAGGTGGAAATGGAGTTTGCCGGTGATCAGGTATTGAATAACAACCAACAGAAGAGACCGAGGTGGCAGGAGAAAGGGAAGAATTCTTCAAAAAGGTCTGATTGTAAGAAAACTAAGTTTCCAGTTTGTGATAAATGTGGGAAAAAGAATTCTGGGGAATGTCTTTTGAATTATAGAAAGTGCTACCAATGTGGTAAGATGGGACATAAGACTCGTGACTGAACTGAAAATGATCAAGTCGATGGTAAGACCAAATTTGATTTATAGTTAGTGAAATGTTTTAAGTGCAATGATATTGTTCACTATACAAACGAGTGTCCGACAAAGACCTCGAGTGATGGGATGCAGTCAGACTACAAGCCAAAAGGAGTAGTGAAATCCTTTCCAACTACTTCAGCAGTTGTTGGGCCATCAAATGAAGTGGTATCAGGTACATTGTTTATTTTTTCATATTATTCCAGTGTGTTGTTTGATTCAGGGTCTACACATTCTTTCATCTCTGAAAAATTTTCTATTAAATTGGGAATACCATCTCAAGAAATGACTCCTGAACTTGTGGTAAAAACACTTATGGAAAATGTTGAGGCAAAAAGAATTTTCAAGAATCATCTTATCCATATCCATGGAAGGAACCTAGTTGCAGACCTTCTTGTTTTACCTATAGTAGAGTTTGATGTTATCCTGGGTATGGACTGGCTCTCTGTTTACCATGCTATGATTGATTGTAGAGCTAAAGAAGTTTCTTTTCAGAAAGACTTTCAGTTTGTGTACAAGAATGAGCCCTTACTTCTGATAACATATCAAGAGGCTAAGAAACTTGTAAATGATGGAATGGAATGTTACCATGCACATATTGTTGAAATCAAAGGAACTGTTCAGATTAATGATGTGCCGGTGGTAAATGAGAATCCTGATGTTTTTCCTGATGAGTTTCTTGGAATAATACCAGATCGGGAAGTTAAATTCACTGTTGACTTAGTTCCAGATGCTAAGCCAATTTCAAAACCCCCTTATCGAATGGATCAAATTGAACTTTTATAGTTGAAGGAGCAATTGCAAGATTTATTAGAGAAATGTTTCATTCAACCTAGCACATCACTATGGGGTGCTCCTGTTTTATTTTTTAAAAAGAAAGATAGTTCTATGAGACATTTCATTGACTATATATCCTTGAATAACATCACTATTAAGAAAAAAATATCATTTTCCCCATATCAATGATTTATTTGATCATCTTCAGCGAGCTCAGTATTATTCAAAGATTGACTTGTGATCGGGGTACCATCAGTTGAAGGTAATGGAAGCAGATATTCCGAAGACCGCGTTTCATACAAGATATGACCATTATGAATTTTTAGTTACGCCTTTTGGGCTAACCAATGCACCTACTGTATTTTTGGCCCTTATGAATTGAATTTTCCATGAGTTCTTGGATAAGGGTGTGGTTGTTTTAATTGATGATATTTTGGTTTTCTCTAAAAGTAAATAGGATCATAAAAGACATTTAAGGGTTATTTTTAAAGCTGTAAAAGAAAATAAATTGTATGGGAAATTCAGAAACTGTGTGTTTTGGTTGCAAAAAAATTCTTTCCTTGGTCACATTGTTTCTAAAGATGGGATAACTGTTGATCCTGCAAAAACAAAGGTTGTGGAAGAATGGCCATGACCCACAAATGTAACCAAGATTCGTAGTTTTCTTGGTTTGGCAGGCTATTACCAAAGGTTTGTTAAAAAAAATTCATGGATATCTAGTCCAACGACTAAGCTAACTCGGAAAGGTATTAAGTTTATCTAGACCAAAGAATGTGATGATTGTTTTCAGGAATGCAAATGAATATTGGTGAATGCTCCAGTTTTGGAACTAACTTCTAGGAATGGGGAGTTTGTTATCTATAGTGACACTTCATTGAAAGGAATTGGTTGCGTCCTAATGTAGAATGATCAGGTAATTGCTTATGCTTTACGTCAGTTGAAAACTCATGAGGTAAATTACCCTACACATTATTTGGAATTTTCTTGTGTTGTTTTCACTTTAAAAATATGGAGGCATCATTTGTATGGAGTAAAGTGTGAAATATACACTAATCAAAAAAGTATAAAGAATATATTCACTCAAAAATAATTGAACATGATACTAAGTAGATGGCTATAATTAATCAAGGATTATGATTGTACAATTCATTAACAATCGAGAAATGCAAATAAAGTGGTTGATGCTTTGAGTCGAAAAAATAATGCTTCATTAACAATGTTGTGTTTGGAACGTGATCCTTTGGATAAGGATTTGATGATCTTTGGCATAGAATTTGTTGGTACCAGATGTCCTTCTGTTTTGTTTTAGGTATCAATGAAATTTTCTCTATCAGATAGAATTAAGCAAGCAAAAAAGCAAGATAGTGAGTTTCAGAAAAGGGTAGAGCTGGTTCAGAAAGGTATGTTTCCTGAATTCATCATTGATAAGGATTGTGTTTGGAGATTTGGGAAGAGATTGTGTGTGACATGTGATTCACAGTTGAAGATAGAGTTGTTATGTGAAGCTCATAGTTCCCCATTTTTAGTTCATCCAGGTAGTACTATGATGTATAGAGATCTTCGGGAGTATTACTGGTGGGACGGGATGAAAAGAGATATTGAGGATTTTACTGTGAAGTGTTTGACTTGTCAATATGTTAAAGTAGAGAGACTGTTTTCGAATGGGATGCTTCATCCTTTACCAGTGCCAGAGTGGAAATGGGAGAATATATCCACAGACTTCTTTATGGGATTTCCGAATACACCTCGAGGTTATAATGCAATCTGGGTTATTGTTGATCGCTCGAATAAATCTTCTCATTTCTTTTCTATATGAGATACTTTTTTACCAATATCAACTTTTTTTTGTATCATAATATGATAGTCAGGTTACATTGAGTTCTCCTCTCCATTGTATCGTATCGTGATCGCAGGTTTACTTCTATCTTTTGGAAAGGCCTTTAGAAGTCGTTGGGTACTGAATTAAATTTTAGTACAGCTTGTCATCCCCAATCAGACGGGCAGTCAGAACGAATGATTCAAACATTGGATGATATTCTACGTGCATGTTCAATGGATTATCAGGGGAGTTGGGACCAACATCTTTCTTTGGTAGAGTTTTCTTACAATAACTGTTTTCATTCCAGTATATAGATGGAACCAATTGATGAATTATATGGGTAGCAGTGTCAATCTCCAGCTTTTTGGGATGAAATTGGTGAACGGAAGTTGATGGGACTGGAATTGGTAGATGAGTTGGCAGAAAATGTTCAGCTGATACAGAGACACATGGGAACAGCTCAGAGCAGGTAGAAAAGTTATGCTGACAACCGGAGGAATGATCTCTCTTTTGAGGAAGGTGATAATGTTTTTCTCAAAGTATCACCATGGAAAAGTGTGATGCGATTTGGTAAGAAAGGAAAGCTGAGTCCAAGTTTTATTGGACCATATGAAATTATAGAGAGAGTTTGATCATTTGCATACTGAGTGGATTTACCTCCGATTTTATCTTAGGTACACAATGTTTTTCATGTTTCAATGTTACGAAAGTACACGCCAGATCCTTCTCATGTTTTGAGTCCAGAGGTAGTTCAGCTGGAAGAGAATCTATCTTATGAGGAACAACCAATCTAGATTCTTGACCATAGGGAGAAAATGTTGCAGAATAAGGTTATTCACCAAGTAAAGGTTATGTGGAAAACCATACGAGTGAAGAGGCAACATGGGATTCAGAAAATGCAATGAGGGATAAATACCCCCACTTATCGATAAGTAAATAAATTATGGGGATGAAATTTTCTAAAGGGGGAAGGATGTAACATCCCAAGTAAGTAATGAATAATATATATTCTTATCTAAGTCTATTTATGAATTAGATAGTGTTTTAGAGGCTTAAAGTGAGAATAAATCAAATCTTAAGAATGGAATACACTAATATTTTTAAAAGATTGTTTTACTGCCTTTTGATGGAAAACCATTTTTAAATCAAACTTCTTACAATTTTATAATATCTCTTTGTCAAAATAAACTTATTATTTATGATTCGGACATTGAAATTTACTTTTGATAAATTTTTGGTAATTTTCTGACAATGTTCATTTTTTAATGAATAGTGAAAAATACTGCATTTTACATCAAAACTACTTTTTCAACTAATTTAATTATATGGTTATATTATCATTTAAATTGATCTTAAATTGTAATTAAATATATTTTTACCATTTAATCCAATGGTGGTCATTATAATTAATTTCACATTAGAATTGGGCGTAAACAACTGCCAGACATTTCATAGATATTGTTTAAAAAAACCATCTATTTGTTTTGACAACGGGAATTATTTTTAAATTAATTATTTCAATTTATATGTTTTGAATTTGGTAAAATGGATTACATATTTGTAAGCATAAGGTTCAAATTATGTAATTAAGACTCTTTTGTTTTTGGACATTATGAATAGTGACGATGATAATTATCTTTAATTATCATGATTAATTAGTAATCGGGTAGTTAAGGATAATAAAATAATATCATAATAATAAAAAATGACCCCAAATTGTGTCCTAATGCTACTGTTCATGTCATGGAAGACCATGGGGAAAATGTTGAGGCAAAAATAATTTATAAGAATATTCCTATCCATATCTGTGGAAAGAACTTACATGCAAACCTTATTGTTTTATCAATGGTAGAGTTTGATATTATCCTGGGTATGGAATGGCTCTCTATTTACCATGATAAGATTGAATCTAGAGATAATGAAGTTTCTTTTTAGAAAGAAATTTAGTTTGTGTACAAGAATGAACCCTTACTGTTGATAACATATCAAGAGGCTGAGAAACTTGTAAAGGATTGAAATGAATGTTACCTTGCAAATATTATTGGAAATAAGGGAACTATTTAGATTAATGATGTGCCAGTGGTAAATGAGTATCCTGATGTTTTTCCTAATGATTTTCCTGGGATAATACCATATTGGGAAGTTGAATTTACTATTGACTTAGTTCACGATGCTTAGCCAATTTCAAAACCCCCTTATCGAATGGCTCAAACTGAACTTTTAAAGTTGAAGGAGTAATTGCAAGATTTATTAGAGAAAGGTTTCATTCGAGCTAGAACATCACCGTGGGGTGCTCCTGATTTATTTGTTAAAAAGAAAAATGTTCTATGTGACTTTTCATTGATTATAGAGCCTTGAATAATATCAATGTTAAGAACACGTATCCTTTGCCTCATATCGATGATTTGTTTGATCAGCTCCATGGAGCTCAGTTTTTTTCAAAGATTGACCTGAGATCGGGGTACCATCCGTTGAAGGTAAAGGAATCAGATATTCCAAAGACCGTGTTTCAAACAAGATATAGCAATTATGAGTTTTTAGTAATTCCTTTTGGGCTAACCAATGCACCTGCTGTATTCATGGACCTTATGAATAGAATTTTCCATGAGTTCATGGATAAGTTTTTGGTTGTTTTCATTGATGATATTTTGGTGTTTCCTAAAAGTAAAGAGGAGCATGAAAGACATTTAACGGTTATTTTTCAAACCTTAAAAGAAAAGAAATTGTATGGGAAATTCAGAAAGTGTGATATTTGGTTGCAACAAATATCTTTCCTTGGTCACATTGTTTCTAAAGATCGAATAACTATGGATCCTTAAAAAAAGTTGTTGAAGAATGGCCAAGACCCACAAATGTAACCGAGATCTGTAGTTTTCATTGTTTGGTAGGTTACTACCGAAGGGTTGTTGAGATTTTTTCATCGTTATCTAGTCCAATGACTATGCTAACTCAGAAGGGTGTTAAGTATATCTGGACAAAAGAATGTGATGATTTTTTTCAGGAGTTGAAATGAAGATTGGTGAATGCTCCAGTTTTGGCACTACCTTTCAGGAATGGTGAGTTTTTTTTCTACAGTGATGCTTCATTGAAAGGACTCGGTTGTGTCCTAAAGTAGAATGATTAGGTAATAGCTTATGCTTCCCGACAGTTGAAAACTAATGAGGTAAATTACCCTCCACATGATTTGGAATTAGCTGCTGTTTTTTTTGCTTTAAAAATTTGGAGGCATCATTTGTATGGATTAAAGTGTGAAATTTATACCGATCACAAAAGTTCAAAGTATATATTCACTCAAAAAGAATTGAACATGGGATAGAGGAGATGGCTAGAATTAATCAAGGATTATTATTGTACAATTCATTACCATCCGGGAAAATCAAATAAAGTGGTTGATTCTTTGAGTAGAAAAAGTAATGCTTCATTAATAATGTTGTGTTTGGAACGTGATCCTTTGATTAAGTAATTGATGAACATTGGCATAGAAGTTGTTGGTGAAGGACGTCCTTCTGTTTTTTTTAGGTATCAGTGAAATCATCTCTATCAGACAGAATTAAGAAAGCATAGAAGCAAGACATTGAGTTGCAAAAAAAGGTAGAGCTGGTTCATAAGGGTAAGTTGCCTGAATTCAACATTGATAATGATTGTGTTTTGAGATTTGGGAAGAGATTGTGTGTGCCTTGTGATTAACAGTTGGAGAGAGAGTTGTTATGTGAAGCTCATAGTTCTATGTTTTCAGTTCATCCAGGTAGTACTAAGATGTATAAAGATCTTCGGGAGTATTACTGGTGGGACGGAATGAAAAGGGATATTTCTGATTTTTCTATGAAGTGCTTGACTTGTCAACAGGTTAATGCAGAGCGGCAGTTACCAAAAGGGATGCTTCAGCCATTACCAGTACCAGAGTGGAAATGGGAGAATATATCAATGGACTTCGTTGTGGGATTTTCGAAGACACCTCGAGGTAATAATGCAATCTGGGTTATTGTTGATCGCTTGACTAAATCTGCTCATTTCCTTACTATAAGAGATACATTTTCCCTAGATCAACTTTCCAGATTGTATCTTAAAGAGATAGTTCGGTTATATGGAGTTCCTCTCTCCATTGTATCTGATCGTGATTCCATGTTTACTTCTAACTTTTGGAAAGGCTTTCAGAAGTCGTTGGGTACTAAATTAAATTTTAGTACAGCTTTTCATCCTCAATCAGATGGGTAGTCATAAATAATGATTCAGACTTTGGAGGATATGCTACGTTCTTGTTCGGTGTATTATTAGGGATGTTGGGACCAACATCTTTCTTTGGTTGAGTTTTCTTACAATAGCAGTTTTCATTCTAGCATACAGATGGCACCATTTGAGGCATTATATGGGAAGCAGTGTTGAACTCCAGGTTTTTGGGATGAAGTGGGTGAATGGAAGGTGATGGGACCAGAATTAGTAGAAGAGATGGCAGAAAAGGTTCAGTTCATTCAGAAACACATGAGAACTGCTCAGAGCAGGAAGAAGAGTTATGCAGATAACCGGAGGAAGGATCTATCTTTCGAGGTAGGTGATCATTTCTTCCTCAAAGTTTCACCGTGGAAAAGTGTGATGCGATTTGGTAAGAAAGGAAAGGTGAGTCCAAGGTTCATTGGACCATATGCAATTCTGATGAAAGTTGGATCAGTTGCTTACTAAGTTGATTTACCTCCGAGTTTATCTCAGGTACACAATGTTTTTCATGTTTCGATGATGAGAAAGTATATGCCAGATCCATCTCATGTTTTGAGCCTAGAGGTAGTTCAGTTGGAAGAGAATCTCTCTTATGAAGGAAAACCAGTCCAGATTCTCGACTGAAGAGAGCATGTGTTGCGAAATAAGGTAATTCACCAGGTAAAGGTTTTGTGGAAAAACCATATGGTTGAAGAGGAAACGTGGGAATCTGAAAATGTTATGAGGGATAAATACCCCCACTTATTTTGATAAGTGAATAAAATTGTGAGGAAGCAATTCCCAAAAGGGGGGAAGGATGTAACATCCTTGGTAAATAAAGAATAAAACATTTTTATATTTATTAATATTTGCGAATTAAATGTTAATTTTACTTTAAAGGGGTTTCTATGTTTGATAGCATACCTGATACGCAACAAAGAGATTCTTTAAAAACTTACATTGCACACTAGTAATAAAATAATATTATTTTAAATGGTAGTTAACACGTAGCCGTTTTATTGGCGGATATTAATAGAAATAACTAAAATATGATTATATATGTTTGTTAAATGTTTTTACATTTATCAAATAAATGATAAAGGCTTAAAATACAATAAGAATTCAATTTTTGGGCATATATACTCTAATATTCACTAAAGGTCCACTTATCGCTTTTTGATGGAGAACCATTATTAAATATAGTTTTGGTTACTCTTATACATTCTATTGGACAAAATAAAATTCTTAGTTAGAATCGGGACATCAAAATTTACTTTGTGAAATTTTTTGGTATTTTTCCGAAAAAGTACTTTTTTTTAATGAATAGTGAAAAATGTTGTATTTTAATTCAAAACCCCTTTTTAATATAATTTGTTTATATTATTAAATTATATTTTGAATTGTTTTTAAAGTAAAATGAGAATATATTTTTTCCATTTAATCCAATAGTGTTCATTGGAATTAATTTCACTTTGAAATTGGACTTAAACTAGTGTCAATCTTTTGATATATATTGTTTCATAAAAACACACTTTTTTTCTGACAACGGGAATTAATTATTAAATTAATTTTTGTAACTTATATGTTTGAATTTTGTTAAATAGACATCATATTTGAATTCATAATATCAAATATATCTTAGGGTGATGTTTTGGTATTTTTCTGAAAAAGGCCCCCACCTCTACCACCTTACCCACACCTCTCAAGCCTTTGGCTCGTCCAAACCCTACCCATTTTGTCTCTACACATCCCTCTCTTACTCCTAGAAGCCTCACTTTTGTTAGAAGTATTTACAAGGAATCCTTTGAGCTCAAATCAAAAATAGTTACCCGTTTTAAAGGTAGTGTCTTCACTTGTGTTATTTTGTTTTATTTTTCTTCTCCAACCCCCTAAACTCTTTTTATTCATTTCTTTTGTGACAAAAAACGTATCTTACATATAATATGATGTTGTTATAATAAGGATTCATTCTACACTTACACACACCTACATCTAATGGTTAAAGAACATACAGTTTCCGTGGATGGCAAATTTCTACCTCACGAAACGATGATTGTTCAATATTCTTTTAACACCTTTAGAGGTGGCCATTAAGATGTCACTATATTTCAATATTATATATAATATTTTTATATTTTACTTAAGCATATTTATTTTTCGTTTATGGAATACCTTTATGGTTTCCATTATGGGAAAACCCGATATCTTCATTTTAGGAAGTGCGGACAACCGCCCCCTCAAAGTGATTCGATTCGTTAATGCCTTATATGGGACGTATAAAGGATGGAATTAATGATATTATATATGATATTATACTGGAATTATAATATACCTTTATATCATTATGATTACATTCCCTAAAATACGAAATAGAAATGAAAGTAGTGTTCATGCGTACGTACAGCTTACCGTCTCCATGAATGGTGCATTTCATTTCTTACCTCTAAATGTTACGTAATATTATAAATGCATGTATATACTGGATATATATGATATATATGATATCTACATCATGAGTATAACTCTGGATATAATGTATTCATGAACAACTTGTAATTATAAAGAGCTTATTTTTTACTCAAGTACCAATGAGCGTTAAAACGACCGTTATTAACTTAAATAATTACATAGTGTTCATGACATGCTAATAAGTGATATAAAAGCAATAATGAAATTGAAAAAGGTTCTTAATTAAGTATAAATTAACTCAATTTTATTATTCAGGACATTAAATAACGATCGAGTCAAGTCGGACCCGAGGTATGGGACTTCGTCTCAATCTCCTTTCATTGAGTCATATTTTTCTTTATACACAACCTTCTTTTATATGGGGTATAAACCCATTTTACTTTTAAGTTTATCCAAAAGGAATATTTTGTATACGAATCGTTTTACTAAACGAATAATGGGAATGTTTTTGTCGTACGTATGCGACGACAATGAATTCTCCACCGCCGTGACCATTATTTTAGTTTCGGCTTCCTCTACAAGCCATAACATTTTTTAAAATGAAAAATAAATACCATGTTTTACTTTTATTTTATTTTGGTATTGAAAATGGTTTTCATAATGTTTTTATATCAATGTTTTGTATTGATATCTTGTGATTGAAAAGTGGAATTGTTTTGTTTCCTTTATCCATGTTTTATGTGTTACGATTATGATATGGTTCCTGGGAATTAATATGATGATGGGTGGTTTTGTGATAAACTATGGGAGGGTGATCCCGATATAGCTCTCCAATATATTGGGTAATGTAAAGGAGTTAAATGTTAAGGTTTCTCTGAATAGATTTAGGGAATATATTGTGATGGGTATTCCAAAGGTAACCAAGAGGGTTACTCCCTACGTAAGAATGTTATGAATGCCACAAGTTACCTTTATGTTTTATGATTTCTTTGATTTATTCATTATTTGATGAGGTATGTTAAAGTTCTTATGTTTTATGAGTAAAGTATGATTACATTGATTCTTATGTATACATGTACTCATGTTTCCTTTCCATATTTTTATATCCCCTACTGAGCTTTTTATGCTCATCTCATGTTTTTGAAATGTTTTTCACAGGTCAAGGGAAAGGTACATGATATGATGATAGTGTCAAGGAAGTGTCAAGAAATAATCCATTTTTTATTTTAAATAGGTTTCCTTTGATGGGAAAAATAATACAATCTTTTATTGTAACCACATTGTTTATATGTGGGATTTAAAGCATGTGTTATGATCTAATTCTCTAAAATTCTAAACCTAAAAATATCCTCAAGGTGTTTTCTTGAAATATATCAATATTAAGTAATTTTTAAGGTTGGGGCCTTATAAATATTTTCTTCTCATATTGTTAATTATATGATGTTAATAAAGGATCCCTCATTTTGAATAATCGTCTAACATTTTTGAATACTGTTACCATCAAATAGAAATAAGCCCTTCATATTAAAGTCAAAAGGAATATGAAAATACATGTGAGGTGAAATGAAATAATGATCGAACTATCCATGGATAAACAATAATTAAATCATCTAAGAAAACTATAATTAAACATACCATATTGGGGGAAATCATACATAAATTAAAAATAAAAACATTTTTAATAAACTATTTGATTAAAAAGACAAAATGTTTATATGTAAACATATATATAACCATATAATACCAAACACACTTTAATAGGTAGAAACAAATCAATGAAAAATTATAAATATTCTTTGAGAGACATGAATAAATTCCCTTTTCATTTTGTAAAAAGTCATAAAAATAAAAACAAACATGTCAGGTCTTACATTATACCGATCATTACATTCTTCTGAACCTAATGTTATATTTAATATTAAAACATAATTATTATTTATTTATGTATATATCGTGGTTACTACACTACTCAAATGGAATGATTGGCTTGTTTCTCGAATAGTGATAAAGGGGTATTGTGTTCGATGGATCAGGGTGCCTCAAGAACACCATTTTGTCACATTCTACCTCCAGCTGCCATTATACGATACCTACACAATGATAGCTTCTACAAAATTGCAGTATACAATTTCAAATTCATTGATCATCACCAACTTGTTTCCCTCCTCAAGATATGGACACTAGAGACACGCATTCCAGCTTCCTGAGGAAGAGATGATCATCACCCTTATGGATGTGATAGTCCTCTCGGTCTACCTATATAGGGGGATGAATTTATTTGACCCACCTGTGGATACTTGCATGTTCTTATACATTGATTTATATGCATCAACATTATTTTTTATGCTGGATATATAGATGTGATGTTGATATCTATGAGGTTTCTTGAGATGAATTTTGCAGAGTTACATGATGACATAGAAGAGTAAATTGTCATTGACATTATCATGAATATATCTTGTGGGTCATTTGGGGTAAAATTTTCACTGATCAATCATGCATGTATGTGAACAGGTTGTATCTAGTGCTATTGAAGTATTTTGAATATGATGGGAGATATTGTTGGGGATTTGTGTTCTTGGATTAGAGTTACAAAGCATTATGCATGACATGTCATTCTGATCACACAACTGTTGGGGGATACATCATCCTTCTATTGAAGTGGGCATAAGAGTGTGTCACTTCCCTCTCCTATATTTATAACTGTCAGTATATTCTTATATATGTTCTATGTGGTGCTTCGTATGCATTATAGTATTATCACTCATCTTCTAGTAAGAGATATTGAATTTAATTTCCTATTATTTATCACTTTCAATGAGGTATTTTAAAGTTGGAGTCAGGAACACAACTTCATCAGTGGTTTGACACACCATTTGGGCCTATACTATCTCATATTGTAAATCTTACTATGCACCTATCTAAGTATATACAATCATTAATTGACTAAAAATTTCATAATATTCTCATTTTTTTTGTTTTTAGTAACAATATTTTTATAACAAATCTCAGATGTCATTCCAAATTAAATAGATTCCATATTAGAATTTATTGACATAGTTGCTCTTATAATAAACTATTGAACATTATTATTATATGGATATAGTTCCACTAATTAAATTTTGAATTAATAAGTGTCACTATCCTAATAGAGACATGTTCCGGTTTGTCTATCTTCAACACATTCCACTTCGACCAAGAAAATTACCAAAGCTACATTCTATGAAGTTGACAAGGATGTAGGATTTCGACTGGCAATGAAACATGCTGAGTATCTCATCCTCTAAGGAATACAATCATTGTTTCATATATAGTGTGTATGTACCTTGCAATTTCATCTATCATAGCTAGTCGAGTAAGTGCCTTGGTATACACTAAAGCATATACTGTATCTTACTACAAAGTGTTGAGTGATTCAGGATATGGTAAGTCAATAAATTTCTATTAGTTTTTTATTGAATTATTTAATAATTAATTAATGATATCTTAAAAACATACTAAACAAAAACATCGTATCCACTTGTCAGGTCCATAAGAGGAGGATGTTCATATCCTTCCAGCGATCCATGCTATAGGGTAGGGAACTATTCTAGCTTATCATGCAGATCATGATATTATTATCGATCATCAACCCCAGGTAGATGATGTTCCCTATAAGGGAGTGGAGGTTCCTACTCAAGAACCTCATCTAGGTCCCAATAATATTGAGGATCTATGATGATGATGATGTAGACTGCGTCATGATGCATGTTAGCCCTGACCTACTCCATTGGAAGAGGTCTTCCACTAGCAGTCATGCTTCAACCGATTGGGAATGTTCTAAAGGAGGCATGGGATATATCTATATAAGTTGGATATCCATAGTTTTATCTAGGTGTATATTATCCATGATTCTATCAGGGTTCATTTCTTATACCTCTAGGTTTCTTGACAAATCCTTCATAGGCTACATGGTTCCCCCATACAATGATGGCAGCTCCATCTACTCACCTAGTGGAAGAACGATTGGGTGTGCAGGATGAAATCTAGTTGAAACCTCTTACAATTTAAGAATAGGTTGAGAATATAATAACCAAGGTTTATAGACTTGAGGATTGACCCTGTAAAGGTCATCATAATCAACCTCAGAAAAGATTTTCGTGGTATCGATACGGGAGTCCCACTCGCACACCACCGTGTGGGATAGAACCTTGCCATAGAGATTGAATGTAATCATTCATGTATGTGTTTTATATAAATTAAAATTATGAAATTATTTTTTTAATAACAAATTATTACATTATTACCAACTTTTAAATTTTCAACTATATTTGAGTCACAATTTATATTTTACAAAATTTCAAATTCCACTACTTGAAACATAGAAAAACAAATTTAATTTCAATTAGGTAACATTAGAATTTTATAAGATATAAACTATAAAAAATATATATAAATCATAACACATTTTCCTAAGCATCTAACAAGTTTTTTAAAATAAAAATAATTTCATAAATTTATTAAATATTTGAAAATGAAATGAATGTACAAAAATATTATAAATACAATAGTAATGGTTTAAGAAAAAAATATATTATGTAACTCAAATTACGTTTTATTAATAATTTTTAAGAAATAATTTTTATTTTGAATTACTTTTAATATGTTAAGTATTTGTGAAAATTTTCATTTAGATTGTATTTTTTTATGTTATAAACATTCAAATCCACCAACCTCATTTAATATTATGTTTCATGTATATAAAATTGAAAGAATACAACATACAAAATATTAATAAAATCTAAGATATATTTGAAAATGTGACTCAACATAATAACAATAATTGAAATTAAAAAATTCATATATACAATAAGAAACAACAAGTTTACATATCTAAAATTGTATTTTATAAAAACAAAACATATTCACAATAAAATATTAAGAACATATTTTAAAAAAAACAAAATAAAAATAAAATATATATCATAATTTAAAAACATATATATTTTAAAAAAATAAACATGAATATTTAATATAATTTTTTTACTAAAAGGATTTAGTGGCCCTGCCGCCATTCGATTTTGTGTAAAGGTGACTGGGCTGCTGCAACCCTTCTTCTATAATTTTTAGAAAAAATTAAACCTAGGATTAATAAAAAAAATTCAAAAAACATATTAAAAAAACTACAAAGAATCCGATTATATGATCACTATAGCATGAGAAGAAGGATGGTACGTTATCCCTAAAAGTCACCATACTCAACTGATGAATATTATCAATGTAATCAGAGATCCGATTCATTGACGAAAAATCTTGATCCAACATAATCATTGTATCGATGGATGAGTAAGTTTTTTTGATGAATGACAGAGCATGTTAATCAGACATTTCACTATTAGTGGATACAAAAAAGAAGTGCAGTAATTTTTCTATAAATACATGGAGACCATGAGTTGGAGTCCTCTACTAATAAAAAACACATATCTCATTCAATGTGAAAAAACAAGCATCATATGTAATGAAGATAACATGAGACTTAAAGATTTAATTCACACAAAGAAGTTATAGAATCACATAATATATCAAATGAAGGGTGGAGACATCACAATCTTCCATCACATAAGCCTTCACATGGAAATATGTAGTCATCGTGTAATCATTCATGAAAAGTGATGATGAACTACAAAGATGTCACCCTTTTGAAATAGGATAACCTATTTCATGTATATAATAATATGATGATATAATATATAAAAAAGACTTCACATGATGTAGTTTCTATGATCAAACTAGTTAAACAAACATGCAGTGAAATATGAAAAATAATGCATGTCATTTTGTTGTATCTATTCTTGCGATGGATATTTCCAATCGAGAAATGTCCAAAGTATAATGGTATGCATAACAAAAAGGTTTATGATGTTGGAAGGTCATGGTAATTGAGAATCATGTGTCATTCCATGGATATGAAATTACATGATTCCCCTTAGATGAATTTAAGGGCATTAGAAACTATGTCAAGGTTGGGATGACTTATTATCACTAATATTCATGTGAAAGCATCATGAAAACCATAATAATTGAAAAAAACAAGATTTTTTGATTATGGGATGCAATCATGTGATGAATTTCAATAGGATGGTTTCCACACATGGTCATGCATCACCATTGATTATACTGTCCCAGTCTCATGATTCCTGTATACAAACTAGGGTGTCTTTATCTTCATAAAACCTTGGATACATTCCCATAATCACGTGACCCCTCCTAGTTATGTGGGATGTCGGCCTTGACATGTGAACCATTGGACATATGGAACTGAATATCACCCTGACAAGAAACAAATACCCTTATTTACATAATAACATCAAGTGTTGAGAGATGGTAATCATGTACCATTGTCCCATTTGCCTTGGAAAGGCCCAATTTATTCCATCTCATGACACTTTGAACATCATGTGATTCCCCTTCAGCATGATGGTCAGGAGAAGTAGTTGTTCATGACAATTACCCTTTTTTGTCATAGGGTCTAATTCTAATCATGGTATTCCTTGATTGATGATTGATGGGAGAGTACCATAACCCTATATAAAATAATAGTTGAAAAAGGTAGATGCCTCATGAGATGAAGAGTAATATTGGTCCTCAAGAAACATTATTAATTGATTTAAAACACTCCAAGGAGCCCTAGGAAGCATGTCACCTTGTCATACAAGATCATGTCATAGTGTCACTTTCACCATGGGAAGGGTCTTAGACATTTCCATCGAATTATTCCCTACCCCTTTAGCTCCATAGACAAGAATATGGGTTTTCCATGACAATTATAACTCTATACCATAATAAAAATTATTTTTCATGCATCACATTGATGAAAATGGGAGGAATTTTCTTCAACAATACTGTGATAGCTAAGAGAGATCTTTTATCATTGCAGAATAATGAAGTAAATAAAAAGTGGTTAAGGAAAAACATTATTGAAAAGTGAGGATAAAATAGCCTTTATGAGAAAGGGGTCATATGCTTTGGGTGATCACCATTGATCACATGAGTCCCCACTCGACAATCCAACATGATCTCACAAGGGACCTTATGCATTTTATCCCAATCTCACAAAGTATACCTTTCCACATTGCATTAGATTCCTGAATGACCCGAAAAAATTGATCTTCGATCACATGAAAGACCTTCAATGGGAATTATGATCTCAAAAATAATTATTAACATATTGTACTAAACATGTGAGACATATTTAACATAGAAACATGGTTAGGAAAAATTTCTTTGATCATACATTTTATAATAAATATTGATATGAAAAATCATTCTCATGGTTACAGATCACCATTGGATGTGATAGTAAACCCACGATAAAATCATGTGATGCACATGACCCAAAAATCCCTCTAATGACTCAATCTCAAAACCATGAGATATATACCATGAAATAGAAAGAATAAACTTGGTAGAGAGGCTAACAAATCCCTCCCCCTTAGCACATGATAACACACACATGATATATTCACACAATGTGTGACTTATCCATTGGAGTACATGATAATAAATATTAGAGCATCCAATCAAATGATCCTAGGGTCATTCAGTAAGTAAAATTCAAGAAATGACCTAAGGATCATGTAGAATGAATATGGACATCATGTGATAATTCAATTGATCACATGAAATATTCCTATCATGTCATCTAGATTATGTGAAGAAGGTATCACATGCGGAATGGGTCACAGAAAACCTAAATAATATAACATTAGAGAATCCTTGAGTAACATGTGAAATATATCCTAGTATAAATCCTAAAAAAATGGTAGTCTTATGTTAAGATATATATGATGGTATTAATACAATTCACATGACATACTGATATCATGAAACAACACTGGGACATTTCAATCAAGTCATGTGATGCTCCCTCGACATACCATTTGGATCATGACATTTCCCTTGGATATGTATAACTTTCATGTAACTCCCTTTGGGCATACCACCTAGGTATTAAAAATTCCTATAAGATTTCTATCTTGGTCTCATGATTTTCCCTAAACAATTCATCCTAATCACATGACACCTTCCATACATGTCATCTATGTCTAGAGATGTCCTCCGAGACATGAAAACTATATCTCGTGATATCCTCTAGACATGACAGCTAGGTCTTGAAATGTCATCCCGACAAGACAACCATGTCTCGTGATTTCATTCTTAGAGTACAACCTAGTCCTATGAGGTAATCCAGATGAGATATGTAGATGATTTAATTACCTCTATAAATATTTTCTTGTTCATGAGTCACCCTCTAGACAAGTTATCCTGGACCCATGATGTCCTACATACATGGAAGCCAGGTCATGTGATTTCCTTTAGATTGTACATATGTCATGTGATGCACTACAGATATGTCATCTTGGCCATATAAAACCCTTTATAAATGTTATCCTTCGTCACGGGATTCCCTCCTTATATGTAATTTAGATAATTAAATGTACGAAAAATAAGTCAATTGGATCATGCGTTTGTCTTTAGATATGTATGCTAGAAAAAAAAAGATATATCCAGACATCCTAAAAATGTCAGGCTGACAATAACAAAATGTCCATTAGGAAATCAAGACATGTCTAAATGATGTCCAAGGAAATGATAACCACGTCCAGTAGATATATTTGAAAATACCCCCAACTGAATAATGAGAACTCTAATTCATACCATATCTTGGATATGTAGGATGCCTTCCTATGGATCGAATTAAAACATGCATATGCCTCAGTTTATGTGCCCCATGTCTCTAACATTTCAACCATCGAACCCCAATCACTCCCAAGAGAAGTATCATTTCTTCTCAAACACCAATGTATTGAGAAGAAAGTAAAATATGATGACTCTGATTCCTGCCATAAATAGGATACATAGGTCACATTTCAACAGCTTGGGATCCATATAAAAAATCATGTAAAGCCTTAAATATCACATAAGTCCCATATTTAAGTATAGTGAGATTGATTAATTTCTATCCCTTATTTCCCACACTGAGCATGAATTAATAGGGATTAGGTATTTTCAATGATCATTAATTCATATCATGAATCTTCAGTACTAGGGAAACCTCATGGTGTAAGCCCCATTTAGAAGAATGATATGATTACTTCTATACAAGGGAATCCACATTTTGGAAATCCCCAAGAAAATGAATGAAATATAATGAATATAATTCCAAAAATTACGAAGTTGCATATTTATACTACCTGTGTCTTGAGATTGATACTCTATGAGCACATACCCTTATATATCTCATTTATGTATGATGTTAAATTTTTTATGGTCAAAAATATATATGCTTTTGTATTTTGATAATAAGAATGGTATGTAAGACACCTAAAAAAGTACAAATCACATCCTCAAAATATCAATCACATTCATAGATGGTAGTAAACTCCAAATGTCTGGATATATATAACAAAAATATAGGTAGCTACCAATTAATAAAAAATTAATGGTGAATCATAGATAAATAAAGATGGACACATTAATTGATCTCCCAATAAACATGAAGGGATTCAACACCTAGTATTTTTTTGAGTAACTAGTCTCGTATCAGGATATGGTAGAGATTAATGAATATGTCTTGAATTTATAAGGGAGTCTTGATGTAGGAAATAATTTTCACCCAAAGGGTGTGACGATACCAACCTCACATCATCTCAAACAATATGTTTTTTGAAATGTATTATGGTATGAAGCCCCAATTTAACCACCTACCTATTGAATGTAGGGCCATAATTAGTTATGGATGTGGTAACTATTCAGAGTTTTTATTGAAGATAAATATATCCCGAGGGGAATGATTTCAAGACATCATCCTCCCCACCCACAATCAAACTATCAAAAAATTTTATTCCTACCATGTGTATGGTCTTCCCAATAAACAAAAATATTTTACCTGAAATTGAACTCTAAACTAAAAAAATGATCAATAAATCATAAATAATTTGGGTTCTCATAAAATAATTCCACCCTCACTATAGTAAGTATGCATGATAAAAATTGAAAGACCATGAATATGAAAGGAAAATTGTTCGAACTGTGCATATTTGATTCAATTAAGGGTTCTCATGAAATAAGTCCATCCTTGTTCTTTTTTATCATCATGACTACTTATATTTATCTTATAAACAATAACCAACTTGAGATAATGACATTATCTAGAAACCATTCTGGAAAATCGGTTATTGTTACAAACCATGCAGGCCATATAATGACGTCTCCTTATCAAAACCTTAAATATACGATGGAAAATGCAATGGACAGGGAATACCACTAACATGGTACTATCCATACCCTTGAATACAAATATGAGGATCTCAAAATGTTGATACAGATGTGTAGGCATCATTCAAATAAATCTACACAAATGTGATTGCTTCTAATTACCACCATCAACCACTATTGAAGGCACCCATTGAATTTTGAAAATCATCACCTTTAGTATCTATTTATAGTGGATCAAGAAGTCAACAATGGACCTATTATAGTATAAGGGGCACCGAGGAGGGCTCTTATCAACTTCCCTCACCAATGAAATCATTCTAGTTCCCATTAGTGATCTGTTTGGGGAACCACCCAACCGATTTCCACCACATATGATCATGTATATACACCAAGGATGTAACATAGGGAACACAAATATTTAAATAATTAGGATTGGCCTTATACCCCAACATCAGCTAATGAATCCTACCAACACATTTTATCTGTATCCAAAAAGCAGTATAATATAAATTATCATTAGGTTCTAGTCTGCTGGCATATTCCTACTACAAACATGGGGTTTGTTCATATCCCTACCCTCTTGCATGAAGTAGGTTGGGATATTCCAATGGAACAAGGATGAAATATGTAGTTTGATATCCCATCCTCAATCGAAGATATATCCTAGTATATATTATAGATAGAAAATAAGTATTCTTACATTCCTTTTCACACTTTTTTAACATTCCATTATATTTTAGAAGGAACTAAACAACTCTACCATCATATTCCATCACTGGTACAGATACATGGATAGGCACATACTTATATCCCTACAACTAAGGAAGAAAATAACATAGATCAATATAAAAAAGTGGTTTCTCTGGAGAATGAACACATTCTTGCCCTCACCCATGAGCATTATCAATATGTACTAGAAAATGACGAGACACCAGACCATGCTCATATTCTCATTCAAACATGGGGTCACCCAGTGAGAGAAACACATTCCTCTAGATAGGTGAAAAATCTTATAAAATAACACTGATGTAAAACACTAATGGAACCATACTAGTCTCATATTCCCCTTCCAACTGGTGCTCACCAAGTGTGAGTGTCTCATTTCTCATGATAGGCTCACATACCAATCAAAAAACATTAGCGACTTACTCTTATAGAACTAGACCAGGATTACTTTCCCATTCCAACTAGGGATCAACAAGTTTGAGTGGAACAATCCTTCGGATAGGATCATAACCCTATTAAAAAATCGGTGATAAATTCTAATGTAATAGGATGATACTCATATCCGCACTCTAATTCGGTCCCACCAGGTGAGAGCACAACACTTCTTGAGCAACCTCATTTTCTTGTTATCGATGCTACATGGCATATTCAAGTATATCATTAAAGATAGATTCATATCCCTACTTATGCTAATGAAAATATTCTCCAGCATCCTTCATAAGCAATACTGATGGAGGCTCATACTCATTATTACATTCGAGAGGTCCATCAATATATACTAATGGAGAATGAATATTTGAACAAGGCACATATACCCAAGTAATCTAGGGTTGACCATACTATTTTTGAAACCACCCTTCAGTTGGATCATATTATTTTCAATAATTGAAAATCTCATTAGCATATTTCATAAGATTCTCAAAATTGTGCTTGTATCCCCACAACACCCGATGATTTCTACCATATTCCAAAAACCATCATAAAATGGTCTTATATCATCACACAATCCCAAAAGGAAAGTCAGAATATTCTGTTGATGACATATAATTAGGAGTATATCCCTAATCTACATAATACTAGTGTCTATGAGGTAGTTCGAGACAAATTCTTAACACCCTTTGGGGTTTTCAACTCTTCAACCAATAAAGAAGGAGATCATTACCATGATAATCTACCTCATGGAAGTGTAGAGATTGATCGTAGAGAATCTACTCCTAATATTCATCATGGTCAACCTCCCCACTATGATATCTCACTCAGATAAGGAAATCATCCCCTTTCTCAGATATCATAATTTAGGGAGGAACTCAACACTCTCACATCATTGTAAAGAGTGGTGCTCAGAACACCATGACAAACTATATATAATTCCCCATCAAATACTACTTCCCCTTAATAAAGATCTATAGGCCACCCCATAAAGCATTTTTTTGTTGTATGCCCAGGTCGAGGCATGTAATTTGATGAGGAGGAACCTAACCTTGACATATGGTGAGAGTTAGTTGAAAACAACCACCAACCATGTGCTAGATCATCTCTACATATGATAATGAGGTCACATTCTAGTTTGATAAGGATTTCATTAATTTTAAAGAAAAAAATATGTTGAAAGCTCATAAGTGGTTAAGGGATTGATACCACCCTTATCTAGGATATGAGTTCCACCATCAGTCCATCATGATACTTTATTCTCATCTTGAGATAATTGATTTCTGCATAGACTGGGATATGAAACTAGAATAGAACTGTAGAAATATTCAACATTCTTGACACCTTATCATCACCACTTATCATACACTAATTTCAAAAGCCTCTTCATGTATCTTTATCTAATGATGGGGAATGTATGGGGTATTTCACTACATTACACCCATGGAACCGCTGAAATCCCAAAATTCTATTTCCTGTAATGACATAACCTCTTGTGAAATCATGGTACTAGGTAACACACAATCTATTTGGTCATAATAATTGAATTATACAAATTTAACAATGTGATGTCATAATGAATTGAGGGATATGACTAACCAATGTCATTTTAATTAGGCCCCTAGAACTAATGGGAATTCATTTCATACATGGAGGTCAATGTTTCTGTCAAACCATAAAATTCCCAAATAAAATGAATCTCATCATTGGAAACCATTTCTCACATATCATATACAAGAACATTTATTCCAAATTAAACAGACCTCAATAGTAGCTGCCATAGGAGTTGTCCATGAGTGAACACAACACACAGGGATGCGAAATCTCAACCATGACCTCCACCCCTAAAATCACCTGTGCATGAGTGGTTTCAGAACATATAGATGAAAGGTATAAATTAACTCAATGACACTAGTATGGGGGAATTTTTATCACAATCAATATCATCGGGTTTATCACACATCTAGAGGGCCCTTGTGAAGCCAACGCCACTTCCTAATCAACCCCATCCTGTAGGGTTGGGGAAATTATATCTCAATTCAAATTCCAGTAGAAATAAAATCCTCAACAAAAAACATTAAATCCTTAAAAATAGGACCAAATATATCAAATGTATGTACTGAATAGGGACCAAACCATATGGATCAGGGAATTTTCATCATCATCATAACCATGGAGGGAATCCGTCTTCTCAAGGTTGGGTGTTAAATATTGATTGTTTTCATACCATCTGTTCCTCCTACTGTAAGATGAACATGTATTATTCATGTACCATTTGGAAAAAAAATCTAGAAACTACCTTAATTTCATTTTTCATAGACCTATAATGGTAGAATGTATGGTGAATGAAATAAAACACTATTGGGTTTCTAAGACAAAAATGTAAAATGTGGACAAGGGATTGAGAAATGACCCTAATGAAAGCTGTGTATAATCATATTATTATGTTTAATTAAATGGGACAACCACGGTTACGTAATATAACTCTTTTAATCTCATCATCTATAATAAAATAGATGGTATGGATCCTGATCCATATATAGAGTGATGAAACCGGGAAAATTTACCCTTATAAGGGGGAGATATGGATGAAAAAGTCGAGGCATCATACATGCAGAACCAGAGGAGAATCCAAAAACTAGAACCCTTGAATATTTATTTTCCACCTCTATTGTGAAAAAATACTATTGATAATGGGGATGAAGTGTTTATATCCCACTAATGACCTAGAAGATATTAAATTCCTTCCATATAAGAGTAGTGGGAACCATATGAGACTGAGATAAAAAAATCTCATATAAATCATTTTGGAGATACTCCGGGGGAAACATTCCCACAGGGTATCTTCTTCAGACTATGATGAATATACATCCACTAACACATTAGGATAGATATGATCCACCAAAAAGAGAAGAATCTCAGTGTCAGAATAGTTATATATATTTTTAGTTGTTCTCCATAAATGATGAAGTTGAATATGATCATTTATTACCTCTATGATGGGGATAGCCACTCCTCCGATAGGGTGATCATTCAGTCTTCAACACTGATCAAAAATATGTTGGAGATGGAAATCTGGCCACCTAATCATGCCTTTCACACTCCCTATAGAAGGTGGACGACCCTAAAAGTTATACCACTATAATTTATCAATTTCATAGAGTCCCTAGATGATCCAATGTAATCCATGGTAGTATGATTCAAACCTATGAAACCTAATGACAATCCCTAACCATAAGGGAAAAATGAAACTTTCCCCACACCCAATTTTTTGTAATGCAACCTTCTCCACATTTGATGGAAAGGGAGACCCCGAACTACATCTCACTCAATTTTTTCCAAGATGTGGTCTGATGATGGTCCGTCAAGATTAGTAAGAGGAAACCAAGATGAGGGTATTAGTGAATACTCTAATAGGGATTGATATTTTTTGGGCATCAGCCTTCCTGCATGAAAGGTTGTAGGATGGTAAGACCTTAATCATATATTCAATTACCTGTTTAGCTCTATTATAAGGAAAATGAAATTTTCAACATAAAATAATGCAATGAATGTGAAATTGAGAGGGTATATGACTTAATATCAAGATTGAATGTTTTAACCAATTTACTCTTCATACCTCTCTCACAAGAGAAATTGATTAGTGTTAGTACAAAAAATCTATGCGATGAGTTTATGACACCCATGATCCTGATGAAATTTCCAATAGAATTACATGAATTTGATGAAATGGAACAACGTTTGGAATATTCTATTCAGAGGGTCCTATCTAAATCATCGACCCTTACATAAATATACGAGAATAGGCTTGTAAAGGAAGAGACTACTATTGTGACCCAAAAAAATATAAATGCATATTCAAGAACATAGGTAGGTCGCAAACAACTAGAATCCTCTTATCAAGAACCAATAAAAATATAAATTTCATCGGTAAGAATAAAAAATATATCAAGGTCACCAATTATTTGAGGAATGGATGAATAAAGAATACTCATTCCAAAATGAGTAAGTACCCAAATATTTTTTTTTCATCCCTAGAAAATAACCGACCCTAGATATCAAAAACCATAAAAAACGTGGTAAACCACTCCAAACAACCATAATGTTTCACATTTTATAGAATACGGGGTTACTAAATCTTGGATTATTTCAACATAAAAGGAGTATTCCAAGGCATGGTCGATTATGAACATGTGATTTTTGGAAACTACATGACACATGTGACTTATATAAACATCACATGAACATAAGAATAAGGTGTTTGGAAAAATATTCTGGCCAGGTGTGGGATGGTATTTGACACATCGATGAATCAAAAGGCAGTTGATAATGCTCATGCCACTCATAGAGAAGATGTGTAGAAAACCATACTGGTCCAATCTCATGTGGGGTTGAAATATATATTCATCATAGAGGTAAACATAAACATAAGATACAGGTTGAGATAGAATAGGAAGAGTCACATTCAGTTATGATGCAAGGTTGCACTCTTTCCGATTTTATCCCCAAAACATGTATAGCATTGGCACCTCCCTATAAAATGGAACCCTCATCAGATTAAGAGATAATATTTTATTATTTTAACATAATACACTGGGAATAAACCTTCTCAAATTATGACTATTAATCATGTATAAATTCCTCATACCTAACTTTGGATCCAATGACCATGTGCAAATGTGTCACAGAAAAAGGGGATAACATGAGCATGGTCTGACCTAATATCCTAATCACATCCCCATATAAGAACTATATGTATACATGACCCATGGTAAATCACACAATCAATACCGTTAGATCTATGGAGGTGTCACAGAACCCTCTATTAATAATCTATGTCTTGTCTTCCAATATGATCTAATAGAAAGAGTGTTATTATCAAATCCTCTTAAACAATGTGGAAGGCTGAAGGGACATACTCTAATAGAGGTATATACTACCGTTAACTCTGCACAAGCACTAGGACTATATACCACAATGTTTTGACCACTTAAACCGCATTATAAGTGGGAAATGAAACTGCCATTTGTGTGTGTGGTGGATAGAAGCCTCATGAAATGATGTAGTTTTTTCATCCCAGCTGCAAATTGAATTATTTAATAACTTATTATATATATATATATTATGTTAATTATATATTTTTAATTTAATAAAGTGAATATATTACATAATTTCATACCTCTACACAAATTTAAAAATGATAATGGAATTTGTGTGTATGAGTGGATTACCACCTCCACTAAGTGATGATATTAATTTTCCATAACAACATAACCTAACATCTATAAATTTGTGTTATTGAATAAATTGATTAATAATTATTTTACTACAATCATTTGGTAAATATAAAATCATAATTTGTTTTTCCATATATGTCATTGAAAATGGAAGTGTCTCTTATGCATATGATTGGATTACCATATCCATTATTGTAATATAATTCAATTTTCATTAACAAACATCATAATTGTTATAAAAAGTATAAATGATGTGTATATTTCTCAAATATCACATGATTATTGTTTTGGAGATGATGGAATAATGAAATTTTATACAATAATGAAACTATGGAATTACTTTTGTATATATGAACATTATACTATCAAAACATCCAATATGAACTAAATTGATTATGTGAATTAATATAAAATGTTATTTAATACTATGAAAGTAGATATATACCTGAAAAAGTTTTTTTAATTGAGGAAATTATTAATATAATTTCATTATCAATCATGAAAATGAAGGTGTGTGAAATTTCATACAAAGATAAGTGGCCTCGTCTTAATAATCCTTTATTAAGTAATATTTTATTATTGTACATGTAATTACTTTTATATGCTATATATATAACAAATTTTCTAAAAATTTCATAAATACTTCACTATTAGTTTTATTGTAAGTTTCAATTTGAATTATATATCATAAATATCTTATACATATAATCAATTTATTTATTATTTCTCACATAAATTTAATGATCATTGTATATGTTCTTTATCTCAGGTTATCTTCTTTGAGACATATGTTAAATTATATACCAATATTATTTTATAAGTTGTGTATATTTCTAATTTAATATTAAATATAATTAATCTTGTTATATTCATGAAATTTAATGTTGTATTCGAGGTTATTTATTCTATGGGAATTACCTTTAAAAATTAAACAATGTGGTAAGAGATTTATGTTTCAAAATCATTTTAACAAGTAATTTTTACACTTTAATTTCCATTGAATTAAATTATATTATAATATCAAATGATCAAATTTCATTTTATTAAACTCTAGAAAAAAACAATTTAGGTAATAGTACAATTTTCCCCTCTTGAGAACATAAAATATTCAGACCATGTTTTTATGAAATTCCATATTTATTTCACTCATCGGTAGAAAATTATTTTTATTAAATATCAATGTTGTTTCACCCTTATTTTTATGATCATAAGATCATGTTTCTTAGGATATTAATGATATTAATGTGTTATGAAATAATTTTAAAATATAACGTATATTTATAATAAATTTGGTTAGGTTTGAGAAGGACTCACCAATGATGTTATGTCACATCCAAAGATGACTCACAGTTGCGGTTGATTAACTGCCATTATTGTCTCACCATAATGAATTTTTCACAGAGAGGATAAAACATAAGCTAAGTATGGGATGACTCACTGTTACAGAGAAAATATGGCTATATACTAGAATCAGCTACTGTCAGATACGTCTCACCACTAAAACAAACGTTTGGTAATGTTTGAGAATTACCTAAGACTATAGGATGACACACAATTGGACTTAAAAAATGGCTATGTATCGAGATGACCAACCATTAGACCTGAGACACCAATGAGGAAAACTACCACCATGTTGATTCACTGCTAGACTCAGACACCACTAGATCAAGACTCACTGCCAGACTTAGACATCTCCAAGGACGCAACATTCTGAAGAATCACAACTACTATTTTCTCTTTTTTTATTTAATATTTATAACCTCTATATTATATAATTTAATTCCAAAACATATTTTAATAGTTTTCTCTTAAATGACATCAAAAGATGCATTGAATTTCATGTCAGACATGTTGTATGAGGAGTAAAGTATATGAAAGAATCTCAAAACTATTGTTTTTGTCAAAAGTTGAAGAAGACTTCCTAGTGAAAATATTCCATGAATAAAGACAGGCTAATACATAACACATAGATAGATCCTCATTCATACATGATGTTCCCTAGAAACACATTGAATATCCAAAATAAATTCATTTTTTGATACCTTACTAGCATCTACATGCCTTCACACATTTATGATGAGATTGAATCATACTGATCAAAGAGTTTATAACACTATGTTATATATCAAATTTAATAAAGATAACTCAAAATTGATTTTAGATCTCATTCATGGAGTCAAGATCTATAGTGCATATCAGAAAGAGCAAACAATGCCTTCTAACATTTTTTACGTTATATGTTTCTGGATTTCATTTACCTTAACAGTAGTGTATGTACTCTATTTTCAACACACACACATTGTCTCATGTAATAAAATAGGTAGAAATAATATATCTTCTCAACTATATATTTATCTATATTCCTACATGTTTCAGTGGAGGTTTGGATGTGACTTATCTATTGATTTACTCACACATGTATTATGAAAGAGGTTAGGTATGGCCTATATAGTTATTTTTTTTGTTTTATACTCGATATAGGTTTTAGATAAATGATTAACTCATATAAAAGGCATGAAAAAAATGATCTTCAAGTGGATTGGATTAACTATCAACTTGATAATAAACCTATTATATCCTTTTCCACTATGTGTTTTTTTATTTCTATGAATTTAATCATAATTTGATTTTAAACTATCAAATAAACCACTACTTTGATAGTTAACCTTAATTAGTGGTTTAATATTCTTTTGACTGAGTAAAATGATTTCAATGGTTAATGTAATATTATATATATTCTTAGCCGAGACCTAAGAAATCATTGATAATTCTTTTAAAAGTTCAATCCTTATATCAATATGATTTTTTGGATAAGAGGTTTGTTTTTAATAATGTTTGGAGATTTATTTTAACCAGATTTTAACAAAAAAAAAATTATTGGGTAGTCAATTAAACCCCTCTTAAGATACTCAATATGAATAACATTTGGTATTAAAGGATATCAGAACATTACAATTGAGATTTTTAGTTTTACATCAAAGGTCTTTCATTTCTATTAGTTTTAAAATTAACCTTATAAATTTATAACAGAAAAGATGTTTGTTCTACAAACAGTCTTAATTTTTTTAACAGAAATTATTATTCCCACTAATAAATAAAAATGAAAATTAATATAGAGAGTACAGTTTTGGAAATTTGGTCTTCTATATAAAATAAATTAGTGTTAACTAAGACTCTTAGAAAATACTTGGATGATGAAACTATGATTTCTTATAAAACCATTTATATTGTAATGAATTCACTTTACTTTTTCTTAGGAGATGAATAATTCAATAAAATATATTCCTAAAAAACATCCATTGATATTTGGGATACTGTAGCTATTTAACATGAAGGAACTACCAATGTTAAGGAAACAATGTTGAATTAATATACAATTAAATATGATTATTTTAATATGAAGAATCATTAAATAATTTCTAAAATTTATATCAAGTTTAAAGAAATAGTAAACACCATGTGATTGCTGTGAAATCTAGTATCATGAAAGGATAAGATTATGAGACTACTTAAATTCCGTCCTAAAAGTTAGATAGGGACATATGAGTCAGTTTCATAATCCTACGACATAAGAAAATACCAATTTAAGGAATTTATTAGACTATTTATCATATGTGGAGGAGATTTGAATGTCAATGAAGAAGAAGATGACAAAACAAAAATAAAATCTATAGCTTTTAGGACTATTTTATTCAAATTCATTGAAAAGAAAAAGACACAAGATGATAGTTATAAGTATGATGAGTAACCACCAGATAGTGATGAAGAGTTATTCCATCTGTAAAAAATATTTATCAATTTATATTTCTAGAATAAATTTATCCTAAATCCTAGTTATAAAGGAATGTATGAAAATAAAGAAAACATGAAGAAATAATAGAAAAATAATGAAAATAAAAATGAGATAACCAGATATGATTTAATCACAAAAGATATACTAAGGTAGAATATCCTAAATTGAAGAACAAAAATATATATGAGTACAATGACAGAACATTCAATAAATCCATGAATGCAACTTGGAATGTCAATAAGGAATGCTCTAGTGACTCGGACTATACACCTAAAGATAAGTATAAATGATCCAACATGTGCTTCATGAAAATATTCATTGACTAACCTCTTATATCTACTACTTTATTTGTTCTTAATTCCGATAACACTAAAATTGAACTTAATGAAGATAATATGTCTCATGAAGAAATGTTTGAATTCTGATGAAATATTGAGTTTACATTCAATAAACCTCATGATAAATATAATGATGAAAGAAACAACATGATCTATCTTTTGGTATTAAGACTGATCTTACAATAAATAAATAGAACAATATTTAGTTGATAATGAATAATAATGAAGCTAAATTATCCAAATGAAAAAAAAATGAAAATAGATTTAGAAAGTTTTACCAATGGTAATGAACAAATTCCATATATTCTAGGGAAAAACATTTCCATAATGTATATTATAGGTCTAGGATACCAACCAAGTTTGAGAATAATATTTAAGAGAACATTTGCACCTAAATATGAATATGAAATCTCTGATAGCAATTATTATTCTAGAGGACATAAAAAAGTTATTTCAAAAATCATAAAATATTTTTACAGTAATCCCATTAATAAAATTTGAGTTCATAATTATTTAATTTATAATACATCTAAACCCAAAAAAATATGTTTAAAAAATTCAATGATGATTTAAAATTTTTTGTATGAAAGCTGATTGAAGAAATCATGTAGAATTTTATGGTACATAGAAAATGGTTGTTCTATTTATATGATTGGAGACAACTCTAGTTTCAAAAAACTCATAATGGTCTATGGTGTTCATATCACATTTGGAAATGTGCTAAAGGTAAAATCATTTTCCATGGTCAAATTAGTGACACCAATTATATTTTAATTTTGAATGCAATGTTTGTTGATGGTTTGAAATATAATTTTCTTAGTATATCACAATTATGTGATGATGATTTTCATGATAAAGTATAGAAAAGTGATTCTAATTGTTTTAAATCTAAAAATTAATTAATATTTACTTCTTCAGGGAATGGGAATGTTTGTTAGTATTGATTCATTAATTTAAGAAAAGGTTTCCTACTTTGGTGCCCTTAATAAGAAATCTTGGATTTGGAATAAGAGACTAGGACAGTCTAATATTCACTCACATAGGGATCTTGCTAGGAAAGGTTTTGTTAATGAACTATAAAAACTTGAGTTCCCAAATTATAATGTCTCCAACCTCTGTAAAAAATGGAAGTAACAGAAGGTATCTTTTTAATCAATGAAACAATGTTTCAACTTATCAAACTCTTAAGTTGGTTCATATGGATTTTTTTGGACCATCAATATTTTCTATTATAAATTGGAATCAATATGTTCATTTACTAGTAGATTAATTTTCTAGGTATACATGGTTGTTCATTATATCTCACAAGAGTGAAGCATGTTCTTAATTTTTAAATAATGCTTGATATGTAGAAAACTCATGGAGACATAGTATTGAGACCTTAAGAAGTTACAATGTCCATTAGTTTGAAAATAAATACATAGAACATTTTTCCTCAAAAAATGATTATAGTCATAACTTATCTTCTCTAGGGACCCTTAACCAAAATACATTTTTATAAATAAGAAATATAACTCATCAAGAGATTTCCTAGACACTGATGAATGAATATGAATTACATATGTACTTTTGGTCAGAGGGTATGAATACATCCTTCTATATAATTAATAGAGTTTTAATTAGACCTATCATGAAAGAAAAACCTTATGATTCATGGAAAAGTAGGAAACCAAATATTAATTACATTATAGTTTTTAGTTGTATAGCATTTATTCTTAATACAAAGGATAATTTGGAAAAATTTGCCTCCAAATGTGGTGAATGAATTTTCCTTGGTTATTCACCCTCTAGTAAATCTTACTGATTTTTTAATAAAAGGAATATGACTATTGAAGAGTTTGATCATGTCAAATTTTAAGAGATAGATCCACATGGGCATAAGACGTCATTATAACATAAATATCCTTTATATTCATTGAACGTAAATACCAAACATTCTGACTCTTAGAGAATGTAAGAATAAAAATATATTGTTTTTAGTAAGATCTAGAATATGAATTTGAACCTATAGAGAATCATGAGGTAACCAACCCCTCCTTTTCTAGAGTTGTTAGGACCCTTAAAATCCATCATATACATGTTGTAGTAGTAAACCTTGGTAAATATACATGGACTAGGTATTCTCTAATAAATATGGTTGAACATCAAGAATTCTTATCATTGCATGGACCAAAGAATAATAATGATGAAATTAATGATGAATTATGAGTGATGGAAATTAAATAAGAACAAAATCAATTGGAATGAAAAAAAGTGTGGGAACATGTTGATAGACCCAAAAATACCCTAAATATAGGAACAAAATGGTTTTTTCGGTACAAGGCTGATGAATCAGGATTGATAGTAAGAAACAACTCTATAATTTTTTCCAAGTCGGGTTTCCACTTGAACATAACTGTGCCTCCTCATATGTCAGAGGTTTTTTTTACTAGTAGTGAGTTTCAAATAGGTCTTGCGGGGAGAGTATACCTTCATTAAAAGATCATTCCCTGAAAAATAATAATTTAAATAATTTAAATAATAAGAAATAAACCACATACATACATTACTTTCCATTCCCAATAGGGTAAAAATCAAAACCAATAAATAAATATGTGATATCATACTAATAGGACCGAAGGAGAAAAAACCAAAAATAAATGAAAATTTCTAAAACCAAAAAATGGTTCCTGACTCCATGTTTGGATCCACATCCATACACATCCCAAGGCCAACATTACTCCCAAATATAGTAACTCTATCAATTTTCATCACATGTACTAATGTTTAAGAAATTACATCATTTACAAAATAGACAAGTATGTTCAATTACTGTGAATAATAGAATAGTCAATATTTACTATCTCACTAGGGATTAAAATATCATAATAAATAAAACACACTCACCTTGGAGGCTCTGTCTAGGTGGTCTCATAAAATAAAAACATTAGTAGCATAGATCCTTATTCCCCTTCCCTAGCCCATGCATTATGGGGTGGTGATTAAATCCCATGTCTATCCCGACCCATACACATAGAACCCCATGCAGAATACCCCACAACTACCATTCCATGCTCACTTGATTTTTAATCTATCTACCACTAATACTATATAAAAAACCATACATAATCAATACAAATGAATTTCACATTATATACTCATTCAACATACACATCTACATCAATCCTTAATCCATTTTCACATGTACCATTTACTTTTAATTTACCATTTAACACGATACACTTTCTCATGACTTATCCCATTAAGCATATTAAGTGATTACAATACATTATCTCATTTAACATATAAATCATTTATTATTCATTAACCCATTTAGACGCATTCATTATTTCACCTGCATTAATCAACGTTTTCATTATCATTAAAAATTCATAATCCTTTAGAAAGAATCACATTAATCCAATTGAACCATTTTAATGCCATTCCTAAAAATCCCTTATTCCATTAAAAGTCTTGATACAACTAACCAAAATCACTTTTTAAATTAAATCTAATGTACCAACAAGTTCATCGTGGGCTATATATTATCACAAATTTATCCCGAGATTAACATTACCATTTTCCTTGTTCGAGATCAATTGTGCACCCTATGGGTGGCCCTAAATTGGACTAGTAAACCTCAACACATCACACAAGAATCATCAGTAGTACAAATCACTATTTAGGAAACCATTTTATCAAATCTCTTTAATGAAATAGAATGTACAAAAAGGTAGAAATAATAGCATAACCACACATGCACAAATCAAATTAAAGAATATGATATATGTTTTATAGACCACCTACATTGAATATATTGATGAAATAGTGCATAATATTGGCCTGAGATCCAGATTCTAGAAACCATTGAAGACCCAAATAATGATTCTTCTTAAAAAGAGGGTATTATGGATTTATAGGAAGAAGAATGAAATGAAAATCCCTGATCTATAAAGGAGTAGAAAGTGGAGTATTAAACTTACACAGAGCTTCAATATACATCCAATAAACCACCAAAGAGAATATAATAAAGGGAGCTCAACCCTTGGGAATTTTTGGATGCTTAGGTTCTTCACTGGAGTTACAGAGGGATGAATTAGGAAGAAAATCATGGTGAAACCTTGTAATATAGAGGATAAAATAGTAAATTCCATCTTTTTAATGGGGAAAATGTTTTTAAAACCATGAACTAAATGTTCACCCACCTCTATCAAGTAGGGAACAGTAGCATGGTTACCTAGGGATCTCACATGGTTTGAAAAACCATGATCCAACCATGTAAAATGCCACTGTTCAAAGTGACATTTTGGGATCCCCTTTCTCACAGTTATCTATAACCATTTTCCAACATTGTATCATGCAAAAGTTGTCCTGATTCTTCATTCAATCATGTCCTGATCCTTTAGAACACCTCATAGCTTCCACGTTGTCTCGTAAACTTTTAGATGTTCAATTTTATGGAATTAAACCCAAAATTTAAACAACTACATACCTTCATGATACAATAGATACTAAAACATCCCCACCTTATAATGGAAGATCCCCGAGACACAATATAATGAACCAATGAGCTTTCGAGGAAAAGAGATTGGGTCAATGAGCCTGAATATCCGAAGATCTATCCTGAGATTATTTCTAAACATTACCCTGCATCCACAAAATACAAAACAAAACAAACATTCTTTTCAAAAAATAATTTCTCACTATGATACACATTAAGAACCTAGTTCTCCTCAATGGAAACATAAACCTCAATCCCAAAATCAAAAAAACATTCTCCATATGGATCCCTAGGATTATAGCCTAAATAAAAACACAAGGAGACAATGTACATATCATCATACCACTAAGGAAGATCCAATCAACACTCTTATAGCCTAACCCTCTCCAAAACCCATGTCTCAATTTAATTGGTTCTATCTTATCCCCTTTTCAATGTTCCAATGTGTATTAATCCTATATTTTCCTAAGAAATATAAATTTTTTCCCACCATTTTTCCTAAGCTATATGGATCCATAACTTGTGGTCCAACAAACTCACTCCATATTCAAATATTCATAGCATAAACCATGCATAAACGTCGTCATATGCTACTCATCTGGTCAAAACACTATCAAATTCCAATCCCCAATGCCAAAATACTAAGACGGTTGTTACAAATGATTATCCACCCCTAGAACTGGTCATGTCATCAACCTACAACATGCCCACTATGGTGATCCCCACCATACGATTTAGCTTACCACCACCATCTTTCGATGGTTGGAACCTTCACTATGTAAAAGGCCACCAGAACCTAAGCTCAAATTTCACAACATTCCCAGTGTGCTTCACAAGTTATCATGTGAAAATAGTCACAAGAAAACCATCTGACATGAGAATCTAGCATTGATATCAAAACCACATGTGTTGTAAGTGAATATTACCCAAATTTTTCAACTAAGAACTACTTGGCCACATCAATGTTTTCCTTTGTCTAAGAAATTTACTTTCCACTAATAACATATATCTGCAGGTTGTTCCTAACATATCATGTATTTTCCCATATCATGTCAGACCACCCCCGAATGGATTTTCCAAAAATACCAATCTTCCACTAATAGCATACTACCACTTCACATATCACTAACATATTTTCACTTAAGGCATATCACTACCATCTAAAGAACCTTCCATGGTCATTCCATATCTAATTTTAAAACTCCACTATCATGGAATACACTACTCTCAAAGACATCATTGTTATATACATCCCCAATAAATGATCATAACACAAGAAATTCAATCATACATACATTGAAAAATATGATTAGGTTATTATAAAAAACTCATTTCCAAACATCAAAATCCACCTTTCACTAAAAACATTTACTGAAGAATAATTTTTAGATCACCAATATCGTCTCTTTCTGATAGAAAAGAATTGTTTTCTCTAACTATCTTATTCTAGAAATGCTCAAAAACACTTTTAACACACCACTACCATTCCTGAATGAAATGATTTCACACCCAAGGACACTCCATGGTCACCCAAACAAACATACCAGAGTCCCTACCCTACCCATAATGAGGATGTAGAACTCACCCTACATTTCCATGAACGTTTTTCATATCATACCACACCATTAGCGAATTTAGACCATACATCTTGAATTATATTTGAAACCACCATATTCCAAATCCAATACTTAGATTGTTTAACCACCACTTCGAAGGCCCACCTGGAATTTTCTTGTAGACTCAATGTTTACCTCACATGTTTCCCATTGGAATCCCATTTCCATCACATCAACTTCACACTCAACTCCACACTACTAGGACCAATGTAGCACTCCCCACTATATGAGTGTCATTATCACCCTTTTCCAAAAGAAATTTCCAACCACCATAGTTCATGCTTCGATCATAAGATGATCTCTAAAGCTCAGACATGGCATTCTTGCTTTTCCATAAATAAAAAACAACCCCAATACCCATTCTTGGCATCCAAAACTGGAAATAATGGAATTTGTCGACACCCGATCCCTTTCAAGAACCTCACGCATAAATGATCAGTGGTTCAGATCCCACCATCCATATTCACATATACCACCCCAAAGATCATAACATCTATGATTTTCTATATCCAACCAAACACACTGATGTCACTAGTAATAAATCCAAATCTTTTTCAGCATACCCATATCGATGTGAAGAATTTGTTCATGATCATCACTATCTAGAAGTGTGATACAAAATTATTGATGAACACCACCCCAAATTATCCACCACTGACGTCACCTCCCACTATTTGATAGTTGACCAATTGAATTTCTATGGATTTTTTCCCATACACATATCACCATCAATTAATAGAAATTTCTCACGAATGATTTCCAACCAAGGAAATCCACCACTCCATGACCCTCCACCAATAATTCATGAACAATTTTTTCCACTGGCACCAATGTCACCACACCTCTCAAGTTATCCTAGAATGACCTTGATGGTTAATAATTAGAAAACTATTGTCGACCCGACTCATTTAAAACCAAAGGTATACCTCATAACAAAATTTCCAACTTTGGTTTCATAGAGAACGATAGACACTTATCTGGAGTCTCATGTTCACCCATCATAATCAAAATCATCCCTTACAAGTATGTTCCCACATCTGGACATCATCAACATAATCAAAATCTCTAAATATCCCATGACCACACACTATGATCAAAGATATATTTTCCAATCCAAAAATTACCGTATCATATCCCAACGCCAGCTTAATCCCTTGATTGTGCCTGTTTTTCTATTAGCCCCATTGCCCCATGACATTCTTATCATCTCACCTATCAACCAAGCATTTGTACAATCAATCCAAACTAAGTGACCACCCCCACCTTGGGTGTCTCCATATCAAAAAATTTATCCATACACACTCTAGTCTACCCAAAATCTATTTTAAACCCTCCATTAATCATCATCTATATAATGGGATCTGACATCAAAACCGTACCACTCTTCGAAACCAACACAACAATGAACTAAAAGAACTCATGTGACTCTATAAAATATGGAACAACTATACCATTTACTGAAACATGATGGCACTCCTTATTCAAAAATTTCAACAATGAAAAATTTCACAATATTTATATTCCAATGTAAATTGAATACTATCTAATCACCCTTGAGGTCAGCCTTGATTTTTCAAAGACTTTCAACTCATTCTCACAACTCCAGTCGCTTCCCCCATAACCATTGAAGTTCCCACTTGGCCCTCATAACCAATCCCACACATGTTTAAATCCAAAATATACAACTTTTTCTCACACACTAAAGATCACACACAAAACGGCCGACCACACTCACAATTTTTTCTTTTGGTTCAATGGATACTAGGTTTCCAAACTATGGTTAGGGGTAACAAGACATTGGGAACTCTCTCTAAGTCACATAGATTAAACATATAAAAATTAACCACTCTAGTGTGGATATGAGGATCCTACCAAGGAACAAAGCATCCAATGCATTGAAGAAACCATTTACTATAGTTTTCAATTGCATGAAAACACAACCCCAAATAACAGCACCATGAACCAAGACATCCAATCTAGAACCCAATGCAACTCGACCGATCACAAACCACAACCGTCGCCTAATATATGTAGTCATATGACACCTCTCAACATCAAAGAAAAAACATATCCTAATATACAGTAAATAAAATCTCTTCTACTCATCCCATAAAAATCATCATAATCTCTAAACTAAGGCACTCCCACTTCCCAAACCACCCATATGTGTGCTCTATTCAGAAAACTAGGGATAACCATCTTCTATGTCCCTTTCATTTTCTAACATATAGCACGTTCAAAACTAAATTCCACCCTATCCAGAAAACAATTAAGGGTGTTACAATAGAAACTATATGGTTTGATGAGTCATGCATGGCATGACTAGTCATGGATCCCATTACATTATCAGAATAATACAAGATAATTTCTCACTGAAATACTCATCCCCTCAACTATACTCTATTGATGATGTTTCTTGCTCAAATACTAGATGTTTATCCCCAGGGAAATCCCATTTTAGTCAATCTAGTAAACTATTTTGTGGTGACATTTTCCATATAATTCCAAAAACACACATCTCAAACCCATATAACAAAAAATACATAGTTTTTGCCAAAAATGATTCCTTCTAACCATAAACAACCCATTTCAAAAGCACTATCTCAACAGACACCACCATCGCTAGAAAACTACCCTAGAACATACCTACCATTGGGCATGGATAACATTGGGTAAACTAACTAATAGAGTCGTAAACCTCTCATTTGACACATTTTTATAACAATTTTCACACTCCCAATGAAAATCAATCAATTTAGGCACATTTCCTTATTTCACAACTTATTATACCCAACATTTTAACACATTTACATTATATCATTAAGAAATGTTCTCTAACTATTCGTTAAAATTCTTCCCTTTTATCAATTTTCATCATCGTTATTGGAAAACCATTTAATTTTTTTTTCACGAATGAAAAATGAACCCTACTATTCATGTCCCTCACACCCATCTTCTGGGTTCCTATCATGATTCATGCACCTATATACCTAGGTTAATATAATGAAGAATTAATGTAAAATCTCATACCATTCTTTATGTTAGGAAACCACCATATATAGCCACATCACAAAACATGTCCATCACCCAATGGTGAAATATCATTTAATAGTAACAATAAAAAACAATAATAACAATTCCCACCCAAAGAACATGGAGTTTCCCTCATACAAGTGTTAGATACCACAAAGAATGTGATCATTTCTAATGAATGACACTTGAAAATATCATGTCTACCATCCCAAAGAGTAAGGCACAGAAAAAAAACTGCCATGAAATCACTTTGTAACTTCCCCGACAAGGAAGCCACTATACCAGATCCCTGAGCTAGGTTTCCACATAACCTAAAGCATGCCTCCATGTACACTAGAGGTTTTAGACTAGAATAAAGGGTCTAATAGGTCATGTGGGGAGACTATACCCTCTTTACGAGAGTATGAAATAATATTGAACAAGTGAAATAATAGAAACAATAAGTAATAAACCAGATACATGCATTACATGCCGATAACTAACATGGTATAAATCAAAACACAATATTAAATATTCTATGTCATGATGATAATTATAAAGGTGAAAAAACCTCCCAAATAAAGACAAAGAGCCGAATTCCTCAAATACGTCCTGACTCCAAGTCTAGATTAGCAACCATGTACATCATAATCCCAATTCTACTCCCCAGAATATGGGCTTTTCCTTTTTTCAGACCTGATACACTAAAATATACATAAGTACCCAATGACGACCTGGGAAGGGTGTGAGTAGAACTAAGTTCTCCACCACCAATGTTATCAACAAAATAATCATATATAAAAACATAGATAATGAATGTAATAAATAAATGTATAGGTAAAAAAATCATGTTCCATTTGTTAATAATATTCACATTAACCATTTCCATTACTAATTTCATTTTGATCAATTATACCATCTATGCCACATAATCAATTTTTCTCACATGTTCTAATGGGTTAAGTATTTTCATTATTTACACAAAGGCCTAAGCTATTAAATTACTATGATAAGGAAAATAAGTCAATTTTCATAACTAACTAGGGATAATCATATCATAAAAAATACAACACACTCACCATGGATCATATGTCCATGTGGCCTCATTAAATGCATCAATTAAGGGAATGTAACCTAAGTCCCCTTCCTTAACCATGCATTTTGGGGTGGGGTTTAGAGCCTTAGTCTAACCCGACCTAATGGTAATAGATCCTCAAGTTCAATACCCCACAACTACCAAGATATATTTACATTATTCTTTATCCTTATACCAAAACTATCATATCACAAATCATACATAATAAATTCACATAACATTCAAATTTTATAATCATTCATCATAAACATAAACATGAATCCTTAAAAAAATTGCACAATTACCATTTACATTTCATATCCCATTTAACTAATTATTCTTTCTCATGACTGGTCCTATTAATAATATTAAATGATTCCCAAATATTAACCCTATTAACATATTCATCATTTCTCAGGATTTAACCCATTTACACGCATTCATCATTTTACATGTGGTAACCCATTTAATCATTTATTTGGAAAACTCATAAAACATTAGACACATTCATATAAATCCAATTAACCCATTCTCAATCCATTGAAAAAATCCCTATTCCATTCAATTTATAGAAAAAACTATCCATATTTCATTTTTACAACAAAATGAGGTACCAACATGTTCATCAGGGGATCTAGTCAACCTCAATGCATCTTAAAGGGATCATGAGGTTTTCGAATAACTATTTAAGAAAACATGTTTCCAATTCTTCTTGAATGAATCGAATGAAAAACAATGGAGTAGTAATAAAACAACCACAAACACACAAATCAAATAAAAGACTACTGGATATATCATGTTGGTCACCTACCTCAAATCCAATAATGAAATCATGCATATACTCTATCATAGATCAATATTTATGTACCAAATGAATCCCAAACATAATATAGTTAATATAAATAGGGTATTAGTGATTTAAATTATGAAGAATGAAACCACAATCACTAATCTAGAAAAGAGAGGAAAGAGGAGCATCAGAAATACTTGTACCTTCAATACACAACCAAAAGCACTCTAAATGCTATGGAATCAAAGGATGTCCACCCAAGGGAAGGTTTAAAAAAATTATCACTAGGGATAGAGGATGAATAATGAGGATAATAATTTTGTGGAAAACACAAAATCCAAAGGGGAAAAATTATTATATTTCTATATTTTAATGGTGTGCATGTTTTAACAGCATGATTTTCCAAACTATGCACTGATTATATGCCTATCTCTATCCAAGATAGATAAGGGCACATGGTTACCTATGGATCTTATAAAATTTTACAAACCATGCTTCAGCCATGCAGAATTCCTCTATCCCAAGTCACATGGTTTGGCCTCCCCCTTCACACAGTTTCTATAACCATGCGCGAGCCATGAAACATGAACAGGTTGGCCTAATTTCCAATTAATTCATGTCCCAAACTCTTTGAACACCACCTAGGGTTAAAAATATGTATGGTAATCACATAGTAAGAAAATTTTATGGAATTTTAAACATAATATAAATAAGTAAATTCCTCCAAATATAATATAATATTATATTGTGCAAGAGTCTGTTCATATTAAATTTGATGAGGTAGATTCACATGAGCCTAATAATTATTTAGAAAACCATGATGAAGATTTTCCCTATTTTAATATAAATCCCATCACTTATAATTATTCTATAATGAATTAAAAAAAATCATCCTGGTGTGAGGAACATCAAGAACATGAATATGAACATGTGCAGAATCATGGGGTGACCAACCCCTCTTTGTCTAGACCTATTCGAACCAATAAAAACCATACATTAGATGTTATAGTAGGAGACAAAGATAGAGGTAAACATAATATATCTTATTTAATAAATAATACTGAACAACATGTATTCTTATAACATGATCAATCAAAGAAGAACAATGAAGCTATTAATGAGGTATTCCGGTTAATGGAAATGGTATAAGAACAAAAACAATTTGAAATAATTAAAGTGTGGGAACTTTTTGATAGACCTAAAGACACCTTAACTATAGGAAATCAATTAGTGTTTAGGTACATGTTTTTGGAAAATTGAATAATAGTATGAAACAAGAATATACTTGATTCACAAGGGTACATTTAAGAAGAAGGAATAGGCTATGAAGAGACCTTTGCATCAATTTCATTACATGAATCAATTAGAATACTCCTAGACTATACATATCATCATGATTTAAATCATTATCTCATGGATGTCATGAGTGAATTTGTAAATGGGTATATATATGAGTATTTTTTTGTAGAACAACCCCCTGGTTTTTAAAATACTCATTTTCCATATAATGTTTTAAAATTAATGAACCCTAATATGGTTTGAATAATACCCTAAAGCTTACAATGTTGGGATCCACTCTTTTCAAATCTCAAAATGTTTTTCAAAATGTATAGCTGATCAAACCATTTTTATAAAAAATCAAAATATGTTTTATTTATACAAATTTCATTAAATGATATCAATTTTTTATTTTCAAAAAATTCTTTATGTATTGATTTTTCAAAAATAATTAAAGATGAATTTGAATTATGTTTAATGGGTGAACTAAAATTACTTCTTGGTTTTCAAATTTTCTAAAATAAATATGGAATTAATTTTAATCAAGATAAATATATTAAGGATATTTTAAAGCATTTTTGTATGGATAACACTAAAATTAGTGATATTATTATGACTTCCACCTATAATATGGGTCATGATGAGGCTGGGAAACTAGTGAATTAAAGATATTATAGAAGTATTATTAAAATTCATCAGTACCAAACTGCTATCTTGCATGATATTAGTTTTAGTTCTTGTATGGATGCTCTCTTTCAAGACACCCCAAAAGAGTCAAACATGGTTTTTGTAAAAATTATTTTCAAATGACTCAAATTTACAAAAAAAATTAAAAATATTTTTCCCAAGAGGAAAAACTTATGACTTTGTTATTTATTCTAATTCTGATTTTGGTGGATGTAATTTAGATAGAAAAATAACCTCTAGAACATTTCTCATTTTTTAAAAGTCACTTGTTTAATGGTGTATTAATAACCAAAATTTGATTAAATTATCTAATGTTCATGATGAATAAATAATGACAGGTAGTTAAAGTGCTCCAATATTTTGGATGAGAGACATATTACTAGACTATGGATATCAATTCCTACATATCCATATAAATTGTAATGGCACAAAATCTATAAACTTATCTAAGAATCCTATTTCACATTCATGAAAAAATCATGTTTATGTAAGACATTACTTTTTGAGAGATAATATTAAAGACGGTGTGATCACTCTTTAAAAAATTGGTATAAAACATCGTCTTGGTGATATCTTTACTTAGACTTTGAATTTTGATAGAATTAATTACATCAAAAATGGGTTGGATTCCATTAATTTTGACTGTGCTTAATTTTCTAAAACTCACAATTGTGGATTTGTCACCATTGTGATTTATCACCAATGGGGATTTCTCACTATTGTGATTTCTTAACTTTGTGGATGTGTCACCATGGTGAATTTCTCACCATTGTTAACTTATCACCATTGAAAACTTCTCACAATTTTCAACGTCTCGCCGTTTCATTTTTACTTCTCACATTGTTATTTTATAAAATAAAGGATTTAATTTCCATAAAATTTATCTATTTAATTATTTATTCTATTAAAGATATATTTGGTGATTTGATTTTGAAATATTATTTTGTTTTAATTTTTTTTGAATTAATAAATCCTGAATTAAATATATGAGATTATTTTTTAACTCTAATGCACTTCTTTCCTGCACCTTCAATCCCAAGCCCTATTTCTTCGCATTCTCTCCCGGCCATCAAACATCACTCTTCTTCACCCGAACCTATGAAGATAATCATCATGGTCAGAATGATGCATATTTTTTATTCTTCTCTAGAAATGTTGTGCTCCTCAAAGAAGCAGAATGGAGATTCTGGTCATTAAGTTGCATTGATGACTTTAAATTCCTATCTTAAAAAGAGGGGTGAAGTACACTAGAATGATGTTCATGAATAACGTTTGAGGTCGAGTATGTATTTGGTGATAAATGGTATATAGGAACAAGGATATATAGAGTGCTTCTCTATGAATGAGAACCATTTTTATCAAATGTTGGAATAATAGGTTTACTAGTTTTTTTATTTTTCTATTGAAGAAAATCAAAACAGGGAAAGGAGTTAAATCAATGACCACAAATTATTATTCGCCTAAAGATTGTGGGATCTATTTTTTTTAATTTCTCACATGTAGGTGTTGGTAATTATTATTGAGGATCTTTTCCAGGGTCCAGTGCGACTTTTGTTTATATTGATTCTTTATCTAAGTTAACAAGTGATGGTATTTTTAGAAGACTAATCATCGATGAGGTCAATGGTGATTGAACATTTCTTTTTATGTTAAACCAATATTAGGGTTTTACATGAAATGATGACAATGATGCATTGAATATATTAAGATATTTAACTCTACTGTATGATTAAATGAGGAGAGAACATAAACATGAGAATATATCTTATTCTACACATGATAGAAATGTCTAAGCCTACTAAGATATATAATTCCTTAATCTACCCAATGATTATCTTGGCCATGTATTAGGGGAATCATTTACTTAAGGGAGGTGAAGAATCTATTTTTGAATATGGTGCTTTTTCATCACAAGAATAATATGCAGAATGATGAAAGCAAGTTGGAATCCTTTTAAAAATCAATGTGTGGATGAAGGTGAAATTTTTTATGATGAGGTCAACATGGTTTTCCATACATCAATACTAAAACATATTTTTCACCATGGGTATTATCTAGATTAGCTTGTCAAATATTCTGATAGTGATGAGAAATAAGAGCCTTCTTCCTCTAGAGATGATGAAAAGGATAAATTTCATAAAGACAGATGAAGTGATCCATACCTATCCAATAAATCTACTCTTATTATATATGGTGATACTAATACTCTTATAGGACTCCCTATAAGAAAAAATGTTTCATGAATGTTTTGAGGAAGAAAAAAATGTTTTAGGTGAAGGCCAATTCAAATGAAATTCCAAATACTTTGAGGAGAATGTAAATAGTGAATAGGGAGATGAAGAAAAATAATATATTGATAATAATGTTAATAGAAATGGAAATATAAATTGTTATTAATGAGATAATGATAGAGATTCTAATAGACCTAACAGTTGGATTACAGTTGAGGACACTAAAATGCCTCAAGAACCTTTTGCTTCTCCATATGCATCTGGTTCTAAATCTACAAAATGTCCATGCCTGGTTGTGTATAAAGGAAGATAAGAAATATAAGAAAAAAATAATCATTTTATGGGTAGAAATACCCATGACTGGAAATTCATGAGGTTTTTTTCATTGTTGATGGATGCAATCTACCCATTTATGATGATCATAAAATTTTTGAACATGATTTTTTTGAGAATTTTAAGGGTGTTTCTACTATAGAATAGTCATTTGAAGGTTAATTGGTAGTTTACCCTATAGTTGTTAACAAACTAGGTGAATTTTAGAGGTTTAGTGAGGCCTCTATTGTTATACGAGCTATGATTGTGTCTACAGCTACATAGCCTACAATTTTTAAGGCTCATGGTAACTCTTCAGAAGGTTGGATGGACCCGATGTTTGATGAATGGGATAAGTTTAATGGTAGTAAAACAAAGAATGTTGGAACAATTCTTCAGGAAGAATGTGAACTTGATGAATAAATTGTGATTAATATTGATGATGTTATACTATTTGAATCTTTATATTCTAAGAGATTTCCTACACTAGTTGTTTCCCTTACACCAGTTGATCCTAATTTTCTAGAAGATATTGCCACAAAAGGTGATTTGGGATCCTTTAGAGAAATTATTATTTATAAATTAAATATGTTGTAAAGAAATAATGTGCCTCAGGACACTATGTTAAGTGAAAATGATTAATGATATTTATTTGAGCTGGTGATACAATATATTCAACCAAAAACGATGTACTACATTTAGAAAGTTGAGATTTTAAATAGGATTCTTTCTAGTGATATGGAATACATGAAATCTATCATAGAAGGAATGAAAACTACCTTTTCTACTTTTATGGATTATTTACATGAGAGGATGGATAGTCTTCCTTCGGCTCTGTCTACTTATAGTATTACTCGCCTAGTTGATGATGAGATTGTATTATCTGTTGTTTGAGAGGAGCATTGAGATGCTTCAAGTAGTGTTCTTGAAAAACCTTGGGTTAATTTAAGAAAAATTATATTTAATTACTGTCATGTAATAATTTTTGTTAAAGAATTTGTTATGTAAATTAATGATGATATATAAATTTTTACAAAGTACGTAACTTATTTTCTTTTGATGATTTTTAATAATCATGATATTAATGATCATTTTATGTTTCTTCTGAGAATACAAAAATTCCACTAGTTAAAAAACCATACAAGAACATGTAATTAAATTGAATGTATTGACTCTAATGATTCAGTGGTTTATGGAATAGAAGAATAATTTCATCATTACTATGGATCAGGGAGGAAATATTGTCATGGATTTCATAAATCATACATAATCATTTCTGCATGTGCTTAGAACTATTGTGGTAGCTCAGAAGACTATTTTTTAGAACTCATTTGACTCCTCTAGCTATAGATCTTGATTATTTCATTCCTGGTGTGACTCAAGATCCACATTCACATTTTCCATCTCACATTCATCCTTTTTATCTTACTCATAAACAAGTCATGCAACACCTTGCACCCATCATAACTAGATATCCTATATAGCTACAAATGATGTACCTATATTTATTCATACTATGAACCCTACCCTTATTTCTACATCCTCTTACATAGACAAAGGAAAGAGAAAAGATCATCTTGACCCTCCATTCAATCCCTCAAACCATTGATAAGTAGACTTTGTGTCTTTGATGGGAATTTTTTTTTGTAACTTTTTTTAGAAACTTTTTGGATTAACCTTCAGTTTATGTTCATTGAATATTATCTACGTTATAATATTCATTATTTGTGGACTTCTATGTTTTATTTTACTTTTTGATAAGTCAAACTGGGGGACAATAGATAATTGGGAATGAACATTTATTTATTTATTAATATTCCATTAACAATATCTTTTCCTTTGATACATTACTTGTATTTCGTACCATATGTATGAAATGTCTTGATTTATCTTTGATACCCTATTTTGAAAATTACATGGTCTATGATCATCAAAACGCGGTAGATTATTGGAACCTCAGTTTTAATGATCATTAAATCATGTCTCTTATGCTATTAAGTATTTTTATGTGTTATCACAACCTTTTATAATATAAGGAATATTTGTTTGAAATTTTGCTAATCCTAACAATGACTCACTGTTAAAGATAAGTCCCTACCAATGATGAATCAACGTTGAGGATGGGTTACCACCAACTATGTCTCACCACCAAAAATGTCTCACTATCAGGATAATAAATCAGATATGTATGTGATGATTCACTATTAAAGTGAAAATATGGCGAAGTACTAGAATCACCAACTCTTAGTTATGTCTCACTACCTAAATAGTTATTTGGTAATGTATGAGAATTAAAAACACAAGAGGATGACTCAACATTGGACATGAAAATTGGATAAGCATCAAGATGACCAACTTTCAGACCAGTGTCTCTATTAAGGAAACCTACCATAGAGTAGAGTCACTTCCAGAATCAGACACCGTAAGATCAAGAATCACTGTCAAACTCAGACACCCCTACAGAATCACCATTCTAAAGTGTCCTTGCAACTATTTTATATTGATAGTGAATTTAATATTTCAAATGGCTATATTATGGGATTTAATTAAAAAACATATTTTATTGATTGTTCCATAAATTTTATACAACGATGAATTAATGGACATGTTAGACATGTAGTGTGAGTAGAAGAAGATCCAGATGATTCTCCCTGCTACTGCTACTATTAAAAGTTCAATACAAATCCCTTGTGAGGATAAGCACTGAATATAAATAATCCAATACATGCGTACATAGAGAGATATTCATAAATATATGAATTTTGTTTATAAAACACTAAACGGACTAAATAAATCCATTTCCTAAGTGCTTACAAGCTTCTTTTTTCTTTCACATGTTTTTGAAAAGTGTGCAGCTTATAGAAGATAGTGTTTATAACACTATGATCAAAAAAAATTTAGAAAGAAAAATTGAGATTCAATTCATATCACATTCAAGGAGTCACAAGAAGGAGATCTAATTAGATAGAGAAAAAAATATATTTTGACATCTTTACTTTCTTTATACATCTGTTTCAATTACATTACGAGTATTGTGTGCACTCTATTTTCTACACAGGGAAAAACTGTTCCTTGTAATCAAATCGGTAGACACTAGATATCTTTTAAACATTATCTTTATCTGTTTTCCCATGTGTTTTAAAAGAGGTTTAGTTTTTAACATTCTATTGTTTTACACCAATGTGTATTGTGGAAGAGGTCCTTTGTGGCTCAAAAAATTGATTAACTTTTATGCACCAGATATGGGTTATGGATCAATATTTATTTTAAATAAACTGCTTGGAAGGATGTGATTTCCACATGGAGAGGATTATTTCTCATATTCATACTGAACCTCTTGTATTCATTCCCATAATGTGTTTTGTTTGTTTTCTTTATATATTTAAAACTGTATTTTTTTAAAGTGTAATCAAAACTAATAATTTGGTAGTTAACCTTAATTAGTGTTTATATATGATTATGATTGAGTAAATTGATTTCAATGGTTAAAGTAATATAATATATTATTTTAACCAAGACCTAATAAATGTTTTTTAATTCCTTTAAAATGTCATGTCTTATATCAATTTTCTATTATTGTTAACATGTTTATTCATAATATATTTGGGGGATTTTATTGTAACATATTTTTATTAGAAATTTTTATTAGGTACTAAATTCACCCCCTCTTGAGATAATCTCTCTGACCAACACATTGTATATAAATATTTTTTCTGGATTTTTTTCTAATTTTTTCTAATTATTTATTAATTAAATATTTACACACTTTTTACTTTTACAAAAAAAAATGAGTGTTCATATAATTTATTGAATGAGGAAATATATAAATTTTCTTATACTAATGTAAAAGGAATCATTTCATTAACATACTAGTAATTAATTTAATTCCCCCTCATTATAACCACTGAATTAGATGAAATATCCTTTAGAAGTCTAAATTATTTATTTCAATGATTTTTCATTCATAATATTTTGGAATCTTTTATTATTTATTTTTTTTCATGGCCAAAGGTGTATTTTCCTCTATAATGTATTTGATAATCATTTATGTTTATATATTCATCAAAGACCATAACACTTTATTTTACTCCATTGGGGATATTTTTTTAATGACACAAACCTTATTCTTTTTCCATATGCTTTATGATATGATTGACAGGGGGTGTATTAAAATTTGTATGATAGTTTTCCAATATTTATGTTTTAATTGATTATGTATTGAATTTTCATTCACACCATTCAAATGTTGAATGCATTATAATTAATAAGTGATCAGAGATGACCATTATAACCCATCGATGCATTGGAGGTATTGTAAGACAATATAGTTTCGTTATTTGGTCTCGACGTTACCAAATTGTTTCTCCCTAGAATGATGTATTAAAAGAATATTTATGTTGTCCATAATTATTCATCCCATTATAATGAGATTTCTTATTTGATTTCCTTGTCATTATTTGAATGGTTATTATATCCATGAATATATTTCACGTTAATGTGATTTTTCACATGGAATTGTTTGAAAATTTATTTTTTCCAAATTATTTTTCATTCTCAAGTTATTAACTATATGGAATGAGTTTTTATATATTTACTAATCCATATTTATTACTCCTTATTTACTCACGATATCCCATACTCTAGGTAAATGTTACTAAGTGTATGAGAACTCCCTTATTTTTAATCCTTTACCCAGGATATAAAGAAGTAATCCTCGAATGAGTTCAAGGATAAATAATATTTACATTCACAATGTTTTGTATTTGACTATTTCAAATACAATATGATATTAAATTGTATATCTAGTTACCAATGCTACAGAATCAGGAAGTGATTTGTTGTATATAGTTCTAATTTTTTAATGTATTCCCCATCAAGGGGATACTATGGTTAGGGTCTTTATAATTGGTATTAGAGGAATCTAGTAGAATCATTGGGAACTAGGTTTAGGAAATCATTGACTATATAATATAACCTTATTACCTTCTTTCAGGATAATTATATGTATATTATAATAGCTTAAATTTTATGTTATGGTTTATATAATTTGGTTCTGTGATAAATGAATCCCTTTATCAATACCGAAAGGTAATATGATTTTGGAATAGATTAATCTAAGTGCAACAAAACTGGAATACAAGGTTTGAGTATATCTCGACAATAATTATGTTGCAAGATGAGTTTACCTTGCTATGCCCCTAGTTTGAAAATACAAGGAGATATAGAAAGGATAATTACAATTTTATCTACGAACCATTATAATGAACTTGAAAACATGATGACCACGAATGACATTGATTAATTCTAAAGAATATTTGGTTGATAATTGTAAGTTTTATGATTCATTTAATGGCTTAAATACACTTTTATAGGTTTTATTTAATGGTAATTTAAGATAATTAAGTACATTTTAAGGAAAAATTTTTGGAAAAACAACCTTGGGGATTAGTATGGGTTTTAATGAATCATTAATTTGATTAATAATTATTCAAATTTTTATAAGCATAATTTTATGGGTTTATTAAACAGTAGGTTTAACATGACCATTGATATTAATGTAATAATAATCAATTAATGTTTTCTAATTTTTTAGATTAAATATTTTGTATAGAAAACCATGGTGTTTATAAATTAAATTGATGATTAATGTTATTTTTAATGATTTTTATCATACTTTTAAGAATATTATAGGAGTTATATTAATATATTTTTTAAAAATTTAGAACCACATGTCGAGAAACATCATGTCACATCCAGTAAGCCTGTAAGCCCTAAACCTACTACTGAAGGATGATAATTTTTTTTGCTTATATGACTAGCCTATGTGATGTGTTTGTCAATTTGAAATTGTTTTTACTAAAATGGATTGATTGTTAAATATATTTTTTTTGACATTGGAACACATTTAGTTTGTTCAAATCAATTTGATTAATTGGAGAATAATGATATTTTGGGAGATATATTATTAGGTTGCAGTATATATATCCATTAGGTTTCACTACTAAAAAAATGACTTAAACTCACGGTTCAAAACTGTGTGTATAGCCCCAAAAACCAAAGGTATAGGTTAAACCCATGGTTTTAGGAACTATGGTAAACTGAGTCATTATTATAGGTCCCTAACCTATTGTCATGGTTTTCCGAACCATGGGTATATCATTTGGCCACCGTTTCATTGACACAGTCACTAGAGTATCATGGCCTTATACCAACTGTTTGAAAACCGTTGGTATAAATTTTATTAAAATGAATGGGCCAAATTTCATACCCATGACCTTCTCCAATACCACAGATCCCCTAACCAACCGAGCTGTATCGTTTAAATTTATATATACCCATATCTTACTAATTATATTAATTTAAATGGCATGTATAGAAAGAAATCATCAGCATGTTTTGATCCCATGACCAACACTACAAATGAACCACACCTCACTAGTTACAGTTTATTTTATATTGATATATATTATGTTATATATATTTATAAAATGTTGAATAAATAAAAGGTAGGGTTAGGGATTCAAACTCAAGTCGTTGTTTCAATGCTAAATCTATTTACTAATACAATAATTAAAATTATATTTACCTATTAATATATTATCTTATATATATTTTTTCATACGCAAAACATTAGAGACCCTATACCCGTAGTTTTTATAAACCATGGCTATAGACTTATATACCGAATGGTATGCTCATAGTTCATGAAAATCGTGGTATAGATGTAACTTATACCCATGGCTTAGCAGGAATTGTGGGTATAGGTTTTCACACGGCATTCCCACAGAATATTTTTGCTTCTCATGCTTATGTGGGTACCCTATACCCTCGGTTTAGCAAGAACTGCTCACATAGGATAGAAAATTTCACCTATACCCATGGTTTATGAAAAATGTGTGTATAGGTGGGTCTATTCCCACATTTTTTTTGGAAAACCATGGTTATAGACCCATTTTCTATTAGTCTTTAACATAATGCATTATTTTTTAATAATGATATTTTATTTTTGGAGGTGTAATCTGAAGTGTATGAGAAAAAAATTTTAGGTTAAAACATTATTTAATTTTATTTTTATTGAAGTTATTTTTGTTATAGTGTTACATATTTATGGAATTTTTATGTCAAACTTTTGGATTTATTTTTGAAATTTGGACATCATTTTATAATGTTCTATTAATTTTTGGTTTTAATATAAATTATGCTAACAATTTTGGTTATATTAAATATAAGGGGAATAAACTATTAAACTTTTTTGGATTAAATGATCTGTTAGATGTTTATTCGAGTTTTTCAGGCACAAAACAATCATCTAGGAGTTCCATTTTTTAGAGATATAAATTAGTTGGAAATAGGTCGAAGCACAACAAGAGGATGAAATTGGGTTATTAAAATTTATGTTATCATATAAGAATATTTTATGGTGTCATATATCTTGATAGTAAATGAATCCCAAAAAATAGTAAAGGTTTCTTGAAATAAAAAATCTATACATTTAACTACATTTCAGACTAATCAATAGCATTTTCACTGATAAATTATTTATAGTTTTTGGTCATTAAAATTATCTTGGCAATGTCCAATATCACTCTCTATTAGTAAATAATTGTTTTTTCTCCTCTATGTTCACATTTTAAACTCACGTTATTGTTGTTCAATTTTTAATCATTATTTTTTGTTATTATAGATGACCTTATAATTTCCAATTTATTCTTTTAAAATGGTCTTTTTATACCTTTTATGATTTGGTTTTACGACAAACGAATCATTAAATGTTAATCCCTTGATTTGGAGAAAAATATTAACATTTAAAAGATAAAATTTATTAATTGTTGGGAGAACGGAACACCACTATATTTTAAAATAAGAACATTATGTTTTATTGCATATATGACATGCAACGTCAAGCTTAATGGCCCTGTGAGATATATTATATATATATATATAAATTTTATGTATTAGTTAATTAATTAGTGAGTATTAATAGGGTTAACTAATTAATGAAATATATATGGAAAAAATGAATATAAAATCTATATTAATATGATTATAGATAATAACTCTATTTTTTTGGGATGTCTGTATATTCTTCAAAAATACGTTTTCTTCAAAAATTATTTTTAAAAAATTTATTAAGGAAATAAAATAATAAATTTACTCTTCGTTATAATTTTTATTGATAAAATGAACTTCATTTCTTTTTTCATCAATTTAAAATTATCCTTAGAGTAAATTTAGTGATATTAAGAAAAACAATTCTCATGGAATAGTGAAAATATTTCTTTTATTGAAAACTATTTTAAATGAATAATGCATTTCAATTTTAATTAATTAAAATAGTCTATAATATTGATTAATTTAAATTAAACATATGGATTATATATCTATATATATGAATATAAATCTATATAATTATGATAAATATTCATATAGTTATCGTAATATCATCTTATGGATGAAAAAATGAATTCATTAAAAAATAGTTTTTAAGAATTTTTTGTGTTTATATTAAAATTACATTATTCCCCTTCATTGAATTGGTTTTGATAAAAATGATTTTATATTTTTAATCATAATAAAAAATATTTCATAACTTGTTAATGTTAACTGTTTCTCATCATTAATTTTAGAATTCAGTTACCTTGGTTAAGGGTACTACTATTTTACATGGGGTAAAAGTAAATATAAAAAATGTTATAATAACCTAATTATTTTCTATTATATATTTTATTTAGATATATCCACAATATACATTTTTAGTTCTAAAATTTTTTCATTTTGGATCTATATGGACTTGATTTTTACCTTTATAATACATTATGTAATGAAAAGACAAAAACATAACCTTATATACTTTAATAGCTATATTATTTGGTGGATGTCATGAAAATTAATTATACTTGGTTCAAAATGTTATTTTAAAATATAAATTATTATTTTATCTGGGAAATTTGTTAATAATTTATATTACTTAAATTATTACTTTAAATTCTTACACAACGCTGGTGTAGTAATTATTTAATGAAAAAATAAATAAAATAAATGTTTCAAAATATTAAAATAATACATATTTTTTAAAATTAAATTTTCCCAATTTTTTTAGATATGTATGACATATTAGGGAATTTTTAAGGGTATATATTCTAATTTATTATTTGTCGTGATGTTTTTAATTCCAATTTAATTAAATATTGTCAGATTTATAATTAATTATAATTTAAGATAAGCAATGTTTTATAATATGATTTAAAATTCCATAAAATTATTTTTTTCAGAAATCTAAAGGGGGTATGGTTCATGATATCAAGTATGGTGCATTTTTGGGACGTTTTTACTTTTATATAAACATTATTTAACCCTAAATTGTAAAAAAAATTATTATTTTAGTCAATATAAAACATAGATAAAGTGGGTTAAAATATAAATATAAGGGTAAAAACCTAATATAAACTTTTATAGATGTTATTGGATATTTTTATATTGACCCAAACTCACCATTTATTTTATATATATATCATTTTTAGCCTTTACATGATAAATGATTTATATAAATATAATACTTTATGAAATGCCAAAAGTACCCCTACAATCACATATATGAAAGGAACATATTCTCATCTTATTTTCCCTCTTAAGTAAAATTTTGGATTGGAATAGATGTTCCAAAATCCCTTCAATACATATCTTCGCTCTTTCTAGAGGCCTTATCTTATTAGAAAACTCTCCTAGGAATTTGTTTGGTGTAAACTTAAGGAGGTTTTATGAATAAGTGGTATCATTAATAATCAAGTGTTTTCTTTTATTTATTCTTCCAAATGCATCAAATTATATAAAAAATGATGATACAGTAACATATGTTTATGATTTATACTAATATTTTTTTGGATAAATTAATAACTTATATCTCTATCCTCTTCCATCAAAAGAGAGTCAAACTCATCTTTCATGTGTATGGTGGACTTCCCCCTCAAGAACTAGTGTAATTATATTTCCATCACAACCACTCATAGCTTAATGTAATCATGGATTAACTATTAATATTTATTTTATATTAATGATATATTTATCATTAAATAATTTTATTATATAATATAATTTATTTCCATTGAATTCATTTAAAATTGATAACATCATTCGTGCATAAATGTGGATTACCACATCCATGAAGTGATGTGATTCATTTCCCACAACCACATCACATTACTACAACATTTATGTGTATTTAAATCAATAATCTAATATTTATTTTTTAATGAAAATTCTATAAAAATAAAACAATACATATCTTCTTTCAAACATGATCACTGAAAAATGGGGACATTAATCATGTGCAATATGGCATAAAGTATCCATAATGTTAACATAGTTAATTTTTCAAAACAATACAAAATGGTTGGCTTCAAAATTATAATTGATAAATAAAAATTATAATCTTTTCATGATGATTATTATTATTTAGATGACCAAAAAATGACCCCATTTACAATAATCATACTACCGAAGTAATTTTGGATATATGAATTATATATATTCAAAAAAAATTTGATTGGAATTTAATTGATTAAGTAATTATATTTAAAACACTATTTAATAAAATAAAAGAAATAATAAAAATGAATAATTCTATTAAACATGTAAATTATTAACCTATATTTATTATTTAGGAAGATAAATAATTTATGAGGTGATATAGACCTGAGGTAATGGACCTCATCTCAATTTTCCTTCAATTGAGCATATTTTCTTATTATGAACAAAATTTCTTTAATAAGGGGTATAAAATTAAATTTATAAATCAATATCATAAAAAATTATATATTATTGTAATTTATTATTCAAATTGAATTATTCTGTCCAAGGAGATTTGACATGAATGTTAATAAGTGGTATGGAGTTTCAGAACCTAATTTATTTTAATTGGTCTCTATTACTACTTAATCGTCTTTAATAATCTATAATTATTTATATCTAAAAAATTTATTTTTTTATCATTTTTTATAGTTTTTTATCTGGATTTAAATTTTATAAACAAAATTATTTCATTTTTTAATTTCTAATTTGATGTTATGATGATTATAAGGTTTCTTTACCTCAATTTTTATTCATTTAGGCATAACTTATTTTATACACATATATTTTATTTTGAGGCATATCTACTAACACTATTATTTTTTATACCATCAATCCCATGATTTTATTGGTATTTAATGTTTCATTTGATGTTATCTATTTCCTTGGGCTTATGACTAAAATGATAACAATGTGGTAAAATATAAATGTTTCAATCTCATATGAAGAGGGATTTTTTATACTTTAATTTACATTCAATGAATCTATATTATCCTATATAATAATCCTATTTTATTCTCATACCCTCTATTTATTCATTATTTTTTTAAATAAATGAACCATTTTCCATTCTTTGGTACATAAATTGATTGATAATTATTTTTAAAAACCCACCATATTTCACTCAGTAATTGAAAATATTTTTTCTCCAAAATTTATGTTTAATTAAAAAAATAAGGTTTCATTCACACATATTATATGATTGATGTACAAGATATTAAAAATTATGAGAAGTGTGTGATATATCCCCTCAATGATTTAATTTGTCTAAAGAGAGTAACTTTTTCAGTTTTATGGAAATTAATTATCAATTTATATAAAATGTCTGGGCATGAGTCTATGTGAGTTTTTTATTATATTTGGGACTGTTCACGTACAAGTGATTATATGAATAGAAATAATATCCATTGATAATATTCATGTTCATGTGATTATTTATATGATATTATTTGATCTTATATTCCGAAAATATTTTATTCCATATCAGGTTATTGATTAAATTTTATTTCTGTTTAGTTATTTACCATGATACATTGATTATTACTTATTTACTCCTGATAGAATCCACTTCAAAATACTCTTAATGAGAATATGAGTTGAGCCTTAATTTTTTTAATCCTCCAAGATATGAGTAAGGAATCTATGAATGAGGGGAAGGATACAAAATATATATTTTAACAATGTTTTTAATTTGAACCATTCAAATGTAATGAGATATCTGATTATGTATATTGTTTACATATACACCAATGTTATTGTATCCTTTGGGATGTGATTCTCAATATCTTGTTCTAATGTAATAAAATGACCACAATCATGGGGATACAAATTTATGAGAATATTATAATTCAATGAAATCCTTCATTTCCTGAAAGATTAGTATAACTGATCCAAAACTAATATAGACATGGGAGATGAGTTATCAATGATAACATAAAATAGATAAATTATTTCACCCCATGTTTATATTTCTTTCCTAGTAAATTTCTTTGGACTAAACCTTCTAAAAAATCTTTACTTACTTTCTATTTTCATGTCTGATGATGTATTAGGGATAGATTGGATTACATTATATAATTCCAACATTAAATACTATGAGAAGGATTGAAATCTTCAAATTTGGAGTCATATTTTAATATTATACAAGTATATATTAGAGGAAGATACTACTTTGGAAAAATAAAATCATGTGTCTATATTATCATATTATGAGAATGTATATCTTGCTCAAATGAATGATACAATACAGAGAACCGATCATGAATAATTTCTCTTTATGAGGGATTACAATGATTTATTCCTTGAAGAGTTTTCTAGAATTCCCCCTAACCAATATGTTTGTTTTCCAATAGTACATATATCTATATCTCTACACATATCCAAAAATCTATACAAAATGCCTACAGTTGTGTTATAATGTCCTAAGAAGAAACTACAATGGAATATGGAAAGAATTCTACATGATCATGTGTTTTATCATACCATGAATTGTACCTATTCATCAAGAAGAAGGTTGGTTCAATGTGCCTATGAAATTACAATCAAGAGCTAAACAAAATCATGATAAGGAACAAGTATCCATGTCCATGAATAGATGACTTGTTCTATCAACTGTATGGGTAACAAAGAATCTCTATGATAGGACTTCTAAGAGGATATCACTAATTAATGGTGACTATGGAATATAATCCCTGGATATCCATTCAAAAAAAGGTATGGACACTATGTGTTAATAGAGATTCCCTTTGGAGTCAATAATGATCTAGAAATAATTATTGACTTAATGAATCATGTTTTTATGGATTAACTCAAAAAAATAATAGTATTATTTATAGATTATATTATAATATACTCCAAAATAATGGTTTATGATGAGGATAATTTGAATATAACACTAAATAATATTTAAAATATTAATCCATATGATATTTAAAGAAAAAACAATTTCTAAATAGAGGATGTATCATTCATGGGGCTTGATATCACTGATAATGTGATATCTATAGACCTATCTAATAGAATGGTGATTCGGAAGTGGTCCACACCAACAAATATAATAGAGATCCATAGTTCACATGGTCTAGATTGGTATTTATAATTATATGTGAGGAACATATCATGTTTTTGAAACATGAAAACCAAGATGACATAGAAGGGAGTATTGTTTTCTTGAAAAAGGAATGCAATGAATGAATTATCAAATTGAAATGGAGGTTATCACTTCACAGGTCATCTAGATACCCAAAAGTGGGGAAAGTTTATCAGTATAATGTAATTATTCAAATATGGGATTGAGTTGTGTAAAAATATGGAATTAAATTGTTATATAATATTATTTAAGGCAGTTGAATGTTCATGAGAAGAATATTCTGACACAGGATATGAAGTTCACTATCGTGATCTTCACATTGAAAATCGGATGACATTATCTGTATGTGGGGAAGTGTGAAATATATTAGGATCATAATAGCCTCAAGTACACTATCATATAGAAGGATATTAATACGTGATTATGAAGAAGGAAAGATAAGATCAAGAACTATGACTGTAAAATCTACTACATTCTTGAGAATTAAAATAAATGGGTGTATACTACATTTAGAATAGATCAATGAAAATTATCCATGATAGTAATTGAGGAGGATCCAACCTTCTCAGAAATTTAGATGATGACATGGGAATCATAGAGGATGAAACATCCCATTCCTTTATCAATTGGATGTTGAATAACCCCCTCTATAAAAAATAAGGGATACTAAAAAATATAATATGTAAATATATAATAAGGTGGAAGATTTAAGGAAATGATGTAACGCCCCGACCCTAATTACCTAGAGTCGGTGCATTATTACATAACATTGGCATGATCATGAGAAAGATCAAGTCTCGAAAGACCGATTAGTTTAGTAGCCTTGGAATAACTAGATACATTCATAAATTTTTACATTACATCATAAAAAAAAACATCTTGTCTTCATATCCCCTCATACTATCCCTGCAGGTCATTCATAAATTACTTCTTCATAATCCTGGGAAAAATAAAACATTGAAAGGGGTGAGCTCGGATGCTCAGTAAGGATAACATTATAGCAGAAGCTTTCATAAATAAGCATAAACACTTAAGGCAATTTATAACTAAAACAAAAGCCTTTTAAATTTAAACTTCAGCATAAAATGGCGAAGGTAAAATGAAATAATGCCATTTACTTACTCACATGGATATTCTACTAGTCGAATGATCACATGCAATATCAATAACCACTTTCATAATGATGGAATGCATAATGCCAGACTATCATAACCACATAGCCAAGGCCTCGTGCCAAGACTACAAATAAGATTTTGCCAAGGCCTTGTGCCAAGACACTAGTTTGTCTCATGAGACCTACCGATGCATCGAGGAGCTATAGCGGGCTCCACCCGTCACTTATTAAGTCCAATGCATTCCCATATGAAAAGGTTTAAACATAACGTAAACATTCGTATTAAACTAGCATACGAAATGTCAATACTTTCACCACAAACCATGAATGGTATAAAAATAGCACATCCACAGTCAAACATAATTCATTCGATACAATATGGAAGATTGTATTGTATCACATTAACCTCAATCAAGAATAATGAAGGATGTTGACATAGATGAAAATAATCATCAAAACTATTTGACAGAAATATCCCCCTTTTTCTTGAAAACATTTAAAAGTCACACTATTTGTCAAGAAGCCATTTAAAAGTATATTTTTGAATCAAAGTGTCCCATACAACTTTGAAACTTTTAAAAGGAGTTTTAATTTTAAAACATTAATGTCCATATAAATAAATCCTTAAAACCATTTTTAAAATATGGACATTAATGAGCATGATTTAGAAGAATAATTCTTTAAAACATTTTAAAATGGTATTTTGGTTAGAGTTTCTAACCAAAAGAGAGACACTTGAATACAAATAATTGAGGTAATCAAAACATTGTAATATCATGAGAATAAAGGAATTCATGATATACTATGTCAAAGTACATTATATACACCACATAAAAGTGATTTGGTGTATATCATCAAAGAAGTCTCAATGGAATGTAAATTGAGATGAAATCTCTCATAAAGGTTGTATCCTTAGGTTAAGGATAAATCAATGACATAATTATGTGTGACAAATATAAATACACTAAATATTATTGGATATTCAGTGTAAAACAATAAAAGGACATTCACACATATTCTTGTAAAAACAATACCAACGAATTGGATGTTTAACTCAACAAATGGAGAATGAGTTAAAATTACTCTTATCAAATTCATATCAATGACTTGAGAATTACCAATGGAGTGATTATGTGTATCAAAATTATATCCACAGGAAGGGGAGTGGAAATTATGACATAATAAAATGAATAGTGATTCCACACATAATCTTGGGGTAATATAATCAATGAAATATGTGTAAAGCCAAATGAGTGGAAATTGAAATCTCAAATTCCCTTATCGATTAGGTAACTTTCGAAACATACGCCCATGAAAGAATTATCATACCATGATGATGTAAATACCTATAAATTAAAGTATATTACACAATGAATACAATCATGGGCAGTACACATACACCACATACAATAATTAAGTGGTGAACAATAGAATTCTCACGAAATTAAAAGTGAGATTAGAAAATCCCTTACCACGTTAATCGACTGAGTCGTATGGCCAAAAGTTAATAACAACCAAATGATTTACAGAATAACATGAATATAAAGAGAATCATAATAATATATATCAAATGGCCATACACAATACACCACATTCAATAATTTAGTGGCGAATAATGGAAATCTCACGAAATTGAAAGTGAGATAAGAGAATCCCTTACTTTGTACTTTTTCCTTGGTCGATGGTAGGTTTACCTCCTGTATAATGGTGAAATAATTGTTATTTAATAATACAAGAATCATTTACTTTAATATGATATCATATATGATCTTTTAACATTGATTTGTTAATAATATCTTAGTATTAATGCCGTTTCGGGTGTTAACTTACTCATTTTCTTTTATATGTTTTGTTACATAAGTCATGTTTGTTGTATCTTATTTATATCCAGAATGATATCAAGTCCTTAAACATCATTTTTAAATCATTAAATGATAATTATACTTTAATGGATACGATGGAGAATGAATCTCATCGCGTTCGTGGAGACGGTAGTCCGTACGTACGCACGAACGCTACTTCCATTTAATTTTTTATTTTAAAAGAATCGAATCCAAATGATATATAGGTATATTACTATTCCAGTATAATATAATATTTTATATATGTTACTTAAGTTCATTAAAACCATCCTTTATACGTTCCATGTGTGGTATGAACGAGTCATATCATTTTAAGGGGGCGGTAGTCCGCACTTCCTCAAATGAAATTATCGTATGTATATACAACATGAAACGAATAATGGTATGAAATAAAATGGAATTACAGAATCTTATATATAAAATATATATCATTAATATCATATTTAATTACAGTGCCATCATAATGTCCACCATGAGAGGCGGTAAGATGTTTTTGAACAATCATCGTTTCGTGAGGCGTTAGTTTGCCATCCACAGAAACATTATGTTCATCATCCATTAGATGGAGTTGTGTGTATGTGTAGTTTGAATACTTCTTATAACAACATCCTAGTATATTGAGGATACTGGTTTTGTTACAAAAGAAGGGAAATAAAAAGAGTTTGGGGGTTGAAGAAGCAAAATAAATGAAAATAATTTAAGAGAAATCGTTACCTTTAATTTAGGTAACTCACTTTGGTTGGAACCAAAGGACTTGTTGAAATGCTTTCTGCCTAATGGGAAGCTTCAAGGAGGAGGATAGGGATGTGGGGAGCTTAGTTGGGCAGAGTTTGGACGAGCCAAGTGGCTTGAGAGGTGTGAGGAAAAGAGAAGGAGGAGTGCCCTTTTATAAGAGGGGTGAGGGGCACCTTTGGAAAAGCTAGAAATATTAATTTATAATAAATTCATATTCGGTTTCCAATGGCTCCAAAGTTGACTATTCAAAAGTTGAGGTGGGGATAGGTCGAAAACAACTCATCCAATAGAATTTAGACAGGTTTGGGTACTTATATTAACCTTATCTTTAGGTATTAACTCTAAGTTAATTAGTTTCACTTTTACAATGTCTCTTTGTATTTTTATATAATATGGTTAATAAACTTACTATATACATCCAAGCGACCCCCAAGTGGTCCATTAATGATTAACCTATCATGATATAAATCTCTTGGACGAACCTTAGATTTTTAGGAATTTAATATCAATTAATAATATAATATTTGTTTTAAGAACTCTTTTATGTCAATTTTGACACTATTCATTAGTTGATTTTTGTGAAACTCATAACAGATTTATTATTTCGAAAAAAGTCAATTAAATCAATCCTAATATATCATATTATCCTAGAAAATTAGTTTAATTCATTAAAAGTGTCATATTATATTTATTTGGGTATTTATAAAATCAATTATTTTAATTTTTCACTATTATAGTAATTACTGCATCATCATTGTGTCATTAATATTTTACATTATTTGATGTCTAAAAAGTATAAATAAGATATCATTATGTAGGAAATCTTTTTATCTTTCTAATGAATATTTATAATCTAAAATCCAACATGTATAACCCTATGTAACAATTGTTTTGCTAAAAGATATATGCTTGTGTCATTTTTGTATTCATTTTAACTTAATTAATATAAAGTGTCATTATCACTTACAAGTGGATCCATGGGGTCCCAAAATTGACCCAAAGATTCCCATGATCGACCATGTATCAACCAATAGGGTTAAGACACATTTTAGGGTAATTTAGTATTATTATAATATTATTTTTTTAACCCTTATTTACCGGATTTACCCTTAACCATGGTAAATAAAATATTTACCACAGTAATTATTCAAAATGTCTAAAAATAAAAGTTACCTATTTACACAATTTGGACATCCTGATTCCAAATATGGAATCCATTTTTCTAAATTCAAAACACAGAAGTGGCAGAAATTAATTTAAAATTAATTCCCGCTGTCAAAACAAAAAGCGCGTTTTTAAGAGATAATAACTATCAAAAGATTGACACTTGTTTATGTTCGGTTTAATTGTAAAATTATGTCCAATGACCAACATTATATTAAATGGTAAAAATATATTCTAAATATACTTTAAAACCACTCAAATTAACAATTTATCACTATTAATTATTTTGATTAAAAAAGTTGTTTTTAATTAAAATTTAGTAATTTTCACTATTCATCAAAATATGAAAGTTATCCGAAAAGTACCAAAATTTCACCTTAGGCTAAATTCGATATTCCGAATCCAAAAATGAAGTCCATTTTGAAATATAAAATATATATAATTTCAAAAAGTAGGTATTACTATTCATAACGGCTAGTTTGATTGGTTGTGGTGTGTTAAAATCTCGAAGTTGCGTACAATGCACGTCATTGCATTATTCGAAAGGAAACATACCGAGGAAGCTTGGGGTGTTACATTCTCCCCTCCTTCAATAAATTGCGTCCTCGCAATTTTTAAAATTTTGTTTGGGAATATAATGGAAAGTCCCACATCGGAAAAAGAGTCAATAAAACTATCACTTTAAAAGAAAGAAAGAGAGGTATAAGGGTCATCCAAGATAACCCATACTAGGATTCCATGTAAGAAAACATGGATATGGATGATAAACTAAGTGTCAAGTTCTGATGGAGAGGGATAGAAATCATGATCAGGAGAAAGTTAACAATGAGAAAACCACAAACTTGTGTTGGGACAAACGACCATTAGTCTTCTAGTAGGAAAGTAAACGGACACCATTTTTTTTAAGTTACATTACATAAGGAAGAGGAATTCATTTATGATATTGACTAAGAACATTATGAGATATACTTACATTTTAAGTATATTTTCATTCTTTAATAAATTTCCACCACTAACTCATTTTTTTTAAACGATGAGTATTCAAGAAGACTTGGTCACACTGGAAGAGATAGAATAAACTTCTATAGAATCACATGATCCATGAAGGATAAACCATATATTTACATTGTCTTTGAAGATTAATCAAAACCAAAATGGTCAGTGAATGATCTAATGATCCCCCAAAAGGATATTCATTGAGATAAATATGCACTAATCTTAATTTCTAAAATTAAACCAACAATACCCCAAAGTTAAATAGATACCATTCAATAACCAATTGTCCTTAAAATCCTTTAATATAATCCAAACTAACATTGAAACCCAAAACATAGAAGAATTTGATTAGGTAGTCTCCCATGTTAAATTGTATCTCCAAATGACATCAGATACTCTTAAAGTTACATACTCAAAGGTAATTAACCTAATCACATATTCTCTATTATAGTTTAATCATTTCCATAAATAACCCAAATCACTATAAATCCACAATAAAAACGTAGATAAAAATCTATCATTACTCCACAAATGAAACCCCATAGTATTCTATTTTCCTTGGGCATATAGTGTTCCCAACAAAGCGAACATCTTCCAAAATAACATTTATCACTTAATCACCAAATCATTTTCCTATACCAAGGGTATTCTTTTGATATGAAATAAGAACCCAAATCAACTTATTATTGATCAATAAAATCATTTAACTAAAAAAAAAGTCACACTAACCAGGGACTTCACGTAGTCCAGTGGTAGGCGATAAATCCCAATCGCACTTTGGTTGTGGGTTCGATTCCCATAGCTTTGTCCGACGCGACGGGTTGTCACACGGTCTACGTGTTGTCCTTTTTCAAAAACTATATTTTATAATATTGCCAAAATGAGATAAATTCCTCAAAATACTATATCATAAATTTACCCACAAATGTTATATCATACCTTGAATCTTCATCCCAAATTAGAATAACTTATAATTCTCTCAAACCCCAATGATCATATAAATCCAAATGGTTATTTATACCCATATCCACAAGAGAAGAGACAATTCTTCCTCAAATATCATTCTCACATGGCAAACTGCGGGGTTACAAATACAAGAGAAAATTATTCCATAGTAAACCCATCAACAAGGAGTGCTAATACTTTTTAAACATTTCTCCAACAATTTATTCCCACATAGCTTCTTCTTTGACCAAAAAAATATCCTATAGAATAGGACATTCACTCGGGTAATGGCCAGGTCCCCTACATTTACGGCAAATGACTGTAAATGGACTCTTGGGACCATTTTTATCTTCTTCCATAGTACTCTTCATTTTTCTTCGGCAATTGTTTACTTTATGTCCTTCCTTCCCGCACATAAAACATTTCGTTGTCCCATTGAGACACTTTCCTGGGTGTCTCTTTCCACATTTCCTGCATGATGAAAATTGAGGGTTCTTTTCTCCATGGTCTCCATTGCTGGAGCTCTTATCATTTATCACCTTTCTCTTCCTTATTGAGTCTGGGAGTTGGTTAATATATATGTTGTTGAGCATATTTTTGGAAAACTGATTTGGCATAAAGACGATATCTTTTATGCCTATCAACATTCCATTTTGTTGCTCATTGCCACCACCGTTCCCATCTTGTACATCATTCTCAAAGTCACTATGACTTCCTTGGAATCCAGCCATTGACTAAAACCATAAAGCATTGTGTGAGTAATAGTAGTCGTAAAATCATTTAGAGATTAAAATGTCACCATATTCTCAATTTGAAACATATTATGATTAACCAAGGTCATTTACTCTCATCTTATATATATATTACTTAAATTGGTTTGTAAAGAAAATGTAAATTATCCTAAGCATATCCCCCGGGAGTGTCGTAACCAAGAGTGCAGCAAGGCCCGTTGTCGTGCACCAGTTCCTGTTCGAGTCTAGCTCAAAGCAGTGTTTTCGGGTTTTAACCCTAGGTACATCTGTGCCAGAGCCGCCTCTACCTGCTCGTATCCAGACAGGGATGTATTGCTCGGAAAACTCACAAAATCCCTACAATACCAAAATTCTAGGAAGTTCTTTTATACTAATCCTCAAAGTTCATCTTAGGTCTACGTGCTCTAATCAGAGTTTATCTAAATCTAGCTACCAAGGTTTGTACTAAACTTCCTCTGATACCAACTGTAACGCCCCGACCCTAATTACCTAGAGTCGGTGCATTATTACATAACATTGGCATGATCATGAGAAAGATCAAGTCTCGAAAGACCGATTAGTTTAGTATCCTTGGAATAACTAGATACATTCATAAATTTTTACATTACATCATAAAAAAAACATCTTGTCTTCATATCCCCTCATACTATCCCTGCAGGTCATTCATAAATTACTTCTTCATAATCCTGGGAAAAATAAAACATTGAAAGGGGTGAGCTCGGATGCTCAGTAAGGATAACATTATAGCAGAAGCTTTCATAAATAAGCATAAACACTTAAGGCAATTTATAACTAAAACAAAAGCCTTTTAAATTTAAACTTCAGCATAAAATGGCGAAGGTAAAATGAAATAATGCCATTTACTTACTCACATGGATATTCTACTAGTCGAATGATCACATGCAATATCAATAACCACTTTCATAATGATGGAATGCATAATGCCAGACTATCATAACCACATAGCCAAGGCCTCGTGCCAAGACTACAAATAAGATTTTGCCAAGGCCTTGTGCCAAGACACTAGTTTGTCTCATGAGACCTACCGATGCATCGAGGAGCTATAGCGGGCTCCACCCGTCACTTATTAAGTCCAATGCATTCCCATATGAAAAGGTTTAAACATAACGTAAACATTCGTATTAAACTAGCATACGAAATGTCAATACTTTCACCACAAACCATGAATGGTATAAAAATAGCACATCCACAGTCAAACATAATTCATTCGATACAATATGGAAGATTGTATTGTATCACATTAACCTCAATCAAGAATAATGAAGGATGTTGACATAGATGAAAATAATCATCAAAACTATTTGAGAGAAATATCCCCCTTTTTCTTGAAAACATTTAAAAGTCACACTATTTGTCAAGAAGCCATTTAAAAGTATATTTTTGAATCAAAGTGTCCCATACCACTTTGAAACTTTTAAAAAGAGTTTTAATTTTAAAACATTAATGTCCATATAAATAAATCCTTAAAACCATTTTTAAAATATGGACATTAATGAGCATGATTTAGAAGAATAATTCTTTAAAACATTTTAAAATGGTATTTTGGTTAGAGTTTCTAACCAAAAGAGAGACACTTGAATACAAATAATTGAGGTAATCAAAACATTGTAATATCATGAGAATAAAGGAATTCATGATATACTATGTCAAAGTACATTATATACACCACATAAAAGTGATTTGGTGTATATCATCAAAGAAGTCTCAATGGAATGTAAATTGAGACGAAATCTCTCATAAAGGTTGTATCCTTAGGTTAAGGATAAATCAATGACATAATTATGTGTGACAAATATAAATACACTAAATATTATTGGATATTCAGTGTAAAACAATCAAAGGACATTCACACATATTCTTGTAAAAACAATACCAACGAATTGGATGTTTAACTCAACAAATGGAGAATGAGTTAAAATTACTCTTATCAAATTCATATCAATGACTTGAGAATTACCAATGGAGTGATTATGTGTATCAAAATTATATCCACAGGAAGGGGAGTGGAAATTATGACATAATAAAATGAATAGTGATTCCACACATAATCTTGGGGTAATATAATCAATGAAATATGTGTAAAGCCAAATGAGTGGAAATTGAAATCTCAAATTCCCTTATCGATTAGGTAACTTTCGAAACATACGCCCATGAAAGAAGTATCATACCATGATGATGTAAATACATATAAATTAAAGTATATTACACAATGAATACAATCATGGGCAGTACACATACACCACATACAATAATTAAGTGGTGAACAATAGAATTCTCACGAAATTAAAAGTGAGATTAGAAAATCCCTTACCACGTTAATCGACTGAGTCGTATGGCCAAAAGTTAATAACCACCAAATGATTTACAGAATAACATGAATATAAAGAGAATCATAATAATATATATCAAATGTCCATACACAATACACCACTTTCAATAATTTAGTGGCGAATAATGGAAATCTCACGAAATTGAAAGTGAGATAAGAGAATCCCTTACTTTGTACTTTTTCCTTGGTCGATGGTAGGTTTACCTCCTGTATAATGGTGAAATAATTTTTATTTAATAATACAAGAATCATTTACTTTAATATGATATCATATATGATCTTTTAACATTGATTTGTTAATAATATCTTAGTATTAATGCCGTTTCGGGTGTTAACTTACTCATTTTCTTTTATATGTTTTGTTACATAAGTCATGTTTGTTGTATCTTATTCATATCCAGAATGATATCAAGTCCTTAAACATCATTTTTAAATCATTAAATGATAATTATACTTTAATGGATACGATGGAGAATGAATCTCATCGCGTTCGTGGAGACGGTAGTCCGTACGTACGCACGAACGCTACTTCCATTTAATTTTTTATTTTAAAAGAATCGAATCCAAATGATATATAGGTATATTACTATTCCAGTATAATATAATATTTTATATATGTTACTTAAGTTCATTAACACCATCCTTTATACGTTCCATGTGTGGTATGAACGAGTCATATCATTTTAAGGGGGCGGTAGTCCGCACTTCCTCAAATGAAATTATCGTATGTATATACAACATGAAACGAATAATGGTATGAAATAAAATGGAATTACAGAAGCTTATATATAAAATATATATCATTAATATCATATTTAATTACAGTGCCATCATAATGGCCACCATGAGAGGCGGTAAGATGTTTTTGAACAATCATCGTTTCGTGAGGCGTTAGTTTTCCATCCACAGAAACATTATGTTCATCATCCATTAGATGGAGTTGTGTGTATGTGTAGTTTGAATACTTCTTATAACAATATCCTAGTATATTGAGGATACTGGTTTTGTTACAAAAGAAGGGAAATAAAAAGAGTTTGGGGGTTGAAGAAGCAAAATAAATGAAAATAATTTAAGAGAAATCGTTACCTTTAATTTAGGTAACTCACTTTGGTTGGAACCAAAGGAATTGTTGAAATGATTTCTGCCTAAGGGGAAGCTTCAAGGAGGAGGATAGGGATGTGGGGAGCTTAGTTGGGCAGAGTTTGGACGAGCCAAGTGGCTTGAGAGGTGTGAGGAAAAGAGAAGGAGGAGTGCCCTTTTATAAGAGGGGTGAGGGGAACCTTTGGAAAAGCTAGAAATATTAATTTATAATAAATTCATATTCGGTTTCCAATGGCTCCAAAGTTGACTATTCAAAAGATGAGGTGGGGATAGGTCGAAAACAACTCATCCAATAGAATTTAGACAGGTTTGGGTACTTATATTAACCTTATCTTTAGGTATTAACTCTAAGTTAATTAGTTTCACTTTTACAATGTCTCTTTGTATTTTTATATAATATGGTTAATAAACTTACTATATACATCCAAGAGACCCCCAAGTGGTCCATTAATGATTAACCTATAATGATATAAATCTCTTGGACGAACCTTAGATTTTTAGGAATTTAATATCAATTAATAATATAATATTTGTTTTAAGAACTCTTTTATGTCAATTTTGACACTATTCATTAGTTGATTTTTGTGAAACTCATAACAGATTGATTATTTCGAACAAAGTCAATTAAATCAATACTAATATATCATATTATCCTAGAAAATTAGTTTAATTCATTAAAAGTGTCATATTATATTTATTTGGGTATTTATAAAATCAATTATTTTAATTTTTCACTATTATAGTAATTACTGCATCATCATTGTGTCATTAATATTTTACATTATTTGATGTCTAAAAAGTATAAATAAGATATCATTATGTAGGAAATCTTTTTATCTTTCTAATGAATATTTATAATCTAAAATCCAACATGTATAACCCTATGTAACAATTGTTTTGCTAAAAGATATATGCTTGTGTCATTTTTGTATTCATTTTAACTTAATTAATATAAAGTGTCATTATCACTTACAAGTGGATCCATGGGGTCCCAAAATTGACCCAAAGATTCCCATGGTCGACCATGTATCAACCAATAGGGTTAAGACACATTTTAGGGTAATTTAGTATTATTATAATATTATTTTTTAACCCTTATTTACCAGATTTACCCTTAACCATGGTAAATAAAATATTTACCGCAGTAATTATTCAAAATGTCTAAAAATAAAAGTTACCTATTTACACAATTTGGACATCCTGATTCCAAATATGGAATCCATTTTTCTAAATTCAAAACACAGAAGTGGCAGAAATTAATTTAAAATTAATTCCCGCTGTCAAAACAAAAAGCGTGTTTTTAAGAGATAATAACTATCAAAAGATTGACACTTGTTTATGTTCGGTTTAATTGTAAAATTATGTCCAATGACCAACATTATATTAAATGGTAAAAATATATTCTAAATATACTTTAAAACCACTCAAATTCACAATTTATCACTATTAATTATTTTGATTAAAAAAGTTGTTTTTAATTAAAATTTAGTAATTTTCACTATTCATCAAAATATGAAAGTTATCCGAAAAGTAAAAATTTCACCTTAGGTTAAATTCGATATTCCGAATCCAAAAATGAAGTCCATTTTGAAATATAAAATATATATAATTTCAAAAAGTAGGTATTACTATTCATAACGGCTAGTTTGATTGGTTGTGGTGTGTTAAAATCTCGAAGTTGCGTACAATGCACGTCATTGCATTATTCGAAAGGAAACATACCGAGGAAGCTTGGGGTGTTACAAATGAAATCCATCAAATTCAAAATTTTATGAAGAAGGGGTTGTATGCATTTGAACATAACCCTTCTTAACATAAAATCATGAGGTAAATTTGAGGATTCTAAATATATGTGTTGCTCAAACGTTATCCATCCTCTCGGGGAGCATGAAGATGTGTCAAGATCTCTGAGAGATATATTGGTGGAAAATAAGAAATTTCATATCAAGGAATACAAATCTATGTTCATGATATGTGATAAATTAGATTCTAGAAGGTATAATATGAAGGGGATGACACAAAAATTACACATACATACATGAAAATGGGAAAACATAACAATAGTATTTTTCACTAGTCTTTTAATGATGTTTAGAGGGAATAATTTTATATGGGTTTTAGTGGATCATCTTATAAATAATACTATATTATTTATAATTGAAGAGGAATTATCAAAAGATGAACTTGGTAAGAAATACATTACGTAGTTTTTAGGCCACATGAAACACCACAATCAATTATTTCTTAACGAGATATGAAATTTACCTCTATGTACTAGAAGACACACCAACATGCTCTATACACTAATATGATATTTAGTAACGTTTATTGGCCCAAAACTGATGGAAAGTTTGATAAGAATATCAATAAATTTGAATACATGATGAAATAATTCTTGATATACAACAAAAAAGTATGGGATCAACATCATCCTTCGATCAAGTTATTATTAAATAATAGATTTCATATATGAATCTAAATGGATTTATATGAATCCCTTTTTCGGACGTGATGTAAAGCATTATTATGTAGGGATAAAGTTGGTGAATCCAATAATTAGAGTCATATAATGGTTGCGGAAAGGGGAAAAATAGTCAAGAACATTCATTAATACATCAAGGATTAGTAGTGTTCATAGAAGAGTTATAATGACAATCATCAACATGAAGTAGATATTGAGGTTCGAGGTAAAGGGTTCTTCCACATATCTCAATGGCAGATAATCATGATACTTGGAAATAAGAGTAAGCTAGGTCCTAGGTACAATGAACCATTTGATATTCTAGATCAGATCAGAAACATTTATTATTGACTAGAACACACACCAACTCTATCTCAAGTGAATGATATATTCTATGTATCCTTCTTAAGGATGTACTTTCCTCATACATCACACTTACTAAATTCTGAGTTGGTATGTCAATAAAATGAACTCTCTTAGGAGGAGTTTCTATTGATGATATTGGACCATAGAGATATTGTTATATTAAACTAGAAAACTAACCTAATTAATGGACTTTGTCGAACCCATAAGTGTTAGTATGAAACTAGTGAACAAGAGGAAGTGATGAATTAGAAGTAAACTAACCTATTTTTTCATTAGTCTGTACAATTATATTCTGAGGGTGAAATTACTTAATGGGGAATAATATAAAAATTCAAAAATATATAAATTTTATGTCCCTTAAATAATAGTATTAGATTTATTAATATAATATAAAGCACATCCACCACATGATAAAACCTAATACATTTCATTGTACTAATTTAATAATTAAAATTTTAGAATATATATGACCATAATAATTTATTCTATTTCAATGTGTAAAATTGAAAATAAATAAATAATAATATGAAATTTTAGATATAAATGATCCCCCAGAATAATATGAATCACAGACAACACTGTATAAATTGAAAGTATTATTTGTAATGATATACTCAATAAAAAAATTAAAATTTATAAACATCGGATAAATATATGTAAATGATGAATTACTAAATTATGAGGTACTAAAAGTAATTTAAGATCCTATATGGCTGTTATGAATATAGATTTTGAAATACTAATTTGACCATTGGAATAGCAACCTAACGTTTGGAATCGTAATATGGGCATTTGGAATAGTAAAAATACTTTTATAATTTTATCCTCCCATATGGATGTGTAAAATAATATTTTAGAATCATATGAAATTAAAACATCTATCTTTATACAATGGTAAAACTAAATTAATGTTTTAGAACTGATAAAAAATTATTTAATAAAAAATAAATGTTTTAACATCAATTTTATAATAAATATAATGATTTGATAGAATTTTTATTTTTAATAAATGGATTTAAAAATAAATATAATTTATTATTGTAATTATAAGTAAATTTAATGGGACCATATGTAAATTTTTAATGGGTTATAAAATCGGTGAAAATAATAAAATTTATATTTTTCAAATAAATGAGTATTATATTCATAAATTAAATTTATCATATTTAAAAAATTATTTTAATAAAATGGATTTCATTATTTGAATCTACTAATTGAAAAAGGGTTGTTTTTTTATTATTTTTCTTAAATAGGTTCTATTACGTTGTATTTTGAAAATAATTTTTAAAATTATAAATTAAATAATTGATTTTTTGATTCATTGATGATGTAAGAGCCCATTAGAGTCAACACATATACACCAACTAATATATGTAGACACAAGAAATAATACTATTGATAGTATTGATGAAAAATAATAAACTAGTGAAGGTAATATTCAAAAACACCCCTCTCCACCCCTTATTATTACTACGCTCACTACCCCTTCTCCTTACACCTTATTAGCCACTAATCATTCAAATATTCTACCAAATTATCTTCCAAACCCCCTATCTATGTAATTTTTATTCTACTAAAATAAAAATACATATTCAACCTAACCTAACTGGAGGCCTCATAGGTTATATCCATCAATTATGGTAATACCCTCAATATAGTCTATTATTTTTTTATTCCTCCTCATCCCCTATAACATTTCCCTTAAACATGTAATAATAACATCAATGTAAAATATATTCTATAATTTTAATATGTTAATATTGTAGGTTCCGGGCGCAGCGGAAGCGCGTTGGTGGGTTTTCCCAACTTAATTTTTCGTTAAACAATGTTCAATCCGAGATCTGTCACGATATAAAATACCGAATCTTCGGAATAGAACGAAGAACGAAAAGAAAAGATGAGTCCCGGAACCATTGAAGAGGATCATCATATGTTGATTATAATTAATTTAATGAATGCATAAGAATTACCTCATTGGAATTCTTTCTTCGTTGATGTGTCCGGACATGATTCGCTGATCTGTCGTTGCGTCGTATAATCCATGTGTAGGATTCTTCTAGCGGTGATCCACACGTGTGTCATGTATCTTCGGACGTCACCGAAGAGATCTCCGGGTGCTAGCGCAGAAGAACCTTTGCTTGCGATGTCCTCCTTCGACCGCCTTGATTCGGTGGAGGATCTTGCTCTCGTAACTTGAGGGTGTTCTTGGTGGAAAGGGAATTCTCTCTTGGCTTGAGAGTATTTCCAAATGCATTGTGCACAACAATGGCTCACCAAAAAATGTTGGGGTTGCGAGGATATTTATAATCGGGTTTCAGTTTAATAGGGTTATGACAATAAATAAACGCGTTATGCGTTTTATTTATTTCATTAACTCTTATTGAAAACCCCCATGTCGAATTATTAATTCCTTGACATGCGCCCACGCTGATTATAATAAATATCATTTAATAAAACAATATTAAATCCTCAAAATCCCAATTTGAAAAACTACACGGCGTGTAATAATTAATACACAACATGTACTTGTTTTCCATAAAACTACACAATGTGTATATTTAATATACACGGTGTGTACTTTTATTTTCCATTTTTATCCACCACATTTATTAGACCTTGAGTAATGACTATTTATTTCTTAAATAAATGTAACTGCATTACTCGCTAAAAAATATATTATTTTATCCATAGTATATTCTCTAGAATAACTAGTGTCAAAATAAATGCGATCAGACATCCTTAAATAATTATTAAACCACAGTCAAGAATAATATTTATTTAACTTGTTAAATTAATATTTAACTGAGATACATGGACACACTTAGTGTGTGACCCTCTAGGCCTCTTTCTCAGTGGTATTAGGCTGAGCATGCCTAAAGTCCAAGGTTAGCATCTAGCAACACGCCAAGGCACCCATAGAGAAAGAAGTTAACGCCGCAATGACGTGTCACCTCCTACGAACGCTTACCGTGTAATATAATCCCTTTGTCTCGATATCTCCAATCAAGAGGGTTGCATGCTAGTGCCATCAACCTATGTGATTGATTATTCTTTCTTTGACTTCCCAGAATTGAACTTGCTCATTCCTTACCATGGCCATGGATTTATTTAGGCTATATCAATTCCATAAAAGGGACTGAGATATCTACTTCCGTTATGGAACGGAAGGGACAAATCCTTTCTCGCATTATCTATTAATGCGGTATTACTCGTGATGCACCCAACGTATCCTACCTCACTACAAACAGTGTGTCATCACAGTTTTCGTCAATACATCTAAGTGCGCGAGTTGTAATACCCATTAATAATAATCCTAAAGTCTAAGGATCAATACACACGTCCGTAGATAGTAACATCCAATGACACTATGAAATGTGGATTTCCTACTGGCGGGTCTCGTTTTTATAATATCCTCCTGGATATTACCAAGGGCGCACACCATGAGAAGGTGCCTCAAAGTTTTATGAGTCCTCACCCCTAATGACCTGTATTATTTGTGTCCCTCAAATAATATCATCTGGTTATAGAACATACATTCAAGAACAGTGTTATGGCACTTTCGGGTTCTCATCATAGCAGGGATCCGCTACGAACCTTTAATGCAACAGCTGTCCATAGGACATTATCACATGACATGTCACGCCGAAAAACAATCAAGATGTGATAAGGCTTTTATTTTATGAATAAATTACAAAGTAGTTGGTTCTATACCACCAACTCCAACAGACTCCCACTTGGACTATACCCAACTGCTAACATCCTTTAACCCGCTAGCTCTCACATGATATTCATGCTTCTACTGACATAGGCATTTAGTCATGGGGTCTTCCACGTTCTCTTCCGTGGACACTCTACTCACTGAAAATTCACCCCTTTGATAGAAATACCTCAAGAGGTGATACTTCCGGAGTATGTGCTTTGTCCATTGATGTGACCTTGGTTCTTTTTCAAGAGCCACCACTATAGTATTATCACAATACAATGTAAGGGGATATTTACTTCTAGGAACCACATCAAGCTTTTGGACAATGTTCCGAATCCAAACGGATTCTTTGGATGCATCAGAAGCCGCTATATACTCAAACTCCATTGTAGAATTGGTGACAACTGGCTGCTTTGAACTCTTCCAGCTCACAGCTCCTCCATTGAGACAGAAAACATATCCAGATTGCGACTTCAGATCATTCTGATCTGTTTGAAAACCAGCATCAGCATACACTCTGATGACAAGCTCCTCGTCTCCTCCATACACCAGGAACATATCCTTAGTTCTTATCAGATACTTCAGGATAGTCTTAACAGCTGTCCAATGTTGTTCTCCTGGATCTTCATGATATCTTCCTACCATGCTCAGTGAATAGGAAACATCAAGCCTGGTACATAACATGGCATACATGATGGATCCTATAGCCGAAGCGTATTGGATATTTCTCATCCTATCTTTCTCCTCGTGTGTCTGGGGACACATTTTCTTAGAAAGATGTAAGCCATGTGACACTGGAACCAATCCCCTCTTGGATTTTTCCATACTAAATCCCTTTAGTATCTGGTCAATGTATGTACCCTGACTTAGTCCAAGCAGACTCTGGGATCTATCACGAATTATCTTGATCCCTAGAATGTAGGCTGCTTCTCCTAAGTCCTTCATGGAGAAACACTTATTCAACCAGTCATTAACTGACTGTAAGGCTGGTACATCATTTCCAATAAGCAATATGTCATCAACATATACCACTAGGATGACGACCGCATTCCCATTAAACCACTTATAAACACATGGCTCACATTCATTCTTAATGAAAACAAATTCATTTATGGCTTCATCAAATCGAATGTTCCATGACCTGGATGCTTGCTTTAGTCCATAAATGGATTTCTACGACTTGAAAACCCGTTTGGATTCACCTTGTGTCATAAACCCTTCTGGTTGTGTCATATAGACATCTTTCTGAAGGTTCCCATTAAGGAATGCTGTTTTGACATCCATCTACCAAATCTTGTAGTCATGGTAAGCTGCTATGGCAAGTATGATTCATATGGATTTAAACATGGAAACTGGCGAGAAGGTTTCATCATAGTCAATTCCTTGACGCTGTCTGAATCCTTTAGCCACTAGCCTTGCTTTATAGGTTCTAACTTGACCTTCCATGTCCAGCTTTCTTTTGAATACCCATTTCCATCCAACATGATTTACATCAACTAGCTCGTCGACCAGAACCCAAACTTGGTTCTGATACATGGAATCCATCTCAGAATTCATAGCTTCTATCCATCTTGCAGCTTCTGAGTTTTCTACTGCTTCCTTGTAGGAGAGAGGTTCATCATTTTCCAACAATAATGATTCACCATCCTCGGTGACTAGGAAACCAAATCTCTCTGGTTCCCTTACCTCTCTTGAGCTCCTACACAGTACTTGTGTTTCTGGAACCTCTTCCACAGGGACCTGTGGAACTTGTTCCTGTACCAACTTCTGTGTATCTTGAGAATCAACTTCGTCGAAGTCAATATTTCTCCCACTATCCTTCTTGAGTATGTGCTCCCTCTCAAGAAAGACGGCTTTTCTGGCGACAGTCACTTTCTTGTCTTGGGGGTTATATAGGAAATATCCTGTTGTTTCCTTGGGATATCCTATAAAGATACAATTCGTGCCCCGGGGTGCTAGTTTGTTGCCTGAGAAGGCCTTAACAAATGCCACGCATCCCCATACATGTGTGTGCTACAAAGTGGGTTTCCTTCCATTCCATAACTCGGATGGAATTCCATTTGCCGCCTTATTTGGTACTCGGTTTAATGTGTATGCTGCAGTTTGTAATGCATATCCCCAAAAGGATAATGGAAGATCCGCATGAATCATCATCGACCTCACCATGTCCAACAAGGTGCGGTTCTTCCTTTCACTAACACCATTCCACTATGGTGTATAAGGAGGAGTGATCTGAGATAGAATCTCAGACTCCTGTAGAAGATCGATGAACTCTTGGTTCAGATATTCTCCACCTCGATCCGATCGAAGCTTCTTTATCTTCTTACCAAGTTGATTCTCTACTTCATTCTTGAATTCCTTAAATTTCTCTAAGGACTCTGACTTATACCTCATTATGTAGACATAACCATATCTACTCAAATCATCAGTAAAATTAATAATGTAAGAATATCCACCTCTAGCTTCTACTAGAAATGGTCCACACACATCTCTGTGTACCAATCCTAGAAGCCCTGTGGCCCTTTCACCTAGTCCACCAAAAGGCGGCTTGGTCATTTTTCCTTGTAAACAAGTGTAAAATCTATCAAGTGGTTTTAGCTCAGTAGAGTCTAAATAGCCATCTTGGCAGAGCTTTGTCAAGCGCTTCTCGTTCACATGACCAAGGCAGTGATGCCATAACTGGGTGATGTATGAGGCATGTGAGTTTGTTTCGTTATCGATTTCCAACAATTGGTTTTCATAATTTAATACATACAAACCATTATTCAAATGTGCCATACCATAACATACATTGTTCTTATAAAGGAGCCAACCCTTATTTCCAAACTTGAAAATAAATCCATCTATATCCAAACAAGATACAGAAATTATGTTCTTGGTAACACTAGTCACAAAATAACAGTTTTGTAAAACCAAAATCATGCCAGTTGGCAATGAGAGGTGATAGTCGCCAATAGCCAACGCAGCCAGCCTTGCGCCATTGGAAGCTCGAAGATCCACCTCTCCTCTGGCGATCTTTCTAAATCTACTTGGTTCCTGCATTTGAATACAGATGTGAGTCCCACAAGCTGTATCTAATACCCAATGTGTAGAAGTATAAATATTGCACTCGATAACGAATGCACCTTTAGCTTCCCCACACTTCTGGGTGCAGTTCCTCTTCCAGTGGCCCTGCTTGCCACATGAAAAACACACTGCTTCCCGTTCCTTGCCCTGCCTCTGGATCTTCCCCTTCTTGGAGGGACGGTGCTCAGGGGCTTCAGACCGTTTATAAGTCTTTGGCCCCTTTTCCTTGTCCTTCCTTTTCTTGTTCACCATAAGGACCGCGGGTTTGTCACGCCCCATGTCCTTATCTACCTGGTGAATCAAGGTCAGAAGCTTCGATAGACTCTTCTCATTTCCTCTCATGTTATAGTTGAAAATGAAGCTAGAAAAGGTCTTGGGAAATGATGATAGGATGAGATTTGTATGCAACTCATCTGGGAATTTAATCCCTACGATGTACATGCGTTCAATGTATCCAATAAGCTTGACCAAATGAGGCCCAGCTGGCGCAGGCTCTCCAAGCTTCATGGTAAACAAAGCATTGGAGATCTCATACCTCTCCTGTCTCACCTTCTCTTGGTAGAGATCTTTAAGGTGAGACATCATGCTATACGAATCCATGTTTTCATGTTGCTTCAAGAGCTCATTAGACATGGCCGATAGCATGAAACACTGGACATCTGTTTCATCATCCATGTGTTTCATGTAGAGAGATAATTCCTCATCACTAGCCTCTTTCCCAGGAGCAACTAGAATAGGCTCTTCCAGCACATATAATTTCCTTTCGTGGTGAAGGATGACACGTAAACGCCTCTTCCGCTCTTGGAAATTGGTGCCGGTGAGAGGGTTTTCTTTTTCGAGTATGGTGTGCAATGGTATGTTTGAAGTCATTTTCTTTCCATTTCTACAATTAAAGATGAGAAAAGGTTTAGTACATTATTATAAAAATTGAGACAAATAAATAAATTAATACTTATTAGTCTCCCGCTATTTTATCGAAATCCAATAGCCCTCACCATTGACTTCGGAATATTCTATCGCGTGAATATTCTAGTGGCAAGGATCCATATTTCCCTTTGCATTACCCCAACTAGGGTTGGTCAAGAAACTTGAAGGGTTTTTTGGTAGGCATTCCAAATGCCAACTGCATTAACTCGTAGTTCCTTGATCCATTGAGTGGACTCCCCAATCCTGAAATCCTTTTTTGATTTCCTCAACCTTTGCCTCTTGGTCACACCAAGTCCTGCTGTGGTAGTCAACCCTTGATGCGAACCAAGTCAAGTCAACCCAAAACCTTGAATTAGAATTCCTCGATAATTGAAAGCACCCCAACTAGGGTTGGTCAAGCACTTTGAACTATGGTTCGATTCTAACCAAGATTATGGAAGGCTATGCCAACTTAATATTTATTTTGAGGGATTTTATCCTTATACGTAAATTTCCATTTTATTATCTTTGATTACATTCTTGTTAATATTAAGTGGGATATACTTAAGTGATTAACAATGTCTAAGATAATATTTACGTATAAGCCAATTTTATTTTAGTTCCATCTTGCATGCTCGTTTAATTCATTAATTGTATGATCGTGACAACACACCCAGAATAAATAAACCATGAAACTGATAGAAATAAAATAAATGGTATGATCATGAGCTTTTCTATTGGTTAGTTTATCTAGCAGTTGATAAACTAAACCAAGACCTAGGGGAGAAACACCTTGAACCTTTCGGGTTCGTGTTTACAACTTTCAACATGTCCACCTTTGTATCTCCTTGGATTGGTTTCATCTTGTCTTCTGACTTGAGCCACCCCCACTAGCTTGGGACCTCCGTCAATTACATATGCATTTATCTCACATGCAGGTGAGAGGAAAAAGGGGTTTTTACATAAAAGAATCCTTGGGCACGCAGGCCCTACATATTAATGAGGAGATGGATCATAGGCCAACAAATTTAATTTAAATAAATAAATTAAAAGAAACCATTCACATAAAAGGTCTCAGTCTAGATCATGATCATCCATACATGCAACGATATTTATGCATAAATAAAACTAGCATTCAATTCATTAATAATTCTTGTTTAAGATAAATCATGCTCGAATCAATTAATTATCCTTAATTAATCAATCCTTTTTTCTTAAATCTGTTTTCTGAATTTCCTTGAGATTCACATCCATCATAATTTTAAACAAATAAATTCATTTAAAATTATCCTTGTACACAACCTGTACCTTGGAGGAAACCCGGCGAATTCCCATTTATTACGCAGATGTTAAATTAAACACATATATATAAAACACCTATCACGTGTTGTGCCTCAGCTTTACGCCTGCACCATGGTACACGTCTCAAGGGTTTGTATAATATAATAATAAATTTTAATAAATCTGTGTAATTTGGGTGAGTACACGGTGTGTAGTTCCGACTACACGGCGTGTACTTTTTCTTCACCGTCCATCTGAAGTACACGCCCAGGGATAGGGCGTGTTAATGTAATTCGGAAATTTTCGGAATACACAGCATGTACAGTGGGACACACGCCGTGTAGTTTCCGCGTTACACGGTTTCCAGCCGGGCAGGCTATGTACGGAGTACACGACCCAACCCTAACCAGAAGGGACTACACGCCATGTTCATTGGACCACATGACATGTATTCCGGAAACCGTGTGCCACCTATTTTTGGTCAACACACGGTGTCTTAATTTCTTAGAAAGAATCCAATACACGGCCTGATTTGGCGGATCAGTCAATGCATTGAACCTAGACTACACGGTGTGTACTTCCGAATACATGTCGTGTATTCTGGTGTTATACGGCCAGAAACATTTGGCTCCTCCGGATGAGTTCCTCTATTTTATTTTAATCAAAATTAAAAGAAAAATCTGTTTCTGTGAGGTGAATGAGAAACGAGAGAGGAGGAACAGATCTCGATATTCAGATTTCCAGAATGATTAAACATGAATTGAAATAACTAAATTATTAAATGCGTAAATCACCCAAAAAAAACTAAATAATTATAACCAACGATATGACCCCCTCTGAAAGCGCGTTGGTGGGTTTTCCCAACTTAATTTTTCATTAAACAATGTTCAATCCGAGATCCGTCACGATATAAAACGACGAATCTTCGGAATAGAACGAAAAACCAAAAGAAAAGATGAGTCCCGGAACCCTTGAGGATGATCATCATATATTGATTATAATTAATTTAATTAATGCATAAGAATGACCTCGTTGGAATTATTTCTTCGTTGATGTGTCCGGTCACGATTCGGTGATCCGTCGTTGCGTCCTAGAATCCAAGTGTAGGATTCCTCTAGAGGTGATCCACACGTGTGTCACGTATCTCCAGACGTCGCCGAAGAGATCTTTGGGTGCTAGCGCGGAAGAACCTTCGCTTGCGATGTCCGCCTTCGACCACCTTGATCCGGTGGGGGATCTTTCTCTCGTAACTTGAGGGAGTTCTTGGTGGAAAGGGAATTCTCTCTTGGCTTGAGAGTATTTCCAAATCCGTTGTGCACAACAATGGCTCACCAAAAAATATTGGGGTTGCGAGGATATTTATAATCAGGTTTGAGGTTAATAGAGTTATGACAATAAATAAACGCATTACGTGTTTTATTTATTTCATTAACTCTTATTGAAAACCCCCATGTTGAATTATTAATTCCTTGACATGAACCCACACTGATTATAATAAATATCATTTAATAAAACAATATTAAATCCTCAAAATCCCAATTGGAAAAACTACACGGCGTGTAACAATTAATACATGACATGTACTTGTTTTCCATAAAACTACACAGCATATATATTTAATATACACGGCCTGTACTTTTATTTTCCATTTTTCTCCACCAAATTTATTAGACCTTGAGTAATGACTATTTATTTCTTAAATAAATGTAACTACATTACTCGCTAATAAATATATTATTTTATCCACATTATATTCTCTCGAATAACTAGTTTCAAAATAAATGCGATCAGACATCCTTAAATAATTATTAAACCACAGTCGGGAATAATATTTATTTAACTTGTTAAATTAATATTTAACTGAGATACATGGACACACTTACTGTGTGACCCTCTAGGCCTCTTTCTCAGTGGCATTAGGCTGAGCCTGCCTAAAGTCCAAGGTTAGCGTCTAGCAACATGCCAAGGCACCCATAGAGAAAGAAGTTAATGCCGCAATGACGTGTCACCTCCTACGAACTCTTACCGTGTAATATAATCCCTTTGTCTTGATATCTCCAATCAAGCGGGTTGCATGCTAGTTCCATCAACCCATGTGCTTGATTATTCTTTCTTTGACTTCCCGGAATTGAACTTCCCATACCTTACCATGGCCATGGATTTATTTAGGCTATATAAATTCCATCAAAGGGCCTGAGATATCTACTTTCATTATGGAACGAAAGGGACAAATCCTTTCTCGCATTATCTATTAATGTGGTATTACTCGTGACGCACCCAACGTATCCTACCTCGCTACGAACAGTGTGTCTTCACAGTTTTCGTCAATACATCTAAGTGCGCGAGTTGTAACACCCATTAATAATAATCTTATAGTCTAAGGATCAATACACACATCCGTAGATAGGAACATCCAATGACACTATGAAATGTAGATTTCCTACTGGCGGGTCTCGTTCTCATAATATCCTCCTGGATATTACCAAGGAAGAACACCATGAGAAGGTGCCTCAATGTTTTATGAGTCCTCACCCCTAATGACCTGTATTATTTGTGTCCCTCAAATAATATCATCCGGTCATAGAACATACATTCAAGAATAGTGTTATGGCACTTTCAGGTTCTCATCATAGTAGGGATCCACTACGAACCTTTAATGCAACAGCTGTCCTTAGGACATTATCAGATGACATGTCACGCAGAAGAATAATCAAGATGTGATAAGGCTTTTATTTAATGAATAAAGTACAAAGTAGTTGGTTCTAGACCACCAACTCCAACAAATATAACATCTACCATCCATCATATTCTATTATCTTTTTATTCTTAAAATTAATCATCACTTATATTATGTTGGCTCCCCAACATCATGGATGATTATATTTTGTTTCTAATTATGATGTTCAAGTAAGGTATAAATTACCTTTTAATTGTCTAAATTTAACAAAATATATGTGATATTTATTTGATAGCATTATTGAATAAATATATGGAAATAGTATTAAATTAAAATTTATGTTTAGAAATGTTGGTTAAAACTCCAAAAAATACTAACCATATATAAATATCATTTTATTATTTAAATTGAATAAAGTTTGGAAAACATATTGATAATTATTGTCTTTTAGATTTATATAATTCCATAAATACCATTTAATTTTTTTTCTGGACTTGTACTCCCATTTTATAAGAACATCAATAATTATTCATAATGGATTTGACCATGGAACCATGAAATCAATGCTCATGGAACAACTAAATTTTTCTTTATATGTCGATGAAAATACAATAAATGAATATAATAAAATTATAATTAATGAAATATAGAAGGTATACGTTATAAATAAAGTAATTAATGAACCCAATTTGATTATCCATGATGTTATGTGAATGTTATGAACATGTTTGCAACATAAGTTAAGAGATCTCTCTAAACAACACTTTTTGTTTATGTTATGACCTTTATCCCTCTAACTCAGATTCTCACTATTTTTGATGATATAAAATAATTCTAAATTATATATATATATATCTCTCTCTCTCTCATATATACCTACCATGATTAATCTCCCATATTTTTTTGGTGAATTACATGAGCTAAGTTCATTTCCTGAACACCTTTATTTTGAAATCTCCATTGATTAAAATTTGAAGAAATATTATGCAACCTATTCCATTCCATGGGAAATTATACCTTTATGAATTATTATTGATTTAATTTTGAGTCACACATATGAATTCACATGTTATGAAGGGTGTTCCAATATTTTATCCCAATTAATTTGACAATGTTATTGCTTCTAGATATGGTATGTATGGGTATAGGGAGTGAACCCCATCTATTGGGTGACTATATCCACAATGTGATGGTGTTTTAGTATTGATACTTGGAATTTTTGTATTTAATGTTTTATGATTCTTCCATGCTCTACTATTTCACTAATCTCATGATTATATGTTCCTAATACTATGTAACCATGTTTTTATTCATGAAAATTCTCTTTTAAGATATCATGTTATGTTTTTTTACTCACTTGTTATGATTGATTATCATGTTTATTTTGTTTGTATAATTTTTTATCTCACCCCATTTTGTATATATTACATGGGTAATCTAATGTATATTTAGGAGTTATAATGATGTTATGATCTCATTATGTATTTTAAAATAATCTCATTTTATTTAGATTCATTTGATATATTAATATACATTCTTCTAAATACACTTGTCTTCATGATATCTATGATGTATTTATTTTATTTTTATATATAAAATCATGAAATATTATGTATAAATTTAATTGAACACTAAATCAACTTATATACCCTCTAATAAGTTTTTATGATATAGGATTGATATATTTTATAGAATAAAAAATCATGCTCTCTATATTTCATATAGAAATTCACTTACCTCAGGATCATTAAAACAACAATCAAATGTTATTCATTCCCTCCATTTATTCTAAAATATATATGAATATATTCTATAAATATTTCAAAAAATAATTGAAGTGACCTCTATAAGAATTAGTTATTAAATATGTGAATACAGTCTAGGAATTGGCAAGTAAACTTGAATAATAAAAAATTATTGGTAACAACACCTTAAAATGAAATATGGATTAGGTATATCCTCCTTCATGACAACTAAATTATAATATATAGATTAATGAAGATTCATTGGAAAATTTCAACCCTTGGTGAGACACTATGGAATATGAATAATATATCATCATTATATTGGAGTTTTATCTTAAATTTCTATAACACAATCATGTCCATTTAATATGGATACATTAAAATTATCTATTAACCATATAGGAGTTCTATTGAATAGTAAACATCAATTTTTGAGGTAATAATAAGAAATAAATCATTATATAAATCCACATAATCATAAAAAATAAGCAATACATCGATTTTGAGACTCTCCCTAACCATTTGTGAATGATATGCCTCTTTAGTGGGTTTTAAGACAAATACAATGGCTGCAATTTTTATTGTATGTTAATATTCATCCTCACAAAAATTATTATCATAATTTAATTTCAAATATCATATGTGACATCCCTACTGTAAATAAAGATACCAAAACAATGATAAAAATCACATTAAAAATCACTAAATGAAGAATAATAATAATTTCATAGTGAACACGCATACAATCATTAACAAGATATAATCAAATGTATAGTGGGGAATAAGTGTTATTTAACTTCCAAGATACAGTTACGTGATTGATATAACATATTCCTTTCGTTGGCCCATGTCATATCATATGGAATTTGGAATTTACGTATATAATTAAAAAGTTCCCCACATATAATACGTTAAACTATTAGTGCTTCAATAATATGTAATTCATTTACACCAACTGATATCATTATTTTCACAAGATAATTATTTACATTATACCCTTATTTTATACACATAAATCATTTTAGAATTCCATTAAGACCTTAACTTGGGTTATTATTCACACTTTTTAGCATGTATGATTAAGAATCCTCTTAACTTCATGTTATTTATCACCTAAAACATCATGAAATTTCATTTTCCTATAATTTAATTCACTAAAAAATTCTCCAATATTGCAGTTTTTTATTATTATTCATGATTTATGATTTGTAATTACCCAACGATTTCATATTCCATACCCCATTTCATTATGTTTTTTCCTGAGGATGGACACCAGATTAATTGGTCATAAGAATCCTCTATGTTCCAACCATATATTTTAATCATAACACTTAGTTTGATTGTCAATATTCAGTAATCAGAGTAAACTATAACATTATTTTAAAAAAAATCTTATTATGTCATAAATTATGTTAATTTATTTCATCCCATGAGACTTTATGTTCATCTCATATCCCTAGGGTTTGTTATATGTTTTCATGGATTCTATCCTCTTAATAATCATAATTGTTTATATAGAGAATGTAAAATATCCTAATCAGGTCCATCGAGAGTGCATATCATTGTGTGATAGACTATAACCATTCATCATGAACCAAGTGAAGATCATGATGATACATAAATATGATTTTCTTGGTATTTATCCTTCAATGTGTTTATTCCATATCCTCACCCACTTTAAATTATCCATATAAGGATCTCGTTGATAGGAAACCACAAATTCACTAAATTACAAAAACATCAAGAGGTTTTCATATACATTGACTTGTACCAATGGTTTCAATAATGTTATCTAGTCATAATCTCCAAAAAATGACTAATCCAAGATCTGATAATACATGATTCATGTCATGAATTACAGAAATAATTATTACAACATTTTATAAGGATGTTTAATAAATCTCCAAACAATATAAGACTCATAATGAAAAATGATTGGTGACTTTTAATACTATATGTATAATAATCTTATATCCTGAACGATCTTAAATACATTCAACAAAGTTATTATCAAATAGAAAACATCCAAATCAGACTGTACTTACAAACATTATTTATATCATGAGAAATGAAGATAAATGAATGGGTGATCTTAGATGCTTAGTAACTGTAATAATGTGATATATCAATCAAGGATTATTTTTTATCAAAAGATAATAATAAGGGTATGATAACATGATCATAACATAAAATTTCCATATCAATTCTATCAAAGATAATTAATCTTGAATCAAGGGATATGGAATTTTCAAAACATAATACAAATTTCATAAGAGTTAGGATTCATCAATAATAAATAATAACACATGATAACATTGAAAATGCACTATACATGGATTTTTGTTTTATAAATATGTATTTACCGTCATTTCATTAGTCATGGTTCACAGAGACGAATATCATAGTCAATAATGTCCTCTTGTGGGCTAGTTTCACTCCTTATTCCATCACTTACTTATTCATGGTTCACTATTAACACTCTAACAGTAGAAAACACCCCTTACCAGTACGGGTTCGCTATATATATTATTCCATATTATCTATTTTGATATCATTCAATACACAATTTGTTGGAGGCCTAAATAATTTTGGGCCAACCCTTCACATAAATAAAAACATAAATTTTTATCTATAATATCATAAACATTGACCCATTAATCATATTACAACTCATGGAAAGGAAATGTGATTCATAAACATTCTATCATTTCCTCATATGATAACCCCTGGAAATTAATATGTTTTTATAACGATTTCATCAAAGAAAAATTAACCCCCAGGAATGAAACAAGTTCTGTACAATATTCCAAAAATAATACTCAGAATAATCCATGTAGAAAAACAAATTATGGTATCATATGTCCATATATCAAGATAAAGATAAATATTATTATAGTTTATTTACATATATGAATAATACCTTTGGAATTGTATTAGGTCATTTCATAAAAATAGGGGAAATATTGTTTTCTTTCAATATAATTAAAAACTAAAAAATACTACAATTTTAGGAATAAATATTTTGTTCAAATTAACCATAGACACTTATTGATAAGGAATAAATTAAAATAATAGGTTTCATGGTGGGAATAGACAATCATTTATTAAATTTTAAAAACATTACTTTTATACTCATGGTAAAAATAAAAAGCACCACATTCAAAAAATAAAATAATGATTAAATTAAAAACCATAAAAGGGATTTAAAATATTGTTATAAATGTTTTTAAATAAAAATTTGATTAAGGAGAAGAATATTATTGAAACAATTTAATGAACATGAACATGAAAGAAAAGGATAATTGACTAAAGGGGAAATTAGGTCAGTTTTTCATAAAAGAATTTTATTAACCTTTTTATGCAACAATGAGATGAAAATAGTTATATTACATGAAAATTATTGTAATAAACAAAGGAGAATAAAATATATTATATTTAAATTATAATAATCATATAGTTTACCTCAGTTTTAATTTATCATAAACACTCTAGAAAAGAAAAGATATTATAACATAAACCCTTACCTATAGTCTCACCATTCCTTATACTTGGTCATGACTAGTATATTATAAATATATACTTATATATTATTAATATATATAAAATATAAATTCATATCATACTATGTATAATTACTTTGTAATTTTAAATTATAAATTTATTAAAAAAATATTCATTTAAATAAACATTTGATTAATAACTAGTCTATTTTTTCAACATGTTTCTATTTTATAGTTCTAGTCCATGAATCCCAATCATTGTTTCATAGTATACATAAACTTTATCATGTAATATGTATCATATTTATTCATTACATACACTTTTATAACCATTAATATAATTATATTATAATAAATGAATTGCATTAAATGGTGGTAGTATACACACACAAGTGATGTTTTTCTAATTTTGATAGATAGAAGGATACAACGTTGATTTTTTTCCTTTTTTTAAACATAACCATATTAAAAAAATTATAATATATATTAATTACATATATATCTATAACCATCCATGTATAAATGGAATGAAACAATAATTACAACACTTCATGGCGGTGGTAGTTCACATGTACACAGAAGAAACATTATAATTTTCCTGTATATGGGAAGAAGATAGAAAAAAGATATACCATTAACATAAAATAACATCCAAAATTTAATATACTAATCAAAAAAATTTATGATGGTTCTATATAAATTGAATGAGGTTCATGTAGAACGAATCACAAACAAAATTTGTTAGAATATATACCTCTTCTTCGGGTATCCTCCTTTCAAAATCTCCTTAAGGATTATTGTATGGGTATTTTTGGAAGAAAAAAATATCAGGTTTATAGATAAAAATGTTTTGAGATCATTTTTTAGATCATTTTTTATCTTTAATTCAATTTTTTTAATAAGAGAATATATGATGTTCCCTTTTATAAGACAGGTCAGCAGAAAACTTATAAATACATCAAAAATTATTATAATATATATCTCCTATCAACTGAAGTGGTTTTAAAATAAAAAATAATACAATATAATAGATATTTTGTTCAAAACCTTTGAACTAATGAAATTAATCGATGTTTTATATGATATTTTAAACCATAAACCTTTTCTCAACCAATCATAAAATCATTTTAACCCTTATTATGGTAACATGATTTTCACCATTGTAACCATTCCCTATAGAAAAAAAATTAACATGAAAATATTACATAATACATATTATAATAATTCGAAATATTTAATCCATTTTACATGATTCAAATTTTAGTTTTGAAAAAAATAATTTTCAAATAATTATACAAATATCAATGAAAATTGTTAAAACAAAATTTAAATCTTAAAACTGGATTAATTTTTATTTTATCTCCTATAAAAATATTAAATTAATGTCAAAATATTCCAGTGAATATATTATTTACGACTTGATAATAATTATTTAAAAATACTAATTCATTCAATTTTTATGGAAAATCACATTGAAAACAACTATAATAGTTTTATGAAAAATGTATCTTTTTACCATCATATATTTTTATTTTCATTTATAAAAAATTAATATCCAATTAATGAATTTTATATATATTTAAAAATAATTCATAATTTATTTGGTCATATTAATAAATTTAAATTCAACGACTATATTATAAAAAATAAAATTTAATGATAATATTTCTATAGTGTATAGAGGTTCATAAAAACTCAATATTGCTTGTATAGATTTCTATGAATGAAATATAACTTATTTAAAGAGAAATAAACTCTAAAATAAAATTCTTCTAGATTTTTAAACATCTAGGAAACTATTAAAAACATTTAAAGAATGAAACTTCATTTTGATAAAAATAAATGATTCCCTATATATAAAAAAATATTCCAATAATGATTTCATATATAAATGTGTGAAGTATAATGAACTCTCCAAATAACAGATGTTAATAAATAATATTCTGAAATAAAAAACACACCTCTATCAAATACAACTGATCTTAGACTTTCACAGTCAACACCAAGGGAAATGGATGTCAATAAAACATAATTCACAATGATTTTTCTATGATAAATATATTAGCGAAGTCAAAATATCCAATTAAATAAAATAATTATCTAAGGTAGAATAGTGGAATATGATACCTTATATGATATGTGGTCTTCCTAGGGCAAGTGAATCACCTCTACATCAATTCCCTTGATGATGTTCACAACCTAACACATGAAAATATAATTTTCTTTAGAATAAATAATATATAATTGTTTTCATAAACCTAATTCATTAACCCATTATTTTCTAATATCATTAGGACCCTATTGATGTAGATATGACCTCATAGATATCTTCTATATAAGCTACATTTGAAACTGATCAGTTTCACCTATACTATCTTATAAGGATGGTCACACGCTGTAACAACTGATTATATGTCACCATAAAAAAATATAAACTTGTTATAAATAACTTATTATGATTACATGAACTACCATATCTAAATAAATGATATAAGGAAGAATCAAAATAACAAAAAACTATCCAAAATATTAATTGGGAAAAATGAGCATTATAACCTCAAGAAGTTGTGATAACTTCCCATAAGAGAGAACACAATTTATGTTTTAATATTTTCAAATTATCGCATATCTCATGATTTCCTCAAGATATAATTTTTGTTTGAAATTTATAATTTTCATTAATGGATTCATAAAAACAGTCTAATAAAAATTTAATTTCATTTCCTTATCATCAGGGAGAAGATTAGGACAATAAATATATGATTCATGCACTAAACCTTGGATATTCTCAATATAGACCCCCCTTGTCCATTGTTTTTTCACATGATCTTGTAAAATAAAAAAAAATTATTTCAAAACCACTATTTTGGAAAATCGGAAACAACACAATGTCATAAAAGTAAATCATTTACATAGAATTAAATCAAAAAATCCTTAAACACAAGGATGAGGTAATTAGAACTACTAACTCTATATAATACCCATTTTAGTGTAGTTACCTTAGTTTCATGCAATTCATTTATTATTTCTTCAAAATGATGGCCGTAATTCTCCAAATTCTGATTATATTCTTGTATATTGATCTTCTTTTGGATTAATTGTTCTTCAATGGGATCTTTTTTTGATCTATACCCATTGATTCGCATTAATTCCAACATGAATCATTCATTCATATATTCAGTTATCCTAATTATTTGTAGAAATTATATGGAATGATCATTTAGTAATTTCTTCATTAATCTAGATAAAGAGATCCATACATTTTTCTTTTTCTTTTTCCACAATTTTACACAGTCTCTACAAGTCATTGATAGGAATTGTTTCTTGAAACATGATGTTATTGGAAAATATGTATTCTCTTGTTCATTATAAACCAAAACCCCTACAAAATGATATACCTTCTCAATATTAATGATCTTATTGTGATTATACTCAAGAATATTTACTTTACATTTGGATGTCTTGTTGTCCCCTCCATTTTTAACTTGCATTATCTCTATTAGATTAGCCAAGTAAGAATTGTCCGGATACCCTTTGGATTATCCCCTTAAGCTCTATATGAATCCATGAGTCTCTATTTTATCCCTACCCATTATTTCACATTATTCTATAAATACATATACCATCCATGCACATAATAACTTCTACTAAAAAATGACTACATGTTTTTTCATTGGTCATGTGACTATCCATATCGCCATCTTAGACCGGTAATGAATATATTTCAGGGAAACCGTCCACTAAATCAAAATGATTCATGGAACCATTAATAGTACATTTACATACATAAATTATTGTCTTCCATCCTTCCTAATTTGAATCCTGAACCACTGGTTTAACAAATTCTGGAAAACAGATCAATATCTAGGTCGAGCCAGTGGAGTCCCACTGGTTAGAAGACTCCCACATTGGAGCCACTCCTTCCTACACTTGAATCACAATATTCCCATTCACTATGATCTAAATCAGTATAATAATATCCCATATAAAATTCCCATAAAATATCATGGACCTTCTTTAAATAATTTTTAGCATCCAAGACATGCTTCAAATAGTCATTGATTTTCACAAGTTTTGGTTGAGTATCCTTGATTTTTTCCTTTTATTGGGTGATGGAAAAGTGTCCCATCTCACCGGTTCCTATGTCTTATTATTCATGATATTTGAAATATTTATCAGAATCCATGAATATCAATCCATCCTTCCCCACGAACATCATTGGATGATCCACACATAGGGGATCAATCCATGAGTTACTAGATGATGTCTACCGACATTATTGAGATTCATGGCTTGGGAATCAAGATTTTGAAGAAATGGAATCCCATCATTCTTAGAATATGTTTTTCTTTCCAATTTAGATCACCTTGAGAATCAACGTAAATAAAAGATATTGGTATATGGGATCCATAAACTTCCACCCAAAGTCTTAGCAAAATTTGGTAGCAAACATCATGAGTTCGTTGATCAGAGTAGAGAAAATGTCTCACCATGTTGCTAATAACATGAAGGATCACTAGGTTCTGAAAAGATGGATGTAGATTGGGAATGTAAATCCTTATCATGGGAATGGGAATATCAACCTTCAAATAAAATTAAAATTGACACATAAATAGGGAAAAACAATAATATGAAAAAACATATGAATATCATTCCCAGTAGAATATTTAGTCTTCTTCTGCCAAAAATCGTATCAAGATATTCATCTGGTCTGGTAGCCCTAAAATTTCTGATCATAAAATTTTCATGGAGAGAATAAAAATCTATTAAAGTCATCCCTAGAGGGTATTTTATTACAAAATATTCCCACTTGAAAAAATCCAACAATGCCAAAGTGAACGTTAACTCAAGGGTAGATATTAGAAATTAAAGAACACCATCCATACATAACTCAGCTTTAGGGAAAATTTATTTTTAGGGAGAATCTAGGAGTAGAGACCGATTGGTGGGAAAATTAAAAAGATTACCATGAGGTGGTGGAGGAGGTGGGGGAAACCCTCCTCCCCACCTCATCCAAAAAGGATGAAGGAAGGGAGATGGAGGAATGGTCATGTCACCTACACCAATTGTAGGGAGAGGTGGAGCGGAGCGAGTATGGAGAAAATAACACCATCATATAGACTACCATAAATATCATAGATAAAAAATCAACTTATAATTGAATCTAAAACGGATCACATGATACATTAGATTCCTCATGATCACCTAAAAAAGAATCCACCATTTTCTGGAAACACATATCAAATAGTTAATAGATAGTGGAATAAAATTTATATATCACACAAAAATTATATATTAGAAAATCAGTAGATTATATTTAAACATCTCAATAATTTTATCTAAGATAGTTCCCACATAATTTGAAAATATCATCCATTTAAATTAACTAAAGGCCTTCACGTATGAAAATTCCTCTTTATGATTATCCAATGTATGATCACTTGAAGCATCACACTAATCCTCAAAAACATGAACCACATTAGGCCACCTTCAATCATATATCTCATAAACACATATTAGAGACTTCGATGTTATGATATATAATCATTTATGGTATTTAATTAATTTCATTTTAATTTTTTGTAAAAAAACTATAATCTAGACATATGAAAAAAAAGTATACTATATTTAGAACACATTGGTCTCTACCATTCAATTTATATAATATTTATTTAGTATTGTTAGTAGGTTTATGGATAATTCATTAGATCAATGGGCCAATGTTTCCATCCTAGTATATCTACAGTTTTTATGTCATATACTATGTTGGAATGTTATTATTCACTAACAAATCCAATGAATTTATTTATGATTTCATAAATAAAATCACTATATAGATAGTAAAACTACCACTAATACTATTCATTCACAAACTTCATCCCTCAAAACCCCTCTTTTGGTATTAGTTAAGAATGGAGTGGACCCTAATGCACATTTCCATTAGGACATCAGTCAGAAATAAGTGTTGATGGTATAAATATTTTAATGTGGGTGGTGTTAACATCATAAATCCTAGAAAAAATTAAAATAATCCTACAATCCACTTTATTAAATAAAACAACCATAATTCTTTCAATGTATGTTTTTTATATAGAATAACATTCCAAATTTTCCCCACTATAAAGATAATTTATTTTTGGATTTATTTCTTATATTGGACCTTTTAAGGATTCCTAAGGAATTTATGGAGGTCACTGGTGTGTTCTGGGATTCCTTGGGACATAAACCTAAAAAGTTTAGTGAAACAAATTTGGATGCATTGTTAAAAGAAACTGGGTAGACCAGTATGCATGGATTATCTAACCATGTGGGAATGTGGTAGAAGGGAGAAGGGGTTTTCATGGTTTTCTAAAACTATTCAGGTTAGGGTACCTACCCACACAAGACAAATATTCATTTATAAAACTATTTTCTACATGGTTTATGCACAGTTAACCAAAACATTCCCCTAATCCATACATGGTTCCTTCTTAAGTATAATTTGATGCACGGTTGGTGCACTGTTCAACCAACTGTGTGACTATACTGTGTAACCATGTATTTAAAGTGGAAAGGACATCTATATCAATGAAATATTATAAATCATCTTACCCTCTATTTTTTCTCCTCCAGTGGACATCCCCTTCTTGTGAGTTGCCCAGCATCACCTCTTAGGTATTTTTGGTTACACCATCCTACCATATCCAAATATTTCATCACCGGGTGAGTTGGAAGGACTCAGGTATAATCTGAAGCCCCATCTATAAGGCCCCAACCTTAAACCTTACTTAATATTGAATTAAATGAATAATTCAGATTGAGGATCTTTTCAGGTTTAGAGTTGTAGAGAATTAGAACATAACTATTACATCTCAAAAGATTTACAAAGTAGACACTTCTACCAAGTTTCCATAGAATAAAAAAACTCTTAAAAAGAAACATGTATAGTTCCATGTTTTATATAGCATGACTTTCCCTTGATCCCATCCTTGACCCTATTCCACATTAAGTCCTGTGAAAAAAATTTCAAAAAAAACTTGGGGTGATCATAAAAAGCTCAGTAAGGGATACACAAAGAATAAAAACTGTTAGTTTATCAAAAAAAAAGTAAACCATGTATACTTTATCAAAGTAATACTTTTCACCTTTATGAATTAGTAAAAACTCTTCACTGAATAAAAGATCATTGCTTACCCTTTGTAACCAAAATATTACCATAAAACCCATATAAAGAACATATAACATATAAAGGTAACTTGGGACATAAACATACTTAAGTGGAATAACCATACGGTCTACTTCCACACAGATCACTTAATGGAATAGCCATACGGCCAACCTCCATACATACTTAATGGAATAGCCATACGACCGACTTCCATACCCAATGCATTGGAGGTTATAACGTAACAACCCGTCCTAGTATTCACGGCACCACCCGTCATATTGTTTATCACGTAACCACCCGTCAAATTTCTATGTACCATTATAAAATCATAAGACATAAAACAAATAAAATGTAAAGAAAACATTTACACACTTTGATCACAATATATGACATAAATATATTGACATAAAAAATCCATTATAAAAACCATTTTCAATACCAGAATACATAAAAGATTATATGGTATTTATTTCATTTAAAAAAACATTACGGATTGTTCAGGAAGCCAAAGACCAAATAATACTCGCGGCGGCGGAAAAGGTCATTTTCACCGCGTACATTAAAAGAAACATTCCTTTTTGTCGTTTTGTAAAACGCTTCGTAGAAAAAGATTCCTTCTGTATAAAAGTAAAAGTCAAAGGGGTTTATACACCGTATAAAAGAATGTTGTGTATAAAACGAAATATGCCTCTATGAGAGGAGATTGTGACGAAGTCCCTTACCTCGGGTCTGACTTGACTCGATCGTTCTTTAATGTCCTGAATAATAAACTTGAGTTAATTTACACTTTATTAAGTACCTTATTCAAGTTCATTGTTACTTTTATATCACTTATTATCATTTTATAAACATTATGTAATCATTTAAGTTAATAATGTTTGTTTTGTCGATACTTGGTTCTTCAGTCGAAAATGGACTTCTTACAATTACATGTTGTTCGTGTGGTCAAATGTTCTTTATATCCAAAATGAAATTCCTAATATGGATATCATATATATAATATATATAGAATATACATGTATTTATAATTTCACATAATCATTTAGAGGTAAGAAATGAAATGCACCGTTCATGGAGACGGTAAGCCGTACGTATGCATTAACGCTACTTTCATTTCTATGTCATATTAATGGAATTAAAACTAAATGAGAGATATTTATATTTTAATTCCATAATTATATTAATCATTTAGATGTAACATAAATCATATATATCCATTATATATATGTACTTATAATAGTACATTACATTTGAGGATAAGAAATGAAATGTACCGTTCATGGAGACGGTAAGTAGTACGTACGCAAAAACACTACTTTCCTTTCTATCTCAAACATTAATGGAAAGAAATAATAATGATATAGAGTTATATTATAATTCCAGTATAACATCATATATATTATCTTTAAATCCATCCTTTATACGTCCCACATATGGCATTAACGATTCACATCAATTTGAGGGGGCGGTAGTCCGCACTTCCTAAAATGAAATTATCATGTTTACCCACAATGGAAACCATAAAGGTAAACCAAAAATGAAAAATAAAGAAGAATAATTAAAACATATACATAATATATATCATATATAAATAGAGTGACATCTTAATGGCCACCATTAAAGGTGTTTAAAAGAAGATTGAACAATCATCGTTTTGTGAGGCAGAAATTCGCCAACCACAGAAATATTATGTTCTTTAACTATTAGATGTATATGTTGGTAAGTATAGATTGAAATCTTCTTATAAAAAAATCCTAGTATATTTAAGATAATGGATTTCTTACAAAAGAAATGAATAAAAATATTTTAGGGGGTTGGAGAAGAAAAATAAAACAAAAGAACACAAGTGAAGACATCACCTTAAAATCGGGTAACTCTCTTAGATTTGAGCACAAAGGCTTCCTTGGAAAGACTTCTGCCCAAAGTGAGGCTTCAAGGAGTAAGAGAGGGATTTGGAGAGACAAAATGGGCAGGGTTTTGGCTAGCCAAAGGCTTTGTAAGTGTGGGTAAAGAGGTAGAGGTGGGGGCCTTTTATAAGGGGATAAGAGGGGCACTCTTGGAATGTAAAGAAATGTTACTTAATTTTAGAATGAGTTTCGGATTTTAATGGTCCCACATTGATGTTTTTCAAGGATAAGGTGATAAGGGTTCTAAATCCACCCATACAATAGGTTTTGGACATGTGTAGGTCTTAGAGTTTACACTATCATTTCATTTTATTTAAATCCTTTATTAATGATGTAATCGTTGCATCATCATGATGTCATAAATAATTTAATTTATTTAATTTAAAAAAATTATAAAAAACATATCATGATGTAGGAAATCGTTTTAGATTTCTAATTAATATTTATAGTAAAAAATATGACTTTTATAACCCCATGTAAAAATTGTTTTAGTAAAACAACTCATGTTTGTGACATTTTTATGTTAACATTAAATAAAAGGTATTAATGTCATTTTCCAACTAAAGTGGCTCCATGGGGTCCCCAAGTTTACCCATGGATTGTCCTGGTCGGCCATGACACATCCAATGAGGTTAGGAAATGTTTCAAGTTCATTTCATATTCTTAAAACATTATTTTTACCTTAAGCTACACTAATTACCTCTAATCGCGATTAAAAATTTATAAGTTACTATTCACCAAAAAATTATTTTAATCCCATTGAACCACATTTTACTTCTTAATGACAACCATGTATGTCGAATTTTTTAAATTCAAAACACATAGGTGGTAAAATTTCATTTAAACAAAAAATCAGTTGTTTTTATGTACCACTTAGTGGTTTCACTATTCATCCAAAATTGAAGTTTTTCAGAAAAATACCAAAACTTCACCCTAAGCTATATTTGATATTACGAATTCAAAAATGAAGTCCATTTTACAAAATTAAAGACATATAAGATTCACTATTTAATTTAATAATTAATTCCTGCTGTCAGAGCAAATAGCGTGTTTTTGTGAAACAATAAGTATCAAAAGATTGACCCTAGTTTAATTCCTATTTCAAAGTGAAATTAATTCCAAAGACCACAATTGGATTTAATGGTTAAAATATATTATAATTTCACTTTAAAACCAATTAAAATAATAATCTAATCATATAAATAAATTAGATTAAAAAGAGGTTTTGAATTAAAATACAACATTGACACTATTCATTAAAAAATGAACTTTATCGGAAAAATACCAAAAATTTACACAAACTAAATTTTGCTGTCCCGTTTCTAAAGAAGAGTTTTATTTGGTCCAATAGAATGTATAAGAGTGGAAAAAACGATATTTAATGAAGGTTCACCATCAAAAGGCGATAAGTGATCCTTTAGTGAAAATTAGGGTATATTTGCCTAAAATTGAATTCTTTCCGTATTTTAAGCCTTTTCTTTTATTAGATAATAGTAAAAACATTTAAAAAACATATATAATCATATTTTAGTTATTTCTATCCATTCTCGCCAATACAACGGCTACATGTTAACTACCATTTAAAATAATATTATTATATTACTAGTGTGCAACGTAAGTTTTCAAAAAAACTCATCGTTGTGTATCGAGTACGCTATCGAACATAGCAACCCATTTTAAGTAAAATTAATATTTAATTCACAAATATTAATAAATATGAAAATTTATTATTCTTTGTTTACCTGGGATGTTACATCCTTCCCCCTTTTGGGAATTGCATCCTCGCAATTTTATTCACTTATCAAAATAAGTGGGTGTATTTATCTCTCATAGCATTTTCAGATTCCCACATTGCCTCTTCAACCATATGGTTTTTCCACAAAACCCTTACCAGGTGAATTACCTTATTTCTCAACACTTGCTCTCTTCGTTCAAGAATCTGGACTAGTTGTTCTTCATAACATAGGTTCTCTTCCAGCTGAACTACCTCTAGACTCAAAACATGAGATAGATCTGGCATATACTTCCTCAACATCAAAACATGAAAAACATTGTGTACCTGAGATAAACTCAGAGGTAAAGCCACTCTATATGCAAATGATCCAACTCTCTCCAGAAATTCATATGGTCCAATGAACCTTGGACTCAGCTTCCCTTTCTTACCAAATCGCATCACACTTTTCCATGGAGAAACCTTGAGAAAAACATGAACACCTACCTCAAAAGATAGATCCTTCCTCCAGTTATCTGCATAACTCTTCTGCCTGCTCTGAGCTGTTCTCATGTGTTTCTGAATCAACTGAAGTTTTTCTGCCATCTCTTCTACCAATTCTGGTCCCATTAGCTTCCTTTCACCCACTTCATCCAAAAATGATGGAGTTCGACACCGCTTCCCATATAATTCCTCAAATGGTGCCATCTGTATACTGGAATGAAAACTGTTATTATAAGAAATCTCAACCAAAGAAAGATGTTGGTCCCAACTTCCCTGATAATCCATCGAACAAGCTCGTAGCATATCCTACAATGTCTGAATTGTTCGTTCTGACTGCCCATCTGATTGAGGATGAAAAGCTGAACTAAAATTTAATTCAGTACCCAATGACTTCTGAAGGCCTTTCCAAAATTTAGAAGTGAACCTGGGATCATGGTCAGATATAATGGAGAGGGGAACTTCATGTAACCTAACTATCTCTTTAAGATACAAATGGAAAAGTTGATCTAGGAAAAAGTATCTCTTATAGCATGGAAAGGAGAATATTTAGTCAAGAGATCAATAATAACCCAGATTGCATTATTACATTGGGGGGTCTTCGGCAATACCACAACAAAGTCCATGGATATATTTTCCCATTTCCACTCTGGCACTGGTAAAGGCTGAAGCATCCCTTTCGGTAACTGTCGCTCGGCTTTAACCTGCTGTCATGTCAAACAATTCACAGTAAAATCAGCAATATCTCTTTTCATTCCATCCCACCAGTAATTCTCCCGCATATCTCTATACATCTTAGTACTGCCAGGATGAACTGAAAATGGGGAACTATGAGCCTCACATAACAACTCATTCTTCAGCTGTGAATCACTAGGGATACATAATCTCTTCCCAAATTTCAAAACACAATCATTATCAATGTTGAATTCAGGAAACTTACCCTTCTGAACCAGCTCTACCTTTTTCTGCAACTCACTTTCTTGCTTCTGTGCTTGCTTGATTCTGTCTGATAGAGAAGATTTCACTGATACCTGAAACAAAACAGAAGAACATTGATCACCAACCACTCTATGCCAAAGTTCATCAAATCAAAAACCAAAGGATCTCGTTCCAAACACAACATTTTTAATGAAGCATTACTTTTTCGACTCAAAGCATCAGCCACTTTATTTGCTTTTCCCGGACGGTAATGAATTGTACATTCATAATCCTTGATTAATTACAGCCATCTCCTCTGTCTCATGTTCAATTCTTTCTGAGTGAATATATACTTTAAACTTTTTGATCAGTATATATTTCACACTTTACTCCATACAAATGATTCCTCTAAATTTTTAGAGCAAAAAAAAGGAGCTAATTCCAAATCATGTGTAGGGTAATTTACCTCATGAGTTTTCAATTGACGTGAACCATATGCAATTACCTGATCATTCTGCATAAGGATATAGCCAAGTCCCTTCAACAAAGAATCACTATATATAACAAACTCACCATTCCTGGAAGGAAGTTCTAAAACTAGAGCATTCACCAATCTTCTTTTCAACTCCTGAAAACAATCATCACATTCTTTTGTCCAAATGAACTTAACAACCTTCCGATTTAGCTTAGTCATTGGACTAGATAACCGTGAAAAATTTTCAACAACCCTTCGGTAGTAACCTGCCAAACCAAGAAAACTACAGATCTCAGTTACATTTGTGGGTCTTGGACATTCTTCAAAAACTTTTGTTTTAGAAGGATCAACAGTAATGCCATCTTTTGAAACAATGTGACCCAGGAAAAAAAAATTTGTAACCAAAACTCACACTTGCTAAATTTTCCATATAGTTTCTTTTCTTTTAAGGTTTGCAAGATAACCCTTAAATGACTTTCATTCTCCTCTTTTCTTTTAGGAAAAACCAAAATATCATCAATAAAAAGAAGAAACATTTTTCTCCTGACTCAACTGAGCCATCACTGCAACAAACTGTTTAGTTTTGATTCTCACCATCTCAGGATACTGAATTGAAAGGTCATTTCCCTCTGTAAGCCTTCCCAGAAAAGCTGTTATGTTTCCTCTATGAAAAACCATTCTTAACACAAAAATATATTAGGCGAAGCAACATGGTAATCTTTAAATGCTATATCATTTTAATCGTAACATAAATTATCTTATAATTTTACACTTTTCTAACTCCTAAAGTTGTCTAAAACGACCTCTGATACCAACTATAATGCTCCGGCCTTAAAACTTACTTAATATTGAATTAAATGAATAATTCACATTGAGTATCTTTTCAGGTTTAGAGTTTTAGAGAATTAGAACATAACAATTACATCTCAAAAGATTTACAAAGTAGACACTTCTACCAAGTTTCCATAGAATAAAAAAACTCTTAAAAAGAAACATTTCTATTTCCATGTTTTATATAGCATGAATTTTCCTTGATCCCATCTATGACCCTATTCTACATTAATTCCTGTGAAAAAAATTTCAAAAATACATGGGGTGAGCATAAAAATCTCAGTAAGGGATACACAAAGAATAAAAACTGTTAGTTTATCAAAACAAAAAGTAAACCATGTATACTTTATCAATGTAATACTTTTCACCTTTATGAAGTAGTAAAAACTATTCACTGAATAAAAGATCATTACTTACCATTTTGTAACCAAAATATTACCATAAAACACATATAAAGAACACATAACATATAAAGGTAACTTGGGACATAAACATACATAAGTGGAATAACCATACGATCGACTTCCACACATATCACTTAATGGAATAGCCATACAGACAACTTCCATACATACTTAATGGAATAGCCATACGGCCAACTTCCATACCCAATGCATTGGAGGTTATAACGTAACCACCCATCCTAGTATTCATGGCACCACCCTTCATATGGTTTATCACGTAACCACCCATCAAATGTACCAGTACCATTATAAAATCACAAGACATAAAAAAATATAATGGAAAGAAAACATTTACACACTTTGATCACAATATATGACATAAATATATTGACATAACAAATCCATTATAAAAACCAGTTTCAATACCAGAATACATAAAAGATTATATGGTATTTATTTCATTTAACAAACATTACGGCTTGTTCTGGAAGCCAAAGACCAAATAATACTCACGGCGGCAGAAAAGGTCGTTGTGACCGCGTACGTTAAAAGAAACATTCCTTTTTGTCGTTTTGTAAAACTCTTCATAGAAAAAGATACATTTTGTATAAAAGTAAAATTCAAAGTGGTTTATACACCGTATAAAAGAATGTTGTGTATAAAATGAAATATGCCTCAATGAGAGGAGATTGAGACGAAGTCCCTTACCTCGGGTCCGACTTGACTTGATCGTTCTTTAATGTCCTGAATAATATACGTGAGTTAATTTCTACTTGCATAAGAACCTTCTTCAAGTTCAGTATTACTTTTATATCACTTATTATCATGTTATAAACATTATGTAATCATTTAAGTTAATAATGTTTGTTTTGTCGATACTTGGTTCATCAGTCGAAAATGGACTTCTTATAATTACATGTTGTTCATGTGGTCAATGGTTCTTTATATCCAAAATGACATTCCTGATTTGGATATCATATATATCATACATATCTAGCATATATATGTATTTATAATATCACATAATCATTTAGAGGTAAGAAATGAAATGCACCGTTCATGGAGACAGCAAGTTGTACGTACACATTAACGCTACTTTCATTTCTATGTCATATTAATTGAATTAAAAATAAATGAGAGATATTTATATTTTAATTCCAGAATTATATTAATCATTTATATGTAACATACATAATATATATCCATTATATATATGTACTTATAATAGTACATTACATTTGAGGATAAGAAATGAAATGTACCGTTCATGGAGATGGTAAGTTGTACGTACGCATGAACGCTACTTTCATTTCTATCTCATAAATTAATGGAATGAAATAATAATGATATAGAGGTATATTATAAATCCAGTATAACATAACATATAATAACTTTAAATCCATCCTTTATATGTCCCACATATGGCATTAACGATTCACATCACTTTGAGGGGGAGGTAGTCTGCACTTTCTAAAATGAAATTATCGTGTTTACCCACAATGGAAACCATAAAGTTAAACCACAAATGAAAAATATTGAATCATAAGGAAAACATAAACATAATATATATCATATATAAATATAGTGACATCTTAATTCCCACCATTAATGGTGTTTAAAAGAATATTGAACAATCATCATTTTGTGAGGCAGAAATTCGCCAACCACAGAAATAGTATGTTCTTTAACCATTAGATGTATATGTGTGTAAGTGTAGCTCAAAATCATCTTATAAAAACATCCTAGTATATTGAAGATACTAGTGTTGTTAAAAAATAAATGAATAAAAAGAGTTTAGGGGGTTGAGGAAGAAAAATGAAACAAAAGAACACAAGTGAAGACATCACCTTAAAATCGGGTAACTCTCTTAGATTTGAGCTCAAAGGCTTCCTTGGGAAGACTTCTTCCAAACATGAGGCTTAAAGGAGTAATATAGGGATGTGGAGAGACAAAATGGGAAGGTGTTGGCCGAGCCAAAGGCTTTGGATGTGTGGGTAAATAGGTAGAGGTGGGGGCCTTTTAGAAGAGGAGAGGAGGGGCACTCTTGGAAAGTAAAGAAATGTTACTTTATTTTAGAATGTGTTTCAGATTTTAGTGGTATCACATTGATGTGTTTCAAGGATAAGGTGATAAGGGTTCGAAATCCACCCATACAATAGTTTTTGGACATGTGTAGGTCATAGAATTTACACTATCATTTCATTTTATTTAAATCTGTTATTAATGAGGTAATCGTTTTATCATCATGATGTCATAAATAATTTAATTTATTTAATGTCTAAAAATTAAACAAAACATATCATGATGTAGGAAATCGTTTTAGATTTCTAATGAATATTTATAGTCAAAAATATGACTTTTATAACCCCATGTAAAAATTGTTTTAGTAAAACAACTCATGTTTGTGACATTTTTATTTTAACATTAAATAAAAAGGTATTAATGACATTTTCCAACTAAAGTGGCTCCATGGGGTCCCCAAGTTGACCCATGGATTGTCTTGGTCGTCCATGACACATCCAATGAGGTTAGGACATGTGTCATGTTCATTTCATATTATTAAAACATTATTTTTACCTTAAGCTACACTAATTACCTCTAATCGCGATTAAAACATTATAAGTTACTATTTACCAAAAAATTATTTTAATCCCATTGAACAAAATTTTACTTCATAATGACACCCATGTATGTTGGATTTTTTAAATTCAAAACATAGAGGTGGTAAAATTTCATTTAAACAAAAAATCAGTTTTTTTTATGTACCACTTAGTGGTTTCACTATTCATCAAAAATTGAAGTTTTTCAGAAAAATACCAAAACATCACCCTAAGCTATATTTGATATTCCGAATTCAAAAATGAATTAAATTTTAAAAAAATAAAAACATATAAGGTTCACTAATTAATTTAATAATTAATTCCCGTTTTCAGAGAAAATCACGTGTTTTTATGAAACAATAAGTATCAAAAGATTGACCCAAGTTTAAGTCCGATTTCAAAGTGAAATTAATTCCAACGACCACTATTGGATTTAATTGTAAAAATATATTCTAATTTCACTTCAAAACCAATTCAAATGAAAATCTAATCATATAAATAAATTAGATTAAAAAGAGGTTTTGAATTAAAATACAACATTTACACTATTCATTAAAAAAATGAACTTTATCGGAAAAATACCAAAAATTTACACAAAGTAAATTTTGTTGTCCCGATTCTAAAGAAGAGTTTTATTTAGTCCAATAGAATGTATAAGAGTGAAAAAAAAACTATATTTAATGACGGTTCGCCATCAAAAGGCGATAAGTGAACCTTTAGTGAAAATTAGGGTATATATGCCAAAAATTGAATTCTTTCCGTATTTTAAGCCTTTATCTTTTATTAGATTAATGTAAAAACATTTAAAACACATATATAATCATATTTTAGTTATTTCTATCCATTCTCTCCAATACAATGGCTACATGTTAACTACCATTTAAAATAATATTATTATATTACTAGTGCGCAACGTATGTTTTCAAAGAAACTCATCGTTGCGTATCGAGTATGCTATCGAACATAAAAACCCCTTTTAAGAAAAATTAATATTTAATTCGCAAATATTAATAAATATGAAAATTTATTATTCTCTGTTTACCTGGATGTTACATCCTTCCCCCTTTTGGGAATTGTGTCCTCGCAATTTTATTCACTTATCAAAATAAGTGGGTGTATTTATCTCTCATAGAATTTTCAGATTCCCACATTGCCTCTTCAACCATATGGTTTTTCTACAAAACCTTTACCTGGTGAATTACCTTATTTCGCAACACTTGCACTCTTTGGTCAAAAATCTGGACTGGTTTTCTTCATAAGATAGGTCCTCTTCCAGCTGAACTACCTCTGGACTCAAAACATGAGATGGATTTGGCATATACTTCCTCAACATCGAAACATGAAAAACATTGTGTACCTGAGATAAACTCAGAGGTAAAGCCACCCTATATGGAACTGATATAACTCTATCCAGAAATTCATATATTCCAATGAACCTTGGACTCAGCTTTCCTTTCTTACCAAATCGCATCACACTTTTCCATGGAGAAACCTTGAGAAAAACATGAATACCTACCTCGAAAGATAGATCCTTCCTCCGGTTATCCGCATAACTCTTCTTCCTGCTCTGAGCTATTCCCATGTGTTTCTGAATCAACTGAACTTTTTCTGCCATCTATTCTACCAATTCTGGTCCCATCAGCTTCCTTTCACGCACTTCATCCCAAAATGATGGAGTTCGACACCGCTTCCCATATAATGCCTCAAATGGTTCCATCTGTATACTAGAATGAAAACTGTTATTATATTAAAACTCAACCAAAGAAAGATGTTGGTCCCAACTTCCCTGATAATCCATCGAACAAGCTCGTAGCATATCCTCTAAGGTCTGAATTGTTCGTTCTGACTGCCCATCTAATTGAGGATGAAAAGCTGAACTAAAATTTAATTCAGTACCCAACGAATTATGAAGGCCTTTCCAAAAGTTAGAAGTGAACCTGGGATCACGGTCAGATACAATGGAGAGGGGGACTTCATGTAACCTGACTATCTCTTTAAGATACAAATTTGAAAGTTGATCTAGGAAAAAGTATCTCTTATATCAAGGAAATGAATAGATTTAGTCAAGCGATAAACAATAACCCAGATTTCATTATTACCTCGAGGGGTTTTCGGAAATACCACAACAAAGTCCATGGAAATATTTTCCCATTTCCACTCTGGCACTGGTAAAGGCTGAAGCATCCCATTCGATAACCGTCGCTCTGCTTTAACCTGCTGACATGTCAAACACTTCGCAGTAAAATCAGAAATTTCTCTTTTCATTCCATCCCACCAGTAATACTCCCACATATCTCTATACATATTAGTGCTGTCAGGATGAACTACAAATGGAGAACTATGAGCCTCACATAACAACTCATTCTTCAACTGTGAATCACTAGGGATACATAATCTCTTCCCAAATTTCAAAACACAATCATTTTCATTGTTGAATTCAGGAAACTTACCCTTCTGAACCAGCTCTACCTTTTTCTACAACTCACTGTCTTGCTTCTGTGCTTGATTGATTCTGTCTGATAGAGAAGATTTCACTGATACCTGAAACAAAATAGAAAAACATCCTACACCAACCACTCTATGACAAAGTTCATCAAATCAAAAACCAAATGATCTCGTTCCAAATGCAACATTGTTAATGAATCATTACTTTTTCGACTCAAAGCATATGCCACTTTATTTGCTTTTCCCGGATGGTAATGAATTGTACATTCATAATCCTTGATTAATTCCAGCTATCTCCTCTGTCTCATGTTCAATTCTTTCTAAGTGAATATATACTTTTAACTTTTGTGATCAGTATATATTTCACACTTTACTCCATACAAATGATGCCTCCATATTTTTAGAGCAAAAAAACAGCAACTAGTTCCAAATCATGTGGAGGGTAATTTACCTCATGAGTTTTCATCTGACGTGAAGCATATGCAATTACCTGATCATTCTGCATAAGGACATAGCCAAGTCCCTTCAACGAAGCATCACTGTATATAACAAACTCACCATTCCTGGAAGGAAGTGTTATAACAGGAGCATTCACCAATCTTCTTTTCAACTCTTGAAAACAATCATCAAATTCTTTTGTCCAGATGAACTTAACACCCTTCCAAGTTAGCTTAGTCATTGGACTAGATAACCATGAAAAATTTCAACAAACCTTTGGTAGTAACCTGAAAAACCAATAAAACTACAGATCTCGGTTACATTTGTGGGTCTTGGCCATTCTTTGACAACTTTTGTTTTAGCAGGATCAACAGTTATGCCATATTTTTAAACAATGTGACCCAGGAAAGAAATTTGTTGTAACCAAAACTCACACTTGCTAAATTTTCCATATAGTTTATTTTCTTTTAAGGTTTCCAAGATAACCTTTAAATGACTTTCATGCTCCTCTTTACTTTTAGGAAACACCAAAATATCATCAATAAAAACAACCAACATTTTTTACCTAAGTCAACTGAGCCATCACTGCAACAATTTGTTTAGTTCTGATTCTCACCATCTCAGGATACTGAATTGAAAGGTCATTTCCCTCTGTAAGCCTTCCCAGAAAATATGTTATGTTTCCTCTATGAAAAACCAATCTTAACACAAAAATATCTTAGGAGAAGCAACATGGTAATCTTTAAATGCTATATCATTTTAATCGTACAATAAATTAACTTATAATTTTACACTTTTCTAACTCCTAATGTTGTCTAAACCGACCTCTGATACCAACTATAAGGCTCCGTCCTTAAACCTTACTTAATATTGAATTAAATGAATAATTCACATTGAGGATCTTTTTAGGTTTAGAGTTTTATAGAATTAGAACATAACTATTACATCTCAAAAGATTTACAAAGTAGACACTTCTTCCAAGTTTCCATAGAATAAAAAAACTCTTAAAAAGAAACATGTCTAGTTCCAGGTTTTATATAGCATGACTTTCCCTTGATCCCATATTTGACCCTATTCTAGATTATGTCCTGTGAAAAAAATTTCCAAAAAAACATGGGGTGATCATAAAAAAGCTCAGTAAGGGATACACATAGAATAAAAACTGTTAGTTTATCAAAACAAAAAGTAAACCATGTATACTTTATCAATGTAATACTTTTCTCCTTTATGAAGTTGTAAAAAATATTCACTGAATAAAAGATAATTACATACCCTTTTGTAACAAAAAGATTACCATAAAACCCATATAAAGAACACATAACATATAAAGGTAACTTGGGACATAAAAAAACTTAAGTGGAATAACCATACGGTCGACTTCCACACATATCACTTAATGGAATATCCATACGGACAACTTCTATAAATACTTAATGGAATAGCCATTCTGCCGACTTCCATACCCAATGTATTGGAGGTTATAACGTAACCACTCATCCTAGTATTCATGGCACCACCCGTCATATGGTTTATCACGTAACCACACATCGAATGTCCAAGTACCACTATAAAATCATAAGACATAAAACAAATATAATGGAAAGAAAACATTTACACACTTTGATCACAATATATGACATAAATATATTGACATAAAAAATCCATTATAAAAAGAATTTTCAATACCAGAATACATAAAATATTATATGGTATTTATTTCATTTAAAAAAACATTACGGCTTGTTCAGGAAGCCAAAGACCAAATAATACTCGCGGCGGCAGAAAAGGTCGTTGTCACCGCGTACGTTAAAAGAAACATTCATTTTTGTCATTTTGTAAAAATCTTCGTAGAAAAAGACTCCTTCTGTATAAAAGTAAAAGTCAAAGGGGTGTATACACCGTATAAAATAATGTTGTGTATAAAATGAAATATGCCTCAATGAGAGGAGATTGAGACGAAGTCCCTTACCTCGGGTCCGACTTGACTCGATCGTTCTTTAATGTCCTGAATAATAAACTTGAGTTAATTTATACTTTCTTAAGAACCATCATCAAGTTACGTATTACTTTTATATCAATTATTATCATGTTATAAACATTATGTAATCATTAAAGTTAATAATGTTTGTTTTGTCGATACTTGGTTCTTCAGTCGAAAATGGACTTCTTATAATTACATGTTGTTCGTGTGGTCAAAGGTTCTTTCTATCCAAAATGACATTACTGATTTGTATATCATATATATAATATATATCTATCATATACATGTATTTATAATATCACATAATAATTTAGAGGTAAGAAATTAAATTCACTGTTCATGGAGACGGTAAGTCATACGTACACATGAACGCTACTTTCATTTCTATCTCATATTAATGGAATTAAAACTAAATGAGAGATATTTATATTTTAATTCCAGAATTAAATTAATCAATTAGATGTAACAAATATCATATATATCCATTATATATATGTACTTATAATAGTACATTACATTTGAGGATAAGAAATGAAATGTACCGTTCATGGAGACGGTAAGCAGTACGTACGCTTGAACGCTACTTTCATTTCTATCTCATAAATTAATGGAAAGAAATAATAATGATATAGAGTTATATTATAAATACAGTATAACATCATATATAATAACTTTAAATCCATCCATTATATGTCCCACCTATGGAATTAACGATTCACATCACTTTGAGGGGGCGGTAGTCCGCACTTCCTAAAATGAAATTATCGTGTTTACCCACAATGGAAACCATAAAGGTAAACCACAAATGAAAAATAAAGAATACTAAGGAAAACATAAACATAATACATATCATATATAAATAGAGTGACATCTTAATGGCCACCATTAAAGGTGTTTAAAAGAAGATTGAACAATCATCGTTTTGTGAGCCAAAAATTCGCCAACCACAGAAACAGTATGTTCTTTAACAATTAGATTTAGATGTGTGTAAGTGTAGCTAAAAATAATCTTATAACAACTTCATAGTATATTGAAGATACTGGAGTTTTTACAAAAGAAATGAATAAAAAGAGTTTAGGGGGTTGGAGAAGAAAAATAAAACAAAAGAACACAAGTGAAGACATCACCTTAAAATCGGGTAACTCTCTTAGATTTGAGCTCAAAGGCTTCCTTGGGAAGACTTATGCCCAACGTGAGGCTTCAAGGAGTAAGATAGGGATGTGTAGAGACAAAATGGGTAGGGTTTGGCCGATCCAAAGGCTTTGGATGTGTGGGAAAAGAGGTAGAGGTGGGGGCCTTTTATAAGAGGAGAGGAGGGGCACTCTTGGAAAGTAAAGAAATGTTACTTTTTTTTAGAATGCGTTTCGGATTTTAATGGTCGAACATTGATGTGTTTCGAGGATAAGGTGATAAGGGTTCTAAATACACCAATACAATAGGTTTTGGACATGTTAAGGTCATAGATTTTACACTATCATTTCATTTTATTTAAATCCTTTATTAATGAGGTAATCGCTGCATCATCATGATGTCATAAATAATTTAATTTATTTAATGTCTAAAAATTATAAAAAAAATATCATGATGTAGGAAATCTTTTTTTCTTTCTATTGAATACTTATAGTCAAAAATCTGACTTGCATAACCCGATGTAAAAATTTTTTTAGTAAAGCAAATCATGTTTGTGACATTTTTATTTTAACATTAAATAAAAAGGTATTAATGTCATTTTCCTACTAAAGTGGCTCCATGGGGTCCCCAAGTTGACCCATGGATTTTCTAGGTCTTCAATGACACATCCAATTAGGTTAGTACATGTGTCAAGTTCATTTCATATTATGAAAACATTTTTTTTACCTTAAACTACAATAATTACCTCTAATCATGATTAAAACTTAATAAGTTACTATTCACCAAAAAATTATTCTAATCCCATTGAACCACATTTTACTTCTTAATTAAAACCATGTGTGTCGAATTTTTGAAAATCAAAACACAGTGGTGGTAAATTTTCATTTAAACAAAAATCAGTATTTTTAAGTACCACTAAGTGGTTTCACTATTCATCAAAAATTGAAGTTTTTCAGAAAAATACCAAAACTTCACCCTAATCTATATTTGATATTCCGAATTCAAAAATGAAGTCCATTTTAAAAAATTCAAAACATATAAGTTTCACTAATTAATTTAATAATTAATTCACATTGTCAGAGAAAATAGCGTGTTTTTATGAAACAATAAGTATCAAAAGATTGACCCTAGTTTAAGTCTGATTTCAAAGTGAAATTAATTCCAACGACCACTATTGGATTTAATGGTAATAATATTTTCTAATTTCACTTTAAAATCAATTCAAAAGATAATCTAATCATATAAATAAATTAGATTAAAAAGCGGTTTTGAATTAAAATACAACATTTACACTATTCATTAAAAAAATGAACTTTATCAGAAAAAGACCAAAAATTTACACAATGTAAATTTTGAGGTCCCGATTCTAAAGAAGAGTTTTATTGGGTCCAATATAATTAATAAGAGTGAAAAAAACTATATTTAATTACGGTTCGCCATCAAAAGGCGATAAGTGAACCTTTAGTGAAAATTAGGGTATATATGCCTAAAATTGAATTCTTTCCGTATTTTAAGCCTTTATCTTTTATTAGATAAATGTAAAAACCTTTAACAAACTTATATAATCATATTCTAGTTATTTCTATCCATTCCTGCCAATACAACGGCTACATGTTAACTACCATTTAAAATAATATTATTATATTACTAGTGTGCAACTTAAGTTTTCAAAGAAACTCATCGTTGCGTATCGAGTATGCTATCAAACATAGCAACCCATTTTAAGTAAAATTAATATTTAATTCGCAAATATTAATAAATAAGAAAATTTATTATTCTTTATTTACCTGGGATGTTACACCATCCTTTTATTTTTGTTATTATATTCTCAATTTTATTATTTAGGTGTGATATATTTTTCACTATTTTTATATTATGTGATGATTTTTTTAATATCTTCTTTTATATCTCTATTAAATGGTTGAAAAAGGACGAGGGGTCTTCTACAAACCTAATGAAGGTCATCTAGTTCTTTCTAGATTGCATCATCGATTCTATTTGGTGAACCCCAGGCCCATGGTGAACACTTATGGGGATGCCTGAAAATTTATTAATAAATTAAATTGAATGTCTTTTCATATATGGTATAACCCTAGTGAGAGGCAAATCAAACCATTGGCCGATTACCTTAACTTTATCAACTCTTATGGTTTTTCTTCTTCCTCTGAGACCAATGCACTTAATCAGATGTTTTTAAAGAATGTTTTAGGTGTGTTGCATGATAATGAATTACTTAAATTAATTAAGTTAATTAAAATTAATTTAAGTCCATGATTTAGTCCCTTAAGATTGAATCATTATCATGCATACATAATTTCTCATTCTTTTTTCCCCATTACTCATGCTTTATGTGCGTTTCTTAGTTCCCTAGGCTAGTTCCCTTGTTCATAGAATTATTCTCTTGAGTTCATTCATTGTAGAAATGTGTTGTGATTCTGATCAATTCATATTATCTCATACAATATTATGTAATTCCCAGAAATTAATAAAATTATTTATAATGCTTGTTTAGCTTGTGATATTGCAATTGTCGTTGATGATATCTGGTCGAGATTTCTATGACATGACATCTTACCAGCTGGAAGAGAACATGAGTCCTAACAGAAGGACAACATTTGTGGACTTTTTGTGGTTGGAATTAGATATACTAGACCCACTATATTAGATAATTGTCTTTCCTTGATAGGTTCTCTAGGTGGTTTATTATACCCTGGATTGATAGTGGTTCCCTATGGGAGCTGTCAAGGATGAGCTCGATGGTAAGATGGTAATACCATGCCTCAGGTGATACATGATTTCCTATGTGAGATATCTAGTATAGTCTTATAGGATTATTCTTACACCATACTGAGAGTGATATGAGGGACACCATGGTTGTTGGGTATTTCAGGAGGTCCTATAGTGACCCATGGGATTCTTTTATGGATAACCTTATATAGGACTGGGATGCCACAAATTTATTATCGGAGTTGATTTTCATGCCTTATTTTGAAATTATTCTATTTATTGATTGATATTATAATGAAAAATACTCTAATACAAACCACAATATTGGGTTCAGTCCAAACTTGATGCATTATTTTTGATGACCCATGTACACATCGTATCACTATTTTACATGCTCCTCTAATTCCAAAATCCAACATAGGCCGAAGCAGGTGTTATCAGTTGGGTAAGAATTGTGAAACCTAGAATAAGTATTTATTATTTATTTACCTCCATGCATTTACTCTGATTGACACACTATTCATTTTATATTGCACGAACATGATTAATTTGTCACTATTGGTGGTGGCCTATAGAGAATATTTAACACCACGCTTCAACTGAATTTGGTACCCGATTAAAAATTATGATAACAATTATATATAATGGTAATATACTAGATTATCAATAATGACTTTCTTTTATATGATGGAGTACATTTTTATAGGACAGATCTTGTACTCATTATACTCATAGTAGCTTCTTTTTGAAATTTTAGTACTTTTGATAGCTTGAAGTATATTCATGTACCTCATATTCCACATTTAATTATTTTTATAGATAATTTATAATTCATAATTTTATTGTATTATTTATTATTAGGTTCCATTGTTTTGTTTATATTTGTTGTTATTTAATATTTCCACCACTGTATTTTTCTTGTTACTACATCCACTGCGATGGGTTACTAGTCATTTTTTATTACTATATGTTTCTATTATTTCCCATTATATATATTGATATATACATATACCATTGTTCCCTACTCTAATATATGAGGGAATAGTCTCCCCACAGAGTTACCCTTGGACCTCACTACTAGTTGACATCCTCTAGAATATGGGGATGTGTGGTTGAGCTCTTATGGCCCACTATCTCAGGGCACCTCTATGTCGAATTCACAAATAGGTGAAAAAAGTGGAATCAATGGCCAATTTTCCTTTTTTTCATACAATTTGGGTATTAGATAGGGGACTAGGAGTATATTAGTTTGGTCTTGATCCTTTTTCTAGGAGTATCTAAGACATGTACAAGGGAAACCCAAATTACCTAGGTTGGGAAAATGCTTTTATTTATGGCACCGTTACAGTTGATAAGATATCACTAGTGGGAGACACTCTTATTTTGTTCCACAATTATGTTTTATTTAATTATGAGTAGATTCAGATACATTTCCCAGTGATATGAGGGTGTATTAATTCATGCATCATACTAGGATACTTAAGGAATAAATTTCATGGATTATTCCATGTCATATCTACTTTTCTATTTGTATTGCATATATTTAATGTTAGTTTTGAGGTGCCTTATCTATTAAGTATTCTTGTGTACTAATGTTTCTTTTTAGAATTACATAATTTTATTAATTAAAGTGCCAACATCAATATTTATGGTTTTTTCCCACATAGATTGACAGTGAAACCTTAATTAAACAATTATACCATATTTGTTGATTTGGTTAATGAATGAAAATTGAATATTACAAAGAAATTAATACTCTAAATTGGAGTGGAAGTTCACTCGATAAAACCACAACACATGACCTATGACATCCTGATACTATAAATATAGGTCAAATCACAGTTAATCGACATGCCAAAATTTTTTATAATGATTATGGGACTTTTTAAATTGGTAATTTGTGATGAATTCAACTTGTTTGAGATATCTATTACTAAATAATTTTTAATGAACATAAATTAATTAATGTTTAAAAATAAAAAGTTTATTGTTAAATGAAGATTCTAAATAAGTGAAGTGTTTATTCCTCTATACATTTCATTAGAAACTCTATTACATAGTGTGTAATGTTAAAATGAACTTTATTCCAACAAATTCTACATGTCATAAAGATAATCGTCTAAATTTGTCAAGACAATCCTAGTTTGTTTTCTTTGTTTTCAATGAATGATACAACAATTTAAATAAAATATTATTTTTATATATAAAACAAGAACATGGAGTCAGAGTGTACACATAAAGATTCATATTGATATATGACTAATTATTACATGTCATAAATGACTTATGGATATTTTTTATAAAGAATGAAGAAAATATAAGTATGTACCCTCAGTTTTCAATTACTGACAAACAATATAATCTAAAATTTTATTTTTAAATTTAAAATAGAATTTTCAGTCATAATTTTCACGTCGTGTATCTGATTGAGGTACCATTATTTATTATATGACATAAATGACCAAGGGATCATTTCCATGATGTATCAAAATAATATGAATATTTTTTCTCCATTTTGAGTTTTTCATGCATCTTTTAATCCAAATATGCCATTATTAAACAGAAACTGTACATTTTGAGTCATAATGGTAACATCATATATTAGACAGAGGTATGGTTTATTATTAACCATAAAAAATGACTTATTGATTATTTTATAAATGTTTCAAAACAATCTGAATGTGTTTTCTATTTTTTGAGATTGTTACTTTTTTTAACAAAAATGTAAATTTTAAATAAAAATACACACTTTATGTGATATCGATCGCACATTGTGTTGATTTAATATATGGGTTATTCCTACATGTCCAAAATTACATAGTTTAACTATCCTAAAATGTGATGATAAATCAAGTGAAATTTCTATGATTTGTGTTAGTGATGCGATATTTTATTAAAATGTCATTTTTCAAATGAAAACATGATCATTGAGTCATTCGAGTCACACAATATATCATATTGATGTTATGGTAATTAATTTATGTAAAAATGACCTATGAATCACATAATAATTGTTTTAGGATAACTGATCTGTGTTTTATTAGTTTTTAGTGAGTGACACGTGTTTCTAACTAAAATATTATTTTTAAATTGAAAACACTCATATTGTGATTTATCTTCACAATATGAATCATATTGAGGTATGATTTATTCCTACTTTTCATGATTCATTTTTGTATAATTTTCTAAATGTATCAAAATAGTATGATTCAATTTTCTAACATTTGAGTCTCACTCCTTTTATTAAATAAAATGTCATTTCTGAACTGAAAACCCACATTATCTTTCATACAGGGAACACCATATATTGGGTTTAGGTAAGGATTAATTTTATATTTAACAAATTAATGATGGATTTATTTCATGAATTATAATGAAATATTAATTTATTTTATTTTTTTGGCATATGGGATACGTGTTTTCAACTAAAGAGCACACATTGAGTAATAATAGTTACACAATTTTTAGGATTTATGTTTATTGGATTCCTTCATATTTTAAATTTCATATGGATAATTTTCAAAAACTATTATTAGAATACATGTGTGTTTACTTCTTTTTAAGTGAGTGAATTGCCTTTTAGACTTATTTTTTGTTTTCAAAATTAAAATACTTATTTTGAGTCATATTTGTCACACCATGAATTGAAGTAAGGTATGAATGGTTTTAACTAGTTAAAAATGAATTGTGAATATTTATACCATACTAGAAAAAAATAATTTTTCTTAGTTTCAAGTATTTTAAAAATCATTTTTACTAAAATTTCATTTTTAAACCGAAACATATCAATTTGAATCATATAGATCACACTATAAATCATATTGAGTTGTAGTATATTCCTAAATATTTTAATAATGTATGATTAATTTACCTAATGTATCAATATATTATGAATTTATATTCTTTGTATTTATTATTCAACACATCATTTGAAATAATATTTCACTTTAAAATGGAAACTAACACATTATGTCATGCCAGTCACATAATGCATTAGATTTGATGTGTGGTTGATTCATACTAATAAAAAATGACACAATGATCATTATAATAATACATCAAGACAATAATAGAATTCGTTATAGGTTTTTAGTGAATGAAATATGTTATTAAATAAATTTTACTTTTTAAACTAGATATTATCTTTTTTATATAATACTAATCCCACCATGTGTCCAATTGAGGTATGACTGATTCCCACACATCCTAAATTACCAATCGATTGTTTTTATATTTCATAAATGAAATTTTAACCTATTTTATATGATTTTACTATTTCATTTATATTTTTAACCTAAATGGCATTTTATGAAGATAAAAAAACCATAAGTCATTTATAAACTGATGAAACACACTACAAAAAATAAATATATCAAATAAGTAGGAGTTCGCCTATTCGTTATGTCTATATAAATTTTGACACCATGTATTCTTCCCATTAATTTATAAAAAATTCTTTTTTCATATTTTGAATATGAGAACTTCCGATAGTCATTGTATTATAGTAATAATATATGTGTAAAAAGGATTTATAGTTTATTTAAATGAAATTATATTTACAATTAGAAATATCACATTGGGGATACAATAGTTTTGATGAAATATGATATCCTTCAAAATTTTAAAAGATTAATACCATAATCCTTAACATTGGTAAATTTATGATACTAAAAAAACAATGAAAAAAATAAGTAATTCGTTTTGATACATGTTATGATAGTGAAATATTACTATAAAAACCCAAATATGTATCCACATGATGTTGTCAATTGGATTCTTGTAATGGTGGACTATACTTATGGGAGAACGTAGTTTAAACCCTCCCTCTCATGGAAAATTATTTCATAGAGATATTATAAAATATATATTGTTAAACTTATTTTAAAAATATCACATGTTGTGTATTATAAATTGATAAAATTCATAACATATGTATGATTTTGTTATGTATCCCAACATTAAATTGTAAAAACAATTTTATAGAATATCCAAATTGATTTCAATGATAAACCAACACTACCTAAAATAGGAATATGTTATAAACAGAATGAAAATATACTTTTAATTATTATGTTGAAGAATTTTATCATAGTGTTGGTATTAATAAGTGGCTATCAACTATAATTTTTTTCGAACCAACTGTCCTTTTTTCTTGTATTACATAATATTCCTCATCGTCCAATGACCTTCATTAAATAGAAATTTTGTTAGTAGTAATGAGTAAAAAAAATTTCAAGGGGTTTTTCCGTTAAATAGTATAGATATATAGGCCGATAAAAAATAAAAAATAATATTTATCTATAATTATCATTATAGTTATATTATCACAAAAATAAATTATGAAAACACTCCTCATGTATTTAATAATAAGTAAGACTTATATAAGTATATTTTTGAGAATTTCATCAATAGTTTCAAGACCTAGAAAGAATAAAATTTTCTCTCTATACATGTGGTCTTAAAAATTAATTATTATCATAACAGTATTTTGTAATGTTGTATTCCCATGAACTTGTAATATCAATAAATGAGGAAAATTAATAGGGGTAAAGGTTCTTTCTCAAGGTCTTTTCGATCAGTTTTTTTCCTTTGAATTTTTTTTAGATTTGACCTTATATTTTCTATCATATTTCTCAATCAGTGATAAAAATCATTAGTTCATTACTTTTTATTGTAATTATTTATGGTTTTTCCTTAAAAAATATATCTTAAAGGAATATATCATTATTTTCATGTATTTTTACATGAGAAAAATAACCTTCATAAAAAATATACAATATCAGGTTCAACCATATGAACATCAACATCATTATGGTGAATGGATAGCTTGGTGCTCAATAATATATCTATGTTAATCCCAAATCTCACATGACCATTTTTAATTATATATTGTATAATATCTTCATGTATACCATATAATTTACTCCTAGAAATAAGGAAATGGGTTTGTGTGAATAGATATAAATCACAGTCATTTTCGCCCTTTATAATTTCATTATAAGAAAGGTAATAGTGTCTTCCTGATTGAAATTTCAAAAAATTGGTTATGAACAAATTTATTAACTTTGTAATGGAAGATCATCGATGGGAATTTCTTGACTCAATGCCGGGGGAAGATCTTTATATAGTTATTGTTATTATATTGATTCTTATCTTGTATGGTTTCCCACTACATTCTAAAAAATCTAACAAACCAATTTACATTTTCATTCTTAATAATATTTTCATGTTTTCATCTTTTCTAAATTTATATATTTATCCCCCTATGCATTTATTTTCTAAAAAATGTTCTTGGAGACACTCCAAACACCACACCAATAATGCATCCATATAATTTGTTCTACTTTGAGACCACTGAATTTATAGAATCTTCGTATAAAACTAATGTTGATTATATTCTATAAAAATTTAAAAAAAATATGAATATATGTAATCATTTTTATGAAATACCGATTTAATAAAGAATAAATTTCTATTATGTCATATATATACAATATTTCAATAATTTTTATGTTTTCATTTATTGGTATTTAATATTTATTTAGATGAGCCTCCATCAATAGCACATGATGGTGGATGGATGTACCATCAATTTTTATTCATCAATATGCATATAATAATAGGTAAATGATTATATTATTATTTCATGGAACAAAAAATTATTAATATATATTTAAAATACATAACATTTTTTCATTTAAAGTGTACCTCATCCTTGTTTTACTATTACGGTATGTTGGTTTTACATTACAACCAATATTTTCATCACTAAGTATTTGTAACATAAATTACCACATTATATTCAATGTGATTAATAAACATGATTTAATGTAACATATCACCAATAAAAATGTACCTGAATAGATGCCTCCTCAGATAACCAATAATCTCAATCCATATTTCTTCATTTATCATGTGTGCATACATATGTGGAGGGTGAAGGTTTAATTTCCCTTTAGCACCCCTAAAATGATTCTTCTTAAGATTTTTCTAATATCCTATATTATCCTTCATAGCCACAAATAATAAATATTTCATATGATAATAATGTAGTATAAATTCACTCTATGAGAACTATTTTAGAGTAAGTCAGCTTTTACTTATTATTTCTAGTTAAATAAAGACATTATTTCAAATTTTACCCTGATTTATTCAAAAATTAGTTCATTAACAAAAGTTTCAACATAGTTCCATTTATATACACCAATTTGAAGATGAATTCTTGTTTTATTATTAATTTACCTAATGAGAATAGACTTATTGGGTTATATAGTCTAGTTTTCTTCATTTAATCCAAACTAAAATTTTATGCCTCTATATATCCCTTTAATAATTTTTGTTAATTAATATCTTCATTATATGACACTTGTATATTTTCGTGGATATAGGTTTCAACTTCAATCATTTCTTCAACTTCAACAGCATCATTATTTTGTTACTCGGGTTGTGTTGAATTGGAATATGGAGAAACATTTTGTTACACTCTATTGGGAGAATCATCATATTGGGAAACATATAGTTTCATAGGATTGGAAGAGTCATCATATATAGATTAAAATAAATTTTTATATGGTTGAAAATTTATTTTAGATAATGTAAATGGCGTCATGAAATAATAATAATTTGAGTTAACATAATATATTTCAATAAAATAAAACCAGATTATCGAAATATATTTTTATTCCATAATGGATGAATAAAATTTACCCCACTATCAAGTACTAAGGTCCCCTTATTGTTCCATCATATGATATACAAGACCCCATCTACATTGTATATGATAAAAAATTATTATGATAGTTAATGAACTAGTCATTTTAAGTTGAAATAACATATAATCCTTCAGTGGTTTGCGCTGACAAAAAATAATTTACCACATTTTTTTGAAGGATCTATATGATAAAATACATTTACTATATGTCATTCCATTATAAATTATTTTTCCATGTACCCTTACTTACTAAAATTCACATTCACATATCTCAATTCATAAATTTTAAACACACACCATTTAAAAACCCATATGCATTGGAAAAGTGGAACATGGAACGTGGCATAATCCAATTCCAATATTTTTTTAATGATTACAATGTATGAAATATTAAAATAAATTGGATTTATTTCAATTATAATAGTTACATGAATTTAATTTCAATTATTGTTAACTACACCATTTTAAAGGACACTACATTCATCGTGTTCCATTATATTAAACCTATACACAATAATGACATTACCATTATAAGAAAAAACAAGTGAACTTGGTCATATGAGTGGACATCAATGTTGTTCTGGAATTGGATTCAGATTTATAGTTGAATCATTAAAAATATAGTCTTAAAACTATCATAAAAATTGTTAATTATGTGTATTTGACATCAAATACTCATTCCCTGATGAATTTAAATGCCTAAGAATTACATTGTGGGTTTCAACATATGGAGAAGTCCTATAAAATGTAATGAAAATAAATTAAGTGATAATCCACTAAATCTGAATTAGTAATTTCAAAAAACTATAATCTATAAATTAATTCACCCATAATACACTTGGTGATATGAAATTCTGTAGACTAATGCTTTCAATATCAGATAGGTGGCACGTAGTGTCCTCAATAACTTCCTCTATGACATCCTAAGATTCTAGGAAATAATATTTTAAAATAAATTTTATCTTTTCAATATTTCTTCATTACATGTACCAATTTATTAATCTTTTTTTATAGTAAATTCCTGAATTTACCTTTTATTACACACATTACTGTATTTATCTCTCTTTACACAAAACAAAAATATTAAAATAAATGTTAGATACTATTAAAATGTTATTATTTAATAGTTATCACCTTCCATTAGAATGGAGTGAATTGATAAAATTAACTAAATTATGGATATATATGGTTTAAATATATATATAATTATTTAATTATTTGGTGAAAAATTAATTATAAATTTAAATAAAAATGATTTGAATTCAATGAAATTATATTTAAAAAAACTGTTTTTAAGCAGGAAAAGCCTTTTATCGCTAAACATTATACAAATAACTTTTGGGAATTATTTTAATTAAATATATATATATATTAATTTTTTTAAAAAATTTAACATTAAAATTATATTTTCATGAAAAAAGAGAAAATAATAAATCCAATTTTATGCTTAAAATAGTATTTTTATAAAAATAATTTTTGTCACAATTTAAGAACTTCTTTAATGTTACACATTCAGAAAAAATATTTGAAAAAATTAAATTAATTCTTAAAATTAGAATGAAAAAATTATTTTAGGGGGAAATTCAATAAATTTTTTAAGATGAATGTTTTGATGAATAGTGAAAAGTACTAGTTTTTGATATGATATATCATTTCATTTAATTCTGTTTAAAAAATTATATAAGTTTAAAAGTAAAATTATTTCATTTTTAGATTTATTAATCTAATTTAAGTCATTGAAATAAATTTTTAATTAAATATTAATATAAAATCATTTAAATCATTTGATTTTTTTACACATAGAAAACTACTTTTTCATCATGGATATGTTTTTAATATTAAATTTATGTTTTCCACTTATATGAGTTTATTTTGAAAAAAAGATTTAATATGTTGAATTAGAAATTTTTATATAATATAATAAAGTCTTCATAATTTATTACCAAAATGAATTGTAAAAATAGTAAAAATTAATTAGCATGGTGAGGGAAAAAATGGGTTTACTATTGGTTAATATGAAAAGATAACGGTTAATAATGACCCAAAAATTTGAAAACACACATTGTATGGACATATTAATTCCATATAACCTATAAGGAATTATTATGGTATATTTTGGAGCTGTATAACATGTGAATAATGTGGCAACACATTTTTTATCTCAAAATTTATAAGACTACCACTCGCATCACATATAACTCGATACCCTACTCTACTTCCTATCACACATTCTAATCCCATTGGTTTGGATAATACCAAACTAAATTTATTCCTTAATTTAATCATTTCATCCTAGATTCCTTTATTTGGATATAAATGCATCCTAGGATGAATATTGGTGAAAGCCAATTAAAGTTGTTCGAAGTAGTTTTAACATACCTATCTGAGATTTTTATTTTATTTCATCCTCCACATCCATCAATTTTTATTAAAGAATTTTGATATAATAACATATATATAATATTTCTACATAGAATTTATTTTACTAAACTAATAAACTAAAGAGTTATCACATTCCATAAAATGGTTTTCAAAATTATTATTAACATGTATGACAGACTACCGCATCATGGAATAAAGTTATTTGTTTTCCATCACCACATAACAAAACTGGATATAATTATGGATTGTATGTTTTTACAAAATATTTATGATATTTTTATACATATTTAATTATTATTCCACATCTACCTTCTTACCACCCAACACAATGGAATATAAAAATGCCACTTGTTTGTATGGGGTATTATCGGCTCATGAATCGATGTGATGTGTTTTTTTCTTATGTTTCACATAGATGTTAATAAGAATAGATTAGACTAAAATATATTATAATTGTAAATTATTTATATTTATATAATAATAATGCCACATATATCTTTTTTCTTTCCATTCAGTGGGGGATATGATAATTTCGTTCATGTATGAAGCATACTACCACCTCCCGAAGTGATATGATTCATTTTTCACTAAAAATTTTCATGGAGGGTAATTAGGGTAAATTTAATAAAAATATGTGATATATGTAAAATAAGAGGGATTATATAATATTAATATATTATTTACCATTCTTTCATTTCAACCTTTGATAAAATAGAAACAACATTTATGTGTATGTAAGCCTACCATCTACATGAACAATTGATTTAATTTTCTATCTCTGACTTTTTTTGAGTACTACTGGTACATATATAATGAATATATATAATATTTTTATCTTAATTAAAGTTATTTATATTATTTAACCATGAAAATTTTAATAATAATGATAATACTAAACAAAAACATATTTGAAAAATGAAGTAGTTATTACCCAAAATGTAATTTTAACAAGGTATTGTTATTAAACAGGTACTAAAAACAAATAAGTAAATCATATATGGTATAATATATATAAATTTGGGTTTTTAAAATATTTCATTATACATATATTATTTATAAAGTAGGATCAAATGTGTATCAATGAGTTCAAGACTTAAGATAAGGGATTTTGGCCTCACTTTTTACTCACGTGAGACACATGGAATACTCACCACCTATTTATTTTGTGTGGTTTATATACTACACTGTAATTTATATTATGATTATTCTCATGAAAATAATTTACACATAAAAATCCATTTATGGATCTAAATTTCATGGGTCTGACGATTTATGACCCAAAAATGATGTAAGGGATTTTTATATCAAGTAGCCTTTTACGAAACATATGTTATGTTATGAACCTATCTTCTTCTATGAGTGGTTTATTTTAATACCCTAAGATTTTTAAATTGTTACATCATATTCAAAAGAAATTATGAAATAAAACACTAAGCATTGAAGGGGATATAACATATTGAGATTTTATTATATAATAATTTTTATATAAATTCTATATATTCAATATCTTTTATTACACTCAACACTATATTTATATTTCATTTAATAATGAACTTAGTTTAACATTTGTTACATGAAAAATATAGTTTTTCCGAAATCATGTGTTACACGCAAGGCATATTTTTACGAAAAAACAATATTTTATTAATATTATTATTTAATATGGAAATTACTACCTAGCCATTAGAGGGGTGGATAATAAAAAGATTAAATATCATGTGAAAATATGTAGTTTCCACATATTAATTATCCATATATTTATTATTTTTAAAATAATAATCATATAATTGAAAAAGTAAAGTGTTAAAAAAAATTCTAAATGAATGTTTAGTCACACATTGCGTAGAATATTTTAAAGTAAATATTTTCCACGTTATGAAAATTTTCCATACCAAAAAAATTTTGAATTTGGAGTACCATGATTTTCTTATCATGAATTTTTTGGAATTTTCTAAAATGTTTCAATTTTTTATGAATAGTAAAAAATATATAATTTCAATTAAAAACTATCTTTTTGTTTAATTAGTTTATAATTTTTAGTAAAATTTTAAATTATTTTAATGTTATACTAGAAATATAATATATAATTTAATCAAAATTATGTTATTGGAATCATTTTCTTTTTAAATTTTGATTTAAAAACATTGTAAACTTTTAACCAATTTTCCTTTAAAAACCATCTTTAATATCATATCTCTCGGATTAAATTTAAATATAAAATTTCCATGTATGTGAATTAAATTTCAAAAAATTGATTGAATATTTCTAATCAAAATAATTAGTAATCCTTAATATATTATTATTAGTTTTTTACCAAAATTAATAGTGAATGTTGTAAAAAATAATTTCCTGGGATAAGGTAAATATGGGTTTACCAAGGTCTAAACTAAAATAATAAGGGAAAAACATACCCATAAAATTACATAAAAACTATTTTATATCCATATTAAGACCATGAAACATTTATGTGTTCATAATGAACGATTTTTAACCCTTGTGACCTATGATAAACAATAAAGCACTAAATTATTTTCAAAAATATGAAATATGTCCTCTACCCCACATATAAAAGGTCTCCCCTCTCTTCTCTTTATCAATTATGCACACCCTTTTGGATTAGTCAATACCAACCAAAAAACTTCCCAAAATCCTTCTTATAATTCTATAATATTTTTTTATGATATAAATATATCCTAGGACGACTTCAGTGAAATCTAATAGATGATACCTTAACAATAAGTAATGCTCTTAAATGATGGTCCTTATTTTATTTCTTTTTCCACCTCCTTCAATTATTATTAAACCATGATGATATAATAACCTACATATCATAAAAATAATGGTATTTTTTATAATTTGATAATGACCTACAAATATCTCCCTTCCCTCATTTGGGTTACTTAATCATCATTCGTGTGTACGGTGGGTTATCATCTCATGAACCAATATTGTTTGTTCTTCTATTTCCAACATTCATGATTTAATACGATGATGAATGTAATGTATATATATGATATCATATAGCATAATTATAACATTTTCATACTATTTTTAGGTTTTTTTATCCCTTATTTTTACAATTATTTTGTTTGGTTTCATTTGGGGTTGTTTTGGGTAAAAATATATAAAATTTAGAAAATTTATATCCTTTTCACATTTAGAACACGATTTTCTCAAACCATGCTCCCTCCCATGGAAAATCATGAAAACCCCAGAAGTGGGGTATTTTCATGGTTGGTGAATAGTTTGCCAAACCATGCGGCCTATTGGGATTTGAACCCATTAAAAGGAGTACATGGGTAGGGCTTACAATTTGTCTAAAATGTAAAGCTTTGCCCAAATAACCAAGAATTCAAAAAATTTAATCAGAAAAAATATTTTTGAAATTCTTGAAACCAAATTTTTATACCCATGATGGACCTGTACGATGAATATATGATTTCTTCTTCCCTAGGAGCACCCAATAGAAGGTTTTCCCCTTAGCACCCTCTTGAAAGTGAATTGATGCTTGGGGAATGACATTCAATCATCTCCTAGTTGGTTTCTTCTTCCCATTATTGTTCTCCCACACTCTCTAATATTATCCTTAGTTAATCAATGATCATTTAGTGTTCATAGAGGATCTAATACCCACTATTTTGGATGATAGATCTAGGTTTTTTTATTAAATAATTTTGTTTTCATTCTTCATTGGTGAATCTCAGTTAGGGTTTTGTGTTTTGAGATCGATTGATCTCAAGGTAGGTGGTTCCACTCCGATTGAAAAATTTAATTAACACTAAATTTCTTGATTTGATTAAATTTCAGTCCATTTAAAATGTGATATTTTATTCTTATGAAATTGAATTTTTGAAAACCATATTCCATTGAATTAGGTGATTTTTATTTTGAAATTGTATTTTGGGCATCAAATTGGGAAAACCCTTAATTACATTTAATTGGTCATGTTTCTGAATGTGTTATAAATTGGTGAAATTTAAATGGATGATTTTGAATTTTTATAGTGAAATTTGGGATTTTATTATTAATTGATTTTATATTATTATATGATAAAAATGGATAAAAATGTTTTTATTAAAATATATTTATTTTATTATGTAAGAAGGTATGATATGATTATAATCTTATTTTCTTTTAAATGGAAAATTGTAAATTTTGAAATGTAGAATGGGATTAATTATATTTTAAATAATTTTTAAAATAAATTTCGTTTCATTGATTTTTTCTATATCACATTCTAGCCTATGTAGTGATTGAGTTATCTGGGACCAATACGCTAGGATGGGAATTTCCTAGCACTATATTAACTCTTTACAACTCTAAAATAATCATTATTAGTACATTTAATTCCTCAGTATGATGTTGATTAGACATATCTTCGCATTTTTGGGGGATTTGTGTACACATTGTGTTTATTATCACCCAAGTGTGTGATGATCCCATAAATAGGAACTATCTTACCTTTCAAGAGATGACCATTTTTCTCACTTGTTTATATATGGGATATAAACTTATGCCAATGTTTTTCAACTGATTTACATGACATCTAAATTTATATAAAAAAAGTTATAATTTTTTTAACAAATCCATTTGTTTAAAATTATTTAGATCATTTGAAATGTAAAGAATGTATTATTTTAATTACTCTTTTGAAACTAAAAACCATTTTAATTTAAAATTTAAATCTCTCTTTAATTAATGAAATGTTTGAATATGTTATGGAATCCTTAGAGATACCCTACAAGGCTATTAGTTCACATCGTACTTGTGCCTTTAGGTGTTTGTAGATTATCTCATTCCAGGTTTGAGTTGGGGAAAAGCACCACCTAGACGTGGTTTTAACTATTTATCTGTGGACTTGGAGTTGTGTCTATTAGGATAAGGGTTTCATCATGTTTTTGGTATTATATTGTAGTACGTTGTGTTTTTTATGCCTGATTGACTTCTGGTACACTTATCCCTATAGCATTTTTTTATGTATTCATAATGAATTATTTTTCATCTTTGACAATTTTTTTAAAATTATTTCCCACCTCCCATTTTTTAAGGTGTCAGGTACTATTCATCAACCTGTGGTGCTCGAGAACACCCGTCAAGCTATGTTAGGGTTAGCTTGGTAGTAGAATTACAAGGGTACCTGGGCTGGTTCATGAAAATAATTATACCTATTTATTAATTATATCATATATATCTTTTTTTACTTTCCAATTCATAAGAGATATGATAAAACCAGTTGTGCGTATGGAAGACTATCTCCACATGAAGCTATGCGAAAGGAATAATGTGTGGACCTCGTATGAGAGTCCTAAAGAAACATCAGTTATTGGAGGAAAATGGGTCTTCAGAAATATGTGTGATGAAAATGGAATCATAGTAAGAAATAAAGTTATATTAGATGCTAAAGGCTGTAATCAACAACAATGAATAGACTATGAAGAATCCTATGATCCAGTAGGAAGACATGAATCTATCTGTATTCTACTTTCCTTTGCAGCATTCTTTAACTTTAAACTTTTTCAAATGGATGTTAAATGTTCTTTCCTTAATGGATATGTTCAAGTGGATATTTTTGTTGAAAACCCTCCTGGTTTGGAAGATAAAAAAACATCCTGAACATGTTTTCAAACATTCCAAAGCTTTATATAGACTTAGACAAGACCCTAGAGCGTAGTATGATAGACTTAAAAGATTTTTGTTACCAAACAACTACATTAAGGGAAATGATGATGAAACCCTCATTATAAAGAAATATAATAAAAATTATTTTATTATTCGAATTTATATTGAGGAAATTATATCTGGTTCAACTTTGCAATATTTAACAGATTCTTTTGCGAATCTAATGAAAAATGAGTTTGAAATGAGTATGTTGGGTGAGTTAACATTTTTCCATGGTTTTCAAATTTCTCAAAAACTAGAAGGAATTTATATATCTTAAACTATGTATATGAATGATCTTCAGAAAAAATATTGATATGAAAATAATAGGAGTATTATTATTCCCATTGGTACCTCAAATTTACATGATATTGATGAAGCTAGGAAACCAGTGGATCAAACATCATTTAAAGGTATGATAGAAAGATTAAAATAATTTAAATCTTTTCATCCCGACATAATTTTTTTAGTATTCTTATGTTCAAAGTATCAATCCAACCCAAGGTAATCTCATTTAAAGGGAGTGAAATGGATTTTTCTCTACTTAAAGGGTAACATGGATTTGAAACACTTTTATACATCTAGAAATGATTTTCTTTTAAATAGATTTTTGGATGATGACTTTGGTTGATGTAGAATGGATAGGAAAAATACATCTGGAACTTTTCATTTATTAGAAGATTAATTAGATTCTTGGTCATGCAAAAAGAAACACTCAGTAGAAATTTCCACTGCTGAAGCTGAATACGTAGCAGCTGGAAGTTGTTGTGCTAATGTGTTGTGGATGAAACACTCACTCACAGACTATGGAATGTATTTTACCAAAACAAAAATATTTTGGTATAATACTGGTGTCATTTCCCTAATTAAATACCCTACGCATCACTCTCAGGAAAAAACCATAGATATTTGGAATCACTTTCTTAGGGATCACAAACAAAAAGAAGATATCATTCATCAGTTTATCAGAACACAAGATCAACATGATGATATTTTCAAAATATCTTAACACTCTGATAGATTTGAATACATTAAATAGAAGTTAGGTTTGATAACCATAAGGTAATCTCCTATATTAACTTCTTGTTTAAATCTATCTCCTTAAAATAAGTAACTCATTTTCCTAGGAGGATAACATTTTTCATAGTCAAAACGTTTCATAGTCAAAATTTTGCCTATAGAAAATTTTTCATAGTCAAAATTTTTTCTACGTCAAATTTTATCGTAGTTAAATTTTTTTGGAGTCAAAAATTTTCACAGTCAAAATTTTTCGTAATCAAAATTTTTATAATCAAATTTATAAAATTTTACTTAATTATTTTGTTTTTAAAAAATTTTACAGAATGCAACGATTTTCAAGAAGAATTTTCCTCATTACGAATACATTTCCTAGCAATCCAGAATGTATGATTTTTCTCTTAAATTTTCGTAATAAATTTTTTACATATTGGAATATTTGTTATGTTTACGAATCTATTTCAGGTTCACTTTTTCTTATATCTAAATAATTATCCTAAAAAACTCAAAAGATCAGAATCTACCAAATTTATTCTTTGTCTTTCATCATAACTGTCATATTTGATCAAGAATTTATTACACCGTTGGATCAATCAAGGAAGTTAAACCATCATTTTAAATGCCTATATAATACCCCCCCCCCCCCCCGATGTTTTTCCTAAATCGATTTTCAAGCCTTGGCGTGTTGAAGATCTGCTCCTGTTGTTTCCCTCGGAATCTGGGGATGACCGCCTTGATCGGAGGTTCAAATATTACGATCGGTTTCTAACGGGTTTGTTTGTAGAACCAGAAACATCCAATGATTCCACATCCATTAGAACCTACTTTCCAAAGGTAGGTGCTCATTAGTTTGTGGACTGATGAGGTTTAGGAATTTTCATTGGTCGATAGGATGGGAGGTCGGATTCATCACATCTTTTTGAGAGGAATTATTGTCTACTCAGGGACTCTATTTATATATTTAAGTTATGTTCGTGAATCCTTATTACATTACCAAGTATAAAATGATATTTCCTTTAGATCTGACAATCAATGATTAAATATGTAGGAAATTTAGAGATTCTTTTGTATGTATTCGAGGTTCTTCATCTATAGAGAATTATCTGTATTTATTAGAGATTCTTGGTCAATGGTACCCTTAGACACATTTATATTGAAGTCTCTTGGTCATTATGATGACAATGCTGGTTTAAAGCCACTTAGTGGGGCACTTGAAGTTTATTGTCATTCATATGGACATGGATTTTTTTAGAGTTGGGATCAATCCCGTAGATGGGATACCTACGTATCCTTTGTTTAGAAAAAAGGAATCAGAACCCACGTAGTTCGAGTAAGGGGGTATGATGTTTATGATTGATGGCTCAAAGAAGGATTTCACAATTACTTTTACACTCTAAGATCACGTGAGTCATTCTCGGTGTGGGAAAAAAGTGGTATTGGTAAAAATTAGACAATTGTGCCATGAAAGATGCAATATTAAGAAATAATATGGGGCTTATGTATGTATGACTGCCCAGATAAATGAAGGTTAGGATTTACTTTAGGGAATAAATCCAGGAACATGGTCCATAAAGGTATACGTTCTTCATGAAGATTTTGAATACTATAACATGGGGCTTACTCATGAAAAGGAGGCCCAAATTAGGAGAAGACTTATGATTGAGTTTTACTCCTGAAAAGGAATCCCAGATCAAAGGTAAATTAGGACTGGTTAAGAGAAATTAAGACTGGGGCTTACTCCTGAAAAGGAGGCCCGGGTCAAGGATTATGGATTGGGTCATACTCCTGAGGAGGATGCCCAAATTAGGGGGCTAGGTCTTACTCCTACGGAGGATGCCCAGATTTGGGAACATTAATAATTGGGGCTTACTCCTAAGGAAGATTCCCAAGTTAAGAATTATGACTGGGGCTTACTCCTAAAGAGGATGCCCAGGATAGGGGATCTGGGGCTTACTCCTAAGAGGATGCCCAAATTAGAGGACATATGACTGGGGATTATTCCTGAAAACGAGACCCAGGTTAAGGATTCTCTAATCTTAAAGGATGAGGTTGAATGAATGAAATCTCAATCTTTAGTGACATAATGATGTATAAATCACTATGTTTTGAGAGATATTCCACAGAATTTCTTTTAGATAAGGAAGTCAAATCAAGATATCATGCAATAAATGGCTTTGAAGAGTGACTTGAAGACTGAATATTGAATAGGAAAGGTGTAATGGCTTAAGAGGGGTGAAATGGGAAAGAAAGTCAACCAAAAAGGCAGGGGCGCGCAAGTCCTAGCAGGAGCGTAGGTACTGCGTGGGCACGCAATTCCTGGTCGCACAGGTATAATCCTGCGCAACACATGATGTACTTGTGCGACGGTTAAACAGCAGGTTAATACTTGAGAAAATATTCATTAAAGCCATTAGAATCCTCTTGAGGTTCTTCCAGAAGAGGGGCGCGCAAGATCTATTGAAGGAGTAAGGTGGCGCGCAAGTGTGGCCCTTTTCGTTTAAGGGCTAGCCACTCAGGCACGTAAGTGTTGATGAGTTTCAACACTTAGGCCTTCCTCCCCCTCTTTAGATCTTCCCTTCTAGGTAAGAAGTTAACTTAGAAGTGTTTCAGAAGCTTTGATAAGGGACTAGGGTGTCGGGAGCTCAAATATGAGTTTCTGAAAAAAAAAAAACCTCCGACCTAAATGGGGGGCCCACATGGTCTATTTATAGGCACGAGAAGACCCCGAGCAGTTACCACATAGGTCGTGCAAGTCACATACGCGACCAGAAGGCGTCGCGCAAGCGGACTTGCGCGACATTGATAGAACTTGCACGACACATGTGATTTTGATCCCTTGTTCATGCCTCTGTCGATTTTTTAATTTTTTCTTCAAAGGTTGAATCACTTAGAGCTCAGATATTCCCCTTTTCTGATTTTTAGATTCTGTGACGAAAGAAGCATAAAAAAATCCCCCCCTCAGAGTTGGATCCAAAAGAAATGAAGATTTTACTCTGAGGAAATCGAAGACATCCAACGGAAAGGTGGAACGCAAGTCTTGATGGCACAGAGGGCGGCATGCATGTGCGCATCGTGCAGTGCCGAGGCGCACTAGGTGTAGGCACGCAGATAAGCTTTGGGCATGCAAGGCCTGATGTGCAAGGATACAGCCCTTGATCGCGCAGGGTACGTCGCGTAGATTCCCGACCGCGTCTATATATAGAGGGCCTCACTTCCGTAAAACCATCCGGATTTCCGGACATCATACCTTTGAGCTCTCGCCACGCAGGTCACCTTAGCAGCGTATTTTGCTCTTTTTTCTAGTGTTTTCCTTGATGTCGCGCTACTGTCAAGGTATCTGGGCCTTCGCGGTGATACTTGCATGGAAAATACTTGTGCGGCACATCCATACTTGCGCTCCAAGTTTTAAACTTGCGCGCCTTAATGCCTTAGCCATTTTTTTGAATTCTTTCACAAATTTTATGAAAAATAAACCTATTTAAGAGTTAATTTATTCAACTTTTGTGCAGATTCAATGGCTCCCAAGGGAATTAAAATGGCTGATGAACTGGCTAGAAAGAGGATTGATGACATGATGAACATCATTGGCCATGATTACTATGATATCTGCGACAGCACTCTCCCAGATTTGGATATGTACTTGAAGAAATATCATCTTAATTTCCCACATAGCATCTACCTGCCTCTATATGGTCATGGACATCTACAAGGAGTCAATGTTCCAGATGCAAAGAACTATACACCTGAAATGCAGCTGCACTGCTACTCCTTCATTTCGGTTATGATGTGCATTAAGAGCAACAACAATGGTGTGAACTTTCAAATTCTTCCTCCATGTCATTTCCTTGCAGATATGAAAATGGAAAACCCATGGGCTGAAATGTTTTCCACTGCCGGATGGTGGAGAGAAGAAAAACATGGTATTAAAGCAATATCTGAAAAAGAGTACTCTCTCCAAATGGCTCTTTACTTCCAATGATCCATTCTCAAATCCATTTATCCATCTTCCAAGTCTCGTGGACAGAAACAGAGTCACTGTTTGATCAGTAGAAAATTTTCTCAAACCGCACTCAAGAACATCCTTTTACAATTGTTCTAAGAAGAGCTGGTATCACTGCCTCTCTTATTGTATCCAGTTGAATGAATGAATTCCAGGTGGTTGCTGATGAAGCTTGGGATGTCGTAAATCAAATGAAATGTTATGTTGAAAGCCTCTTGTAATTATTGAAAAAGAGAAGAGACTCCAGTCTATGGATGTCCTTCTAACTCTTGTTCATCAATGAAAAACACTTTCACCTTCACTCATCTGTACCTGCATTCTCTTTTGCTACATGGTTTAGATTTAACCTAAGCCAATGGGCCTAGTAAGAATAGTTTGATTTTTACTAGGATTAATGTAAATAACCCTACAAACTTTGAACCTTTTAATTGCTCAGTGTTACCTAAATCATACAAAAATGTATATTTAGTGAGCTGGAAACTTGACTTTTATTCAGATTTCCCCTATCTTTTGTGGGAAGTTTAAATTCATACACGTCGGACATACAAAGGCTAATGTTTAAGGTCGAAATAGCTTTGACAGAAATGGATTAGAATTGACTCAATTCCTTGAAAATTAATCTGAAAACATATTACCATACTTAAGTTTGAGGGAAAATATTTAAGCTATGACTTAAGAAAATTTGAATCTAAGGAATGATATGAAAAAGAGATAAAAGGCATTAGAAGAAGTAGTTTCCCAGAATGAAGTTACCATTATTTAACAAACCCGATAGGGGGTTGAATTATGAAGGGCCACCTAAGGGCATTGGCTGTATAGTTAAATAAAATAGTATCTTTTGGATAAAAAGTCTGTTATGTAGACTGTTTATGCAAGGCCACCAATTGGCACATGATGCATAGTTAGGAAAAAGAACTCTCATAAATTTACTTTCCTAGTGCTAAAATCCAGTGAAAGTTTATGGAGATTCAAATCTTCCAATGTATAGAGTTTGCTGTATGGAAATATGTACTTGAATATGGAGAAAATGTTTCCAAACAAAATTATCAAAGAACTGGATGAATATCACTCATACGAAGGTCTGACCAAAATGTAGGGAAGGATAATATAAACCATATACTTGAATACTTTCATATAATGAAAAAGGATGTGGGACAAATATGTTAAGGATGTCTATTTTTGTGGATCCCTGTATACCGTCATTTAAGACAAATAAGGAAAAAAGAGGCAATCTTCCCAAGAATGAAATTACCATTATCCGAAAAACCCGTTAGGGGGTTGAATTATGTAGGGCCTCCTAAGGGCACTGGCTGCATAGTCAAATAATAGTATCTTTTGGCTAACAAGTCTGTTATGTAGACTGTTTATGCAAGGCCGCCTATGGGCACGTGCTGCATAGTCAGACAAAAGAACTCTCATAAGTTTGACATTTTTGTGACTAGAAGTCATGAAAAGGGTTATGAGGATCTGAAAATATTTAAGGATAGGATTATGACACATAAATATTGGTATTATTCAATGTATACAGAGATACATAGATCAATGCTAACTGTAATCATGTTGTGGCTGGGTCCTGAATTGAAATTTTGGACTTCACTACGTATCCCATAAGGATGAGAATCAAGCCATACGTAGTTTTTAAACTACAGTTTAACGTCATGTGGGACAAAAGTATTAGAGATCTTAGTTTAGGGTCATAGATCTTGGACCATTGTAAGAAATACACAGTGTGTGTTTTCATGGGGACTTTTCATCCAAGGGACTGAAAGTGGAATTTGGGGTTAGGCCCAAAGACTTGGGGCTAGATTCGAAGGAAACTCGAACGTTCCTACATATCCCATAAGTATGGGAATGAAGCCCACATAGTTATAGAAATACCCTTTGTACAAATTTGGTTTGTACATATGAAGGGTGAAAGGGGAATTTAGTACAATGATGGTTTAACCCAAGATAAAAGGTTTGGGCATTGCCATGTATGCACGTAGTCTTTGAAATGAAACATGATTGAAAAATCAATGAAAATAATGGTTCCCTCTCAGGTGAGGGTATCAAAGAAATTTGTAGTTTATTGTCATACTGGACCAAAGTGTTGTACAGTGTAACATCGTATAACAAGGATGAAAGTGAACCAATGTAAAGATATTGATTCTAAGGCCGGTTTCATGAATTATCATCGTATGAGATAGAGATGAACCGACGTGAAGAGATTGGTTTTGGGATTGAACCTTGGGAGTTTGCCTACATACCCAGCCTATAAGGCAAGGATCAATGTCCGTGTAGTTCAATTAAAGAATGAATTAATGATCAAGTTGTTCTTGGGGACAATGGCCTAAAAAAATGATGTTAGGACTTACACATGGTTAGCGGCCCAGAGAGAGTGTTATGGTTGAGGTTTGCTCTAAGCTCACGTGAGTCATACTCGGTGTGAGAAACAAGAGGTAACAACAACCTTAACGATGCATAGTTTAGTGTCATGTAGGACATATAAAGGGACTATGAAATTTAAAGTCTTCCAGTTAGGACTATTGGTGATGCAAATTTTAGTGTCATGTAGCAGGGACAAAATACAGTTTAATGTCATGTAGGATGTATCATGGACTTTCTGTACAGTTTAGCGTCATGTAGTTAGGACGATGGGGACAATAGAGTTTAACGTCATGTTGGATGAAAGGTAGGTACTGTGTAGTTTAATGTCATGCAGTGAGGACAAAAGAGTGCACCATTTGAACGTCATGTTGGACGCATTGGGGATTTTGTCACAGTTTGATGTCATGTTGGACGAAAAAGGGACGATACAGTTTAGCGTCATGTTGGACGAAAGTGCGAATAGTTTAAGGTAATATGCATGGACCCTGGATGGTGGAGTTTAATGTCATGTTGGATGGTGATGTAGTTTAAGGTCATACAGGACCTTTGATGATTATGTAGTTTAACGTCTTTCCGGACGTAAGGGACTTTTATACAGTTTAGCATCATGTAGTTAGGATGTCACAGTTTAACGTCTTGCTAGATGTAAGGGAATTGCAAATAGTTTAGGGTCATATGCATGGACCGTTGACGATGCAGTTTAAGATCATATAGGACCTAGTTGCAGTTTAAGGTCATACTGGACCATTTAGGAATCTTTTTCACAGTTTAACGTATGTGGGACGAAAGTACAAACAGTTTAAGGTCATATATATGGACCGTTGCTGTATAGATTAACATCATATAGCAAGGATGAGAACTTTTTCACAGTTTAACGTCATGTGGGATGAAAGTACAAATAGTTTAAGGTCATATGTATGGACCGTGGCTGTGTAGTTTAACGTCATATAGCAATGAAGAGAACTTTTTCACAGTTTATCGTCATGTGGGATGAAAGTACAAATATTTTTAGGTCATATGTATGGACCGTTTCTATATAGTTCAACGTCATATAGAAAGGACGAGAACTTTTTCACAGTTTAACGTCATGTGGGATGAAGGTACACATAGTTTAAGGTCATATGTATGGATCGTTGCTGTATAGTTTAACATCATATAGACAGGACAAGAACTTTTTCACAGTTTAACATCACGTGGGATGAAAGTACATATAGTTTAAGGTCATATGTATGGACTGTTGCTGTGTAGTTTAACGTCATATAGCAAGGAAAAGAACATTTTCACAGTTTAACATCATGTGGGATGAAAGTAAATATAGTTTAAGGTTATATGTATGGACCGTTGCTATGTAGTTTAACGTCATATAGAAAGGAAGAGAAATTTTTCACAGTTTAATGTCATGTGGGACGAAAGTAAAAATAGTTTAAGGTCATATGTATGGACCGTTTCTGTATAGTTTAATGTCATATAGCAAGGTCGAGAACATTTTTACAGTTTAACGTGGTGTGGGAAGAAAGTACAATTAGTTTAAGGTCATATGTATGGACCGTTGCTGTGTAGTTTAACGTCATATAGCAAGGACGAAAAAGGTACATTGCAATTTATAAAAAATACTTCTTCAAAAATCTAGCATTGGTTGGAGTAGTGATGAGTTCTCCATCCATTGAGATTAATGAATAATCTCCATTGGAGTAGACCCTATGTATTGAATAAGGTCCTTCCTATTTTTTCTCAAGCTTGGGAGGTTTCTTTCCTGGTACCATTGGAATTCTAAGAACTAATACCAATTCTCCATGAGTGAATGAACGTAGAAAAACTTTTTTGTTAAAAGATCATGCTATTCGATTCTGATAGACTTCCAAGTGGTGAAAGGTGCACAATATTTTCTCATCTAACCGTTCCAATTCATTCAATTGCTTTTTATATTGTTCATCTATAGATGATTGATCAAAAATTGAAACTCTGAGAGAGGGTAGTTGAATTTCAATGGGCAAGACGACTTTCGTTCCATATACCAATGAATATGGAGTTGACCAAGTTGCAGTGCGGGTGGTAGTCCTATAAGCCCGTAAAGCATGAAAGTGTTTATCGGGCCCTGACCTCTTATCTTTATCCACCATCTTTTTCAGTATATTTGAAATATTCTTGTTAAAGGATTCTATCTAGATGTTCGCCGCTGCATGATACTGAGATGAATGGTTGGATTTTATGTTGTATACTTGATACAACTTCTTCATATCAGATGAACAGAAATTGGTGCCATTGTCCGTCAATATGGTATGAGGGACACCAAATCTAGTAATGATGTTAGACACGATGAAGCTAACAATGCATTTAGAACAGACTTCCTTGATAGGTATTTCCTCTGCCCATTTGGAAAAGAAGTCAGTAGCAGAAACAATATACTTAAACTGCTTGGCCATAGCCGAAGGGTAAGGTCCCACCACATCCATTCCCCATGTGGCAAATGGCCATGAGTATTTAGCTGTTTGAAGCAACTCTGGAGGCTAATGAATGATGTTGTAAAGTACTTGACATGAATGACACTTCTTTTTGAAATCGACACAATCTCGTATCATTGAAGGCCAAAAGTATCTAATCCTTCGAACCTGATCAGACATTCTATGTACAGACTGGTGGGCACCACAGACTCCTGCATGCACTTCCTTTATGAAAGTCATTGTCTCTTCACCATCAATGCATCTGAAGAGAACTCCATCAAAACCATGTTTGTAGAGAATTGTATCTAGGTGATCTGGGCTATCTTAAAGAGTAAAATTAACCACACGTCTCCGGATTTGTTCTCTCTCAGCTCTATCAGGTGGAAGTGTTCCATTTTGAAGTTATTCCCTGATAGGTGACATCCATCCTGTAGTATGACCATACTGTTTAGGAATGGGACAAATTTCATTAATTTCCTCTGTTCTGATTCGAATATAAGGTGAAATTTCACGACGGTGGGCAATAATGATGGTTGTCTCGTCCCGATTTGGATCTTCCAGAGTTGTGGCTATATTAGCCAATGCATCATCTTTTGCATTTTTTGATCTTGGGACATAAGAAAATGTCAGTTCCAAAGGGAATTCCACCATTAACTCTCTGACGTAATCATACAAAGGGGTTAGTTCTTATTTTCTGATGGCATAATCCCCATTGACATGTTTGATTACCAGGTCTGAATCGCCTTTTACCTTTAAGTGATTCACTTGTGCGTGAAGTGCTAATTCCAAACCTACAACGAGAGATTGGTATTCTTCTACATTATTGGTACCACCTTCCCACAATAAGAAGGAATAAGGTAACACTGCCTTTTCTGGAGAAATGAGCACAATTCCTAACCCAACTTTGTTGAATTTAGGATTTTCCATTTTCCTCCATGTTGGACTTCTGGAAGCACCATCAAAATACATTTCCCATGCCTGAGGACTTTCATGAATAGAGAATACTTCCTCATCAGGAAGTTAAATATCTGATGATATGTCTTCCACTGAAGGGTGTTTATCTAGGAAATCAGCCAGAGCTTGGCCCTTTATCGCCTTTTGAGACACATACTGAATGTCGAATTGCTGCAAAATAACTGCCCACCTTGCCAGACGTCCTGTAAGCGTTGGACGACTTAGGATAAATTTGAGCGGGTAATTGAGAGATACCAATTAGACCTCGTGATGTTGCAGGTAGTGTCTCAACTTCTGAACTACAAAGATTAATGCCAGGCAGCACTTCTCAATACTTGAATACTGGGTTTCTGTTTCATGCTTGGTTCGACTGAGATAGTATAGACTGTTTTCATTCCCAACATCATTCTTTTGATCAAGAAAGGCACCCAATGATCTCTCTAGAGCTATCACATAGAGGATAAGTGGTCTTCCTTCAATAGGTGGCATTAGTACTGGTGGACTCAAGAGGTATTTCTTGATAATATCGAATGATTCTTGGCAATCTTCATTCCACTGGTAAGTGACTCCCTTCTTCATCAATTTGGTGAAGGATAAACATTTTCCTGCTAAATTGGTGATGAAATGCCAAATATTGGATAAGTTTCCATGATGTCCTCTTAATTCATTCAAATTTTGAGGAGGTGACATACCAAGGATTGACTTGGTCTTCTCAGGATCAAAATTAATACCATGATGGCGTACAACAAAGCCGAGAAATTTTCCTGAGGTTACCCCAAAACCACATTTTAAGGGGTTAATCTTCAAATTATGTTGTCGAAATTTGCAGAATATGACTTCCAAATCAGCCAATTGATTATAACATTGTTTGGATTTAACTACCAAATCTTCTACACAGCATTCAACAATCTTTCCTAAGAAGGGTTTGAAGATACGAAGCATTGCATGCTGATAAGTTGCACCTGCATTCTCTAAGCCAAAGGGCATTACCCGGTAGCAAAACACACCCTAAGGGGCTTTGAAGGCTGTAGATTCGTCATCTTCTGGGGCCATTCGGATCTGATTATATCCAGAATATCCATCCATGAAGGAAAGTGCTTCATATCCAGATGTTTCATCAATTAGATGTTCTGTAATCGGAACTGGGAAACCATCCTTAGGAAAATGCCGATTAAGATCTCTAAAATCGATGAAAACTCTAATTTGTCTGTTCTTTTTCTTTACAGGGACAATATTATCTAACGATTTGGGATATTGAACTTCTCTTAAGAATTTATCTTTGATAAGCTTATCCACTTCAGCTTCAATTTTGGAAGCATATGTTGGGTGTGTTATTCTCGCGACTTGCTTAAATCCTCGATGTTCTTCTAGTAAAAAAAATGTTGAGTAGCAACATCAGGATCAAGCTCGGGCATTTCTGTATAGTTCCCGTAAAATATATCTTTATTTTTCTTTAGAAAAGAAATATACATCTCTTGCTCTTCAAGATTCATGGCCTCACTGATTAACGTGGGGCGTGTATCTCCTTTTGTACCCAGATTTATTTCTCTGAGTTCATCCATAGTGGTAGAGATACCCTCTTCAAATGCTGGAGGAAAATCTCTGAGATCTTCCTCTTTTTCTTCATCATGTGTTATTTCTTCCATTTCTACTTGCATATTATATGATAATGTAGAATTACCATGATCTAAATAGATGTCAAAATTTTCATATTTTGAAGAAGAAGATTCTATTTCCAACCTGATTGATGATGAAGGGTCCTTTTTGGGTAATAAAGAGGAGATGATGGATTGAGAATAGACATCATTGTTCACCTCTGATGTTGCTATAACTTGTTCTGGCCTAATTGGAGAAGCATAGACTTGTTGGATTTCAGCAGATGAAATGAAGACGTCACCATTTGTGCTTTCATCACTTCTTGGTAGATTACCAATTTCTCTTATGTTTTCTGGCTCGATTGCCGTAATTGAAATTATGGATCTTTCCATAAGAGTATTTTGATTTGGGTTTATCATGTCAATTTGACTGATAGGCAACACATAATCTTTACTCACATGTGTAAATGGATTTACTTGAATTTTTTCCATACCATATGGAGCATTAACTTTGGTAATATCCTTTTTATGGATTTCTCCCTTTGCTTCATGTGATAGAATTTCACCTCAATGTATTGAGACTCACATGTCTTGAATGGGGCCTTATCACCATAAAACGTCCCAACTTGACCATAAATACAATATTTGAGAAATTGATGGTATGAAGAAGGGATAGTCGCATGTTGATGTAGCCAGGGTCTTCCACGCAAAATGTTGAAGGCTGAGTCTTGATCAACAACCATGAAATCTGAATTGGATACAAGATCTCCAAAATGAGTTCGGTTTGTATCTTCACCTAGTGGTTCTTGTTCATTTTTATCATATCACTGTAGCATCATGGTGGAAGGACATAAATCAGATTCTGTGCGGCCCAATCGAAGAAGTGTATAAATGGGCATGAGGTTGACTATTGAACCGTTGTCAATGAAAGCTCTTCGAACATCCACGCCATTGACCTTGCCAGACAAGTACAATGGTCTAATATGTCCATGCAAAACATCATCTTCATCTTCATCAGTAAAGGATATTATTGCATGGAAATCTGTAGGATTATTCTCTCTGTGATAGACATCAGCTGCATCAATTACAGTTTCAAACTCTTGATGACTTGACAAAGCCTCGATGAGTGCTTCCCGAAGATCTTTTGATAGATTCAAAGCATCCAGAATTGATAACTTGGCTGGTACATGGGCCAAGTGTTTCTATATATCATACATTTGATCCAGAGGTTTGTGTTTCCCAATAGGAATATGTACTTTAGCAGGTACCTTGGAAGCAGATGCTTTGGAAGTTGATGCATCTTGTATTGGGATAGGAGTTGGCAATATTCCTAGTTTTGGAAGATTAGACCGATTAGATCTCTTTAAATGCTGAGAGAAAGAAGATGGAACCTTCAACTGGTCTTCCAAAATAACTATGCCAGGACTAAATTTTCTATTGGTAGAAGAACTTGCATGTTCTTGCTGATCTCACTAAAGGGCTCTACCACGAGTTTCTGCTGCATACATAGTTCTAGCAGGGGTAGAATTTGAATAGTGTCTTCTGAAAGATCCACGTCTTCCCCTGTATCCTAAGCCCCTAGAACATCCTATGATTCCTCTGTTTGATACAGGGAATTCAGGCTCTTTGAAATTGAAACTGCGACTGGCATATGGATCTATTAACTGAATCATATTAACATATCCAAAGATTAACTCTTCATCTGATGAAGACTCTGCCTGATTAGCCTATTTAGGCTTTTCCATTTGGTGGGGCGGTGCCCCTGGCTTTGAAGTACATGGCATGAAGTCCGCCAAAGTCAAAGACAACTTAGGCTTTGACACATACTCATCTTCATCTGATTCTTTTTCTTTCTTTGAATCATGTATTTTCTTTGAGGACTTTCCCTCTAACGAAGAGGGTTTTTCCACAACATTCATGGAAGAAGACACAATTGGTTTCCTTAATTGTGTTCGCAAAATAGCATGGGTTCGATTGATTTTCTTTCTGACCATCCAATCATCATACTTTTGAGCATTTTTTCTTTTGACTTCCGGTCATTCATCTTCCTCCTCTAGAACAGTAGCAATGACACATGCTACCTGGGATGAGGATCCTTTCAATGTGACCTGTCCTGAGTCGACCATCTTTTGCATGAGGTCTTTGAAGACAAAACACTCCTGGATGGGATGCCCTAGCATTTGATTAAAAGGGAAATAATTAGGATGGTCTTCATATCCTTTCTTGTTTGGCCTCTTGGGTATTGGCAATTGAACCAAATTGATTTCCAGAGTTGAAATTAAATAACCAGGAACATGTTCATTTCGGAAAGAGTATGTTTTTCTCTTTAGATCCTCAAATTGTTTTCATCTTTCATCTTTTTGATCGTCTGGATGAAAAGGCATTTGTTGTTGGTGCTCAGAAGGTGGAGCCCTTCGAGAAGATGAAGGTTTTGAGGTAGAAATAGGTACAGGTGCTTGTTTAATCATAACTGTAGCAGTTTCTGCTTTACCCATTCTCCTTCCTGGAGATGATGGAAATACACGAGATTTAGCCTTAGCCTGTATAAGGGAATCTTCAATCTGCTGAGCGATTGAAGTAAGGTCTCGAAACCCTCCTGTGTATTTCACAGGGATTAACGGCGTGTGTAATTCGTCATGCATATTTGCCACACATATTGGCAACAACTCTTCTTTAGGGATTGATAATGTTAAGGAATATGTTAATCCCTTCCATCGAGCAATGAAATCAGAGACCCTTTCATTTTCCCTTTTCTTATAGTCTGTAAGATAGAAAACTGTTGTCTTTGGCAAAGTTGATCTGAACTGAAGGAGGAATTTTTGGTGAAGATCCTCCCTTCCGGTAATTGACCGGGATTGCAAGATTGTATACCAAACAAAAACTGGTCCTTGCAAGGTTTGCACGAAGCTTCCGAGTTTCACTACTTCTTTCTGCTCCAGAGTTCCCATCATAGGATCGAAACAAGACACGTAATGCGTCAAATGTTGTTCTGGATCGCCTGATCCATTGAAAATAGGGAATACAGGGTTCCCAAAACTGGATGGAGGAGAAATTGAATCTACCCATTCATGGTAAACTTTCTTTTCTGGTTGAACATGCACATGCATCCCTTCCATAGTTTCTAACTGAGCTATTAATGACTCAATAGTAGTTATTAACTTTTGAGAAACATCCGGTTGAACTTGGACTTGGGTAGGTGCAATGACTGGAGCATGGACAGATGTGGCGATTGGCGCTGCAACTGATAGTATCACTGCCAACTGTTGTTGCATTTGACCCGTAGGATTAGACCTGTGAGGGTGTACTGATAGAGGAGGATATTCTTGATCCATCTCAATAGCTGTAACAAATTTCTTTGGTTGACTGACTCCAGAATGCTTAAGAATAAGACTACTCTGAAGTAGTTCTGCATTCAACCTTCTTAATTCCTTAATTTCTTCCTCCTGTTGTGAGAACCTCTACTCTAGTGAGATCGATTGACCATCTCCAGAGGAAGGATATGTAACCTGGTTCTTTCCCTTCCCTTTGTTGGATCCTTTTCGGAGAGGGGGAAGTGGGTTACGCAAAGGATTACTTATGTTCTGAGTAATCCTTTGACTTCGTGTACACACACCTTCTTCATTTGTGTCGGTGCGTACATCTTCTTGAGCAGGAACCTCTTCATCTGAGTCCCCTGAGTGAGACTCATCTGGTGGATCAGCAACAACAACATTGATGACATTAATCGATGCATAACTCATCGCATCCCTTCTATCAGCATTTCTGTGATATTGTCTTCTTCCATGTATTTGATGAGACATTGCCTTTTGTTGATTCAATCCCTCAGGAACTTCTTGATGAACCATAATTTGGAGGAAATCTCTTGATAATTTGGATCCTCGTTCCTCTTGAGGTTTCTTCCCCAATCGAGAAAAGACCGACTTTCTCTGAGGAGGGGATTGATGATTTGAAAAAGTCCCCAGTCCAGTGGACTGGGGTTGTTCCTACTGTTCTCTCTCAACTCCCCGAATCCTTTTTGTTGATTCTGAGGGTTGGTTTAAAAGAGTCCCCAGTCTGGCGAGCTGGGGTGGTTCTTGACATGCTATGTCTGATACTTTCTTTAAATTCTTCCTGATCTTGCAAACCTTAGTCCGGAAATTAGTTATATGCATTAATCTGTATCCGCTTTTATCACTCGGTTCAAAGGACCATTGGACAATTTCCGACACTTCTGTCACTTGGTGACGTGCTTTCTCCAAACGAGAGGCATGTTCAATATTCTCGTTTTCTTGATGCAAGAGTAATTCAACAACTTTTTCTCTATATTCTTGATTTTGAGAGGAACTAGTTGAAGCATGTTCTTGGGAAAGATTTTGATTACAAACAAAGCCTATTGAATGTGGCTGGCCATGGGCAATAACAATTCATGAGACCATTTTCGGCAGGCTTTGCTGACTGGAGAGCACCGTGAAATGCAGTGCTCCATGAACACCCCATCCTCTGACATGAATACCAGATGTGGCATTGGCAATTAACTGACACAATCTTCTTAGTGCGCCAAAGCATGAATGTTGAAGGACTCTCTACTGCTTTTCAGCCTTCAGATATCGAGAGACTGATAGAGACACCAAATCAATCTGACGTTGTAACCCTTCTATTATCTTAAGATGATTTTCATATTCATCATAAGATAAAACTCTCTTTTTCAACTGACAAAGAGTTTTCCATATGTTGAGACGAATATCATGAATTTCATCTTCCGTCAACATTTCTGGAATATTATACTAAGAGTCAGCCGTAGGCCAAAACATGACTGGCACTTCACCTTTTTCCAATTGTTTTCTCATATTCATCATTTCCTATTTATCATTTGATGAAGATTCTTCTACCTGATTTGACCAGAGTTGGTTTTTCCTTGTTGCTTCATTCGATTCAACATGATTGGTAGAGAAATCATTGATGAAACTAGAAGATGCATGACTTAGGGGTGGTTCGGAGAATGACCTGCACCCTGGGCTATCTTCTGATTGAGAAAGTATTTCACCTTCTAGCGATGAAGCTTCAGACATGACTAGTTTCACATTTACAAGTGCCTCAAGTTAATATGGATTTCTCGGCACTACATTGTCCACTGGAGCATTTTCCGGGAAATGTGCATCACTACTATGGAGAGGAATTTCACAGCGAAATTCATCATCATGGGGAGGACCACTATAATGGGTTACAGCAAAAGATGAGATCTCTTTCCCCTTGGTCTTATGACCACACAGAGGGTTCCTATGGCTCTCATCTGAAGATGAAACTTCGAGATCGATCGAATTGTCATAAAGCAAGCCTTCATGAGGAAGTGTCTGTTGAAGACCTCCAGAATTATTGTTCCCACTATTGGGAACTGAGGTAGTAGAATCTTGAATTACAACAGATAATTGTTTGAGGGCTTCAAGAACTCCAGCATCGAGCAAGACCTTGTTATAGAATGGCTCTTGATCTCCGGACTGTGTTGGGCGGGTCTTTTTCTTAGACGCATTCTTACTCACCTTGCAAACTACTTGTTGATGAATGTGGCTTCTCTGAGCAGGTGTATGTGCCTGATCAGGAATGATGGCCAGGTTAGGCTGACGATCTTCTCCCAAATCAGGTGTGTGTTCCTGACTTGGTCGTCCGTATGATATGGGGTAGTATGCCCCATAACCCTCTTGGACTGGAACATATGTGTGTGTCTGTTCCGGAGTGAATTGTTGATGTATCACTCCACTGGTAGGGATAGATTTATGTGTCTTTCCCTAAGATGCCGCTGATGTTGTTATAATATCCTGGTAGGCATCCAGAATATGAGCAGGGATTTTCTTCTTCTCTTTCACCATTGATAGAATATGAATTGTGAATTCAGCTACTGGAACTAGAATATACGTCCATTTCGGGCTTGGAGCAGGTGTATGTTCCATCTCCTGTCCTCATTTTCCTGTTAGTGAATCCTGACAGTACGCAAGTGTGGGGGTAGAGAGTTGAGTCTGCCTCCTATTTGTTGTCGGGGCTTTCCGACTAACTTCTTCGAATGCTACCAAGCGAGAATGTTTGTAGGCTTGATTAATACTAGCAGGTGTATGGGCCTGCTGATTGCACTTCGCCAAACGTGGTTGATGAGATCCATCATATGTAGTCAGATGAGCCTGTTGTCTAGATGATGATGTATAAATAGGTGTATGTTCTTGCCTATATTACTCCGCCGGAATTTCCAGGTGGGATTGGCGTGATGCTGCCAGATGAGTCTGCTGGACAGTGGGTTTAAAACGGGCAAGTGCATGTGCCTTCTCATTTCTTTCCACCATGTTAGGTTGGTGGACTTCTCCAGAGATGGAAAAGATGAGAACATGCTCATTGTTTACCGGATTATACCTCTGGTGGATCGTCTTGCTTGCTCGGGTTTGAGGAACCTGAGCCGGACGCTTGGAGTCGGTACCCTCATCATGTTTAGGGTGCACTGCCGCACGAGTCTGGTGGCGATTGTTGGTGGGAGCCCTCAGGAAGGACTCATGTCTGTTTGAATTAAGGTCCTGAGGGACCTACTCATTAACCTCCCCAGAATGAGGGAGCGAATGGTGATTGCATTCTAGGGATAATGACCCGAAACGGTTGGAGACATTAGTCAACGCCCCTACTTCTTGATCACTAGTCGTCGTTGTCTGGACGACCGATGTGAGTTGTTTACTTGGAGGGCTTGTTGGGCAGCCTCCAGAGTTGGGATGGTACCGTGTTGACGGTACTGCTTAACCAGTGCGTTTGATACCTAGCATTGAAGACGCAGACTAGGTGTTATCATCTTAAGAGCGGACGACGATCCAGCAGGAGTAGCAGGAGTGGCATTTGCAGCAGCAGTATTCACAGGTGTGAACTTGAGAGAATCCATTCTAGAAATGCAGAAGATCGTTGCAAAAGAGTGCATGTTTGATATAACAGACATAATCAAGATAAATTTATCCACTACATCTTTTGGATGAGAACATATGTCAATGATTTTTTTTGTCCCTCTCATTGAGTTTTAAATAGGGGCCTAACAAATAGGTAAAACATCATTTTATATTGGTTAAGGATTCACGTCGGGTTCACCATTTTTGATTCCCTCGAAATCCGGGGATGAACACCTTGATGGGAGGTTCAAACATTATGATCGGTTTCTAACGGGTTTGTTCGTAGAACCGGAAACATCCAATCATTCCACATCCATTTGGACCTAATTTACAAAGGTATGTGCTCATTATTTTTTGGACTGATGAGGCGTAGGAATTTTCATTGGTCGAGAGGATGGGATGTCGAACTCATCACACCTTTTTAGGGTAATTATTGTCTAGTCCAGGACTCTCTTTATATATTTAAGTTATGTTCATGAATCCTTATTACATTACCAAGTATAAAATGGGCTTTCCTTCAGATCTGAAAATCAATGATTAAATATGTAGGAAATTTAGAGAATCTTTTGTATGTATTCTAGGTTCTTCATCGATAGAGAATCATCTGTATTTATTAGAGATTCTTGGTCAATGGTACCCTTCGACACATTTAAATACAAGTCTCTTGGTCATTATGATGACCATGTTGGTTTTAAAGCCACTCAGTGTGGCACTTGAAGTTTATTGTCATTCAGAAGGACATGGATTATTTTAGAGTTGGGATCGAACCCGTAGACGGGATACCTACGTATCCTTTGTTTAGAAAAAAGGAATCATAACCCACGTAGTTCGAGAAAGGGAGTATGATGTTTATGATTGATGGCTCAAAGAAGGATGTCACAATTACTTTTACACTCTAAGATCACGTGAGTCAAGCTCGGTGTGAGAAACAAGAGGTATTGGTAAAAATTAGACAATTGTGCCATGAAAAATGAAATTATAAGAAATAATGTGGGGCTTATGTATGTATGACTGCCTAGATAAATGAATGTAAGGATTTACTTTGGGGAAGAAATCCAGGAACAGGGTCCATAAAGGTATATGTGCTTCATGGAGATTTTGAATACTCTATCTTGGGGCTTAATTCTGAAAAGGAGGCCCAAATTAGGAAAAGACTTATGATTGGGTTTTACTCCTGAAAAGGAATCCCAGATCAAAGGTAAATTAGGACTAGTTAAGAGAAATTAAGACTGGGGCTTACTCCTGAAAAGGAGGCCCAAGTCAAGGATTAGGTTTGGGGCGTACTTCTGAGGAGGATGCCCAAATTAGGGGACTGGGGCTTACTCCTAAGGAGGATGCCCAGATTTGGGAACTTTAAGAATTGGTGCTTACTCCTAAGGAAGATGCCCAAGTTAAGAATTGTGACCGGGGATTACTTCTAAGGAGGATGCCCAGGTTAGGGGATCTGGGGCTTACTCCTATGAGGATGCCCAAATTAGAGGACTTATGACTGGGAATTATTCCTGAAAAGGAGACCCAGGTTAAGGATTCTCTCATCTTAAAGGATGGGGTTGAATGAATGAAATCTCAATCTTTAGTGACATAAAGATGTGTAAATCACTAGGTTTTGAGAGATATTCCATATAATTCTTTTCAGATAAGGAAGTAAAATCAATAAATCATGTCATAAATGGCTTTGAAGAGTGTCTTGAAGACTGAATCTTGAATATTAAAGGTGTAATGGCTTAAGAGGGGTGAAATGGGAAAGAAAGGCACCCAAAAAGGCAGGGGCGTGCATGTCCTGGCGGGCGCGCAGGTACTACGTGGGCACGCTAGTCCTGGTCGCACAGGTATACGCATGCGCGACACATGATGTACTTGCGCGACGGTTAACCAACAGGGTAATACTTGAGTGACTCTTCATTAAAGCCTTCAGAATCCTCTTGAGGTTCTTCCAGAAGAGGGGTGCGCAAGATCTATTGAAGGAGTAAGGCGGCACTCAAGTGTGGCCCTTTTCCTTTAAGGGATGGCCACTCAGGCGCGCAAGTGTTGATGAGTGTCAACTCTTAGGCCTTCCTCCCCCACTTTAGATCTTCCGTTCTATGTAAGAAATTACCTTAGAAGTGTTTTGGAAGCTTTGAGAAGAGAATAGGGTGCTGGGAGCTCAAATATGAGTTTCTGAAGAAAAAAAACCTCTGGCCTAAATGGGGGGCCCACATGGTCTATTTATAGGCAGGAGAAGACCCCGGGCGGTTACCACTAAGGTAGTACAAGTCACTTGCGCGACCATAAGGCATCGTGCAAGTGGACTTGCGCGAATGTGATAGAACTTGTGAGACAAATGTGCTTTTGATCCCTTGTTCATGCCTTTGTCGATTTTTTGATTTTTTCTTCAAAGGTTAAATCAATTTGAGCTCAAATATTCCCCTTTTCGATTTTTAGATTCTATGAAGTAATGAGCGTTAACACCTGTACATAAGCCTGTTCCGAATCGTCAAGCTTTCTTTAGTTCTGAATATCTATAGAAGCCTCTCCTCATAAAGATATGTCTTCATTAAAGGAAATATCTCAGTGTTATATTTACAGAGAAAGTTTGGTTGATCGGAAATTCTAAGAAAAGTATGACTATATTAAATCAAAGAATATTAAGCTTAAGGGTTGGGAGAGCTTGTGTATTTTGAAACTAAAGGCACAGGATCCCGTCTATCCAGAGTTTATGATTGAATTTTATGCATAAGTAAACTTCATCAATGAAGGAGCTAGATATAATTTTTCCTTAAAGTGTTAGGGAAAGACCTACTCCCATTCCTACACCAAGGCTGAAAATCTAATTGGAATTCCTATGAGGGTGAAGCATAATTCTGTACTCAAAAGCTAATGAATTTTTCAGGATCATTTAAGTAGGAAAAGGATTTTTGGTTCCTTGGCTTAAAAAGGTTAAAACTCCAAATATTATCCATCTGTCTACAAACATATGGATTCTTGAATTTTGTGTTTAAGGATTTATCATTCTGAAAAAAGGGGTTACATATTCCCTAAATAAAAGTGAAATCTATATTCAGGATTTCTGGGTAAACCTTAGGAAGATAAACGTAGTCAAGTATATCTTGCTTACAATTGAGAATATCAATAATATAAATTTCATTTTATAAATTATTATGTATCTAGAAATTCTCTCCAAGATTATTTTTATTTGTCTTCAATCATTAAAATTTTCTTGTAATTCTAATCCAAGAAATTACAAGGCTATGCTGCTTAGCGATGATACCTTAAGAAAGATGAAGGTTGGATTCAGTTTTAAGTCCACATATTTTTATGATTTCATTAAATAAGAAATAGAAGCTCTATCAAAGAAACCAAAAGTGGCTGAGACTTCCAAAAATGTTGGAAGGAATAAAAAGTCAAATGAAACTGAAGAGAAAGAAAAAACCCCTGCAGCTATGAAAACACAATATGCACCCTCAAAACCAAATAAGCAAAAGACTTACCCGGATGAAGTAGTGGCTGAGTGGAGAGAGGACAATAAGAGTATGAATAAAGGGAAGAATACTTTTGTCTTGGACCCTACTGAGGAAAAATCATTACAGAAAAATTCAGCTAAGGATCTTGAAAAAAATAGATCGAAACGAAGAAAATGAAGAAGTTCTCTACACCCGATATAGTTCAATCTATTCTCAATGATGCGGAGAAAGCCTTTGAACAATACCAGGTACCAAAATCCTTTTTGAAATAATCACTCCCTGTGACTCTGGGAAATAAAGAAGTAATTATGGAAATAGATCAAGAAGAAAAAATATTGTAAGAAGAAGAAGTAGAAATAGAAGTAGGAGAAGAAGAAGAAAAAGAATAAGGAAGTGGTGATAACTAAGAGATGGTAAATAAAGTAGTAGATTATCATGAGAAGGTGACTCTTTTTTAGAAACTTCCAATATAAACTTCAAAAGTAGAGTCTTAGAAACTTACTGCACATGTAAAAGATGATACCGGTCAGGAAGAATTCAATAATCCATCTGAATAAGAAAGAAAAAATCATGATTTTATTTAGTTAGAGGATGTTGTGGCAGATGCCAAGAAAGAAAACCCTGAGGAAGATAAGATTTTTAAGATATCATATAGTAAGCATGGATCTCCCATGCACAAGAAATCATTCTGAGATCTGATAAGGGAATGCTTGTGTTTGTGGATTCACCTAGTAAATCTATTGTGAAAAAGAAAGAAGTTTGTGCTTCATCGAAGAGGAGAGTTTATGATATTGAAAAAAAATCCCCACCAACCAAACACTCTGATTCAGAATCATCTTATCTTGGACACGATTTTATGGTAAATTCTTTGAAAAATTTGGTTGATACCATTCCATTATTTCCAAGTATAGATTTATGATGCCGGTTTCTGAAGCATTCATTCAATCAGAAATCATATTCAGTTTCAATGATTATGGACAATTTTTTCAGACTTGTGGTAGATTTAAAATATTTTTTCATTGGTTATGCGGCTCATAAAAGACCATGTAAGAAGATTACAAGCTGGTCATGAAAGATAGTCGAAGAGCTCAGAGTCTTTAATGAATTTAAAGATAATGTGAAAGATGCTTTTGACACTGAAGATGGCAAGCTTAATGATCATTCTAAGAGTTTTGAGTAAAAGATGACTCTCGAACATACAAACTAGAAGTTAGAAGTCAAGGAATTTAATGGAAATAATAATTCAGTGGCTATGAATTAGAAGAGAGAAAGGGATCATAGAATTAAGATTAAATAAAATCTTTTTAAGAAAGAAAAACTCTTGAAGGCTTAGGTAGATATTCTTAAGGCTTGAGATGAAAAGATTAAATCCATGGAGACGAAAATCAAATGATAGGATCATTTGCTAATGTGTTTCGAAGAATATCACAAGGATCTTAAGAAGATGAAATCCATTGTAAAGATGTTTATGCTGAAGGAGAAAGAAGGATAATTCTCCCAAATCCAATATTTTTTTGTATTTTATTCTTTGTAAATAATCTTTCAGACTTAATGGAATTTTTTTTGTTCTTAATATATTTGGTTGTTTAGTACTAATTTTTCATGTACCATTTTTTCCATTCATTATAGTCCTTTTTGAAAATCATAAAAGGGGAGAAAAGAATGATAAAAATAATTCTATGTAAAGATGAAATTTCCCTAAGGGGGAGTTCTTCTAAGGGTAAGTTCTTATCAAAGAAGTTTTTAATATGCAGGTAATGTAAAATCTCATTCAAGAAATCAGGATTACGATCATTAGGGATTTCAAAACCTAAGGGTGAGTTACTCGTATTCACTATGATTTATATGTAAAGGGAGATAGGTTTTCTTTTATGATTATAAAGAAAAACACTAAGTTCTTATATTCTATTTTTTAAGGATGTTTGTGCCTTCCAAAAAGCGGGATATTGTTGAGTCAATAAAGGTTCATTGTGACTTTTCAATTCCTCTATGTTTTGAAAATAAAAAACACTCTATCTTAAGGAAAATCATATTTTCCCTATGCTTTATCTAAATAAGTAATATTTTACTTCCTCAATGAATTTTTTTCCTTAAATATGTTTTCATTTATCATTTTATAGCATTTATAAATATACTTCTTTTTATTTCTAAAGGGTAAAATTCAGTTTCACGTATAAACCCTCGGAATCCTATAAATCCATAGTTATAGCGTATTCTATTTTTAGACTCTGAATTATCTGAAATTTAGACTCTGAATTCTCTGAAATTCAGAATTTGAATTCTTTGAAATTCAGACTCCGATTTCTCTAAAATTCATACTCTAAATTCTCTAAAATTCAGACTCTAAATTCTCTGAAATTCAGGTTCCTAATTCCACAAAATTCAGACTCTCAATGACTCATAATTCAGAATCCGAGTTCCACATTATTCTGACTCTGAATTCATTAGAATTGCGACTCCGAATTTCTATGAATTCGGACTTTGAATTTTTATGAATTCAGATTCCGAATTCATTTGAATTCAGATTCTCAACTCAATAGAATTAAGGTTTTGAATTCTTTAGAAAATAGAATCCAAATTTACATGATTTATAGTCTCTGTATTATATTTTTCATAGACTCTAAATATTTATTTTTTCGTAGACTCCGAAAAATGGACTTCATTAAGCAACCTAATTTTCTTACACTTGTTATAGTTATGAAACAATGTCATACATTCTATTTAAAACTAACCATTGATTGAGTGACACATGCACAAGTCCCTCCAAAATTCATGGAAAAATATGTTCATTGGAGGAGGGAGACAACCATTGGAGAATTTCCTATAAATAGGAGCTCATTTGAATGGGCTCGATACAGACTGAGTATATCAACTCGATCACTCTAGAGATTACATGATCCTAATGTAATTTCTAGAGAGGGAGGCTCTCATGCCTTGTGTGTACTAAACATCTTGTTCGGATTGCTTTGTATGACTCTGATTGTTACTGTGTATAATCGACAACTTCCAGGGACAAGAAGACAGAGGATCTGACTACCTTAATGTTCGAGATCTTGTGGGGATAGCAAGACAGATTCTAATATTCCTATCATGGGCTTACCCTACTGTGGGTAAGAGATAATTTATTGAAAGTATAAATCAAGGGACCTTTATCCAAGGTTGTTGGATACCCTACTCTTTGGGTTAAAATATTTCATACTTGTTAATAGTTTTGTGTCATGTTTATTTCAGTTGTATTTTTGATATATGAAGAATGTATAATCTTTTTTTACTTTCTTGTTCTATTGTATACTCTGATATGTAAGATTAAAAATTCTTTAAGATATAATATTTTCCTTGTAAAGTTTTTTAAGTTTTATTTTCAGAACCTAATATCTAGAACCTAGCATGTTTTCAAAACTAAAAGTGGTCTTGTGAATATATATTGTTTAACCTTGTTAAACATAGTTTTCCTTAAGGTTAAAAATAAAATTTATTAAACTTAAAATTCACCCACTCTTGTAATTGAGCATCTACATTCAGATTTAGATAATATAATTGGTACAAATGAGGTCTCTAAAATACTTATATTCACATATAATTCTTCTTGCTCAAGTATTCATTGTTCTAAATTTTATCTTTTCTTAGGATTTTCATCCTTGTTTACAAACATTTACTATTAATAAGTTTTTTTTGGAAATACAATTTCTTTTAAATGGTAGGAATGAATGTTAGTTCGATTGAAAATATAAATCCTACTACAGTACCAATATTTCAGGGGAATGATTGTGAATATTGTAGAGATCATATGAATCATTTTTTTATTAATAATGGAGTGGAAAACTTCGTTTTGCTTAATGGAGATTACAAGAGTCCTGATAAGGAATTTAGAACATTTACTAAACAAGAAAATTCATAATATCATCTAAACTACAAGTTATGAAATACTTTTTTGTGTTCTATAACTAGTAATATAAATAGTAAAATTTCTTCTTGTGAATCTCCAAATTTTATTATGATGAAATTGGAGTTTACACATTTTGGTACATCTATGTTTATGAAAACTAGAAGAGCTATGCTTAATGTAGAATATCATGGATTTCTATTTTTTATAGAGAACTAGTGTGCAGGGTACGACAATGGTTTATAACTATGGTTAATAGTTTACGATCCATGGTTGAGAATGGTTTAGATGATGAGGCACTTGTAGACAAGATTTTAGATATCATGCCTAATGATTTGGAATCTAAGAGAACAGCTATTGATGAGAATAAGAAAGTATCTAAAATTACACTAGATGATATTTTTGGAACTCTTCTTCAACATGAGTCAAGAAGGAAAAGAGATGCTGATATGAATAAGAAGAAGAATGAAAATGGATGTGTAGCTTTTACTACTACTAAAACCAAGACTCCTGAAAGGGTATCTATATCCATGTCTATGAAATTAATTTTTTTATCTGAATCTAGTGAAAGATAATATTTTGAAAATGAGCTAGCTAATCATGTTCAAAATATGAATAAGATAGTTTGTAAGAATGAATTTTAGTATAGGTTTAAAAAGAAATAAAGAACAATAAAGACACGGATGTCACATGTTATGAATGCAAAAGAGCAGGGCATATATGACCAGATTTTCCTTTCATAAAAAAAGGATAGAAAGGAAAAGCATTTTGAGATGAATTGAAAGAATTACAACAAATCAAAAGCTGATAATGTTTTGAAACCTATGACACCTGGAGTTCTAGTGGTGGAGATTCTTCAGATGAGTCCTCAGAGTAGGAATCTTCTGGTCTGAAAAATCTTGGTCTAATTTCCTAGATACCTATTGAAAATCATTGTATAATGGACATGGTACACTATACTGAATCAATAACAAATGTATCCTTAAATTCCAATTATAGTGATATTAAATATTATGAATCTTCATATGAAGAATCTTCTTCTGATGAAGACAACTCTTTACCTACTTATGAAGAAGTATCTAGTTTTTCTAATCTTCTAGAGAATGAAAATTCTAAACTCAAGAAAAAACATGATAAGTAAAATTATAGAATTTATGTTCCTACTAAAGAAGTATCAGATCTTTCCAAATATCCTTTTATGAAAATTTATGATTTTGAAAGTATTCCCAAAAACATAGATAAAATTATTTCTGTGGAGGATAAAATTTATAAGGATCCTGAAAAAGAATCTACGAAAATTATTTTAGAGACTAAATCTAGTGTTAAAAGTAATGGTTTTTAGACTAAATACTTATTTATTAGACTTAAGTCAGAAATATTTTCCTTGAGAAAGTGTTTTTCAAGCTTTACCTTAAGTAATGAAACTTTTGATAAAATGTATTCCCAAATTTAAACCCTAAAGAATAATTCTATATTTGGTAATACACATTCTAAAACATTTTTTTGCAATTATTATTTTGTTCCTCAAAGTGCTCTATTCTGCACAAAATGTTAGTGTGGAAGAAATTGGGAAAAAAATTATTTAAACAAATCATAATATTTATTTTTTCATAAATGTTATTTTAATAAGAAAATTTGGATGCCTAAAATTTTTCTTTATGATGTTTCTGGATCTAATAATGTTTGGCTTTCAAAAGTCTGACACTCTTATTTTCAGGAAAATAAATATATTACCAACAGTAATACATGGTACATGGATAGTTGATGTTCCCATCACATGATTGGCAACAAAAACTTCTTTGAAAAGATTATCAACACAAATGGAGGAAAAGTAACTTTATGAGATAATGCTAATGAAGAAATTTTTGGTATAGGTAAAATTTTTATTCTTGGAAAAACCGTGATTTCAAATGTTTTATTTATTAAATGTCTTAAGTACAACCTTATTAGTATAAGACAATTGTGTGATGAAGGTTACATTGTAAATTTTTGGAATGAAAAGTGGATGGTTTACAATACCAAGGAAGAGTTTATTTTTTCTAACAATAGGAAATAGAATGTATACACACTAAACATAGAAGACAATAGGAGCAAAGATTTAGCTTGTCTTAGTGCAATGGAAGAAGAATCTTGGTTATGGAATAGAAGGTTAGGACATTGTAACCTTATGAACTTATGTAAACTCTCTAAGAAAAGACTTGTTAAGGATCTATCGGATAATTGATGTCATTCTTCAAAAAAATTTGATCCTTGTCAATATGGAAAGAAAATAAATCAAGAATTAAATCAATTGGTGAAATATTAAATTATAATTCATTACTGTTGGTGCATAAAGATCTTTTTGGTCCAACACAAACTAGAAGCATTAGAGGAAAATATTTTTTATTTGTCCTAGTTGATTATTACACTAGATTTACATGGGTATATTTTCAAGAAAATAATTCTTAATATTCTTCTTATTTTAAAATAATTAGATCTCTTGTTAAAAATGAGAAAAATCTTCCATTGATAACTATTAATATTGATCAGGAAGGATAATTTCAAAATTCTGATTTTGAAAAAAAAATTAATAGAAAAATAATTACTCCTAACTTATCAGAACCAAGAACCCCTCAACAAAATGCTGTTATTGAATGAAGAAATTGAATTCATCCAGAGATAACAACAACCATGTTGAGTTAATATTTGGTAGCCAAACATTTTTGGGCTGAATTTGTAAGTACTGCTTCTTGTACTATAAATCGAGTTTTGATTAGACCTTTTCTTAATAAAACCCCCTGTGAGTTATGTATTGGTAGAAAACCTAAACTTTCCTACTTCAAGGAATTTGGATGAAAAGTATTAATTCTAAATACTATATATAATTTACATAAATTCGCACCCAAATCTGATGAAGGGAATTTCTTAGGCTACTCTACAAATTCTAAGGCTTATAGAGTTTTTAATAAAAAAAATTCTAGTCCTGTTGAAGAAATAGTACATGTTAAATTTGATGAAACTAATCCTTTTGTTTTTAAACACCCTCAACCTAGATCAACAGATGTGTTTTCAAAAACTAATTATTAACCCTTAATAGAAGATCCTTCTGATAAGGAAACTGATCAAGAAAATTTTTCTGATACATTTACCCCGGAAGATTTCCTACCATATGTTGATGAACAAGTTTTAGAAAATCCAAATAAGTTGTTTCTTAAGAATCATCCCATTTATAGTATCATTGGTTACGTAAATCAACATGAAAGGACTATAAGTTCATTAATAAATGAAGTAAATCATCTATCATTTCATTCTCAATTAGAACAAAAAATCACTGATAAAGCTTTAGATGACGATGATTAGACAAAAGCCATGCAAGATGAGATTAATTAATTCGAAAGGAATAATGTCTGGACCTTGGTTGAAAGACCTATGTAAACTTATATTATTGGAGTAAAATGGGTCTTCAGAAATAAGTTTGATGAAAATGTAATCATAGTAAGAAATAAAGATAGATGAGTTTCTAATGTCTATAATCTACAACATGGAATAGACTATGAAGAAACTTATGATCTAGTAGCTATACATTAATCTATCCATATTATAATTTCCTTTGTAGCATTCCTTAACATTAAACATTTTCAAATTGATGTCAAATGTGCTTTCATTAATGGATATGTTCAAGAGGATGTTTTTTTGAACAAACTCCTGTTTTTAAAGATTCAATGTAACAACCCGAGATTTTATAAGATACATTCCTTTTAATTTCATTCATATCTTCTATTGTATGACACACCAAGATTATATTGTGCTATACGCAACACTGTATTAGCTTGTAGTATATGCAACACTTTTTTTCGCTCTTGTTACACACAATTTCAAGTTAGTTTGATAGAAGTTATTCTACGCAACATTGAGTAAATATATATATATATATATATATTCAATGTATAAATAAAATATGGTTGGATTCTGTTATACGAAACAAAAAAGGAGATGTGCACTACACGCAACACTGACTTGGCTTGCATTACACGCAATCACGACCTTCCTCGATAGCGTGTCTTGTACGCAATACCAGGTTTTACTAAACAACGATATATTATTATAATATTGTTATGAACTAGCCGTTATGAATAGTGTTAACTAAATTTTGAAATTTATAACATTATTATTCATCTTACACATTTCTAGAACATGGTATAAGAACAAAATAAAATTTTCGGGTAAAATAAGTATTTTTCAAAAAATGCAGTTTTTCCGCCTTTTGATGGCACACCCACTTTAAATCTAGTTTTTGACATGTTTATAAGTTCAATTTGACAAAAAATAAATCTTCTTTTGAATCAGGATATAAAAAATTACATTAGATATGGTTTTGATATTTTTCCAATAACTTTGATATTTTAATGAATAGTAAAAACACGCTATATTTTAAGTAAAAACAACTTTTTTCATCATAATATCATATGTGGTTAAATTATAATATTGAATGGTTTTAAAGTATAAGTAGAATATATTTTTACCATTTAATATAATTTATGTCATTATCATTGATTTTACCTTTAATTGCTAGGTTAAATCAATTCAATCTTTTGCAGTGTTTTAAAGAAAAAACGTGTTTTCTTTCGACAACGGGATTAATTTTAATTTAATTTCTGCATCTTTTGTTTATTGAATTTGGAAAAATGGATTCCATATTTGGAATCAGTGGGTCCAAATTATGTTAATAAGCTACTTTTTATTTTTGGGCATTGTGAATAGTAACTACGGTAAATTTTATTTACTATAGTTAAAGGTAAATCGGGTAATTAAGGGTAAATATAAGATTATAAAATTACCCTAACACTTGGAAAAATCCTATTGTATGGATAAAAGTAGACCCATATAACCTAAGGGTCGTATTAGATTCATTTTATGGACTTTTTTCCATGAAAATAATTTAATTATTATTAAAACCAAAGAATGTGACAACATGTCACTTTCTTAAATCTTATAAGTATAATAATTTTAATTTAGTTCTAAACTTAATGAAACTTCGAACATGAATAGTCTCTATAAAGATAATACAATTATCTACATCATAGGAATATATTTGAAAATTTTAGGGATTAAATAATTATCATTCATTATGACACAAAGATGATGCACTAATTGTCTTATTAATGAAATATTGACATAATTGATGTTATAAATTTCCAAATAAATGTAATTTGAGCCTTTTTATGACATACAATAATTTTCTAGGATAATATGACATGTTATTGTTGATTTAAGTAACTTTTTTTGAACTTATAATTCTGTTATGAATTTCATAAAAATCATGTACCAAATAGTGTCAAATTTGACATAAACTAGTTTTTTAAAAAAATATTATATTATTAATTGTTATTTTATTACAAAAAATCTATGGTTCTTCCAAATGACTTAGATAAGGTTATATATATTAATAATAAACAACTTGGGGTTCTTTTGGCATGATATAGTATGTTTATTCACCATATAGTGTAAGAAAACAAAAAGACACGGTAAAAGTTAAATTATTTAACTTAGAGTTAAATCTAATTTATAAGGTTAAAATAATAACCTAAACTTATCTAAATCCTATTGTATGAGATGATTTTGACCCATCCCCACTTTATCTTATAAATAAGACCCTTTGGAACCATTATAAACCGAATTTGACCTTAATATAAAATAATATTTTGAGATTTTCCTAAGGTGCCCCTCTCCTCCCTTATAAAAGGGAACCTCCTCCCTCTCCTCCTCACACCAATTTGAGAATTCAAGCTCGGCCAACCCCTGCCAAAATATCTTCTCCACTTCCCTAGTATCATCTTAGAGGTCATGGTCTTCTTAAAAGACCATCCTTAGTTCTTTAAGTGGAGGTTAAGTGAAGGCGCGTCAAAAAGAGGTAATATCCATTACCGATCTTTTTCAATTTCTTTCTTCTTCAACTTCTTCTTCTTTAGTTGTTTAATGATAAAGTAATAACATAAGTATTTCTTATGTACTGATATGTTATTATAAATTTGAAATAACTCTAATTAACCTTCTATCCATCCTACGGGAAAAGGAAATCACCGCGCGTGCGTACGTACGGAATACCATCTCCACGCCGTGGTGTAATCTATTTTCCGCCACCACCATAATTGGATGGGTATAATGGTTTAATGAGTAACTATATATGATTATTATAATTTGATATTGATACTGAAATAGTAAACATACACTTCAACACAATTCCACGACCATGGGAATGATATCATCGCTCGTGCGTACGTACGGACTACCGTCTCCACGACGCGATAAGATTCATTCTCCACATTAACCATTCATGAATTATTATAAAGTATATATAATGAATAATAATGAAATATATGAAATGCTAAATCTACTGGATTTATGTATATATATATTTATGTCATATACTTACTTCCATTCAAGACAATAAGGAAAGCCAAACAGCATTCATGCGTACGTACGGACTACCGTCTCCATGAACGGTGTGTTTCATTTCATTTATCTATCTATTATATATATATATATATATGGAATATATATGATATATATATCATGTTTTATATTCTGGATGTAAGTAAATCATGATATAAGTAATAATAATGTCAAGAACAACAAGTCCAAACACCTACGATAAATGAAATGATTTTACCCAAAAACGCTTCTTTTACATGGAATTTACAAAAGAACGGGTCATATAAAGTCATAAGTGAACCATATATGATATCATAACAATGAATATGACTCTTTAATATGGTAATGACATTATTTGAATCATTATATAAAAGGTTCGGATACGTACAAAGCATATCGAACATAAGGTAAGGGATAATTTTGCAAATCTCATTTTTATCCGAGATTGCATATTTGTAAGTATTTACTGGGATTATTTCAATCATCCATGTCCATGTTTTATGAAAGTGTTTTCATGTATGTTTAAAGTCATTTTTACCCATTTTTGACTTTTACTATATGTTATGTAAGGAATCTTTCTTTTGTTTACGTTACGAGGTACTTTTTGACTTTTCCGACAAAAGTACGAAAAGAATGCTTTTTTAACATATACGGAACAAATGAATTTTTACGGTTTTATAAAGCCTTGTTTTCATGAAGCTTACTCCAAAATATTTCATGACTATTTTCAACAAAATCTCTTTCTTTTAAAATTGCATGACGTTTTTTGAAAAGAAATTGATTTTGAAGAAGAAAGGATATTTTCCACAAGAATTCATTTCAAGTGTTTTATCAAAACCATTTTCCATCTAAGATGAAATTATATCATATGTTTACGTTTCAAGTATAATGTCTCTATGATTTACAAGGTTTCAATTTTATTATGATGAAATATCCATTTGTTTTATATGGATTATGTGATGATGGGATGATGTTTATGAAACCCGTTTTATTCTTTGGCTTATGATGAATGTTTTAAGTTTATTATGTGGCATAAATAAGAATGGTTTCATTATGAGATTGGTGGGACCTATATCTCCCTCCAATGCAATGGGTAAATATTTTATATCTCATGAGATAGACATGGCTGGAATGGAACGTTATACCGGTTCAGTGAAACAGGACTGAAAAGAGGGCGACTCGGTTAAGAAATGGACTTTGTCCACTAAGATATTCTTGGATATTAGTCTTGACTAATAAGATATGATTCTCTATGATTATGTGTGTATGCCACAAATTTTCATGTTTTAAGTTATGATTATTGGGATTTCATTTCACTACTATGATTTATCCCATGTTATGATTTTATGATCTCTTTTGCAGGTTAAGATTTCCAAAATGTTATGTTCTTATGAATATGATGTGATTGATTTTTCTTTTATTTACCCTTACTGAGAATTTGAGCTCACCCTTTTATGTTTTCCTTTCCCCAGGATATAAGGAAAGTTTTTAGGTAAGGAAAAAAGGGATTATCTTTATGGGAGACGTTGAAGATCTTTCACCATGATTAGAAGATTATGTTCCAAGTTTCCAAAGACACTAAACTATTACGGTCCTTGTGTGTTTGTTTTTCTTATGTATTAAGTATTCCAAAAAAGTAATGTAATATTCATGTACGTCAAGCTTCGGGTATCTACAGTTGGTATCAGAGGAAAAGTTTAGTCATCCTTTGGAAACAAGGATGCGAAAACGTTTGTGAGATCCCTAGAGATATTTCTAAGGTATGTCTAGGGATGTCCCTAAGGATAAGTATACGTATAGGATATAGTCCTAGAACTATGGTAAAGATATTAGGTTAAACCAAAGATGTAAGATATTGAAGTTACTTCCCCTTTATTATGATTTTTGCCTCTCACACTATTCTTTTTGGGTTTTAGAAAATGGCTGGAAATAAGATGATTCACGATAATGGAGGATATGATGGACAATGGAATGATATTATTCATGAGAAACCAAATGAAATGGGATTTGGAAGTCCAAACATAATTATTATGCCAAATCAGAAATCTCATAATATGATCAATAAAGTAATATTTGTTAAGTTTCCTAACTCGGCTAATAAGAGAAAGATGGAGTTTCATGATGATCATAGAGGAAAGAAAGTTCAATTTCACCTATGTAAATCATGTGGGAAGAGGAATCAAGGAGAATGTTTAAAAGGAACTGGAAGATGCTTTGGGTGTGGAAAAGAAGGACACAAATCCAGTAAGTGTAAAGGAAAAGGTTCAGTTAACACCAGGGATGAGGATAATGGTATTGATACGACATCAACAATGGTTAAATGTTTTAAATGTGGAATGTACGGGCATTATGAAAACCAATTCCATAAGGGAAAGTCTCATGAAGAGAATCAGTATGGTCGCATGGGTAGTATTTATGTGGATGATGATGAAGAGACTAAAAATGATATGTGAGATGAAAGAATTGTTGAAGCTCGGTCAATGGTTTAAGAATGTAGTGGAATGATTAGATGTTTATCATGTGTAATGTTGTATAAGTAATCTCATGGTACTATATAATAAAGAGACATCTAAGGATTGTTACACTGTTGTCTTTCCTTGAGTTTTGAAAGTGTATGATTAATGTAACAAGTATCCATGAAAGGTTATTCAGATATTTTTGGAATGTAGATGATATGCTCATAATGAAGGGATAAGGAGAAAATTAAATGTTTGATAGTATTCATGAGCTCATGACTGATATAAGGAGAAGGTTATATCATGGTTTGAGTATATAGAATTTTTGGATTTTGGTATGTGGAAAGAGTTAACTTTTGACAGCATTCATGTTTTCACTAAGGTTTAATGGGTATTCATTTTTCAAGAGAATACATCATTAAGGTATTCACATGATTGGAATGTGACCAATAAGATATATGGGGGATAAATGATGGTATTTACATTCTTGGTTGACAGCATTTCAAGTTATCGTTTTCTTTATACTATGAGCTTGGACCGAAGTATTTTAGATAAGCCTAAAGATTGGAATGGATTATGTTGACCATAAGTTAGTATTGTTTAAGGATAGAACTTTTTTTTGATATTATTTATGTGATGTTATAGTAATGTAGTTTTAGAAAAAGGACAACCTGCAGGACGGGCGACAGCCCATCACGTCGGACAAGGCTGTGGGAATCGAACCCACAACCGAAGTGCGACTAGCCTTTATCGCCTACCACTGGCCTACAGGAAGTCCCTGTTTAGTAGAAACTAGTTTTATTATATTAAGCAGTATGATATATGAAGTATAATCCATTTTAGGAACTATATATGATTAATATCACTATAGATGGACTTATGTATTTTTTTATAACTTTTCTAACCTTTGGTTTGAGACAGATGGAATGACACATCATTCTATTACATGATTTGCTAACACATCACGAATGAAAAATCCAACTTCATTTCTTTAAGAGATGAAGTGGAAATTGTTCAAAGAATGACACACGGTGAGACTATACCAAAACCATGAAAGTATTTCTTCTAATTCCAATTTCATCTACATTAGGGAAATGATCATTAAAACCCAAAAATTTTGTCCTACTGCCCTTATATCCGATGAATAAGATGGTACCTTAGATCACCACAAATCAATAGATTTTTGATTGTTGTCTTTTTCATAGCCATGTTCTCTACACCTCTCCATCAGAACATGACGGTTAGATTTCTCTTCCATGTCCATATTTTCTCCTATATGTAAACCCAGTGATGAGTTCATTTGGGTAACTGTTATATTTCATACTTTAGTTTCTAAAGTTCAGTTTTGGTATTTCTTTTTACGATGTGGGTTTTTATGAATAGTAAATGATTTATAACCCCGACGAATTTCGAGGGAGAAAATTATTTTAAGGGGGGTAGAATGTAACAACCCGAGATTTTATAAGATACATTCTTTTTAATTTCATTCATATATTCTATTGTATGACACACCATGATTATCATGCGCTATAAGAAACACTATATTAGCTTGCAGTATACGCAACACTTTTCTTGGCTATTGTTACACACAATTTCAAGTTCGTTTGATAGAAGTTATTCTACGCAACATTGAGTGTATATATATATATATATATTCAATGAATAAATAAAATATTGTTGGACTCTGTTATACAAAACAACAAAGGAGATGTGCACTACACGCAACCCTGACTTGACTTGCATTACACGCAATCGCGACCTTCCTCGATAGCGTGTCTTGTACGCAATACCGGGTTTTACTAAACAACGATATATTATTATAATATTGTTATGAACTAGCCATTATGAATAGTGTTAACTAAATTTTTAATTTTATAACATTATTATTCATCTTACACATTTCTAGAACATGGTATAAGAACAAAATAAATTTTTCGGGTAAAATAAGTATTTTTCAAAAAAATGCAGTTTTGCCGCTTTTTGATGGCACACCCACATTAAATCTAGTTTTTGACATGTTTATAAGTTAAATTTGACAAAATAAAAATTCTTATTTTGAATCGGGATATAAAAATTTACATTAGATAATGTTTTGATATTTTTCTGATAACTTTCATATTTTAATGAATTGTAAAAACATGCTATATTTTAACTAAAAACAACTTTTTTCATCGTAATATCTTATGTGGTTAAATTATAATATTTAATGGTTTTAAAGTATAAATAGAATATATTTTTACCATTTAATATAATTTATGTCATTAGAATTGATATTACCTTGAATTCATAGGTTAAATCAATTCAATCTTTTGCAATGTTTTAGAGAAAAAACCCGTTATCTTTCGACAACAGGATTAATTTTAATTTATTTTCTGCATATTTTTTGTATTAAATTTGGAAAAATGGATTCCATATTTGGAATCAGTGGGTCCAAATTATGTTAAAAAGCTACTTTTTATTTTTGGGCATTGTGAATAGTAATTATGGTAAATTTTATTAACTATAGTTAAAGGTAAATTGGAAAATTTAGGGTAAATATAAGATTATCAAATTACCCTAACACTTGGAAAAATCCTATTGGATGGATCAAAGTAGACCCATATAACCTATGGGTCGGATTAGATTCATTTTATGGACTTTTTTCCATGAAAATAATTAAATTATTATTAAAACCAAAGAATGTGACAACATGTCACTTTCTTAAATCTTATAAGTATAATAATTTTAATTTAGTGATAAACATCATGAATCTTCGAAAATGAATAGTCTCCAGAAATCTAATACAAGTATCTACATCATAGGAATTTATTTAGAATTTTTAGGGATTAAATAATTATCATTTATTATGACACAAAGATGATGCAGTAATTGTCTTATTAATGAAATATTGACATAATTGATGTTATAAATGCCCAAATAAATGTAATTTGGGACTTTTTATGACTTAAACTAATTTTATATTTTAATATGACATGTTGTTGTTGATTTAAGTAACTTGGATTGAACTTATCATTCTGTTTTGAATTTCATAAAAATCATGTACCAAATAGTGTTAAAATTTACATAAATTAGTTTTTAAAAAAAATATTATATTATTAATTGTTATTTTATTCCTAAAAATATAAGGTTCGGAAAATGACTTAGATAAGGTTATATATATTAATAATAAACAACATGGGGTTCTTTTGGCTTGACATAGTAAGTTTATTCACCATATAGTGTAAGAAAACAAAAAGACACGGTAAAAGTTAAATTATTTAACTTAGAGTTAAATTTAATTGATAAGGTTAAAATAATAACCTAAACTTGTCTAAATCCTATTGGATGAGAGGATTTCTACTCATCCCCACTTTATCTTAGAAATAAGACCCTTTGGAACCATTATAAACCGAAGTTGACCTTAATATAATATTATATTTTGAGATTTTCCTAAGGTGCCCCTCTCCTCTCTTATAAAAGGGCACCTCCTCCCTCTCCTCCTCACACCAATTTGAGCATTCAAGCTCGGCCAAACCCTGCCAAAATCTCTTCTCCACTTCCCTAGTATCATCATAGAGGTCCTGGGCTTCTTCAAAGAACATCCTTAGTTCTTTATGTGGAGTTTAAGTGAAGGCGCGTCAAAAAGAGGTAATATCCATTACCGATCTTTTTCAATTTCTTTCTTCTTCAACTTCTTCCTCTTTAGTTGTTTCATGATAAAGTAATAAAATCAGTATTTATTATATAATGATATGTTATTATAAATATGAAACAACTCTAATTAACCTTCTATCCATCCTACGGAAAAAGTAAATCACCGCGTGTGCGTACGTACGGAATACCGTCTCTACGCCGTGGTGTAATCTATTTTCTGCCACCACCTTAATTGGATGGGTATAATGGTGTAATGAGTAACTATATATGATTATTATAAAGTGATATTTATTCTTAAATAGTATACATACACTTAAACACAATTCCACGACCATGGGAACGATATCATCGCTCGTGCGTACGTACGGACTTCCGTCTCCACGATGCGATGAGATTCATTCTCCACATTAACCATTCATGAATGATTATAAAGTATATATAATGAATAATAATTAAATATATGACATGTTAAATCTAATGTATTTATATATATATATATGTATTTCATCTACTTACATCCATTCAAGACAATAAGGAAAGGAAAATAGCATTCATGCTTACGTACGGACTACCGTCTCCATGAACGGTGTGTTTCATTTTATTTATCTATCTATTATATATATATATACTAAATATATATGATATATAAATAATGTTTTATATTCTGGAAGTAAGTTAATCATGATATAAGTAATAATAATGTCATGAACAACCAGTCCAAACACCTACGATAAATGAAACGATTTTACCCAAAACGCTTCTTTAACATTGAATTTACAAAAGAACGGGTAATATAAAGTCATAAGTGAACCATATATGATATCATAACAATGAATAAAATTCTGTAATAAGTTAATGACATTATTTAAATCATTATACATGTGTTTCGGATACGTAAAAATCATATCGGACATAAGGTAAGGGATAATTTTGCAAATCTCATTTTTATCCGAGATTTCATATTTGTAAGTATTTACTGGGGTTATTTCAATCATCCATTTCCATGTTTTATAAAAGTGTTTTCATGTATGTTTAAAGTCCTTTTTACCCATTTTTGACTTTTACTACATGGTATGTAAGGAATCTTTCTTTTGTTTACGTTACGGGGTACTTTTTGACTTTTCCGACAAAAGTACGAAAAGAATGTTTTTTTAACTTATACGGCACGAACAAATTTTTATGGTTTTATAAAGCCTTGTTTTCATGACGCTTCCTACAAAAGATTTAATGACTATTTTCAACAAAATCTCTTTATTTTAAAACTGCATGACGTTTTGTGAAAAGAAATTGATTTTGAAGAAGAAAGGATATTTTCCTCAAGAATTCATTTCAATTGTTTTATCAAAACCATTTTCCATATAAGATGAAATTATTTCATATGTGTATGTTTCAAGTATAATGTCTCTATGATTTACATGGTTTCAATTTTATTATGATGAAATATCCATTTGTTTGATATGGATTATGTGATGATGGGATGATGTTTGTTGAACCCATTTTATTCTTTGGGTTATGATGAATGTTTTAAGTTTATTATGTGGAAAAAGTAAGAATGATTTCATTATGAGATGGGTGGGACCTATATATCCCTCCAATGAAATGGGTAAAGATTTTATATCTCATGAGATAGACATGGCTGGAATGGTAGGTTATACCGGTTCAGTGAAACAGGACTGAAATGAGGGTGACTCGGTTCAGAAATGGACATTGTCCACTAAGATAGTCTTGGCTATTAGTCTTGACTAATAAGATATGATTCTCTATGATTATGTGTGTATGACACAAAGTTTCATGTTTTACGTTATGATTATTGGGATTTCATTTCACTACTATGATTTATCCCATGTTATGATATTATGATCTCTTTTGCAGGTTATGATTTCCAAAATGTTATGTTCTTATGAATATGATGTGATTGATTTTTCTTTTGTTTACCCTTACTGAGAATTTGAGCTCACCCTTTTATGTTTTCTTTTCCCCAGGATATAAAGAAAGGTTTTAGGTAAGAAAAAAAGGGAAGATCCTTGTGGGAGATGTTGAAGATCTTTCACCATGATTAGAATATTAAGTTCCGAGTTTCCAAAAACACTAAACTATTATGGTCCTTGTGTGTTTGTTTTTCTTATGTATTAAGTATTCAGAAAAAGTAATGTAATATTCATGTACATCAAGCTTCGAGTCTCTACATTAAAAACATCCTAAACATGTTTTCAAACATACCAAAACATTATAGGAAACAAACCCCTAGAGCCTGGTATGATATACTGACATGATTTTTGTTAAAAAAAATTACATTAATGGAAATGGTGATCCAACCCTCTTTATAAAGAAAGATAAGAAAAATGTTTTTATTGTTTGAATTTATGTTGATGATATTATATTTGGTTCAAGTCTGAAATCTTTAACTGATTCATTTGTGAATCTAATGAATTATATGTTTGAAATGAGTATGATGGGTGAGTTTACTTTTTTTCTTGGTTTTCAAATTTCCCAAAAACCAGAAAACATTTATATATATCAACATAATTATATTAAATATCCTCATAAAAATTATTAATATGACAATACTAAGATTATAAGTACTCCCTATGGTACTTCAAATTCACTTGATCATGATGAAGCAGGGAAACCAGTGGTTCAAATATCATATAGAAGTATGATAGGAAGCATACTATACTTGACAACTAGTCATCCAGACTTATTGTTTTTTGTATGATTATGTGAAAGGTATCAATCCAATCTTAGGGAATCTCATTTAAAGGCAGTGAAAAGGATTTTTCTCTAATTAAATGAAACCACAGATTTAGGACTCTTCTATACATCTAAAAATGATTTTCTTTTAAAAAGAATTTCAGATACTGGATTTGGTGGATGTAGAATATATTGGAAAATTAAATCCGAAACATGTTATTTCTAAATAGATTTATTAGATTCTTGGTCATGAACAAAGAAACACTTAATAGAACTTTCTACTAGAAAAGTAAAATATGTAGTAGCTGGAAGTTGTTGTGCTCAAGTTTGATAGATGCAACACACATTCACAGACTATGGTATGAGTTTTACCAAAACACAATTATTGTGTGATAATACTAGTGAAATTTCCCATGTAAAAAACCATGCACGTCACTCTCGTGAAAAACAAATAGATATTAGGCCTCACTTTCTTAGGGATCACACACAAAAAGGGGATATCATTCTTCAATTTATCAGAACCCAACTTCAACATGCTGATATTTTCAAAAAATCTTTACCCTCTGATAGATTTTAGTGTATTAAATAGAAGTTATGAATGATAATTGTAAGTTAATATTCCATATTAACTTCTTGTTGAAATATATATCCATACAGTAATAAACTCCTTTTTATAGGGGGTACATTTTTCGTAGACAAATGTTTTTTTAGTCAAAATTTTTCGTAGTCGAATTTTTTTATAGTTAAAATTTTTTGTATTTCAAATATTTTTGTAATAAAAATTTTTAATAGTCAATGTTTTTTCTTAATTTACATTTTTCATAGTCAAAATATTTTATAGTCAAAATTTTTCTTAGTCAAAATTTTTCCTAGTCAAAATTTTCATAATCAAATTTTTTAAATTTTACCTAATCATTTTGTTTTTAAAAAAAAATCTTGAATCTAAATATTTTTAAGAAGAATTTTCCTAGAAATATGGATGGTATGATTTTTCCCATAAATTTTCATAATCATTTTTTTACATATTGTTATTTTTATCTTGTTTAGGAAACTCTTTCTAATTCACTTTTTCTTAAATCTGAATCTTTTTCTTAAAAACTTCAAAAGATCGGAATCTACCAAATCTCTTCTTCGGCTTTCATCATAACCACTAGATTTGATCAAGAATTTATTCAACTATTGGATCAATCATGGATGTTGAACCCTCATATTAAATGCCTATATAATGACCCCCGATGTTTGTCCCACATCGATTTTCAAGCCTTGGTGTGTTGAAGCTCTTTCCCAATACATAAGACCATTCTGAATCATCCGGCTTTCCTCTGTTCCAATTTTTTTAGAAGCCTCTCCTGAAAAAGATATTTATTTTGTAAAGGAAATCATTGAGTGGCATATTTATACATAAAGGTTTGTTGATCTGAAATTCTATGCTAAGTATGACTCTCTTATAAGAAATAATATTAAGCTATATGGCTAGAAGAGCTTGTGTATATCGAAACTGAAGGCAAAATATCCGGTCTATACAAAGTTGTTTATTGAATTTTATGCATCTGTAAACTTATTCAATTAAGGAGAGAGAGATAAGTTTTCATTCAAGTGTTATATAAAGACCTTCTCCCTTTCCTACACTAAGGATTAAAATCTGGATGGAATTCTTTATGAGGGTGAAACATAATTCCATACTCACAAGCTACCAGATATATTAGGATTGTTTGAGTAGGAAAAGGCTTTAGAGTTCCTTGTCTTAAAAAATTTAAAGACTATGAAGATTATCTATATGTCTACAAACATCTGGATTCTTGAATTGTGTGGTCTAGGTTTTATCATTCCGAGAAAAGGGGATAAGGAATCCCTAAAGAAAAGTGACTTCTATATTCTATATTTGTTTGAAAAACATAGAGAGATAAAAAAGTTCAAGTATATCTTGGTTACAATTGAGAATATCATGAATGGAAATTTAAAGTCATAAATTATCAAGTATCTAGAAATTCTCTACAATATTATTTTTTTATGTCTTCAATAATTCAAAATTCTTTACAGTTATAAGCCAAGAAATTACAAGGTTATGTTGCTTAGCGATGATACCTTAAGAATAATGAAGGTTTGATTCAGTTGTAAATATGGAGATTTTTATGATTTTTCTGAATCAGAAAAAGAAGCTCTGTCAAATAAACTGGAAGTGGCTGAGACTTCCAAAAATGTTGGAAGGAAGAGGAAGGAAAAGGAATAGGAAGAGAAAGAAAAAACCCATGTGGATAAGGAAACACAATTTTCACCCCCAAACACAAATAAGAAAAAGAAATACCTTGATAAAGTAGTGGCTAAGTGGACAGAGGCCATGAAGAATCGAAAAGAAGGGGTGCCTAATTTTGTCTTGGATCCTACTAAGGCAAAAGCTTTAAAGATAAATGCTGTTGAGGTTCTTGGAAAACATGATAAAGAAAAGAACCAAATGAAGAAGTTTTCTAAAGCAGAGACTGTTCAATATCTTCTCAAAGGTGCTGAGAAAGCCTCTGAACAATACAAGACACCATAATACATTTTGAAATAATCACTCCCTGTGATGTTAGGAATGAAAGTAGTAATTATGGAACTATATCAAGAAGATGAGATTGTATAAGAGGAAGAAGTAGAAAGATAAGTAGAAGAAGAAGAAGAAGAAGAAGAAGGATGTGGTGATACTGAAGATATGATAAGACAGGTAGATGATTATCATGAGAAGGAGAGTCCTTATGAGAAACATTCAATCTGAACATCTGAATTAGAGTCTTCGAAACCAGCTACAACGGAAAAATATGATAAGGGTTATGAATAAGTCAATAAGATATATAAATACGAAAGCAACAATCATTATTTTATTCCGCGAGAAGATGTTGGAGACGATTCCAAGAAATAAAAGTCTGAGGAAGATAATATGGTTCAATTATCAGATAGGGACCATAAATTTCCCAAATAACAAGAAATAATTTTGAGATCTGATAATGGAAAGAAGGTGTTGGTGGATACAACAAGTAAATCCGTAGTGAAAAAGAAAGAAGTTGGCTCTTCATCGAAGAGGAAAGCTGGAGAGATTGAAAAAAAACCTCACCAACCACTCACTTTGATTCGGAATTGTCCTATCATGGACATGATTTTATCGTACTGCCTTTGAAAAATTTGGTTGATACCATTCCATTATTTACAAGTATAGATTCAATATTATAGTCGCTTCAGGATTCGTTAAATCAGAAATCAAATTAACTTTCAATGTTTATGGATAAATTTTTTGAACATGAAGAAGATTTCAATTCTTTTCCCCTTAGTTATGAGGCTCAAAAAAGATCATTCAAGAATATTACATGCTGGTCAAGAAATACAGTTTAAGAGCATAGAGTCTTTGTGGAATTTCAAGATAATGTGAAAGATTATTTTGACACAGAAGATGGCAAGCTTAATGACCTAACTATGTGTTTTGAGGAAAATCTGACACTTTAAGAGACAAACCATAAGTAAGAAGTCAAGGATATAAGTGGAAAGCTTAATTCAGTGGCTATGAATTGGAAGAGAGAAAGGGGTCTTAGAATTGAGATTGATGAAAATATTGTTATGCAAGAAGATCTGTTGAAGGCTTAGGAAGATATTCTAAAGGATCATGAAGAGAATATTATATCCTTTGAGAAGAAAAGTGAAGATGAGGATCAACTGATGGAGCATTTTGAAGAAGATTACAAGGTTTTTAAGATGCTAAAAACCATTGTGAAGAATTTTATGAGGAAGTAGAAAGAAGGATAATTCTCCCAAATCTGATCTTTTTTTGTATTTTCTTCTTTGTAAAAATTCATTGAAACTTAATGGAATTATGTTTGTTCTTCATATATTTGGTTGTTTAGTACTAATTTTTCAGGTACCATTTTTTTCCATTCTCCGTATTGATTTTTCAAAATCACAAGGGGGAGAAAGGAATGATAAAAATAATTCTAAGTAATGATGAAATTTCCATAAGGGGGAGTTCATATAAGGGTAATTTCATATCCAAGATGATTTTCGTATGTAAGGTAATGTAAAATATCAATTCGAAAATCAGGAATAGGATCCTTAGGGATTTTAAACCCTAAGGGGGAGTTATTCGTATTCACTATGATTCATATTTAAAAGGATATAAGTTTTCTTTTATGATCATAAATAAAAACACTTAGTTCTTATATTATTTTTTAAGGATGTTTGTGCTTTCAAAAAAGGGGGAGATTGTTAAGTCAATATGGTTTCCTTATAAATTTTCTATTTTTATATGTTTTGAAAATTACAAACACTCAATCTATAGGAAAGTCTTATTTTCTATAAGAATTATCTTAATAAGTAAAATTTTCATTCCTCAAAGAAATTTTATCCTTACCTATGATTACATTGTTCATTTCATAGCTTCTATAAATATAACTCTTTTTATTTCTAAAGGGTAAATTTCAGTTACACATATAAATCTTTAGGATCCTGTAAATCCTTGGTTATGGAGTATTCTGTTTTCAGACTCTGAATTATCTGAAATTTAGACTCTGAATTCTATGAAATTCAGACATAGAATTCTCTATAATTCCGACTTTGAATTCTCTAAAGTTCAGGTTCCAAATTTCTCAGAATTCATACACTCAATTCCTCAAAATACGAACTTTTAATTCCTTAGAATTCGGACTCCGAATTCTCCAAATTCCTCTGAATTTAGTCTCTAAATTCCTATGAATTATGATTCTGAATTCATTAGTATTCATATTCTAAATTCTATATATTTCAGGTTCTGAATTATTTAGAAAACTGAATCTGAATATCCATGATTTAAAGTCTCTAAATTATTATTTTCATAGACTCCAAACATTTATTTTTTTCTAAGACTATGAAAAATAGACTTGTTTAATCAACATTATTTTACTTACACTATTTCTTGTTATGAAACGATGTCATAAATTATGTTTCTAACTAACTGTTGTTTGAGTGACATGTGTACAAGTCCCTCTGAAATTCAAGGAAAAATAATGACCATTGGAGGTGGGATCCGACCGTTGGAGAAGTTCCTATAAATAGGATCTCATTTGACTGAGATCTATAATTATTGAGATTATCTACTCGATAACTCTACAGATTGTATGATGCTGAGATAATTTCTAGAGAAAGAGACTCTCATGCCTTGTGCATACTGAACATCTTGTTAAGATTCCTTTGAGCAACTCTGATTGTTGTTGTGTACAATCAAGGACTTCTGGGTTTAGGAAGACATAGGTTCTTATGACCTAAATTTTCAAGGGATTGTGGGGATAGCAAGATAGATTCTGATATTCCTATCTAGTGCTTACCCTGGTGTGGGTAAAATAGATTTTTTTAATGTATAAATCAAGGGACCTTTATCCAAGGTTATTGGATACCCTACTCTTTTGGTTAAAATATTTTATACTTGTTACTTGTTTTGTTTCAAATCTATTTCTACTGTATTTTTGATAAAAAGAAGAAAGTATAGCATTCTTATACTTTCTTGTTCTTTTTTATACTCTGATAAGTAATATTCTATATTCGTTAAGGTAGAATCTTTTCCTTGTAAACATTCCTTAAGTTTCATTTTCAGAACCATATTTCTGGAACCCAGCTAGTTTTCAAAACTAAAAGAGGTCTTATGGATTTACTTTTTTTAACATTGTTAACCATAGTTTTTATTTATGGTTAAAAAAATGTTTTTAAACATACAATTCACAACCTCTAGTAATTGAACATCTATATTCATATTTAAATACTACATATATATATATAATATCGTAATTATGATTTTATTAAAAATTTTAAACAAAAAAAGTACATTCAACACATTGTTGAGTCAAAAGTCCTATTTTGACTTCTATGTTTTTTTTTGGAAATAACAAATGTTTTGCTGATCATACTGACCATAATGATCATACTGATCATGCTGATCGTACTGATCGTACTGATCATGCTGATCATGCTGACCATAATGATCATACTGATCATGCTGATCATACTGACCATAATGATCGTACTGATCATGCTGATCGTACTGACCATGCTGATCGTACTGACCATGCTGATCGTACTGATCATGCTGATCGTACTGACCATAATGATCGTACTGATCATGCTGATCATACAGACCATAATGATCGTACTGATCATGCTGATCGTACTGACCATGCTGATCGTACCGATCATGCTGATCGTACTGACCATGCGTATCGTACTGATCTTACTGATCGTACTGATCATGTCAATCGTACAATACTGATCATACTTAATATGGAAATTGTTTTGACTCTGCTACTCATATCTTTCATTACATACTTGTTTTGGTACTTTTTCAGAAACACATGCTTCATTTAAATCGTACTCATGATTATCTTTTTCATTTATCTTGTTGTAACCAATACGATGTCATTGAGTTAGTTACAAACTAATCAAAACGATGTTGTTCTTTCTGTTTCAATATGACTGTTATGATGCAAGGTGTCCAAGTCCCTCCGAGTTTTTCGGAGAAATATGACCGTTGGAGGAGATGTGACCGTTGGAACCTGAGGCCTATAAATAGGAGGTCATTTGAAGCTGAGAGTACAACAGACAACGAAGAGATTTTAGAACAATTGTGATACTTTACTTCAATCAAGATTCTAGAGAGAGATGATGTGACTTCTCTCAAGCTGTGTGCTTTGTGCGTCCGATAATTGTATCGAGGGCTTTCATGTAATTGAAAGACAGAGGTGTCGATTACCTACAAAATCGAGGGCTTCCGGGGATAGGCAGACGGACGGTCCGATCATCGTATCGAGGGCTGCCAGGGATAGGCAGACAGACGTTCCGATCATCATATCAAGGGCTGCCAGGGATAGGCAGACAGACTGTCCGATCATCGTATCGAGGGATTACTAAGGTGTTGGTGAGACAGACATTTTATCCTAGGTGAAAGGATAACCCTTCTCTTTGGGTCAAAATAATTGTAATACTTTTACATTTCCGCTGTAATCGGTATTAGAAAGGAATTTGTATTGTTTCCTTTCTTCTTTACATATTCAATTGTAATTGTTTCAATTACAATCATTCTATTACATATTGTATTGATTGATTCTATACGCTTTAAGGTAGAATCATTCATCTTTATATTACTCTGATTATTGTGTTCATCTTGAATATAATTTCTTTACATTTATTAGTATTACATTACATCATACCTTTTATATTCAATACAATTGTGGGTGTTTGTATTTGTATTTGTTTAAGACCTTTTAAACTAATCTCTTAAGTGCTAAAACTCAAAGGTTTTTAAACCTACAATTCACCCCCTCTTGTACTGTTCCATCTTATATACATATAAATCTACATTTTTGATCCAACAATTGGTATCAAAGGAGGTTTTCCAATGATTTGTATCTCTTCTTCTATTTTTACTAACTACACTAACGTGTGGAGTGGAAAAGTTAATTGTTTTTAGATGACATGAATGAATTTTGGGTCAACAGACAATCTAAATCCTTCTAGACCACCAATCTTTGATGGGAATGATTATGAGTACTGGAGAGATCGTATGATGACTTTTGTGATCAATACTGGCGTAGAAAATTTTATTATGCTTACTGGAGGTTACAAAATTCCCGACAAAGAAGTCATTACTTTTACTAACCAAGAGAATCAAGAATATCAACTAAATTACAAGGTACACAATACTTTATTATGCTCTATAACAAGGGATATATACAGTCAGATATCTTCATGTGAAGCAGCCAACTGTATTTGGAATAAATTGGATGTCACTCATTTTGGTACATCCAAGGTTATAGAAACAAGAAGAGCAATGCTTCGTGTAGAGTATCATGGATTTGTTTTTCCTTATGGAGAGCGAGTATGTAAAGTTCAACAAAGGTTTATGAAAATAGTAAACAGCTTACAATTTATGGGAGAAAAAGGTCTTGATGATGAAGCTCTAGTTGATAATATTATAGATATAATGCCAAATGAATGGGAGCCAAAAAGGACAGCTATTGATGAAAACAGAAAAGTTTCCCAGATTTCCCTTGATGAGCTTATTGGAACTCTTTTACAGCACGAGACAAGAATGAAGAGAGATGCTGATTTCAACAAGAAGAATAATGGTAATGGAAGTTTCGCCTTTACATCTAAAGCTAAAACACCTGAAAGGATTACAAGATCCAAATCCAAGAATGTAGTTATATCTGATTCAAGTGATTGTAATCCTTCGGACAATGAGTTAGCCAATCTTTCTGTAAGGATGAACAAGATTGTGGGAAAGAAAGACTTCCAATATAGATTGAAAAAGAAATATAGGAAGGATAAGAAAGATTCATAGGTAACTTGTTATGAATGTAATAAATAAGGACATATAAGGCCTGATTGTCCTTTACTGAAGTGGAAAGATAGAAAGGAGAAACACTCTGAAAGAAACAAGAAAATGTTTTTCAAGACAAAGACAAAGAAAGTCTTAAAGGAAAATGATACTTGGAGTGAATGTGTTAGTGATTCTTCAGATGATTTTTCAGAATATGAGTCCTCAGGATAGATGAATATTGGACTTTTAGCTAGATTACCAATTGAAGATCATTGTCTCAAGGCTAAGGTACACAATGTTGATGCTATTACAAATGTCTCTTTGAATGAAAATTATACTGATAATAGATATTATGAATCTTCAAATGATGAATCTTCATTATGCGAAGATGATACATTACCTTCTTTTAAAGAAGTATCTAGATTTGCTAAATTACTTGAAAATTAAAATTCTAAACTCAAGAAGAAACATGAGAAAGAATATTCTAGAATTTCAATTTTGACTAAGGAAGTATCGGATATTTATAAGGATCTTGATGTGAAGACATCTGATTTTGAAAGTATTTTAAAAACCCTTGAGAAAGTCATATCTGAAAGGGATAAAATTTTAAGGATCTTAAAAATGTGATTTCAAAGAATAATGTTTTAGAGAATAACTCTAGATCAAATTCAAATGTTTTTGAAAATAAGAATTTGGTTTTAAAATTAAAGTCAGAAATTTTCTCCTTGAAAAAATGTTTGTCAAAATTGACTCATGAAAAGGAAAACTTTGATAAGATGTATTCTCAAATTAGACCTTTGAGAAATCATTCTGGTCTTGGTTATACTCATTCCAAACCTGTTTTTAGTAATTACTATTTTGTTCCTCAAAAAACCTCTTTTTGTTCTAAGTGTTAATGTGGAGGACACTGGAGAAGAGATTGTTCTCTTAACAAAACTCAATCATTAGGATTTCATAAAGCTCTTTTTTCAAAACAAATGTGGATTCCTAAAATTATTTTATCTAACCCTTCTAGATCCAAACAAGTTTGGATTCCGAAAAACTAATAATTTCTTTTTCCGGAAAATGATAAGTGTACCAATAACAATATTTGGTACATGGATAGTGGTTGTTCTCGACACATGACCGGAAACAAAGATCTCTTTGAAAAGGTTATCAAAACAAAAGGTGGAAAAGTTACCTTTGGAGATAATGCTCAAGGAAAGATTGCCGATATAGGTAATATCGTTTTTCTTGGAAAAGTTCTTATTTCAAATGTTTTGTTTTTTAAAGGTCTTAGGAAAAACCTCATCAACATAAGTCAATTATGTGATGAAGGTTAACTTGTGAATTTTATAAATGATAAGTGTCTTGTTCACAATTCCAAGGATGAGTTCATTCTATCTACTCATAGGAAGGAGAATGTTTACTCTATTATCATAGAAGACCTTAGGAGCCAAAACATACCCTTCTTAAGTGCAATAGAATACCAATCACGGCTATGGAATAGGAGACTAGGTCATTGCAATCTGAGAAACCTTAGTAAACTTTCACGGAAAAGACTTGTGAAAGGACTACCAGACCTTATTTATGATTCTTCAAAAGTCTGTGATCCTTGTCAATTTGGAAAGCAACATAAAACTTGCTTTAAATCAATTAATGAAGTTTCCACTTCTAATGCATTACAGCTAGTGCATATGGATCTTTTGGTTCCTACACAAACTTGAAGCATTGGAGGAAAATACTATGTACTTGTTTTAGTTGATGACTTTACTAGATTTACATGGGTCTGCTTTCTCACAAAGAAATATGAAGCCTTTTCCAATTTCAAAACTTTTAGAGCCCAAGTCAAAAATGAGAAAAACCTACCATTGATAACTATTCATAGTGATCATGGTGGTGAATTTCAAAATTCATATTTTGAAACTTTTTGTAGTAAGAAAGGTATTACTCACAATTTCTCAGCTCCAAGAACTCCTCAGCAAAATGGTGTTGTTGAAAGAAGAAATCGTATTCTTCAGGAAATGACTCTAACCATGTTGAGTGAATACTATACTGCTAAGAACTTCTGGGATGAAGCTCTTAGTACTTCCTGTTATATTATAAATCGTGTTTTAACTAGACCATTTCTTAATAAAACCCCTTATGAGTTATGGACTGGCCAAAAACCTAAATTTTCATACTTCAAAGTTTTTGGATGCAAAGTATTCATTCTGAATACAAAAGATAATCTTCACAAATTTTCACCAAAATCTGATGAAGGAATATTTCTAGGTTACTCCACAACTTCTAAGGCTTATAGAGTTTTTAATAAAAACACTTTTACTGTTGAGGAAATAGTACATGTAAAATTTGTTGAAACTGATCCTTTTGTTTTCAACCAACCCAAACCGACAACCTCGGATGTGTTTTCAAAAACTGATTATCTACCATTGATAGAAGATCCTTATGATAAGGAAAATATTCAATAAGATACTTCTGAAACATTTACCACAGAAGATTTTCTACCATATGTTGATGAATAGGTTTTACAAAACCCAAATCAATTGTTTCTTAGGAATCATCCCAGTGATAACATCATTGGTGATGTAAATCAACCATTAAGGACCATAAATTCCTTAATAAATGAAGTAGAACATCTTCCTTTTCTTTCCCAATTTGAACCTAAAATTCCAAGTGAGGACTTAGGTGATGATGATTGGATCAAATCAATGAAAGGTAAACTAAATTAATTTGAGAGGAATCAAGTCTATACTTTAGTTGATAGACATAAAGAAACAATTGTAATTGGTGTAAAATGGGTTTTCAGAAACAAATGTGATGAAAATGGAATCATTTTTTGAAATTAAGCAGGACATGTTGCTAAGGGCTATAATCGACAAGAGGTAATAGACTATGAAGAAACATATGCTCCTGTAGCTAGACATGAATCAATTCATATTCTATTATCCTTTGCAGCATACTTTAATTTCAAACTATTTCAAATGGATGTAAACTGTCCTTTTCTAAATGGTTTTGTTCAAGAAGAAGTTTTTGTCAAACAACCACCTGGTTTTCAAGACCCAAAACATCCAGATCATGTTTTCAAACTTACCAAGGCTCTATATGGTCTTAAACAAGCCCCTAGAGCATGGTATGATAGACTTATAGGATTTATTTTTCAAAAGAATTATAAAAACGGTACAACAGATCCAACCCTTTTTATAAAAATGGAAAAAAATGTTTTGATTGTTCAAATCTATGTTGATGACATCATATTCGGATCAACTCAGAAATCATTAACTGATTTTTTTCAAATTTAATGAAATCCAAGTTTGAAATGAGTATGATGGGTGAGTTAACATTCTTTTTTGGTTTTCAAATTTCTCATAAACCAGAAGTAATATATATATCTCAACACAAGTATATAAAAGATTTACTCAAAAAGTATGGTTATAACAAGACTAAAAGTATTATCACTCAAATTGGTACCTCAAATACACATGATCTTGATGAAACCAGGAAACCAGTAGACCAAAAAATATTTAGAGGTATGATAGGGAGTTTGTTATACTTGACAGCTAGTTGACTAGAATTAATGTTTTCTGTATGCTTATGTGCAAGATATCAATCTAATCCAAAAGAGTCTCATTTAAAATCCGTAAATAGAATCGTTCAGTATTTAAAAGGCACTAAGGATATAGGTCTTTTTTACTCTTCTTGGAATGATTTTGTTTTAAAAAGTTTTTCAAATGCTGAATTTGGCGGTTGAAGAATGGATATAAAAAAATACATCTGGAACATTTCATTTCATAGGAGATTCTCTAGTTTCTTGGTCCTGCAAGAAACAACACTCAGTAGCATTATCCACTACTGGAGCTGAATATGTAGCAGCTGGAAGTTGATGTGCTCAAGTATTGTGGATGCAACAGACACTCACTGACTATGGATTGAGTTTCTCCAAAACTCAAATTCTTTGTGATAATACTAGTGCCAAATCTCTTACCAAGAACCCAGCACACCACTCTCGTGCAAAACACATAGATATTAGGCATCAATTTCTTAGGGATCACACACAAAAAGGAATTATTATTCTACAATTTATCGGAACGCAAGAACAACTTGCTGACGTTTTTACAAAACCTTTATCTTCCGATAGTTTTGAGTTTATAAAATAAAATCTAGGGATGATTACATTAAAATAATCATTCATATCTACTTCATTTTTTACAATTCTCCTAACATAAAATAACTCCCTTTGAAAGGGGGAGGACATTTCATAATATTTTTTTTCTTTATTACTATGTTTTTTTGTTTCTTTTTTATCTTATGATCTTTAATTATTTACTCTCCTACTATGTGTTTTTGATTTTCTGTTTATTTTATTGAAAATTTTATTTTTATACACCTTTCTTTTCCATCGTATCGACCGATGATGGTAATGAATTTCTTTTCCATCGTATCGTCTGATGATGGTAATGCATTTCTTTTCTGTCGTATTGACCGATGATGGTAATGAATTTTTTTTCCATCATATCCACTGATGATGGTTATGAATTTCTTTTCCAACGTACTGACCGATCATGGTTACAAGATTTTTTTCCATCGGCTTATCAGTTCATGGTAACGAGATTGTTTTCCATCGGCTTGTCTGTTAATGGTAACGAGATTGTTTTCCATTGGCTTGATGGTTCATGATAATGAGATTGTTTTCCATCATATTTTCAGTTCATGGTAATGACTTTGTTTTCCATCGGTATGACGATTGATAATATTATTTTACTTCATACGGTTGTGTTTTCATTTTAGCTTCTAAAACCAACAATTACCTTACGTTCTCCAGCAGGTACTTTCCTTTTTTTTAATTTTTTTTCTTTTGTTTTTAATCCTAACCATTGATCTGTTTTCCATTAATCCTGAACATTGAAGATCAACGGTCACCCCTTTATCGCCTATAAATAGCCCCCCCCCCAAACCCACATCGTTTTTTTTCAGGTTCTACGTCATTGCTCTGCCTCATTGTTTTAAGTCATCGTACGATCTTTCATCGACAGCATCCTTATGTCTCAGTCTTCTTCCAACACTTTTGTCGATATGCCCTCAAAGGATTTCTCAGAAAAAGACATTTTAAGTGAAAGGTTAGTTTCAAGAGACTTCTATGATTCATATTATTCTACTATCAATAGGATTATATTGTTTCAAGGATGGGAGCATTTGTGTGTTGAAAGGTCTGTTTCTCAAGATCTGGTTCTCTTTGAGGAAGATGGTCAATTTTATAAAACTGTATCTTTAGTCAAAGGCATGTCTGTTAATTTTTCTGTGTACGATAGAAAGTTGTCTATGTCTGTGAAACAAGCGGCTCATTTTCTTAATGTCCCAACAGAAGGGGATTCTTTCTATCCATCTCACAAACTACCAGAGGATGTTGGTATGTTTAATAGATAAAGTTTCGAGAAGTATCTATTTGTTGTGAATGTAGAGAAATAGAAAGTGGCTCATCTTTCACCAGACAATAGGTTTGTGGCTCTATGGATGCAAGGTTTTATTATCCCCAGGAAAGGGGATAGAGAATCTTTGAATGTTTCTGATATTTTTATGCTTGACTATTTATTGAATATGAGAAAAGTAAATCTCATGGGATATGTTTTTGAAACAATTAAGAATGTGAAGTCAGGGGCAATAAAATCTCATTTAATCATGTATCCATCCATCCTCACAAAGTTTATTTTCGAGAGTATGAAATCTTGATACATTCCTTTGAAAGGGAAGATGATATATTTGAAGCCCTCCTAGATTAGAAAAAGTACTATGAAGAAGTTGAATGTTTTTTATGATGATAATTCAAAACGTTTTGTCCGAGATGTAGAAGCTGAATCGGCTCAGAATCAATCGGCACTTATGCCAGCCAAATACATTCAATCTGCTGGTTTTACTCAAAATTATGATCCGAAAACCAGTTCAAAGCCTAAGAAGAAGCCAAATTACAGTATGGAGGTTGTAGGAAAATGGAGAAAGGATATAGAACAAAGAAAAGAAGGTGATCCAAAGTTCAGTCTTGACCCGACTGAGGCTTTTGCAGATAGAATAAGGGTAGAAGAAACCCTTAAGGATGAAAAGAAAAATAAAACTATTTTGAAAAGAAAGGCTCAGGAATTTGATGTCTCTAATGTTTTGAAAATGGTTGAGGATGCAATTGCTCAACTAACAGAAGAAGTGCATCAAGAACCCATCGTACAGAGTCTTCCTGAAAAAGAAAAAGGAAAACAAATGTTAGAAGAGATAAAAGAAGTGGAAGAGGAGGAATGATATTTTCTTTTAAAATTCCATCAGACTTCGAAGAAGAGTAGGGAGGAATCGGTTCAAAAGCATAGTGAAGGTGTTCAACAAGTTCCTCGTGCCGATCAAGCACGAACTCCGGATAGAATTTCGTCTCAAGAAAAGAAAGGTGCTCAATCCTCTCACACTAATAAAGTTGTTGTCAATAGTGATAAATTGGAAGAAGAAAGAAAGAAGAAAGAAAAAGATAAAGGAAAACAGCTAGTTGTAGACTCAAGCTGATCAAATGAACTGGCTTCGTACGATGAAGATACTGATTCAGAACACACAATCTCTCTCAAGAAGAGTGATTACATTGTCCATGTTTCAAGAAGGGTTGAGAAGACTATTCCATATTTACCTAGGCTGGAAGGGATGATTGATTTTATTACTAACAATAAAAAAAACAGTTTGGCTCTGTAAAAGAATTAAGAAAGAAAGTTTTATCAGTTGAAGTCGATTTGAAAGTTCTTTCAGAATGTTCACTTGCTCATAAAAAATCCTACAACAAGATGACCAAGTGGTTGTACAAAATAGAGAGCTCGGTCAATGATCATGATATAGAAATTAAATATAAAATAATGTTGAGAAATGATCTTGCAATTTCTTTCAATACGCTTGATAGAGAAACGGTTGAAAGGTTGAATATTTTGTCTCCCCAACAAGCTGATGTTCCTTCATTAAAAGGCTTGCAGGAGAGAATGAATGCTTTTCAGGCTGAGTTTTCGAAGGTTTCATCATTCAAAGATGAAATAGTTCTCTTGAAGAATCAAAACAATGGTTTATCCAATGATAACAAGAATTTAAAAGATAGAATTGATACTCTTGAAGAAGTAATCAATGTTCAGGAAGAGACAATCAGAAATCATGATCAACTCTTTGCCGATCAACAAGACCTTCTGAGGTCTCAGGGTGATGCTATTTCTAAAGACAAGAAGGAGATCAAAAAGATGAAGGCATTTATTCATGAGTTGATCAAAAAGGAGAAGGAAAGATAAAACAAGTGACTTGTATTTGTTCTCAAGTTTAGTGTTGATTGTTATCGTAATGAAATTTCATTAATCCATTGTCTTGTGTTTATTTTCTAACTCTTTCAGACAATTCAAGATTACCCCTTTCTTTTTGTAAATCACAAAGGGGGAGAATGTTCATAAAGGGGGAGAATGTTTATAAAGTGGGAGAATTCTTTACCACACTCTTAAGGAAAATCTATGAATACAATCCTTAGGAAAGTCCATACCTAAGGGGGAGTTAGTTGTATTCAAATTCTTATTCAGAAGAGTTTCCAATAACTCAGGGGGAGATAAGTATTTCTTTTAGTTTTTCTTTTTTGATTTGTGCTTTACAAAAAGGGGGAGATTGTTGAGTCAAAAGTCCTCTTTTGAGATCTATGTTTTTTTTGGAAATCACAAATGTTTTGCTGATCTTGTTGACCATAATGATCGTACTGATCAGGCTGATCGTACTGATCGTACTGATCATGCTGATCGTACTAACCATAATGACCGTACCGATCATGCTGATCGTACTGACCATAATGATCGTACTGATCATGCTGATTGTACTGACCATGCTGATCGTACTGATCATGCTGATCGTACTGACCATAATGATCATACTGATCATGCTGATCGTACTGACCAGCATGATCGTACTGATAATGCTGATCATACTGACCATGTTGATCGTATTGATCTTGCTGATCGTACTGACCATGTGTATCATACTGATCTTACTGATCGTTCTGATCATGCCAATCGTACAATACTGATCGTACTAAATATGGAAATTGTTTTGACTCTGCTACTCATATCATTCATTACATACTTGTTTTGGTACTTTTTCAGAAACACTTGCTTCATTTAAATCGTACTCATGATTATCTTTTTCATATATCTTGTTCTAACCAATATGATGTATTTGATTTAGTTACAAACTAATCAAAACGATGTCATGCTTTCTATTTCAATATGACCGTTATGATGCCAGGTTCCCAAGTCCCTCCGAGCTTTTCGGAGAAATGTGACCGTTGGAGGAGATGTGACTGTTGGAACCTGAGGCCTATAAATAGGAGGTTATTTTAAGCTGAGAGTACAATAGATAACGAAGATATTTTTGAAGAAGTGTGATAATTTGATTCAATCAATATTCTAGAGAGAGATTTTGTGACTTCTCTCATGTTGTGTTCTTTGTGAGCCCGATCATTGTATCAGGGGCTTTCAAGTAATTTAAAGACAGAGGTGTTGATTACCTATAAAATCAAGGGCTTCCGGGGATAGGAAGATGAAAGGTCCGATCATCGTATCGAGGACTACCAGGGATAGGCAGACAGACGTTTCGATCATCGTATCGAGGGCTGCCAGGGATAGGCAGACAGACAGTCCGATCATCGTATCGAGGGCTTACTAAGGTGTTGGTGAGACATACCCTTTATCCTAGGTGAAAGGATAACCATTATCTTTGGGTCAAAATAATTTTAATACTTTTACATTTCCGCTTTTATCTGTATTAGAAAGGAATTTGTATTATTTCCTTTCTTCTTTACATATTCAATTATAATTGCTTCAATTACAATCATTCTATTACATATTGTATTAATTGATTCTATACGCTTTAAGGTAGAATCATTAATCTTTATATTACTCTGATTATTATGTTCATCTTGAATAAAATTGTTTTACATTTATTAGTATTACATTACATCATACCTTTTATATTCAATACAATTGTGGGTGTTTGTATTTGTATTATTTTAGGACCTTTTAAACTAATATCTTAAGTGCTAAAACTCAAAGTTTTTTAAACCTACAATTCATCCCCCCCATATTGTATTGTTCCATCTAATATACATATACATCTACATTTTTGATCCAACAGACATCCATAATGATCAGTGAAAAATTGAATTGTTACTTATGAGTATGTGCGGCCTACTATCTCTAGGATCATAACATACTTCATTTTTTATAACCATGGTTCATTATGGTTTTTAATATTATAATTGATCTAATAATTTTATAATTATTTCCTTATTATTATTAATTATGAAATAGAAATAAATAAAATATGAAATAACCCAATATACTATGAAGAAACACACGTAATGAAATAATGAAATTAACACAATAAATAATGAAAAAATAAATTATTATTAATGAATAGGTAATATATTGTTTTAAAAGGATCATATATGTTATTATAAATACTAATATTGTTTTTTATAAGTTAATAAAATGTTTAAAACCACTATTTTATGGTATAATGAGTGTTTAATCAAAAGTAAGCATTATGTAAAGGATTTTATAACAAAACATCTCTTCATTGGGTTAATCTTCTACCACATTGATTATGTTGTTCTATGATAATGTAGACAATTCATTTTAATTGCGTTTTATTTTCTTTCAACTTATATTTTGTTTATTTAATGATTAATCCAAAATTTTATTCATTAATTAATTCTCACAACATTTACATGATAATTGTAAATGATTATTTAAAAATATCATTATAATCATGATTAGTTACTTCTAAATTTCAGTTGGTGAAAATAATTTGACTATTTTCTATTAAATTTTTTTTATTTTATTCTCATATCGTAATTCATGACAATTTCTTATTAATGTACCATTTTACACTCCTTGATACTTAAATACATTTTAATTTTTTTAACAAAATCTAACATCATATATCACGTTGGTCGAAAATCTATCTTATTCCAATACAATGTTTTCTAAAAATGTGTTGAAACATTTAAACATTTAAAAATTATTTAATAAATTAATTTTAACCCATTTTATAACCTTTGAAAATAATCATTAATTTAATGTTATTTCATTTTCAATACAATGCAAAAGTTGATATTACCAAAAATCTGAAAGAAATGTTCTTATCATTTTCTAAAAAGGCGATTTTGTATCCTTATTTCAGTGAAAAATGTATTTTTTTTATCAAGTAAAACATGTATGGAATTAATAACTCTTATGAAATTAATTTAATGGAATATTTCTCTAAAATATTTTGAGAATATTTTTAATAATATTTTTTAAAAGTTATTTTCATTAAAATGGATTTTGAAAATGTTTTTCAAAAAGAAAACATATATTGTCCTCATGAATTCATTAATGATATTTATGTGGTATTTATATTTATCAATGACAACAAACCATTATTATTAATTCAATTGGTATATGTTCATATCATCCTTATTCATCCATTATATGGTTTATGATTATTTTTACCACGTATAGTATTGGCATTCCCTTCCTTGTTTCATTTTGTAGTCATTAACCTACCTTTAAAATATTAACATTCATCTGATCATTATACATTATTTTTATTATAAATTTCCTTATTATTAATCATGGATATACTAATTTCATAAATATTATCTATTTTTTACATACAGTGTTCTACATTCAAATACATAAATATTGATAAATTTGTATCCTTTACACAATATAGATATTTGGTGTTATGAAATATAGAATCATGAATTAAATCAATTATTTGATAGTTTGTGAATGATTTTTACCCATTATGATGGGTGGGGACCTATATTATATATCCCCTCAATGAATCTATATTTATTATTAGATAATAAAGTTATGAAATATTTAAATGAGTTTTTACATATATTTTAAACCATATTTTGAGAGGTCTTGTTTATAGAGGTATAAAGTTACTTAGACATGATGTCCAATAATTAAGAATTTTCATCATAAAATTTTTAGTTTTTATTATAAATTATATTCTAACTATTATATTATCTTTGGATGAATTTAATTTCTATTTTATTAACTAAATAGAATGTTCTTTCCGTTATTTAACTTTGAATATAGATTATGTATTATCCAAATACATAAATATAATGTGTGATCAATCATTTTCCTTTTGATAATGAATATGTGTATTGACTCATGATAGATTCCAAAGGTCTTAACCCTTACAATGCTTTTGATATCACCCTTATATTTTCCCTTTCCAAGATATTCATCATGTTTACCATGATTTATATATAGAGATATTCAAGATGGAATAAATTTATTCTTGAAAATAGAATATTTTATAATTTTTATTTTCAAAATTTATGGAACGGATCAAGTATATTATAGTTTTACAAGACTACTAATATATTCATTCCTGTGGGATGTGATTCCTTGTATCATACAAAAAAGTAATAATAAAGATGCATTCACCAAGCTACTGGGGTCAGGGCTACTATACATACACAACCCCTTTGTCAAGTTATATCATTAACCTCATTATTCGCATGATATTTAGTGTTCAAATTGATTTTATTTAATTATTGGGAATACTATTTAATAGATACCAATATGGTAATGGTTTAATGTTACCACCTCAATTTATTTATTGATTTTTTTGATTATTCATTCAGTGATGAAATATTATTGTCTATTTTTCAACAACATCGTGATTTAAATATCCTATGGTACCTTCATTAAAATACATGTTTTGATTGAATTTCATATCTTTATATACTCAAGAGTTCAAAATAATATTTTTTAAAAAAATTGTCTTTATCTAATATTGATAATACTTTTTATTCTAAAACCAATCTTTATAAAAAAAATAAAAAATGGTTTTAACATTTTCAAATGACATATTATATAAATTTTTACTAGTGTTTGAATTTTAACAAAATAAAATTTTATAGTATCTTCATGTTGTGTTTTGTAGAATACTTTTTTATATTTTACTAAACACATGAATGGAATATTTGTTCTAAAAAGTCAATCCTTATTGGGATTTCAACTATTATGAAAACTATTTCATTTGAAAATTATCTTTTAAATTATGAAAGGATATTTTTAAATAGAATGAATTTAAAATTTTTTTTGTTAAAAAAAAATATTTTTCAACATGGAAAAGATATTTTCCCCAAGAAATGTTCTAAACTATTTTTTAAATATTCCTTTATAAGTTTCAAGGTTTATTTTCAAAGAAATATTTTTCAAAAATGTATTATGTTTTAAATAATATTTTTCTAAGTTGAAGGAATATTTTCCTCCATAAATTGTTTATATGATCTTTTAAAATAATTTTCAATATAAGATGATATCCTTTGATGTTACATATGATTTAATATGGATATGATATAAGTATAACATTCTTATTATTTCTTTGATGGTCTATATATATGTTAAAAAGATAATTCTGGAACATAGTTCTCTTCAACTAGTTATAAACTCATAAAATACTTATGAAACATTGTTTTTTCATAGGTTATACTATAATGAATTGATGGAATGGTCATGAGACATGTTACTTTTTCCGATGTTATGTCATGATAAAATGTTTATGAAACCCATTTCATTTGCTTGGTTTTGATGTGATGAATTCTTTTTGATATTCTGAAATATGTTTGTATAATTTTAATTATGTAATTGGTGGCACCGATAACTGTAACAACCCAGGTTCAAATTAAATATTTTTTATCTTTTTGAAATTAAATAGTTAAACTCATTATATATTTTTAATGAAATACTTGGAAATTATAAAAACTAAAGAATCTATACTAATGGAATGGTAACCTGACTATTGGAATTTTAATGAGACCATTAGAAATGTTGACTTTTAAATTAGAATAATAACCTCACATATGAAATTATAAATAAAATTTATGAAACTTATAAATGAAAATATAATATATTTATATAATGTTGTAAGTAAATTAATTTTTTAAAAATGACAAATTTTGTTTTGTATTTTGTAAACTATATATTTTTATCTTCAATTTTATAACTAATATAATAACGTAATATGAAATTTATTTTCATAAAATGGATTAAAAAAATTAATTTTTTATTGTAATTAAAAGATAATTATATGAGACTGTTATTAGTTTTTTAATGTGTCATAAAATCAGCTATTACAATAAAATCAATATTTTTTTAATAAAAGATTAAATTTCTCTAATTTAGAAATTTATTTTGAAAAAATGTAGTCCATTTTTTTAATTCTACATGTTGATAAATGGTATGGGTGGATTTAATGTATTTTTATGAAATAGTTGAATTTTTGGTGAATAGTGAAATACAATAATTTATGGTCTTCAATAATATAAGTTAAATTCAATAATTTTTGTGTCGTGTATGATGTATGGATTAGATAATCACTCATTAGTTCAAACAAAAATTACTTTGTTTAATTTATTAGTCCTGAGATTCAACTCCACTTATAGTCTTGAGACAAAATAATAAAATAATGAAAAATATATTAAAAAATACCACTCTCTTAACCTTATAAAATCCTCCAATCATCACCTATTCTCTTTAACCCTCAAAATACTTGTATCATGCCTAAACTATACCAAATTACCTAATCAAGACTCTTACCTTGCCTATGATCTACTAGTATAAAAAAATGCCCAAAACGATGTGACCTAATGAGGTTCTCAATGATAACATCTTCAAGAGTTAGAATCATACTTCATTCTAATTTAAATTCATTATTCATTTATTGATTTCTACTTTATCATCACCTCCCCTATCCAAAATTGTATTATAACTCTAGTATCATATATATAATTAAATGATAATGTGTTAATGTAACATCAATCCCCAAAATTCTTCTATTCACCTCTTTTCTAAAAATAAAAACTTCATATTTTATGTGTCGATTCAACCACCATCATGGGTGATGCATTTTAATTTTATTCTACCCTTTTCATGGATAGTCATAAAACTATTATTAAGGTTACACCATATTTTAATATGTATATTTTATGTTTTTTAATTCCATGGACCTAATTTATAGACATAATAATTAAATAAAACGAAACTAGTTTGTGATGGTTGGGAAAGCCTCAAAAACATACCAAACATTTTTCATTTTTAGTTAATATAATGAATCATCCTATTATAAGAAAATAAAATTTTATATATGATCATTTAAAATTATGGAAATATATTACTACCACTAATTTCATCTTCTAGAGTTTTTCTTTAATTTGTCCTGAAATCCCATAATTATACTCAGTGGAACTGACTGTAATATCATGAAATGAATTATACTAGAATGATGATAATGATATTTATAATTCATAGAAATGAATATTAATGTAACTAATAAAATATTCATGAATAAAATATATGTGTAAAAACGTTTTTTATTACGTAATTAATGAATCTAATTTTAATATCCAGGATATTAAGTACATGTGTAGAATGCTTTTAGACAAATGGTAAGGGACATACTTTTTAAAATGATCTTCTCAAGATACAACTCTTTTTTATTGAAGACTTTTTTTACTTATAAATAAAATGTGCATTTTCTATCAATCATTAAACCTTATTGATTTTATGTTTCATTTACAATATTACATGTTTATTTTCAAATAATTATTTTCATCTGTAAATGGTTGTGATCATAAAAATGAAAATTTATTTCAAAATAGAAAAAGTATTTCACTAACTAAATTTTCTCTTATATAAGATTTTTGTGTTATAATCATGTTATGGTTTTAGTTAATTTTTATTATGATGGTGGATTCTTGCTAAACTAAGGATGAAGGATCATGTTATAGTTCTCAAATGCATTGGGTAAAAGGAAGAAGATAACTGGTTAGGTTTCATCTAAGAGATTTTTGGAATATACTCTGATGGTTATTCTAAGTGTAACAATAATGGTTACTACTTATGTAGTCGGGTGAGCTAATATATATGTAATATTGAGATGAAAATTATTTTAAAAGTTATCTTTATGAATTTTTATTATTTCTATGGTTTTATAGGAAACATATGATTTAAAAAGGTAAGATTAAGAGATTATATTATATGTGTAAAGTTATAACTTTGTGAAAATGTTTTAATTTATGGAATTACTATTTCATTCTTCCTTTCTAGGTCCCATAATGATAATTTTGTGCTCACCCCAGGTTTTAAATTTTATTACATGGTTTACATATAGATATAAAAAATTAATAATTCAAGTTTAAAGATGTGAGGTTTTGATATAGAAAGAAGGCATGTTTTATTTTAATATTTTCATATTGTGAAAAAATGGATATTCACTAGAAGGGTTTACATTGTAATATATGAGTATCTATGTTTGAGGTTATGAACTACATATATAAAACTATAAGCATAAAATATCATTTGGAATGTATGCAAGTGATTTATAGTTCAATTAACTAAATTATTCGATTTTTTAGGATGGGTCCTTACAGATTGTATCAGAGTATGGTTTAGATATCTTAAGGGTTTAAAATAATTTTAATATAATACACATAAATGATATTTTACTTTATAGTTAAGTTCAAATGATATAGAATTTGAATATTACCATCTTTATTCATATATGATATGTTTTTTTACAATTTTTTTTTCAAATAAAAAAAAAGTAAGCTAAATTAGGAAGGCACCGATATAATGATATCCTTCCATATTATATGAATGTCATGAAGGCCTTATTTATTTTTATTATTATGGATAATCCCACTTGTTAATAGATAAAGGGGAACCCATACATGACCCGTAGGCCCAAGGCACAAGGCCAAACACAAATCAAATTATATGACCCGAAGGCCCAGAGGAATTCCATTCCCAATACATGACCCGTAAGCCCAACCCACTAGAACTTCCCCTCCCAAGATTCTGTATCATTGATCACCTTAGATCCCAACCGTGAATTGTTGATCGGCTAGCATTGATTCGTATAATGCTTCATGGTTCCTGGTCGCGATGGAAGTTGCCATACCCTCTCATTCTTCCTATTCAGATAGCTTTGCTTCTGGTGACTGCTGCTCTTATTGCTATGATCTTCTTCTGGGGACTACCCTGTGTGAACTTGGATACTTCATATTCTTTGTGGCCCAAAGGCCCTGAGTCCCAAATTCCCTTGAGACCCATAGGCCCAAGTTGGTGTCCCAAATACCCAAATCGGTTGAATTGTTTTGGCTTTTACAGTTCCAAATAGTACCTAAATCAGTGCTTCTCTAGTAAACCATTAATTCACCTCCACCAGGATTTGAACCTGGGTCTCTTGGATTCCATGAAAGAGCCCTTACCATTCGGGTATGGGCTCATTCGCTCCTTCATATTCACGACATGGAATGGGGGGAATTGAATCCAAGTAGTTTGGGATCGTAATGGATTAGCTGACATATGATATATTTGGTGGTGATATCGATGCATGATATCAACTTGATCTACCTTAGAGGAATATGTCAGTGGTGAAGCATTTTATTAGTTACACCCTTTTTTATTTATTAGATCGTATGACCTAGTCATAGCTAAGCTGGGGATTAAATTCCTAAAAAAGATTCCTCATGTGAGGGATTTATCATAACAACAAATAATTATTCTTTCTATTTATTGTTTTGAAGTTGAATATGACCACTAGTTATCAATGGTGAAGAATATCAAGGAAATCAATGATATTTATGATTTGGAATGCGGTGAATTCAAGATTATTTTACATGAGAAATATATTCCTAAGGTGATTCAACATGGGAAATAAAAAATCATAGAATTGAGACTAAATGAGAATTTAGTGGTTGCATTCGATGAAAAATTCACTCGAAAGGAAAGGTATTCTACAAATTATATCTAATACCTTGAAAGAAAAATCAATCATTTTTAGCCAGTTTTTTACCCAAAATATCGAATATAATTAGATTCTCACAAATTCAGAAGTTATGAATTTTTTTTCATGTGTAGATATGATGGAAATGATGTTTTCAAATTATAATTTATTCTTTTAAAAATATAAGAATAATACTTAGAAGTGGTAGGAACAAGAAAAAAATTCATAAAATAAGTAAGATTTTAAGAAAATCATGTTTTTAGTTTTTGAGAATTTTTTTTAAAACACACTGGGGAATGCCTCAGGAATTATAAAAGTTTTTTTGAAGTGTTATTTTTGAGAATATGGATCATAATGTTAATGAAAACTATCTTGGTAGTTTTTTTGGAAAAAATTATATACTGAAAATAAAATGTTATTAAATGTAATGAGATGGTTCATTATGAAAACAAGTGTTTGGTTGGAAACCAAATAATACATGTAGTAAGAATATGAGTAGAAAGGTTTAGGGAAACCTTTTTAAAATACTTCAGTATATTTTTTTCTATCCAATTATGTGTTATCTTGTACTTTGATTGTTTAATCATATTTTTATAATTTCATGTTTTTTTGGGTTATTCATGTTCATTCTTATCATATAATGTTTTTGGTAAACTAGAAATTTCTTCTTAAGAAATAAAGTCATAACTTATGTTAATAACACATGGGGGAAATAATAAGGAAAAATATATTATTAGAAACTTAATGTTGATGTATATGGAAATAATTCACTAGAAACCCATGTTTTTATGCCCCTAGTAGAATTTGAAATTATTTTTCATATGGATTCACCTTCTGTTTACCATACTAAGATTTATTATAGAGAAAAATAAGTTGTGTTTCAAAAAAAACATATTTTTTAATAAAATAATGAACCCATACCATTGATAACATATATAGAAGATGATAAGTTGTTAATATATGAAAATGAAATTTATCATTTATAAAATGTGAAAAATAAGGAAACTATTTGGATTAATGAATTTTCGATGGTAAATGGGCACCTAATTTTTTTCCTAATGAGTTTCCTAGTATTATAAATTATTAAGAGGTTGAGTTTAATTTCAATTTAGTTCTTGATTATAATCCTATTTCAAAAACCATTTATCAAATGTTTGAAGAATAAATTCTATAATTGAAAAAGAATTTGACAGACTTTCTCGATAATGTATTCATTCATCTGAGTACATCATCATGGGGTAATCTAGTTGTGTCTATTAAAAATAAATATGGTTCTATGGGAATTCCTATTTACTATGGAGAATTTAATAACAACACCAAAAAGAATAAGTATACTTTTACTTATATCGATGACGTGTTCGATCCTCTCTAGGGAGCTCTGAATTTTTCCTTGACTTTTTTATGATCTAGGTACCATCAACTAATGGTAAAGGAAGATACATTACAAAAACAAAATTTCGTACTAGATATGGGAATTTTTATTTTTATGTCCATTGGTTTGAAAAATTCCCCTTCTTAATTTTTGGAACATATGTATAGAATATTCTATAAATATTTGGATTATTTCATTTTCATTATAATTGAAGATATTTTAGTTTATTTAAAATATTTTATGGATCAGAAAAAACATATAAGGATTATTATAAAAACCCTTAAAGAAATGATGTTATATTGGAAGTTTATAAAATTTTATTTTTGTGTAAAAATTTTCATTTCATGTGAACATAGTAAATAAGGACATCGTAACAGTTGATCCTCTGAAAAAATGAGTTTAATGAATGGAAAAGACCTAAAAATGTTACTAATATTCACATTTTCATGGATTAAAATTATTTTATTGATGTTTTGTTAAAAAAAATTAAATCATTATCTATGACGCTAACTAAATTATCATGAAATGTTGTTAAATTTATTTTGATATAAGAATGTGATGTTTGTTTTCATGAAATGAAAATGTGATTGGTGAATGCTCTATCTTTGGAAATTCCTTCCTGAAATTGAGATTTATTCATATTTAGTGATGATTCTTTAAAAGGACATGGTTGTATTATAATTTATAATGATCAGGTAATTTCATATGCTTTATGACAACTAAAACAAAATTGGTTAAATTATCTTACATATTATTTAGAATTATAATTTGTTTCTTTCTCTTCAAAAATATGGAAACATCATCAATAGTGTGAAAAGTCTAAAATATAATCTGATAATTAAATTTTAAATCATATTTTCACATAAAAGGAGCTGAATACGAGGCAGAAAGGATGGCTAGAACTGATAAAGGATCATGATTTCTTGATCAATTTACAACATAGAAAATAAAATAATTTGGACGATTCTTTCATTACGAAAAGTAATTCTACATTAACCATGTTAAATTTGGAACATTACTCCAGGGTTAATAATTAGTTGAATTTTTTATTGGAAGTTGTTTGTGATGGAAATTCCTAAATTTTTTAGGGTGTAAATGAAATTGTTTCTATTATATAGAATTAATCATGTAGAGAAGGAAGATCGTGAGTTATATAAAGAGTTATGATTTCATAAAAATATTATCTTTCAAGATTTTAACATAGATAATGATTTTTTTTGTGATTTGGGAAGAGAATAAGTGTGCCTTGTGAAATATAGTTGAAGAAAGATTTATTTAGTTAAGCTCATAGTTCTCATTTTTTTAGGTTATCCTAGAAAAACTAATTTGTAGTTAATAATTTGGGACTATTACCAGTGGGATATAATGACAAGACACATTTCTAACTTTACAATGAGATGTTTTACTTGAAAACAGTTAAAATCAAAATGAAAATTTCTGAAGGGGATGCTTCATCATTTTCCTGTTCCATAGGGGAAATGAGAAAATATATCCATGTATTTCATAGTGGGATTACCAAAAACATCTCATCATAATAGTGTGATTTGGGTTATTATTGATTCAATTACTAAATATTAAAAGTTTTCTTATTCAAGACACTCTATCTATGGAACAACTTTCGTGGTTGTATCATAGTGAGAGAGTCAGGTTACAGGGAGTTCCTCTCTCTATTGACTCTAATCATGATCCCAAGATGACTTCTAACTTTTGGAAAGGCCTTTATAAGTCATTGGTAAATGAATTAAATTTAATCAATGATGTTCATCCTCAATATAATGGAATGTTAAAGGGAATAATTCAGACATCTATGGATATTGTTTGATATTGTTCAATGGATTACCCGGGATGTTGGTATTATCATCTTTCATTGGTTGATTTTTCTTATAATAAATGTCATCATTCTAATATAAAAATGGTTCCTTATTAATAATTATATAATATTTCGTGTCTAACTACAACATTTTTGGATGAATTAGGTGAAATAAAGTTGATGGGACGAGAATTGGGAGAGGAAATGGTTGAGAATGTTTGTTTTCATAAATGAAACTTGAGGACAGGTCAAAGTATGCATAAAATATAACTGGATAACTAGGGGAATTGACTTATTTGATGTATATGATCTTGTATTTATCAATTTTTCTCCACATAAAAGTGTTATACATTTAGTTATGAAGGGTAAGCTAAGTGAATAGTTTATTAGACCATATGAAACCCTAGAGAAAGTCAGATCTGATGCTTACTGAGTGGATTCTTTTCCGAGTTTGTCCGGTGTACACAATGTTTTTCATGTTTAGATGTTAAAAATATATGTGCTGGATTTAACTCAGGATCTAAGCCCTAGGACTGTTTAGTTGGATGATAAAAATTCAGGTGAGGAAAATTCTATTTAGATTCTTGACAATAAAGACAATGTATTTCATAATAAGGTAATTACCAAGGATATGGTTTTGTTAAGAAAACACATGTTTGAAGAAGAAACATGAGAATATAAAAATGTTATGAGGGAATGGTATCATAAAATTTTTAATAAGTTAATAAAATTGTGTGGACTGAATTTCTAGGGGAGAGAATGTAACCACACAAGTACATATACATTATTTTCTTTTTATTATGGAATTGAATATTTAAATTCATTATGAATGTATAATGAAATAAGTAGTTTTTATAAAAATTAAGGAATCTATACTAATAGAATAGTAACATGACTATTAGAATAAAAATGTGACTGTTATTTATAATAATCTAGCCATTAGAATAATAACATAACATATGAAATAAAAAAATAAAATATCTGTATCATATCAATGAAAATACTATATTTTTATATCATGATATAGTTAGATACATGTTTTAAAAATGAAAAATTAAGTGTTCATATTTTTGTAAAATGAAAAAGTTTATTTATAATTTCTTAAATAACATAATTCCTTAAAATTATTTTCTTCATAAAAATATCATAAATTAGTACTTTTTTGTATTTTAATTATAAGAAAATTAATAAGACCATAATAATTTTTTCAAAGTGTCATAAAATCATTTTTAATATTAAAATTAGTATTGTTTTGAATAAATTATGATTTTAATTAAAATTTAAATTTTTCATATTTATAAATAATTTTCAAAAAATGGAGCCCATTTTTAAATTTTATCTCTAGATAAATGGTTATGGGGAATTTTTTAATTTTTCTAAAATAGTTTAGTTTTTGTGAATAGTGAAATATGGTAATTTATGGTATTCAAAATTAGAATATATATGCATGAATTATTGAGTCATCTATGATGTATTGATGAGGTAAAAACTCGTCAGTTTGAAATAACATTCCCTAGTTACTATACATAGTCACAATAACAAAAACAATTAACTATCTTGATCCAGAATAATAATCATATCAATAAAATAATAAAACACACCACTCTCTTATCCCAATATATACCACACCTCACAACCAACTATCTTAACACCTATAAATCATTTTATCGTGCCTAAATTAAGTATAATTCCCTTCTTAAGCCTCTACCCAATGTCGAAGAATAGCAGTTCACACCAAAAGACAAAAACCATATTCCTTAAAGAGGTTCTCAAGGTGAGATATCGAATATGTAAAATCATCCTTCTTTATCATTTAAATTCATTCTGTTGGGCAAAAATCCCTCAAGGTAACATTGCAGTATTTTTGGGTTGATGGTGTTTGTTGACAAAGCAGGTTTTCATGGATATTTGTCGAGTTCCCAAGAAGTTGTTGACAATCCTTGTTGACAAAGAACGATGACAAAGGAAAGGACGATCTGGAGGCGGTACAAAAGAGAAGTACAAGGTGGCACTGTTTCCCAGTGTTTGCCAAATTTTTGGGGTCCAAATTTGGAGTTTGGTGAGCATCACGAAAAGTGGATTTCCATAAAAAGCATATTTTAATATGGCAAAGGCATTAATTTCGTGAAGATAGGATTCACGGTTTGGAAATCGCGAAGACCAGAAGAATTGAGGCAGTGAGTCTTCACGATTACGTCAAGCTCCGCGAATAGAAGAGGCTGAAGCGCATCGCGGCAGAGAAGGGCTTTGTGAGGGAGCTTCGCTGCGAAGTCGCGAAGGTATGTTGACGGTGATTCTTCGTGACTACGTCAAGCTTCGCGAACGGCAAAGTTCCGTGGTGCTTCGCGATTTGGAAAGAATTCCGGCGGAATCTTTGGAACTTCTCGATTTGAGATGACGTGGTGTTGACTTCGTGTGGAAGGGACGAGGGTCGGTGGAATCGCCTATAAATAGAGGCCGACCCCCTCGAGAGAAGCAAAGAGAATTTTCAGAGAAGATCATTTTCTCTTGTTTTACAAAGGTAGTTCGCGGAGCCAGTGTGCTTCGCGAAAGAGGAGCTTCGCGGCGGCTATTGTAGCTCCGCGAATGTTGTGTGCTCCGCGCTGGCCCAGTAAGCTTCGTGGGAGAAGTTTCTTTGCAACGAGTTGAGCATCGCGGTAGTTCTTCGTGGGAGAGCTTCGCGAAAAGGTAGGAGCTTCGCGAAGGCTTGTTTGAGCTTCACAAAATTGGGAGCCTCGCGAAGTAGGGTGGTTTGCGAAGGTGTTTCCCAAGGTAGTTGCCCAGTGGTCAGAGGCAAAGTTCTATTCATCAGTGGATGAAAGTTGGACTTCAACAGAGCATCTATCAATAGTTTAAGATGCATTATTTCATCCAAATGAAGAGACCTACAGGTATATAAACTGTGAGTGAATCCGTTCACGGAGCAGTGAGCTTAGGAAGAGGAAAAAGGTGATCCTCTCCACCGGTAGTGAGCCAGAGAGAGAGAAACAGGGAGTGACCCTTGGGAAAGCAGTGAGCTGACCCTAAACTTTTTAAAGGCAGTAAACCTGGGCATAAAAGTGATCTAGCCCGAACTTTTTAATCCACGGCTAGTGAAGTTTAGTGGAATTGGTATGACCGACAACTTGTCGGCGTATGCTCCTTGGATGTAGCCCTTTGCGGTGAACCAAGTAAAATTGGTGTGTCATGTGCATGCTTTACTTTCTGTCTACTTTGTGCAACAGGAAAGAGAGAGAAGAGTGTTTTGTTTAATAGAAAAACAAGATCAGAACGGGCTTTAATTTTAAATTAGTCATACCCTGATTCACCCCCCCCCCCCTCTTAGGGTATTCAGCCTTGTGGACCTAAAAATTGGTATCAGAGGGAAGGTTGACAGTTGTTCTTCTCCCAAATGGAGGTCACTAATCATAAAGGGATTCCGATCTTCGACGGATGTAATTTTCAGATATGGAAGAATCGAATGCAACACTATTTCTGATCTTTGGGAATGGATGTGTTTTCAGCATCTATGCATGGTATCACAGCTGATATTACTAGTGGTTCATTATCAGAAGCTGAGCACAAAGAGTTGGATGCTGATTCCAAAGCAATCAATGCCTTAGAGGGAGCCCTCTCTAATCCCATATATACAATGGTGATGTCATTAAAAACATCACATGCCATGTGGGAAATGCTTTTGAATATTTATGAAGGGGATACAAAAGTCATAGAGGCAAAGCTGCAAGTGTTGTGGAACAAGTATGAAGATCTGAGAATGAACCTGAATGAGTCTATTGATGCATTATTTGACAGGGTAAATGCTGTTGTAGAAGACATGCGGGGTCTTGGAGAAATTATCAAAGACATTAAAATCGTAAAGCGCATCCTGAGAAAGCATCCACCTCGGTTCAATCCAAAAGTTTCTGTTTTGGAAGATAACGATCCGAAAGAGCTGACATTGGATAACCTACACAACACTCGTGTTGCATATGAAATGAGAGATGATGACAATGATGTTGTGGAAAAGGGGAAATCTAAAGAGGTGTCATTTAAGGCCATGAAGAGGCTCACTATTGAGGATTCTTAGGAGGAGGAAGAGTCAAGTGAGGTGATGTCATTCCTTTCTTCAAATCTGCAAAGTGGAAAAGGAAAGTTTAAAGGGAAACTTCCACTAGCATGCTTCTGATGCGGAAAGGTTGGTCATCTTGCTGCAAGATGCCCCAAAACGTTTCAAGAAGAAAGCGATGAAGATGAAGTTGAGATTCCCATGAAAAAATATTCAACCTATGTGAAAGGGAAGAAGCAGTTCATCATAAATTTCATTAAGCAGAAGAATCTTCTTTCACAAGAAATAGACAGTTCAGCTCAGTCTGAGGGTGAAGAAGTTGAAGAGATAGAAAACTACAAAGATCGTGGACAAAATGCGATGGTGGCCGTTACCAGTAGTTCTCTAGAAAAGAAAGAAACCGAAACTGATGAAGAAGAAGAAGAAATTTAAGGGAGAGTTGACATGGAAGCTTAATTAGAAGCAGCTCTTGAAGAGATAGATGTTTGGTGAGAAAAAACAAAGAAAGCCAACAAGATAGTACGTGATGCCAAACTCTACATGCAACAACAAGAAGAAGAGAAGTCTGAGATTGAGAAAGAGATTAAAATTCTTAAGTCTTCCAGGATAGAGCGCATATAAATGGTTGATGAGCATAAGATCAAGATTGAAGATCAGAAAAGGGAGATCGATTGCTTGAGTCAAAAAGTGAAAGATCACGTCAAGCGTATTGAAGAGCCTGAAGAGGAAGTTGTCAGTCTGCGGAGAAAAGTTAAAGACCAAAAAAACCTTTGAATCCCAAAAAATTCTTGGGAAATCAGGTCGTTACGAAGACTGAAAAGAAGAAAGAAGAGCCTAGTAGTTCAGTTGGAATGAAGAAGCAATTTAACTCAGAAGTTAAGGCTGATTCATGGCTTAATCAAAAACAAAAATCAATAGCAGTTGAAGTTAGACCGCAAGCACCTGTCCCGAGATTGAAAGTGGATTTGAGCACAAAGCAGAATCAGAATACTCAGAGATCCCAAGGGGAAACTTGTAGTTCTGAAGTAACATGAAGGAATGCACCTTATATCAGCTGTTATTGTTGCGGAAAGACGGGACATTCACAATATGTGTGTTCCATAACCAAAAGATATCGAAGGGAACAAGAACAGAGATGGAAGACAAACAGAGAACGGTTTTCCAGAACATATTTTGAAGGACACTATTTTTGGGGCGGAGGATTTGGACACATGGCCAGGTACTGCACTCCGACCATTCAGAAAAATGTGCCAAAGCAGAATCAAAATGTTCGCAAGCAGCAGATCACTAAACTGACAAGTGAGTTAATAGTTCAGAACAGATTTGCAGTCTTGCAAGATGAAGCTGGTCCATTATACTTTGAGAAAGAACAGAAGCCTCAATCCATGCCGAGTATGAAAGAAAAATTATGGACCAGGAAGAAGAAAATTTAGAAGGCCATAGTTGCTGAAATTTCCCTTAAAGCATCAGATCGTTCTGGTGTGTGGATCCTAGATAGTGGTTGCAAATCCCACATGACAGGCAACAAGGATCTGGTTATAGGAATAAAATATGGAAAAGATGCAGTTGTCAAATTTGGAAATGATGAAGGCCTGAAGATTGTTGGCTCAAGAAAAGCCAAGTTTTGGGTCAAAGAAATGAGACATGCTAATTTCTTGGTGGTAGAGGGTCTCAGTCATAATTTGCTTAGCGTCAGTCAACTATGCGACTCTGGGAACACTATCCGATTTACCAAGAAGATGGGTATTGTTAAAGTAAATGATGGAATAGTCATTCTACAGGAAAGATGAACAAAGGGGAATCATTACCTGTTAGGTGGGGAAGAAGATTCATGCCTTTTATCCATAGAAGAAGAAAATCAGTTGTGGCATAAGCGACTTGGTCATCTATGTCAACCATCTATGGAAGATCTAGTAAGGTGTGATGCTTCTAGAGACCTTCCCAGACTATCACGTGATCGTACTCATACGTGTGATGCTTGTCAACAAGGGAAGATCATCAGGAAGACATACAGGCCAAAGGAACAAAAAGCAACTCGAGTGCTCGAATTGGTGCATGCTGATGTATGTGGACCTATCTCACCACGAGATATAGATGGTCAAAGGTACTATGTTCTTTTCATTGATGACTATAGCAGAATGTCCTGGGTATTCATCATTACCCATAAGATAGTGGTGTTCAGTTGCATAAAGCAGTACAGGAGGAAATCGAAAAAGATTCTTGGGCAGAAAATTCTGATGTTTTGTACTGATAACGGTACGGAATTTAGAAACAGTCAGGTAGAAAACTATCTCGAGAAACATGGGATAAGGCATCAAGTTTCATCAGTAAGAACTCCCCAACAGAATGGAGTGGTTGAAATGAGAAATCGGATCATCAACAACATGGCCAGAACAATGCTTATCGATAAGGACCTACCAGAGAAATTTTGGAAGGAAGCAGTTTTGACATCGGTCTATGTTTCAAACAGGTCCCTGTTATGTCCGAAGCAAGGGAATACTCCGTATGAATTGTGGTACGGAAAGAAGCCAACGTTGAAATACTTTCGAATCTTTGGAAGTAAGTGTTTCATTCTCAACAAAGAACATCATAGGAAGTTTGAGACACGAGGAGATGAAGAGATATTCCTTGGCTATTCAGGGAAAAGCAAAGCATATAAATGCTTCAACAAGAGGCTGGGAAAAATTGTTGAGAGCAATGATGTCACTATAGTAGAAAATGAATAGACTGCTCAAAGACCCAGTGAACAGTTTCTGGATGAAAGTGATGATGAGGTAAGCAACACCGGGGGAGTAGAAGTGGCAGAGGCTGACTCAGAAGAAGATACTGATGATGAACAAGAAAGTGTCAAGTCTGTATCTGCAAGGAAGTCAAAGAGTCGAGCTGAAATTGATAGGCAAAATATCATTTGTGATCAGACAGCTCCAGTTCAGACTCGAAGAATGAAGTTATTACAGCAGACATCGTATTTATCTCAGGTGGATCCAAAATGTTTTTCCGATGTAGCTGAAGATGAAAACTAGGTTCAGGCTATGAACGAAGAACTTGATCAGATTGAGAAGAACCGGACATGGGAGATTGTTTTGAGGCCAGCAGACAAGAATGTCATCGGGACTAAATGGGTCTATCGCATAAAGATGAATGAATATGACACATTGATTCAGAACAAATCACTACTAGTGTGAAATGGGTACTCCCAAATCGAGGGAATAGATGTTGATGAGACATTTTCCCCGGTTGCATGGCTGGAGACCATCAATTTATTTTTGGCCATAGCAGTGCAACGAAAGTTCAAAGTATTCCAGATGGATGTCAAATCCGCATTCTTGAATGGGGTTTTGGTAGAGGAGGTGTACATTGAGCATCCAGATGGTTTTCTCATTCATGAGGATGAGAAAAAAGTTTGCAGGCTGAAGAAGGCATTGTATGGGCTGAAACAAGCACCAAGAGCATGGTACTCAAGGCTTGATCAGTACTTGAAGAAGCTTGGTTTTCAGCGTGGAGGAGTTGATTACAATCTCTATTTCAGTAATGACAGTAATAAAAGGATGATGGTGTTGGTTTATGTCTATGACATAATATTTTGTGGATCAGATGAAGCTCAGTGCAGATAGTTTTCAGAATTCATGAAAAATGAGTTTTTAATGTCAATGATTGGGGAGCTAACGTTTTTCCTTGGTCTACAGGTGACACAAGGAAGGAATGGAACATTAATTTCTCAAACTAAATATGCCAAGGAGGTCCTGAGAAGGTTTGAAATGGAAAATTACAATGATATGAAGACACTGGTTTCCACCCGGATGAAATTATCGAAAGATGAAGATGGCAAGGCAGTTAATATCATAGAATACAGGCAAATTATTGGAAGTTTTTTGTACTTGACTACAACAAGTCCTGATATTGCTTTCGCCACATGCCAAGAAATGAGATATCAGAGAAATCCCAAGGAAATCCACATGATTTCAGTGAAAAGAATACTTCGGTATATCCAGGGCACAGTGGATTTCGGATTGACATATACTGACAAATCTCAGACAGAGTTATTGGGCTATACTGATGCAGACTAGGCCGGTTCAGCGGATGATAGGAAATCAACGTCAGGTGGTGCTTTCTCTCTTGGTGGATTGTGTATTTCTTGGCTTAGCAAGAAGCAAGATTGCATTTCTTTGAGCACCGCAGAAGCTGGGTATATTTCGGCCACTCAAGCCTGCACACAGTTATTGTGGATGAAGCAGTAGCTTGAAGATATGGGAGTTGAAGTGAATTCTCTGATTGGAATCCCGTGTGACAACTCATGTGCTATAAATCTCATCAAAAATATCATCCATCACTCAAGGAAAAAGCACATTGAGATAAAGTATCATTTTATCAAGGATAATGTTGAGTAGGGAATCGTGAAGTTGGAGTATGTGCCTACAGAGCTACAGGTTGCAGACATTCGGACAAAGGCCTTACCCAAGGCAGCATTTGAAAGGCATCGACTGGCTCTGAAAGTTCAGTCGATTCCCCGCACTTGAAATAGTGTGGATGTGGGACCCCCCCCCCCCTCTCCCCGAGGTATGATGTGTTTTTTCAAATGTGCTGATATGTGTTCTCTACTTTGTTACAGACTACAAAGGTGTGACCTTTAGGTTCGTTGACAAAGGGGGAGAAAATAGTGATTGTTAAGACAATGTGGAGATTTGACAATTCCTGAATGATACGGGGAGAAACTGACTAGTGGAGTAGCTAGATAGGGGGATAAATGAGAAAGGGGGAGAGTATAAATCTGACAATGCTAGAAGTGATCGATCAAAGAATAGAAATCACGACAGCTGAGGATCGTCATAAAAGCAGAACAGTGGTGTTGGAATGGTGTGAGACGGTGTCCAGCTATCAACAATTGGTATCAACTTAAGAATTCACCAATTGGTATCAGTGTGGTTCAACAATTGGTATCAATTTAAGAATTGGTATCAGGGTGGAATCGACAATTTTGGTTGACATGAAGTGATTCATTGATGAACTTTTCATACTACTCTTGTTTCTCACGCCAAGCATTGCTCATGTGGGCTTAGAGTATGTGTTAAGTGATTCCTTGAACGCTATCATAATCGCAAGAGGCGAATGGTGGTAGCGGCTGGAAGAAGTTTCAGTGAGGTATCAAAGTGCACAAATCATTCTGAGTAGAGTTGTGAAGAGTTTTCAACAAACCCAAAGGGGGAGATTGTTGGGAAAAAATCCATCAAGGTAACATTGCATTATTTTTGGGTTGATTGTGTTTGTTGACAAAGCAGGTTTTCATGGATATTTTTCGAGTTCCCAAGAAGTTTTTGACAATCCTTGTTAACAAAGAACGATGACAAAGGTAAGGATGATCTGGAGGTGGTACAAAAGTGCAGTACAATGTCGCACTATTTCCCAGTGTATGCCAAATTTTTGGGGTCCAAAATTTGGAGTTTGATGAGCATCGCGAAAAGTGGATTTCCATGAAAAGCATATTTTAATATGGAAAAGGCATGAATTTCGCGAATATAGGATTCACGGTTTGGAAATCGCGAAGACCAGAAGAATGGAGGCGGTGAGTCTTCACGATTACATCAAGCTTCACGAACAGCAGAGGCTGAAGTGAATCACGGTGGAGAAGGGCTTCGTGAGGGATCTTCGTGGCGAAGTCGTGAAGGTATGTTGAAGGTGATTCTTCGTAACTACGTCAAGCTTCGCGAACGGAAAAGTGCCATGGTGCTTCGCGATATGGACAGAATTCCGGCGGAATCTTTGGAGCATTGCGATTTCAGATGACGTGACGTTGATTCATGTGGAAGGGACGAGGGTCGGTGGAATCGCTTATAAATAGAGGCCGAACCCCTCAAGAGAAGCAGAGAGAATTTTCAGAGAAGATCATTTGCTCTCGTTTTTCGAAGGTAGTTCGCGGAGCCAGTGTACTTCACGAAAGAGGAGCTTCGCGGTGGCTATTGTAGCTCCGCAAAAGTTGTGTGCTCTGCGCTGGCCCAGTGAGCTTCGCGAGAGAAGTTGCTTTGCAACAAGTTGAGCTTCGCGGGAGTTCTTCGCGAGAGAGCTTTTCGAGGGAGCTTCGCGAAAAGGCATGATCTTCGTGAAGGCTTGTTTGAGCTTCACGAAATTGGGAGCCTCGCGAAGTAGGGTGCTTTGCGAAGGTGTTTCCAAAGGTAGTTGCCCAGTGGTCAGAGGAAAATTCCTATTCATCAGTGGATGAAAGTTGGACTTCAACAGAGCATCTCTCAGTAGTTGAAGATTCATTATTTCATGCAAATGAAGAGACCTATAGGTCTATAAACTGTGAGTGAATCTCTTCACAGAGCAGTGAGCTTAGGAAGAGGAAAAATGTGATCCTCTCCACCGGCAGTGATCTAGAGAGAGCGAAACAGGGAGTGACCTTTGGGAAAGCAGTGAGCTAACCCTAAACATTGTAAAGGGAGTGAGCCTGGGCATAGAAGTGATCTATCCCGAAATTTGTAATCCGCAACTAGTGAAGTTTAGTGGAATTGGTTCGACCGGAAACTTGTCGGCGTATGCTCTATGGACGTATCCCTTTGCGGTGAACCAAGTAAAATTGGTGTGTCCTGTGCATGCTTTACTTTCTGTCTACTTTGTGCAACAGGAAAGAGAGAGAAGAGTGTTTTTCTTAACATAAAAACAAGATCATAACAGGCTTTAATTTTAAATTAGTCATACCCTGATTCACCCCACGTCTCAGGGTATTCAGCCTTGTGGACCTAACACATTCATTATTTCATCCATTCTAATTGATCATCACCCCTATCCAAAATTACACAATAAGCTATGCATCATATATATAATGGAATGTTGTTTTTAATATTATATCAATAATATAACCTCTTCTCTTATTCTCTTTTTTAAAAATGAAAACATCATCTGTGATGCATCGATTCACCACCTTCATGGATGATGAGTTTTCCTTTTCTATTATCACTTTAATGGATGGTCATACAAAATTATAATGGTTAGAAAAATATTTTAATATGTATATAATAACTTTTTTAGGTTTCTATATCTAATTTATAGGCATAATAAATATATAAAATGAAAATAGTTAGTTCTAGTTCGAAAAACCACCAAATGAAAAAAAAACATTTTTCATTAATATTTTATCTAATGAATTATATTCAGGTCTCAAAACAATCTGATATATGGGGTCATTTAAAATTCTAAAAAAATATTAATTACATTTCCTTCCACTTTTAAACTTTTTCATCTATTTGACCAGAACTACAATAATTATTTTCATAGGAAGCAACCATAAAACTATAAAACAAATTCTCCTAGAATGACAATTCTGATATTTTTTACTCATCCTAAAAAACATACATAAATGTAATAAAATGGTAATAAATAAACTATATGTAGATAAGGTTCAAAATGAATAATTCAATGAATATAATTTGATTATCTAGGATATTAAGTATAAGTGAACAACTCTTTTGGACATAAGTTAAGGGCCTCTATTTTTTTTAGAATCCACTTATCAAGTTAAAACTCTTTTTAATAATAAAATGTATTTTACTTATATGGTATAAATATATTTTAAATATTTCATGATTCCTTATTGATTTGATTTTTCCTTCATATGTTTATACTTTTATTTTGAAATATTTTTTTTCATTTAAATGTGCTTGACATCTTAAAAATGAAAATTGATTTTAAAATAGAGAATTTATTTTCCACAGGAATATTTCTTTCATGAATGATTTATGTGTTATGATCATGTTATGGTTCTTGGGAACTATTATAATGACATTTGGTTCTATGAGAAACTAATGAGCTGATTCCATTATAGATCTCTAATTAATCGGATAAAGGGACAATGTTAGTAGGTTTGGATTTTTTGAAGAAATTATGGGAATATTCATGGATAGTTATTGCATGTTTAACAATGATAGTTACTCTGTTTATAGCTGGAAGAGATACTTTAAATGTAATAGTGATATGAAAATGATTTCATAGGTTACCTTTGTTATTTATTTATACTTTATATATTTTTACATGGAACTTATGATTTTATAAGGTAAGTTAAATATATTATGTTTTAGGTTAACAATTTATAACATTGTTAAAATATTTTCATTCATGGACTAATAGTTTCTTTATCATTTATATTCCCATTATTGATATTTTTTATCATCCCATTTTTTTTAAAAAAACATAGTGTTTGTTGATTGGTAAAGGAAAGGATGAATTAAATTTTAAATTCCTAATGTGTTGATGTAGAATGAAAACATGTTTTATTTTAAATGTTTCATATTTTGAAAAAAATGGATATTGAGTAGAAGTGTCTACTTCATAATATATTTTTTATGTATGAGGTTATAAACAAAATCATCACAAATCTAAACATAAAATATCCATGGGAATGTATTAATGTGAATTCAAGTTTAATTAACTATATTTTTTAATGTTTAGGGCAGGTTCCTTGCAATATCTATCTCTAAAAAATTGGGTAATTCTTGATATTTCACCAGGTAAAGAGGTCTTGAATATGGAGTGAACAAAATTTAGTTAGGGGTAATTTCTGGTATTATAGTCTCATTAGTGAACTATTACTACTATGAATGTTTGGTTAGTGAGAACATTCCACAATAGTTTTTCTAAAATAATCCTTGACTGATAAATATTTTTTTCTATTATTATTTGGTTTACACTATTCCATGTTTCATGCCATTGTTATTCCATCACAGATAATGATTTTTTATTCCTTTATGATCAATGTCTTGTTTACTTCCATGATTTTTTTCATCAATCATTTTTTTGATCTATTATATCTAGGATATGGTTTTCGTATTTTATTCACATGTTCTCATACACTTATTATCATTTTATGCTTATGTGATCATTGATATCTCCCATATTTACCCTTACTTAGCATCTGAGAGTATCCTTTGTTATATTTTCTTTTCCCCTGGTCATAGAAATTGTTTTATACTAGGTATGACTAAGAATAATACCATGTGGGATGATTTGTTTGTGGATATTTTTAAGATATTTCATAAAATAAGAATATTGTGTAATTAGTTTCCAATGACACTAAACTATTATGAAACTCATGAATGTTTTTATATAATTTGTTGAATAATCATCCAAAAAGATATGATATTCATTTATGAAAAGAGTGGGACCATGAATTTTGTATCAAATTATTTATTTAGTTTACTTTAGGAATCTATCATAGGAAATTTTTTGTTAGTACTCGAAGGATGTTTCTAAGGATAAGTCCACGGATGAGTTGGCGTATAGGAAAATGTCATAGAATTTTGGTAAAGGTTATAGAGAGTGGATCCCAATAAATTGAATCCCATTCTAGATTATATAGACCCAAACTACTCATACATGGATACTACATATTTCTATATGAATGTTCATTACATTTTTCAAAATCATGCCTATGGACCACAATAATTTAGTACCATTTGAGATATGGAAGTCAATATTCTTATCTATTGAAAGAGCTTCAATTATTCCTACAACGATCCTCTGTTTAGTACACATTATAGGAATAGGGTACATAAAAATTTTCTTCATAAAACACGAAAGGGAAACATTAGAAATAGTGATCTCAGATGCTCGGTAATGGTAAACCTAAGGGATATAAATCTATGATCATTTGATCGAATAAGATAATCAAAATTTTATGTGATAATGAATATAATGTATGAAGTTTGTACCCAACATTTCATAGATTAGAAACATGAGACATAGAATAAATATTGCAAGTTCATATGACATTACTCATGAAGGAATCAATGGAAACGAGGCATGAGAGAATAAAATTGGCATAAGATGAATATTTTCGGATTATAAAAAAGCATAGAAATTCATATATCAAAGCTAGAGACCAAGAAATTCACAACATGATAGGAATAGTTTGACCACTCGTGGACCAATATCATTCTTGGGATGACCTTCCATATACGATCCTTGGGGATTGCACTGATCACCCATAGACATTTGTTTTTAAAATGTTCACCTCCTAGGTATGACAAACAAAAATCACTAGTGGCAATCCATTCCACTAATGGAATGGGTTAACTCCCCATACCATCATTATGGAAAAAAGAAATTACTAAACTGTGTTCACTCCCTATTATTATATTGTATATATCATTAGATATAAATTTTTACCCAATGCATTGGATGGAGATATATGTCCCACCAATCACATTACCAAAATCATACATATGTGTTCCAAGATCATAAAACATCTACGATATCATAACCCATGATATGAAATATAATTGATGAAAATTACATCATATCAAAACATATATTAAGGAGACAAGTTGCATAATAATTGTTTTATTTCATCATAGTATAACCTACATAAAACAATTATTTTTTAGAATAATTTTAGCATGGTACAACCCATGGAAGTGGAAAATGATTGATTAATATCATTCCATTTTAAAAATAAAACATTAATAGAAATAATAATAATATAATTCATTTATCAAAACACCAATAAAGCATAACTAATATGAAAGGATGTCATATTAGAGAGAAAATTCTTTTGAAAGATCACTTGGAGCATTTATTTGATGTGATATAACATCACAATGATAATAACTTTTTAAATATACAAAACGTTTTCAAAAAACTTATCTTTGGAAATGAACTTAAAATATATTATATAAAATATTTAAAAATCATATTTAGAAAATATGGTTTTGGTAGAAAACATATTTTTGACTAAAGAGAAAATTAAAGTATCATAATAAAAAAAATATTTTTATAATTTTCTTATGTACCATAGAGTGGAAAAAAGGTACCATTAAATGAATAGATCATGAATAAAAAGGGAAAAAAATTATAGATAATTATATATAGACGAATTTTAATATTTTATTATCAAAAATATAATCATAAATATTCTTAATAAGTCATTATCAGTTTGGTAACCTGGAATTGTAATCCCCATAATTTAATAACATAAAAATGGAACATAATATATCATTTATATAAATAATTTCATGATATTAGATATTAAAGGGGCTATATATTCATTTCGTGAAAGAATATAGGTGCATATCAGAACACACCTCTAAATGAAGGTAAATTGAGAAAAAAATACCTTACTGATTTGGAAACATTTGAAAAATAAATCCAATGAAAGAGATGTCATCTATTGGGAAAATTCCCTCAATTTTTCATTTCGGTATGTTTTAGGCGAGATTATGTTTGTTGAAAAAATTTAGATGACTGTGAATAAGTTTCGATGGGGTTTTTTGAAGTAGGTGATTAAGGTGGCATAGTTTCTGAGTGTTTGCCAAATTTTTGGGCCTCAAAATCGAAATTTTGTTTTTGGAAAAGGAATGATTTTTTAATAGGAGTGAATGAGATGTAGAAGAGTGAAGGAAATCAGAAAAGGAGGGGAACTGCATATCTCGGGGCACAAGCCACATACCATGTACCTGGAATGGTATGTGGACCATGAAGGCTGGTTCACAGATTGCAAAGGTGGTATATAGAATGGTTCGAGGAAGTTGATGGAATGAGGTATGTTGGGGGATTGCAGTACATGGGAAGGATTGTCATCAGAGTAAACAAGGTGGAGATTTTAGAGACTATGATGGGAATAATTCTCAAAAACATGATGGTGTTGTGGGCCGCTGTGACGAAGGAATGATAGTACAAAGACTATGTAAGGAAGAACAGTTTGAAGGAGAAGTGGTGCACAGTGAAGGCCATACCACATATATGATTTGATAAATATTTGATTAGTGGATTTTTAAGATCTATTTTCTTATATAATGATTTCTAATCCCATCATTAAGTGAGAGATATTTTCATAAGAAAAACCCTTTGCTCTGGGAATTTGGTGAAGTTTGAAAGAGGTTCACGAGGGAGAATTCCGTGAAGTGTGAGGTGGGTCTCGTGGAAGAAATTCTATCAATGGTTTTTGTAGGGAACTATAGTCCATAAAAGAATAAATACATGGATGAGGATAATGTGGTACACATAGGAGAAAGACCCAGTACACAAATGAGATATGGTCTGCCGAAGCAGAGGTAGTCCGAAGACAAGAGGTAGTTCACAGAAGTAGAGAATGTTCGCGAACCAGGGACAGTATGTAGAGAGAGGAAGTTTGCATATGAGAGGTGATCAATGAACCATAATAGTTATGTAGTACATAGAAGAAGAAAGTTTGTATGTGAAGGAAGCTAGGTTGTAAGAAAATGACTCAAGGAATCTTTCAAAATCTCAAAAATAGTTTGCAAAAGCAATTTTTTATTACCTAACAGTATGTGGAAATGTGGATTTCATATATGGGTGAAAAATGGACTTTCACAAAGTATTTAACTATAGTTTAGCATGTGTTCATTCATGAAAATTAAGGGACCAAAAAGTCAATAATCTTTGACTAGATCCCTTCTAAGAGCTATGAGCGAAGGAAAAGGATGACAACGATCATTCCCACTAACAATCAGCCAGAGGAAGAGACATAGGATTTATCCCTTGGGAATGCAGTGAGATGACCCTGAACGTTGTAAAGACAGTAATCCTATGCATAAAATTTCATTCCTGAACATTGTAATTGGCAGTGAGCTTTAGTGGATTCCGTACTTCAGCACATCATTGTCGTATGCTTCATGGACGTTGCCCATATTGAGTGAACCAAGTAAAATTTCTATGTCGTGTGAATTATTTATTTTCTATTGACATATGTCTATTGGAGTAAGAGAGAAGTGAGTTTTCTTTAATGACACAAAAAGATCTTATGGGTTAGGTTTTTTAATATGTCATATCATAATTCCCCCCCCTCTTAGGGTATTTGACCTAGTGGACCTAAAATACTCAAATTGGTATTTAAATAAAATTTACTTTTAGGAGATGAATAATAAAATATATTCATGTATATTGTACAAACTACATACATGAAAGAGGTGGTGAATATAGCATGTGTCGCAAAAAAATTGAAAAGTGATACGGAAATCACATACCATATGTCTAGACTTCCACTATACATGGTCAACCATCCAGTATAATAAATATAAGTGTATTAAAAATATAATAAATAATCATATATATATATATATAATATCATATATGATTTTATTATGTCCATTTATAAACAGTTTATTAACAATTTCATGTTAATGTTATGTTTCAGATAATAACAACTTTGTTTTTTATATAGGTTTTGACTAGATGTTATGGGTCCTCATAATTTGATCATGGGTTAGTAATATAAATAATATAAACCATGATATAATTATCATATAGTTTTTACATAAATTTGTTTAGAGTGATCCAAAAAAATAGTGATAGGAAATGAAATACACCGTTCATGGTGATGGTAGATCGTATGTACACAAGAATGATGTTTCCCTGATACTATCATATTGAATGAATGAAAAATAAATGGTATATATATATGTTATAATTAAAATATAATTATTATGTAATATATATCAAAAAAAATTATTAAATAAATCCTTAATACATTCAATTTAATTCATGAAATAATCACATTGTATCGTTCACTGTAGTTTGTACTAAAATGAATGACATTTTCGTATTTCCAAAAAATGGAAAACAAAAAGATATTTTTAATATAATTATTTATGAATCATAATAACATCATAAATATCACTAATATAATATATAAAGTATAAATACATCATTACATCTAGTCTTGATATGAGGTCATGCAAACAAGAATGAGATGGGCTCACGAGGTGGTAGTATATCGTAAAAACTAACGATGATTTTGTGACCCATTTTATAAATTTTTTTGTTTATTTATTATGTTCCTATTATATAAAAATATCGCAATATATGGAATATACTGAGGTTATTATATCATCATGGTATAATAAGAATCAATGGAGGTGGAGGAAGATATAAAAGAAAAACTCATGTTGATGAACGTTACCTATTCTTCATGTATCCTCCATAGGTTTTCACTAAATACTTTTTCAGTTGTGTTAATGTCCAAAATAATGCATACAGGATGATTGGAGTCATGTTGGGAATATATTTGGTTATTTCCTAGTAGATACAAATAGGATTTAAGGTGTGAATAATCATGCTGAGTTAGTTCCCTTTTATACATTAGGAGGTGTGGTATTTTTGTAATCTCAAAATCGTATACACTATTAACAGGTCCCACATTCCATATATTGTTCAAAAAAATAAATATTGGATGATAGGGTAGATATGTTCAAGAAAAACTTCCACCACATGAAATTAAAAACATTTTTTATTAGGTTATTCTATAGTCTTTATGTTTACTCAATTTTATCATTATAGTTTTAGCCATAGTAACTTGTATATTTTTTTTAACATAAGTATTTTTTCCTATAATAATTACATTAAAAAGAAAATTATTAAAAAATATAGACATAATATTTATAAAAATTAGATCCAATTTATTAAATAAAATCAAATTTTTTAGTAAAATATATATTATTACAACCACATGTTTCATGGAAAACGCCGTTTTAACAAAAACCACATTAATTAATTTTAAATGGTTTATAAAATAATCAGGATAAACTACATTGTTAAACCTATTAGATAATATAAATTATTATTATTAAAAATTATTAATCCTTTTTCCTTATCCATTCATATAAGTGATATAATTTAATTTAAAAGTATTCCTATAGATGTATTGAGAAAGCTGGTTATGAGATCCAAAAAGGTCAAGCATTTCTACTGTTTTTTTATCTAATTTCAATTTGAAATTGATTTCAATGAACTAAATTGGATAAATAGATGTATAATTGAACTTAATATGATTTATAAATATATTAAAATATAATTTAAAATTATAAATAAATCAATTGAAAAATAAGTTTTCAATGAAATTTATTTTGATTAAAATGTGAAACCTAAAAAAATTAAAACCAATACAATTTTGATATTTAGATGTAAAAAATGAAGTCTGTTTTTATAAATAAATTTTATAAAATTTTCAAAACATTTCTTTAAAATAAGTGTACCATAAAAAAATTATATTTTACCAAAATATTATTTTAAGCATAAAATGGGATTTATTATTATCTCTTTTCAAGAAAATACATAGGATGAATGTTAAAAATTTGTTAAAATATATAATATATAAAATTAATTAAATTCAATAAAAAAAATTGATGTGTTTATTAAATTAACTTAGAATATATTAGTTTTCATAACAATATATTTTCTTAGAAAAATATTTGCATTTTTCTAAAATAGTTTTTTTTCATTTCTAATTAATTTTTGACCAAAGAATTAATCATATATAATGGATTTTTTTATAATTTAGTTAATCCTATTAATACCCACTGTTCCAATGACTATGTGATAATAATAATATTTTATAATAATATTTTATTTGTATGACATATTTTGTTTAAACTAGATGTTGCATAAATCACAAGATAAACTCAATATTACATGTAACATAAGACAAATATGCTGGTTATTGTAATGATCGATAAACAAATTTGTACATTAAACTAAAGGAATAATAATTTAATTAAGTTGTAAAAAATATGGGAAATATTTAATCTATTTCAAAAAAAACAATTACACAGAATCTCAATATGCAACATTCAACCACCCCACCCCAAATTGATTTTCACCCTTGTAATTTTTCTCAGGCCTCAATGGGTTATCATTTGAAAATTTCTTCATTGTAACTCACATCATATAGATGAATAATAAAACATCACTTAAAAAGGGAAATTTTGAAATATAATGGAAATCGAAATTAACTCACAACTATGATTCTACATAGGATAACATATGATTGATGTGATAATTTGGACAAGGAAGAAAAGAATAAAAAACTATAGAGGGTGATAAATAACACTTATAATAATAAAGTGGGTGATCAAGCTAAATTTAACAACTAAAACATAAAAAACCAACTAGGTGTAAGTAATTTCATTCATATCATCAAAATGATGATAATAGGAAAACATTTTATTGAAATATCATTTTCCAAAAGTTGAATAATTTTTAAGAGAGAATATACTTACATTATTTCATTCTATTCCATAAGAACAATCTCACCCTTGGGTTTTTCCCAGATAAATTTCCACTTAATCTATTATACCAAGAAACTATGGTGAATATTTTATTCCAAACTCAATACCATATCACAAGATACATAAATATATTTATAATTTGTCATTTCAAACAATATTTATCATCAAAACAAAATCATTATCACAGGTTATATAATATGGATAAATCATTATATGGTGAAGTAATACACTTATATCTAAATCCTAACTAAAGATCAACATAAACCATTCCATAAATGGTTAACCTTATAAGACTTCCAAAATTAAAAGTTTCTAGATAAGTTTAGTAAAATTTTCAGAATCAACCAAACATTAATCCCCTATATATCATAACGTTGATCTTAATTATCACCCACCAAACATGAGAATACCTTTATCATGTATTCAATAAAAATGGTAATAGCCTAGATTACTATATAAGCTTTATGAAAACAATAATTCCTCCAAATTTATTTAATAGAACATAGATTACTGAATATATTTCATTGATCAAATAAATTTTAAAACACCATCAATGATAACATAGTCAACTTTTTTAGAAAATCCTTTATTATATCTGAAGTCATCGATACTGTCAAATTTATTTTATCTATATCAATCATATATTTATCTGACAAAAAAATACATTTTCCCAAAATTAGTAACATATTAAGTGTTTCCTTTCATTAATAATTTATTTTTAATAAAATATATCCTTTAAATTAAACCACCCTCCTAGGTCATTAGTACCATTAAACATATTATTAAAAATCCTTAATAAAAAACATATACTGAAAAGTCCATATATATTTCATAATTTATTAATTTCAATACACAAACACTATAATTATTCCCCTGCATACTTAAGATATTAACTAGGATTCATCACATTATTCCTTAATCCCACTTTCCCAAATCTTGAATTATGAATCATGTATTTTAATTTATAAAACTTAATTTAATCATTCTTTTCATACATAACATAAACAATGCTATTATAAAAAACCATTCCTTTCATATGTCATTTGTAGTATCCTAATCATCAATGGGAAGACCACTACTCATAAAATCTTGTTGAGTCTCTTCACATGTTTTCTCACTTGGACATTAATTTTAAAACTTCCTATACAATACACTTTTAAATAATTCATCCATTGATAATACCTTTGGGAGGCCAATATTCCCATCTATTATGTTTACCATACTATTTATTTTTCTATTTTAGTTACATAATTTTTTTCCTTTATTTGTATAATCATAGAAACATCATGCTCTTCTATTACATTGACTTTTTTGTTTCTTTCCACAATCTTTACACATAAGGAAAAAAATTCTTTCCTTTATTTTCTCGACTACCTAACCTTCTAAAAATATTTATCCATCTATTATTGGTGAGTCCATGGTTTGGTTAAGGTGCATGTTGTTAATCATGATCCATGATAACTAAATAGGTATAATCATAATATCCTTCGATCTATTAATCAAACAAATTGCCTTATCATTCTAAAATTTTCCATTATATTCATTGTTATCCATGTTTATTTGTTTTCTCATCATTGAATAAAATTAAAAGGAATATTGTGAGAAAATATAATCATAATGGAAACCAAATATATATAAAAAACAACTTTAGGATGTCTAAATCATGACTACTTATTCATTAATCCATGACACATTTGGTTTATCGAAAGTCATTCATAGTAATTTCAAAATTAAATACATTGTGATATTTTTTAAAGAGTTTGTGAATTCCAGAATAATATCCATAGGGAGTGTAATAATTTGTGTAAATAAAGGCCTGTGGTTATGCACCAATTCTAATTAGATTCTCTCTCAATACCGTGTTTTTGGGGTTATTACCCCAAGGTACATATTTGTTAGAGTCGTAGAAACTTATAATATTCAGATGGAGATGGGTTCCTATGAGACCATATCCTCTATTCTTTACTAATATTTGAGAAAAATGTCATATACATTAACTCATCATAACAATTATCCATATATAAATACATATAAATATCCATAGAAATGTCCGTAAGGACCTCACTAATGTTATCTCATCCTAAATTCCAATGTTTAATTAAACTCTTCTGTTGATACCAAATATAATGAACCAAGCTTCTAATATATGGATAATACATATTTATAGATGCATATTTAGTACATTTCATGATAATATACCTCAATATCTTAATATTTTTGTTGCATTTGAAACATAGAAATAAATATTTTAATCAAGGAAATTATCTTCAATGACTCCCCTAATAATCTTCCCATTTAGAAATCTCATAGACATACCCAACTAAAAACCCAACATTATAACCTAGGGAAAGGAAATATAAGAAAAGGCGAACTCTGTATCTAAGTAAGGATCAAAATAAGATATATAAATCTATGATCCTTTGAAATAAAAATATAAGAATAAGGTTGTATGATAATCCACATAATATATGAATTTTATACCCATCCTATCATAGATCCCTAACATGATACACGGAATAAAGATTGGAATTTTATAAAAAATGAATCATAAGTGAATCAAAGAACATGAGCCATGAGTTCATACCATTTTCATAAGACGTTGATTTTTTTCATACACATAATCATATAAAATAATATTTCAAATACACCCAAGAATACATTAATAAGATGTTATGAATGGGATAATAAATCAGGCACCTTATTTAGGTTTGGGATGACCTCTTATATACTCTCTTTTGGGATTGTTCACACCACCTGTCAACCATTATTTTAGCCTTCTACACCATCTACATGGGACACACCACTATCACTAGTGGAATCCCTTTACTAACTGTAGTTTGGGTTCATCCCCCAAACCATCATAGTTTACAATGTCTCTTATTCAACATAGTTTACTCATCATTCTAGTAATGTTTATCACATGAGAATTAAATCTTTACCAAATTCATTAACGGTGGATTTTGGTCCACCCTTCATATAATTAAAATCATAAATATGTGGACCATGATTATAATACATTAATCATATAATAAACCATTAAATGAAAAAAATTTCATAGTCATTTCATCGTATCAAAACCTATATAATATTGGATTGTTTTATAATCATTTCATCAAGTCATCATAACCTATCCTGGGGAAAATGAAGTGGGTTTCATAACTATTTTATAATTTTATAACCCGTGGAAGATAAAAAGGTTTCCTAAATAACATTACATCATAAACATAAAAAATTCAGATAAATAATTAGAATTGTATCCTTGGGTAATAACCTTAATAAATGATAAGAAACATCTTAGGATGTCATCATAGATTGGAAATGATTTTGAAATATCAATTATAACATTTCATTAAGGAAAAAAACATTTTTTCGAAAAACATATTTTTTAAAAATAAAACATTATAAGTATTATTTTATTTGATAATAATATTACTATATAATTTAAATACCTATTTGAAGAAAATTTCATTTTTGAGGAAAACTGATTTATGACAGAACAGAAAAATAATTTAGAATTTTTTTAAAAATACTTTTTAAAATTATTCTATAAACCTTTGCGTAAAAAAATATACCCATACATGAAGATATCATGAAAACCATATGATAATAAATTTCATTATAATTATTGATATATGTATTATAATATTTTATCTTTGGAATCGTAATCATAAAAAATCTTGAAAATCTATGTGATTGTAATATAAAGTCATTACCACTTTGGTTGCATTGAATCATTATATCCATGAAGTAATAATATAAAATGGAATATTTAATTACATGAGGATAAATAAATTTATGATATTACATTTATTGGTGGATGTATACACACCTACTGATTGATAATAGGTGTATATCATAATATACATCTCAAAAAGGAGTATTAAGAAAAAAATCCCTTATAGATTTGGTAAATTTTGAAACATAAACTTGATATAAGTGATATTATTAAATTAATATTTAAATACCAATAAAATTTAGTGGAAGCATAAAAAAAATACATTCATGGGAATTATATACACCATATAGAAGAAGCTTTTGGTGAATATAGCATGTGTCTCATAAAAGAAAAATTGAGATGAAAATCAATTACATTAAGTGTATAATTCCATTGAACTTCTTCAACCATCATATGTAATAAATATATGTTAATTATAGATATATTATTTAATAATAAATATATTTATATCATATTATATATTATATTCTTATGTCATTTAATTACATGATTATGAACAATTCCATGTTAATGTTATGTTTTAGTTAATAAATATGTTATTTTTCTAGATTTTATGAATTTTTATTTTTTGTTCCCTTACTTCGATCATGGGTTCATAATATCTAGATATTAATATATTATATAAATATCATATATATTCAGTATATATGATTTTAGAGTAATCCATTAATTTTTTAATTGAAAATGATATACTCCATTCATGGAGACGGTACGTCATACCTATTTTATGAACCTTATTTGCATTTTCTAGTCATATGTAATGAAATAAAAGTAAATGAAATGTATATATATATATATAGTAAAATTAATTTATTATTATTATTTTATATATATCAAATATTTTTAATAAACATGTCATTAATTCATACAATATAGGGTGTGAACAAATCACATCTCTTTGTGAGGAAGTAGTCCATAGTACACATAAATAACATTATCATAGTCCCAATAAATGGAAACCATGAATTTATGCATGATAAAATCATTCCAGGATCATTTACCAATAATATTTGAAAATATGTCAAGTTTTAAAATTTAAATTTCTTAATAACCACTATAGTAGGGTTGAACCCAAGGGAAGGCTCAGAAGAAGTGTCTGAGTGGCCAAAAATTCAAAATAGATCCCACTATTGTTAACCATGTGAGGGTATGTTTTCTAAATTTTATAAAAAATTTGTTAAAATATCTTGAAAATGATTAAACAATATATTTTTTAGCAATGAATGATAGAGATGCAAAATGGGCTGCAGAAACTATAAAATGAGGAATGTCGATCAAAAAAAATTCTTGGGGAAATTTAAACTACTGTGTAGATATGTTTGATATTCTCATTGAAAATGAAATTAATTAATGACCTTGATAATGGGATGAATAATTAACGCTTTCTAGGATAATTATAATGATGATAAATGATTCTTGGAGTTCTCTAGTCCATGAAGAATTAAATTGAAATTGAAATTGATGAAAAAGTAACTACAAACACTCTCACCAATTGTTTCAGATGTTTTTGAAATTATGTCATGAAACAATCAATGGAGTTGATCTCAATTTTCATTTCAATGGTTTTTATTTTGAAAAATAAAGGTGAAAATAGATTTAATAAATCTCATATTTGATCTCGCCGATCAATTCCAAAAATTTGTTAAATAATGAACTGAAAAAGTAAAGTATACTACCCAGTAGATTTTGAATCCCTTGAAAAAGAAGTTTTTAGACTATGATTATATTCATTATAGAGATTTTAAAAAATCAATAATAGAGTATCAAAATTGATAACAATAGAGGAAGAATGAACATACCTTCTCCTCTTGATCTCATATGTCTCTTCGACTCGATTCCAGAGAAGTCTCCTAGAAGTGTCACTGATGCTTCTGTTGACATGTTCAATAATCGTCAAATGACTTTTCCCATGAATGATATAAACATTAATTTTTACACCTACTAATTTATATCTTATGTCGACTCACTCTTCATCATACTCTATCTCCACTGACTCAATTTGGTCTTTATCAAAGTCACCACACATGTGTGTTTATTTTCTGACCTACTTGTAAATATATCAAAACCCTTGTTATTGAGTTCATTCTGCTGGTTAGGATTAATCTGGTTGGAATTATTGTATTGGAATCAATTTTTAAATAAAAGGAAAAGATAAATGAAGTGTAATAATACATTATTTAATTTAAAAAAACATAATTATTTATTATGTTATTATCACAATTTATTATATTATTATTTTGAGTATTTTATATTTAATTATAATTAATTTAATTAATTATTAATTACCATTGTATATTAATAATAATAATTATTAATATTATTATTTTTTAATTATTTTTCATTTAGTTTTATTATGTTTGATTTTTATTTTCATTTTCATTTTAACCCCCCCCCCCCTTTTGTATTCACGCAAGGGGTGTTTCTCTATATCTTGGAAGCCATGAGTCTTCATGTATCCTTCAGGCGATTGGGTGGCTCCTCCAAGTGGGTCCTCCTTCATACGGTGACCATACCTTAAAGATGTGGTGATAGAGAGTCGGTGACCATGGTGGATTTCATTTGGGGTGGTGACTAGCTTCAAATCATTGTCATAGATCATTGAGGTGTGGTCGAAGCTCATGAATAGTGGAATTTTCTTCTACGATGTCCAAATCTGGGGAGTGTTTCTTTGAATAGAGAACGATGTCTGATTGGATTTTAGATCTAACAATAAGTGTTGTGGCTCAGCATGGATTGTTAAAATATCGTTTAATTTCTAGGTTCTGGTATATTGAAGATAAGTTCATCATTTCCATCATAGGGAGTGGTGGCACAAACTCAGGTTTAATGATAGTGGTGCTTCATGACTGGAAGAAAGAAGTGGTGGTTCATTGATGTTTTTTCCTTGATGATGGAATGAATGGAGGTGTGTTACATTTGGAATGGTGTCTATGGGTCTCACCACTATACTGGAACAGTGCCTCACATGGAAGAGTGTAGTGGTGCTATAGAGTGGAAGGTTTGTGGTAATTCCAAACACCACTGATGTTGGATAGTGTCAGGCCAGATGATGTATCACCCTTTATGATTTTTTTGAAGAAATAGTTTGTCCAACGGTGGATGAATTCTGAATTTCAATTAAGACAAACATCCTTAAAAAATTATTAAAATTATTAAATTAAAACATAAATTAAATTTAGAAACTGATATCATAGTTATATAAATAAATCATAAACATAATAATTAAAAAAATCGTCCTATTAATAAATTAAAAACATAAAACCAATAATAAAATTTATTAAATTAAATAAAAAACAAAATATAGTTAGAAATCATAGCAATTCAAACATATGATAATAGAATTATAAATTGAATTTATGTGTTAAATTTAAAAATATTTAAATTAATAATTGAAAATAAAATTAAATACCCATTTGATATAAAAAGTCAAATTAAAATAATTATACAAAATTAATAAATTTCAAATTATATTAAAGATTAAATTAATCGAATAGATTGAAAATTTTCTTAATAATTAAAAATTGTCCAAAAAAGATCTATTAAGTAGAATTAAAAATTAGATAACTAAAAAAATTTAAAAAAATAATACCAAGAAAATTAATAATTTTAAAACTAAAAATAAAAAATTACTTAAAAAAATTAATAATGTCTGAATTTAATTACAAAATAAAAAAATGAAATTAGTTATCAAAAATTGAAAAATTAATTAAATAAAAAATTAATAAAATAATAAAAATATGTGGAAATCTATAGATTTGAAGGCCACATCAAATTCCCCAACACAAAGTCATTGGGTAACCTCAATCAAATACATTCTTTATTATCATTGAAAATCTGAAATATTTTATTTTTACAAAAATCTCAAATTGAAACGTTTTATGTAGTTTAAAATTAAGAAAATAAAAAACTATGAAATATGATTTTAAAAATAAATATTCAAAATTATCCATGGCTTGGTTCAACTACTCACTAGGCAGACATGGAAGCAATGAATCATCTACTTATGACAATTTCATGCCTTATATATGAATCTACATAAGGAATTAATTCAATAAAAATCCAATTTCCAAATCGAAGAGTTATAACTGGTTAAAAAATAGAGGAATTAATAACTTAACAATAGGTACCATATCCACTGGCATTCTCTTAAGTTCCAAAATAAAAATTCAATTTATGTTTTGATTCACCTTATTGATAAAACCTAAATGGTTTCATACTACTCTAATGTATCCTTCCTTATCTAGTATTCAAAGTTCCTCTAACCTTAATGAACTCATTAATTACATCTATGAATTTTATTATTTTTTAAAAACAATTTTCCATCCATGTAACTAGTGTTATGCACTATTCATATGTACTTTTTAAATATAGTGTATTAGGATTACTTAAAAAAATTATGCCTACTATCTCAGAGGTTCACCATGGGATCCCAACCGGCCTTTTCACTATAGTTTCAAAAGATTTATATGAATACCATTAAAATTGGATCACTAAAATGATTGATTTTTAAATAATTAAAAATTGAGTCCCCTAATATTATGTTAAAACATCATGTTTTCTAATGTTATAATCATAACTCCACAAAAAATGTATCCTATATCACTCTCAAGATTAGTTTTTAGATAAAAAATTCTTAAATTTAGTGAGAACATTCACTCATCAATAATTAATATTAAAACATTTATGATTCAAGGAAACACTTCACTAATATTAAAGTATTATCCTTAGGAAATACTAATTTGAATTGAAGAACAATGCCTAAAGAATCTCATATAGAAAATGAATTTTAAAAAAATTAACCATTTTTTAACAAAAACATAAACATAAGAGGTATTTGAAGGGATTCCATTTAATAAAAAATATGCTCAACATTTGTTTACACCCTCTCCCAGACATAAAACCCAAATTTTCCCCCAAAGTTGAATTACAAGGTGAATAAAAACAATTTGACTATTAGAGCTCATAACATATTTTCAATTATGCAGATTAATGATAAGTACACGGGTCTCATTGAAACTCAAACAATATGTTTTTTCCACAATAACCATATTAAAATACAATAGGTTCACATTAATTTTCATTAAATGTTGTGATAGTAAATGTTTTATTATGTTGAGAATAATAGCATGAAATCATTTACGTTCAGTGAAAAAGGGTGTAATAAATTTTAATAGATTACATTCAATAAATATTTTCAAAATGATCAATAGAATGTATGTTAAAAATCCTATCTAAATAATAAATAACTATGGTAATTCCCCTACACTAACAGTGAGTGAATATAAAATAGTAAAATTATCCAGCAATATATAAACAGATCCACGAAAAATTTCCAGTTATAGAATAATATAAATGTCTCGCCGCCACTAACATACCAGTGAGTCACAATTGTGGTGAATGACCTCCAACAGTGGAATGGTGACTCAAGTGAAATGGTGATTCAAAGACACACCATAGTATATAGGAACAATGACTGAAAATAGATATTTTTTAATGATATAGTGATCATAAAAAATGAATATAGAAATTAAAATAAGGAACATCTTTATTTAATATTTTCCATAGAAGATTCATTTTGCAACTATTTTTGACATGAAAAATAAAGGTAATTATTATCCTTTATGACACCAATAGAAGCATAATTATTATACTGAGAATAAGAACCAGTAGAACCAAGAACAATATCCCTTATAAACATTGATGTTAAGAACAACAATAAGCACCACTTTATTCCAAAAAATAACAAACGTAAAAATGAATAAAAATATTGGACCCTTGATTGAATCCCATGAAGCACTATGCTTTAAGTGTTCTGTGAGACATTTATTCAGAATAAATTTTCCAATACAGTGATAGAATCCAAACCCTTTAGATTCCCTTGAAAATATTTATTTATTCTTTGACTGGTCACTATCATAGACATGTTTTCTTCTCTTAAAAACTCTCTGGCAACATTATTCATCACATTAACAACTATAAGGTCTGTATAACACTTAGGTGTTAGTTTTTTAGGAAAGAGATTAAGTCTTGATGTCAAGAGAATGACCCTATATCTATATTTAAATTGTCAATTTTGGATGACAGCATCATGAAAATTTTGGACCTCTCTTTTTATATCCTATAGTTTTCATAAGACTCTTCCCTTATCTCATATAGTTCACTCAAGTCAAGTTATTTCCTCTCTCAAGCACTATTAAAATCAAAATTCAATGTTTTAACTACCCAATACAACTTTTTTTGAAACCCCATAAGAAGATGGGATCATTTTCCAAATAAAATCAAATATAGAGACCTACCAAATGGGGTTTTGAATGTTGTTATATAGACACATAATTACTCATCTGACATCAGATACAACACATCCTAGAATTTTATATAGTTTTCCTCAAAATTTGTTTGACCTCCATATTAAATATTTCTATATATCCACTAAATTGTGTATTGTAGGCAGTACCAGCCCTATAGGTTCATCCATATTTATTTATTAAAACCATAAATTTGTAATTTTGAGAGTGGATTTAATTATCATTTATGAAATCTCTTGGAACTCCAAATCATGAAAATATATTCTTCTTGAAAAACTTGATAACACTAATGGCCTTATTGTTGGGATCTTCTACTGCCTCAACCCAATTAGAAATATAATAAACAACAAAAATAATGTATTAAATACAATGATATTTTGGAAATTGACCCATGAATTCTAAATATCAAGAATAAAAAATTTCTACTACCAAAATACCCTTATTTGGAAACTCTTTTTCCTTCCAACACATCCAATCATATAACATTTATTAAATCCAACTACATAACTCTGATCATCCTTGAATAATGTGGGCCAATAAAATCTAGCATGATGGTCTTCTTGGGTAGTCCTTTCTCCACTAAAATTACCTCTCCAAAGTGAGGAGTGATAATTCTCCTGTATATGCAACATTTCCTCTTATAGTACACATATTATTAGGATCCCATTCGAATATCTATTAAATAGAAAGGGTCATCCAAATGGTAATACTTATGATCTGAGATGAATTTCATCATTTGGTTATTATAAAAATATTTGGGAATGGAACTAACTCCCATAAAATTGGAAAAGTTTGCAAACCCAGAAGACCACATAATAGAGATTGAAAAGCTTCTCAACAGGAATGTCATGACCCAAATGAATAGGTCTTGAGCCGTAACTCCCCAATAATACCTCTAATAGGCCAGGGGCCGGAGACTAGCGTAGAGTAGGATATTACACACATGGGAGGAATTAACCTAATGTACCTATACACACGCACCCACAGACACCTCCATGCAACAGTACAGATATATAAAAATATATATATATACTGAAAACGAAAAGCATGCATACCTATACCCTAAACCAGTGTGAAACAGATGTACAAAAGGGAAAAACAGGGCCCACCAATGGAAAACTACAAAAGCATCCAACCTTCTCAGAAGAAAGGAAAACTCTTCCAAATACACCGACCAGGAAGCTCCTCAGCACAGCTCTTGTAACCACCCCAGTCAGTCTCGGTCACTATGCTCCACCTGCTCTAGGTCCTCCTGGAACTCCATCGAAAAGATTGTGGTCGGAAAAAGATACAAACATGTGCGGGAAAATCCCATGCAAGAGTGAGTATATAAAATACTCAGTAGGCGCCCAAAAAACACAAAAATAAAAGGTAGCAACTAAAAGACAATAGCCAGCTCATCCCAGCTAGAGGGAACCCAAATGAGTGAGAAACTTCATCTCGAGACCATCCTTGGCTAACACGACTACTCAGCTTAACTCAGATGTATTCCCATAAATACAACATGAACATCCACTCAGCTATATGCCCATAAATATACCATGAACATCCAGATATACTCATTCAAGCAACAAGCCTCATGGGATTCTGTCCCGTCTCCTACAACTGGTACATAACTAGAAAAAGACACTCCATGAGCTCTTTCATCCCAAATGCCACTCGTCCTAGAGATACACTCCACCAGGTCTCACACCAACATCCCTGATTCTTATCCGAGAGATCATGATCGTCTGATATCGTCACTGAGAACATCATGCTGTAACAGTTGAAACACCAAACACTTGGGATAGTGGATCACTCCTAGGGTCCGCTAGGGGATACAAGAACCCACTCCGGTAACTCGTAGATCTCACAAATAGGGGATCACTCCCAGGAACCTCTGGGGGATACCACAACCTAATCTGGTGCTCCACAGATCACATCACTCAGATAGGGTTATAGCCCGTTTAAAGGTGGTCATGACGATACCAGAACCCTATCTGGTATAACTTGTGATGTAGGGGATCGAACCGATGATGCACTAACCCTACTAAAACCACGCACTGAGTAGGGGATCATATAACCAATGATTTCGCAACCCCACTGAAAGCATGCGCTGAGTAGGGGATCGTATAACCAAATATTCCCCAACCTTAATGAAACCAAGCGTTGAGTAGGGGATTGTATACCTGATGATACCACAACCCTAATATAAACCACATGCTGAGTAGGGGATCGTATACCTGACGATGCCACAACCCTACCTTGCACATCCCACTACATAGGGGATCATATTCTCAATGATGTCTCAAACCCTACATGATTAACCTAATAGATGGGGGATCAACACCTGGGGATAACCGGTAACAATGATACCAGGAACCCAATCGAGGGAAGAGAAGCTAGAGGATCCCACTCAAGACCCACAGAAGGGATGTCACAACTCTATCAGGAAAACATCCTATCGAGGGGATAACAAACCTATACTAAGGTTGTAATGCCACATGAAATCTCATAGGAACGAACCAAGAGAGTACACTCAACCATTGACGGTCCAGACATCACTAACCCAAGTGACCTGGAACATCACCACATTTTTCACCTCATATGCCTATACCGAGACCACCACTCGCGATCTACGACGAAAAACATGCAGGATAGGTTATTTACTCGCCCGAAACAGAAAACAGGTGAAAAATGTTCTATTCACCGTAGCATGCCCTGGTGGGGCCCACAGATCAATCCCAAAACTCATCAAGCATACCAAACCATTTCGATCACATCGTAAAAATTCAGGAGATCGACTACTCTTTCGTCGAAAATGGACTTCCGAAAAAAAAGTCATGTTTCTCCATTTACGCTCAAAAGCAGCCTCATGGGGACCACATACTGATATCCATCCCAGTGCCCAGATACTATCCTGAAACTTCCTTCTTACTGCCATGATCACAACATCACTGAAGTCATTTCAATCAGATGCTCCGTGTAAAAGTTACAGCAGGACAAAGTTGAAAAAAATAAAATATTATTATTATTTCTAACGTTTCATGTCCCTAGGCCAAAAAAATGACTCATAAAATTCCCAAATTGAGTTCAAAAGGTCTGTCATGACACAAGGAATGCGTCGCCTCAATCAGCTCGCATATCATAGTTACGGTTGGCGAGTTACGGGGGTTTAAAGAACCCCCAGAAAAGTCCTAACCAGAACACTGTCTGCCTCGACGGAAGCCACCGCGCTGCCACCAGAAACTGCCGCACTGGAAACCAGAATCCGCCATGCCACCACCGAGCCACTACCATACTACTGGAATCTGCTATAGCCACTGCCAGAAATTGGGTTTTCCAACTGAAAATGTCCAGGAGCCACCGGGAGAACCCCGGTGCTCCAAATTTAGATCTGAAACATGTTTCAGAAAGCTCAGGACCCGAACTACAAAACTTTTATAACGATTGAAAGAATAACATTGTATAAACAAGATCTTGGAATTTAAATCTAAAACCTCCTACCTTTTGGTAGATCACCGATGCTTTCCACTCTTCGCTGCTGCCGTTGCTCGATCTAGGAGCTACCGCTGTCAAAATACGAGTCTGGCGACACCTCATTCGCTCGATTCCAGCAATTCATCGTCGATGGAAGGAGGAAGAAGTGAGGAAGAGATCATGGCATGTGAAAAAAGGGGAGGGGAGGGGTGTTGATTAATTTTCATTAATTAATTAATTAATGTGATTAATTAAATCAATACCCACGACCAGACCTCCCAGGGCAGAGGAGATTAGGTCTCCCTCAGGTAAACATGAAGTTCTGAATGCAACAACGAGCTACGAATTGCGATCTAAGACCCCGTTTAATAGATATTAGAGTTTACAGACATAAATAAACAATTCCATTTATTTATAAAAATTCCCCTGGTGGATGTTTCCACTGCAGGACCACACCTGCAATGTTTACACCCCTAGGGTAAACGACACACTACAAACGCAATTGTTCCCTCATATTTCTAATCCGAGCTACAGTTTAAGAGAAAAAAAAACCCCTACATGTGCGTAGTATAAAAATACTTAATATTATTATAAAATCAATTCTGGCGCACCAGGCCTCGGAATCGCACGCCGTCCCCATGCCTAGATCTGGAAATATTCGTAGGAATGTTCCTCAGTCTGACAGGGCCAAAACCTGAGTCGCTACATCCGCCCCACCTTAGAACTTTTCATCCCCAAAAATCCATAAGCACAAGGTAGGAAACTCAACTCTCAACTAGGTGTCCTATGCAAGAGAGTTCATCAACACACACCCCTTCCCGAACACATCAGTTATAGGGACTCGTACCCCACACCCCGACATTATCCGCTTTAGGTGGAACTCACTCCCCACAAAATTTTAATCGCATCACAAAAACACGTCTCAATTGGGGAAAGATAACTCTTCCTCATGCATTCATAGAACATTGAACAACACCCACATAGGGTCTTACCAACACTATGAACAAACCATGAGCAAGCAACAGAAAGGAAATATTACCACTAAATAGTGTCTATCAAAACTACTACAGGAGTATAAAAGGCCCAGAGCATACCTCCATTCACCTGTGAATCCTCTAGGTCAACAACCTATAAGGAGGATATCTTTCCTCTCCCTCTCCCTCCTGCTCCTAGAGCTTGGCGTCGACCACTTGGGGTGGTGTTGGTGGAATTTGATACTGCCTGCCACCTCCCCCTACTGCACAAGCTCGGTCGCCACATCTACTGCGCTGCAGACCTCCATACTCAAGACGTTGATGCTGCCAAGGTGGTTTGTCAACTAGCTCCCTCTCAGCTGCATGGCAGGACAGAAACTCCCTAGTAAGATGTTTCCAAGGATCACTCCAGCACTCCAGCATAGGTGGTCATGAACAAGGAAACCACACATGCTTGGATGTCTCTACATATGCCCTACTAGAAGGTCGGAGCCCTAAAGAATAGGTTTGGACCATATCTAGGGAGTATCACGACAGGTCTGTAAACCTCACTTAGTACTCTAAAAAAGATATTCCCTCCTACAAAAGCTGCAAAACCTCCTCGATCTGCACTAACCTCATCATCACGGAATAGAACTCTTCCCTAAATAGATGATCAAAATTTTCCCATGTGAGCCTCTCCTAGTTGTGGGACTACATCACCAAACTCCATTATCGCCCAGCCGAACCATGCAGAAGGCTCTCCGCTAGGACCACCATCTGATTTGGAGGTGTCCTCACTAGTAAGAAAACTTGGGTGACAGCTTTGAGCCAGTCATCAGCTGCATGAGGGTCTAGATCACCCCAGAACCTCAGAGGTTGCTGCCTTTGGAATTTGTGAAGTGCACTCAGCATGAGCACATCATCATCCTTCACTATCGGCACAATCAACTCCTCGACAGGAAGTGGCTCAACTGGCGGACCACCTGGAGTTCCAACCATAGATCCTGTGCCCTGATCCACAACCGCTATATGGGGAGAATCATCACCACAATCCCATTGGAGAACCCTCACTAGCTGTCATCGTGGAGGCGTCCTGAAATATAATCAAGATTCACCACAATCAAAGTGTATATCCAGAGAGATGACTTAATAAGAACAATGAAAACCCAAAAACCAGTCTTATTTGATTCAGGTACCATTATGTCCCTACGACTAGTTTCCTAATGTCACGAGTCAAAATATGGGTTATCAGAGTCTTGGTGAATGGATACGTCAGCCACCACACCAACACTGGAGTCTCTGCCCTGAAATTCAAACTCAAAACATCCTAACACTGCCACAATGCAACCCAAAAAAACTCATAGCTAGAACACCTAAACTCAGAGATCCAAAAGGTAGAACCTCCACTGATACCACTCTGTCTCAACCTGACCCAACGGGGCTCGAGAGGTAACTCTACATGACCACCTCCAATAGGCCAGGGGCGGGTGACTAGCATCGAGTAGGCCATCACACACATGGGAGACATTAGCCTAAGGTACATGTACACACACACCCACATAAACCTCCATGAAATAGTGAAGATATACATATATATATTTATATGTTGAAATGGAAAAGAATTCATACATCTTCCCCAAACCAGAGTGCGATAGATGTTCAAAAGGGAAAAATAGGGCCCACCAATGGAAAACTACAAAAGCATCCAACCTTCTCAGAAGAAGGGAAAACTCTTCCAAATACACCCACTGGTAAGCTCCTCGGCACACCTACGGTAAACACCTCGTTCACTCTCACTCAATACGCTCTGCCTGCTCTGGGTCCTCCTGGAACACCATCGAAAAAGCCTATAGTCAGCACAAGACACAAACATGTGCGGGCAAAGCCTGTGAAGGGGTTAGAATATAAAATACTCTCTAGGCACCCCAAAAACACCCAAATAATAGGGAAAAACTGAAAGACAATTGTTGGCTTGTCCCAACTAGAGGGAACCCAAATGAGAGAGAAACTCCATCTGAAGACCATCCTCGACTAACACGACTAGTCAGCAACTCAAATTTATGCCCATACATACATCATGAACATCCGCTCAGGTATATTCCCATATATATACCATGAAAATCTAGATATACTCATTCATGTACCAAGCCTCATGAGGTTCTATCTCATCTCCTGCAACTGGTATGTAACTAGGACACCACACTCCATGAGCTCTGTCATACCAGATGTCACTCATCCGAGAGATACAATCCATCGGGTCTCACACCAACCTCCTAGATGCACATCAAAGAGATAATGCTTGTCGGATATCATCACTGATAACATCATGCTGAAATAGCAGAAACACCAAACACCTCAGATAATGGATCACAACTAGGGTCCGCTAGGGGATACAAGAACCCACTCTGTTAACTCATAGATCTCATAGATAGGGGATCACTACCAGGAGCCTCTGTGGGATACCACAACCCGTTCTGGTGCTCCACAGATCACATCATTCATATAGAGGATCGTCGCCCGTGTAATGGTGGTTATGACGATACCAAAGCCCTTTCTGGTATAACTCGCGATGTAGAGGATCGAACCAATGATGCACCAACCATATCGAAACCACACACTGAGTAGGGGTTCGTATAACCAAAGATTCTATGACCCTACTGAAACCACGCACTGAGTAGGTGATTGTATAACCAACCATTCCACAACCCTACTGAAACCATGCGCTGAGTAGGGGATTGTATACCCTATGATTCCACAACCCTAATATAAACCATAATTTGAGTGGGGGATCATATAACTGACGTTGCAACAACCCTACTATGCATAGCCCACTACGTAGGGGATCATATTCCTGATGATGCTTCAAACCCTAGGGGATTAACCTTCTAGATAGGGGATCACTGCCCATGGATAAGTTGTAACAAGGATACCAAGAACCCGATCCAGGGATGCGAAGCTAGAGGATCACACTCTAGACACACTGAAGGGATGTATGAACTCTATCCGGAAAACATCCTATCGAGGCGATAACAAACCTATACTAAGGTAGCAATCCCACACAAACCCTCATAGGAACGAACCAAGGGAGTACACTCAACATCTGATGGTTCTAACATCACTCACCCACGTAACCCACAACATCGCCACATTGTGCACCTCCTAGGCCTATACTAAGTCCACCCACACGATCTACATAGGAAAACACACAGGATAGGCTATTTACTCACCCGAAACAGAAAACAGGTGAAAAAAGCACTATTCACCATAGCATGCCTAGGTGGGGCCCACATATCGATCTTGAAAATTATCAAGAATACCACACCATTGTGATCCCCTCGAAAAAATGCATGAGATTGACTACTCATTCGTCCAAAACGGACATCCGACGAAAAGTCATGTTTCTCAATAAACGCTCAAATGCAGCCTCATGGGGCCCACATCCTGATCTACATCCTAGTGCCTAGAAACTATCCTAAAAAGTCTGTTTTTCTATCATGATCACAACATCACTGACGTCATGTCAATCGGATGCTCTGTGGAAATGTTAGAGTAGGTCGAAGTTGAAAATAATAAAATATTATTATGATTTGCAACGTTTCATGGACCTGGGCCAAAAACCCGACTCATAAAATTCCCAAGGTGAGTCAAAGGTCATTCATGATGCAAGGAACATGTCTCCACAAATATCTGGAAAATCATAGTTCTCGTTTGAAAGTTATGGGGGTTTAAAGAACCCCCAGAAAAGTCCTGACAGGAACACCGTCTGCCTCGCCGAAAGCCATCGCGCCGACGCCGGAAACTACTGTGCTGGAAACCGGAATCTGCCATGCTGCCACCGCGCCACCAGAACCCTACCATAATCTTCCATAGCCAACGCTGGAAATTGGGTTTTCCGCTGGTAAACATCCGGGAGCCACTGGGAGAACCCCGGTGCTCCAAATTTGGATCTGAAACCTTTTTCAGAAAGATCAGGACCAGAACTACATAACTTTTATGAAGATTGCTAGAAAAACAATTCATAAACGTGATTTGGGATTTTAAAACTCAAACCACCTACCTTTTGGTGTATTTATGAGGATTTTCGCCCTCTGTTGTCGTTGCTCGATCTAGGAGCGATTGCCATCAAAATCTGAGCCTGACAACACCTCATTCATTTGATTCTAGCCATTCATCATCGATGGAAGGAGGAGGAAGGGAGGAGGATATTCTGGCTTGTGCAGAAAAGGGGAGGGGTGGGGGTATTGATTGATTTTATTTAATTAGTTGTTTAATTTTATTAATTAAATCAACACCCCCGACCAGCCCTCCTAGCGTGGAGGAGATTAAGTTGCCCCTCGGGTAAATGCGACATTCTGAACGCAATGATGGGCTCAGAATTGCAATATGAGACTCTGTTTAGGAGCTATTTAAGCTGACAAACATACAGAAACATTTCCATTTATTTAAAAAAAATGCCCCTAGTGGTTTTATCCATTACAGACCTACACCTGCAATGTTTACACCACGCCTAGGGTATACAGTAGACTCCGGAAAAAACTGTTCCCTCATATTTCTGATCCGAGTTACGGTTTAGGAGAAAACATAACCCCTCCATGTGCATAGTGTAGAAATACATAATATTTTTATAAAATCAATTCTGGCACACCGGTCATCGGAATTGCATGCCGTCTTTGTGCCTAGATCTGGAAATATTCATAGGAATATTCCAAAGTATGACAGGGTCAAAACCTGAGTTGCTACATCCTCCCCATCTTAGAACATTTCATCCATGAAAATCCATAAGCATAGGGAAGGAAAGTCGACTCTCAACTAGGTATCCAATGCTAGTGAGTAAGACAACACAAACCCCTTCCCGAACGCATCAGTTAGAGGAAATTGTCCACCACACCTTGACACTATCCACTTTGGGCGGCACTCACTCGCCCACACAATTTTAATCACATCACAAAAACGTGTCTCGGTGGGGGAAAGATACATCTTCCTCATGAATTCATAGCATGTCGAACAACACCCACACGGGGTCTTACCAACGCCCTAAACAAACCTTGAGCAGGAAACAAAAAGGAAAGAGTACTGCTAAACAGTGTCTATCAAAACTACTACAGAAGTAGAAAGGACATAAAGCGTACCTCCATCCACCCATGAAACCTCTGAGTCAACAACCTCTAAGGCCTGCAGTTGTCCTCTCCCTCGCCCTCCACCTCCCAGAGCTAGGTGTGGACCACCTGAGGGTGCTGGTTGTGGCATTTGATACTGCCTCCCACCTCCCGCTGCTACACAAGATCTACTGCCACGTCCGCCACCCCACAGTCCTCCATACACAAGACGTTGTCACTACCAAGGTGGCCTGTCAACCGGCTCCCTCTCAGCTGCATGGTAGGATGGACACTCCCTAGTAAGATGTCCCCGACCATCACAAGTGTAACACCACCTCTCATTTAGCTGACCAAAACTAACTTGGGAGCCCCGAGCCTCATATCCTCTATCCTGGGGCCACCTCTTGAAACATTGGGCACATCTAGACCCCTGCGCCTGCTGTCAACTACCAGCTACTAAGGTCTCAGCTACCACGTTCCCTGCACAGATGAGCTGAATCTGCTCAGCCAGAATGTTCTCCACCACCAAGGCTCGCTCCAGCACTCCAACATAGGTTGGCAGACACAATGAAACCACACCAGCCTAGATGTGTCTGCGTAGGCCCTTATCGAAGGTCAGATCCCTAAAGAACGGGTCTCGAACCATATCTAGGGAGTAGCGTGACAGGTCTATAAACCTTTCTGAGTAATCTGACACAAACATTCCCGCCTACTGAAGCTACAAAATCTCCTTGATACACACTGACCTTAGCGTCAATGAATAGAAATCTTCCCTAAAGAGCCGCTCAAACATTTCCCACATGACCCTATCCCCGTCGTAGGACTGCATCACCGAACTCCATCATCGCCTAGTCGAACCACGCTGAAGGATCACCGCTAGGACCACCATCTGATCTGGAGGTGTCCTCACAAGGAAGAAAACTCGAGTGACTTCTTTGAGCCAGTCGTCAACTGCCAGAGGGTTTAGATCACCCCAGAACCTTAGAGGATGCTTCCTCTGGTACTCATGCAGTGTACTCAGCCTATGCACATCTTCATCCTACACTGTCAGCACAACTAACTGCTTGACATGCAATGGCTCAACTGGTGGACCACCTGGAGGTCTAGCCTCCGATCTTGTGCCCTGATCCACAACCTCTACACGAGGTAGATCATCACCACAATCCCAGTACGGAACCCTCACTGGATGTCGTGGTGGAGGAATCCTGAAATACAATCAAGACGCATCACGGTCAAAGAGTATATCTACGGAGGTGACCCAAGACGAATAATGAAAACCTAAAACCCAGTTTTATTTGATTCATGTACCATTATGTCCCTACGACTAGTCTCCTAATGTCCTGAGTCGAAATACGGGTTATCAGAGTCTTAGTGAATGGATATGTCGGCTGCCACACCAATACTGGATTCCGTGGAATGAAATTCGAACTCAAAACATCCTAACACTACCACAATAAAACCCAATCCAATCTCACAAATAGAACACCTACACATAGAGATCCAAAAGGTGGAACATCCTCTGATACAAATTTGTCATGACCTGACCCAACAGTGCTCGAGCTGTAACTCCCCAAGCCCTCCTCCAATAGTCCAGGGGCTAGTGACTTGCGCCGAGTAGGCTATCACACACATGGGATGCATCAACCTAAGGTACCTGTATACACGCACCCACATACACCTCCAGGAAATAGTGCAGATATATATATGTATATTGAAAAGGAAAAGCATGAATATATCTACCCCAAACCAAAGTGAAATAGAACTACAAAAGGGAAAAACATGTCCCACCAAAGGAAAAATACAAAAGAGTCCAACCTGCTCAGAAGGAGAGACACCTCTGCCAAATACACTCGCTGGTAAGATTCTCGGCACAGATTCGGTAAACAGCCCAGTCAATCTCGCTCACTAATCTCTGCTTTCTTTGGGTCCTCGTGGAACTCTGTTGAAAGGCCTGTGGTCTGCACAAGATACAAACATGTTTGGGAAAATCCCATGCAGGGGTAAGTATTTAAAATACTCAGTAGGCACGCCAATAAATCCAAAAATAAATGGGAGCAACTGAAAGACAATAGTCAGCTCATCCTAGCCCGAGGGAACCCAAATGAGAGAGAAAATTCATCTCGAGACCATACTCGGCTAACACGACTAGTTAGCTAATCTTAGATGTAAGCCCATACATACATCATGAACATCCGCTCAGGTATATACCCTTAGATATTCCATGAATAGCTAGATATACTCATTCACACACTAAGCCTCATGAGGTTCTGTCCCATCTCCTACTACTGGTACATAACCAAGAGAACACACTCCATGAGTTCTGTCATCCCAGATGACACTCATTCGAGAGATACACTCCACTATGTCTCACACGAACATCCCAGAAACCCATATGGGAGATCACGCTCATCGAATATCGCCACTGAGAATATCATGCGGAAACAGTAGAAACACCAAACACCACAGATAGGGGATCAATCCAAGGGTCTGTTAGGGGATACAAGAACCCACTCCGGTATGTCGTAGATATCATAGATAGGGGATCACTCTCAGGAACCGCTTGGGGATACCACCACCCGATCAGGTGCTCCATAGATCACATCACTCAGATAGAGGATCGTCGCTCGTGTAAAGGTGGTCACGACGATACCAGAACCCTGTCTGGTATAAATCATGATGTGGGAGATCGAATCGATGATGCATCAACCCTACCGAAACCACTTGCTGAGTATGGGATCGCATAACCAACAATTCCACAACAATACTGAAACCATGTGCTGAGTAGGGGATCATAAAACCAACAATTCTACAACCCTCCTAAAACCATGCGCGGAGTAGAGGATTGTATAACTGACGATACCACAACCCTACTATAAACCACGTGATGAGTAGGGGATCATATACCCAAAGACGCCACAACCCTACAATTCAAGACCCACTATGTAGGGGATCATATTCCCGATGATGCCTCAAATCCTATAGGATTTACCTGCTAGATAGGGGATCCCCACCCATGGATAAGCGGTAACAGCGATACCAAGAACCCGATCTAGGTAAGCGTAGCTAGAGGATCCCACTATAGACCCACAGAAGGGATGTCACAACACTATTAGGAAAACATCATATCGAGGGGATAACAATCCTATACTAAGGTTGTAATGCCCCACGAACCCTCATCAGAATGAACCAAGGTAGTACACTCAACCATTGATGGTCCAAACATCGCTATCCCAAGTGACCCACAACATAGCCACACTGGGCATCTTCAAGTCCTATACCGAGTCCACCACCGCGATCTATGCGGGAAAACACGCAGGATAGGCTATTTACTCACCCGAAACGGAAAACTAGTGAAAAACATACTATTTATCATAGAAATCCAAGGTGGGGCCCACATCTCAATCCCTAAACTCATCAAGAAGACCAAACCACCGTGATCCCCTTTGAAAAACCCATGAGATTGACAACTCATTCGTCCAAAACGGACACTCGAAGAAAAAGTCGTGTTTCACCATAAACACCGAAAAGTAGCCTAATGGGGCCCACATCCTGATCTCTATCCCATTGCCTAGAAACTATCCTGGAAGTTCCTCCTTACTATTAGGATCACAACTTCATGGGAAGTATGTCAATTGGACGCTTCGTGTAAAAGTTACGGCGGGTTAACGATGAAAATAATAAAATATTATTATTATTTTCATCGTTTAATGGCCCCAGGCCAAAAACCCAACTCATAAAATTCTCTAAGTGAGTTAAAAAGGACTTTCACAACGCAAGGAATGTGTCGCCGAAAATGGATAGCAAATCGGAGCTACGGTTTGCGAGTTACGGGGGTTTAAAGAACTCATGAAAAAGCCCTGACCAGAACACCGTCTGCCTCGCCGAATGTCACCGCACCGCCGCCAGAAATAACCTCGCCAGAAACCAGAATTCTCCGCACTTCCACCACGCCACTGCCACCCTACTAGAATCTTCCATAGTCACCGCCGAAAACATGGTTTTCCAACGAAAAACATCTGGGAGCCACTGGGAGAACCTCGGTGCTCCAAATTTAGATCTGAAACATGTTGCTGAAAGCTCGGGACCCGGACAACACAACACTTAATAAGATTTGAATAAAAACAGTGCATAAAAAGGATTTGTAATTTTTATACTCAAACCACCTACCTTTTGGAAGATCACTATTTTTTTTTTGCACTCCACTGCTGTAACTGCTCGATCTAGGAGCGACCGTCGTCAAAATCCAAGTCTGATGGAACCTCGTTCGCTCGATTCCGATCATTCGTCATCAATGGAAGGAGGAGGAAGGGAGGAGGATCTTCTGGAGTGTGCAGAAAAGTGGAGGGGAGGGATGTTGATTGATTTTCCTTAATTAATTAATTAATTTGATTAATTAAATCTACACCCCTGACTAGACCTCCCAACGTAGAGGAGATTAGGTCTCTCCGAGGGTAAACACAACATTCTGAACACACCAACATGCTCAGAATTTTGATATAAGACTTTGTTCATGAGATATTCAAGCTAACACTCATAAATAAACTTGTCCATTAATTTACGAAAATGCCCCTGGTGGCTTTTTCCACTGCAGGCCTGTGCCTACACTGTTTACACCCCTCCTAGGGTAAACGACACACTTCAGACACAACTGTGCCCTCATATTTATGATCCAAGATAAGGTTTTGGAGAAGACACCAACCCACCATGTGCATAGTATAAAAATACACAATATTTTTATAAAATTAATTCTGGCACACTGAGCCTTAGAATCGCACGCCGTCTTCGCGCATAGCACTGGAAATATTTGTAGGAATATTCCAAAGTCAAATAGGGCCAAAAACTGAGCCACTACAAAGAAAGTAAGATATGTTCTCCCTCAGATCTTCACAATCAGTATTTGGATGCATAGAAATGTGGTTTGTAATGAAGTTTTCAGCACCCTTCTTATCTCCAATTTCTATGTCAAACTCTAAAAACAAGAGTATCCACCTAATAAGAAGGGTTTGGATTTCATTTCATATAGAACTTTTTATAAGACAAAATGGTCATGGAATATGATGAATTTTGAACCTAGAAGATACTGCATAAATTTCTCAAGAGAAACCACAATAGCTAAAAACTAATTTTCAGTAGTGGTATTGTTCATTTGTGCCTCATCTAGACCCATGCGATCATAATAGACCACATGTTACTTTTTATCTCACCTCTATCCTAACAATTCTCCAAAAACCAAGTCACCTGCATCACACATTTATTAAATGGGATGTTTCCAATCATGTGAAGTGATGATGGGTTATTTATTGAGATTTACATTAATAGATTAAAATATTCCAATGAGTTTTGATAAAAATTAAAGGGTGTGTCCTTGAAAAGAAGAGAACATAAGGGCTTTATAAATTTTGAGATATCTTTTATAACCCTCTGGTAAAATTTTCATTCCCTAAGATAAGCCAAACACCCTTAACAATCTCATGTTGTTGTTGTCTTTGAATAGCTTTGAATGTTGTAGTATAAACCTCTAGAAATCTATCTGACACTTTATGTCCCAAATCAATCCCTTTAATGACCACGTATTGAATTTTTTGATAGTTATGAACATGGTTAATCTGTAAGCACCTCTCCAACTCCTACCCCATTTTCTTCGTAAAAGTATCAAATGTGTTACCAACTATTGATAAATAATCTATGATAACCTCTATAATCCTATCAATCATATCAGAAATGATATCCATAATGCATCTTTGAATAGTAGTTGGGGAGCCAAATAAAAAAAAGTGAATAATTCTCTATGAAAATTTCCCAATGGGGATTATATTGGTAGTTTTCCGTTTATCCTCTAGAGCTACGGGAATCTGGTTGTTACCAGAATATCCATCCATAAAAAAGAAAAATTCATTTCTGTAAATCCTCTTCAACATTGGATCATGAAAGGGAATTGGAAAATGGTCCTTCCTTGTGGCTAAATTGATCATTCAATAATATATAAAGACTCTCCATTCAATGGCCTTTCTCACTTAAATCTCTTCATTATATTAATTAGTGACTAAAGTGAAACCTCCTTTATTTCTGAGAACATAGAATAAAATGAGCCATGTCCTATTTAAAAAAATGATAGATAATCCAAGTGTCTAGCAGTTTAATTAGAACCATAATTTCAACATCTTTCATGTTGGGATTTAGTCCACTTTATAACTCTTCTCAAGGCTTGTGTTTTGGTTACATTGGGATTTTATGCATGAAGAAAGAAAGTATAATCCCTTTAAAATTAGCTATAGTCCAACCAATTATAGATTGGAATTTCATCAAAAATTTAACAATTTTTTCCCTTGTTTATCTTTCATATATGCATAAATTATTACGGGAAGTGTAGAATTCTCACATAATATGTGTATTTCAAATGTGCAGTAAGTGGTTTTAGCTCAATAGTTGGTGGTTCTTCACTCAACTAATGGATCATGGGACTAGGAGGATCGTAGTTCTCAATATTTCTTTTTATAGAGTTTGAAACGTGTACTGAATTTGAATTTTTTGACCAGATTTAAAATTTTCATAACTTCTGTACAAAGTGGATTGCTCATTGTCCAAGGTGTACAAATTTTAGATTAACTGATTTATTAAACAAGAATCGTCAATTTTTTTAAATAAGAACTCCCTATTCCAAATAATTTTTTTTAAAGTGTTTGTAACATTGGAGTCAACCTCATGTTCCCACAATTTGGTCATTTGTTCAAAAACATTGGATTCCCCTAAAATAGTAGCATAAAAATAATTTTTAGGCAGTTCATTAATTTTTTCCTGGTTGTCAATTTGAATTGTTTCAATATTTTTTGAAATAATAAAAACAATATATTTATCTTCCCAATTAATTTATTCAACAATCATTTATTCTTCATATTATTCAAAAATTTCAAGTGAATTTATATATTTTATGGAACCCTATTTTGGATCAATTTTCAGAAAATATCGCTCCATTAAGATTTTTTAACACATTGAATTCCACTTGTTTTTATCCAAATTTAAAAATCCGTTGACCCTTGGAAAAATCAATGATAGCCCCACCGGTGTCCAATAATGGCTTAACCAGAATGATAGGAATCTCCTAGTCACACTCTATATCCAGAACTAACAAATCAACATGTAAATAAAGTATACATTCTCCAAATAAAATATCATCTAACCTCCCTACAAGATGTTTAAATGAGTGGTCATCCAATTGAATGATTTTTGTGGTGGGTTCAAGATCATTCATTCTAAACAATTTGAATATTGTGTATGGGAGGAGGTTGATACTAGCACCTAAGTCACATAGGTAGTTGATTTGAATAGAATTTCTTAAGGTACAGGGTATGAAGAAAATATATGGGTCATTGAGAATTGGAGGTATTTTCTATTGAAGTATAGAACTACACTCTTTTTGGAGGCTATATATGGAAAATTCTTGAAGTATATTTTTGTTGGAACCCATTTTTATGTGATTTTAGATAATATGTAATTTGGATAAGGGCTTGGATGAAAGGGATATTCACTAGGAGCTTTGTCAAAATACCAAGGAGCTAGAGAAGCTCAGCCTTGTTGTTTCTTTTTTTCAACATTTATTGGAATGGGATGAGTGGGGAATAGTTCCTACGAATAGAAGTCATTTCCATTATTCATTCTAATGTTTTCTCCATGCCCTTATTCTGTTTGGGATTCATAAAAAATTTCAACATGCCTATCAGGTAACAAATTTAGACATTCATCATTTTCATCATTATCTTTTTGATTTGCATACTATGAATGCAATAGTTTTTTTATAAATAGAATAATTTTTTTTTCTAGTTTGGGAATTTCTAAGGTTCTTTTCAGCTTTAGTTTGAGTGTTTATCCCACTTCTAGTGACAAAAACTAGGACATTCTCCCTTGGGATGATTTCAGTTGTGCTAGGTAGTCTACCTTTATCCCTTGAATTCATGTCTTTAGCTAGTTAGCCCAATTCAGTTTCAACATTTCTAATTCTAGAAAATGTTTTAATTTTATTATATTTATATTTGGATTTTTTTTATTTAGTTGAGTATTGAATTATTCATCTTGAAAGTCTATTCTATTTTAAATTTTATCTCATTTTGAAATAAATTTACCCCCAAAATTTCCTTACGATTTAGAATATTATCCCCTTGGTTAATTTTGAATGTTATTTCTCAGTTGGTTTTGTTTACTACGGGTAGAGGGTGGATTTATCATTCCTTTTTTATTTCCATGAGATATTAGGATGGTTCCTATTTCATTGGTTATAGTTATTTGAAAATTGGTCCTATTAGGCTTGCATACTAGGATTATAGTTAACAAAATGTTCATTTTCTTATTCTTGGGATGGGATGTTGATGTTAGGATAATAGTTTTCAGTGTTCCCAAACATACAACACTGAGAACACTAATCCCTAAGAGATTGAATTTGGTATTGATATCCCACCCGGTTTAAATTTTGTTTAGTAATTTTGGTTCATTAATTACTGAACTTGATTAGTAATTTCAACCAATTGATCTTGATTATCTTATTGTGAACCAATGTATGAATTTATATTTATTATTTCTCATCAGGATATTTTATGTTGATTATTTAATGAATGTTTGTTTTAAATTTGATTCAACTCTTCATCTAATGTTTTATTATAATTCCCCCTAGTAGACTAGTCAACATGGTTTTGACTAGAAGTGGACAGACCATTATAGATTGTGCCCCTGAGAACATTGATTGGATTTTATGATGGGGACACCCTCAAAGAAGGTCGACAAATTTGTACCAATCCTAATGAAAGGCTTCTCCATACTCTTGGTAAAAAAAATTTAGTTCTATGATCCTTATTATGTCTTTTCGTATAAAATTTCCTTATGTTGGAATTATAGACTTTTTCCCAGTTTTCAAATATATTCTCATCTAGAATCATAAACAAGTTTCAAGCTTTCCCTTTAAGGAAAAAAAGAAAGAATAGCATCCATTGTTTTTTTTCAGTGAGTCCTAAGATTTTTAGTTATTACACTATATTGTAGAAAAAATTAATGAAGGCTAAATAGTCCTCATTAGAGATTCCATTAAATGAAGGTAATAGTTAAAGGTGAGACTATTTGAGTTCATTATTACGGGCTCTATGAGATAATATAATTGATGATGGGTTGCTTGAAAAATTAGGGAATTGTAATTCCCTTATCAAAGACCTCTCAATTTTTTCTAAGAGTTTAAGTTGAATGTTTTAGAAATTATTAACAGGATATATATCACATTGGTTTTCTATTTCAATTTTGTTTCTGTTTTTAAGGGATGTTATGTATTTTTCTATTTTTGGGATCAAGGGACCTAATATTTCAACCAATTTTCTTGTTCTCATATAATGAAAAATAGAAAAATGATAATGGTTAAGACATTTCAATGTAACAATGAAGATGAAAAATCTGTAATTTAGTAAAACTATGAAAAATAGTAGGCAAAAATAGTAAAAAATAATAGCAGTCTGAAATAATTTTTTTTCATCAATTTTCTAATTTTATCTTTTTTTAGAATTTATTTATATGTGAAATTTTTAAATTCTTTATATTTGAAAAGTGGTCACTTGAATCCCTCCCTAGAAACACTTCCAAAAACATGATTACACTGTTAGTTTGATTTTTTGGTAAGTTCTACTACCTCAACACACATAGACATATAATAAACAACAAATAAGATTTAATCATTCCCATGAGACAATGGAAATTGACCCATAATTTATAAACCCCTTACATAAAAATCTCAATATCCAAAATGATTTTATATAGAAACTCCTATTTCCATCCAACATTTATAAGCATTCGACATTGATCACATCAAACTACATAAATCCATGTATTCTTGAATAATGCAGCACAATAAAAACCATCTTGATGAAATTTTTGAGCTGGTCATAGTTGAAATCGTGTCATTGATAAAAAAATTATTTCCTAATAACTACTGAATAGTGGTTTTTTAGGTTCGAACCCAAAGGATGAATCAAAATAGGTATTTGAGTGAACAACTATTCAAAATAGATCCCACTATTTTTTAAAGTCCATGGGATTTATTTTTTAAATTTATATAATTTTTTTTGAAAACAGCGATATAATGATGAAACAATGTATTTTGTAGCTAGGAATAACATAGATAAAAATGGATAGTTGAAACTAGAAAATGAGGAAACGTGATCAATAAAAATGGATAGTGAAATTAAAAGTATTTAGATGATAGGTTTTATATTTTCATTAAAATTGAATTGAATTCAAAAACTTGAAAATGGGTTGAATCATTCTCCCTCTCTAATAGAATGATAAAGAAGAAAAATGATTTTGTGGAGTTCACCACTCTAATTATATTAAACTACAATTGAATTTGATAAATTGTTACAAAAAACAATGTCACTAATTTTTTATAATTTTTTTAAATTAGGTCAATGAAACAATCAATGGAATTGATTTCACTGATCATTTCCAGAGTTCTGATTTTGAAAAAGAAACTTTTTATCCATTTAATAAATCTCAAATTTGATCTCACCGCTCTATTATAAAATTTTGGTAAAAAATGAAGTGAAAAAGTAAAATATACTACCAAAAAGATTTTGAATCCATTGAATAGGAATTTTTTATCCTATGATTACATTCACTGTAAAAATTGAAAAAAATTATTTAAAAATTATTGAAATTCAAAATAAAATAGGAAGAAAGAACCACCCTTATTCTCCAACTCTCCAAGGTCTATGGGTCTTAGTTCTATAGAAGTCTCCTAGAAGTGTCAGTGATTCTCCCGATGATGAGTACAATGATTGTTGAATGAATGATCCAGTGAATGGTTGATCCCTGAAAATTCTACCAAATAGATGACCTAGTCACCCTTGAAACTCTTTTAGTGTTTAAAAATTCTTATTTCCTAATAACTACTATATAATTGTTAGTACGTTCAAACCCAAATGCAGGCTCAAAATAAGTGTTTTAGTGACCTACATTTTAAAACATATTACACTTTTTCTAACAATGGTTGGTTATTATTTTTCTAAATTTTCTAATGTTTTTATATAAATAACATGACAATGAAGAAATGGTGAATTTTTTATCTTGAAATAACAGAATTAAAAAAATGGCAAGTAGAAAAAGGAAAATGAGAAACATGATCAATAAAAATGCATGGGGAAAATAAAACTACTGGTTTGATTGGTTTTTTATTTTTACTAAAATTGAATAGAATTCACAACCTTGATAATGGGTTGAATCGTTCTCCCTCACTAAGAGAATGACAATAAAAAAATATGATTCTTGGAGTTCTCCAATACAAGAAACATTAAACTATAATAAAATTCAACGAAAAAGTAATTAGAAGCTCTCACCAATTGTTAATGATGTTTTTGAAATTATGATGATGAAAAAATTAATGGAAGTGATCTCACCGATTGTGTCTAGGGTTTTGATTTTGAACAATAAAGGGGCGAATCAATTTAATAAATCACAGATTTGATCCCACAAATCAATTCTAATTATTAGTTAAGTAGTGAACTTAAGAAAGTAAAATATACTATAAAATGGATTTTAAATCCACCAAACAAGAAGTGTTTAGCCTATGGTTATATTTGTTAAAAAAAATTAAAAACAAAAAAAATACATAGTAACAAACTTGAGAAAAAGAGAGAGGAATAAAGATCATCTCATTTTCTACTACCCTCCCAGGTCTATGGATTTCTCTTCCGAAGAAGTTTATTGGAAGTGTCACTACTACTCCAGGAGAAGTGTTCAATGATTGTTGAATGAATGGTCCAATGAATGATATCTCACTTCTTTTCCTATACACATCCAAATTTAAATCCTCTATAGACTCCCTCTTTATCACTCAATACCTCTACTGACTCAACATTGTCTTTCACCAAGTCACCACACAATTTTATTTATTTATTTTTCATTCTTATAAAGTTATCAAAATGCTTTTAATTGAAATCAGATAGGTGGTTGGGATGAATCTGGATGTGATTGTTGGATTGGAATGAATTAGTAAAAAAAATTCCATGTGGAATGAAAATTAATTAGATATTATGTTATTTTAAAATATAAACTTAACTATTTAATTGTTATCAGAATTTAATAATTTCTTATGTTGATTAATTTATATTAAATTGTAATTAATATTCTTTATTATTAATTACTATTATATTTTAATAAAAATTTTTTTTATTTTTATTTTTTTATTGTTTAAACTTTTTTTTTTAGTTTTCATTTAAATTATATTTTAAATCTGCCCATATCTGTATCCCTGCATGGGGGTTTCACCTTCTCTAAGAATCCATGGGTCCTTGAAACTCCTTCAAGTGATGGTGTTTCTCCTCCTTCAAAATGAAATTGGCGCTTGGAGCGGCAGTGATAGGTATTGAGTGACCATGTTGGATCTGATTTGGTGTTGCAACTGGATTTTAGAGAGGGTTTCCTCGAACATCAAAAGAACTTCTATTGGATTTTAGATTTAGCAATTAGTGTTGAGGCTTGTCTTGGATTGGTGGAAGAGAGTTCAAATTCTAGGTTCTTGTAATGTTGATGACAGGTTCGTCTTATCCATCATCAGGATCAACATCGTGGAATCGAGTTCGACGGTGGTAGTGCGTCATGAGAGGTAGTTCGACGGTGGCGACGGTGTGTTATTTATGTTTTCCATTGGTCGTGGATGGGGTACTGGTGAGATCAATTGGAATATTGGCGGTGAGTCCAGACACCACAGAATGTTGGTAGCTTCAAGGATAAAGATGTGTCACCCTTTATCAATTTTTGTGAAACAAGTAGTTTATCCAGTGGTTCATCAATTTTAAACTGAAACTAAAACAAAATTCCTTAACCAAAAAAATAATAAAATTTAAACATAAAATAAATATTGAAACTAAATTTACACTTCAATAAATAAAACATAAAATTCAAAATTTAAACAAATAACTAATTAATATATTTAAAAAATTAATCTAATTATTTAAAAAAACATATATTAAATTAAAAACTAACTATAGTTAGCTATCAGAATAATTGAAACAAATGATAATTGAATTTTAAATTGAATTTAAGTATTATATTTAAAAAGATTTATATTTATAATTGAAATTAAATTAAAAAAAATAGTTGATATAAAAATTCAAATTAAAAAAAGCTAATAAAGTTAATAGATTAAAAATTATATAAAATATTAAATTAATTAAAAAGAATGAAAAAAATTCTTAATATTCAAAAAGAATGAAGAAAATATTTATTAAGAAGAATTGAGAATTAAATAAGTATAAAAGAAAATTAATGAAAAACTACACCATAGAATTTTAATATTTTATAAATAGAAATAAAAAAATTATTTATAAAAAATTAATAATTAATAAAGGAAATAATAAAATAACAAAAATGCAATTAATTATAAAAAAGTGAAAATTCAATTAAATAAAAGTTTAAAAACATAATAAACATATATAGAAATTATATTGATATTACGGAAAAAGCAATCATAATAACATCCTAAATAACATAAATATCATTCAAAAACAATAAATCAACCATTAACACCATCATTGGGAGGTGGTAATTAAGGAACAAATGGAATCAGTTCCAGAGGCTGTGGTCCACTGTAGACACAAAAGATGATTTTGTAACCCATTTGAATGAAGTGTGTGAGTTTTTTTCATCTTAACCTAAATATAAAAACAACTCATAATATAGAAGATAGTGAGGTTATTATATCATCATGTTATATTAAGAATCAATTGAGGTGTAGGATGATATAAAACAAAAATATTTGTTGATGAACATTACCTCTTCTTCGGGACTCCACATTAGGTTTGCACTAAATCCTTACATGGTTGTATTTTCATCCTAAATAAGTATTCTTTAAAAATAAGAGGTATTTTGGGATGTAATTATGTCAGTTATTGACCAATACAACAAGGTTTTTAGGTTTCAATATATGAGGTGACTGGGTGCAATTTTTTAATCGGGGAGGAGTGAAATTTTTGTAAATACCCAAAAGTAATCACTATTAGGTGGTCTCCCATACCTCATGTGGATCAAATATAGATAAATAATGTATGGGATCATTAATTTGGTTAGGAAAAATCACCAAACACAAAAATAAACACAATTTTTTTCTCTCAATTAATCCCTTATTCTTTATGTTTAATTAATTTTATCCTTATAGATTTTTACCAAAGTAACTTGTATATTTTTAATTACCTATGAAATTATTCATTTAATAATAAGATTTAAAATATCCTCATTAAATAATTTAAAAATATTAATTATAGATAAGAAATAAGTTTTTTTAATTTAAAATAATTTTTCTGTGTAAAATAAATTTTAATACAAACACATGTAAGGCACAAAACCCTGTTTTAACCTTAATCACGATATTTAATTTTAACTATTTTCACTAATAATTATTGTAAACATATAAGATAAAATAATTATTTAATATGAATAATTTGTTTTAAAAATATGGAATCTAATTTTTAAAATTATATCACATAATTTTAAGAATAAAATTTAAAATTAATCACATCAACATAATGAGAAAGAAATTTTTTAAGAGAAAATGATCAAAAGTTATCAATGTTTTAATATCCAACTCACATATGATACTGATTACAATAGCATATATTGGATTAAATGATTTATAATTGAACTAATTTTACTTTAATAACAATTGAAAATATAATTAACATTAAAAGTATGTTAACTGAGAATGAGGTTTTTAATTAAAATTTAGTATTTTTCACAATTTATAAAAAACAAAACTTTTCAGAAAAAAACTAAAAAACTCACCTTAAGATAATTTTGATATGAGGGTTTAAACAAAAAAAATTATTTTGTGCAATATATTATTTAAGATTATAAAATATTAGTATTAATATTACTGTTCCATAAAATGGCGACAATATAGTTATTAGAAAAATATTGGTTTAACCGTAAAATTGGATTTATTCTCATCACTTTTATAAAATACACATCCAGTAAAATTTAATATTTTTGAAGAATATATTATATATAAATTTCATAATAAATAATTCAAGAAAAGTTGATTATTTTTTTATTTAGTTAGAACACTATTTTTTCTATAAAAAATTTAGGTTCTTAGAAAATGATTTCATGTATTTTCATATAGTTATTTTTTCATTTCTAAATAATCGAACTTCTGTCATTTAATCCTGTGTAAACTATAAATTTGAAATATTTTTAATAATATTTTAACCAACCATTCCAACAACTAGGTGATAACTAAAATACTAAATAACAACATTTTAATTGTATGAAACATTTCATTTAAACTCAGTGTTTCACGTAATGCAAGCTAAACACGGTATTGTCTGAAACACAATAGAAACTAAATATTGAGTGTAACATGAGATAAACTCAATTTTACTTTTAAATCAAGCCAAAATCAGTGTTTCATGTCACACAAAATTATTAAATGATGAAATATATTGGTAAAAGTCAACGAAATTTTTATGTGTCACATTCTACCTCATATAAAATGAATTTAAAACTAGAAATTCCTCTCAGTCCTCAAAGATTTAAAATTTTTAATTCCTGTTATAAAGACACGCATAATAAATAGGAATAATAAAAATTCCCTCAAATGGATTGTTTAAAAATTAAAGGTTACCTAAAGTTACTCATAACTATTTTTTTACAGTTGAGAACATAATTGATAAGTAAAGATGTATACATGGAATATAAGAGAAATAATTACAAAGCGATAAATTTCACGAATCAAAAGAAATTAGTTGATCTAGAAAATATTAACAACCAAAAAACCATAAACAAATGAGTAATGATAAAGGTAATTGATATCACCAAAATTATGATAAGATGACAAACATTTATTCCATGATCATTTTCTTAAAGTTGAAAAATTTTCTTAAGAAGATATACTTATTTTATTTAATTCCATTTAAAAAGAACAATCTCACCCTTGGGTTGTCCCATGATCAATTTCAACTTCATCTATTACTCCAAGATATGAAGTTGGATTTTTTATTTCTAGGGAACCAAATTATCATAAGATCCATTAATAAAATGATAATTCATTATGTGTATCATTAGTTATCATCAAAAATTAATTCTATGAAGAGGTTACCCAATATTTATAAACCATTACATGGTGATATAAAAAATTATTCTAAAAAACCACAAAAAAAAAAAGTTCAACTAAAACCATTCCATAAATGGATAAACATATTACCCCTCAAAAATTCAAAATTTCAAAGAACGTAAATAAATTTATTGGAATCAATATAACATTAATCACCGATATATCATAAAGTTACTCTTTATGTTCACATAAAAACATATGAATACCTCTATAATATATTATATTCAAACATTTTAGTAACATAAATCACAAAATAAAGATGATGAAAAAGAAATATTTCCTCATTCCTTGAATAAAAAATATAATATTGAATATATTCCATTGATCCAATAATTTTTTTTAACTCCATAAGTATTTCAATATATACTTTTTCAACTATAAGCTAATCAATAGTATCAAATTTACATTATGTATATCAATCACCTATTTATTCAATCTAAACTACCTTTTCTCCTCATTATGAACCAATTAAGGGTTAATTTTCTTTAATCTGGTGTTTTCCATAAAATATAACATTTATAATAAATCATAATTTTAGTTCATTATATCCATTCAACATATTATTTCAAAAACATAAGGAAACCCCAATTTTTTTTATAATCCTAATATATTTCATAGTTCTTGAATTCTAATCCATAAATACTAAAATTATTCCAATTCCTACTGAATCCTTTAACTTGGATTATTCATCTAATTTCGTAACACCTCTTTCTTATAGTGTGCATCATGAATCATGTATTAACATTTATAAAACTCAATTTAATCATGATTCTCTTGTTTAACATAAAACATATTATTAGAACATCCTATACCATTCACATATCATTTTAAGCCTCATCATCATTAATCAAATAACTACTACTCGTACAACCTCTATAATTATATTTAGAAGCTTTACCCATAGGCCGTAGATTTTCATAATTCCCATAATTCCCACATTCAAATAATTCATTCATTGATAATACCTATAAGAGAACAATATTGTAAGCCGTTTCATTAACCAAACAATTCATTTTTCATTTGATTTTAATTAAATTATCTTTATTTTCCACAGTAATAAAAAAATATTGTTCCTCTAATACATCCACATTGGAGTTTCTTCCCACATTATCAACACATAGGAAATTGATTCTTTATTCCTCCATGGTCTCTACTAGTGGAAGTATCTACAAAATATATCCTTCCATTATTCGGAAATTACTATAGTTGTTTATGTTGTTAATCAAGATCTTTTATAACTAATCAAGCATAATCACAATACACTTTATTCTAGTTTTTCATCCCCTTTGTATTCTCATCGATAAATTTTCCATCACATTCAATGTTAACCCAGTTCCTTAAGGTTACCATCATTCAATAAATTAAAAAATAATATCATGAGAAACTCAAATCATATTTGGAAACCAAATAATCCTGAAAATTACATATTGGATTTCTAATCATGAAACCTTATTCTTTAATACATGACACCTTAGTTTTATAAAATTAAATTCATAGTCTTCATCTATTTAAATTATTCAATATGGTTTATAAAGTGTTTATGAATCTATAATGCATTTTCCCTTGGGGTTTCAAAATATGTGTGTATCAAGGAACATTATCATTCACAATTACCCAATCAAGTCTAGCTCAATGTGGTGTTTTCAGGGTTATTTCCTCTAAGTAAATATGTTCCATATCCAAATCCACTTATAGTGTCACGATATGGATGTGTTTCTAGGAAACAACTCCCTAAATCCTTTTTCAAAATTCCAGTAAACTTTTAATACATTAACTAATCCTTAAACATATCCTTAGAGACATATCTATACAAATACCTAGAAATATCGTAAACTGGGGAAAGTAAAAATAAGAAATGCTGAGCTCATACACTTAGTTAGGGTAAAAATAAAAGATATAAATCTATGATCCTATGAAATCATAAGATTAAAATAAGGTTATGGGATAATTTACATGACTTACAAATTGCATACCCAAATAGGAATAGATCATAAAAATCAGACATTGAATAATGATTATGAGTTCATAAGACGTGAATTATAATGGAATAAAAGAACATGGGCCATAGTATTATAACATTAAATTAACATAGTTTTTTTTTCGAACACATAAGCATTGAAAATTTTAAATCATAGGTACCTACCGGGAAATTCATAACATTTTCAACATAGAATAAGCACCCATGTAAATATATAATGATTTGGATGATCACACATGTACCCTCAATTGGGCTTGGGATATCCACCCATGTCCTCTAATTTTAGACAACTACACCTCCTAGGTTGGACACACCACCATCCACTATGGAATCTATTTCTTCATAGTGGATGATTTTACTCCCCAAACCATTATAGTGGATAAAGTCCCTCACTAAACTGAGTTCACAACTGATTTTAGTCCTATCTATCTTATGATATATAAATATTTACCAAATTCATTGGAGGCAGAGATAGGTCCCACCTATTACATAATGAAAATTATAAATATGTGTGAAAATATCATAGTACATTAATTGTACCATAACCCATGAAATGAATTTATTTTCATAAAAATTGCATCATATCAGAACTTTAGAAAAGAGACATGTTTTCTAAACATTTCATCATTTCATCCTTGCATAGCCCATGGAAAAATAAATTGGTTTTAGAAAAATATTATCATGGTTTCACATGTGGAAGAGAAACAAGTTCCATAAATATCATTCATCATAAACATAATACATTCATAGAAATAATGAGATTGGTATCCTTGGATAATAATCCCAATAAATCAAAAGTAACATGAAAGGTTGTCATCCAATATGGTAAATGATTTTACAAGATCACTTGGAGAATTTATTTGAGAAAAATTATCATTTATTCAAAATATAATATTTAAATTGAATAAGTAATTTTAAAAAATAATTTTCATCTAAATAATAAAACAATATCAATTAAAATATTGAAATCATTTTAAGAAATCATTATTTGGGAGAAAAATTATTTCTGACCTGAAGAGAAAATAAAAGTCATATATTCCTAAAACAAATTTCATAATTATCTTATTAAAAAATGAGTGGGAAATGGTTTCCTTAAATGAAGATATCATGAATAAATAGTTTATGTTAAAATTCATTGGATTTATTGAAATATTGTTCATAATATTTTATTATAGGAAGTGTAGTAATAATTTTTCTCGATAAATTGTGAGACTGTAACAAAATGGAATTACTACATTTGTAACATTGAATAATAATCTGCATGAATGGATAACCTAAAATGGAACTAAGAATTTCACGAGGATAAATATACTCATTATATTTCATTTCCATGAGGCTTTTTGTACACCTCATGAATGAATATAGATGAATATAATAAAATACATCTCAAAGAAAGAAAATTGAGAAAACAAATCTCATACCAATTTGTCAACTTATGAACTATAAGACTTAATAAAGATAGATCCTAAAATAGATAGATATAGAAAGAAATTAGTATATTTATTATAAGTCACATTCATCTATAGTATATAATCCACCTATAAGAAATCTGTGGGGAATATAGCATGTAAGTCACAGAAGTAAAGAATTCATACTAAAATCCTTTACCTTAAGTCTTATATTCCATTGTGATATTTTATAAATCATGTATTATAATGATGAGTTTATTTTATATCTATTAAATTATAAAATTATATATATATATATATATAATCACATATTATTTTCTTATGACCATTTATTATATGTTTATTTACTATTCCATGTTAAGGTTACGGTTCGGGTAATAATTGCATCGTTTTTTGCATATGTTTTTACATGTTATTTTTTCATCTTATTTCAATAATGGATTCATAATATCAATAATTGAAAACATATTATAAATATAGTATGTATTCATTATATATTGTTTTATATTAATCCATAAAATTTCATGATAATATTTTGAAATACATCATTCTTGTAGATGATAAGTCCTACATATGCATAAAAGATGTTTATATATTCATTTCTTATTTGAAGAAACAAAATTAAATGAGATATATATATATATATTAATGTACCACTATTATCCCATATATATCTCATATATTTATTAAAACCATCCTAAATACATCCAATGTAAACCATGAGGAATCACATCGCTTTGTGAGCCAGTCATCCATCGTACACACGAACAACGTTATCGTATTGCCAAAAAATAAAAATCATGAATTAATACATGATATGAAAATTTTATAAGAGTAATAAAATAATAAATATCATATATATCATACATAAAGTACAAATCAATCATTAATCCATTTTATAGTTTTTATAATGAAAAAAATTAACGTTATCGGTTTGTGATGTTGTTGTTTATCGTACACATGAATGATTCTTTCAAAACAAATTTATTGGACTTTTTTATGTTTTTAATTACTAATAGTAACATAAAAACATATTAGTGTGTATATTATACTTATTTTATAATTCATCCTATTAAAATATGAATCAAATGAGGTGGCGGAAGTTATAAAATAAAAACGATGGTTGATGAACATTACCTTACATATCCTACATATGTCTTCACTAAAACCTTATTTGGATTAATTTATAAAAAAATTAAGGTTTCTAGTATATGGTTAAGGAATAAGGTATGTTATTTTCTTAGATATTTTCCTAACCAATGAAGTTCATTAATGTGAAGAAGTTAGGTGAGTGAGTTCCCCTTTATAATTATGGAGGTGTGGAATTTTTCTAAATAACCAATAATATTCACTAGTCGGAGGCCTCCCTTTACTCATGTGGAACAAGAATTGATCATTAATGTAGGGGGGGTTTTATTTGGTTAGTAAAAACCTACCCCGCAAAAAACATATTTTCATTCTGTTATCCCTTTTTCTTTATGATTAATCAATTTTTTCATTATATTTTTTATCAAGTTAGCTCATATATTTTTCATTACCATGATAATTTTTCCTTTAAGAATAAGATTAAAAAGTGAATTATTAAATATTTTATTAAAAATAATTAAATAATTCAAATAAAAAAAATATGTGTTTTTGAATTTCATTTTTATACAAATGTATGTTATGTGAAAACCCCTATTTCAAACTCGCATGAGTTAATTTTAACTGTTTTGACTTATCCTTATTGTAAAATACTAACTTAACATTTTTACATAATAATAATTTTCTTATTCAAAATTTTGAATCTATTTTTTAGAATTAAATTCACATAATTGTAAGAATATAATTTAAAATTTAACTCATAGAAATATTGAGTAGGTAGGTTTTCGAAGCGAAAATGTTGAAAAGATTATAATGTTTTCAAATCCAATTTAAATGTGAAATTTATTTAATGGACATAAATTTTATTAAAATTAGTATAATACAACCAATTATAATTTATAACCAATTTATAATAGAGTCTAACATTATAAATAAATTAACTGAAAAGTAGTTTTTAATTAAAATTCATTATTTTTCATTATTCATCAAATATGATATTTTTCATAAAAAACCAAAACATTAACCCTATGATAAATTGGATATGATGATTTAAAAACAAATGAAATAATTTTCTAAAATATTTCAAAATTATTTTTAAAATTTTTGATCCATAAAAATATGATGAAATTTATTTTTAAGAAAACACAATTTCTATTTATATAATATGATTAATTTATATCATTTTTCTAGAAAAAATGACAATATGAAAGACCTCATTGAATAAATAACATAATTTTTCATTAAATTAATCAACCAGTAGTGGTTTGTTTATTTTATTGAGGCTGAACTCATTTGTTTGCATAAAAAATAGTTTTATCAAAAATGAATTTCTACATTTTAATATAATTCTTTTTGAATTTATTAATTAATTGGTACCAAGGAATTAATCCCATGTAATCCATATTTTCATAATTTAGTTAAATCTATTCATACCCATCCATTCAATTGAAGTAATATTGAGATGAGAAACCATTACCTAGGGTCTGAATCATCACATACATTCTTTATAACACAGAATAACAAACATATGTTAACTATTTACTTGATAAATATCCTTTTTATGTTTTATAATTTTTTTTAGTTTTTTTATTACCATGTCTAATATGATTACTTAATAGATTATTTTTTCATTTGATTTTTCAATTATTTTTTCTATATATGTCCTAAATGACTTTGTTAGGTTTACAATTGTCATGGTGTCCCTTATTTAAACATGTCCATAATAATAATAATGAAATAAATATCACTTTTATACATAAATTATACTTTTAAATCCATTCATAAATTATTTTTGTGAGAAATGAAGTACGTAATAGTAATGTAGATGGTTGGAGAAATGTATATAAGAGTAATGTTCCCATTTATCAATCATATTTATTGAAATACGATAAATAATATTTTATATTTCCATAATTATCATAATATCATATGTAAAATATTATTTCACTAATTATACTTATATATATATCATTCATGTTTTGTGGTGATGAAAAGTGAGTCACATTAATTCGTGAAGGTGGAAGTCCAATGTACAGAAACAACATTATCATTTTTATTTGTAGGGAAAAATGATATATTATGTTCTCATAATGATAAATATTTCATTAATATCATAATTACCTTATTTATATAACACATATTCATTATCATTATCCTTAATAATTTTCATAGTAAGCATTAGGTAAAGTCGAATCACAACACAATGTGATGTGGTAGTCCGCCATACACACAAGCAACGTTATAATATCCCCTATATATTCGAATGTTAGAAAGGTTAGTATCATAATTAATGAATTGATAGGTATAATCATTATATATATATATATTATATCATTACCCAACTGTGAGATATGGTAATGAAAAAATGAATGAAATAGATTCATGTGTCACTAGACTCCTGTACACTTGAATGATGATTTCATAACACATTTTTATGGTTGTGGAGAGATATTTAGGTAATTTAAATTACATAAAAACATATAAGTATATTACGGTTATAATGGTTATTATATCATCTAGTTTTAATAAAAATTAATAGAGGTGGAGGAAGAAATAAAATAAAAACACACATTGAAAAACATTACCTCTTCTTCATATATCCTCCTTAGGTTTACACCAAAATCCTTTAAATGTTGGATTTATGACCAAAAAAATGGATTCTCGGATAAGAGTAAGGAATTGGGTATTTTATTTGTGAATGTTTTTACCAATTAAAAATGGATTTAAGGATTAAATATGAGTATATGGGGGTGTTCTCTTATAAGTGATGTGAATTAATGGCTTCTAATATTTTATAGAATAAGTTTTAAACATATTTTTTACTTTCCAAGAGGGTCAAAAATATGTATTATCAAAATTTATATATGAAATAGTCCAATATAATAGATTTTAGATTTGTTTTTTTTCATTCAAACCATTATAATTTTAGTTCAAACCCTTTTAAATCTATTTTTTCCTTAACCAGATTATTCAATAATTATTGTTTTCACATTTTAATTTGATCACAAATTAGGTTTAACTTATTTGAAAAAATAAAATTTTTTCATTCCAAATATAGACTTCATTTTTTAAAATTCCATTTACATAAGTGTAAAAATTTTATATTTACATTAATCTCACAGAATTGAGGAGGAATGGTATTCTCAATGAGAAAATGGTCAATTTAATACAAAGGTTTTATATAAAAATATAATACAAAAAATGATTCAAATATATTAAATTATATATATAGTACAACTAATTTTAATTTAAACCCATTTTAAAATATAATTTTTCTTTTTTAAATAAATTAAACAAAAGGTAGTTTTCAATTAAAATTTAGTATTTTCACTATTCATAAAAAAATGAAACATTTTCAAAAAATCTAAAAATATAATCCATCATTAAATTTTTATGTTTTTATATTGAAAATGAAGTTAATTTTTTCATATACTTATTATAAAATTTAGAAACCTTAATTTTATATTATGTTCATAGTGAGAAACTAAATCGGCTTATTGAAAAAAAATTCACAAAACATTTTTTTCTTCTAAACGATTATTCTTTTACTTCTAATAAATAGATACCCATAATTTTTACAATTTAATTAGAAAAATTATTATATTAAAATTTAAAGGATAATTTTTAATTGTCATCTTAAAAGAAAAATATTTTCACATAGTATCGTGTTTTGTTCAAACAAGGTATTGTGTGCATTGAAATCCCCATGATATCAATAAAATATAATTATTCTACTTAGTCACAATGATATGTACATTGGAAAATACTGACATTACATTTAACAAAGAGTTTTATTTAAGAATGATATAATTATTTTAAGGGAAATATTTTGTAAAATATCTGGGGCTCTGATTTATTTTATAACTCCAATGGTTAAAAAGGAATAAAACTATTAAAATTAAAATAAACTAATAAATGAGAAATTTAAAGTAAATTACAAAGGTAAGAGACCATGAAGATAGATTAAAATACTAAATATGAGTTCTCATAAATTTAAATATGAATTGAATTTTAAAAAATAAAATAAAAAAAATACATTCAATAACAAATCAGAGAATTGAATTTAAACAACATCATATGGTGAACCTAGGGAAGCTAATATCAAGGTAATATAAAACGTTGTATTGTCTTAGTGATTTGAACATCATAAACAACTATGTGTATGTACCTATGGATATGATTTTCAATTATTATAAGAAATGGGTAACCCTTGGAGTGTCACACTAACCATGTCATTATAATATTTTTTGTGTTGTAGGATAGTCCAAAAATAGGTATGGTTCACCCTGATAAGCATTATTGTCCTCTAATTATCCACCAAAATACCAAGGTTCCCAGGATCATCCAAATAAAGGTGACTATGTGAATACTTAAATCAATAATATATAGGGAAAAGTATTATAAAAAATCCACTCACATCTTATCTTATTAATCCATCACTAAATCATCATGATTTAATCAAATCCAATCCCACATGAAATAACCATCATACATAAAATGGTAATAACCAAAAATATATATATAATCCATATTTATTAGGTGTTAACTCAGCCTTAAATATTAAAATTGATTTTGAATACATGGAATATACCTTTCAATGAAGAATAAAATTTAATACATCAATATTAAAAATATCATGCCAAATTACACATAATTCCATAATGAAAAATTTTATGAAACCTAGAAGGAAACTGAAAATCTCATTTAAAATACCACCACACATAAAATAATCATATCAATGGTAAAAACAATAAAACTATAAACAAGAAATCACCTAATTTTATTTATAATCAAATGTTTTTAAAAATTAATCAATTTAATTTAGAAACACATTTGATTTCATAAGTAATTTCCCTATGAAGACCTTTCATGAAAAAATTATATTTTGAAATCCCTTTTCAAAATATAAAGTTTATAAAAATTTTATTGAGGAAATTTTTATATCACCTATAAATTCCTAGAAATTATTTTCAATCACGAATAACCAAAGTGAAATTTTCAATTCAAATCAATCAACCTCTATGTATATATAATAATTTTTGATCACCCTACTATCTTGGTACATAAGAATAAGGAATAAAATATTATAAAACAAGATACATGAGGGGATGAAAATACTGAGAGAAATTGGGGGAATACATTACCTATTATAGGAGACAACGACACTTATTAAACATTTTTTGAACACCATAAATTTTTATTTTAGTTTTTATTTGTGTAAAATGAATGAATTCAGCTACAAAAGATCTATGGGTCCACGTGAGATTGACTGTGGTGCATGGAAGATGTGATTATAGGGTTATTTTAATAAATAGGAGAAAATATTAATCACCACATAAAAAAAATAAATGAAAATAATGTATTTCTTCAATGATAAAATCCTAAGCACAAACAAATATAAATTTTATAGGTGATATTTTAGTTTTGATAAAAGTAATTATTTATTATAACTATGAAAGGAGTGAAGAATGTAGTATTTTTTAGTGATTATGTTTTAATATAGATAAATAATAGTTTTTTTCTCCATCTTCATAGCATTGATAAATTATGACAATTATTAATTCTAAAAAATCGTTAAAAGTTAAAAAAATCATAAAAAATTAAAATATAAAAATAATGAATTAATAATCAATACAATTGTAAAAATAATAGAAGAATTTAATCCAAAATATACTTACTATTTAAATTATAGAAATATTTAAAAATGAATTTAAGTGATTTAATTATATAAATTAATATCACATTCAAAATATTAATACTTAACCAAAAATATGTATCAATAAATATTAAGAATAACAAAATTATGATTATTTTAATAATTAATAAATAATAAATATTTATAAATAATACCGAAGAATATAATATTAAATCTCAATAAATAAATTCGAAGAAATTACAAACATATTTAAAAAATAATGTTCATACAAATACTTATTAAATATTCAGACATGTAAAGTTGAGTATAAAATAATATTAATTATATAAATATCAAAATTATTTAAAAACTAGAATATGAACTTTTAAAATTTAAATAATTTTGAAAAAATTGATTTAAATTATATATTTATATAAATATCAAACATATTAAAAAATTTAAAAAATTAATAAACCAATATAAATAAGTATAATTCATATAAATTTCAAACATATTGACTATATTAATATATAATAGATAAAAATATAAATTAATCTTAGAAAAATAATAAATAAAATAAAATAAATTTTAAAAATATTTAAATAATAATAATTTTGTTACACTAGTTATGTTATGGAATTTAAAATAAGTCAAATAATATTAATTTTCATATATTAAAAAGGACATCTAATATAATAACATAAATAACGACCTAAATATTTAATGATAAAATTAAAATAAAAATGATATCATTTTTTAGTAATATAAAACTAATATAAATAAAACCTTGTAATTAAAAATGAAATTCAATTTAAAATTAATAAAATTTTAAAAAATAAACTTAAGGATAATCATATGTTATGAAATAGGAAATCAATCTTATATATGGGTAAAAAGAAAGTTTTATTACTAATGTAAAAGAACAATTTTGTTATGTAGTTATAAAAAATAGATAATGATGTGTTAAATAATGTTATGTAAGGTTAAACAAAAGTTATGTATGTGTAAAAAAGGTTTTATAAGGGAAAACTACTGTTATGTATGGGTAATCAAATGTTATGTAGGGATAAAACAAAGTCATATATGGCTAAATAGAGATTGGTACACTGTATGTAAGTGTGAAATTAAGTTAATTAATAGTAAATACAATTATGTAAGTATGAACAAAAGTAATGTGATGATAAATACAGGTTTGATAAGGGAAAAGGAAGGATATATAGGGAAAAAATAATTTTATGTATAGATAACAATATGTTAGTTATCAAAAAAAGATATTCAAGGGTCATATTCAACTTCAATAGGTTAAGTAATGGTAAACTGAATTTATGTTAGGGAAGATACATGTATTTAAGGGTCAAATAATAATATGTAAAGACACACTAATGATATGTAATTGTAAACTAATGTTTTTATTGTAAAGTAATGTGATTAAAGGGAAAAAAGTTTATTTATGTGTAAAAAGAAAGATATGTAAGGGTAAAGGAATATTATATAAGGGAAAATTTTGTCAATTAAGGAAAAATGAGAGCAATGTAGGGGTAAATGGAAATGTGAATTGTATAAGTGAGGGTAATCTAAAGACATGAATAGGTAAAAAAAGTTATGTAATGGAAAACAGTATTTATATTTGGGTAAACAGAAGTAATTTCTGGGAAAAATAATGTTATGTAAGGGTAAACTAAAGCAATAGAAAGTAAAATAGAAATCAGGTAAGGGTACAAAAAAATAGTATGGGTAAACTAAAATGTTTCTTGGTTTTGTAAGGTTAAAATAAAGTTCTATACATGTACAAATGTTATGTAAGTGTAAAATAAATTGATATAAGGATTAATAGAAGATAATTATTTTTAAAAAAGGTATAAAAGGGTCAACTAAGTTTATGTTAGGGTAAAATGGGTTATGTAGGGGAAAATAATGTTATTTAAGGGTAAATTAAATTTATTTATGAGTGAGTATAATATAAGGGTAAAATAATGTTATGTAAGGGTAAGTTGAAACCTTTATAAGTTATGTAAGTGAAAAAGTTATGTAGTGGAAAACTAAAGTTATGTAATGGTAAACATTAGTTATAAAAGATTCAATATAGTTATATAAAGATAAATTATCATTATATAAGGGGTAAAAATAAGGTTTGTAAGCATAAAAAATGTTATGTAGGGTAACCACACTAAAATAAGGTTTCAAATGACCTTTGATATTTTCTTATAACCGCACTAAAATATATTTATTCTAAAGTATCTTAAGTACTGTTTTTACATGTTAATACGACCAGTTGACATCACTTTTCAAGATTTAACCCTATAATAGCATATTATTGTCGATGTATGATCTAAATCCATTCCTCTATTGAAATTTTTACAATACTCCAAATTGTTATGCTTTTTGACATGATTATGATACCCAATTCATGCTATGAGTAAACCTTATGTTTATGCATGATTTATTATGTATGATTATATATGTGGATAGAATATTCATTCCCCTATTATGATGGATGTTTCCAAATAGTTCTCCAATTCATTCGACAATTTTGAGTCTCCTGAGATGTTTTGTGTAATGGTCTTTGTGGTCATCCTTAACTTGTGCTACCATGTGCAATGATTTTGGTGGTTAACCTTGACTTGTGCTCCTCTAGGTGAAATGTGCCTTGAATCGTGATAAAGTCTTGTTTTATGCTTCTACCAAATTACTCTGACTCCATTTTTATATTATTCAATATTTATGTGTTATTATTCCATATGTTTCATGCCCTTTTATATCATTATGTCTTGCCTTCTAGCCTATGTGCTAAAGGTTTATTCTTATGCTTACTACCTTAATGGGATTTAAGCTCAGATATTTGTTCATGTTATCCCTAGGATACCCTATGAATATGTATGAGAACAATGGATGTTAGGATCTCTTATAAAGACTAAATAATTAAATTTTTCATTTTGTCTCAGGTTTTTAGTTTTATATACCTAGTCTTACATGATTCTATACTATACTTCCTTGGCTTCTAATCCGATTCTTTATTATGCTTAAAATCATATTATGATATGTGTAAAAGGATAGGATTTCTATAGTTGGTATCAGATAATGGTCTAGTTATTTTTTGGGATGAAGAATAGATCAATTTAGTAAGAACCTTAGGGATAAGAATATGTATAAGAAAACATCCCTAAATTTCGGTATGTATATTTTAAGTGGTTTATCAAGATAATTAATCCATGTCTGGATATGATCAATTGTATGTGGCTATAGAATGGATGTGTCAAGGGGTAAAACCTAAAAACACTGCTATGGTCTATACATGAATTAGAATGGGTGCATGACAACGGGCCTTGTACACTTCTAGTTTGACACTCATTGGTGATATTATTTGGTAAATTATTAATCTTTCAATGAACCATTATTAATGTAACAAGAAAAAAATACTCCCAAAATAAGAAATTTGAGGAAACAAATCATGGGTATCCTAGATTGAAGCCTAGGGTATCATGAGTTTGGATATAAATTTCAATTATGATTTTATCTATTAATGATTAAATTTACCTTTTTAATTCTTATTATCTAAGTATTTAATCCATCCAAATATATGTTTTAAACATAGATAATGGTGGGAAATTGAATAACATGTGCCAATAAAAAAATTGATATGAAATGTAATGATTTCTCTAATGATATTTGTAACATCGTAGGTAAATAAGGAATATAAATTTTTATATATAATAAATTTTTTAATTAAATATTATTTTTAACAGAAATTGGATTCTATGTTGGATGGAATACCTGATACGCAACAACATGTATTATTGAAAACTTATGTTGTGCACAATGTTGATTTATACTGAAAATATTAATATAATATTATTATTTTAAATGGTAGTTAACGCCAAGCCGTTGTATTGGTGGGAATGAACACAACTAACCATATTATTAATGAATATATTTCTTAAATGTTTTTACTTTTATCTAATAAAGTTTAGAGGTTTAAAATAAGAAAGAATCTGATTTTAAGCATAAGTACTCTAATGTTCATTAAAAGGACGATTTACCACAATTTATAGGAGAACCCTCCTTAAATATATTTTTGGTAACTTTTATATATTATACATGACAAAATAAAATTCTTATTTAGAATCAGGATATCAAAATTTACTATGGGTAAATTTTTGGTATTTTTCTGATAAAATTCATTTTCTATGAATAGTGAAAAAATTGTATTTTAATTCAAAATTGCCTTTTAATATAATTTATTTATATGTATAGATTATCTTTTTAATTAATTTTAAAGTTTAATTAGATTATGTTTTTAAAATTTAATAATATTTTGGTCATTTTAAGTAATTTTATATTGAAATTTTACATAAATAAGTGTCAATCTTTTGATAGTTATTATTTTTTAAAAACACACGTTTTGTTTGACTGCAGGAAGTCATTTTTTATTAGTTTCTGCCACTTCTCTATTTTTTATTTTTAAAAATTTACACCATATTTTGAATCAGGAGGTCAAAATTGTGTAAATAAGTAACTTTTAGTTTGAGGCAATATGAATATTTCTTCAGTAAAATTTTTATTTACCATGGTTAGAGGTAAATATGGTAAATATGGGTAACAAAATATTATAATAATAATATAAAATTACCCTAAAATGTGTCTAAATAAAATGTTTTAATACATGTCTGACCAAGGGCATCCTTTGGTAGATTTTGGGACCCCATTGAGCAACTTATGTGTGATAATTATACTTTATATTAATTTATTTAAAGTAAAGACAAAAATGATATAAACATATATTTTTTAGTAAATAAATTTTTACATGGGGTTATATAAGTTATATATTAGAATATAAATATTAAATTCAAATATATAAATATTTACTACATCATGGTATTTTTTTATAATTTTGAGACATCAAACAAATAAAATTATTTATGAAACAATAATGATGTAGTGTTTACCACATTATCGAATGATTTAAATAAATAATATTATAATCATTAAACAATATCCAAAACCTATCCAATTCTTATTGGGTGATCTTATTCTAAATAGAGGTAATCGTATATTCAACTTTAATGAGTTTTGGACATTTATAAACTGAAAATCATTATATAATAAAATAATATTTTCAAGCTTTCCTAAAGAGCCCCTCCTCCCCATAATAAAAAGCCCTCAATTATAACCCATTCGTCACACCTCTAAAGCCACATGGCTCGTCCAAACTGTACCTAATTAATCTCCATACATACCTATTCTCCTCCTAGAATCCTTCCTCTAGGAAGAACGCAATTCAAGTAAACTGTTTGGTTCAAACTGAAGGGATATAGCCGAGTTAAAGGTAACAACTTCTCTATAGTTCTTTTGTTTTATTTTACTTATCAAACCCCATAAACTATTTTTATTCCTTTATTTTGTAAAAAAATAACTATAATAAATATAATATGTTGTTTTTATGATATTTATTCGAACTACACATACACACACATCCATCTAATGTGTAAATAACATACTGTTTTGGTGGACGACAAACTAACGCTTCACGAAATGATGACTGTTTAATTATCTCCTACCACCTCTCATGGTGTCCATTATGATGAAACTTTTTTTATATGTGATATATATTATATTTATATTGTCAATATGCTTCTTTATTTTCCATTTAAAGAACACCTTTATGGTTTCCATAATGGGTAAACGCGATAATTTCATTTGAGGATGTGTAGACTACATCCCTTTCAATGTGATATGACTCGTTAATTCCATACATGGAATGTATAAAGGATGGAGGTAATTAAATTATATATGATATTATAATGGAATTATAATATACCTATTTATCATTATGTTTTCATTCCATTAAATATGAAATAGAAATGAATGTAGCGTTCACGCATACATACGACTTACCGTCTCCATGAACGGTGCATGTCATTTCTTATCTCCAAATGTCATTTACTCTTATAAATACATATATAGTAGATATATATTATATATATAATATCTAAATCATTAATATTATTCTTTAAAAAAGGTAATTCTAACCACATGGATAGTTTTTAATAATTACCAGTTCATTTTTGACTCAAGTTCCGAACATCAACAAAATGTCCAAAATGAACTCAAATAATTAACATATTGTTGTAGCTGGGTAATAATTAATATAAACGGAATAATAAAATTTAAAACGGTTATTAAGAAAGTATAAATTAACATATGTTTATTATTTAGGATGAACAAGGAACAAAAGAGTCATGTCTGATACAGGGTAAGGAGTTTCTTATCTCACTTTTAATTCTGTGAGATTTCCATTGTTCGCCACTTATTTATTGAATTTGGTGTATTGTGTAATTCCATTTGATATATATTATCATTATTATCTTAATATTCACTGTATTCAGTGATTCACTTTGTGGTTATTATCTTTTGGTCATACGACTCGATTGATTACAATGTGGTAAGGGGTTTATTATCTCACTTTTAATTCCATGATATTTCCATTATTCACCATTTATTTGTTGCATGTGGTGTATTGTGTACTTCCATTTAATATATACTACCATTATTCTATTTATATTCATGATATTACGTTACTTATTTGGTGGTTATTAACTTATGGGAATTCCACTTGATTGATTACAATGTGGAAAGGGGTTTTCATCTCACATTTTATTCCCGTGAGATTCATGCTATATTTTACACTATTTCCTTCTGTGTTGTGTATATACTACCCATGATGGTTTTCTTTCAGTATTATAATTCAATTTAGGGGTAATTAAATCTTCATTTTATGATCCCTTATTCATGGGGTTTATTTTTAATAAGTTACCAAATCGGTAAGGGAACCTTTCGTCATCCTCTTTTTAAAAGATTTATTTTTGTTATGTATTTTAATTTACATCTTCTAATGTTGGGATATGTTCTTATATATCATTATTTCTGAAACTTGTACATCTAAATGATAATCAACACTTTTTTCTCTCATCAAATCTTTTCTGAATTTTAATGTGACCCCGTTAGGCTATTAGATTTATCTAAAGGAACTTTTTAACCCAATTTGAATTCATTGGGTTAAACTTTTAGTTGTTGATTATGTCATGAGATGAATATGTGTGAATTAAATCTGATTGTTTTAAAATGAATATAAAATCATATTTCGTGTATTTATATTTGTCACACATAATTATATAATGGATATATGCTTAATCTAAGGATACCGTTTTTATAAGTGATTTCGACTCAATTTTCACTCCATTGAGACATCATTGTTGTTATGTGCCAATTCACATTTATATGGTGTATATATTATCCTTTGGACAACTATATAAATAATACCATTATTCTCATGATATTATAAAGTTTCTATTTAATTTTATTTCTCTATTATTTGTTTTCAAGAATCACTCATTTGGTTAAGAACTCCTTAACTAAAATATCATTTTAATTATTTAATCTTCTAAATATTTCTCATTAATGTCCATGTTTTAAAAATGGTTTTAAGGATTATTTATAAAGATATTAATGTTTTAAAAAGCTAAATCCTTTGGAATCTTCAATGTGGTATGGGACACTTTGATTCCAAAATCTCTCTACTAAATGTTTTAAATGGATTTGAAAATGGTATAAAGAATTGATTATGTCTATATTTAGAAAAGATATATTGTTATTGCAATGTGGAAATGTTATCATTACTTTATGTATTTTTTATGTGTTATTAATATGTTATGGTATTGGGGAATTTTTTTCATATACAAGTGGTACTGTGATAAAACTAGGGCTGGTGAGCCTGAGATTTCTCTCCAATGCATTGGGTAACGTGACAGAGGTAAATGTGAATGATTCTCCTAAGAGATTTAGGGAATATAGTGTGATGGGTATTCCAGTGTAACTACCTATGTATCTGTGATAGCTACAATGTAAGTGTGTTTTTTATGCCAAAATTTACATTTATTATTTATGATTTCAATGTGTTATTCATAAATCTTATGATTTCATGAGGTACATTATGATAGAAGAGTATGGTGTCATTGATTTGTATTTGTTGATGGGATAATGTTTCCTTTATTTATTTTATAACCCTTACTAAGCTTTTAAGGCTAATCCGAAGTTTTGGAAATTTTTTCCAACATAATTAAAGATGAATAGGTTTACAAATGGGATCATGTAAAAGTCATGTTATCTAAAACTTGGAAATATACATGTTTCTTTTTAAGAGTTTTAATTTTATGAAAAAAATGGATTCTGAGTAGTAGTGTCTACATGTAATTTTCAAGTTTATATGTAATAGTTTTTTCCTAATACTCTAAAAATATAAAACTAAAAAGACACTCAATGTTAATTATTCATTTAATTCCAGATTGAGAAATGTTTACAGCCAGTTCCTTATAGCTGGTATCAAAGGTCGGTTTAGAAAAATTTAGGGATTTTATGTTTTCGTTAAACACATGGTTAGTCCCTATGTATATTATTTCAGTTAAATACTTGTTTAATAATCTTTTCAGATCAAGGAATGTCAATTACAAATGGAAGGAGGACGATCTCAAACAACATTCCTATCTCTTCCTTAGGACATGCTAGTAATAATTATTGCAAAGTCATGTTCAGATAATTGTGAAACCGTTTCAAGCATACAACTCACATGAAAGAAGTTCGTTGAGATATCAAACACCTCCAATATACCTAAATATCATCATGGATCATGGGTTGTATTTAATCAAATCCCATTTTCAAAATATTCTTATATTTTCAAGAAAGGTAAATATTATCAAGGAATTTTCGAATATTTTACCTTACCAAATGATTTTGAAGTATATTATGATTTTAAAAATGGTTCTTATTAAGGAGACCGTTGAGTAACCTATTTATATTTGATTTAAAATATACTCTCTGAGAACAAACTTATGGTATTCTAAAAGGACCCTTGATAGAAAGTTTCAACTCAAACTCAATCCGACTATTTTATAAAAATTGGGTTTTATCAGATGTTTTGAAAATATATGTCATACAAGGTTATTTTATGAGACTGTTTTTCTGCGAACACCCATATGACCCAATTTTTACATGGTGTATTTGGATGAATGAACCAAGTGGTTTTTAATGATCTCTAAATCATTTTTTCAATGCTTGGACCTTCTACCTACGTGAACAAGATGATGATGAAACTATATAGACACCATGATCAAGGTATGATGTTATTCCTCTTGGGAATAGTTTTATTTTATCATATGGAGGTGAAAAAAATGACAATATATAATATGTTGAGGTATTAATGTATTAGGATGAAAATGAATGGTATAAGAAAACCATTGAGGTTAAAACATGAAAGGGTTACTTTTGAGTTTTATAAAAAGGGACAGCCTGTAAGATGGGTTACAACTTGTCACGTTTGGCAAGGCCACATGAATCAAACCCACAACCGAAGGGCGACAAGGGCACATCTCCTACCATTGTTCTACATGAATTCCCTGTTTAGTATGCCTTATTCTTTTAAGTTAAATGATATTTAGGATAAATAATAAGCTTATTTTGGGAACATATGTTTTATAAAATGGATATCCTTAATATAGGAAAATGATTTGGTGATAAAGTGATAAAGGTTACATTATAAGATTTTTTGTCTTTTGGAAACATTATAAGCATAATGGAAATAGAAAACTATGGGATCTCATTTATGGAGTATTGGTTAAAAATTTATTTTGGAAGAATCTATGTTTTTATCATAGATATATGTGTATTTGGTTAATTTATCGAAAGGATTAACCTATCATGGAGAATATATGACTAGGTTACTTACATTTCAATATGAGACTTTAAGGGTAACATATGTTATTTAGTGATTAATGTTTAGATTTATCTTTCATAACTATGTGATTAAATTTGTTAGATATTTGGATTTCAATATTATTTTGGATTACATTGATGAATTTTATGGATAGATATTTATTGAATGGTCTTTGTTGATCTTTGGGTATTGTTTGACAAGTTATGGAGATTAAGAGTAGTTTTTCGTTTTGTAAAAGATTATCCTTTTGGAGATTATCTGAGCTTGAACTAACCATATTGGTTATTGTTAATGTATAATGTCATGGGAAAAATATAGTTTATCTTTTTTGGATTATGTGATTCTCTAGAAGTTTATTATAACACATTCAATGTGAACAAGTCATCTTGAATACTCATATTTTGGAGAAAAGATGAGTTTTTGGTTGAAATATACTAAAGGATTATAGTCTAAATGAAATGTAGATATGTTTCCTTATGTTCATATTTAAGATCTTAAATGAATTCCTCAACCTTATGAAAAGTTATTTAAAAAAACATTTTCTGTTAACTTTTCCAACTAGGGAATCAAATACTATTTAACCCAACACAAGTTTGTGATTTTCTTGTGGATAACTTTCTCATAATCATGCTTTCTACCACTCTCTATCAAACCTTGATGGATTGTTTCTCTTCCATAACCATGTTTTCCTACATGGAATCCTAGTATGAGATATATTTGTTGACCATTTTATTTTTCATTCATTCTTTTAATGTGATATTTTTATTGACTCTTTTTCTAATTTGGAACTTTCAATAATGTTTCCAAGCCAAATTTTAAAATTGTGAGGACACAATTCACAAAAGGGTGGAAGGATGTAACATCCCAGGTAAATAAACAATATTACTTTTTATATCTATTAAAATTTGTGAATTAAATATTAATTTTACCTGAAAAAGGATGCTATGTTTCTATGGCATACCTGATATGAAAAAATAGGTTTCATTGAAAACATATGATGCACACAATGTTGAGTTATACTAAAAAATATTAATATAATTTTATTATTTTAAGTGGTCATTAACTCATAGCCATTTTATTAGAAGGAATAAACAAAAATATACATATTATGAATAAATATGTTTCATAAATCTTTTTACTTTTACGCAATAAATTTTATAGGCTTAAAATAAGAAATAATCTGATTTTAAGCACGCATTCTCTAATATTCAATAAAAGGTCGATTTACCACCTTTTGATGGTGAACCCTCTTTAAATATAGTTTTGTTCACATTTATATGTTTTATTAGAAAAATATAAAATTATTTTTTAAAATAGGGACATAAAAATTTACTTTGGGACAATTTTTGGTATGTTTCAGATAAAATTCCTTTTTTATGAATAGTTAAAAACACTCAATTTTAATTCAAAAATGCCTTTTAATTAAATTTTTTAGATGGTTAAATTATATTTTTAATTGGTCTTAATGTGTAATTAGATTATTTTTTTACTATTTAATTCAATGTTGGTCATTTGATGTAATTTCACATTGAAATTGGACGTCAAAAAGTGTCAATCTTTTGATAGTTTTTATGTCTTAAAAACACACTTTTTGTTCGGATAGTGGGAATTAATATTAAATTAATTTATGCCACTTATGTGTTTAGAATTTGTAAAAATGGATTCCATATTTGGAATCATGAGGTCCAAATTGTTTAAATAAGTAACTTCTATTTTTATACAATATTAATATTTACATTAGTAAAAAATTTATTTACCATGGTTAGAGGTTATATCTGGTAAATAAGGGCAAAAAAATATTATTATAATAATATAAATTACCATTAAATGGTGCCAAATCCTATTGGTTAATACATTTCTACCCATGGTCATCCTTGGGTAGATTTTGGGATCCCCATGGAGCCACATAAGAGTGATAATGACACATTATATTAATTTATTTAAAGTAAAGTCAAAAATGACATAAACTTATGTCTTTTATTAAAACAATTTTTACATGGGGTTACATATTTTATATATTCGACTATAAATATTCATTGGAATGATAAAAATATTTCCTACATCGTGGTATTTTTTTATAATTTTTAGACATCATATAAATATTATTATATATGACATAATAATGATGCAGTGTTTACGTCAGTAATGAATTATTTTAATAAATAAGATTATGAAGATTAAAACGATATCCAAAACCAGTCCAATTAATATTGGATGATTTTATTTAGAACATGAGTCATCATATCTTCGTCATTAATTAGTTTTGAATGTTTATAAACCGAAAATCATTATATAATAAAAAAATATTTTCAAGATTTCCTAAAGAGCCCCTCCTCCCCCTTATAAAAAGACCTCAATTATAACTAATTACTCACACTAATCAAGCCCCTTGTCTCGACCAAAGAATGTTCAATTAATATTTATACATTCCTCTCCTACCCCTTTAATTTTTCCCTTCAGAAAAATGCAATTCAAGTAAAATTTTTGGTTCAAACCAAAGGGAGATACCCGATTTAAAGGTAACGTCTTCTCTTAAGTTCTTTTGTTTTATTTTACTTCTCCAACCACATAAACACTTTTTATTCATTTATTTTAAAACAATGTCAGTATCCTCAATATTATAGGTTGTTATTATGATAAGGAATCGAACTAAACTTAAACCAACCTCAATCTAATGGGTAAATAAGATATTGTTTCTGTGGATGGAAAACTAACGCCTCAAGAAACGATGATTGTTCAATTATCTCCAATCACCTCTCATAGTGGCCATTATGATGGAACTGTATTTATATGAGATATATATTATATTTATACTGTTCATATGCTTTTTTATTTTATATTTATAGAATACCATTATGGTTTCCATAATAGGTAAACACGATAATTTCATTTCAGAAAGTGTGGACTACCTCCCACTCAAAGTGAACTGACTCGTTCATGCCATACGTGGAATGTATAAAGGATTTATACAATTAAATTATATATGATATTATACTGGAATTATAATACTACTATTTATCATTATTTTTTCATTCCATTAAATATTAAATAGAAATGAATGTAGAGTTCATGCGTACATACGGATTACTGTCTCCATTAACGGTGCATTTCATTTCTTATCACTAAATGTTATGTACTATTATATATATACATATATAATAGATATATATGATATCTAAATAATGAATATTATTTTATAGATAATGTAATTTTTACCACATGGACAATTTGTAATTAGAACAACTTCATTTTTTACTCAAGTTCCAAAATTGACAAAATGACCAATAAGAACTCAACTAATTAACTAATTGTTATAGCTAGGTAATAAGTGATATAAAATGAATAATAAAATTTAAAAAGGTTCATAATATTGTACAAAATAACTTATTTTTATTATTAAATAATAACAAGGAACAAATGAATCATGTCAGACACTAGGTAAGGGGTTTCTTATCTCACTTTTAATTCTGTGATATTTCCAATGTTCACCACTTATTGTTGGCATGTGGTGTATTTTGTACTCATTTTGAAATATATTATCATTATTATATTTATATTCATGTTATTATCATATTCATTTGGTGGTTATTAACTTTTTTTCATATTACTTGATTGATTACAACGTGGTAAGGGGTTTCTTATCTCACTTTTAATTCCATGAGATTTTCATTGTTCACCACTTATTTATGCATGTGGTGTATTGTGTAATTCCATTTGTTATATAATATCATGATTATTATTATATTCATGATATTCTGTGATTCATTTGGTGGTTATCATCTTTTGGTCATACGAGTCGATTGATTACAATGTGTTAAGGGGTTTTAATCTCACTTTTTATTCCTGTGAGATTCATGCTATATTTGGCACTATTTCCTTTTGTGTGCTGTATGTACTGCCCATGATTGTAATATTTTTGTAATATACTTAAATTTATGGGTATTTAAATCTAAATTTTATGATCCTTCATTCAGGGGGTGTATGTTTCATAAGTTACCAAATTGGTAAGGGTACCCTTCACCCTCCTCTTTTTAAAAGACATCTTTTTTGTTATGTCTTTTAATTTACATCTTATAATGTTGGGATATGTTATTATATATTCTTATTGCTGAAAATTTTATGTCCAAGTGATCAAATTCCCTTTTTTCTCTCATCAAATATTTTTCTGAATTTAAAAGTGACGACGTTAGCCTATCGAATTTTTGTAAGGGGTCTTTTTAACCCAATTTCAATTCTTTGGGTTAAGCTTCTACTTGGAGATTATGTCCTGATATGAATATGTGTGAATGACCTGTGATTGTTTTACACTAAATATAAAATCATATTGAGTGTATTTATATTTTTCATAGATAAATATATAATTGATTTATCCTTAATCTAATCACACTATCTTTATAGGGTATTTATTCTCAATTTACAGTCCATTGAGACTTCATTGTTGTTATGTGCTAATTCAAATTTATATGGTGTATATACAGTACTTTGGCATATTATATCATGAATACATTTATTCTAAAGATATTATAATGTTTATATTAAATTTTATTCATCAATTATTTCTTTTCAAGCTTCTCTCATTTGGTTAAGAACTTCTTAACTCAAATATCATTTTAATGATTTAATCTTCTAAATATTTCTCATTAATGTAAATGTTTTGAAAATGATTTTAAAGATTTATTTATAAGGACATTAATAATTAAAATTTATAATTCCTTTAAAAGCTCCCAATTGGAATGGGACACTTTGATAAAAAATATCTTTATTAAATGTTTTAAATTGTGTGATAAAGCATTTATTATGTCAATATCTTGAAATGGTATGTTTTGATTGTATTGTGGAAATGTTATCATTCATTTATGCCTTTTTATGTGTTATTAATATTTTATGGCTATTGGGAATTGTTTATGTATATAGGTGGTTCCGTAAAAAACCTAGGGTGGGTGAGCCCGAGATATCTCTCTAATGCATTGGGTATCGTGACGGAGGTAAACAAGAATGTTTCCCCTAAGAGATGTAGGGAATATACTATGATGGGTATTCAAACATAAATCCCTATATAGCTATGATTTCTACAATGTATGTATGTTTTTTATTCCACCTGTTACCTTTATTATTTATGATTTCTATGTGTTATTCATAAATCCTATGATATTATGATGTATGTTATGATTCAAAAGTATGATTTTATTTATTTGTATTTATTGGTGGTTTAATGTTTACATTATTTATTTTAAAAAACATACTAATATTTTTATGCTCATCCCATGTTTTTCAAATTTTTTCCACCGGAATTAAATATGATTAGGGTTAAGAATGGGATCATGGAAAAGTCATGTTGTCTAAAACATGGATCTAGACATGTTTCTTCTTAAGATATTTTATTTTATGAGAAAAATGGATTATAAGTAGTAGTGTCTACATGTAATTTTCAATTTGATATTTAATAGTTATATCCTAATTCTCTAAAAATCTAAACCAGAAATGATCCTCAAGGTGAATTATTCATTTAATTCAAGATTAAGTAATGTTTAAAGTCGGGTCCTTATAATATTCCTAATATGATGGAAATAGGTGATCAAAACACCATGACACTACTTGGTCGGTTGGATCGAGTTATGAATAATAAATTGAATAATATTGAATTCCGTCCTCCTCCATGTAAAGAGACTGTTTCCATATAATCCATCATGTGGAAAATTACTCCCTTGTTTAGTGGATGTTCTAACCCCTCCTAGTGAAACATTGGTTTAATTCAATTGAAAATACATTCCTTATCCTACAGTGTTCATAAGAAATTAATTTCTTGTTGGCAGTCTATCATTTAGATAGAAAAGGTTACCAGTGGTAGAAACTGATCAAGAATATGAAGTCCCAAGAAGAAATTGATTCCATTTATTGGGAGGAATTCAAGAAATGTTTTCAATAAATATTTTCCATGAACCCTCCATATCATGATGGAAATATACTTCCTCATACATAAGTAGAAGGAAATGAATCTATAAGGGTGTATGAAGAAAACTTCACAAGTGTTGGAAGATACACCTCTGAAATTGTCATGAACACTAAAGGTATGGTAGAATACTTCATTAGAGGACAAATTATGAGCCTACAAAAAGTGTAACACCCCAGGTAAATAAAGAATATGACATTTTTATATTTATCCATATTTGTGAATAAAATATTAATATTACTTTAAAGGGGACGCTATGATCGATGGCGTACCCAATACACAACAACGAGTTTCTTGAGAATCTTACATTGCACTCTAATAATAAAATAATATTATTTTAAATTGTAGTTAACGCCTAGCCGTTGTAATGGTGTGAATGAACAGAACTAACTAAAAAATGATTATATATGTTTTTCAAATATGTTTACTTTTTACAATAAATGTTAGAGGATTAAAAATGTGAATGAATTCAATTTTTAAGCGTAAACATTCTAATGTTCTTAAGAAGGTCGATTAACCGCCTTTTGATGGTGAACCACATTTAAATCCACTTTTTGACAATTTTATGTGTTATATTTGACAAAATAAAATTCTTCTTTATAATAGAGACATCAAAATTTACTTTTTGTAAATTTTTGGTATCATTCCGATAAAGTTCATTTTTTAATGAATAGTGAAAATGTTGTATTTTAATTCAAAACCTCTTTTTAATCTAATTTATTTATATGATTAGAATATCTTTTGAATTTTTTTTAATGTAAAATTATAATATATTTCTTCCATTTAATCCAATAGTGGTCATTGGAATTAATTTCACATTGAAGTTGGACTTAAACTAGTGTCAATCTTTTAATAGATATTGTTTAATAAAAACACGCTATTTTTTTGACAGTGGGAATTAATTAGTAAATTAATTAATGAAACTTATATTTTTTGAATTTTGTAAAATAGACATCATTTTTGAGTTCAGAATATTAAATATAGCTTAGGGTGAATTTTTGGTATTTTTCTGAAAAACGTCAATTTTTATGAATAGTGAAACCACTATGTGGTAGTTAAAAAAAATGATATTCCGTTTAAATGAAACTTTGCCACCTCTGTGTTTTTTAATTTCAAAAGTCCAACATACATGGTTGTCATTAGGAAGTAAAATGTGGTTCAATGGGATTAAAATAATATTTTGGTAAATATTAACTTTTCTGTTCTTAATCGCGATTATAGGTAATTAGTGTAATTTAAGGTAAAAATAATGTTTTAATAATGAGAAATGACCTAGACACATGTCCTACCCTCATTGTATGTGTCATGGACGACCACAAAAATCCATGGGTCAACTTGGGGACCCCATGGAGACACTTTGGTTGGAAAATGACATAAATAACTTTTTATTTAATGTTAAAATAAAAATGTCACAAGCATGAGATGTTTCACTAAAACAATTTTTAAATGGGGTTATACAAGTCATATTTTTGACTATAAATATTCATTAGAAAGATACAAATATTTTCTACATCATTAAAGTTTTTATATAATTTTTATACATTAAATAAATTAAATTATTTATGACATCATGATGATGCAGTGATTACCTCAATAATAAAGGATTTAAATAAAATGAAAAGATAATGTTAAAACTATAACATAAACTTGTCAAAAACCTATTGGATGAGTATATTTAGAACCCTTACCACATTATTCTAGAAATAAATCAATGTGGGACCTTTAAAATCTCAAACTCATTTGAAAATAATGTAACATTTTGTAACTTTACAAGAGTGCCCCTCATCTCCTCTTATAAAAGGCCCCCACCTCTACCACCTTACCCACACCTCTCAAGCCTTTGGCTCGGCCAAACCCGGATAATATTTCCTCTCCACATCCCTCTCTTACTCCTAGAAGCCTCACATTGGGAAGAAGTATTCCCAAGTAAGCCTTTGATCTCAAATCAAAATGAGTTACCCGATTTTAAGGTAATGTCTTCACTTGTGTTGTTTTGTTTTACTTTGCTTCTCCAACCCCCTAACCTCATTTTATTAATTTCTTTTGTAACAACTACAGTATCTTAAATGTACTATGATGTTGTTATAGGAATAATTCTAGCTACACTTACACGCACCTACATCAAATGGTTAAAGAACATACTATTTTTGTGGATGGCGAATTTCTGCCTCACGAAACGATGATTGTTCAACACTCATATAACACCATAAAAGGTGGCCATTAAGATGTCACTATATTTATATATGATATATAATATTTTTATGTTTTACTTATGCTTCTGTATTTTTCTTTTGTGGCATACCTTTATGGTTTCCATTGTGGGTAAACACTATAATTTCATTTTAGGAAGTGCAGACTACCCCCCCTCAAAGTGATTTGATTCGTTAATGCCATATGTGAGATGTATAAAGTATGTATTTCAAGATATTATATATGATTTATGTTACATATAAATGATTAATTTACTTCTGGAATTAAAATATACATACCTCTCATTTATTTTTAATTCCATTAATAAGACATAGAAATGAAAGTAGCGTTCATGCGTACGTACGACTTACCGTCTCCATGAATAGTGCATTTCATTTCTTACCTATAAATGATTATGTAATATTATAAATACATGTATATTCTAGATATATATGATATATATGATATCCAAATCATGAATATCATTCTGGATATAATTAACCTTTGACCACACGAACAACATGTAATTGTAAGAAGTCCACTTTCGACTTAAGAATCAAATATCGAAAAAACAAACATTATTAACTTAAATGATTACATAATGTTTATAACATGGAAATAATTGATATAAAAGGAATAATGAACCTAAAAACGGTTCTTAAGAAAGTATAAATTAACTAATGTTTATTATTCAGGACGTTAAAGAACGATCGAGTCAAGTCGGACCCGAGGTAAGGGATCCTACTCCTCTCTTTCTTTTTAAGTACACTCTTTTATGTCATTATTTTAAGCTCATATTTCTTGTGATTGGGATGTTATTTTATATTACTCTTAATGTAATTTTTATGTTCATATGATGAGAGACCCTATTCTCTCTCATCAATCCATTTTGGAAGTTTTGAGTGGCGCTGTTAGGCTGCCGAATGTTCGTAAGAGATCTAACCTCTCTCTTTCTCTTTAAGTACTCACCTTTATGTCACTTCTTTTAAGATCCTATTTGTTTTGATGGGGGAGGTTCTATTATATTCCTCTTTCTTTACATTTTATTTTAATATGATGAGAGACCCTATTTGATCTCATCAATCCATTTTTGGATGTTTTAAGTGGCGCCATCAGGCTGCCGAGTTTTCGTAAGGGATTTTTCATCTCACTTTTATTCCCGTGAGATTTATGCTACATTTACCACAATTTCCTTTTAGTGGTGTATTTACTGACCATTATTTTACTCATTGTGTAATATACATTCATTTATGAGTATTTACATCAATGTTGTATTGTTCTTCTTTCACAGGGTGTATGTTTTGAAAGATAACCATGTCGGTAAAGGAACCCTTCACCCTCCTCTTTTTAAAAGACTTATTTTGTTATGTCTTTTAACTCACATAACATTATTTTGCGATATGTTCTTCTATATCGTTAGTGATTTATCTTTTATGTCCAAGTGATGAGATACCCTTTTTATCTCTCATCAACTGATTTTCTGAATTATGTAGTGACGCCGTTAGGCTGTCAAATTTTTACAAGGGAACTTCTTAACCCAATTTTGATTCTTTGGGATAAGCTTTTACTCCTTGAATATGTCGTTCTATGAATAAGTGAGAATAACCTCTAATTGTTTTACACTTAATATCCATTTATATTCGGTGTATTAGTTTGTCACACATAATTATGTAATTGATTTATCCTTAATCCAAGGATACCGTCTTTGTATGGGACATCGTCTCAATCTCATTTAATTGAGGCATATTTTGTTTTATACACAACCTTATTTTATACCGTGTATAAACCCCTTTGAATTTTACATTTATCTGAAAGGAATATTTTTTATACAAAGTGTTTTACTAAACGACCAAAGGGAATTTTTTGTCGTATGTATGCGGTGACAACGACTTCTCCACCACCGTGACCATTATTTGAGTTTCAGCATCCTCCACAAGCCATGCCTTTTTTTAAAAGAAAAATAAATACCATGTTTTACTTTTCTTTTATTTTGGTATTGAAACTGGTTTTCATAATGTTTTTATATCAATGTGTGGTATTGATATCATGTGATTGAAAAGTGGAAATGTTATGTTTCCGTTATGAATGTTTTATGTGATACGATTATGTTATGGTTCATGGGAATTATTATGAAGATGGGTGCTTCAATGATAAACTAAGGGCTGTTGAGCCCGATATAGCCCCCCAATGCATTGGGTAACTCTAAGGGGTTAAACATTAAGGTTTCTCCGAAGAGATTTAGGGAATATACTGTGATGGGTATTCCAAATGTAACCAAGAGGGTTACTCCCTACGTAAGAATGTTATGAATGCCTCATGATACCTTTATGTATTATGATTTATTCATGATTTTATGAGGTATGTTAAAGTGCTTTTGTTTTAAGGGTAATGTATGATTTCATTCTTATGTATACATGTACTCACGTTTCCTTTCCATGTTTTTATATCCCTTTCTGAGCTTTTTATGCTCATCCCAAGTTTTTGAAATGTTTTTCACAGGTCAAGGGAAGGGTACATGATATGATGATAGTGTCAAGGAAGTGTTAAAAAATAATCCATGTTTTATTTTAAATATGTTTCCATTGATGGGAAAAATGAATACTATCTTTTATGTAACCACTTTGTTTAAATGTGGAATGTAATGCAAGTTTTATGATCTAATTATCTAAAACTCTAAACCTGAAAAGATCCTCAATGTGAAATATTAATATAACTCAAGATTATGTAAGGTTTAAGGCTGGGGCCTTATAGTTGGTATCAGAGGTCAGTTTAGATAACTTTAGAGGTTAGTGTATTCTCTAAGCACAAGTGACATTTCAATAATGGTTAGGATTTCAGAAAGATTCCAAGTTTTAGATAAAGTGAATGTGTAAGTATATCTTAGTGTTTACCTTACTCATTAGTACATGATGGTTTTGTTGATATACTCACACTGAAATTTCTGTTTTTAGTGAATGGATGGATCTAGCAGGCACCAAAGAGACAACAGGTTTGAAGGAAACTATTGTAGTTCTCTGATTAAGATACTAGATAAAATTGGGGATTCAATGAGGAAACTCGTGGTTGTTCTAAACCAACTAGCAAGGAGTCATGATCAACCACTTGAACCTTGGAATGTTCTGTAATGAATCATGTACAAGATGACCAATCGATGTGGAATTTCAGGTAATAATTATAAAGGTAACCATTAGAGTTTATATGATCCTTACTTTTGAGGTAATTATGGGTTATTATATGTTATGATGGAAAATGAAAGGCATGAGATAAACTTGAGGTTAAAATATGTTATGATTGTTTTTGAAGATTTATTCTCATTTTGGGGAATGTTTTAATAATTATATTGGTTTGGAAAAAGGACAACACACAGACCGTGTGACAACCCGTCGCGTCGGACAAAGCTACGGGAATCGAACCCACAACCAAAGTGCGACTGGTATTTATCACGTACCACTGGACTACGTGAAGTCCCTGGTTAGTTTGACTAATTCTTTTTAGTTCGATGATTTTAGTAATCAATAGTATGTTTATTTTGGGTTATCTATGGAAATGATTAACCTATCATCGAGGATATGTGATTAGGTTAATTACTTTTCAATATGAGAATTTAAGAGCAACTGATTTTATTTGGAGATAAAAGTTAATTTGTACCTTGGAAGACTATGTGACTAAATCCTTCAAATATTTGGGTTTCAATCTTAGTTATGTTTACTTTGAAGAATTTTATGAATTTTTTTTTATAAAATGGTCCTCGTTCAACTTTGGGTTTTGTTTGACAAATTTTGGATATTAAGAATAGATTTTCTTGTGGTTAACTTTCTCCTAAACTTTTTTTTATCACTCTCCATCAGAACATGACCCTATGTTTTCTCCTCCATTTCCATGTTTTCCTACATGGAATCCTAGTATGGGTTAACTCAGGTGACCTCTGTACTTATCTATCATTATTTTAAAGTGATTGTTTTCCTGACTCTTGTACCGATGTGGGACATTCAAGGATGTTTCTGAGCCCAATTTTAAAATTGCGAGGATGCAATTCCCAAAAGGGGGGAAGGATGTAACACCCCAAGTAAATAAATAATATGATATTTTTATATTTAACCATATTTTTGAATAAAATATTAATATTACTTTAAAGGGGACACTATTCTCAATGGCGTACCCAATACGCAACAACGAGTTTCTTGGGAATCTTACGTTGCACTCTAATAATAAAATAATATTATTTTAAATGGTAGTTAACCCCTAGTCGTTGTAATGGCAGGAATGAACAGAACTAACTAGAAAATGATTATATATGTTTGTCAAATATTTTTACTTCTTACAATAAATGTTGGAGGATTAAAAATGTGAATTAATTCAATTTTTAAGCGTAAACATTCTAATGTTTTTTAGAAGGTCGATTAACCGCCTTTTGATGGAGAACCTCTAATAAATCCACTTTTTGAAAATTTTATGTGTTATATTTGAAAAAATAAAATTCTTCTTTATAATAGAGACATCAAAATTTACTTTGTGTAAATTTTTGGTATCTTTCCGATAAAGTTCATTTTTTAATGAATAGTGAAAAATGTTGTATTTTAATTCAAAACCTCTTTTTAATCTAATTTATTTATATGATTAGATTATATTTTGAATTTTTTTTAAAGTAAAATTATAATATATTTTTACCATTTAATCCAATAGTTGTCATTGGAATTAATTCCACTTTGAAATTGGACTTAAACTAGTGTCAATGTTTTAATAGATATTGTTTCATAAAAACACACTATTTGTTTTGACAGCTGGAATTAAATATTAAATTAATTAATGAAACTTATATGTTTTGAATTTTGTAAAATAGACATCATTTTTGAGTTCGTAATATCAAATATATCTTAGAGTGATTTTTGGTATTTTTCTGAAAAACTTCAATTTTTGATGAATAGTGAAACCACTAACTGGTAGTTAAAGAAACTGATTTTTTCGTTTGAATGAAGCATTGCCACCTCTATGTTTTGAATTTAAAAAATCCAACATACATGGTTTTCATTAGGAAGTAAAATTTGGTTCAATGGGATTAATATAAATTTTTGGTGAATAGTAACTTTTATGTTCTTAATCGCGATTAGAGATAATTAGTGTAATTTAAGGTAAAAATAATGTTTTAATAATGATAAATGACCGAGACACATGTACTACCCTCATTTTATGTGTCATGGCCGACAAAGAAAATCCATGGGTCAACTTGGGGACCCCATGGAGCTACCTTGGTTGGAAAATGACATAAATAACTTTTTATTTAAAGTTAAAATAAAAATGTCAAAAGCATGAGATGTTTCACTAAAACAATTTTTAAATGGGGTTAAAAAAGTCATATTTTTTACTATATGTATTCATTAGAAAGCTAAAATTATTTTCTACATCATGATATTTTTTTTTAATTTTTAGATATTAAATAAATTAAATTATTTATTGCATCGTGATGATGCAGCGATTACCTCAATAATAATGGATTTAAATAAAATGAAAAGATAATGTTAAAACTATAACTTACACTAGTAAAAAACCTATTGGATGAGTATATTTAGAACCCTTACCACATTTTCCTCAGAATACATCAATGTGGGACCTTTAAAATCCGAAACCCGTTTGAAAAAAAATGTAACATTTTGTAACATTACAAGAGTGCCCCTCCTCTCCTCTTATAAAAGGCCCCCACCTCTACCACCTTACCCACACCTCTCAAGCCTTTGGCTTGGACAACCCCTACTTATTATGCCTCTCCAAATACCTCTATTACTCATAGAAGCCTCCCTTTGGGATGACGTCTTCCCAAGGAAGCCTTTGAGCTCAAATCAAAAAGAGTTACCCGATTTTAAGGTAATGTCTTCACTTGTGTCCTTTTGTTTTATTTTGCTTCTCCAACCCCCTAAACTATTTTTATAAATTTCTTTTGTAAAGAATAAAGTATCTTCAATATACTAGGATGTTGTTATAAGAATAATTAGAGCTACACTTACACACACCTACATCAAATGGTTAAAGAACATACTGTTTCTGTGGATGGCGAATTTCTGCCTCACGAAACGATGATTGTTCAACACTCATATAACACCTTAAAAGGTGGACATTAAGATGTCACTATATTTATATATGATATATAATATGTTTATGTTTTACTTAAGCTTTTGTATTTTTCTTTTTTGGCATACCTTTATGGTTTCCATTGTGGGTAAACATGATAATTTCATTTTAGGAAGTGTGGACTACAACCCCCTCAAAGTGATTTGATTCGTTAATGACATATGTTGGATGTATAAAGGATGTATTTAAAGATATTATATATGATTTATGTTACATATAAATGATTAATATAATCCTGGAATTAAAATATACATACCTCTCATTTAGTTTTAATTCCATTAATATGACATAGAAATGAAAGTAGTGTTCATGCGTACGTACGGCTTACCGTCTCCATGAATGGTGAATTTCATTTCATACCTTTAATTGATTATTTAATATTATAAATAAATGTATCATCTGGATATATATGATATATATGATATCCAAATCCTGAATATCATTCTCGATATATTGAACATTTGACCACAAGAACAACATGCAATTGTAAGAAGTCCACTTTCGACTGAAGAACCGAATATCGACAAAACAAACATTATTAACTTAAATGATTACATAATTTTTATAACATGGAAATAACTGATATAAAATGAATAATGAACTTGAAAAAGGTTCTTTATAAAGTAGAAATTAACTCATGTTTATTATTCAGGACGTTAATGAACGATCGAGTCAAGTCGGACCCGAGGTAAGGGATCCTACTCCTCTCTTTCTTTTTAAGTACACTCTTTTATGTCATTCATTTTAATCTCATATTTCTTGTGATTGGGATGTTATTTTATAATACTATTACTGTAATTTTTATGTTCATATGATGAGAGACCCTATTCTCTCTCATCAATCTATTTTGGATGTTTTGAGTGGCGTCGTTAGGCTGTCGAATTTTCGTAAGAGATCTAACCTCTCTCTTTCTCTTTAAGTAATCTCCTTTATGTCACTTATTTTAAGCTCCTATTTGTTATGATGGGGGATGTTATTTTATATTCCTCATGTTGTAAATTTTATTTTAATATGATGAGAGACCCTATTTGATCTCATCAATCCATTTTTTGAAGTTTTAAGTGGCGTCGTTAGGCTGCCGAGTTTTCGTAAGGGATTTTTCATCTCACTTTTATTCTCGTGCGATTTATGCTACATTTGCCACAATTTCCTTTGAGTGGTGTATTTACTGACCATTATTTTACTCATTGTGTAATATACTTTCATTTATGAGTATTTACATCAATGTTTTATTTTCCTTCTTTCACGGGGTCTATGTTTCGAAAGATACCCATGTCGGTAAGGGAACCTTTAACCCTCCTCTTTTTAAAAGACTTATTTTGTTACATATTTTAATTCACATAACATTATGTTGGGATATGTTCTTCTATATCCTTAGTGATTTTGTAACACCCCAAGCTTCTACGGTACGTTTCCCTTCGAATAATGCGATAGCGTGTGTTGTACGCAACCTCGAGTTCTAACACACACCACAACTAATTAAACTAGCCATTGTAAATAGTAATACCTAATTTTTGAAATCATATATATTTTATATTTCAAAATGGACTTCATTTTTGGATTCGGAATATCGAAATTATCCTAGGGTGAAATTTTGGTACTTTTCGGATAACTTTTATATTTTGATGAATAGTGAAAATTACTAAATTTTAATTAAAAACAACTTTTTAATCAAAATAATTAATAGTGATAAATTATGAATTTGAGTGGTTTTAAAGTATATTTAGAATATATTTTTACCATTTAATATAATGTTGGTCATTGGACATAATTTTACAATTAAACCGAACATAAACAAGTGTCAATCTTTTGGTAGTTATTATCTCTTAAAAACACGCTTTTTGTTTTGACAGCGGGAATTAATTTTAAATTAATTTCTGACACTTCTGTGTTTTGAATTTAGGAAAATGGATTCCATATTTGGAATCAGGATGTTCAAATTGTATAAATAGGTAACTTTTATTTTTAGACATTTTGAATAATTACTGCGGTAAATATTTTATTTACCATGGTTAAAGGGTAAATCCGGTAAATAAGGGTTATAAAATAATATTATAATAATACAAAATTACCCTAAAACGTGTCCTAACCTTATTGGTGGACACATACCCGACCATGGGCATCCTTGGGTCAATTTGGGGACCCCTTGGAGCCACTTGTATGTGGTAGGGACACATTATATTAATAAAGTTAAAATAAAAATAAAAATGGCATAAGATTACATCTTTTAGAAGAACAATTTTTACATAGGGTTATACATGTTGGATTTTCGATTATAAATATTCGTTAGAAAGATAAAAAGATTTCCTATATAATGATATTTTATTTCTAATTTTTAGACATTAAATAAGTTATTTTATTTATGACACAATGATGATGCAGTAATTACTATAATAGTGAAAAATTAAAATAATTGATATTATAAATACCCAAATAAATATAATATGAAACTTTTAATGAATTAAACTAATTTTCTAGGATACTATGATATATTAGGATTGATTTAATTGACATTGTTCGAAGTAATCAATCTGTTATGAGTTTCACAAAAATCAACTATTGAATAGTGTCAAAATTGACATAAAAGAGTTCTTAAAACAAATATTATATTATTAATTGATATTAAATTCCTAAAAATCTAAGGTTCGGCAAAGAGACTTATATTATGATAGTTTAATCATTAATGGACCACTTGGGGGTCGCTTGGATGTATATAGTAAGTTTATTAACCATAATATATAAAAATACAAAGAGACATTGTAAAAGTGAAACTAATTAACTTATAGTTAATACTTAATGATAAGGTTAATATAAGTACCCAAACCTGTCTAAATTCTATTGGATGAGTTGTTTTCGACCTATCACCACCTAATCCTTTGAATAGTCAACTTTGGAGCCTTTAGAAACCGAATATGAATTTATTATAAATTAATATTTCTAGCTTTTCCAAAGGTGCCCCTCACCCCTCTTATAAAAGGGCACTCCTCCTTCTCATTTCTTCACACCTTCAAAGCCTTTTGGTTCGGCCAAACTCTGCCCAAATAATCTCCCAACATCCCTCACTACAACCTAGAGGCCTTAGTTTGATCAGAAAGCCAACCTAAGGAGCCCTTTTGATCAAATCAAAAGGAAGAACCCGAAGAAGAGGTAATGATTTCACCACCCTTTTCTAAGTTCATTTCTTCTTCCACTTCTTCTTCCTTTGTTCTTACCATTCTAAAATAATAACTCCAGTATCTCACATATACTGTGATGTTATTATAAGTATGGTACAACCATATTCAGTATTCTATCCACCCTTTGAATAACATGTCACCATACGTGCGTACGTACGGCTTACCGTCTCCACGTCGTGGTGTAATTATTATTCAATATAATATTATTTGGATGGGTATAATAATGATGTGTAACTCATGTAAATAATAAATATAACATGTTAATGATTCTGTATATATGATATACCATTCATTTATATATTATTTTAATATCAAAAGAATGATATTGTCGCTCGTGCGTACGTACGGACTACCGTCTCCACGAACGCGATGAGATTCATTCTCCATCGTATCCATTCAAGTATAATTATCATTTTATTATTTAAAAATGATGTTTAAGGACTTTATATCATTCTGGATATGAATAAGATACAACAAACATGGCTTATGTAACAAAACATATAAAAGAAAATGAGTAAGTTAACACCCGAAACGATGATAATTCTAAGATATTATTAATAAATCAATGTTAAAAGATCATATATGATATCATATTAATATATATGATTCTTGTATAATTTAATAACAATTATTTCACCATTATACAGGAGGTTAACCTACCCCAACCAAGGAAAAGTACAAGGTAAGGGTTATTTCACAATCTCTTCATTATCCGAGGTTGTATTATACGTAATAATCTACTGGGATCTCTTTATCATCCACATCCATGTTTCTTCGAAATGTATTTCAAAACATTTTTACTATTTACAAGAATATGGGTTAAAGTCATTTATACCCTTGTTTGACTTTTTATAAGAGGTTTATAAAGGAATCTTTCCGTCATTTTCAAAACAAGGTCCTTTTTAACCTTTTCGACAGAATTGAGGTAGGAATGTTTTTTTTAACTTATACGGCGGGTGCGGCTATTTTCCGCCGTTATAAAATCGTCGAAGCTTTCCATACAAGCTTATAAGAATATTTTCAAAGAAAATGTTTTATTTTATATGGATCTTAAATGGTTTCAAAATAAAAGGAGATACTTCTTTAATAAGAATTTTGATTTCATCTATGTCAACATCCTTTGATGGATTTTAAGATTATTTGAAGTTGATTTATTATGATACAAAACTTCTATATTGTATTGAAGGTTTTGTGATATGTTTGACTGTGGATGTGCTATTTTTATACCATTCATAGTTTGTGGTGAAATTATTGACATTTCATATGCAAGTTTTAATACGAATGTTTATGTTATGTTTAAACCTTTTCATATGGGAATGCATTGGACTTAATAAGTGACGGGTGGAGCCCGCTATAGCTCCTCGATGCATCGGTAGGTCTCATGAGACAAAATAGTGTCTTGGCACAAGGCCTTGACAAAATCTTATTTGTAGTCTTGGCACGAGGCCTTGGCTATGTGGTTATGATAGTCTGGCATTATGCATTCCAACATTATGAAAGTGGTTATTTATTTTTGCATGTGATTATTCGATTAGTGGAATATCCATGTGAATAAGTAAATGGAATTATTTCATTTTATTTATGCCATACCATGTTGAAATTTCATGTTTAAAAGGCTTTTGTTTTAGTTATACATTGCCTTAAATGTTTATTCTTATTGATGAAAGTTTCCGCTATATTGTTATCCTTACTGGGCATTTGAGCTCACCCCTTTTCTATGTTTTATTTTTCCCAGGAAGTGAAGATGTAAGTTATGAATGACCTGCAGGGATATTATGAGGGGATTGTAGTGTGGACTGTGGAAACATTATGTTGTTGTAGTAGTTTTTGATTTTATGATGTAATGTAAAACTTATGAATATATCTAGTGTTTCCAAGGCTACTAAACCAATCGGTCTTTCGAGATTTGATCTTTCTTGTGATCATGCCAATGTTATGTAATAATGCACCGACTCTGGGTAGCTGGGGTCGGGGCGTTACAGTTGGTATCAGAGAAAGTTTAGTACAAACCTTGGAAGCTAGATTTAGATAAACTCTGATTAGAGCACGTAGACCTAAGATGAACTTTGAGGATTAGTATAGAAGAACTTCCTAGAATTTTGGTATTGTAGAGATTTTGTGAGTTTTCCAAGCAATACATCCCTGTCTGGATACGAGCAGGTAGAGGCGGCTCTGGCACAGATGTACCTAGGGGTAAAACCCGAAAACACCGCTTTGAGCTAGACTCGAACGGGAACTGGTGCACGACAACGGGCCTTGCTGCACTCTTGGTTACGACACTCCCGGGGGATATGCTTAGGATAACTCTCACTATCTTTACAAATCATTATGAAGGGTTTATGAGTATATACTTCCTCAAAGAAAACATTTTTATGATTATGGATTATATCCATAAATAGTTCAATTTATGTTAAGTGTTTTATAAGTATGGGATTATGTATTTTGATGCATAAACTGATCTAGTTTATGCCATTTTTTTTAGAAATGGCGCCTAGTGGAAGAAATGGAAACCGTATCAATGCACGCACTCCATGTAGGTATTGCCCTCCTGCTCAAGATAATTATAGTGGGGCTGGTGATGCAACTGGTGCTGATCAGCTAATCACCGTACTGGGACAACTTACTTAGGTTATGAATAATAACCTTACCCGTATGGAGCACCCTGATCCGCAGCGTGGAGGATCAATGTTAGATCAATTAATGAGACAACAACCACCAACGTTCAATGGGAGTACAAATCCCTTAGTAGCTGAGCAATGGATATTTTCCCTAGAGAAAATATTTCAGGCTTTGGGGAGTAGTGAAAGGGAAAAAGTTACCATGGCAGTTTACCGCCTCACTGGAGATGCTGATCAATGGTGGTCATTGATTCAAAACATGAAGGAAGATGATGAAGTATCAAACATGGAATGGAGGGAGTTCAAAGATCTGTTTTTAGAAAAATACTTTCCTCGCGACCATCGAGCAGATATGGAAAGGCAATTTCTGAGTCTGAGACAAAAGGAGGATGATAATGTCACAAAGTATGAGGCTAACTTTACAAGGTTAGCGAGGTATGCTGGAGATTATATTCGCAACCCAAGAAGTAAGAATGATCGTTTCTTTGATGGGTTAAAACCATTTCTCCGTCGAGCATTAGTCTCACAATCCTTTTCATCGTACGAAGACATTGTCTCATGTGCTATCAAGACCGAAAAGGAATTCCCTAAGTCTTATGACTTTAAAGCAAAGCAAGAGAAGAAGAGACCTGCTGATCAATCTGGGAATGGAAATAAGGGGAAGAAGGGAAAGGTTGAATATCCATCTTGTGGTAAGTGCGGGAAGAAACACCCTGGTGCTTGCCTGAAGGGAATGGGAGTCTGTTACAAGTGTGGTGAAAAAGGCCACCAAGCTCATGATTGCAAGGGGAAGAAGGAAGCTACCAACGTTCAGTGCTACAATTGCAGGGAGATGGGGCATTATGCAAATGCATGTCCTAAGCGTCAGGAGAACTTACCTCAGAAAAGGCCAAGGGATCAAGGCCAGGCTTATGCTATCACTACTGCTGAGGTAGAAGCTCCGAAAGACGTGGTGGCAGGTAATTTAATGGTTTCCTCAAGTTTAGCAAATGCATTATTTGATTCTGGATCATCGCATTGTTTCATATCTTCCCAGTTTGCTAAGAAAATTAGATATTTCCAATTTGATTTAATAAGGGAGTTGTCAGTTAAAACTCCTAAGGGAAGTATCGTTGCAACAAAGTTTTGCGAATCAGTCCCCATTAGAGCACATAAATTTTCTTTAGCCGCTGATCTCATCGTCATACCTATGATTGAGTTTGATATAATCCTCGGTATGGACTGGCTTTCGGACTATGATGCGAAGATTTATTGTAAGAAGAAAGAGGTTATGATTCTTGATGATAATAATAAGGAACACCTTATTTTTAGAGCAGAATCGTCACCACCTAATTCTTATTTAGACCCACCCCCAGTAGCTCAACTTAATTCAATTATTGGGGAGGAAGAGAATGAAATAACTGTCGGTGAGGAAAGTAATGTTCAAATAGAGGATGTACCTGTTGTGAAAGAATTTGTAGATGTATTTCCGGAAGATTTACCTGGACATCCTCCAGAACGAGAAGTTGAGTTTTCCATTGATTTGATTCCTGGATCAAGGCCTATATCGAAGACCCCTTATAGAATGGCCACTGTAGAGCTAGTCGAACTAAAGAAAAAACTAGAGGAATTGAGTAATAAGGGATTTATTCGCCCTAGTGTTTCTCCATGGGGAGCCCCTGTTATTTTTGTTAAAAAGAAAGATGGATCTATGAGGTTATGTATCGACTACAGGGAGATCAATGCTATAACGATAAAGAACAAGTATCCCCTACCTCGTATTGATGATTTATTTGACCAACTGCATGGAGCTCAATACTTTTCAAAGATTGACCTTCGATCTGGATACCATCAGTTGTGTGTGAAGAAGGAAGACATTCCGAAGACAGCATTTCGAACCAGGTACGGGCATTACGAGTTTACTGTAATGCCGTTTGGATTGACTAATGCACCCTCTGTATTCATGGATCTGATGAATAGAGTTTTCAAGGAGTATCTCGATGAATTTGTGGTGGTATTTATTGATGATATCTTGGTATACTCCAAAACCTACAAAGATCATGAAAATCACTTGCGCATTATCTTGAAGACTCTGAGGAGGCATGAATTATATGGAAAGTTTAGCAAGTGTGAATTCTGGCTTCAGGAGATTTCTTTTCTTGGCCATATTGTCTCTAAAGATGGAATCTCTGTTGATCCTTCTAAGACCAAGGAAATCCAAGAATGGCCAGCACCTACGAGTATAACTGAGGTACGTAGTTTTATTGGTTTGGCAGGTTATTATCGACGTTTCGTCCAGAATTTTGCCCGATTGGCTAACCCATTAACGAAGCTCACACGTAAAGGGGTTAAATTTGTTTGGACAAAAGAGTGTGAAGAATGTTTCGAAGAACTGAAGAGAAGATTAGTCAATGCTCCTATATTGACTCTACCATCGGGGAATGATGGGTTCGTTATTTATAGTGATGCATCGAAGAAAGGACTTGGCTGTGTCCTTATGCAGAATGATAGAGTTATTGCCTATGCATCACGACAGTTGAAAATTCATGAACAAAACTATCCTACTCATGATCTTGAGTTAGCAGCTGTGATCTTTGCTTTGAAGATATGGAGGCACTACCTCTATGGTGAAAAATGTGAGATTTATACTGATCACAAGAGTTTGAAGTATATTTTCTCACAAAAAGAACTCAACATGAGGCAAAGGAGATGGCTTGAATTACTCAAGGATTATGATTGCACGATACACTACCACCCGGGGAAGGCAAACAAAGTAGCAGATGCTTTGAGCAGAAAAGACCATGGAGTTCTGAACATGATGAGAATTGAAAGGGATCCAATTTTCATGGATCTAGTGAAGATGGACATGGGAATAACCAGGGAAGGTGAAACATCAATGCTTTTTCAAATGGTTGCCAAACCATCTTTACTAGAAAGGATTAAGAGTTCTCAGACTGATGATGAAGAATTCCAAAAGAAGATTAAAGCTGTGAATGATGGGAGATTGAGAGACTTTGCGTATGAAGGTGGAATTTTGAAATTCGGGAAAAGACTTTGTGTTCCCAATATACCTGATCTAAAAAGGGAATTGCTGGATGATGCTCATAGTTCCAATTTCTCTATACACCCTGGGAGCACCAAAATGTATAGAGATTTGAAGGAACATTTTTGGTGGGACAACATGAAGAGGGAGATTGCTGATTTTGTGTCAAGATGTATGGTTTGTCAACAAGTGAAAGCTGGAAGGCAACAGCCTGGAGGAGTCATGCAACCTCTTCCCATACCGGAGTGGAAATGGGACAATATTACGATGGACTTTGTCATGGGGCTACCAAAGACTCCTAGAAGGAACGATGCAATATGGGTTATTGTTGATCGTCTTACCAAGTCAGCACATTTTCTTGCTATAAGAGAAGATCTACCCCTGGAACGTCTAGCAAGACTATACATTAATGAAGTTGTGAGACTTCATGGAGTACCCCTATCGATTGTTTCTGATCGTGATCCCCGTTTTACTTCAAGATTTTGGAAAAGTCTTCAGAAATCCCTGGATACTGAACTTCATTTGAGCACTGCTTACCACCCTCAGACAGACGGACAATCAGAACGGACTATTCAGACCTTAGAAGACATGTTGAGATCTTGCTCACTTGATTTTCAGGGTATGTGGGATCAATATTTACCACTAGTAGAATTTTCCTATAACAATAGCTTCCATTCGAGTATTCAGATGGCACCATATGAAGCGTTATACGGAAAGAGATGTCGTACACCAACCTGTTGGGATGACGTTGGTGAAAGAAAACTTGTAGGCCCAGAACTGGTGGAGGAAACGGTGGAAAAGGTGAAGGTAATCCAAAATCACATTAAAGTAGCTCAAAGTAGGCAGAAGAGCTATGCCGATAATCGAAGGAAGGATTTGGAATTTCAAGTCGGTGATCATGTTTTCCTGAAGGTATCTCCGTGGAAGGGAGTCATTCGTTTTGGTAAGAAAGGTAAATTGAGTCCCAGGTACATCGGACCTTTCGAAATTCTAGAACGAATTGGGGCTGTAGCTTACCGATTGGCAATGCCGCCAAGTCTCTCCAAAGTTCACGATGTGTTCCACGTATCTCTGTTGAGGAAATACATGCCTGACCCAACGCATGTACTCACCTATGAGGAATTAGAACTGGAACCCGATCTTTCCTATTGTGAAGAGACCGTCAGGATTCTTGATACAAGAGAACAAGTACTGAGAAACCGGACGACGCGTCTGGTAAAAGTTTTGTGGAGAAATCATAAGATGGAAGAGGCAACGTGGGAACCCGAGGAACTTATGATGAAGAACCATCCGAGTCTTTTTATGCAGTAATACCCTAGAAATTGCGAGGACGCAATTATTTGAAGTAGGGGAGAATGTAACACCCCAAGCTTCTACGGTACGTTTCCCTTCGAATAATGCGATAGCGTGTGTTGTACGCAACCTCGAGTTCTAACACACACCACAACTAATTAAACTAGCCGTTGTAAATAGTAATACCTACTTTTTGAAATCATATATATTTTATATTTCAAAATGGACTTCATTTTTGGATTCGGAATATCGAAATTATCCTAGGGTGAAATTTTGGTACTTTTCGGATAACTTTTATATTTTGATGAATAGTGAAAATTACTAAATTTTAATTAAAAACAACTTTTTAATCAAAATAATTAATAGTGATAAATTATGAATTTGAGTGGTTTTAAAGTATATTTAGAATATATTTTTACCATTTAATATAATGTTGGTCATTGGACATAATTTTACAATTAAACCGAACATAAACAAGTGTCAATCTTTTGGTAGTTATTATCTCTTAAAAACACGCTTTTTGTTTTGACAGCGGGAATTAATTTTAAATTAATTTCTGCCACTTCTGTGTTTTGAATTTAGGAAAATGGATTCCATATTTGGAATCAGGATGTTCAAATTGTATAAATAGGTAACTTTTATTTTTAGACATTTTGAATAATTACTGCGGTAAATATTTTATTTACCATGGTTAAAGGGTAAATCCGGTAAATAAGGGTTAAAAAATAATATTATAATAATACAAAATTACCCTAAAACGTGTCCTAACCTTATTGGTGGACACATACCCGACCATGGGCATCCTTGGGTCAATTTGGGGACCCCTTGGATCCACTTGTATGTGGTAGGGACACATTATATTAATAAAGTTAAAATAAAAATAAAAATGGCATAAGATTACATCTTTTAGAAGAACAATTTTTACATAGGGTTATACATGTTGGATTTTCGATTATAAATATTCATTAGAAATATAAAAAGATTTCCTACATAATGATATTTTATTTATAATTTTTAGACATTAAATAAGTTATTTTATTTATGACACAATGATGATGTAGTAATTACTATAATAGTGAAAAATTAAAATAATTGATATTATAAATACCCAAATAAATATAATATGAAACTTTTAATGAATTAAACTAATTTTCTAGGATAATATGATATATTAGGATTGATTTAATTGACTTTGTTCGAAGTAATCAATCTGTTATGAGTTTCACAAAAATCAACTATTGAATAGTGTCAAAATTGACATAAAAGAGTTCTTAAAACAAATATTATATTATTAATTGATATTAAATTCCTAAAAATCTAAGGTTCGGCCAAGAGACTTATATTATGATAGGTTAATCATTAATGGACCACTTGGGGGTCGCTTGGATGTATATAGTAAGTTTATTAACCATAATATATAAAAATACAAAGAGACATTGTAAAAGTGAAACTAATTAACTTAGAGTTAATACTTAAAGATAAGGTTAATATAAGTACCCAAACCTGTCTAAATTCTATTGGATGAGTTGTTTTCGACCTATCCCCACCTCATACGTTGAATAGTCAACTTTGGAGCCTTTAGAAACCGAATATGAATTTATTATAAATTAATATTTCTAGCTTTTCCAAAGGTGCCCCTCACCCCTCTTATAAAAGGGCACTCCTCCTTCTCATTTCTTCACACCTTCAAAGCCTTTTGGTTCGGCCAAACTCTGCCCAAATAATCTCCCAACATCCCTCACTACAACCTAGAGGCCTTAGTTTGATCAGAAAGCCAACCTAAGGAGCCCATTTGATCAAATCAAAAGGAAGAACCCGAAGAAGAGGTAATGATTTCACCACCCTTTTCTAAGTTCATTTCTTCTTCCACTTCTTCTTCCTTTGTTCTTACCATTCTAAAATAATAACTCCAGTATCTCACATATACTGTGATGTTATTATAAGTATGGTACAACCATATTCAGTATTCTATCCACCCTTTGAATAACATGTCACCATACGTGCGTACGTACGGCTTACCGTCTCCACGTCGTGGTGTAATTGTTATTCAATATAATATTATTTGGATGGGTATAATAATGATGTGTAACTCATGTAAATAATAAATATAACATGTTAATGATTCTGTATATATGATATACCATTCATTTATATATTATTTTAATATCAAAAGAATGATATTGTCGCTCGTGCGTACGTACGGACTACCGTCTCCACGAACGCGATGAGATTCATTCTCCATCGTATCCATTCAAGTATAATTATCATTTTATGATTTAAAAATGATGTTTAAGGACTTGATATCATTCTGGATATGAATAAGATACAACAAACATGGCTTATGTAACAAAACATATAAAAGAAAATGAGTAAGTTAACACCCGAAACGATGATAATTCTAAGATATTATTAATAAATCAATGTTAAAAGATCATATATGATATCATATTAATATATATGATTCTTGTATAATTTAATAACAATTATTTCACCATTATACAGGAGGTTAAACTACCCCAACCAAGGAAAAGTACAAGGTAAGGGTTATTTCACAATCTCTTCATTATCCGAGGTTGTATTATACGTAATAATCTACTGGGATCTCTTTATCATCCACATCCATGTTTCTTCGAAATGTATTTCAAAACATTTTTAATATTTACAAGAATATGGGTTAAAGTCATTTATACCCTTGTTTGACTTTTTATAAGAGGTTTATAAAGGAATCTTTCCGTCGTTTTCAAAACAAGGTCCTTTTTAACCTTTTCGACAGAATTGAGGTAGGAATGTTTTTTAACTTATACGGCGGGTGCGGCTATTTTCCGCCGTTATAAAATCGTCGAAGCTTTCCATACAAGCTTATAAGAATATTTTCAAAGAAAATGTTTTATTTTATATGGATCTTAAATGGTTTCAAAATAAAAGGAGATACTTCTTTAATAAGAATTTTGATTTCATCTATGTCAACATCCTTTGATGGATTTTAAGATTATTTGAAGTTGATTTATTATGATACAAAACTTCTATATTGTATTGAAGGTTTTGTGATATGTTTGACTGTGGATGTGCTATTTTTATACCATTCATAGTTTATGGTGAAATTATTGACATTTCGTATGCAAGTTTTAATACGAATGTTTATGTTATGTTTAAACCTTTTCATATGGGAATGCATTGGACTTAATAAGTGACGGGTGGAGCCCGCTATAGCTCCTCGATGCATCGGTAGGTCTCATGAGACAAACTAGTGTCTTGGCACAAGGCCTTGACAAAATCTTATTTGTAGTCTTGGCACGAGGCCTTGGCTATGTGGTTATGATAGTCTGGCATTATGCATTCCAACATTATGAAAGTGGTTATTTATTTTTGCATGTGATTATTCGATTAGTGGAATATCCATGTGAATAAGTAAATGGCATTATTTCATTTTATTTATGCCATACCATGTTGAAATTTCATGTTTAAAAGGCTTTTGTTTTAGTTATACATTGCCTTAAATGTTTATTCTTATTGATGAAAGTTTCCGCTATATTGTTATCCTTACTGGGCATTTGAGCTCACCCCTTTTCTATGTTTTATTTTTCCCAGGAAGTGAAGATGTAAGTTATGAATGACCTACATGGATATTATGAGGGGATTGTAGTGTGGACTGTGGAAACATTATGTTGTTGTAGTAGTTTTTGATTTTATGATGTAATGTAAAACTTATGAATATATCTAGTGTTTCCAAGGCTACTAAACCAATCGGTCTTTCGAGATTTGATCTTTCTTGTGATCATGCCAATGTTATGTAATAATGCACCGACTCTGGGTAGCTGGGGTCGGGGCGTTATAGATTTAAATTTTGTTTCCAAGTGATGAGATACCCTTTTTATCTCTTATCAACTCATTTTCTGAATTTTGTAGTGATGTCGTTAGGCTGTCAAATTTTTGCAAGGAAACTTTTTAACCCAATTTTGATTATTTAGGATAATCTTGTACTCATTGAATATTCTGTTCTATGAATATGTGAGAATAACCTCTGATTTTTTTGCACTTAATATCCATTTACATTTGGTGTATTAGTTATTCACACAAAATTATGTAATTGATTTATCCTTAACCTAAGGATATCGTCTTTATATGGGACTTCATCTCAATCTCCTTTCATTGAGGCATATTTTGTTTTATACACAACCATATTTTATAGGGTGTATAAACCCCTTTGACTTTTACGTTTATCCAAAATGAATATTTTTTATACAAAGCGTTTTACTAAACGACAAAAGGGAATGTTTTTTTCGTATGTATGCGGCGACAACGACTTATCCACCGCCGTGACCATTATTTGTGTTTCGGATTCCTCTACATGCCATACCTTTTTCTAAAAGGAAAATAAATACCATGTTTTAATTTTCTTTTATTTTGTTATTGAAAATGGTTTTCATAATATTTTTATATCAATGTGTTGTATTGATATCTTATGATTGAAATGTGGATATTTTATGTTAACTTTATGCATGTTTTATGTGATACAATTATGTTATGGTTATTGGGAATTATTATGAAGATGGGTGGTTCCATGATAAACTAAGGGCGGGTGAGCCCGATATAGCTCTCCAATGTATTGGGTAACGCGAAGGGGTTAAACGTTAAGGTTTCTCCGAAGAGATTTAGGGAATATACTGTGATGGGTATTCCAAACGTAACCAAGAGGGTTACACCCTATGTAGGAATTTTATGAATGCCTCAAGTCACCTTTATGTATTATGATTTCTATGATTTATTTATGATTTTATGAGGTATGTTAAAGTGATTATGTTTTATGGGTAAGGTATGATTTCATTCTTACGTATACATGTACTCATGTTTCCTTTCCATATTTTTATATCCCTTATTGAGCTTTTTATGCTCATCCCATGTTTTTGAAATGTTTTTCATAGGTCAAGGGAAGGGTACATGATATTATGATAGTTTCAAGTAAGTGTCATGAAAGAATCCATGTTTTATTTTAAATATGTTTCCGTTGATGGGAAAAATGAATACCATCTTTTATGTAACCACTTTGTTTAAATGTGGAATGTAATGCAAGTTTTATGATCTAATTCTCTAAAACATTAATCCTAAAAAGATCCTCAATGTGTAATCTTGTAATAACTCAAGATTAAGTAAGGTTTAAGGATGGGTCCTTATAGTTGGTATCAGAGGTCGGTTTAGATAACTTTAGAGGTTAGGGTATTCTCTAAGCACAAGTGAAATTACCATAATGGTTAGGATTTCAGAAAGAGTCCTTGTTTTAGATAAAGTAAAGGAGTAAGTATATCTTAGTGTTTACCTTCCTCATTAGTAAATGATGGTTTTGTTGATATACTCACACTGACATTTCTGTTTTTAGTGAATGGATCGATCTAGAAGGCACCAAAGAGACAACAGGTTTGAAGGAAACTGTGGTGGTTCTCTGATTAAGATACTAGATAAAATGGGTGATTCAATGAGGAAACTCATGGTTGTTCTAAACCAACTATCAAGGAGTCATGGCCAACCACTTGAACCTTGGTATGATATGTAATGCATCATGTACTATATGACCAATTGATGTGGATGTTCAGGTAATAATTATAAAGGTAACCATTAGAGTTTATATGATCCATACTTTTGAGGTAATTATGGGTTATTATATCTTATGATGGAAAATGAAAGGCATGTGATAAAATTGAGGTTACAATATGTTATGATCATTTTTTGAATATTTTATCTCTTTTTGGGGAATGTTTTAAGAATTATATTGGTTTGGAAAAAGGACAACACACAGACTGTGTGACAACCCGTCGCGTCGGACAAAGCTGCGGGAATCGAACCCACAACCAAAGTGCGACTGGTATTTATCGTGTACCACTGGACTACGTGAAGTCCCTGGTTAGTTTGACTAATTATTTTTAGTTAGATGATTTTAGGAATCAAGAGTAAGTTTATTTTGGGTTATATATGGAAATGATTAACCTATAATTGAGGATATGTGATTAGGTTAATTACTTTTCAATATGAGAATTTAAGAGCAATTGATGTTATTTGGAGAAAAAAGTTAATTTGTACCTTGGAAGACTATGGGACTAAATATTTCAAATATTTGGGTTTCAATCTTAGTTTGGTTTACTTTGAAGAATTTTATGGACAAGTTGTTTATCAAATGGTCCTCGTTGAACTTTGGGTTTTGTTGGACACATTTTGGAGATTAAGAATAGATTTTCTTTTTATAAAGGGTTATCCTTTTCTGGATTATCTGATCTTGTAATAACCATTTTTGTTTTGGTTTTGGTTAAAGTATAATGACATGGGAAGTATATAGTTATCTTTTTTGTATTAGGTGATTCTCTAGAAGTTGATTATAGTGAACAAGTCTTCCTAAATACTTGTCTTTTGGAGAAAATATGAGTTTTTGTAAGAAATCTAATAAAAGTTGAATGTCCACATGATAAGTTATTATGTTTCCTTATGAATAAATTCCTAAATAAAAATTAACTTAAAAAAATGTTTTCTATTAACTTTTTCTTATTTGGGAATCGAATCCCGTTTAACCCATCACATTTTTGTGATTTTTTTGTGGTTAACTTTCTCCTAAACATGTTTTCTATCACTCTCCATTAGAACATGACCCTATGTTTTCTCCTCCATGTCCATGTTTTAATACATGGAATCCTAGTATGGGTTAACTCAGGTGGCCTCTATACTTCTCTTTCTTTATTTTAAAGTGATTGTTTTACCGACTCTTGTTCCCATGTGGGACTTTCAAGGATGTTTCTGTGCCCAATTTTAAAATTGCGAGGATGCAAGACCCAATAGGGGGAAGGATGTAACACCCCAGGTAAATAAAGAATATGACATTTTTATATTTATCCATATTTTTGAATAAGATATTAATATTACTTTAAAGGGGACGCTATACTCGATGGCGTACCCAATACGCAATAACGAGTTTCTTGGGAATCTTATGTTGCACTCTAATAATAAAATAATATTATTTTAATTGGTAGTTAATGCCTAGCCATTGTAATGGCGGGAATGAAAAGAACTGACTACAAAATTATTATATATGTTTGTCAAATATTTTTAATTTTTACAATAAATGGTAGAGGATTAAAAATTTGAATGAATTCATTTTTAAAGTATAAACATTCTAATGTTCTTTAGAAGGTCGATTAACCGCCTTTTGATGGAGAACCTCTTTTAAATCCACTTTTTGACAATTTTATGTGTTATATATGACAAAATAAAATTCTTCTTTAGAATAGAGACATCAAAATTTACTTTCTGTAAATTTTTGGTATCATTCCGATAAAGTTCATTTTTTTAATGAATAGTGAAAAATGTTGTATTTTAATTCAAAACCTCTTTTTAATCTAATTTAATTATATGATTATATTATATTTTGAATTGTTTTTAAAGTAAAATTATAATATATTTTTACCATTTAATCCAATAGTGGTCATTGGAATTAATTTCACTTTGAAATTGGACTTAAACTAGTGTCAATCTTTTAATAGATATTGTTTCATAAAAACACGCTATTTGTTTTGACAGCGGGAATTAATTATTAAATTAATTAATGCAACTTATATGTTTTTAATTTTTTAAAATAGACATCATTTTTGAGTTCGGAATATCAAATATACCTTAGGGTGATATTTGGTATTTTTCTGAAAAACTTCAATTTTTGAGGAATAGTGAAACCACTAAGTGATAGTTAAAGAAACTGATTTTTCGTTTGAATGAAACTTTTCCACCTCTATGTCTTCAATTTCAAAAATCCAACATACATGGTTATCAATAGGGAGTAAAATGTGGTTCAATGGGATTAAAATAAAGTTTTGGTGAATAGTAACTTTTATGTTCTTAATCGCGATTAGAGCTAATTAGTGTAATTTAAGGTAAAAATAATGTTTTAATAATGAGAAATGACAGAGACACATCTCCTACCCTCCTTCTATGTGTCATGGCCGACCAATACAATCCATGGGTCAACTTGGGGACCACATGGAGCTACTTTTGTTGGAAAATGACATAAATAACTTTTTATTTAAAGTTAAAATAAAAATGTCACAAACATGAGATGTTTCACTAATTTTTTTTTGAAATTTGGTTATAAAAGTCATATTTTTTACTATAAATTTTCATTAGAAAGAAAAAAATATTTCCTACATCATTATATTTTTTTTTATAATTTTTAGAGATTAAATAAATTTAATTATTTATGACATCATGATGATGCAGCGATTACCTCAATGATAAAGGATTCAAATAAAATGAAAAGATAATGTTAAAACTATAACTTACACTTGTCAAAAACCTATTGGATGAGTATATTTATAACCCTTACCACCTTTTACTCAAAATACATCAATTTGGGACCTTTAAAATCTGAAACGCATTCGAAAATAAAGTAACATTTTGTAACATTACAAGAGTGCCCCTCCTCTCCTCTTATAAAAGGCCCCCACCTCTACCACCTAACCCACACCTATCAAGCCTTTTTATTGGAGAAAACCTTCTCATTTTGCCTCTCCATATCCCTATATTACTCCTAGAAGCCTCACATTTGGCAGAAGTCTTCCCAAGGAAGCCTGTGAGCTCAAATCAAAACGAGTTACCCGATTTTAAGGTAATGTCTTCACTTGTGTTCTTTTGTTTTATTTTGCTTCTCCAACCCCCTAAAATCTTTTTATTAATTTCTTTTGTAACAACTCCAGTATCTTCAATATACTAGGATGTTTTTATAAGAATAATTAGAGCTACACTTAGACACACCTACATCAAATGGTTAAAGAACATACTCTTTCTATGGAAGACGAACTTCTGCCACACGAAACGATGATTGTACAACACTCATATAACACCTTAAAAGGTGGCCATTAAGAGGTCACTATATTTATATATGATATATAATATTTTTATGTTTTACTTAAGCTTATTTATTTTTCTTTTTTGGACTACCATTATGGTTTCCATTGTGGGTAAACACGATAATTTCATTTTAGGAATTGCGGACTACCTCCCCCTCAAAGTGATTTGATTCGTTAATGCCATGTGTGGGATGTGTAAAGAATGTATTTAAAGATATTATATATGATTTATGTTAAATATATATGATTAATATATTTATGCAATTAAAATATACATACCTCTCATTTAGTTTTAATTCCATTAATATGACATAGAAATGAAAGTAGCGTTCATGCGTACGTACGGCTTACCGTCTCCATGAACGGTGCATTTCATTTCTTACCTCTAAATGATTATGTAATATTATAAATACATGTATATTCTGGATATATATGATATATATGATATCCAAATCATGAATATCATTCTGGATATAATGAACCTTTGACCACACGAACAACATGTAACTGTAAGAAGCCCACTTTCGACTTAAGAACCAAATATCTAAAAAACAAACATTATTAACATAAATGATTACATAATGTTTATAACATGGAAATAAGTGATATAAAAGGAATAATGAAATTGAAAAAGGTTCTTAAACAAGTAGAAATTAACTCTTGTTTATTATTCAGGATGTTAAAGAATCATCGAGTCAAGTCGGACCCGATGTAAGGGATCCTACTCCTCTCTTTCTTTTTAAGTACACTCTTTTATGTCATTCCTTTTAAGCTCGTCTTTCTTGTGATTGGGATTTTCTTTTATATTACTCTTACTCTAATTTTTATGTTCATATGATGAGAGACCCTATTCTCTCTCATCAATCTATTTTGGATGTTTTGAGTGGCGCCGTTAGGCTGCCGAATTTTCATAAGATATCTAACCTCTCTCTTTCTCTTTAAGTACTCTCCTTTATGTAACTTATTTTAAGCTCCTCTTTGTTATTATAGGGGATGTGCTTTTATATTCCTCTTGCTGTAAATTTTATTTTAATATGATGAGAGACCCTATTTGATCTCATCAATACATTTTTGGAAGTTTTAAGTGGCGCCGTTAGGCTGCCATGTTTTCGTAAGGGATTTTTCATCTCACTTTTATTCCCTTGATATTTATGCTACATTTGTCACAATTTCCTTTGAGTGGTTTATGTACTGACCATTATTTTACACATTGTGTAATATACTTTCATTTATGAGTATTTACATCAATGTTGTATTGTCCTTCTTTCACGGGGTGTATGTTTCGAAAGATACCCATGTCGGTAAGGGAACCTTTCACCCTCCTCTTTTTAAAAGACTTATTTTGTTATGTATTTTAATTCACATAACATTATGTTGGGATATGTTCTTATATATCCTTTGGGATTTAAATTTTATGTCCATGTGATGAGATACCCTTTTTATCTCTCATCAACTCATTTTATGAATTTTTTAGTGACGCTGTTAGGCTGTCAAATTTTTGCAAGGGGACTTCTTAACCCAATTTTGATTCTTTGGGAAAAGCTTGTACTCCTTGAATATGTTGTTCTATGAATATGTGAGAATAACCTCTGATTGTTTTACACTTAATATCCATTTATATTTGGTTTATTAGTTTGTCACACATAATTATGTAATTTATTTATCCTTAATCCAAGGATATCGTCTTTGTATGGGACTTCGTCTCAATCTCCTTTCATTGAGGCATATTTAGTTTTATTCACAACCTTATTTTATTTGGTATATAAACCCCTTTGACTTTTACGTTTATCCTAAATGAATATTTTTTATACAAAGCGTTTTACTAAACGACAAAAGGGAATGTTTTTGTCGTATGTATGCGGCGACAACGACTTTTCCGTCACCGTGACCATTATTTGAGTTTCGGCTTCCTCTACAAGATATACCTTTTTTTAAAAGAAAAATAAATACCATGTTTTAATTTTCTTTTCTTTTGGTATTGAAAATGGTTTTCATAATTTTTTTATATCAATGTGTTGTATTGATATCTTGTGATTGAAAAGTGGAAATGTTATGTTTCCTTTATTCATGTTTTATGTGATACGATTATGTTATGGTTCTTGGGCATTATTATGAAGATGGGTGGTTCCGTGATAAACTAAGGGAAGGTAAGCCCGATATAGCTCTCCAATGCATTGGGTAACGCAAAGGGGTTAAGTGTTAAGGTTTCTCCAAATAGATTTAGGGAATATACTGTGATGGGTATTCCAATCATAACCAAGAGGGATACTCCCAACGTAAGAATGTTATGAATGCCTCATTTTACCTTTATGTCTTGTGATTTCTATGATTTATTCATGATTTTAGGAGGTATGTTAAAGTGATTATGTTTTATGGGTAAAGTATAATTTCATTCTTATGTATACATGTACTCATGTTTCCTTTCAATATTTTTATATCCCTTAATGAGATTTTTATGCTCATCTCATGTTTTTGAAATGTTTTTCATAGGTCAAGGGAAGGGTACATGATATGATGATAGTGTCAAGGAAGTTTCAAGAAAGAATCCATGTTTTATTTTAAATATGTTTCTGTTTATGGGAAAAATGAATACTATCTTTTATGTAACCACTTTGTTTAAATTTGGAATGTAATGCAAGTTTTATGATCTAATTCTCTAAAACTCTAAACCTGAAAAGATCCTTAATGTGTAATCTTGTAATAACTCAAGATTAAGTAAGGTTTAAGGCTGGGGCCTTGTAAAAAGTGTTCTCAATTTTGGACTTCGACAATTATTAGGAGATTTTCGGTTGTGCCCTCAAGGTTGAAATGGAGAATGCATACTCTCAATGGTATCATGGGGCTGGTGACAAAAAGTGTAAAATGGATTCTAATATGGGTGGTTCGGAAAATAAATTCCATGATTGCAAGAGGAAAGAAGATACCACATGTCAAAATTATGCGAATAAGCATCCTAGGAACTATCTAAATGGAACCTAAAATTACATTAAATGTGGAAGAATAGGACATATGGAAAAGAACTGATGGAGGGATATGATGAATCCAACTGATGTGGAAGAAGAAAGAAAGGTTCATATCAACACTCATAATGCAGTTCAGTGTCTCAAATACAAGGACCATGGGAATTATACGAACAGTTTCCCTAATCCAAGGGGTGTCCGAGGCCATCAAAAACAACCTCCAAGAATATAGGGATGGGCTTATTCTATCACTACTACTGAGGTGTATCCATAAAATTATAATGTGATAGGTATATGAGTTATGCATTCCAGAATAGAGAATGTACTATTTGATTTTGGTTATACTCATTATTTCATATCATGCTCATTTAGTATTACAATTCAAGCACCACCTCAAAATTTGAAGATTTAGTTATCTATGAGAACATCAAATGGGTAAATTATTGAATACAAAGTATATAAATCCTCACCAGTTAATGTTTGTGGACCGAACCTCGAAAAAAATACTATAGCAATTCCTTTAGTGTAGTTCAATGTTATCATTGGCATGGATTGACTATCATTATACAAATACAACATCAACTATCAAAAAAGGGAGATCATTATTAACATAACGAAGCATCCTCCAATTCCTTAAATATGTAAGCAGTAAGATTAATAACCTTTAAAATCATTGTCCCAAGTTTGTATATTACTTCGTTTTGAGAAAACATGTCTATCTCAAATTATTGAGATAAAAAATAGAATCAGACTCTAAGACAAGCCCATTGTAAGGGACTACACTACCATATATCCCAAAAAATGCATGTTCTTACTCCTGATCAAGAGTTTCATATCTCAATTTATCTTATTTTTGGTTCTCAACCTATATCAAATACACCTTAGAGAATGGACACTGTAGAGGTGGAAGAACTGAGGAAGCAGTTATAGGAGAATCTAGAAAAGGGGTTTACACACCCAAGTGCATCACCATGGGGAGCATCAGTAATCTTTGTCAACCATAAGGTTGGTTCAAGGAGCCTCTAAATTAATAATCATGAGCTCAATAAAATAATTATAAAGAAAAATAATCCCATATCGTAGATAGAAGACTTTTTCGATCATCTTTGTGGGTCTAGTTATTTCATTAAGGAGGACCTTCGTTTGGGATATCACCAATTAATGGTGATAAATGAAGATATTCCCAAGAGTTCCATTCAAATGATGAATGGAAACTAGGAGTTCATAATTATTCCCTTTGGAATCACTAATTATCTAAAAATTTTCATGGATTAAATGAATAAATTATTTATAGATTAGTATGACAAATTTTTGGTAGTCTTTAACGATGATATTCAGATATACTCAAAGAGTAAGGAGGAACATGAGTATCATTTGAATACATTTCTGATGAAATTTAGAAGGGAGAGACTTTATGAAAAGTACAGTAAATGTGAGTTATGGATGGAGTAAGTATCATTCTTGAGGAATTTTATCACTAGAAAAGGAATATATGTGGACCCTTACAAGAAAAAGACAATTGAAGAGTTGCCTAGGCCAACAACTATAATGGAGATCCGCATCATTCTTATTATCACTAGGTAATATCGATGATTTGGGAAAAATTCTCATGATTGTAAAACCCAATGATCTAGATGAAATAAAAGGGAGTGAAGTTCATCTACACTCAAGAATGCAAGGAAATCATTAATGAGCTAAAAAGGAGGCCTATCACTGCACCATTACTCACACTCCTGATAAGTGGAGAACTCTCTGTGGGGTATAGTGATTCTTCAAAGAAGGTATTAGGTTTTTTGATGATGAAAAATGACAAAGTGATAGCCAACACCTCATGGTATCTAAAAATACATGATCAAAACTATCCCACGCATGATATGGAGTTGGTGGTTGTGATCTTTGTATCAAATATTCGGATGAATTATCTCTATGGGGTGAAGTCTAGGATATATATTTATTACAAGATTTTCAAATATATATTCACATAAAAGTAGATTAATATGTTCTAGTGATGATATTTTGATCTCATCAAGTATTACGACTTCTCAATCCACAACCATCCTGGTAAGGAAAATATGTCGATGGATGATCTATGTAGAAATGATCCTACATATTTTTCAATGATGATAGTTGATAAGGATCCAATATTATTTATATTTGAAGAGGATAAACATGGGAATAATTAATGGAGGAAAATCATCAAACATTTCCCAAATGGTTGGTTGACCATCCCCTGTGGAGATAATAAAATATTCTCAATGAAATGAAGTGGAAAGTATGAAAATGGTGGAATCTATTAAAAAAATGGGAAATTCACTGAGTTCATGTTTGACGAGGAAGGAGTTGTAAGATTTAGGTCTCTATTTTGTTTACCATATAATCCAGATTTAATGAAGGAGCTTTTTAATGACACAGATAGATTATCCATCTCTATTCACCCATGGATCAAAAGATGTATTGAGATATCTGAGAGAACTTTTGTTGGGAAAATATGTATAAAGAGATTGTTGAATATACATCAAGGTTTCTTGTGTGTCAACAAGTGAAGGATGAATGAAAAAAACCTAATGGGATGATGAAACCACTATCCACAACAACATGGAAGTCGGAGAAAATTAAAATGGATTTCTTCACTTGACATCAAAGGAAATATAGAGGAAGCAATGCAATATGCATCATTATGGATCATCTTATAAAGACAGTTCACTATATCAAAATTTTATAGAAATAAAATTTGACAAACATTCTTGGATATTTTTCAAAGTGGTTGTAAGGTTGCATGGATTATAACTATATATTATATATGATAGATATCGAAGATTCACCTCGATGTTCTGGAAGAGTCTCCAACATGCTCTATGAACTGAGCTGAACTTCAGTATGAATTATCAACTTAAAATTGAAGGCCAATATGAGCGAACTATTCAGAAACTAGAAGATATGTTGATATTATGTTCAATGTAATTCAATGGAGTAAGGGACTAATATCTTTTATTATTCTAATTCCCTTACAATAATAAACTCCACTACTTAATTTGAATGGAACCATATGAATCCCTTTATGGGAAAAGGTATAGAACACCAACATGTGGGGATGTAGTTAGTGAGTGTATGCTTCTAGAACCAGAAATGGTCGATGAAATGGGGGAGAAGATGAAAAAAATTCAACCACACATCAAGGTGACCCAAATTTGAAACAATATCTATGAAAATCGTCATCAATGGGACCTTTAGCTTAAATTAAAATACATGGTATTCCTCCACATATCTCTATTGAAGAATTTCATGAGATTTTGGAATAAATGAAAGCTAATCCCTAGGTATATCATCCCCTTCGAGATTCATGATTGGGTTAGAGAAGTGGCCAATCTACTAGAACATCCACCTACCGTGTCTAAAGTAAATGATGTATTCCATGTATCCCTATTAAGGATGTACATACCAGATCCTCAAAATTTACTCCCTTTAGAGGTGGTACGGTTGGAGAATGTTCTTTCTTATGAGGAGCATCTAGTGAAAATATTAGATTGTTGAAATAATGTATAATGCAACTATACTACTCACCTAGAGAAAGTACTATAGAAAATTCATAAGTAAGAAGTGGAAATTGGGAACTAATGGAATAAATGAAGGAAATGTACCCAAACTTTTTTTCAGCTTAGAATGTAAAAACAATTCGTGTGTATAATTTCTTAAGGGATAATAATGTAACGACCCAATATTTTATCCATAAAATTAAACTATTAAAATTATTTCTTATTGTATAATCATGTAACATTACTTGTATAACACAATAAAAACCTTATAAATAAATAATGAGAGAAATAAAAGGTATCTCTTGATGTTAATGAACATATATAAATGAAATAGTAACTTGGCCTTTGGAATAGTAATATGACCCACATGAATAAATAAAAGGCCAATGTAATAGTAACCTCACAAATTAATGAATAAATAAAATTTATACATCTTATGAGTGACAATATAGTAAAATTATTTCATTGTATAAGTAAATAAATATTTCAATAATTATTTATGAAGTGTTGGAATTTTTGTAGGTCATGTATATTTAATTAAATTTTTTTGATTAATTTTATAAATTAAAAGTAAATTTATTTTCATAAAATTGATACATAAATTATTATTTTTACTTCTTATGATATTAATATAATTTTATGACACCAAGATTAATTTTTCAATGTGTTATAAAAGAAGTATTATTTTTAAAAATTATATTTTTATGTGAAATAATATTTTAATTAAAAATTATATTTATCATATTTTGGAAATTATTTATGAAAAATTAATTCATTTTAGGATTATACACATTAAAAATGGTTAGGGTGAATTTTTGAGATTTTTCTAAAATACATGAATTTTTTATGAATAATGATATATGATAATTTACCGTTTATGTACATTATGAGTTAAATAAACTATTCCTAACATCATGGATGATTTAATCTCCCTTGGTTCAAACACACATTCTCTATTTACTATTTCATTAGATGAATCAATACTATTCATAGTCTTTAGAAAACATATTAAACTAATTATTAAAATAATGGGAAACCCCTCCACTCCTCCACTATAACTCCCCCCTCTCTTCACTCATATCCAACCCTTTTCCCTACCTAAATTATAGTAAAATATCCTCCAAATCTCCGACCCATGTCTAGAAGACCGTGGACTCTTAAAAATACTAGACCTCTCCACTAAAGAGGCTCTCAAGGATCATATATTCAACTGGTAAATTCATCATTTCATTTTTTTTATTTTCTTTCAAGTTCCTTTCTTTCCATTCCTTTCCTCATATCATTTCATTAAAATGTTTTGAATACTCCAGTAATGTAAATTTACTAAAAAAATTTTATGGTAATGGAATAATTCATCATCATATCTTCTTTCCCCTCCTTTTATACTAGAAATGAAAACACTGTCCAAGATATGTTAACTTATCACAGTCAAGGACAATGGGTTTTCAATTTCTTTTACCATATTAAATTATGCTCATGAAACAATTTTTATGGTTGAAATGGACTATAATATATTTATTACTTCTTATGTGAGGTTCTGAAATATTTTGTACGCCTGATATTAATTTCTAAATATAAATCTTCACTTCGTGATTAAAAATAACAAATTAACCAATATGGTTATCATTGCTATTTAATATAATGAGTCATCTTCAATTCAAGTAAGAAAAAGAATTTTATAACCTTTTAATCTTATAGATGACCAATAATAACATATAAAATTTTGGGCAACCATTCTCATCTTACATGTTTATTTTTATAGGTATATAAGTAAACCAATCATGAATACCATGGAAATAAATTCTCTTAAGCATTGAAATTGAACCACATAACCTATCAAACCAGTTCTGAATAAACATAATACAATTATAATTAATCAAATAAATGTATAAGAGGTTTTTAAAATATTAATTAATTAATATAATTTTTTTATCAAGGACATTAAGATCATGTGAAGGTCATATTCCAACATAAGTTATGGGATTCTACCGAAACATCCATTATTTATTCATGATTCTATGCCATTCTTTTTACCCGAATGAAGATATATTTTACTTTTATGTACATATTATAATTTTTTTACATGGTCCAAACACATGTATCAAGGTCAATCCATCATTCTGTTTTGGGGATATACTTGTTTTTAAGTGGTTCCCTCCTCAATACTTCTTGATAAGGAAACCCATTTAAGGGAACTTCCTGAATTCTTACCCATTTCATGTACACTATATAATATATTTTTAAGCCACTATTATTTCTATAAAACAACTATTTTATTTATTAAAACCTTCTTTTATCACTTCTGGTTTTATATAAAATATTACTCCCTTTTATGTTTTAAATGACCATTGAAATTTTCCTTTAACCGTACAAAAATGTTTTAATTCTAAATATTAATAAGAAGTATTTTTTACATGTTAATCATTCATGTTAACAAAACCTTTCTTAATATTTTCAAATAATATCATATTATTTTACCTTTATGATCTAATTACTTTCCTCTATGTAAATATTTACTATACTCTCATTTGTTATGCATTATTACATTATAATGATACCCAATTATTACTATGGGTGGCCCTTATGTTTATGTATGATTGATTATGTATGATTATATCTGTTGAATGAATATTCATGAACATGTTATGATTAGTGAACCCAGATATAAATCTAATTCATTGGGTGAATTTGAGTCTCATGAGACGTTAAGTGAAGAAGTCTTAGCGGTTTTCCTTGAATCATTCTACCATGTGCAATAGTCCTTGGTGGTAAACCTTGACTTTTAATCCTCTGTATGAAATGTGCCTTGAATCATGCTAAATTCATGTTTTCTGTTGCTACCACATTACCCTGACTCCACTATTATATGATTCCATGTTTATATGTTGTAATTCCATATGTTATATTCCATTTTATTTTATTATGTCATGCCTTCTAAGCCATGTGCTAAAGATTAATTCTTATTCTTATTTCTTTAATGGTATTTTTAGCTCACCCATCATTTCATGTTATCCATAGGTTATCCTGTGAAGATATATGAGGATAATATAAATTATGATATCTTATGAATATTAAATAATTCTGTGTTTCTTTCAGTCCCATGTTTTCAGTGCTATGTACCTAGGCTTCGTGGTCACTAGACATTACGATCCTTGGCATGTACTATGATGCATTATTATGATTAAAATGATGTAATTATATGTGTAAATGTATATATTTGATAAAGTACACATAACCCTAAAGTAATTATGAGTGTATAGAAATTTTAGAATCTCTTCATATATGGCTATCCAGTCATTCGCTTCATTGTATCCTCGGTCAGAATATAAAAATAAGGGTTATTTGATGAAAAACACTCATGAATTGTCCTTGAAATGAGAAGAATGTAAAACTGATACTCCATAATAAATTTATTAAGAGTTAGAGACTATAAAGAAAACACCTGGATTAAATTGACAGAAACTCAAAGAAATACATTTTAAAATTTATAATTCATTTATAGGATACTCATTATAATACATAAAAAAACAATGTACTAGGTCAAGAAAATTTAAAATTCAACAAAAACAATAGAACAATTAAAAACAATCCAAAATAATGTATAAATATAATACCACCTCAAACATCCACACTAGGATACCAAATGTCAGGGAAATAAAATTGATTTCACAAACCAACATTAAAATATTCACCCTCATTATTTTGAAAAAATTTATACCCCACATCAATGACATTTGAAACTACCCAATCATAAAAATTATATCTCATTGATAAATTAAATTATAAAAATGATCAAAAAATTTCATAAGACCTATCAACTAACCAAAAATATACCACGATTTCCATCAATTAAAAACCCATGAAATTCATTAATTAAATACTCACACAACCAATGAACATTTACTAAAGATGAATTTTTTTTACCCAAGAATATTAAGAAATGAAAAATGGTTCTAAAAATGGACATAAATACCATGCATAAAAAATTCATATCCAAAAACATTTATGAACCTAGTAACGCTGCATAAAAATCCATAAACAATACCCATCAAATAGAAGAGAGGCTCGAACTAATAAATGTGGGAAACCGACAAAAATTTCAAACCCTCTCCTCTACACATGGTTTAAAGTAATAGTTTCTCATACCATGTGCTAACTATGAGAGTTTAACTAGATGTCTTCTATAATGTTCCATCGGGATTTCACAAACTCTAACATTCCATGTAACAAAATTATGATCCCCACAAAGGCCTTCTAATTTAACATTCAAATGATGAATTTTTCCGGAAAAGTCCTAAAATTTACTTATAACACCAAGTAACATCACATCACACGAAAATATCATAAAAAATTTCCACAAAAAATATAATATTTAATATATGACTATATACAACCCATGAAAACTTGATATCCATCATATGGAAGAGTGGGTCAAGAACATCCATGAACCTGCCACCGGATTCAAGACGGGCCAAATAGTTTTTTTAATTCCTATTTCTATATTTTAGAGATTATTATAAATACAAATGTAAAAAATATATATTATATTAATATCATGGTTTACATTCTATATTTATGTAAATCATGATCTATCTAATATTATTGAGCATGATAAGTCAAAACATTTATGAAAAACAAATATGACATTATCTGAAAGGGATCATTAAGATGGAATTATTAATAAATTGGTAATTAAATGTAATAATAAGATCATATATGGAATTATAAATAATAATTTTGTTCTATGTTAGATTTGTGATAAAATTTTATTTATTATAAAAGAGTTTTTAACCTGTATGATGAAATCCAAGACATAAGGAAAGGGTTTTCTCATCTGACATTTATTTTTATGAGATATATGCCATATTCACCACTCACTTCTTAAGTGCGGGGTATATATTACAACCTGAAATATTATATAATGAATTTAATTTATATAATTATATTAAAAGTTTCAATTAATTTCATTCAATCATGGAGATCGTGATTCAAATGTTACTCAATTAGCAAGGGGCTTTCTAGTCTCACTTTTATTTCTTCGAGACTTATGCCTTATTCGCCACATGTTTCTTTTCTGTGATTTATATACATCCCATGAATGTAATATATTATTATTCTCCTTAAATTTATGGGTATTTACATAACAATTTTATTTTCACTCTTTAATAGGGTTGATGGTTCAAAATTTACGAAATTGCTAATGAATGTTTTACTCAATTTTCATACCTTGAAGAACATGTTTTGTTATTCACCTAAATTTTTTTACGAGGTGTATATACTGTTCTCTAGAAAGTGGAATAATGAATATAAATATTTTCATGATATTTTATGCTTTATGAAATGTTATTATCTCACAGGGATTGTGATTAAATGTTTCCAAAGTGGAAAGAGTGTATTACTACAATCTCATCGTTTATCAAGATTGTTTACAATTATGGTTTCACTAATGAAATATTATGTCCCATATATCAATAAATCCCCCAAATATTCATATAATATGTTTATCCATGATATATTCATGACTTTTTAGCATTTCCAAACTATTTTGTGATTAATAACATTAATAATTTTATTTGGAAAATCAGACTTTATTTCTCGCTTTTGTTGAAAATCTATTTTATTGAAAAAACATGTTTTCAAAAAATGATTTCAAATTTTTTTAATTATATTTGAGTATAATTTTTAGGGAATAGATTTTTAAAATTTTTTATTTTTTAAAATGTGTTTAAAATGATTTTCAAATACTCCATTATATACATTTTAAAGGGTATTTATATGGAATAGGACTTCAAAAATTTCAACCAATTCCTTATAAGTCTTCAATGTTTGATGAAATTTATGATAACAGTCACCTCCCAAAGGAATCAATGATTTTCAAATTATTTAAATGTGAAATGTATGGGATTTATGAATATCAATGTCTTAAATGAAATATCATGAATGAAATATGAATGGGTTTAAGAGTAATGGTCTGTGTACTAATGATGAAGAGACCTAAAGTGAAATATGAATGGTATATTATTTTCTAACATTATTTATTAGATGATTGAATAAATTGAGTAGAACTTTTTTATATTTCATTTTTTTTGAAAACATTAATAAGGAATAAGATATTAAAAATTATTTAATGGATTAATTAATCAGTGAAATGATATAAGTATTAATTTGAATTCATGGATAATATTATATGAATAATGAAGTATATCAGGATTTTTTTTTAATTCATTATTTTTGGGTTTTCAAGAATTTATAAAATGATACTAATGACCTATAAAATTGATTTAATTGAAAGGTTACATTAAGGTAAGGTAACCATTAACATGTTCATGAGGATGAAAAAATGATATTAAATATTGATTAATATATTATGATATGGATAAAGTAAACTGGATAATATTTATAACCTCAGAAATAATGAATGATTTGTTGATGTAGTTATTTATGATATTTTTAATGAAGTTTATAAAATATTTAGATTTAAGGAATACATCTAATAATCATTGTAATAAATAATGATGCATGTTTTCAAAGAAGATTTATGGTAATTCTATTTATTACCATGTATCATGGGAATACATGATGAAATTATACAAATGTTTGGAAATGTACCAACCCAGAGAAAATTTATGACATATGGTGGATCAATGTCAAGAAGATTTGGATAAATTTTGTTTTCTTCTCTCTAATGTTTCATATTTTCATATTTCAGAATGGTTATAAGGTTGACCATTTATGTAACACCCCAAGCTTCCATGGTACGTTTCCCATCGAATAATGTAGTAGATCGCACTGTACGCAACATAGAGTTTTAACACAACACGACCAATCAAACCAGCCATTATGAATAGTAATACTCAGTTTTTGCAATTTGATAAATTTTATTTTTCAAAATGGACCTCATTTTTGGATTCGGAATATCAACATTAGCATAGGGTAAATTTTTTGTATTTTTCTACACACTATCAATTTTTGATGAATAGTGAAAAACACGACGTTAATGTTTAACCATATAATATAATAATACAAAGAGACATGGAAAAAGTCAAAATATTTAACTAGGAGCTAAATCTAAAAGATAAGGTAAATATAGTGACCTAAACCTATCTAAAAGATATTGTTTTAGAGGTTTTTGATCCATCCTCACCTTATCCTCGAATGAAATAATATTTCAAGGAAACTAAAAATAATATTTAAAGGAACTGAAAATGATCTTATTACAAAATAATATTACAAGATTTTTCTAAAGTGACCCTCACCTCTCTTATAAAAGGGTGTGTCACCTTCACTAAATTACACACCTCCAAAGCCATTTTTCTCAACCAACCCCGGCCCAAATATCTTCCCATAATCCCTCACATCAACCTAGAGGCCTTACTTTGATCATAAATCCTTCCTAAGGATCCCTTTTGATTAACTCAAAAGGAAACACCCAGAGAAGAGGTAATAATTTCACCACCCTCTTTCATGTTTTTTTCTTATTCCACTTTTTATTTCTTTGTTGTTTCCATACCAAAATAATAAATCAAGTACCTTTTACGTACTATAATGTTATTATAAAAATGGTACAACCATTTTCGTTATTCAATCTATCCTATAAATGATAAAGTCACCATAGATGCGTACGTATGACTTACCGTCTCCACTTTGTGGTGTAGTTTGTTATTCAAACACTCTGTTATTTCTATAGGTATAATAAAGAGTATAACTGATGTAAATAATAAATGTAACATGTTATTTATTCTTTATATATGATATACTATCCAATAACATACAATTTCATCATCAATATAATGATATTTTCGCTCATACATATGTACATATTACCGTTTCCACTAACGCGATGAGACTCATTCCCCATCGTAATCATTCAAGAATAATTATTATTTTATTATTTTTTTAAAAACATAATATCATTCTAGATATGAATCAAATAAATCCTATTCATAACAAACATGGCTTACGTAACCAAGCATATAAAGGAAAACTAAACAGTTATCACCCGAAATGATGATACTATTAAAATATTATTAACAAAGTAATATTGAAGATCATATATAATATCATATTTATGTATATGATTCTTGAATAATTTAATAATATTAATTTAACTATTACACTGGAGGTTAACGTACCCTCGACCAAGTAAAATTACAAAGTAATGTTTAATTCTACAATCTCTTTTCTTATCCTAGTTTGTTAATACGTAAGTATCTTCTGGGACCTCTTTATCATCTACATCCTTCATTTCGTAAAAATGTAACTCAAAACATTTTTAATATTTACTAAAAAATGGGTTAATAATATTTATACCCTTATTAGACCATATATGTTTCGAAAAGAATCATTCCATCGTTTTCCAAAAAAGTTACATTATGACCTTTTCGACAAAATTAATGTAAGAATGTCTTTTTTTAACTTATACGGTGGGTGCGGCTATTGTCTGCCATTATAACTTGTCGAAGCTTCACATACAAGCTTATAATAATATTTTAAAAATAAATGTTTTCTTTAATAAATTTTAATGGTTTCAAGTAGAATGATTTTTTTCTTTCAAATAGTTTTCATTTCATCTATGTCAACACCCTTTGATGGATTTTAAACTTGGTTGACGTTGAATTATTATGATACAAAACTTACATATTATATTGTTGTTTTTGTGATATTTTTTACTTTGGATTGGTTAATTTTTTTTCCATTCATGAATTATGGATAATGTGTTGACATTTCGAATACTAGTTTTAATACAAATGTTTATGTTATATTTAAACCTTTATATATGAGGAATTCATTGGACTTAGTATGTGACGGGTAGAGCCTGCTATAGCTCCTCAATGCATCAGTAGGTCTCATGAGACAAACAAGTGTCCTGGCACAAGGCCTTGACCAAATTTTATTTATAGTCATGGAACGAGGTCTTGACTATGTGGTTATGAGGTCTTGTATTATTCATTCCATAATTATGAAATTGGCAATTGATATTACATGTGATTATTCGACTAGTAGAATATCCATGTGAATAAGTAAATGGAATTACTTGATTTATATTTTCCATATTATACAGATGTTTAAGTTCAAAAGGCTTATGTTTTAGTGTTATACATTTCCTTAAATGTTTATTCTTATTTATGAATATTTCTTCTATATTGTTATCCTTAATAATAATATAAGATCACCCTTTTCAATGTTTTATTTTTCCCAGGATGGGAAGAAGTATTTTATGGTTGACCTATAGGGATAGTCTATGGGAAATAAATGTGGTCAATGGAAAAAATGTTGTTGTTATTTTTTATTTTATAAAGTAATGTAAAACTTATGAATGTATCTAGTACTTCCAAGGCAATTAAACTGATCGGTCTTTTGGGATTTGATCCCTTGTGATCATGACAATGTTATGTAATAATTCACCAACTCTGCGTAACTGGGGTCGAGGAATTATAGTTTGTTCCATAGGAAGTTTAGTACAAACCTTTCAAGATAGATTTTGAAAAATTCTGATTAGGGAACATTAAACTATGATATACATTGAGGAGTTTTATATAAGAACATCCTAAAATTTTGGTCATATAGAGATTTTGTGAGTTTTCCAACAAATACATCCTTGTTAGGATATGAGAAGGTATAGGTGGATCTAGTACAGGAACGAAAACTCCGAAAAGGAGTTTCGAGCTTGACCCAGGGTATCCTGGTACACAACAACGAGCCTTACTGCTCTCTTGGTTATGACACTCCCTTGGGATATGCTTAGTATAATTCACATTTTCTTTACAAACCATTATGAATGATTTATAACCAAATACCTCCTCAGAGAAAACATTTTTATGACTATAGATTATATCCATAAATTGTTCAATTTATGTTAAATGTTTTACTAGTTTAAAATTATGTATTGTGATATATCAACTAATCTAGTGTATGCCATTTTTTAGAAATGGTGCCTCGTGGAAAGAATGGAAACTGTATCAACAAGTATAATCCATGTAGGGATTTCCCTCATACAAAGGATAATTCTAGTGGAGATGGTGATGAAACTGGTTTTGATCAGCTTATCACCATACTAGGACAACTCACTCAAGTTATGAATAATAACATTACCCATATGGAGAAATCGGATCCACAACACAGAGGGTCAATGTTAGTCCAATTCATGAGGAAAGAACCACCAACATTCAATAGGAGTACAAATCCATTTTTAGCTGAGCAATGGATATGTTTTTTAGAGAAAATATTTCATTCTTTGGGGAGTAACGAAAGAGAAAAAAATTTTGTGGAAGTTTATCACCTCACGGGAGATGAAGATCAATGGTGGTCATTTATTCAAAACACAAAGGAAGATGAAGAAGTATGAAATATGAAATGGAGGGAGTTTAAAGAGATCTTCTTAGAAAAATAATTTCATTATGACCATAAAGAATATATGGAAATACAATTTCTGAGTTTAAGGAAAAAGAAGTATGAGAATGTCACAATGTATGAGGCTAACTTTACAAGGTTATCATGGAATAAAACAGATTATATACATAACCCAAGGAGTAAGATTGATCTATTCATTGATGGGTTAAAACCATTTCTCCATCAATCATTAGTCTCAGTGTCCTTCTCATCATACGAAGATATTGTCTCATGTGCCATTAAGATAGAAAAATAATTCTCTATGTCTTATGACTTTAATGAAAAGAAATTAATGAAGAGATGTGCAGAACACTTTTGAAATGGAAATAAGGGGAAGAAGAGAAAAGTTGAATATCCATCCTACAGTAAATGTAGGAAGAAACACCCTGGTACTTTCCTAAAGGGAAAGAGAGTCTATTACAAGTTTGGTGAAAAGGGCCACTAAACATGTGATTGTAAGGGAAAGAAAGAGGTTGTCAATGTTAAATGCTAAATTTTTAATGAAATGGGGCATTATGAAAATGAATGTCCTAATTGTTAGGGAAACTTACCTAAAAAAAGGACTATGTATCAATGACAAGCTTATGCAATCACTACTGTTGAGGTTGAAGCTTCGAAAGACATGGTAGAAGTTAATTTAATGGTTTCCTAAAGAATAGACAATGATTTATTTGATTCTGGATCATTACATTGTTTCATATCTTTCTAGGTTTCTAATAAAATTAGATATTTCCAATTTTATTTAACAAGGGAGTTGTCAGAAAAATCACCGAAGGGATGTATCATTGAAATAATTTTTTGTGAATCAGTTCCCATTAGGGAATGTAAATGTTCTTTATCTGGTGATCTCATCATCATACCCATGATTGAATTTGATATAATACTCGGTATGGATTGGATTTCGGACCATGATGCAAAACTTTTTTGTAAGAAGGATGTTACAATTTTTGATGATGATAAGGAGTACCTTATTTTTGGATTGGAAACAACACCATCTGATTCTTATCTAGATCCACCCCCAGTTTCTCTACTAAATTCAATTATTGGGGAGGAAGAAAATGAAATAATTGTGGTTGAGTAAATGAATGTTAAAATAGAGGATGTACCTATTGTGAAAGAAATTATTGATGTGTTTCCAGAGGATTTACCTGGACATCCTCCAGAATGAGAAATTGAGTTTCCATTGATTTAATTCCTGGTTCAAGGCCCATATCAAAGACCCCTTAGAGAATGACCATTGTGGAATTAGTGGAACTAAAGAAAAAACTATAGGAATTGAGTGATAAGGTATATATTCACCCTTGCGTTTCCTCATAGGGATCCCCTATTCTTTTTGTCAAGAATAAAATGGATCTATTAGGTTGTGCATTGGCTACTGGGAGATCAATGCTATAACAATAAAGAACTATTATCCCCTACCTCGCATTGATGATTTATTCGAACAAATTCATGGTGATCAATATTTTTCAAATATTGACCTTCAATCTGGATATCATCAGTTGTCTGTAAAGAAGGAAGACATTCCAATGATAGCATTTGAACCAGTTACGAGAATTACCAGTTTACAAAATTTCCTTTTGGACTGACTAATGCACTCTCTGTTTCCATGGATAAAATGAACAGAATTTTTAGGGAATATCTTGGTGACTTTGTAGTGGTATTTATTGATAATATCTTGGTATACTCCAAAAGCTATTAATATCATGAAAATCACTCCTTCATTATTCTAAATACTCTTAGAAGAAATCAATTAAATGGGATGTTTTTCTAGTGTGAATTCTGGCTTTAGGAGATTTATTTTCTAGGCCATATTGTCTCTAGGTATGTAATATATGTTTATACTTCTATGACAAGAGAAATACAATAATGGCGAGCACTGACGAGTATAACTGAGGTACACAGTTTTATTAGTTTAGTATGTTTTTATCGACACTTCATCAAGAATTTTTCCCAATTGGCAATCCCATTCACCAAGATCACACGTAAAGGGGCTAAATTTTTTGGATAAAAGAGTGTGAAGAATGTTTCAAATAACTGAAGATAATATTAGTCAATGCTCCTATATTGACTCTACCGTTGGAAAATAATGGGTTTGTTATTTATAGTGATGATTCAAAGAAAGGGATAAGTTATGTTGTTATGTAGAATGATACAATTATTCTCTATGCATCACGATAGCTATAAATTCATGAACAAAACTATCCCCCTCATTATCTTTAGTTATACACTGTAATATTTACTTTGAAGATATGGAGACACTATATCTACGATGTAAAATGGGAGATATATAGTGATCACAATAGTTGGAAATATATTTTATCACAGAAATAACTCAACATAAGGCAACGACGATGGATTGAACTACTCAAATATTATGATTGCACTATACACATCCACCCGGTGAATGCAAATAAGGTGGATGATGCTTTGAGCAGAAAGGATCATGTGATTTTGAACAAGATGATAGTTAAAAGGGATCCTATGTTCATGGATGTAGTAAATATGGAGATGGGAATAACCATGGAAACTGAAACATCAATACTTTTTCAAATGTTTTCCAAACCATCTTTACTAGAAAGGATAAAGAGTTCTTAGACCGATGATGAGGAGTTTCAAAAGAAGATTAAATATGTGAATGATGGGAGATTGAGTGAATTCATATATGAAGATGGAATTTTGATATTTGGGAAAAGACTTTGTGTTCCTAACATACCTTATATAAAAATAGAATTGTTGGATTATGCTCATAGCTCCAATTTCTCTATACACCATGTGAGCACCATGATGTACAGATATTTGAAGGAACATTTTTGGTTGGACAACATGAAGAGGGAGATTGCGGATTATGTGTAACAACGCAGGTAAATAAAGAATATGAAATTATTATATTTATTATTATTTGTGAATAAAATATCAATATTACTTTAAAGGGGATGATATGTTTGATGGCGTACCCAACACGCAAAAACGAGTTTCTTTGAAATCTTACGTTGCTCACTAATAATATAATAATATTATTTTAAATGGTAGTTAATGCCTCGCCATTATAATGGTGGGAATGAAAAAAACTAACTAAAATATGATTATATATGCTTGTAAAATATTTTTACATTTATTCAATAATTGTTATAGGCTTAAAATGAAAATGAATCCAATTTTAAGAATAAATATTCTAATATTCTTTAAAAGGCCGATTAACCACCTTTTGATGGCGAACCCTTTTTTAAATATAATTTTTGTCACTTTTATATGTTATAATTTACAAAATATAATCCTTCTCTAGAATCAAGAAATAAAAATTTACTTTGTGTATTTTTTTTATTTTCCGATAAAGATCATTTTTAGTGAAAATGATGTATTTTAATTCAAAACCTCCTTTTAATCTATTTTATTTATATTGATAGATTATATTATTAATTGGTTTTAAAGTGTAATTAAAATATAATTTTACCATTTAATACAATGGTGGTCATTAGAACTAATTTCACTTATAAATTGGACATAAATAAGTGTCAATCTTTTAATAGATATTGTTTCTTAAAAACACGCTATTTGTTTTCACAAAAGGAAATGATTATAAAATTAATTAATGAAACTTATATTTTTTTACGTTGGTAAAATTGATATCATTTTTTAATTTTTAATATCAAATATATCTTAGGGTGAATTTTTGGTATTTTTCTGACAAATGTTCATTTTTAATGAATAGTGAAAAATACTGCATTTTAATTCAAAACTGCCTTTTCATCGAATTTATTAATATAGTTATAATGTCATTTTAATTGGTTTTAAGGTGTCATTTAATTATGTTTTTATAATTTAATACAAATTTGGTCATTTTATGTTATTTAAATTTAAAAGTGGATGTAAAAACAAATCAATCTTTTGATAGATTTTACTTCTTAAAAAACCCATCATTGGTTTTAACAATGGGAATTATTTTAAATTTATTACTACAATTTATGTGTTTGGAATTTGATAAAATAGATTCCATATTTGGAATTATAAGGTACAAATTATTTAATTAAGTCTCTTTTGTTATTTGACATTATGAATAGTAACGACGACAATTATCTTCAATTATCATGATTAATTAGTAATCGGGTAGTTAAGGGTAATAAAATAATATCATAATAATATAAAATTACCTATCCATGAATCTTATGTAAATTTGTTGAGTCATGGACGACCATGGGATGCCTTTTTCCAACATTGGGACCCCATGGAATTACTTTAGTGTGATAGTGGTTGTTTATCATATTTTTAAAGAATGGAAATATAACAAAGGTTTGTATATCCTAAGTAAAAAAAATTAATTTCGTTTACATAAATGATATATTAGACTATAAATATTCATTAGAAAGATAAAAATATTTACTACATCATGATATTTGTTTTATAATTTTTAGACATTAAATAAATATATTTATTTATGACACCTTGATGATGTAGTGATTACCTCATTAATGAACGATTTTAATAAAATGAAAAGATAAGGTAAACTATAAGGCATAAACATGTCTAAAACCTATTGGATGGGTGGATTTAGAACCCTTATCAACTTAACCTAGAAATATATCTTTCTAGGACCTTTCAAATCTGAAATACATTTTATAATATAGTAACATTTTATAACATTCCAAGAGTACCCATCCTCCCTCTTATAAAAGGCCACCACCTCTACCCCCTTAAACACACCTCTAGTGCCTTTGGATCGGCCAAAATCTGCTCATTTTATCTCTGCACATCCATATATTCATCCTAGAAGCCTTACCTTAGACAGAATGCTGTTCAAGAATCCCTTTTGGTTAAAACCAAAGGTAGTTACCTGATTTAATGGTAATTTATTCTCTTATGTTGTTTTTTATTTTTTTGCTTCTCCAACCCCTTAAACTCTTTTTATTCCATTCTTTTGTTACAACACCAGTATCTTCAATATACTAGGATGTTTTTATGAGAAGTATTCGCATATGATAACGTAACGTCTAAGACATACCCTTGTCTAAAACCTATTTGATTGGTGGATTTTGAACCCTTATCACCTTATCCTCGCAATATATCTTTGTGGGACCATTATAATCCGCAAAATCATTTTATAATAAAGTAACATTTTATAACATTCCAAGAGTGCTCCTCATCCCTCTTATAAAAGGCCCCCACCTATACCCCCTTACACACACCACTAAAGCCTTTACCTTGACCAAACTCTACTCATTTTATCTCTCCCCATCCCACTATTCATCCTAGAAGCCTTACCTTAGGCAGAAAGATCTACAAGAAACCCTTTTGGTTCAAACCAAATGGAGTTACCTGATTTAAAGGTAAAGTATTCTCTTATGTTCTTTTGTTTTATTTTGATTCTCCAACCGCTTAAACTCTTTTTATTCCTTTCTTTTGTAACAGCACCATTATATTCAATATACTAGGATGTTTTTATGAGAATTATTCAAGCTAAACATACACACACCTCCATCTAATAGTTAAAAAACATACTGTTTCCGTGGATGGCGAATTACTACCTCACGAAACGATGACTGTTCTATCTTCTCCTACCACCTCTCATGGTGGAAATTATAATGGCACTATATTTATTTATGATATATATTATATTTATTTCATCTCTTTGCTTATGTATTTTATATTTAAAACATACCTTTATGATTTCCATGTTGTCCAAATGTGATAATTTCATTTGAGGAAGTGTGGTCTACCGCCCCCTCAAGTGATGTGACTGATTCATGCAATACATGGAATGTATAAAGAATGAAATTAATGAACTTATGTGACCTATATGACATATATATTATAATTTAATTATAATATATATCTATATATATATATATATCATTTAGTTTTAATTCCATTAATGTGACAAAGAAATGAAAGTATCGTTCATGCGTACGTACGGCCAACCGTCTCCATGAACGGTGCATTTCAATTTTTTATCTCCAAATGTTATGGAATAGTATAAAATGAATATATACTGGATATATATGATATTTAAATCATTAATACCATTATGGATATTATTTACATATAACAACATGGGAAATTCTGTTCAAGTAATTTTATTTTTGACTCATATACCGAACATCAAAAAATATTTCTGATATGAACTCACCTAATTAAATAATTATTATAACAATATAATATGTGATATGAATTGAATAATAAACTTTAAAAGAGTTCCTTAAGAAATTTTAAATTGAACAATGTTTGTTATTCAGGAATATAAAGAAATGGATAAGACAAGTCGGACTTCAGGTAAGGGATCCTACCTCTCTCTTTATTTTCATGTATTCTACCTTATTTCATTTATTTTACGCTCCATGTTCTTATGTTTGGGATGTTATTTTATATTCATACAACTATCCTTTTTATGTTAATATGGTTATAGACCCCCAATTTCTCTAATCAATTCAATTTAATATGTTTTAAGTTGCTTCGTTAGGCTGTCGAATTTTCATTAGGGATTTCTTATCCCACTTTTAATTCCATAATATTTATATTGTTCACCACTTATTTATTGAATGTGGTGTATTTTGTACTGCCTTTATATATATATATATATTATCATTTTATTCATGTTATTTTGTGATTCATTTGTTTCTTATTATCTTTTGGTCATACGACTCGATTGATTACCACGAGGTAAGGAGTTTTTATCTCAATTTTTGTTCCGATGAGATTCATGCTACATTTTCCACTATTTCCTTTTGTGTTATCTATGTACTGCACATGACTGAATTCTTTGTTTAATATAATTTAATTTATTGGTATTTACATCTTCCTTGTATGACCCTTCTTTCATGGGGTGTACGGTTTGGAAGTTACCCAATTCGGTAAGGGAACCTTTAACCCTCCTCTTTTTAAAAGGCTTCTTTTGTTATGTCTATTAATTTACATATTATTTTGTTGGTATATGTTCTTATATATCCTTATTGATGTAAATTTTATTTCCAAGTGATGAGATACCATTTTCTCTCTCATCAACTCATTTTATGAATTTTAAAGTAATGTTGTTAGGCTGTAGAATTTTTTCAAGGGAACTTCTTAACTCAATTTCAAGCATTTGGGTTAAACATGTACTACATGAATATTTCATTCTATGAATATGTGTGAATGCCTCGGATTTTTTTACACTTAATATGTACTTATATTGGGTGTATTTTTATTTTTCACACATAATTATGTAATTGATTTATCCTTAATCTAAGGATACCGACTTTGTAATAGACTTTGTCTCAATCTCCTTTCATTGAGGAATATTTTGTTTTATACACAACTTTCTTTTATATGGTGTATAAACCAATTTTAATTTTACTTTTATTCAAAAGGAGTATTTTTATAAGAAGAGTTTTACAAAACAACAAACGGAATGTATTGTATTACGTATGTGGCGACAACAACTTCTCTTTTGCCGTGACCATTATTGGTGTTTCGGCTTCCTCTACAAGACATAAATTTTTTTTAAATGAAAAATATAATACCATGTTTTAGTTTTATTTTATATTGGTATTGAAAATGGTTTTGATAATGTTTTTATTATATCAATGTGTTCTATTTAAATCTTGTGGTTGAAATGTGGAAATGTTATGTTTCCTTTATGCGTGTTTTATGTGATACGATTATGTTATGGTTCTTGGGCATTGTTTATGAAGACGGGTGGTTCCGTGATAAACTAAGGGTGGGTGAGCCCGATATATATCTCCAAAGCATTGGGTAACGTGAAGGAGTTAAACTTTTATGTTTCTCTGAAGATATTTAGGGAATATACTATGATGGGTATTCCAAACGTAACTATGAGGGTTTCTCCCTATGTAAGAATGTTATGATTTCCTCAAGTTACCTTTATGTCTTATGATTTCTATGAGTTATTCATAAATATTATTATCTAATGAGGTATGTTGAAGTTCTTATGTTTTATGAGTAAAGTATGATTTTTTTGATTCTTATGTATACGTGGACTAATGGTTTCATTCCATATTTTTATATCCCTTACTAGGATTTTTATACTCATCCCACGTTTTTGAAATGTTTTACATAGGACTTAAAGATTAATTGGGTCAAGGATGGGATCAAGTGAATACATTATATCTAAAACATGGAACTATACATGTTTCTTTTTATGAGTTTTTATTTTGTGAAAAAATTGGAAAATGAGTAGGAGTGTCTACTTTGTAATCTTATGAGATGTAATAGTTATGTCCTAATTCTCTAAAACTCTAAACCTAAAAAGATCCTAAAAGTGTATTCTTGAAATAACTCAAGATTATGAAATGTTTAAGGTTGGGGTCTTATAGTTGGATCAATAGTCGGTTTAGATAACTTTAGAAGTTAGAGTGTTGTTTAAGCATAAGTGACAAGTTCTGTATAACCACAATGGTTAGTATTTTGGATGGAGTCATTGTTATTTTTAAAAGTAAGAATGAGTTTTATATAACTTGGATAAGTATATATTAGTGTTTATCTTCCTCATTATTATATGATGATTTTACTGATATACACACACTGACATTTTTGGTTTTAGTAAATGGATGGATCTAGTAGGAACCAAAGTAATAATGGGTTTGAAGGAAACTGTGGTGGTTCTCTGATTAAGAGACTGAATGCAATGGGAAATTAAATGAGAAATCTTGTGGTTATTCTAAACCAACTACCAGAAGTCATGATTAACCACTTGAACCTTGGTGAGTTCTATAATTCATCATGTATAAGATAAAAAACTCGATGTGAAGTTCATGTAATCGTTATAAAGGTAACCATTAGGGTTTAAATGATACTTACTTTTGAGTTAATTATGGGTTACTATATGTTATGATGGAAAATGAAAGGCATGAGATAAAATTGAGGTTAAATTATGATATGGTTATTTTTGAAGATTTCATCTTTTTTTGTAGAATGTTTTATGAATTATGTAGTTTTGGAAAAAGGAAAACACGTAGACAATGTGACAACCTGTCGCATCAGAAAAAGCTGTGGGAGTCGAACCCACAACCAAATTGCGACTGGGATGTATCGCCTACCACTAGACTACATGAAGTCCCTGGTTAGTATGAATAATTATTTTTAGTTAGATGATCTTTTGAATCAGGAATAAGTTGATTTTGGTTTATCTATGGAAATGATTTGCCTATCATGGAGGATATGGGATTAGGTTATTTACTTTTCAGTATGAGACTTTAAGAGTAACTGATGTTATTTGGAGTTAAATGTTAAGATTTATCTTGGAAGACTATGTGATTAAATCTTTCCAAGATTTGGGTTAAATTCATAGTTTGGATTACATTGAAGAATTTTATGGACAACTGTTTATTGAATAGTCTTTGTTGAACGTTGGATAATTTTTGAAAAATTTAGGAGATTAAGAGTAGTATTTCCTTTATAAAGGATTATCCTTTTTGGGTATTATCTGATCTCGTACTAACAATTTTAGTTTTGGTTTTGGTCTAAGGACATGGGAAATATATAGTTCTTTTTTGTGGATTAGGTGATTCTATAGAAGTTGATTATAGCACACTTAATGTGAACAAGTCATCCTAAATACTCGTCTTTTGGAGAAAATATGAGCTTGTGTAATAAATATAGTAAGAGATAAAAGTCTAGATGACAAGTAAGTATGTTTCCTTATGATTTAGATAAGCACATAAATAAATTCCTCAATGAAAAGTAAATTAAAAAAAATGTTTTCTATTAAGTTTTCCTACTACGGAATCAAATATCATTTAACCCATCACAAGTTTGTGATTTTCTGGTGGTTAAATTTCTCCTAAACATGTTTTCTATCACTCTCCATCAGAACATGGCCCTTTATTTTTTCTTCTATATCCATGTTTTCCCTACATGGAATCATAGTATGTGTTAACTCGGGTGACCTTTGTACTTCTATTTATTTCTTTTAAAGTGATATTTTTGCTGACTCTTTTACCGATGTGGGGCTTTCAATGAAGTTTCCAAGACCAATTTTAAAATTGCGAGGACGCAATTTCCAAAAGGGGGGAAGGATGTAACATCCAGTTAAATAAATAATATGACATTTTTATATTTATTAATATTTGTGAATAAAATATCAGTTTTAATTTAAAGGTGATTCTATGTTTGATGGCGTACCCAACACGCAACAATGAGTTTCTTGGAAATCTTACATTGCACACTAATAATATAATAATATTATTTTAAATGGTAGTTAACGCCTAGCCATTTTAATGGCGGGAATGAACAGAACTAACTACAAAATGATTATATATGCTCGTCAAATATTTTTACATTTATTCAATAAATGTTAGAGGCTTAAAATGAAAATTAATCCAATTTTAAGAATAAATATTCTAATATTCATTAAAAGGCTGAATAACCGCCTTTTAATGGAGAAAACATTTTTTAATCTACCTTTTGTAACTTTTATATGTTATATCTGACAAAATAAAATCCATATTTATAATTAAGAGATAAAAATTTACTTTTTGTAAATTTTTGTTAATTTCCGATAAAGATCATTTCTAGTGAAAAATGTTGTATTTAAATTCAAAACCTCATTTTATGCTATTTTATTTACATTGTTAGAAAATATTTTTCATTTTTTTAATGTGTAATTAAAATATATTGTTTCCATTTAATCCAATAGTGGTCATTTGAATTAATTTCACTTTGAAATTTGACATAAACAAGTGTCAATCTTTTAATAGATATTGTTTCTTAAAAACACACTATTTGTTTTAACAGCGGGAATTGATTATAAAATTAATTAATGCAACTTCTATGTTTTTAATTTGGTAAAATTGATATCATTTTTTAATTTGTAATATCTAATATATCATAGGGTGAATTTTTGGTATTTTTCTAACAAATGATCATTTTTAATGAATAGTGAATAATACTGCATTTTAATTCAAAACTAACTTTTCGTCCAATTTATTTATATATTTAGATTTTCATTTTAATTGGTTTAAGAGTGTAATTTAATTATGTTTTTATAATTTAATACAATTTTTGTCATTGGATGTAATTTCAATTTTAAATTGGATGTAAAAAAAATCAATCTTTTGATAGATTTTACTTCTTAAAAAAACTCATCTTTAGTTTTAGAAACGGAAATTATTTTAAATTAATTACTGCAATTTCTGTGTTTGTAATTTGATAAAATGGATTCCATATTTGTAATCAGATGGTCCAAATTATGTAAATAAGAAACTTTTTTTACATTATTAATAGTAACGATGGCAATTATCTTTAATTATCGTGATTAATTAGTAATCGGGTAGTTAAGGGTAAAAAAATAATATCATAATAATATAAAATTACCCATATATGTGTCTTAATTATATTTTTTGATTCATGGCCGACCATGGGATTCCTTGTTCCATCCTTGGGACCCCATGGAATCACCTTAGTGTGATAGTGGCATTTTAACATTTTTTTAAAGAAAGGAAAAAAAACAAAGGTTTGTATATCCAATGTAAAACAATTATAATTTCATTTACATAAATGTAATATTAGACTATAAATATTAATTATAAAGATAAAAATATTTCCTACATCACGGTATTTATTTTACAATTTTTAGACATTAAATAAATAAATTTATTTATGACACCTTGATGATGCAGTGATTACCTCATTAAGGAATGATTTAAATAAAATGAAAAGATAAGGTAACATATAATACATTCAATTTTCTAAATCCTATTTTATGAATTTATTTATAACCCTTATCACCTTATCCTCGTAATATATATTTTTGGGACCTTTATAATCCAAAAATCACTTTATAATAAAGTAACATTTTATAACATTCCAAGAGTGCCCCTCCTCCCTCTTATAAAATGCCCCCACCTCTACCCCCTTAAACACACCACTAAAGCATTTCTATCGACCAAAATCTTCTCATTGTATCTCTCCACATACCTATCTCCATCCTAGAAGCCTTACCATAGGCAGAAAGCTCTTCAAGAAACCCTTTTGGTTTAAACCAAAGGGAGTTAACTGATTTAAAGGTAATGTCTTCTCTTATGTTATTTTATTTTATTTTGATTCTCCAACCCATTAAACTCTTTTTATTAATTTATTTTGTATCAAACCCAGTATATTAAATATATTAGGATGTTTTTATGAGAATTATTTGAGCTAAACTTACACACACCTCCGTCAAATTGTTAAATAACATACTGTTTCCGTGGATGGCGAATTACTACCTCACGAAACGATGATTGTTCTATCTTCTCCAACCACCTCTCATGGTGGAAATTATGATGGAACTATATTTATTTATGATATATATTATAGTTATTTCTTCTCTAATCTTATGTATTTTATATTTAAAACATACCTTTATGCATTTCATGTTGTGAAAATATGATAATTTCATTTGAGGAAGTGTGGACTATCGCCCCCCTCAAGTGATGTGACTCGTTCGTTCAATACATGGAATGTATAAATAATGAAATTAATGAACAAATGTGAACTATATAACATATATATTATAAAGTAATAATAATATATATATATATATATATCTCATTTAGTTTTAATTCCATTAATGTGACAATGAAATGAAAGTAGCATTAATGCGTACGTACGACCTACCGTCTCCATGAACGGTGAATTTCATTTTTTTTATCTCCAAATGTTATGGAATAGTATAAAATGATTATATACTGGATATATATGATATTTAAATCATTAATACCATTATGGAGAGGATTTACTTTAACTACATGGGAAATTCTTTTCAAACAAGTTTATTTTTTACTCATATACCAAACATCGACAAAAACATATAATATGAACTCACATAATTAACTAATTATTATAAAATTATAATATGTGATATGAATTGAATAATAAACATTAAAGTATGTCCTTAATAAATTGTAAATTGACCAATTTTTATTATTCAGGAATAAAAAGAAACAAACAAGACATGTCGGACTTGAGGTAAAGGATCCTACCTCTCTCATTCTTTTCATGTATTCTCCATTATGTCATTTATTTTATGATCCATGTTATTATGTTGGGGTTGTTCTTTTATATTCATCCTACTATCCTTTTTATTTTCATATGGTGAGAGACCCCCCGCCTTTCCCTCATCAATTCATTTTAAGAAGTTTTAAGTGGTGTTGTTAGGCTGCCGAATTTTCATATGGGATTTCTTATCTCAATTTTAATTCCATGAGATTTATATTGTTCGCCACATATTTATTTCATGTGGTGTATTTTGTACTGAATTTATATATATATATATATGTATATATATATTATCATTATATTCATGGTATTTTTTGATTCATTTGGTTCTTATTATCTTTTGGTCATATGACTCGATTGATTACCACGACCTAAGGAGTTTTTATCTCACTTTTTGTTCACGTGAGATTCATGCTACATTTGCCACTATTTCATTTTGTCTGGATTAGGTACTTCCCATGATTGTATTATTTTTGTAATATAATTTAATTTATTGGTATTTAAATCTTCATTTTATGACACTTCTTTCATGGTGTGTACGTTTCAGAAGTTACCCAATTCAGTAAGGGAACCTTTCACCCTCCTCTTTTTAAAAGACTTATTTTGATTGTCTTTTAATTTACATCTTATTATATTAGGATATGTTCATATATATCCTTATTGATGTAAATTTTGTGTCAAAGTGATGACGTACCATTTTCTCTCTCATCAACTCATTTTATGAATTATAAAGTGACGTCGTTAGGATGTCGCATTTTTGCATGGGTAATTCTTAACTCAATTTCAATTTTTTGGGTTAAACTTGTACTAGATGAATATTTCATTATATGAATATGTGTGAATTCCTCTGATTATTTTAAACTTAATATCCACTTATATTTTTTGTATTTTTATTTTTCACACAAAAGTATGTAATTGATTTATCCTTAATCTAAGTGTACCATCTTTGTACGAGACTTTGTCTCAAACTCCTTTCTTTGAGGCATATTTTGTTTCATACACAACATTCTATTATACAGTGTATAAAACAGTTTGACATTTACTTTTATTCCAAAGTAATATTTTTTTATGAAGCGTTTTACTAAATGAAAAAAGGAATGTTTTTCCTTACGTATGAGGCGACAACGACATCTCCGCCGCCGTGACCATTATTGGAGTTTTGGATTCATCTACAAGCCATAACTTTTTTTAAATGAAAAATATAATACCACATTTTAATTTTAATATATATTCTTATTGAAAATGGTTTTGATAATGTTCTGATTATATCAATGTGTCTTATTGAAATCTTGTGATTGAAATGTGGAAATGTTAAGTTTTCTTTTATGCATGTTTTATGTGATACAATTATGTTATCGTTCATGGAAATTGATTATGAAGACAAGTGGTTCCGTGATAAACTAAGGGCGTGTGAGCCCGATATATTTCTCCAATGAATTGGGTAATGTGAAGGAGTTAAACGCTGAGGTTTCGCTGAAGAGATTTAGGTAATATACTGATATGGGTGTTCCAAACATAACCATGAGGGTTGCTCCCTATGTAAGAATGTTATGAATTCCTCAAGTAACCTTTATGTCTAATTATTTAAATGAGTTATTCATAAATCTTATGATTTCATGAGGTATTTTTATGTGCTTATGTTTTATGAGTAAAGTATGATTTAATTGATTCTTATGAATACATGGACTAATGTTTTAATTCCGTATTTTTATATCCCTTACTGGGATTTTTATGCTCATCCCAAGTTTTTGAAATGTTTTCCATAGGACTTAAAGATGAATTGGGTCAAGGATGAGAGCAATTAAAGACTTTCTATCTAAAACATGGAACTATACATGTTTATTTTTAAGAGTTTTTATTTTTTGAAAAAAATGGAAACTGCGAAGGAGTGTCTACTTTGTAATCTTTTGAGATGTAATAGTTATGTCTAAATTCTCTAAAACTATAAACCTGAAAAGATCCTAAAAGTTTATTCTTGAAATAACTCAAGATTATCAAATGGTTAAGGATGGGGTCTTATATTATGTATCAAGGTGTATGGTTTTTCCAGAAGTGAAAGCTGTAAGGAAATATCATGGGGGAGTCATGGAACCTCTTACCATACCTGAGTGGAAATGGGATAATATTATGATGGAATTTTTCATGGGGAAACCAAAGACTCCTTCAAGGATTGATGAAATATGGTCCATTATTGTTTGTCTTACCATGTCACCACATTTTCTTATTACATGGAAAGATTTACCACTTCAACATCTGGAAAGACTTTATATTAATGATGTTGTAAGAATCCATGGTGTACCCCTATCGATTGTTTCTGATCGTGATCCCCATTTAACATAAAGATCATGGAAATGTCTTCAGAATGGCTTGGATACTGATCTTTGTTTGAGCACTGCCTACCACACTCAAACTGAGTGAAAATCAGAACAACATATTCAAACCATAGAAGACGTGTTTAGATCATTCTCAAATGACCTTATAGGTATGTGGGATCAGTATTTACCTATGGTATAATTTTTCTATAACAATAGCATCCATTCAAGTATTCAGATGGCACCATATGAAGCATTATATAGAAAGAGATATCGCACACCAACTTTTTGGGATTATGTTGGTGAAAGAAAACTCAAAGGCCCAGAACATGTTGAGGAAACATTGGAAAAGGTGAAGGTTATCCAAACCCACATCAAAATAGCTCAATATAGGAAAAATAGCTATGACAATAACTGAAGAAATTATTTGGAATTTCATGTATGAGATCATGTTTTCTTGAATGTATCTCCATGTAAGGGTGTTATACGATTTGGTAAGAAGGGTAAATTGAGTCCTATGTATATCAGACCATTCAAAATTCTAGAATGAATTTGAGTTGTAGCTTATCGTTTTGAAATGCCTCCAGGTCTCTCCAAAGAACGTGATGTGTTCCATGTATCACTATTGATAAAATACACACCTGACCCAATGCATGTACTCACTTATGATGAAATAGAACTGGAACTGGATTTGTTTTATTGCGAAGATCCTATAAGAATTCTTGATACCAAAGAAGAAGTTTTGAGAAACTGGATGACTCGACTGGTAAAAGTTCTATGGAGAAATCATAAGATGGAACTGACAATGTGGGAACCTGAGGAACTTTTGATGAAGAACCATCCAAATCTTTTTATGTAGTAATATTCCAGAAATTTTTTGGATGACATTATTTGAAGGAGAGGAGAATGTAACACCCCAAGCTTCCATGATTTGTTTCTTTTTAAATAATGCAGTACCTTGTGTTGTACGCAATATGGTGTTTTAACACATCATGACCAATCAAACTAGCTGTTATGAATAGTAATACACACTTTTTAAAATTTTATAATTTTTTTTTCAAAATAGAATTAATTTTTGGATTATGAATATCAAAATTATCGTAGGGTGAATTTATGGTATTTTTCAGAAAACATTCAATTTTGTATGAATAGTGAAAAACATTGCGTCATTGTTTAAAACAACATTTTTATTTAAATAATTAGTTATATAATTTTAATTTATTTTTTATCAAAATATATACATAATACCTATATATGTTCAATATAAATCATTGGAGTAGTTTTATAATAAGTTTAGATATATTAAATGTTTTTGGAATTTTTACCTTATTTTACCAACCTTCTAGGAGCATTTGAAAATTTTCATAAAACATAATCTTACCGCCTATGTGAGTTGAATTTCAAAAATTCGAGAGACACGACAAATATCAGTAAGTAAAATTTGGTTCAATAAGATTAAAATAATTTTTGGTGAATAGTAACTTTTTCCTTCTATTTACCACGAATAAAAGAAGAGACTGTAATTAAGGTAAAAATGATATTATAATTACCTTAACACGTGATCTAATTCAATTGGATAAGATTAATTCAGCCAAAAATAACCTTAGGAAGAAAATATGCTCCTTTTGGTCAACATGGATTAGATTAGGACATTTATTGTTATTTTATTTAAAGAAGAGTTAAAAGTATTATATTTAATGTTTAATAACTAAACCATTTTTAATATAGGGTTACACACAATATATATTCAACTATAAATATTCATTAGAAATCTAAAAAGATGTCCTACATAATGGTATTTTATTTATAATTTTTAGAAATTAAATATTTTAATTTATTTATGACAAAATGATGATGCATTAATTACCTTATTAATGAAATATTTAAATAATTGATATTTTAAATATCCAAATAAATGTACACTGAAATTTTTTGTTGAATTAAAATAATTTTATAGGTTAATATGACATGTTATGGTTGATTAAATTAATTTTATTATAATTGATAATGTTTTTATGTCTTTCAAAAAAATCAAATAATATATAGTGTTAAAATTCACATAAATGAGTTTTTAAAACAAATACAATATTATTAATTGGTATAATATTTAATAAAATATATGGTTCTCCCAAAGGACATAGATTAGGTGATATATATTAATAATTGAACACTTGGAATTCCTTTGGCTTGTTATACTATTTTTATTAACAATATAATATAAAAATACAAAGAGACATGTTAAATATCAGACTATTTAACTAAGAGTTAAATCTAAATGATAAGTTTAATATGGTGACCTAAACCTATCTAAAACCTATTGGATTAGAGTTCTTCAACCCATTCCAAACTTATCCTAGAAATAAATCATTTTTAATCCATTAGAAACCGAAAATTATTTTATTATAAAATAAATTTTCAAACTTTTCATAATGTGAACTTCAATTATCTTATAAAAGGATACTTTCCATTATATTAATTTCACACCACCAAAGCCATTTGGATCTGCCAACCCCGGCCAAAATATCTGTCCAAATTCCCTCACTTCAACCTAGAGTCATTACATTTATCAAAAAGACAACCTAAGGAGCACTTTTGATCATCTCAAACGGAAACACCTGAAGAAGAGGTAATAATTTCACCACCCTCTTTCAAGTTCTTTTCTTCTTCCACTTCCTCCTTCTTTGTTGTTTCCATACCAAAAGAATAAATCAAGTACCATCTACATACTGTTATGTTATTATAAATAGGGCACAACCAAATTCATTATTCTATCCATCCTATAAATGAAAAATTCAATATACGTGCATACGTAGGACTTACCGTCTCCAAGTCGTGGTGTAGTTTGTTATTCAAACACATAATTATTTGGATGGGTATAATGATTAGTATAACTGATGTAAATAATAAATATAAAATTTTAATGACTCTTTGTATATGATATACCATCAAATTACAAACAATTTCGCCATCAATATAAAGATATTGTTTCTCATTCATACGTATGGATAACCGTCTCCAAGAATGTGATGAGACTCATTCCCCATCATAATAATTCAACAATAATTTTCATTTTATGATTAAAAATAATGTTTAAGAAGTTAATATCATTCTGTATATGAATCAAATACATCCTATTCATAACAATCATGGCTTCCGTAAAAATTCATATAAAATAAAATGAATCACTTACACATATTGGATAACTTATTATAACAATTTTTCTATTATGATAACTAAAGATATATGGAATTACTTGTAGTTATATTTATGGAACATAGGATTTATTAATTATTCATGAATAACAAAAACACCTTCTTTTTTGTAGTATAGGATGAATTAGAAATTGGGAAAGACATAACAAAAGAGTGAGATTGTTCTTATGAAAGAGAATGAAATCAATTATGAATATATTCTCTTGAAAGCTATTTATATTTATTAAAAGGGTCTTAAAATATATTTTCCCCCATTATCATATTTTTTTATGACAAGAGTGAACATATTCAAGCCTCTTCTTTTATTGGATTTTTGATCTTTAACATTCTACTAACCATGTTCTCTATCACTCTCCATTAGAACCTAACTATTAGATTTATCTTCAATATCAATGTTTTCACTTTCCAATTTTGGTACGTTATGTTCCCTTATGTATAAACCTTGTTATTAGTTACATTGTGTAACATTTATGTTTCCATCATTCCCTTTTTAATGGAAATTTTAGTATTCACTATTACGATGTCAGTTTCTATAAATAGAGCATAAAATTATTCAACTATTGATATCCCATTCCATTTTCTTGGGAGAAATTCAATTTCTGGAGGATAAAATGTAACACCCAGAGACATTATGAATATATTTTTTTTGAATAAATCAAATTTCATTGATGGCTTGCATTCCACAGTACAATAATTTATACTTGATCTAAACACAAAAACATGTTTTTATTTATCTACATTAAACCATTATACTAGATATAAGTACAATCAACACCATGTTTGTATTGAGATACAAAAAATTGTTGATTTCTTATATTTCTTTCATTACAAGAAAGACCGTGTTTTTCTGAATTGTAATATACAATTAATATTATTATTAGAATATAGTAATAGTTATCAAATAGTTGATTGAATAGAATATATTCATTAAATTAACTAAATTATTAAAATATTTTTTTACACATTTTTTAAAATTATTTTATTTGGTTATCAAATAATTAGAAATAAAATTAAAAACCTTTAGAATATAAAGGTAGTGATTTTATGAAAAACACTTTTTTTGGCCCAAAAAGGATTTTTATCTTAATAAATTTACTAAAATACTATTATTGAGAGTTACTAATGAAATTTATATATTATAAATTTAAAAACAATTCATTAACATACATCCAATAAGATTTATAGTCATAAAATAATAACAAATCAAATTTTAGGCATAAAAAAGCAATATTTTTCTAAAAGGTGGGTTTTCATCATTTTAATAGAAGACATGTTATAAAAATATTTTAATAAACTTTTATATCACTAATTTGATATTAAATAAGTTAGTTTTGTAGAGTATTATTAAAATTTACATTGGTTATGTTCTGGGAAATTTTCAAAGAAGTTTTATTTTTTTGAATAGTAAAAAGTAAAAAATTTTAATTAGAAACTGACTTTTCAAATATTTTATTTACATAGATAAATTATATTTTAATTTTTTTCAATTTATATTTAGAATTATTATAGAAAAAATTAGTCCAATTTAGTACATTTAACCAATTTCACATTGAAATTTGATTTAAAAACACTTCAAACATATAACATTTTTCCCTTTAAAAAAACATCATCTCATCCCATCTGTGGGGTTAATATTAAATAAATTTATGCCAATTATGAGATTATAATTTGTAAAAATGTATTCAATATTTTAAATATACATAATTTCTAATTTCTAATATGTTTAACTTAGTTTTTTTCCAAATTAATTAGAGAAAGCAGTTAAAGTAATTATAGTGATTGGGGTAAAAATGAGTATACATAATGACTAAACATAGAATAAAAGGTGTAAAAATGACCCTACACATGTAAAAAACAAATTTTTTGGACATATATAGACCCCATACCTCTATTTACAGAAATTGTTTTTGTAATGTATGCCTATTGGTTTGTAATAACATGGCATGCACACAAATTATTTTAAAAAATGCCATGTGTGTCCTTCCCCCCCCCATATAAAACAACCTCACCCCCATCACTTCATCAAACCTCTCAAGAATCTTTTATCATCCAAAAAATAACAAATTAATGTTATTAAATTCTTCACCTCAACATATAATTTTCACATCTAATAGAAATCCAACTGAGTAAGCACATTTGTACAATACAAAATGAGATACCCAAAGGAGAGGTAACATTCTCATCGACCACTATTATTTTCATTAATTCTCCACCCCTTAAATTATTCTTATATAATTATTATAAAATATACTATGTATCATAAATATGAATTGAGGTTTTTATTATATGGGTAATATCTCCACCTTTACACACATTCATCTAATGGGATACACAATCATCATTTGTGTGTACGACGGACTACTGCATCTCTATCCAATGTCATTAAATATTCTTTTACCATATCTAAATGTTGGAAATTATTATGAAAATAATATTTTTTTAGGATATATATGATATATATGATATATTTAATTCTTATTTATTTATTATATAACACATACCTTAATTATTTTGATTTCGTGGGAATATGATAACATTGTTTGTGGCCGTGTGGACTACCTTCTCCTCATGATGATGTGATTCCCTCACACATCACATGGAATTTTTTAAGGATAGAATTATTAAACATATGTTATATTTATGAAAAAAAATTCTACTTTAAGGATAATACATATATGTACATCATTTACATTTCATTATTTCATTTTGATATGAAATTGGAAACAATGTTAATGCATTCATACGACCTACCATCTCTATTAATGATGTATTTAATTTAATATATATATCTATTATATATATATTAATATATACATATATACTGAATATTTAGGATATTAATATCACGTTTTACACTCTACAAATAAGCAAACGACGATCTATGTAATAATAATTGGAATGAAAAGTCAAAACTTGTATGAAAAAAATCTGATATTACACAAAAACATATACTTATCATGGAATTGATAATAAACAGTGAATGTAAATTCAATTTAAAATCATATATACTGTGAAATATAATAATATTTTTCTTTTCTATGTTTATAATAAACTTTTATTTATTATATAGTATTTTTTTACATGTATCAATAAATTCTTTACTTAAGGTAAGGGTATTTTAGTCCCACATTTATTTCGGTTAGAAGTATTCCATATACCCCACTTGGTAATTTTTTATTGTGTATATACTTCCCTATGAAATTATACTTCATGAAATTATATTATCTTATGGTATTAAAAATTTAAATTTATGAAAATAATTCATGGGGATCATGATTCAAAAGTTATTCAAGTAGTAAAGGGATATAAAGCATCACTTTTATATTTATGAGAATTATACCGTATTTGTAATGACCCAAAATATTATGACTAAAATTATCGTTCCAGTTTTATTGAATGCATTTTAAAAAACACATGAAATTATTTTTTTATTATATCGAATTGGCTTAAATTACCCTTGTAACGTCCCCGTTCCAGAAGCCACCTAGAGGCGCCTCGTACCTGGTTGGTCACATGGCCTCAAGCCCATTTCCCCGAATTCCAGAGGCTGCCGACTAGTAGCTAGGGCCTTGGGTGTGACAGTGGGGAAATTATGCCCTCATTTTCAGAGTACACTACAGACGTAAACAAATATATAAAAAATCAAAAGTAGTAATAATATCATACAAAAAATAAACAGTGGAAGATAGATAGAATAAACTGGAGCGCATTTATAAAATGATGCATGATACATATGTCTAGGAAAGAAGCGAATCAAAGCACAATGCTTAAATAAAGTACTAAAAAATGTACACATGAAAAATAGTAATCTGCTCCACACCATCGCAAGTCTAAGCTTGGTCTCGTGCTATCCAGCTCCACAACATGTCACGTACCTGAAGTAGAAGGGCACATGCCCTTATATATACCATCAACAATATAATCTATTTGGTCCCAAAAGCATGGCCCAAACGGGGTGTGAGATGAATCTCAGTAGGAATCCACCAAAAGATCTGTCTCTAACATTTAGTGAGTATATGGAAGGTAAAAGTGCAGAAAGCAGTAAACAAGGAAGTACCCAACAGTAACAATCCACACATTCAAATATCAAGGAATAACTAATTAAAGAAGATAATCACTAAATGTTAACCCTCTATTAAGTACTAAAATCTTGTCCCCTTTGGTCCTACCTAACTGATACAAGAAACCCTCTGGGAATCATACACATTTTCATCCCTCTGGTTTAGCTAAAGTATAGACGCTTTGATGAAGCTCTCACTGTCAATTCCCCATATTGTCTTGTATCAGTTCTAAAATCACTTTGGGGAAGCACTCAACATCTAATTCCCCATGTGGCCCACATTGAGGAACTACAGAACCTCTGATGAAGCACTCAGTGTCAATTACCCATGTGGTCTCATATCGTAAATTATACAATACACTCTAGAGAATCCCTTACCTCAATTCACCCTATGGTCTACTATACTAAGTTCACATGCCCCTGTGTATGTCCAACATGCATATAATTGCATATCGTCCAAGGTAAAATTCAAGAACTACTTGGTTAGAAATCTACAGCATAACAACAGAACAGAACAATAGTCACATTATCCTACAATACTAGGCATGGGAAAGTTAACAACAATCTAACAGGAAAACTAGGACCAAAGGTCAAAACATGCAAAACATTCATGGGAAATACATCAAAAGCACAACAATTCACCCTATTCAGAATCAAATATCATCAACACAAGCATAAAGGCATAGTATACAAGCAATAGGGCTAATAATTTAAAGGTGCAATACCCTGTTCATTGGTATTGGGAAACTTTTCACATTAAATTCAATGACTTTAAACTTAAAGGTACGAACCACATACCACAATGTTGTAGGATCATTATACTCTAGCGTCTGTCCTTGTATCGACCTAGAATGGGATAGATCTATAAAAACTTCTAAATCGTTCAATAGAGGATAACATGAGAAGGAAGTGGAACCAGAAAATGAAACTCAAGCAGAAGAGAGAGCATACCATGGCCATCCCAATTAAATTGATGGTGGTCGAATCCGAGATTGGACGGAGGATCGGGGGCTTGGATATGAATCGTGGTGGTTCGAGAGCTCTCGGTCGAAGAAGACATAGAAATAGAGCTTTATAGTGATTAGAAGTGACCCCAGTAAGTTTAATGAAAAAAAGAAAATACATGGCGTGTACTTTTGAAATAAACGTCATGTACATTCCTTTTTCGTACTCCTCTTTAGGAATACTCCAGGACACCCCACAAGGCCGTGTGTGTGGCTATAACACAACCAACACACGACCTCCTACAACAACAGAGTAGATGGTGTGTACACCTAAATACATGACGTGTACTTCAAAAATTTCAAAAAATTCCTCTTTTTGTCAAAAACAACCAGAAAAGAAATACATACCTGAAAAGTACATCTGGGATCATACAAAATTCCCCCCTAAAATAAATTCTTCCCCGAATTACCCTAGCAAGGCGCCATATAAGAATAAATCTCAAACTTCTTCAGCCACTATGCTCGTCCATCAGCCTCTCTTTCCCAAGTCTCGTCTTATACTCTCCCATGCTGCCATATCACTCATACCATAAGAACAAACCATCCATAGATAACCTTTGTAATGCAATCAATAACCCGGATAGGATGCTCCTAGAATGATGCATCCACCTCCAACTCGACATCCTCAGGTTGGAAAGCATGAGACAGGTCTGAGAAGTAACGTCATAGTTGAGAAACGTTGAAAATGTCATTCAATGACCGGTACCTCTAAGGTAACTGTAGCTAATAGGCCACTGGTCCAACTCTCTACAACACCTCTAACGGCCCGACATACCTTGGAGAAAGATTACCTTGTCTCATGATCCTCTTCTATTCGAACCTCAGTGTGACACGCATGAAAACCTGATCCAAACCTCGAACTCTAGAGGTCATCTCCACTGATTTGCATAAGACTTCTATCGAGACTGTGTAGTAGCCATCCTCTTCCAAATCAACTCTATCTGCTCTATGGTCTCTTGGACAAGATGACGTCCCAGCAAAGCTACCTCTCCTGCCTCCATCCAATATAAGGGTGATCGACTTGGCCTACCATACAATGCCTCATAAGGTTCCATCTGAATAGTTTCATGAAAACTATTATTGTTGGAAAAATATACAATAGGTATGTTCTTCCCTCAGGAACCTCCAAAATCCAGGATGCATGCTCGGAGCATATCCTCAAGCACCTGAATCATACGCTTGGATTGACCATCTGTTTGAGGGTGGTAAGTTGTACTCAAAAGCACATGTGTACCCAATTCTTTTTGAAGAATCCGCTAGACCCAAGAAGTAAAACATACATCCCTATCTGAAACGCTGGAGTGTAGAACTCCATACAGACGTAAAATCTCAAGGATGTACAACCATCCAACCTCATCAGCACTAAAGGTCTCCTTGATCGGCAAGAAGTGAGTGACCTTCGTAAGTCTGTCAATTACAAGACAAACTGAATGATTCACTCGAGGTGACCTCAACAAACCTGTCATGAAATCCATCACAAAATCATTCCACTTCCACTCTGGAATGGGTAACTGCTGTGAAATACCTACTGTTCACTGATTCTCTGCATTCCCCTGCTTATAGGTGGAACACCTCATGACGAAACCTGCAACATCTATCTTAATACCTGGCCACAAATATTGACGGTGTAGATCATGATACATATTAGTGACACCAGGATGAACTATACAAACTGAGGAATGAGAGTTCTTCATCATCTCCCAGTGTATGTCTGCTAGAACCAATACGCGCCCCTGGAAACGCAAGATCTCATCCACGATTATGGTCCATCCAGGAATAGGGTCCTCTCCTGACACGCTTACCCGCAAGACTAGGTCTTCAGAATCGGATAGCGCCTCATTCATGCTCGATCAAGATGGGTAGAGGTAACATATGCATAAGAAAGGAAGGTCTGCCCCTCTCTTTCGTGCACCTCCAAATGCATCTCAAAGAATAGATCCATAAGATGCCATTCATTACTAGCCTCATAAACTGCTTGTATCTGAGTCCTCCTACTCAATGCAACAGCCACTGCATTTTCCTTCCCAGGCATGTAGGTAAGATCAAATTCAAAGGATTGAAGGTAATAAACCCACCTTCGCTGTCTTAAATTAGGATCATGTTGAGTAAAGATGTACTTGAGACTTTTGTGGTCGATGAAAACCACAAAATTTCATCTTGGAAGATAATGAATCCAATAGTGTAATGCATGAACAACTGCCGCCAACTTGAGATCATGCGTCAAGTAGTTTCTCTAATGTGGCCTCAACTTCTGAGACCCATACGCAAGGACTCCTTCTCCCTGCATAAGCCGAGCTCCTAGCCCGATACCTGAAGCATCACAATAAACAGTATAGTTATTTCTAGGCTCTAGCAATACTAGTATCGGTGTTGAAGTTAATCTCCGTTTTAGAACATGAAAGGCTGACTCCCATGAATCTGACCATAAGAACCTTGTACACTTCTTAGTCTGACTCATCAGTGGTGATGCTAAGTGTGAAAAGTCCTGAATGATGTGTCTGTAGTATCCATCCATTCCTAGAAAACTCCACACCTGAAAGACGTTATTTGGATGCTCCCAAGAATATAATTCTCTCACTTTATTTAGATATACTGATATTCCTATCTTTAAGACAACATGACCCAATAAGTGAATTTGATCCATCCAAAAGTGGCATTTTGAGAGCTTAGAATGTAACTGATGCTCACTCAGTGTACTTTAAATGATCTCAAGATGTGTTTCATGGTCATGTCGAGTGAGATAGTGCACCAGATATCATCCACAAAGACCACCAAAAAAGAATCCATGTATGGATGGAAAACTTGGTTCATCAGTGCTATGAAAACTGTAGGTGCGTTCGTGAGACCGAATGACATAACCATATACTCATATAAACCATACCTTCCTTGAAAAGATATAGGAGGTATATCCAATGGTATACGTGCAAGTGATGGTAACCAGACCTCAGGCCAATATTCGTAATCACTCGTGCTCCTCGAAGCAGATCAAATAGATCATCAATCCTCAGCAAGGGATATTGGTTTTTGACCGTCAAGTGGTTCAGCATACGATAATCCACACACGACCTAAGAGTACCATCTTCCTTTTTCGCAAACACGACAGAAAAAACCCAAGGAGAAGTACTGGGTCTGATGAAACCCTTTGCCTAAAACACCTACAACTGCTTCATGAGATCCTGAAAATCTAGTTTAGCGGTCCTATAAAGAGGAATGGACACTAATGCCTATCCTAGAACAAGCTCAATAGAAAAGTATACCTCTCGCTCCTGAGGTAAACCAGAAAAGTACTATGGGAAGATGTCTATGAAATTATCCAACAATGGAGGAAAGTATAACTTTTAATTCCCCTGATCATCCATATACATACTAGAAATATGAGCTGTAACTCCTCTTAACGCATGATGCTATGGACCCGCTCTGCTCACCTAGACACCCCACTCGCCCTTATGAAGAAAGAATCCACCCTATAGTGATATGAAACTCACCCTATGGTGATAATAGTCAACAAATACCTAGAAGGGAACAAGCCAGTCCATTACGAGAATGAAATCATATCCTGTCTTCTCTATGACATAGAGATCCCATAAGAAGTGACACCCACCAAACTCTAGTGGGAACTACTTGAACTGATGTAAACTAGATGTCACTGAACCCAACGGAGTGTCTAGTGCAAGATATCTGCAGAAGAAAAGATGCAGAGCCCAAGGATCTCCACAGCAGCAACAGATATAAAGATATGGGAAAACCCGGTAGCAAAAAGATCTGATGATAAAACTGAGGAAACTAGGATCGTACCTCGAATTGTAGAAGGTCTGGGATCCTGTTCCTGCCGATTCTCCTCCAATGAAAAGGTCTGGCCTACTCCACGGCCATGCTGTTGCTGAAATATTGGAGAATGACCAACACGGCCATGACCACCACCTCAGCCTGAATAACTGGAAGAACTCCAGTTCCCAGACTAGTGAGAAACTGGTGGTGTTTCTCTCAAATGCATATTCATAGAAGAACCGCAGTCACTAGCTGCTGGTGAGAAGATATGATAGAAGCAATGAAGATAACCCATATTGCTGCAAGATTAGAACTCCACTGGGTCTCTTGGGCAGTGCGGCCTCATATTCCCACTCTTCCCGCACTAGCAGCATACCCCCTGGCTACCAGAAGATGTGTCTCGGCTCCTTGGATCACCACATGATGACTACTTGCGGCGCTTCCTACTATCAGTAGGAGGGATGATAACTCTAGATGTCGAGCCAACCTGACTCACAACTCTGGAATCCCTCAGATTGTGCTCCGTGATCAGTGCCTAGTTGACGATAGAACTGTTGGAATTCAACCTGAAGATGTTCACCTAGGAATGGATGTCGTTCCTAATACCATCCTCAAACATCCTTACTAGAAACAACTGATCTCCCCAACGGAAGGGTGTAAAGAACTGATTATCAGTTAAGCATGAGGAATACTCAATGACAGAAAGTGTTCCCTACTCCAGACTCATAATCACCCTGGCTCGGTCAGCCCTCAAGTTCTCCAGATATAATTAGTCATAGAATATGCGCTGGAACTCATCCCAATCCATAACATGCTAATGACTGCTTGTGAGATCACATTCCACCACCTCTTGGAGGATTCCTGAAGTATATACTTAGTGATCTAGAACCTTCTCTCTAGAGGCGTCTCTAGATGCTCAAAGATTGTTATCATGGCATCTAGCGATGATTCTGTAGCCTAAGGTCCTCCTTCACCTGAGAAAGTGGGAGGAATCTGCTGTTGGAAAACCCGCGTCAAATCTGCCATCGACGGGGCTAGAGGTGGTGCTCCCTGAAAAGTATGCATGATCCTCAAAAAGACCTCTCTGAAATGTCCATCAGCACCAGTATTGGGTATAACTACTGGTTCCAATAATGGAACAACATGAGGATATTCTAGAAGTCCCTGATCAGCCATGTTCAGTGTCTGATCACTGTCAAGAAACAGGCGTACAACTGGTGGACGTCTCGGTGGCATGAATATGCAAGTTCGAGTGCACACCTTAAAACACGATTGTCAAGGACTGAAAACACAGAAGCGTAATAAGGGAACATGAGAATTAAATCATTCAAGTTTTACAAAAAAATTACTAAACGACGTGTATCAAGCCTTCATGGCGTGTTCCCTTTAGTCATTCAGATGGGCGTGTACTTCTGCAAAAAATGTTCATGTAACACCCAAACCACACAGCGTGTTGTCCTAACACACAGTGTATACTTGAATCTGTTTCCCCTTACCGAGTACATCTACATGGCTATGCCACACTGCTCTAAAAAGACAAGACTACATAGTGTGTACTAGATAAGCTTCACCTAGCCCATGTTGTTAGTGACACGGCCTGACACATAGCTCACACTACATGGCATGTTCAAGGAATACATGACATGTATAAGAAGAGACTGCATTGACCCGTGTTGTCAGCTACACAGCCGAGTTTCTAGGATTACACTACACAGCCTGTTCAATCCAGACACGACGTGTATAGCTTATGGTTTGTCTGTCTGTGTTGTTAGTTACATGGGTAGACACATGGTCAACACCCCACAGTGTGTACAACTAGTACACGGCGTGTTCCTACAAGAAAAAAACTATCTCGTGTCTTTTCCCACATAGCCTATGACATGGTTAGATACTACATGGTGTGTACATAAATTACACAGCGTGTACATAAGAAAAATTATTTCTTCCCGAACATAAGAACAAATGGAGTGTAGTCAAAACTACAGGGAATCTATTCTAGGTTTTTCTGGATAATGAGGCTCAAAAACTCCTCTGGATCCCATAATAACACTGAAACAAACTTTGGAAGTGCCAAATTCTGATCTTTGAGGGCCCATACTCCCCATGAATCAAATCATGGAATCTTATACATGTTATAAAAAGGAAAACAAGTAAATGATCCACCAAGATCCGGTCCATGATGGCCCATAAAAACTCCAGAACCAAAGTTTGGAATTCATTCAGAAAAACCTTACACAAAAAATACCATATCAAATAGTAGGTATTTTATCAAGGCATTTATCACAACAGCATGCATATTCTACACAACATCTATCACAACAACATGTAATTGCTAATTCACCTTAGATTTCATGGAAAGAATGTGTGACATGTGATTTCTAGCAAGTGCCTATATGATTCATGAGATGTTATACCCTCATCTCATCAAGTTGTGGCAGAAATAGAACCTCAATAACATCAATGGTTTAATCGAAAAACATGTGAATCACCCAACAGTGAAAATCAAATCAACCGTAAAGTTAAAAAAACTAGAAAAATTTCAATAATGAGGTAGATTGGAATTTCCCCATACATGGGTAAGCAACTCTCGGGCCCAACTTATTACCAAGTACCAATTCCTTCCTCTCCCTGGCTAAAGTCTACAAATAGTAAGTCAAGGTAAAATAATCCTTTGATACAGCTTTATAACATCCTGGTTCCAGAAGCCACCTAGAGTCACCCCGTACGTGGTTGGTCGCATGTCCTCAAGCGCATTTCACTGAATGCCAGAGGATTCCGACTAGCAGTGAGGGTCTTGGGTGTGATAGTGGGGAAACTATACCCTCATTGGAAGAGTACACAGCAGAAGTAAACAAATACATAAAAAAGTAGAAGTAGTAACAATATCATACAAAAATAAACAGTATAAGACTGATATAATAAACTAGAGCAGATATATAAAATGATGCATGGTTCATATGTCTAGGAAATCATCATAACAAAGCACAATCCTGAAATATAGTACTAAACCAAGTAAAAAAGAAAAATAGTAATCAGCTCCACATCATCGCAATCCTAAGTTTGGTCTCGTGACCTCTAGCTCCACAACATGTCAAGTACCAGAAGTAAAAGGGCACTTTCCTTTATCTATACTTGCAACAATATAATCTGTTTGGGCCCAAAAGCATGGCCCAAACAGGGTTTGAGACGAATCCCAGAAGGAAACCACCAAAAGATTTGTGCCTAACAGTTAGTGAGTATATGGTAGGTAAAAGTGCAGATAGTAGTAAACAAGAAAGTACTCAACAGTAACAATCCATAGTTTCAAATATCAAGAAACAAGTAATTAATGTAGATAATCAAAAATAGGTAACCCTCTTGGATGTACTCACAGCCTATCCCCTCTGGTCTAACCTAACAGATACAAGAAACCCTTTGGGAAGCACACATAGTCTCACCCCACTGGTTCAGCTAATGTATAGACTCTCGGAGGAAGCACTCCCTATCAATTCCCCCTATATTCTTGTATCAGTACTAAAGGTGCTCTAGGAAAGAACTCAACATCTCATTCCCAATGTGGGCCGTGTGGAGCAACTACAGACTCTCTGAGGAAGCACTCAACATAAATTCCCCTTGTGGTCTCGCAACATAAATTATAAAAGACACTCTGGAGAAGCCCTTATTTCAATTCTCCATATGGACTACTACACTAGGATCTCACTGCCCTGTGTAAGTCAAAAAATTATATCATTGCGTATCAGCCATGGTAAACCTCAAGAACTACAGGGATAGAATTTTATAGCATAACAACATTACAAAATAATAGTCAAACCATCCTACAATACTAGGCATGGGAATGTAAATAGCAGCCTAACAGGCAAACTAGTCCCAAAGGTCGAAACAGGAAAAACATGCATGGGAAACACATCCAAAGCACAACAATTTATCATATTCACAATAAAATATCATCTACTCAAGCATAGAAGCATAGTAGACAAACAATGGGGTGAAAAAAGTAAACGTGCAATACCACATTCATTGGTATTGGGAAATTTTTCACATAAAACTCATAGGCTTTCAACAGAAAGGCACAAACCACCTACCTAGATGTTGTAGGATCGTTATACTCTGGCGTCAGTCCATGGATCAACCTAGAATGTGGTAGATCTACAAAAGCATCTAAAATCTTCAACAGAGGTTGACTTGATAAGGAAGAGGAATCATGAAACAAAGCTCAATTAGAAGAGAGACCATACCGAGGCAATCCCAATGCAATCGATAGTGGTCGAATAAAAGATCGGATGGAGGATCGGGGGCTCAGAGAAGAATTATGTTTTATGGGAGCTCTCAGTCAAAAGAGACCTAGAAGGAGATATTTTTGGCGATTCGACGTGACCCCAGTATGTTTAATGAAAAAAAGGAAATAAACAACGTGTACTTTTGAAGTACACGATGTGTAATTGCCTTTTCTGTACTCCGCTTCAGGCAGTCTCCAAGTCACCCCACATGGCCATGTGTGTGGCCAAAACACAGCTAGCACACTACCTCCTGCAGCAACATAGTACATGACATGTACTCATAAAGCACATGACGTGTACTTCAAAAATTTCTAGAAATTCCTCTTTCTCAAAAATGACCAGAAAAGAAAGGCATACCTAAAAAAAAGATCCGGGTTCTTCAAAAATTAAGTATCATTATCATTGATAATATATCAATTGAATATTGAACACATGGGTAGTATAAATAAAGTGTTTTGATAAACCCACAAGAAACATACAGAAGGATTGATGGCCTCAACTAGTTGGATCATAATATATGAATCCCATTTATCAGATATTCTAAGGGAGATATCATTTTTGGGCTTTTTCCTAGACCAATCCCAATACGAGAACCAATAACTTAACCATGATCAAAATCGTTTTTGGGATAAGTTCAAGCTGATCGAGATCACCTTCCAATTCGTGTACACCGAATGACCCCATGAATTTCCCACCATCACTCACCTTACTCATAGGGTTTATACTGGTACATTAAAGGGATATGTATCAAGACCATATAAATAATATTATGTAGATTATTTTTTATAAATTTATGATTACATTATCATCATATTATTGTTACATTGTAATTGATTTATAATGCAAAAATTGTAATTTTGGTTAACATTGAAATCCAATTAAGTGAAATGAAATTTTTATTAGGGTTCAAAAACTATTATTGTGGAAAAACCCATCATTTTCAATAAATGGTGGTTTTTATTTTAAAATTGAAAATAGAAATATTTACAAAATTATTTAGATAAAATGAATATAATTTTTTTGTAATCAGTACGTGAAAATTATCCAACAATGAGTTTTTCATAATTTTCTGAGATAGTCGAATATTCTGGTAAAAACTAAATACCGTATAAATATAATTTGTGTTTACCACATAATAATGAACAAAATGTGATGTAATAAGTACTATGAATAGGTTCCCTAACCAAATATATTTTTTAACTTTAAAATAATTTCATTTTTTGTTTATTTAATTTAATTTATAAATCCATAATGAATTCTCAATGAATTATAATATATATTAAAATTTAAAAATCATTTTCTTGAGAGTGTGACTAACCTCCACATAAGAAAGAGAATTATATAATTATATTCTTGCAATAGATTTATAAAATAATTTAAAACACTCACCATTAGCAAAAACCATCGGAAAGGTTCTTTGTATGATTTATGGGGTTGAATGTTTTATTATATATAGTGCAACCCATAAATAATAAATAAAAACCCTTCATTCCTATATAAACCCACCCAATCTCAAGTTTCGACTCATTCAAAATATTTATCACATGAAACAATTCTACTATCTACTATAGAGTCCTCCCATTTTCCCCCAAACTTCATATAATCCCCCCTCAATCCTTTGGAGTCTCACACATAGGTATGAGAACCTCATCTCCCACTCTCTTCTTTTATCAAGCACTCATTTTATGTTATGTATTTTAAATTTTCATTTTCTTTTGTTGGGATATATTATTACAGATCCCCCATACATTCAATATTTATTCTAAATTATTATATCTCCTTCCAATCTCATTTATCCATCCTTTGAACCTCCTTGTACACCCATTACTTTGTCGAAATTCCCAAAGGTCATTCTCTCTTCTCATTTCTCTTGAAGAAATTCTTTTATATTATGCATTTAAATTCCTTTTTAATATATGGGGATATGATTTTTCCTGATCCCCTTACTTCCAGTTTTATTTAAAATGATGAAGTATTCTTTTATATCTCATTTATCCTTCAAATGATCCTATATGTACACATGTTACTAAGCACAAATTTCCCATGGATTCATTGCCTATCCATGATTCTTCAAAACTGTATGCCTTATATTTCAAAATTTATAATGTGGGAATACTTTTTCCCCTATCCCTATTACTACCCATTTTATGAAAAAATAATGAGATACTCATTTCTCTCTCACAAACCATTTTTATGGATATTTACTTAATCTCGTTATGCTGCCGAAATATCACTGTGACCTACCATTCCCAAACAACTGTGTAGTGAATAACATACAAAATTCCTATCAAGGGATGTCAAAAGTCTGCACATATACTTATTTATTGGGGTATTAAATGAATTTATTCATCATTCCTTTGTCATGGAATAAATTATGATGTTGAATGAATCTATATTGTATGATTTAAGTTTCCTAATTAAACATGAGAACTAAATTATTATAATCGGTGTTCTCAGATAGCGCTCCAAGTAATTGGGTAATTCTTCGTATCATGAGACATCATGTAAAATGGTCTTAAGAATTATCCTTCACTCATTATCCTCAATGTGTAATGGTATTTTTGGTTATCCATGACTCTTGATCCTCCATGTGTAATGAGCCTTGGGTAATGCTTTAGTCATGTTATTTGTTGATGCCACACTTCCCTTGTTATGATTATCATGTTATATCATGCCTTAGTATTCATGTTCCTTTTTTTGTCTCGTGATATTATTATTTCCGAACATTTATTATCTTATTCATGTTATTAATTTTTTATTCCATTACTGGTATTTATAGCTCGATCCTTGTTCAGTTTTTTATTAGGACATCCCATTCCTTTTTAAGTTTTTTTAAATATTTATTACATTTAAAGGATGTGTTGAATTATTATTTTTGTATCTCACATTATATGTTGTTATGTAATGTACCTAATTCCCAATGAAACTAGCGTTATAAATCTTTTGGGGATGCATTAATTACACTTTTAGTTAATAAAACTTGTATTAATGTTTAATAATGAGAAAGATTGTTATAGTTTGTATAAGAGAAATAATTTTGTTATTTTAGGGATTAGGATTAAAAAACTCATGAAAAAGACATAGGGATAAGACTACGTATATGAAAACATCAATAAATTTAGGTTAGAATAGATTAATTTCATTATCAAAAGAATACATCCTTTTCTAGATACACTAATAGGACATGGTTTTTGAATAGATGTTCCTAGGGTTAAAAACTCCGCTGTTCTGAGCCTAACTCAAGGTAATCTAGTATATGAAAATGGGTCTTATTTCACATCTAGTTTGACACTCCCAAGGTACATGCTTCGGTAAATTTATTATCATATTATGAATCGTTATTAAGGGACTATCAAAAAATAAATACTCATAAGAATATATTTTATGAAATAGAACATGGATAACATAGATTGAGTCCTATAAACTCTTATGTCAAGGAGATAAATGTAATTTATAATATATCACTTTATTATAAATTTATTCAACTTTATTCCTTTAATTGATTAAGACACAAATCCCTAAGTCTATATTAGATGTATTAGATCCAAAATCAAAAAATAAAAGTTAGGGTTATCAACAATAGTACTAAACATTCCTTCATATCATAAGGATTTTGTAGAACTTTACAAATACCACCACAAATCATGGAAGAGAAGATGTTTATAAAAATGGATAATGGGGAAATTATTGAATCCAATGTATATAACTCCTCCCCATTCAAATATTTTAGGTTTAAATTCCTTGAAAACCTTCTCATACACCCTTTGGTGGAATTTGATTCAATTTTATTCATTAACAGTCTTTCCCTATATAGGCCAAACAAAAAATTCTATGAGAATGAAATCACTATCTATATGATGAATCAACCCCCAATCCTATAAAAGTGAAAGGTGTATAATGAATCTTATTTGGAACCGTTATCTCATGAATGGATATTACATCCCTATGGGAATGAGTACCTTAATCTGATGACTGATTCAAAGGAAATAACCACCCTTGAAGACATGCTTATTACGTGGGAATACGTTGTTGTGTTTCCTGGGGAATTATTTGGTTTTCTTCCTAGACAAGAGGTCTAATTTTCAATCGATATTATACCAGGGGTGTTTTCCATATTCAAGAATTTATATTGGATAGATTTTGTGGAACATTAGGAGCTAAAAAACTTCAATTTAATATGGATAAATGGTTTATAAGACCATGTTAGTCACCATGGTGGGCACATATCCTATCCATAATGAAGAAGGATGGGTCAATTCACCTTTTTATTGATTATCGTGAGCTCATAAAGATCTTGATAATGAAAAGGTATCCTTAACCATACATTGATTTTTTATTCGATCAGATACATGGGGAGTAATACTTCTCTATTGTGGATCTATAGTCTGGATGTCACCATTTTAGGGTGATAAATGAGGATATCACAAACAATGTTTTTTGTATAATGTATGTGCACAATGAGTTCATAGTAATTCAATTCAAAATTACTAATGCTCTGATTTTATTTATGGACATGATGAATATATTATTTAGTGATTACCTTGAAAATTTAGTGGTAGTATTTATAGATGATATTCTAATATACTCCCAAACCATGTATGAAAATGAGTATCATCTGAGCACCATGATAAAGACATCGTGAAAGGATAAGCTCTATAAAAAGTAAAACAAGTGTGAGTTATGGTTAAAGGAATCCACATTATTGGGAAATATCATCACAAGAAATGAAATAAATGTGTACCCTTCAATGAAAAAATAAATTGAAGGATGGACGAGGCTAACAATCATGACAGATATCCATAGATTCTTTGGGATAGTCTGATATTATCACCGATATGTGAGAAATTTCTCATTATTTTCAAAACCACTTACAAAGATAATGTGGAAGGGATAATTGTTTTATTGGAATTATGTATGTAAATAATGGATCATAGAGTTGAAAAGGAGTATTATCACTACCCATGTCCTCACACTACCAACAAGTGGAGAACATTTCATAATTTTTAGTGATGCATTGATGATAGGATTGGCTTTTGTGTTCATTAAAAATGATAAACTCATTTTCTATGACTCAAGGTAGTTGAAAATTCATGAAAAGAAATATCCAAATCATAATATATAGTTGGATATATGATAATATCATTTATAATTTGGAATCATTATCTTTATGGGATGAATTTTGAGATATATACTGATCACAAGAGCCTGAAATATATATTTCAATAGAAAGAACATAATATGGGACATAAAATGGTTAGAAGTCATAAAGGACAATGAATGATCAATCCAATATGATACCAGTAATGCATATAAGTTGGAGGATTCTATATGTTGAAAGGACCCATAAATTCTATCATTCATGGGAATTGAGAAGGGTCTCATCTTCATAGATATAAAGAGGATGGACATGGGAATAATAAAGAAAGGAACATCACCAATCCTTGTACAAATGATTTCTCATCCATTTCTCATAGAATGGTTAAATTATTCTTGAAGAATTAAAGTGGTAATTAGAAAAAATATTTAATGCATAAGGAAAGGTAAATCCATTGAGTTAAGTGTTAATGAAGAAGGAATTGTGAGATTTGGGCCAAGACTATGTGTTCTATCCAATCTTGAGTTAAAAAAGGAATTGATAGATAATGAACATAATTCAACATTATCTAGTCACCCAAGAAACTTAAAGATGTATCAAGATCTATGTTAACACTATTTTTAACACCCCAGGTAAATAAAGAATATGAAATTTTCACATTTATCCATATTTTTGAATAAAATATTAATATTACTTTAAAGGGGGCTCTATGCACGATGGAGTACCCAATACTCAACAACGAGTTTCTTGGGAATCTTACATTGCAATCTAATAATAAAATAATATTATTTTAAATGGTAGTTAATGCTTAGCTGTTGTAATGGCGGGAATGAACAGATCTATCTACAAAATGATTATATATGTTTGTAAAATATTTTTACTCTTTACAATAAATGTTGGAGGATTAAAAATGCGAATGAATCCAATTTTAAGCGTAAACATTCTAATATTCTTTAAAAGGCTGATTAAACGCCTTTTGATGGAGAACCTCTTTTAAATACACTTATTGACAATTTTATGTGTTATATTTGACAAAATAAAATTCTTCTTTGGAATCGGGACATCAAAATTTACTTTGTGTAAATTTTTGGTATTTTTCCGATAAAGTTCATTTTTTAATGAATAGTGAAAAATATTGTATTTTAATTCAAAACCACTTTTTAATATAATTTATTTATATGATTATATTCTCTTTTGAATTGGTTTTAAAGTTAAATTATAATATTTGTTTTTCATTTAATTTAATAGTGGTCATTGGAATTAATTTCACTTTGAAATTGGACATAAACTAGTGTCTATATTTTAATAGATATTGTTTCATAAAAACACGCTATTTGTTTTGACAGCAGGAATTAGTTATTAAATTAATTAATGAAAATTATATGTTTTGAATTTTGTAAAATAGACATCATTTTTGAGTTCAGAATATCAAATATAGCTTAGGGTGAATTTTTGGTATTTTTTTGAAAAACTTAAATTTTTGATGAATAGTGAAACCACTAAGTGGTAGTTAAAGAAACTGATATTTCATTTAAATGAATCTTTTCCACATATGTGTTTTGAATTTCTAAAAATCAAACATACATGGTTCTAATTAGTAAGTAAAATGTGGTTCAATGGGATTAAAATAATTTTTTGATGAATAGTAACTTTTATGTTCTTTATCGCGATTAGAGGTAATTAGTGTAGTTTAAGGTAAAAATAATGTTTTAATAATATGCGATGAGCTTGACACATGTCCTACCCTTATTGGATGTGTCATTTCCGACCAATAAAATCCATGGGTCATCTTGGGGACCCCATGGAGCCACTTTGAATGGGAAATGACATAAATAACTTATTATTTGATGTAAAAGTAAAAATGACACAAACATGAGTTGTTATACTAAAAAAAATTATTATGTGGGGTTTTACAAGTCAGATATTTGACTATAAAAATTCATTGGAAAGATAAAACGATTTCCTACATCATAGTATTTTTTTTATAATTTTTAGACATTAAATAAATTAAATTATTTATGACATCATCATGATGCAGTAATGACCTCATTATTTAACGATTTAAATAAAATGGAAAGATAATGTAAAATCTAAGACCTATACATGTCCAAAACCTATTGTATGGGTGGATTTCGAACCCTTATCACCTTATCCCCGAAAACAATCAATGTGGGACCATTAAAATCCGAAACTCATTCTATAATAAAGTAACATTACCTTACTTTCCAAGAGTGCCCCTCCCCTCCTCTTATAAAAGGCCCCCACCTCTACCTCCTTACCCACACTTCCAAAGCATTTGGCTCGGCCAAACCATGCCCATTTTCTCTCTCCACATACCTATCTAACACTTAGAAGCCTCACTTTGGGAAGAAGTCTTCCAAGGAAGCCTTTGAGCTCAAACCAAAGGGAGTTACCCGATTTTAAGGTAATGTCTTCACTTGAGTCCTTTTGTTTTATTTTGCTTCTTCAACCCCCTAAACTCTTTTTATTCATTTCTTTTGTAACAACTACAGTATCTTCAATATACTAGGATGTTTTTATATGAATGATTCGAGCTACACTTACACACACCGTCGTCTAATGGTTAAAGAACATACTATTTTTGTGGTTGGCAATTTTCTGCCTCACGAAACGATGATTGCTCAATATTCTTTTAACATCTTTAAAGGTGGCCATTATGATGTCACTATATTTTATATATGATATATATGGTATTTATGTTTACTATATGCTTATGTATTTTATATTTAAAACATAACTTTATTCTTTTCATGTTGTGTAAATGCGATAATTTCATATGAGGAAGTGTGGACTACCGCCCCCTCAAGTGATGTGACTCATACATGCAATACATGGAATGTATAAAGAATGTAATTAATGAAAATATGTGACCTATATAACATATATATTATACTGGAATTATAATATATATATATATATCATTTATTTTTAATTCCATTAATATGACAAAGAAAAAATGAACGTAGCGTTCATGCGTACGTACGGCCTACCGTCTCCATGAACGGTACTTTTCGTTTTTTATCTCCAAATGATATGGAATAGTATAAAATGAATATTTACTGGATATAAATGATATTTTAATCATTAATACTATTCTGGAAAGTATTTACTTATAACTACATGGGCAATCACTTTTCAAACAAGTTCATTTTTGACTCATTTACCAAACATCGGCAAAAACGTCTGATATGAACTAAAATTATTAAACAATTATTATAAAATTATAATATGTGATATGAAATTCATAATAATATCTAAAGGAGGACCTTAGGGAATTATAAATTGACCAAAGTTTATTATTCAGGAATATAAATAAACTAACAAGACAAGTCGGACTTGAGGTAAAGGATCCTACTCATCTCTTTCTTTTTAAGTACACTCTTTTATGTCATTCCTTTTAAAGCTCAGATTTCTTGTTATTGGGATGTTATTTTATATTACCCTTACTGAAATTTTTATTTTCATATGATGAGATACCCTATTCAATCTCATCCATCCATTTTGAAAGTTTTGAGTGGCGCCGTTAGGCTGGCGAATTTTCGTAAGAGATCTAACCTCTCTCTTTCTTTTTAAGTACTCTCCTTTATGTCACTTCTTTTAAGCTCATGTTTGTTATGTTGGGGGATGATATTTTATATTACACTTTCTTTAAACTTTATGTTAATATTATGAGAGACCCTATTTGATCTCATCAATCCATTTTTGTATGTTTTAAGTGGCGCCGTTAGGCTGCCAAGTTTTCGTAAGGGATTTTTCATCTCACTTTTATTCCCGAAAGATTTATGCTACATTTTCCACAATTTCCTTTGAGTGGTGTATGAAATGCCCATTATTTTACTCATTGTGTAATATACTTTCATTTATGAGTATTTACATCAATTTTGTATTGTCCTTCTTTCACGGGGTGTATGTTTCGAAGGATACCCATGTCGGTAAGGGAACCTTTCACCCTCCTCATTTTAAAGACTTATTTTGTAATGTCTTAATTCACATACTATTATGTTGGGATATGTTCTTATATATCCTTATTGATTTAAATATTATTTCCATGTGATGATATACCGTTTTTATCTCTCATCAACTCATTTTCTGAATTTTGTAGTGACGCCGTTAGGCTGTAATTTTTTTGAAAGGGAACTTCTTAACCCAAATTTGATTCTTTGGGATAAACTTGTAATCCTTGAATATGTCGTTCTATGAATATGTGTGAATAACCTCTGATTGTTTCACACTTAATATCCACTTATATTTGGTGTATTCGTTTGTCACACATAATTATGTAATTGATTTATCCTCAAACCAAGGATACCGTCTTTGTAAGGGACTTTGTCTCAATCTCCTTTCATTGAGGCATATTTTATTTTATACACAACCTTCTTTTATACGGTTTATAAACCCCTTTGAGTTTTACGTTTATCCAAAAGAAATATTTTTATACGATTCATTTTACAAAATGAAAAAAGGGGATGTGTTTGTCATACTTATATGGCAACAACGACTTCTCCGCCGCTGTGACCATTATTTGAGTTTCGGCTTCCTCTACAAGCCATACATTCTGTTTAAAAGAAAAATAAATACCATGTTTTACTTTAATTTTATTTTGGTATTGAAAATGGTTTTCATAAGGTTTTTTATATCAATGTGTTTTAATGATATCTTGGGATTGAAAGGTGGAAATGTAATGTTTCCTTTATTCATGTTTTATGTGATACGATTATGTTATGGTTTTTCAGAATTGTTATGAAGACGGGTGGTTCCGTGATAGACTAAGGGAGGGTGAGCCCGATATAGCTCCCCAATGCATTGGTTAACGCAAAGGAGTGAAACGTTATGGTTTCTCTGAAGAGATTTGGGGAATATACTGTGGTGGGTATTCCAAACGTAACCAAGAGGGTTACTCCCTACGTAAGAATGTTATAAATGCCTCAAGTTACCTTTATGCCTTATTATTTCTATGATTTATTCATGATGTTATGAGGCATGTTAAAGTGCTTATGTTTTATGGGTAAAGTATGATTTCATTCTTATGTATACATGTACACATGTTTCCTTTCCATATTTTTATAGCCCTTACTGATCTTTTTTTGCTCATCCCAAGTTTTTGAAATGTTTTTCACAGGTCAAGGGAAGGGTACATGATATGATGATAGGGTCAAGGAAGTGTCAAGAAATAATCTATGTTTTATTTTAAATATGTTTCCGTTGATGGGAAAAATGAATACTATCTTTTATGTAACCACTTTGCTTAAATGTGGAATGTAATGCAAGTTTTATGATCTAATTCTCTAAAACTCTAAACCTGAAAAGATCATCAATGTGTAATCTTGTAATAACACAAGATTAAGTAAGGTTTAAGGATGGGGCCTTATAGTTGTTATCAGAGGTCGGTTTAGATTACATTAGAGGTTAGGGTATTCTTTAAGCATAAGTGACATTACCATAATAGTTTGGATTTCAGAAAGAGTCATAGTTTTTAGATAAAGTGACTGAGTAAGTATATCTTCCTCATTAGTACATGATGGTTTTGTTGATATACTCACACTGACATTTCTGTTTTTAGTGAATGGATGAATCTAGAAGGCACCAAAGTGATAATAGGTTTGAAGGAAACTGTGGTGGTTCTCTGATTAATTGGCTGGATGAAATGTGGGATTCAATGAGGAAACTCGTGGTTGTTCTAAACCAACTATCAAGGAGTCATGATCAACCACTTGAACGTTGGTATGATCGGTAATACATCATGTACGAGATGACCAATCGATGTGGAAGTTTAGGTAATAGTTATAAAGGTAACCATTAATGTTTATATGATCCTTACTTTTGAGGTAATTATGGGTTATTATATGTTATGATGGAAAATGAAAGGCATGAGATAAACTTGAGGTTAAAATATGTTATGATCATTTTTGAAGATTTTAGCTCGTTTTGGGGAATGTTTTAAGAATTATATAGTTTTGGAAAAAGGACAACACGCAGACCGTGTGACAACTCGTCGTGTCGGACAAAGCTACGGGAATCGAACCCACAACCAAAGTGCAACTGGTATTTATCGCCTACAACTGGACTACGTGAAGTCCCTGGTTATTTTGACTAATTCTTTTTAGTTAGATGATTTTAGGAATCAAGAGTAAGTTTATTTTGTGTTATCTATGGAAATTATTAACCTATCCTGGAGGATATGTGATTAGGTTAATTACTTTTCAATATGAGAATTTAAGAGAAACTGATGTTATTTGGAGATGAAAGTTAATTTGTACCTTGGATGACTATGTGATTAAATCCTTAAAATATTTGGGTTTCAATCTTAGTTTGGTTTACATTGAAGAATTTTATGGACAATTTTTTATCGAATGGTCCTCGTTGAACTCTGGGTTTTATTGGACAAATTTTGGAGATTAAGAATAGATTTTATTTTTATAAAGGGTTATCATTTTTGGGCATTATCTGCTCTTGTACTAACCTTTTTGGTTTTGGTTTTAGTTAAGGTCTAAATATATGGGAAGTATATAGTTCTCTTTTTTTGATTAGGTGATTCTCTAGATGTTGATTATAATACTCTTAATGTGAACAAGTCTTCCTAAATACTCGTCTTTTGGGGAAAGTATGAGTTTGTGTAAGAAATCTAGTAAAATTTGAATGTCAACATGAAAAGAAAGTATGTTTCGTTAAGATCAAAAATAAATTCCTCAATGAAAAGTAACTTAAAACAAAAGTGTTTTCTGTTAACTTTTCCTACTGGGGAATCGAATACTGTTTAACCCATCACAAGTTTGTGATTCTCTTATGGTTAACATTCTCCTAGACATGTTTACTATCACTCTCCATCATAACATGACCCTTTGTTTTTTCCACCATGTCCATATTTTCATACTTGGAATCCTAGTATGAGTTAACTCGGGTGACCTTTGTAATTCTCTTTCTTTATTTTAAGGTGATTGTTTTACTGACTATTGTTCCGATATGGGATTTTCAATGAAGTTTCCAAGCCCAATTTTAAAATTGCGAGGACACAATTCCCAAAATGGGGGAAGGATGTAACACCCCAGGTAAATAAAGAATATGAAATTTTCACATTTATCGATTTTTTTGAATAAAATATTAATATTACTTTAAAGGGGACGCTATGCACGATGGCATACCCAATACGCCACAACGAGTTTCTTGGGAAGCTTACGTGGCACTCTAATAATAAAATCATATTATTTTAAATGGTAGTTAACGCCTAGCCATTGTAATGGAGGGAATGAACAGAACTAAATAAAAAATTAATATATATGTTTGGCAAATATTTTTACTCTTTACAATAAATGTTGGAGGATTAAAAATGTGAATAAATCCAATTTTAAGCGTAAACATTCTAATATTCATTAAAAGGTCGATTAAACACCTTTTGATGGAGAACCTCTTTTAAATACACTTTTTGATAATTTTATGTGTTATATTTGACAAAATAAAGTTCTTCTTTGGAATCGGGACATCAAAATTTACTTTGTGTAAATTTTTGGTATTTTTCCGATAAAGTTCATTTTTTAATAAATAGTGAAAAGTGTTGTATTTTAATTCAAAACCACTTTTAAATCTAATTTATTTATATTATTATATTATCTTTTGAATTGGTTTTAAAGTTAAATTAGAATATATTTTTACCATTTAATCCAATAGTGTTCATTGGAATTAATTTCACTTTGAAATTGGACGTAAACTAGTGTCATTCTTTTAATAGATATTGTTTCATAAAAACACGCTATTTGTTTTGACAACGGGAATTAATTATTAAATTAATTAATTAAACTTATTTGTTCTTAATTTTTATAAATATACATCATTTTTTAGTTCGGAATATCAAATATTTCTTAGGGTGAATTTTTGGTATTTTTCTGAAAAACATAATTTTTTGATGAATAGTGAAACCACAAAGTGGTAGTTAAAGAAACTGATTTTTCGTTTAAATGAATATTTTCCACCTATGTGTTTTGAATTTCAAAAAATCCGACATAAATGGTTGTCATTAGGAAGTAAAATGTGGTTCAATGGGATTAAAATAATTTTTTTGGTGAATAGTAACTTTTATGTTCTTTATCTCAATTAGAGGTAATTAGTGTAGTTTAAGGTAAAAATAATGTTTTAATAATATGAGATGATCTTGACACAAGTGCTACCCTTATTTGATGTGTCATGGCTGACCAAGAAAATCCATGGGTCAACTTGGGGACCCCATTGAGCCACTTTGGTTGGGAAATGACATAAATAACTTTTTATTTAATGTAAAAGTAAAAATGACACAAACATGAGTTATTATACTAAAACAATTTTTACATGGGGTTGTAGAAGTCGGATTTTTTACTATAAAGAGTCATTGGAAAGACAAAACGATTTCCTACATCATAGTTGTTTATTTGTAATTTTTATACATTAAATAAATTAAATTATTTATGACATCGTGATGATGCAGGAATGACCTCATTATTTAACGATTTAAATAAAATGGAAAGATAATGTAAATTTTAAGACCTACACATGTCCAAAACCTATTGTATGGGTGGATTTCTAAGCCTTGTCACCTTATCCTCGAAACACAACAATGTTGGACCATTAAAATCTGAAACTCATTCTAAAATAAAGTAACATTTCCTTACATTCCAAGAGTGCCCCTCCCCTCCTCTTATAAAATCCCCCACCTCTACCTCCTTACCCACACTTCCAAAGCCTTTGGCTCGGCCAAAACTTTCCCATTTTCTCTCTCTACATCCCTATATAACATTTAGAAGCCTCACTTTGGGTGGAAGTCTTCCCAAGGAAACCTTTCAGCTCAAACCAAAGGGAGTTACCCGATTTTAAGGTAATGTCTTCACTTGAGTCCTTTTGTTTTATTTTGCTTCTCCAACCCCCTAAACTCATTTTATTCATTTATTTTGTAACAAATAAAGTATCTTCAATATACTAGGATGTTTTTAAAAAAAGGATTCGAGCTAAACTTACACACACCTTCGTCTAATGGTTAAAGAACATACTGTTTCTGTGGTTGGCAATTTTCTGCCTCACGAAACGATGATTGTTCAATATTATTTTAACACCATTAAAGGTGGACATTATTATGTAACTGTATTTTATATATGATATATATGGTATTTATGTTTATTATATTCTTCTTTATTTTATATTTAAAACATTCCTTATTCTTTTCATGTTGTGTAAATGCGATAATTTCATATGGGGAAGTGTGGACTACCGCCCCCTCAAGTGATGTGACTCGTACATGCAATACATGGAATGTATAAAGAATGAAATTAATGAACATATGTGACCTATATAACATATATATTATACTGTAATTATAATATATATATATATATATCATTTATTTTTAATTCCATTAATATGACAAAGAAAAAATGAACGTACCGTTCATGCGTACGTACGGCCTACCTTCTCCATGAACGGTGCTTTTCTTTTTTTTTCTCCAAATTATATGGAATAGTATAAAATGAATATTTACTGGATATATATGATATTTTAATCATTAATACTATTCGGGAAATTATTTACATATAACTACTTGGGCAATCACTTTTCAAACAAGTTCATTTTTGACTCATGTACCAAACATCAGAAAAAACGTCTGATATGAACTAACATTATTAAACAATTATTATAACATTATAATATGTGATATGAACTGAATAATAATGTATAAAGGAGGTCCTTAATAAATTTTAAATTTACCAATGTTTATTATTCAGGAATATAAAGAAACTAACAAGACAAGTCAGACTTGAGGTAAGGGATCCTACTCCTCTCTTTCTTTTTAAGTACACTCTTTTATGTCATTCCTTTTAAAGCTCATCTTTCTTGTTATTTGGATGTTATTTTATATTAATATTACTTTAATTTTTATGTTCATATGATGAGAGACCCTATTCTCTCTCATCAATACTTTTTGGAAGTTTTGAGTGGCGTCGTTAGGCTGCCGAATTTTCGTAAGAGTTATAACCTCTCTCTTTCTTTTTACGTAATCTTCTTTATGTCACTTCTTTTAAACTCCTATTTGTTATGTTGTGGTAGTATATTTTATATTCCTCTTTATGTAAACTTTATGTTAATATTATGAGAGACCCTATTTGATCTCATCAATCCATTTTTGTATTTTTTAAGTGGCGCCGTTAGGCTGCCGAGTTTTCGTATGGGATTTTTCATCTCACTTTTATTCCCTTGAGATTTATGCTACATTTTCCCCAATTTCTTTTGAGTGGTGTATGAACTGCCCATTATTTTAATCCTTGTGTAATATAATTTCATTTATTAGTATTTACATCAATGTTTTATTGTCCTTCTTTCACGGGATGTAGGTTTCGAAGGATACCCATGTTGGTAAGGGAACCATTCACCCTCCTCTTTTTAAAAGACTTATTTTGTTATGTCTTTTAATTCAAATACTATTATGTTGAGATATGTTCTTATATATCCTTATTGATTTAAATATTATGTCCATGTGATGATATACCCTTTTTATCTCTCATCAACGCATTTTCTGAATTTTTTAGTGACGCCGTTAGGCTGTCAAATTTTTGCAAGGGAACTTCTTAACCCAAATTTGATTCTTTGGGATAAACTTGTACTCCTTAAATATGTTGTTCTATGAATATGTGTGAATAACCTCTGATTGTTTCACACGTAATATGCAGTTATATTTTGTGTATTCTTTTGTCACACAGAATTATGTAATTGATTTATCCTTAAACCAAGGATACCGTCTTTGTAAGGGACTTCGTCTCTATCTCCTTTCAATGAGGCATATTTTATTTTATACAAAACCTTCTTTTATATGGTGTATAAAACCCTTTTAGTTTTACGTTTATCCAAAAAATTATTTTTATACGAAGCGTTTTACAATATTACAAAAGAGAATGTTTTTGTCATACGTATGCGGCGATAACAACTTCTCCGCCACCGTGACCATTATTTGAGTTTCGACTTCCTCTACAAGACATAACTTCTTTTTAAAAGAAAAATAAATACCATGTTTTACTTTTCATTTATTTTGGTATTGAAAATGGTTTTCATAACGTTTTTTATATCAATGTGTTTTATTGATATCTTATAATTGAAAGGTGGAAATGTTATGTTTCCTTTATTCATGTTTTATGTGATACGATTATGTTATGGTTCTTGGGCATTGTTATGAAGACGGGTGGTTCCATGATAAACTAAGGGTGGGTGATCCTGATATAGCTCTCCAATGCATTGGGTAGCGTGAAGGAGTGAAACGTTAAGGTTTCTCCGAAGAGATTTAGGGAATATACCGTGGTGGGTATTCCAAACGTAACCAAGAGGGTTACTCCATACATAAGAATGTTATGAATGCCTCAAGTTACCTAAATGTCTTATGATTTCTATGATTTATTCATGATTTTATGAGGTATGTTAATGTGCTTATGTTTTATGGGTAAAGTATGATTTCATTCTTATGTATACATGTACTCATGTTTCCTTTCCATATTTTTATATCCATTACTGAGTTTTTTATGCTCATCCCAAATTTTGAAATGTTTTTCACAGGTCAAGGAAAGGGTACATGATATGATGATAGTGTCAAGAAAGTGTCAATAAAGAATCCATGTTTTATTTTAAATATGTTTCCGTTGATGGGAAAAATGAATACTATCATTTATGTAACAACTTTGTTTAAATGAGGAATGTAATGCAAGTTTTATGATCTAATTCTCTAAAACTCTAAACCTGAAAAGATCCTCAATGTGTAATCTTGTAATAACACAAGATTAAGTAATGTTTAAGGCTGGGGACTTATACTATTAGTGGTACACAATATTGTGGGATGTTGATGAATATGCATCAATGTTCTTGGTATATAATCATGTGAAAATTGAAAGACATAAGTCTATAGATATTATTCAACCATTACCCAAACCAACATTGAAAGGGGAAATCATCACCATGGAATTTGTCACCAAACATCCAAAGAGATCCAAGTGAAAAAATTCTATATGGGTTGTTGTGGATAATCTTACAATGATTACACTCTTCATTGAAATTTGATAGAATTTATCACTACATTAGCTTCCATAGATATACATCAAATAATTTATAGGGATGCAGGGAGTACCACTATTGATTGTGTCTGGTCGAGAACCATGATTCATATCTATGTTTTGTAAAATCTCCAAGATTATCTAAACATTGAGATGAAATTTAGTACAACTTTTCACCCTCACACTGATGGCCAATATGAGCGGACTATCCAAACACATGAGGACTTTTTTAGACATGCTCAATGGACATCAAAGGCGGATTGGGAAACATCTTTCTTTTGTTGATTTCTCTTACCACAAAAGTTTCTACTTGATCATCCGAATGGATCCCTTTGAAAACCATTATTGGAATAGGTGATGAACACCAGCATGTTGGGATGATGCTAGGGAACAGAAACTTATAGTTCCTAAAATGGTTGAAGAAATGGTGGAGAAGTTTAAGACCTTTCAACAGCACATAAAATATGATTAGATTTGATAGTAGATCTTTGTGGATAATCGTCGACAATACCTAGGGTATGATGTTGGATAAATGTAACACCTCTATATATCTACATAGAATAATGTTATCAGAATTTGGAAGAAAGAAAAATTCAGTCTAAGGTAATTTTTCCCTTTTATGATATTTGATAAATGTAGATCGGTATCCTATATAATAACACTCACACCAAACCTATCTCAAGTACATGATATATTCGATGTGTTATTCTTGATAATGTATTTACCAGACCTCTCACATGCACTCAATTTAGAGTACATACCATTGGAGAATGATCATTCATATTAAGAGAAGATGGTGAAGACCTTAGATCATAGAGAGAAAAGTTCTTTGGAATTTGAAAATGCCCCTAATCAAAGTGATTTGGAGAAATAATAAGGTTGAAGAAGAAAATTGGGAACCAAAGGAGGTGAGGATTTCGTGTTACTATCATCTATTTTAGTATGGGAAAATAAAATTTCAAGGGTTATATTTATAAAGGGGGAATATTGCAACAACCCGAATTATTATGAATAAAATTTCCCTTTTTATTTAATTAAATGAATTATAGAAAAAAAAAATTCACTTATTTTTCTTTGTTATATTAAATTTTATTTAAATGAACATTTTGTATCATTTCTATTGACAATAAATTTGTAAAAAAATTATCACATGACTTATAAAAATATAGGATTTTGACAAACCCATTTGACACAAAGGATGTGATGTCCCCAACTAGTAGGATCATACCTTATGAAGCCCATTTATCAGAGCTTCTTAGGGTGATATAATTTATATGAATTCCCCTAGACCAATCCCAAGCCAAGATCCAGTAACTTAATCCTGAGGAAAACCATTTACGGGATAAGTTCAAGCTCATCGAGATCATGACCCAAACCATATTCACCAAATGGCCCAATGAAATATGTTCCATCATGCAACTTACTCTTAGGGAATATGTTTCTATATTAAAGGGATATGTATCAAGAACCTGGCTATATGTTTATGTAATATATTTTTAAAAAATAATTAATATATTTTCATCTGTTTAATATTACTTTGTAAATTTTTTTTAAATAAAAAAGTTAATTTTTTTATATATTAAAATTCAATTAAGAAATATATTTTGATTAATTAATTGATTTTTGAAAAAACTTATATTTTAATAAAATATTGTTCCTAAATAAATATAACTAAATATAAATAATTATATAATTTTTATGAAGTAAAATCTAATTTTTATTTGGGTTTAAAAACTGTTATTGTCAAAAACCCATCATTTTCAATAAATGCCAATTTTTATTTTAAAAGTGGAAATAAACATATTTATAAAATTATTTAGATAAAATGACTATAATTTTTTGAACAAAGATTTATAAATTATCGAACAGTTATTTTTTCATAATTTTGTGAGATAGTTGAATGTTCAAATAAAAACTAAATACTTTATAAATATAAATTGTGTTTTATGACATCATAATTACCCAAATGCGATGTAATAAATAATAAAAATAGGTTCCATGAAAAAATATATGTTTTAACTTTAAAAGAATTTCATTTTTAGTTTATTTTCATAATTTTATTAATCCATAATGAATTCTCCATGACTTATAATATATTTTATGAATTTAAAATCAATTCTATGAGAGTGTGACTCACCTCCACATAAGCAATGGCATTATTTTATTATATTATCCCCGTAGACTTATAAGATATTCTAAAACACTCCAATTTGGATGTAACCATGTGAAAAAACTATGGGATGTTTTTTTGGTTTTGAATATTTTATTATGTAGAGTACGAACCATAAATAATAATGAAATCAACATACTTTCCTATATAAACCCACCCATGCTCCTTTTTCTCTTTTAAAAAACTACATTGTATCGTGAACGAACTCTAACATCCTACACATAAAATCCTCCCAATGTTCCCCCAATATTTCAAGAAGCCTCTCTCAATACTTTAGAGTCACACACTCAAGTAAGGGAACTTCATCTTCTACTCTACTCTTTTATCAAGCACTCTTTTTCTATTATGTCTTTTAAATTTTCATTTAATTATTTTGGGATATGTTCATAAATATCCCCATTACATTACATTTTATATACAAATGATTTTATACCCTTAAACTCTCATTTATCCATCTTATGTACCTTTATGTACACCTGTTACTATGCTGAAATTATTTTAGGGCTATCTCTCTTCTCATTTCCATTCAAGCACTTATTTTATATTATGCATATTAAATTCCATTTTCATATTTTGGTATATGATTTTCTATGATTACATTATATTATATTTTAGGAATAAATTGTGATGTATTCCTTTCAACCCCATTACCCCCCCCCCCATGATCCTTTATGTACACCTGTTACAGTGCCAAAATCTTGTAAGGATTCTTTTCCCTATTCATGTTTCTTTAATACCTTATACCTTATATTTCTGAATTTATTATAATGTTATATGATTTTTCATGTCCATATTACATCCAATTCTGTAACCAAATAATGAGAGACCCATTTATCCCTCACTAAACATTTTTATGATTTTTTATGTAATGTCCTTATGCTGCCATATTTGATTATGAGCTTCCAAGCCCAAGCAATTGTGTATGGAATACCATACATAATTACGATCAAGGGTGTTCACATTTGTGAACATATACTTATTTATTAGGTAATTACATGTATTTTTTACATAATAAAGTATCTGTAAATAAATTATGATGTTGAATGAATCCATGGTGTATGATCTAAGTGGAACACTTAAGAATGATAATGAAATGATTATTATGGGTGAACCCAGATAGCTCCTTAATGCATTGGGTAATGTTTAGTCTCATGATATCTCATGTACAAAGGTATTGGTGATTATACAAGAATAATTATCCTATATTTGACGTGGTATTAGTGTTTATACTTGTCTTTTTCTCCTCCATGTGCAATGAGCCATAACACATGCTTTTGTCATATTGTTCGTTGTTTCCACATTACCCATGTTATGATTATTATGCTATTTAATTCCTTATTATTTAGGTTAAATTTATTCTCTAATGATATTAATGTTCTCTAAAATGTATTATCTTCTTCATTTTATTCCATTTTTATTCCCTTACTGGGCTACATATCTCACACATTCCTTACGTTTGACCCTAGGATATACTGTACAGTTTAAAGTTCTTTAGAATATAGTGGGAATTACAAGGAAGTGTTCAATATTTTTTATATCCTATGATATATTATGTTATATAATTTTCCTAATTAAAAAATACACTAGACTTATCTATCTTTTAGTGTTTTATTAAGTTCACTTTTATGTAATAAAACATTTGTTAATGTGTAACAAAGTGTAGGGCTGTTATATTATCCACCACTAGTTTCATTTTTGTAGTGCATATACATCTCATAAATGTAATATACAGTTCTTAAACTCAAATTTATGAATATTTAAAGAAACTTTTTATGATATCACATTCATGGGGTTTACAGTTCAAAAGTAACTAGATCGATAACAAAATTTATTTCAATTTTCTTTCTTTGAAACACATATGATGTTACGAACCTGGATTATTTTACGAGGATTATATACATCCTTTTAAAACATTTTATCGTGAATATTATTCATATATTTATATTTTTATCTTCATGTAATTTTATTCACTCATGTGTATATTGAATCAGTGATACCAGAGTGGTAATATTTTAATACTATAATCACATCGTTTATCAAGATTGTTTACGATTATGCATCTATTGATGAAAGATTACGATGAATCTCCCAATGAATCTAAATAATTTTCTTCTCATATAGTTATTTATGATATATTAATTTATTGGTATCTTTTCTCAACCATTTGGTTCTTATTGATATTATGAAAATATTTCTATGAAAATATGACTTTATTTTTCTCTTGGGTCATTAAAATGTTTTTTCAAAAACAATGCTTTCTAAAAAAAATTTAAAATTGATTTATAATGGTATTTCATGTTAATTTTGAAGGAAAAAAATATTTCAATTATTTTGATTTAAAAATAGGTCTAAATGATTTTTAGATATTCCATTATAATTTTCTAATTGGTTATTTTCCATAAAAATGATTATGATGATTCGATAAATTCCACTATAATTTATCTAATATACATTTAATGAAAAAGGTTTTCAAAATGTTTATGACTTAATAACATTTTTATAAAATTATATTTTCCCCATTAAAAGATTTAAATGATTTCTAGACAATAATTCAAATGTTTAAAATGTTGTTTTCAATGAAAATGATTTTTAAAAAATTTTATGTCTTAATAATAGTGATTATCAAGGAAAGGATAGTTTCATTAAGAGTTTTTCCAAGTTATATTTCATAATACATATCCATATAAGACTAAATATTTTGAAATAGATTATTATTTGCTAAGAATATGATCCAAGTATACCATTCATATTATTTCCATTATTTTCTTATATTTAAATGGAATGATTTTTATGAAACCCACTTCTTTTCATCTATTATTCATTGATCAAATTAAATTGAATCCCGTCTCTTTTCTATAAGTTATGAAATATTTAAGTGTTTATAATAACCATTTAATTTCAGGGGTTATGAAATTATGAATGTTTAAGACATTTTGGCACATATTAGTACGATTTCATTATGTAACCGGTGATACATATATCTCCCCCAATTGCATTGTGTGAAAAAATGATATATTGGTTTAGAGGGTTCATATATTGTAGCCCAATACTGAAAATGAGAGGATACATCGGTTATAGCCCAATCCAAAAATCAAGAGGGTACATGGGTTGTATCCCAAGACCGAAAACAAGATGGTTTAACATTTTTATCCCACGACCAAAAACTAGAGGGTGCAAATGTTGTAGATCATGCCCGATAACAAGATGGTACACGAGTTATAGTCCAAGACTGAAGATAAAAGGGTAAATGGGTTGTATCCCAGGACTAAAAGTAATAGGGAACAAATGTTGTATCACAATCCTAAATACAAGATGGAACATTGGTTTTATGCCTAGACTAAAAATTAGAGGGCATATAGAATTTAGTATAATCCCAAAAACAAGAGGGTACAATGATTTTAGTACACGATAGAATACAAAATAGTAAATGGGTATTCTTCAAAGAAAAAAAATAAAAGGTTACATAGGTAGTATCTCATGTCTGAGACCAAGAGTGTACACGATTTTTATCACAAGATCGAAAACAAGATTCTACATGGGTTTTATCCCATGGAAGAATACAATAGGGTACAAATCATAGAGCCCAATACTGAAAACAATAGGTTGTATAAGTTTTCTCCCAATCCCAAAAAAAAGAGAGTTGATGTTTTTTATCCCAATACGAATTTAGGTAAATTGGTGATTAGCCCATTACTAACATGTTATAAAGTTCTTGGTAGGTATAGTTGACATAAGATATTCTATGCTTATCTGTATTCCATAATTATATTTCATATTCCTAATATATTCACTTATGGACTGTTATCTTGATTACCTTATGATTATTATCTTATTAGGTGACTATATTTTTTCCCGGACACATATATATTATTTTTGATATGTAAATTATGATATAAAATGTTATCCTCATATTCTCTAACACATTTGTTCAAATTATGATTATATATATCATTTATTTGACCATAATGAGCATCGAGCTCACCCTTTATATTATTTCCTTTCCCCAGGTTCTGAAAAAAGGTTTTATATAAGAGTACTTAAGGTATGATCTTTATGGAATATGTTGAGGATCATTCACCATATTAAAACATTATGTATCTATTTTTTCAAATACATTAATCAATTACGGTCCTTGGGCATGTGCCTTTGTAATGTGTGGAACATTTATCTAAAATGATGTAATATCCACGTATATAAACATGGGTTTCTAAATAAACAATATGAATAATTTAAAAATTGAAAAAATGTTCTAAAAAAGGTTTCTTTTTTGGGTAATATAATATTATGACAGGGTATATAAGTAGCTCCATCAAGGGTAGAGGCTATAATATATTGGACCGTACCAAACATAATGATTGAGATCTATAGTTCCCATAGATTAGCTAGATATTATTGTTAATTTGTGGAGAATCTATCTCAGATATATAATCCTATTAAAATTTTCACTTGAAATAGATCCAAGGTCCTCAGTATAGATGAATGTTATGAAAATCCCAAGGAACAAAAGTGTACATGTGCATACATTACCTGTAGTAGAGATGGGTTTTGTAATATATAGTGATGATTCCAAATATATTGGGATGTATTATTATGAATAATGTCATGGTTATAGCATATTACCAATGAAAACTAATGAATTTTTCGAAATATTAGCCAACTCTTGATTTGGAGTAAGATATGGTAATTTTTTCATTAATGATATGGAGGAATTATCATTATGATGAAAAATATTACATTTATGTATAAACTTATAACAAATTGTTTATGTATATATTCACAAAAAAAGTAGTTGAATATGCCCCAAATAATATGGTTAGAGGTGATTAAATATTATGAATTCTTAATAAGTTACCACCCTAGGAAATAGAACAAGGTTGTCAATGATTCATGTGGAAAGGATCATGACAACATATCAATGATGAGGATCACAAAATATTCCACATTTCTTGATTTGAAAATTATGGATCTATATGTCCTGAAGGAAGGGGAATTGTCTCATCCTATGAAATTCAATGTCCAAACACCTATTAATGTGATGATTAAAGTGGAAAAGAAGGAAACTGTAGATCTAAAATAGAATGATGAAAATGTTACTAAGCTTATCAATGGTAATGATTTAATGAAGTGTTTTAGAAACTATATATGTGTCTTGAACATAACATATAGGAAGAATTTGTTTTTAGAATAATCTCAAAGTTATTCATTCTAAAATAATCATGTAAGTACGAAGATGTATAGAGATCTGTAAAAATACTTCTACTATTAAGGCATGAATAGAGATATAATAGTGTTTTTATCCCAATGATTGGTATCCTGAAAATTGTAGGTTAAAAGAAAAAACTTTAAGGGGATGTTACACTGATTTCCCATACCAGACTATAAATTGGAAAATATTAGATTGGATTTTGTTATTGGGCACCAAAAATTGTCTGAAGTGTATAATTCTATATCAGTGGTAGTGAATCACATTACTATGTCATCAAAATTCATCCCCAATAGATAATAATACTATATGGATAATCATTAAAGAATATATATTATGGAAGTGGTATTTTTTCTTAGGTGTTCCACATTACATTCGATTTGGATATGAGATTAATCTCAAATTTTTTGTGAATTATTTAGGAAACTCTTGTTATAAAGTTGAGATTAATCACATAGTATCATCCCAAAATATATGGTCAATCTAAAAGAAGATTTGAATCCCTGAAAGATATGTTGATATCTTTTTCGTTGGTTTTCAATGGTGTTTGAGATCAAAAAATTCCCCTTGTAGAGTTTTCATACTGGTGTATCATTCACTCTAGCAATCAAAAAGATCCTTATAAATTCATATATTGAATACAATTTTGATCTCAAATGTGAAGTAATGAAGTTTGAGAAAGAAATAAGTTGGGGCCAGAAATAGATGATGAAATAGATTATAAGCTAAATTCCATTTAGCATCATAATAAGCAAGCTCATCGTTGGAAGAAAATTTATGATGATAATCCCTGGTGTGGTTTAGAATGTTCAGTCGGTGATTAGTTATTTTTAGGAATTTATCCATAGAAAAAGGGTATGAAATTTGAGATTGTATGGGAAATTATCTCTACGTATATCAGTCCCCTTTAAATTCATGAACATTTCAGGATGATATCCCATTACATAGAATATCCCCCAAACCTCTCAAAATTTCATGATGAGTTCCAGATATGTCTCTTAAGGAATTACATACCTGACCCTTCACATATACTGAAAATTGAATTCATACTAGTTGATCAAGAGATATCATACGAAGAAAAAACAGTGGGGTTTCTTGACATATAGAAAATGTTCTACAAAACAGTACCACAAACATGGTAAATGTTTTGAGGGGAAACCACTATTTTGAGGAAGATTTATGGGAACATAAGGAAATGATGTGGAAAACGTATCCTCATTAGGTTGTATTAGACTAATGAGTCTCAATGGAAAATTTTATTTTATGGGTTGTAGAATATAACACCTCGAGTTTTTCTGAATTTATTTTTTGGATTAATCATAATTTGTTTGTTGAATTCCGTTCCACGATACGCCAAGTTAAGATTATGTTAAATGTTACACCATGATAAATATACAATAAATAAACCTCTATATTAGCTTGAATTACACACAAGAATGATTTTTAACAGAACCCTTACATATTATTAATATAGTTATTTAAACACATCCCTAATAACCTAGATATTAAACATTGTGATTTGATTTTTTGTATATTTTTTTAATATCAGGTATACTGTTTAATATAAATTGTAACTCCCTTCCCCCATATGATCAGATTTTGTGCATTATTTTAATACATTAGCATGATTGTGAGGAATAAAATCCCAAAGGACTGATCGGTTTAGATGTCTTGGTAAATAGATTACATGCATGATCCTTGCATTACAATTCAAAACATATGATACAACAAAGTTAATACTTTGATAAATAAATTATAATCCTACCTTAACCCTTCAAATCAGTCATAATACACATCTTAGAATCATTAGGAAAGTAAAAAATAAGAAAGGGGTTATATCATATGCCCATTAAGGTTAATCAATATATCATAAGAATTCATAAAGAAACATAAACATTTATGGAAAAGTATAAAATAAAAACAAAAACCTTTTAAACAATTATTGAGCATAATATGGAAAGATTAAATAAAATAATTCCATAAAAACATTAAAATGTATATTCCACTAGTCAAATAATCACATGTAATATAAACAACTAATCTCATATAATGGGAATTCATAATACCCAACATCATAACTAATCTTTCCATGTCTCAGGACAAGACCATACAAAAAGAGGAAAAAAACTAAACTAGTATGCCTCATGAGACCTATTGATGCATCATGGTGCTATAGAGAGCCCATCTCATAAAATAATAATTATAATTCATTACTCATATAAAAATGTTGAAACATAACCAACATAAATATCCATATTAAACCAAGCATATTAAATGACAATACATTAACAATTAGCCATGAATGGTATCAATATAGGACATCCATAGTCAAAGATTACATAAAACCTTCAATACAATATGGTAAATTTTATCATAACTAATCAACTTCAGATGAGAATAAAATCGAACAAATTATTTTTTCATAGAAGAAAATATACTAATAAAATCATTAAAAATATATTGAGATAAATACCCCTTTTTATTTGAAATAATTCATTTGAATGTTGTGCAATTATAAAAGAATAAATTTAAAAAGATATTTTTGAATCAATGTGTCCCATAACACATTTATAAATTTTAAAGGATTTACCATTTTCAAACATTCATGTCCATATAAATAAATTCTTAAATCTTTTTTGAAAACATGGTCATTCATAAGAAAGATATAGAAGAATTAATCATTAAAATATTTGAAACAATGTTTCAGATAAAGAGTATTATACATAAAAACACAAAAATATTTCTTTTTAAAACCATTTTTGAAATTAAAAATAGACATAAAATATTCTTTATAATCCTCTATATACATATAAATAAATATGTATGATAATATCCAGAATATTCAAATTGAAAAAAGAATAGTTTTTTAGACATTCAAAGCGTCCCATAAAACTTTGAACAGTTCAATAATAAGATCAATATATTCAAATGAATCATAAAATTCCATGAATATTAATGTATTAATGATGTCAAATACAATAGGGTAAGTACATAGAATACACATACGAAATTGTTGGTGAACATGGCCAATAAATCATGAAAATTAAAAGTGAGATGGAATTCCCTTACCTTAGGTACAATACTCTCAATACGTGTCCAAGACTCATGTATAGTGGTTATGAAAATATTATTAACTTGTACCAGAATAATAATAATATTATGATATCATAAATTATTCTTTTATGTCTTTATATTACCCATTTATTAATAATTTCCATGTTAAAGAAACATTTTGGGTAATAATTGGCTTGTTTGTCAAACATGTTTTGACTTGTTATTCTTGATTGTTTTAGATAGATCATGATTCAAATACTTATATAATGTAAAAAATTATTTATATATTATAGAAATTTACTATATAAATACATATAATAGGTAGACATATGGTGTGGGATACCCCATTCATTGAGCAGGTAGACCGTACGTACGCATGAATTTTTTTTCTATTTTATTATCGTATTGAATGGAAGGAAGTAAATGAAATAAATGTGTGTATATATACAATTACAGAAGAATTATTATGTCATATATGTCATAATTATTCATTATGTATATATTTAGAGGCATTCTTGAATTGTTTACATGGAGGATGAATCTCATCGCATCGGGGAGACAGTAGACCGTACATTCACACGAGCGACAATATCATTCCCATAACGATCTATTGGTATGGAATTGGATGGTATATTAATTATAAAGAACCATTATATTTTAATATTTATTATTTAAATATTTTATATTCATCATTACACCCATCGAAATAATGTATAGATGACAAATAGTAAACACCACGACATGGAGACACTAAGCTGTAGGTACACACACATGGTGACAATGTTTTTCATAGGATGGGTAAAAAGAGGAATATGTTTGTCCCATTATATAATATAATAATATATTATATTATGGATTTATTAATTTATTATGGAAACAACATAAAAATAGGAGGAAGAAGAAGTAATGAAATTGATTTGAATTGGTAATACAATTAATCATTCTTCGAGTATCTCCTATTAATTTTCAAAAAAGGACTTCTTAGGTTGTATTTATTTACAAGATATGTCATATAAGATTATTTGACGTAATTTTTTAGGGTAAATGGTTATGGTTTATCTGAGACAATGTTTTTTAGAGGTGTAAATAAAAGAGAAGGACATGTGATGTTTTATAAAATGGGGAGGGGCACTTTTGGAGACTTTAAAACTATTAATTTATTATAAATTGATTTTTGACTTAAAATAGCTCCAAATGAGTAATTTATATTCTAAGATGTTTATGGGTCTAAATCCCCTCATCCAATTGATTATAGACATGATTTGGTCACAAAATTAACCTCATATTTTGGCTTTAATCCTTAGTTAAACAATTTTACTCCTACCATGACAACTTGTCCTGTTACATTATAGGGTTAATATTTATTCTATAAATTCCAAATGAACCCCCATTTGATAATTTATTAACTTTTTATGATTATCATAGATATTTGGCCTAAATATATATTTTTATTAATTTTCAATCATTCAATAAATAATTATTTAATTTAAAATCTCATTTATGTCAATTTTGAACTATTTATTAATTTATTTTTTATAAAATCATATCAAATTTATTACATAGAAATATACATTGACTCATACATAAAGATTCATATTCATATAAAAATTTATATATGAAATCAAATATTTAAAATTATATTTATATTAATATTATTAATATCATTAATTTGATTCTTCTTTTAATAATTCAATTAATACATCATTATTGTTTCAATATTTAATTTACTTATTGATTTTCCTAAATTATAAATAAATTACCATGATGTAGAAAAATATTTTAGATTTGTAATTAATCTTTATAGTCAATGATATCACTTATATAACCTCATGTTAAAAATAATATTTTTTTTAAAATGTTACTATTTAAAAAATGATCCAAATTAGATCATGTTTTTCCTATTGATTAAAAAAATATATGTAATCTTTTTTAAATTCAAATCATAGAGGTGGAAAAATTACATTTAATGCTAATCCTGCAGTTGTGGCTAGAAGGCCGGTAAAAGGGATGTTCAAAAGTTCAACAAATTTTTTATATCCAATTCTATTATAAAAGTGATTCCAATAAACTACATTGGAACAATATATGTATTATTTTTCTATTTTGACTTGAAAATCTATTTAAATTAAAATAACTATTTAAGTGAAAAAATTGTGTTTTTAACAACAATACTGTATTTTTTACTATTCATCCACAATTGAAACATTTCAGAAAAATACCAAAAAATCACCCAAAACATTCTTTTAATTAAAAATTCAAAAATGTATTATATTTTGAAAAATAAATTTCATAATTTCATAATTTTTTTAATACTACTCATAAATACTTTTTAAATGGATATTTTGATAGGTCATGGTGTTCTCAAACTCGGTGTTGGATGAAATTCAAGCTATTGAAGAAAATGAATATATTTAAGAAGATAAATACTATAAAATATTGGTGTGTTACATTATCTGTAACACCCCAAGATTTCTTAGTGTGTTATTTCTTCAAAATAATTCAATAACTTGCACTACACGCAACACCGAGTTCAAGCGCACCATGATTTACCAAAAAAGCTGTTAAAAAGAGGTTATGAATAGTATTAACTAAATTTTAAACATTATATAATCCTAATAATTTTAGATTCCATATTTTGAGTTTCTTAGACATAATTCATTTTCAGTATTTCACTTTTACCAACTTTTAATAGTGAACCATTTTTAAATACAATATTTTAAACTTTTTGACTAAATGGGGACATCAAAAAATTTAAAATGAAACATCCCATGCTTCCACGGTACGCTTTCCTGTAACGCCCTGACCCCAGTTACCCAGAGTCGGTGCATTATTACATAACATTTCCATGATCACGAGAAAGATCAAATATTGATAGACTGATTGGTTTAGTTGCCTTGGAAACACTAGATATATTCATAATGTTTTACATTACATCATAAAGTGAAAACTACTAAAACAACATAGTCTCCATATTCCACACTCATATCCCCACATTCTATCCCTGAAAGTCATTCATAAATTACTTCTTCACATCCTGGGAAAAATAAAACATAGAAAAGGGGGGAGCTCAAATGCCCAGTAAGGATAAAAATATAGCAGAAACATTCATAAATAAGAATAAACATTTAAGGCAATGTATAACTTAAAACAAAAGCTTTTCAAACTTGAACTTCAACATAGTATGGCAAAAATAAAATGAAATAATTCCATTTACTTATTGACATTGATATTCTACTAACCGAATGATCACATGAAATATCAATAACCACTTTCATAATGATAGAATGCATAATGCCAGACTATCATAACCACATAGCCAAGGCCTCGTACCAAGACTACAAATAAGATTTTTCCAAGGCCTTGTGCCAAGACACTAGTTTGTCTCATGAGACCTACCGATGCATCGGGGAGCTATAGTGGGCTCCAACCGTCACATATTATGTTCAATGCATTCCCATATGAAAATGTTTATACATAACATAAACATTCGAATTAAAACTAGCATATGAAATGTCAATATTTTCACCACAAACCATGAATGGTATAAAAATAGCACATCCACAGTCAAACATATCACAAAACCTTCAATATAATATAAAAGTTTTGTATCATAATAAATCAACTTCAAATAAGCTTAAAAAACATCAAAGGATGTTGACATAGATGAAATCAAAACTATTTGAGAGAAATATCTCTTTTCTCGAAATCATTGAAAAGTCACACATTTAAAAAGAAAGTAATTTAAAAGGGATTTTTGAATCAAAGTGTCCCATACCACTTTGAAACTTTTGAAAATAAATATCATTTCAAAACCTTAATGTCTATATAAATAAGACCTTAAAATCATTTTGAAAACATGAACATTAATTAAAAATATTTTGAAAGATAAATCTTTAAAACATTTAAAATTATGATCTTGATAAAGAGTACCTTTCAAAAAATCTTAAAATATTCATTTTGAAATCATTTAAAAGTCACATAATTATAAAATAAAACATTTACTTTGAAAATATTGTTATAATCTTGTAAGGAAAGATTTGACGATTTTATAACGGCGGTAAATAGCCGCACCCGCCATATAAGTTAAAAAAACCTTCTTACCTTAAATTTGTCGAAAGGTGAAAAGTGCCTTGTTTGGAAAACGACGGAAGGATTCCATTAAAAACACATAAGGGTATAAATTACTTTAACCCATATTCTTTTTAAATAGTAAAATTTTTTTGAAATACATTTTGAAGAAACATGGTTGTGGATGATAAAGAAATCCTAGTAGATTACTACGTATAAACAATCTCGGATAATGAAGAGATTGTGAAATAAACCCTTACCTTGTACATTTCCTTGGTTGGGGTAGGATAAACTCCTGTATAATGGTGAAATAATTGATATTAAATTATACAAGAATCATATACATTAATATGATATCATATATGATCTTTTAACATAGCTTTGTTAATAATATCTTAGTATTATCATTGTTTCGGGTGTTAACTTACTCATTTTCTTTTATATATTTTGTTACATAAGCAATGTTTGATATGGATAGGTTGTATCTTAATCATATCAAAAATGATATCAAGTCCTTAGATACTATTATTAATCATCAAATGAGAATTATACTTTAATTGATACGATGGAGAATGAATCTCATCGCGTTCGTGGAGACGGTAGTCCGTACGTACGCACGAGCGACAATATCATTCTTTTGATATTAAAATAATATATAAATGGATGTTATAACATATATACAGAATCTTTATCATGTTTTATTTATTATTTACATGAGTTACACATCATTATTATACCCATCCAAATAATAATATATTGAATAACAATTACACCACGACGTGGAGATGGTAAGCCGTACGTACACACGTATGGTGACATGTTATTCAAAGGATGGATAGATTACTGAATATGGTTGTACCATATTTATAATAACATCACATTATATATAAGATACTAGAGTTATAATTTTAGAATGTTAATAAAAAAGATGGAAGAAGTGGAAGAAGAAAGGAACTTGGAAAAGGGTGGTGAAATCATTACCTCTTCTTTGGGTTCTTCCTTTTGATTTGATCAAAAGGGCTCTTAGGTTGGATTTATGACTAAAGGAAGGCCTCTAGGGTGAATTGGGGGATTTTTAGAGAGTATTTGGGCAGAGGATGGCCGAATCAAAAGGCTTTGAAGGTGTGAAGTAATGAGAAGGAGGAGTGCCCTTTTATAAGAGGGTTGATGGGCACCTTTGGAAAAGCTAGAAATATTAATTTATAATAAATTCATGTTCGGTTTATAATTGCTCCAAAGATAATTATTTAAAGGTTAAGGTGGTTATAGGTCTAAATCCATTAATCCAATATAATTTAGACAGGTTTGGGTCATTATATTAACCTTATATTTTAGTTTTAACTCTTAGTTAATTAGTTTGACATTTACCATGTCACATTGTATTTTTATATTATATCTTTAATAAACATACTATATTCATACAAGAGACCCCCAAGTGGTCCATTAATGATACAAATATCATGATATAAGTATCTTGGACGATCCTTAGATTTTTAGGATTTTAATATCATTTAATAATATAATATTTGTTTTAAAAACTCTTTTATGTCAATTTTGACACTATTCAATAGTTGATTTTTGTGAAACTCATAACGGAATGATTACTTCGATCAAAGTCAATTAAATCAATACTAATATGTAATATTATCCTATAAAATTATTTTAATTTATAAAAAGTCTGAAATTATATTTATTTGGGTATTTATAATATCAATTATTTTAATTTTTCACTATTATGGTAATTACTACATCATTATTGTGTCATACATAACATAAATTATGTAATATCTAAAAATTATAAATAAAATATCATTATGTAGGAAATATGTTTATCTTTCTAATGAACATTTACAATTGAAAATCCAACATATATAACCCTATGTAAAAAAAATTCATAAAAGATATATGATTATGTCATTTTTGTAATTACTTTAACTTATAAAGTGTCATTATCCCTTACAAGTTGATCCATGGAGTTCCAAAATCGACCCAAAGATGCCCATGGTCGGCCATGTATCAACCAATAAGGCTAGGAAACGTTTCAGGGTAATTTAATATTAATATAATATTATTTTTTAACACTTATTTACCGGATTTACCCTTAATAATGGTAAATAAAATATTTACCGAAGTAATTATTCAAAATGTCTAAAAATAAAAGTTACCTATTTACACAATTTTAACATCCTGATTCCAAATATTGAATCAATTTTTCCAATTTAAAAACACATAAGCGGCAAAAATTAGTTTAAAATTAATTCCTGTTGTTAAAACAAAAAGCGTGTTTTTAAGAGATAATAACTATCAAAAGATTGACACTTGTTTATGTCCGGTTTAATTGTAAAATTATGTCTAATTACCAACATTGTATTAAATGGTAAAAATATATTCTATGTATACTTTAAAACCACTCAAATTTATAATTTATCACTACTAATTATTTTGATTAAAAAAGTTGTTTTTAATTAAAATTTAGTAATTTTCACTATTCATCAAAATATTAAAGTTATCCAAAATTTACCAAAATTTCACCTTAGGATAAATTCAATATTCCGAATCCAAAAATGAAGTCCATTTTGTAATATAATATATATATAATTTCAAAAAGTAGGTATTACTATTCATAAGGGCTAGTTTGATTGCTTGTGGTGTGTGTTAGAACTCGAAGTTGTGTACGACACACGCTACTATATTATTCAAAGGAAAGAGTATCGTGGAAGCTTGGGATGTTTAATTTTAAATTTTTTATGTCCCCATTTAGTCAAAAAGTTTAAAATATTTTATTTAAAAAGGGTTCACTATTAAAAGTTGGTACAAGTGCAATACTGAAAATGAATAATGTCTAAGAAACTCATAATATGGATTCTAAAATTATAAGGATTATATAAAGTTTAAAATTTAGTTAACACTATTCATAACCACTTTTTAACAGCTTTTTTGGGAAATCATGGTGTTCTTTAACGCGGTGTTGCGTGTAGTGGAAGTTATTGAATTATTTTGAAGAAATAACACACTATGAAATCTTGGGGTGTTACATTCCCCCCCCCTTCAATAAATTCTGTCCTCGCAATTTGAAATTGTTATTCAAAAATAAAAGGTTGAATATAGAAAATATCTTTGTGGAAAAACCCACATCTAAAATTGGGTTACTAAAATTTAGTCTTAATATGAGGAAAAGAGAAATGAAAGGGTCACCACCAAATTATGATCTCAATTAAGAGAACATTGGTGGCAATTAGAGACATATAATTGGAGGAAAAACATAAATATTTATAGGTAGTGATTGAGGTCATCAATCACAAACATGTGTAAAATTGAGGTCCTTAAATTCATCAATCTATGATGATTTGAAATACCATTTGTTCAACAAAACATAGGGTATTAAGATAACACATTTTTGGTTTTAGGATTCCATAAATAAAGTATAAGAATTAATTTCTTCATAGAATAAGAGAAGAAGAAAAATATATTCTTGACAAGTAGAGTTCCATCCTTTAACTAATTTCTACCACAGACTCATCTTTCACTCTAAAAGATAATAGAACGTAAAAATAATATTCTATTTATCCTTTTCGTATAGGGTTAAAAAAATGAATTTATAAATCATCTAGTAGAACCATTAAAAACGACATTATTCAATCCAGGACATCATGTGGGTCAGTGGTAGGTGATACACCATTGTCGCCCTTCGGTTGTGGGTTCAAGTCTCACGGCTTTAACGGACGTGACATGTTGTCGCCCGACCTCCAGGTTGTCCTTTTATGGAAATCTAAAATAATCCAAACTAGAACTATCCAAAATACATTAGTCCAAAATTTATAATGAAGGTAAACACAATAAAGATCCTTTTTTCCACGCAATAACATGTGAACAGATTCATCATGTATTCTTTTAAAACACTGCAACATCCTAAATTACCATAAAACCTTATTGATTACAATCATGATCCCTTATTCCTTAACGAATAATAGATATTCTCCTTCAATCCAAAACTGTTTTAAACCCAAACAATGATGGAATATACAAATCATTAATCGGTTTCAAGGTAGTCAAGAATATCCAATATAATTTATCCAAATCAATCATGTATTATTCTAAAATCACTACCTCAGTATCAGAATTATATTATGCTTTATCATTATCTCAACCATATATTTTCCAAAAATTTATCCTGCTATTGAGTCACTTTTCTTTGTTCGACACAATCTCAATTCCTTAATGAAATATTACGGAAGTACAATCCTTATATACTCCATAATTATTATAACAAGTACATTGTTGATACAACACTAAAATGACATAATCAACATAAGAACTCTAATCATTCCTATTCATTTGTTATAGTATCATAACATGATTGTTATCCAATAGCATCATTTGTGGCATAGTCTGATGACTGGGATATAGGTTCGCGTAGTGTCCAACTCCTTGCAAATGAAGCATTGTACATTTGAAACCATTTTCTTACCCTTGCAGTCACGTACATTGTGCCCTTTTCCTCCACACTTATAACAAACTCCCATTCCTTTTAGGCAAGTTCTAGGGTGTTTCTTCCCATAGTTATCACATATGGGAAAATTCTTCTTTTCCCTCTTCCCTTTATCCATCTTTCTCACATCCATCCATTTCTTCTCTTGCTTCCCTTCAAAGCCATAGGACTTAGTAAACTATTCATTTATCTTATCAACACATGATATTATTTCTTCATATGATAATAACACATGGGAGACTATTTCTCTTCCAATTTCTGGCTTAATAACATGAAAGATATGATCCTTCTTTCTCTTTGGATCATGTGCATTGCTGGAGTTCTCATTAATTCTACTGGGCGCCATTTCTAAACCATGGCATACACTAGATTTTTCTATTAATCAAAATACATAATCACATACTTATAAAACACTTAACATAAATTGAACTATTTATGGATATAATCCATAATCATAAGAATTTTTTCTTTGAGGAAGTATATACTCATAAACCCTTCATAATGATTTGTAAAGAAAATTAGAGTTATCTTAAGAATATCACCCTAGAGTGTCGTAACCAAGAGTGCTGCAAGGACCGTTGTCGTGCACCAGTTCCCGTTCGAGTCTAACTCAAAGCGGTGTTTTCAGGTTTTACCCCTAGGTAAATCTGTGCTAGAGCCGCCTCTACCTACTCGTATCCAGACAGGGATGTATTGCTCGGAAAACTCACAAAATCTCTACAATAACAAAATTCTAGGAAGTTCTTCTATACTAATCCTCAATGTTCATCTTAGGTATACGTGCTCTAATCAGAGTTTATCTAAATCTAGCTTCCATGGTTTGTAGTAAACTTTCTCTGATACCAACTATAACGCCCCGACCCCAGTTACCCAGAGTTGGTGCATTATTACATAACATTGGCATGATCACGAGAAAGATCAAATCTCAAAAGACCGATTGGTTTAGTAGCCTTGGAAACACTAGATATATTTATAAAGTTTTACATTACATCATAAAGTGAAAAACTACTACAACAACATAGTCTCCATATTCCACACTCATATCCCCACATTCTATCCCTGCAGGTCATTCATAAATAACATCTTCACATCCTGGAAAAAATAAAACATAGAAAAGGGGTGAGCTCAAATGCCCAGTAAGGATAACAATATAGTGGAAAATTTCATAAATAACAATAAACATTTAAGGCAATGTATAACTATAAACAAAAGCCTCTTAAACTTGAAATTCAACATAGTATAGAAAAAATAAAATGAAATAATTCCATTTACTTATTCACATGGATATTATACTAATTGAATGATCACATGCAATATCAATAACCACTTTAAAAATTATGGAATGCATAATGCAAGACAATCATAACCACATAGCCAAGGCCTCGTGCCAAGACTACAAATAAGTTTTTGTGAAGGCCTTGTGCCAAGACAATAGTTTGTCTCATGAGACCTACCGATGCATCAAGGAGCTATAGCGGGCTCCACCCGTCACATATTAAGTCCAATGCATTCCCATATGAAAAGGTTTAAACATAACATAAACATTCATATTAAAACTAGAATACGAAATGTCAATATTTTCACCATAAACCAAGAATAGTATAAAAATAGCATATCCACAGTCAAACATATCACAAAACCATAAATATAATATAGAAGTTTTGTATCATAATAAATCAACTTCAAATAAGCTTAAAATCCATCAAAGGATGTTGACATAGATGAAATCAAATCTGTTGGAGAGAAATATCTCTTTTCTGGAAATCATTGAAAAGTCACACATTTATAAAGGAAGTAATTTAAAAGAGATTTTTTAATCAAAGTGTTCCATAACACTTTGAAACTTTTGAAAATAAATATCATTTCAAAACCTTCATGTCCAAATAAAAATTTCCTTAAAATAATTTTGAAAACCTGAACATTAATTAAAAATATTTAGAAACATAAATCTTTAAAACATTTAAAATTATGATCTCGATAAAGAGTACCTTTCAAAAATTCTTAAAATATTCATTTTGAAATCATTTATAAGTCACATAATTATAAAATAAAACATTTACTTTGAAAATATTCTTATAATCTTGTAAGGAAATATTTGACGATTTTATAACAGTGGTAAATAGCCGCACCCGCCGTATAAGTTAAAAAAACATTCTTACCTTAAATTTGTCGAAAGGTAAAAAGTGCCTTGTTTGTAAAACGATGGAAAGATTCCTTTAAAAAACACATAAGGGTATAAATTACTTTAACCCATATTATTTTTAAAAAGTAAAAATGTTTTTAAATACATTTCTAGGAAACATGGATGTGGATGATAAAAAATCCCAGTAGATTACTACGTATAAACATCCTCGGATAATGAAGAGATTGCGAAATAAACCCTTACCTTGTACTTTTCCTTGGATGGGGTAGGCTAACCTCCTGTATAATGGTGAAATAAGTGTTATTAAATTATACAAGAATCATATACATCAACATGATATCATATATGAACATTTAACATTGCTTTGTTTATAATATCTTAGTATTATTGTTGTTTCGGGTGTTAACGTACTCGTTTTCTTTTATATGTTTTGTTAGGTAAGCCATGTTTGTAATGGATAGGTTGTATATTATTCATATCCAGAATGATATCAAGTCCTTAGATACTATTATTAATAATCAAATGAGAATTATACTTTAATGGATATGATGGAGCATGAATCTCATCGTGTTCGTGGAGACGGTAGTCCGTACGTACGCACGAGCGATAATATCATTCTTTTGATATTAAAATAATATATAAATGGATGGTATAACATATATACAGAATCTTTATCATTTTATATTTATTATTTACATGAGTTACACATCATTATTATACCCATCCAAATAATAATATATTGAATAACAATTACACCATGACGTGGAGACAGTAAGCCATACATACGCATGTATGGTGACATGTTATTCAAAAGATGGATTGAATACTGAATATGGTTGTACCATATTTTTAATAAAATCACATTATATATAAGATAATAGAGTTATTATTTTAGAATGGTAATAACAAAGACGGAAGAAGTGGAAGAAAAAAGGAACTTGGAAAAGGGTGGTGAAATCATTACCTCTTCTTTGGGTTCTTCCTTTTGATTTGATCAAAAGGGCTCTTAGGTTGGATTTCGGACTATATTAAGGCCTATAGGAAGAATTGAGGGACTTTTAGAGAGTATTTGGGCAGAGTTTGGCCGAACCAAAAGACTTTGAAGGTGTGAAGTAATGAGAAGTATGAGTGCCCTTTTATAAGAGGGGTGAGGGGCACCTTCGGAAAAGCTAGAAATATTAATATATAATAAATTCAAGTTCGGTTTATAATTGCTCAAAAGTTTATTATTTAAAGGTTAAGGTGGGGATAGGTCTAAATACATTCAACCAATAGAATTTAGATAGGTTTGGGTCATTATATTAACCTTATCTTTTAGTTTTAACTCTTAGTTAATTAGATTGACATTTACCATGTCACTTTGTATTTTTATATTATATGGTTAATAACAATAATATATACATCCAAGATACCCCAAAGTGGTCCATTAATGATACACCTATCATGATATAAGTATCTTGGACAAACCTTATATTTTTAGGAATTTACTATCCATTAATAATATAATATTCGTTTTAAAAACTCTTTTTTATCAATTTTGAAACTATTTAATAGTTGATTTTTGTGAAACACATAACAGAATTATTACTTCGATCAAAGTCACTTAAATAAATCCTAATATATAATATTATCCTATAAAATTAGTTTAATTTATAAAAAGTCTGAATTTATATTTATTTGGGTATTTATAATATCACATATTTTAATTTTTCACTATTATGGTAATTACTGCATCATCATTGTATCATAAATAACTTAACTTATTTAATGACTAAAAATTATTAATAAAATATAATTATGTAGTGCATAGTTTTATCTTTCTAATTAATATTTAAAATCGAAAATCCATCACACATAACCCTATGTAAAAATTGTTTTTCTAAAAGATATATGCTTTTGTCATTTTTGTAATTACTTAAACTTATAAAGTGTCATTATCACTTACAAGTGGATCCATGGGGTCCAAAAATCGACCCAAAGATGTTCATGGTCGGACATGTATCAACCAATAAGGCTAGGACACGTTTTATGGTAATTTAATATTATTATAATATTATTTTTTAACCCTTATTTACCGGATTTACCCTTAACAATGGTAAATAAAATATTTACCGAAGTAATTATTCAAAATGTCTAAAAATAAAAGTTACCTATTTACACAATTTGAACATCCTGATTCCAAATATGGAATCCATTTTTCCAAATTCAAAACACAGAAGTGGCAGAAATTAATTTAAAATTAATTCCTGTTGTTAAAACAAAAAGCATGTTTTTAAGAGATAATAACTATCAAAAGATTGACACTTGTTTATTCCGGTTTAATTGTAAAATTATGTTAAATGACCAGCATTGTATTAAATGGTATAAATATATTCTAAATATAATTTAAAACCACTCAAATTCATAATTTATCACTATTAATTATTTTGATTAAAAAAGTTGTTTTTAATTAAAATTTAGTAATTTTCACTATTAATCAAAATATTAAAGTTATCCAAAAAGTACCAAAATTTTACCTTAGGCTAAATTCGATATTCCGAATCCAAAAATGAAGTCCATTTTGAAATATAAAATATATATAATTTCAAAAAATAGGTATTACTATTCATAACGGCTAGTTTGATTGGTTGTGGTGTATGTTAGAACTCGAAGTTGTGTACAACACATGCTACTGTATTATTCAAAGGAAAGCATACCATGGAAGCATGGGATGTTTCATTTTAAATTTTTGATGTCCCCATTTATTCAAAAAGTTTAAAATATTGTATTTAAAAAGGGTTCACTATTAAAAGTTGGTAAAAGTGAAATACTGAAAATTAATTATGTCTAAAAAACTCATAATATGGATTCTAAAATTATAAGGATTATATAATGTTTAAAATTTAGTTAATACTATTCATAACCTCTTTTTAACAGCTTTTTTGGTAAATCATGGTGTGCTTGAACTCGGTGTTGCATGTAGTGCAAGTTATTGAATTATTTTGAAGAAATAACACACTATGAAATCTTGGGGTGTTACATTTCTTTTGAATAATACAGTAGTGTGTGTTGTATGCAACTGCGAGTTCTAACACACACCACAACCAATCAAACTAGCCATTATGAATAGTAATACCTAATTTTTGAAATTTTATAAATTTTATCTCTCAAAATGGGCTTCATTTTTGGATTCGGAATAATGAATATAGCCTAGGGTGAAATTTTTGAACTTTTCGGATAACACTTATATTTTGATGAATAGTGAAAATTACTAAATTTTAATTAAAAACAACATTATTAATAAAAATAATTAATAGTGATAAATTATGAATTGGGGTGGTTTTAAAGTATATTTAGAATATATTTTTACCATTTAATACAATGTTGGTCATTAGACATAATTTTACAATTAAACCGGAAATAAACAATTGTCAATCTTTTGATAGTTATTATTTCTTAAAAACATGCTTTTTTGTTTTAACAACGGGAATTAATTTTAAATTAATTTCTGCCACTTCTGTGTTTTGAATTTGGAAAAATAGATTCCATATTTGTAATCAGGATTTTCAAATTGTGTAAATAGGTAACTTTTATTTTTAGACATTTTGAATAATTGCTTCGGTAAATATTTTATTTACCATGGTTAAGGGTAAATCCGGTAAATAAGGGTTAAAAAATAATATTATAATAATACTAAATTACCCTAAAATGTTTCCTAGCCTTATTGGTTGATACATTTTTGACCATAGGCATCATTGGGTCGATTTTGGGACCCCGTGGAGCCACTTGTAGGTGACAGGGACACTTAATTTTAATTAAGATAAAATAAGTACAAAAATGACATAAGCATATATCTTTTAGGAAAATAATTTTTACATAGAGTTATATATGTTTGATTTTCGACTACAAATATTAATTAGAAATATAAACATATTTAATACATAATTATATTTTATTTATAATTTTTAGACTTTAAATAAGTTAATTTATGTATGACACAATTATGATGCAGTAATTACCATAATAGTGACAAATTAAAATAATTGATATTATAAATACCCAAATAAATATAATTTGAGACTTTTAATGAATTAAAATAATTTTATAGGATAATATGACATATTATGATTAATTAAATTAACTTATTTCAATTTAATCATTCTGTTATGAGTTTCACAAAAATCAACTATTGAATAGTGTCAAAATTGACAAAAAAGAGTTTGTAAAACAAATATTATATTATTAATTGATATTAAATTCCTAAAAATCTAAGGTTCGGCCAAGAGACTTATATCATTATAGTTATATCATTAATGGACCACTTTGGGGTCTCTTGGATGTATATAGTAAGTTTATTAACCATATAATATAGAAATAAAAAGAGACATTGTAAAAGTGAAACTAATTAACTAAAAGATAATACTTTAAGATAAGGTTAATATAGTAACCCAAACCTGTATAAATTCAATTGGTTTAATGGTTTTCGACCTATTCTCACCTTATAATTTAAATAATCAACTTTGGAGCCATTAGAAACCAAATATGAACTTATTATAAATTAATATTTCTAGCTTTTCCAATGGTGCCCCTCACCCCTCTTATAAAAGGGCACTCCTCCTTATCATTTCTTCACACCTTCAAAGCCTTTTGGTTCGGCCAAACTCTGGCCAATTACTCTCCCAACTTCCCTTACTACAACATAGAGGCCTTAGTTTGATCTTAATGCCATCCTACGGAGCCCTATTGATCAAATCAAAAGGAAGAACCCGAAGAAGATGTAATGATTTCACCACCCTTTTCTAAGTTCCTTTCTTCTTCCACTTCTTCTTCCTTTGTTATTACCATTCTAAAATAATAACTCCAGTATCATATATATACTGTGATTTTATTTTAAATATGGTACAACCATATTCAGTATTCTATCCACCCTTTGAATAACATGTCACCATACGTGCGTACGTACGGCTTACCGTCTCCACGTTGTGGTGTAATTGTTATTCAATATATTATTATTTGGATGGGTATAATAATGATGTGTAACTCATGTAAATAATAAATAAAACATGATAATGATTCTGTATATATTATATACCATCCATTTATATATTATTTTAATATCAAAAGAATGATATTGTCGCTCGTGCGTACGTACAGACTACCGTCTCCACGAACGCGATGAGATTCGTTATCCATCGTATCCATTCAAGTATAATTATAATTTGATGATTTAAAAATAATGTTTAAGGACTTGATATCATTCTGTATATGAATAATATACAACCCATTCATGACAAACATGGCTTTTGTAACAAAACATAAAAAAATGATTAAGTTAACACCCAAAACGACGATAATACAAAGATATTATTAACAAAGCAATGTTAAAAGATCATATATGATATCATATGAATGTATATGATTCTTGTATAATTTAATAAAAATTATTTCACTATTATACAAGAGGTTAACCTTCCCCAACCATGTAAAAGTACAAGGTATGGGTTATTTCATAATCTCTTCATTATCCGAGGTTGTTTATATGTAATAATCTACTAGGACGTCTTTATCATCCACATCCATGTTTCTTAAAAATGTATTTCAAAACATTTTTACTATTTACTAGAATATGGGTTAAATTCATTTATACCATTTTTTGACTTTTTATAATATGTTTATAAAGTAATCTTTCCGTCGTTTTCCAAATAAGGTGTTTTTTAACCTTTTCGAAAAAATTAAGGTAAGAATGTTTTTTTAACTTATACGGCGGGTGCGGCTATTTTCTGCCGTTATAAAATCATCAAAGCATTCCTTACAATATTATAAGAATATTTTCAATGTAAATGTTTTATTTTATAATTATGTGACTTTTAAATGATTTCAAAATGAATATTTTAAGAATTTGTGAAAGGTACTCTTTACAAAGATCATAATTTTAAATGTTTTAATGATTTATCTTTCTAAATCTTTTTAATTAATGTCCATGTTTTCAAAATGATTTTAAGGATTTATTTATATGGACATTAAGTCGTTGAAATGTTATTTCTTTTCAAAAGTTTGAAAGTGGTATGGGACACTTTGATTCAAAAATCTCTTTTACGTTACTTCCTTTATAAATGTGTGACTTTTCAATGATTTCGAGAAAAGAGATATTTCTCTCAAATAGTTTTTATTTCATCTATGTCAAAATCGTTTGATGGATTTTTAGCTTATTTGATGTTGGTTTATTATGATACAAAACTTTTGTATTGTATTGAAGGTTTTGTGGTTTTTTTTGCTGTGGATGTTTTATTTTTATACCATTCATGGTTTCTGGAGAAAGTGTTGACATTTCGTTTGCTAGTTTTAATACGAATGTTTATGTTATGTTTAAACCTTTTCATATGGGAATGTATTGGACTTAGTAAGTGATGGGTGGAGCCCGTTATAGCTCCTCGATGCATCGGTAGGTCTAATGAGACAAACTAGTGTCTTGGAACAAGGCTTTGACAAAATCTTATTTGTAGTCTTGGCCTGAGACCTTGGCTATGTGGTTATGATAGTCTGGAATTATGCATTCCATCATTATGAAAGTGGTTATTGATATTGCATGTGATTATTCGATTAGTAGAATATCCATGTGAATAAGTAAATGGAATTATTTCATTTTACTTTTCCCATACTATGCTGAAGTTCAAGTTTAAAAGGATTTTGTTTTAGTGCCTTAAATGTTTATGCTTATTTTTGAAAGTTTCCACTATATTGTTATCCTTACTGGGCATTTGAGCTCACCCATTTTCTATGTTTTATTTTTCCTAGGATGTGAAGAAGTATGTTATGAATGACCTGCAGGGATTTTATGAGGGGATAATAGTGTGGACTATGGAGACATTATGTTGTTGTAGTTTTCATTTTTATGATGTAATGTAAGACTTATGAATCTATCTAGTGTTTCCAAGGCTACTAAACCAATCGGTCTTTCGAGATTTGATCCTTATTGTGATCATTCCAATGTTATGTAATAATGCAACGACTCTAGGTAACTGGGGTTGGGGCATTACATTATCCCATAGTTTAATAATTTATTTCATCGTAAATTCAACATGGGATAAAAAACTAGGGGTTGGTGTTTTCCAATTCTCTTTATGGAAATCCCATATCAAAAAAAGGATAAATGAGACCTCCATTTTAAAATAAGGAAAGCGAAGTAAGATGGTCATTAGAGATAACACATACTAGGGTTCCATGTTGGAAAAAATGAACATAAATGAAAACCTAACCATCAAGTTCTTATGGAGAGTGATAGAGAACATGATTAATATATAGTTAACTATCATAATGCAATAAATTTTCGATGATCTGAGGGACTATTTGATTCATTGGAAAAGAAAGTACACGGATAATTTTTTTTGTTTCATGATCCTTTTACACGAGTTTAAGAATTAATTTAATTCATAGAATAAGAACATAAGAAAAAATAGCTACTTGAAATGTATAGTTTCACCCATTTATCAATTTCCACAAAAAACTCAACATTATCTTTGAAAGATAATAACAGTAAAAAAATATTCGATTTACCTGAATTTTATAGGGTTTTAATATTGAACATATACTTCATCTATCATACCATTTACATAATGAAAACAATGTTTTACTAACCAGGACATCACATAGTCCATTGGTTGGGTATGCACCATTGTCTCCCCTTGGATTGGGGTTCATGTTTGGAGGCCTTGCCAGATGTGATGGGTTGTCACCTGACATAAGGGTTTTCCTTTTTTCAAAAACTTAATCATTACAACATTCCCACACAACCCTAATAAATGTTTTAACCTTAAACAATAATATCCAGTGTTCAAATCAATCCAATACAACCTTTAGACTTAATAAAAATATTCTTACCCAAATTAACAGTATAATAAGGTCTCTAAATATCCAAAATCAATCTTAACGTAATATTTTACTCAAAAACATAATTCTACTATTATTGTAACATACCAAACATATAAATAATCCGATCGTATAAAAAACTTAATGAAAATATTCCTGTTCAAAAATTGTTAAAGAATAAAAAATTGTGTACAATCATTATATATTACATTATTCTAAGAACTAGTAAATCAATGATAAAATAATCAAATGAAATAATACTTGAATCCAAAAATAATCCAATTAATAATTCTTCTTCTTTTATGGTAGTAACATAATCTTGACCGTGATCAATTATCTTATTTTTGGGTATATTCTTTTGATGCATGAGACATAAATTTTCATATATACCCTTTTATTAACAATTATATCATTTAAAATTTAACGCTTGTTTCTTTCCATAACAATTTCAAGCTTGGTTACCTTAATCTGAACACTTGTAGAAAACGCCCATTCCATTCAGGGTATAATTGGTTTGTTTCATCCCACAATTGTCACATATGGGAAAATCCTTTTTTCCCATATTCTCGTTATCCTCATTTCTTCCATTTTCCCTATAATTCTCAAAAATCCATCTAAATCCATAATACATAGAGTAATTTTTACCAATCCTTTTATAACATGATATTATGTCCTCATATAATGAGAGTTATTGGGAAACTATTTTCCTTTGAAATATTGGATTAATATAATGAAATATATGACCCTTATGACTCATTAGATCATAGAAATTGGTGAGTATCATGTTAAATATTCTATGTGCCATTTCTAAATGATGGAATACAGCAAATTAGGTTATAAATCATAATTCACAATTCTAAACTAATAATATAATTAACATAAATAGATTTTTTTTAATATATAATATGCAGATAATAAACATGGTTTTTCTGGGGACATATTTAGTTTTTAATCCATGATAATGGCTTTTAATGGGAATGTTAATTATCCAAAGAATAAAACCTAAGAGTTGAAGTCTAGGTCATGAATAAGGCTCGTTGTCATGTATTAGGTCACCCAATGTTAGAACCAGAACACCATGTCAAACATATTACTCCTAGGCACATCTGGTCAAGATCTACATCCACTTGTAGTATCCAGATAGAGATTTATTTTTTACGAATACCCACATAATATCTAACTTAAAAAAATATATGATGTTATTCTATTCTTATACTCAATTACTATCTTATGTTTATGCTCTATAATCTAAGTTTTCTATAGCCAATTTACAAGGTTGTTGCTAAAATTATTCTAATACCAACTATAAAACCCTAAACATAGAAGCCTAAAGTCCTTGTATTATTTTAATAAATTGGATTTATTACATGGAATGAAATCTCAATGTAGCTATCTATTTAGTAGTTTTGGAAAATAGATTATATATATGATCTTTATATTATAATTCAAAACCTAAAATACTACATATTTAATCCTTTTATAAAACTATTATTCACCTATATTAACCATTCATATTAGTTAAAATATGCATCATGGAATCCTGTGGAAAGTAAAACATTAATATTGAGTGGCCTCATTTGATTAGCAAGGTTAAACTATACAATTGAAGCTTTCATAAAGAAGAATAAAAATTTAAGAAAAGGTATAAAAATGAAATAAAATCCTTGTAAACAAATATTTAGCATAATATGGAAAGAATAAATAAAAAAATTCAATATAAAAATAAACATGGATATTCTACTAGTATAATAATCACATGTAATAATGATTACTAATCACATAATGATTGAATGCATAATGTGGGAAACCGTAACTACATCTTCAAGGCCTCATGAAAATATCATTCATAAATAGGCAAAAACCCAAACTAGTTTGTCCCATTATACCTTCCAATGCATTTAGGGGATATGGCGGGCCCCACCAGTTAGTTATTGAGTCCAATACATTCCTTGTATAAAAATAGTGAAACATAATCAACATAAACATTAATATTAAATCTAGAATACCAAATTCTAATACAATAACCGTAAACCAAGAATGGTATCAAAATAGCATATCTACAGTCAAACATATTAGAAACCCTTCAATAAAGTATGGAATATGGTATCATAATAAATTAAATTAAAATGAATATATAATAAATCAATGGATGTTTTCATAGATGAAAATAAACTAATGAAATCATTAAAAATATATTGATACAAATAAAACTTTTTCATTGAAATAATTTATTCAAAATCTTCATAATTATAAAAGCATAAATTTTAAAATATATTTTTGAATCAATGTTTCACATTCCAATTTGATAATTTTTAAAGGAATTAACATTTTATGACATTCATGTCTATATAAATAAATTCATAAAACTATTTTGGAAGCATGGACATTAACCAGATATACTTATAAGAATAAATCATTAAAACATTTAAAATGATGTTTTATTTAAAGAGTAACATGCATAAAACTATAAAAATATTCATTTTCAAAAAAAAACAATGGAATTGAAAAAAGAAATAATATTTTCTTAATAACCCTTTATATACATACAAATATATATATGATAATATCAATAATATTGAAATGGAGAAAGGATTATTTATTTAAACATTCAGAGCATCTTATACCATTTTGAACATTTCAATAATAATACCAATAGGGTAAAATGAATATTTGAAGCCATGAAGATAAATTTACTCATGTTTTTAAAAACAAATGGTGTATTACATACTCCAAAGAAAAGAAACAGGTGGTGAACATGGCCTATATCTCACGAAAATTAAAAGTGTGATAGAATTACCTTACCTTATGTTTGATACTTACCTTACTTGTCTGAATATCCTATATAATAGTTTTAAACATATTTTTACCTTGTAACATAATCATTATAATATTTATGATATCATATATGATTCATTTATTATGTTATATTACCCATTTATTTACAATTTCCAAGTTAAAGCAACATTTCGGGTAATAATCACATTGTTAATCATACACGTTTTGACTTTTTATTCTTGATTTTATTACATATATCATGATTAAATTATATTAATAAAGTAAATAATTATTTATATATAATATATATTCATTATATATATGTAAAATAGATAGATATATATATATATATATAATGAGATACACCGTTCATGGAGATGGTAGGTCGTACGTCCACATGAATGTTGATTTCATTTTCTTATCGTATTGAATGGAAGAAGGTAAATTAAAAATATGTATATATATATTATTAAAGTAGTATTATTATGTAATATATTTAAAACATATTCATTATATATATTTTTATAATCATTCATGAATGGTTTATGTGGAGAATGAATCTAATCACGTCATAGAGAAGGTATGTCGAACGTACACAAGAGCAACTGTATCATTCCCTTAATGGATAATTGGTATGTTATTGGATGTTATAATAATTATAAAAAATCATTATAATTTTATATTTATCATTTAAATACTTTTTATTCATTATTATACACATTGATATAAATTATAGATGAAAAATTGTTTACCCCACGAAGTAGTGATGGTCAGTCGTACGTATACATGCATGGTGATATAATTTTTTGTAGGATGAATAAAAGCAGTAATATTATGGTACCATAACAAAATATCATAATATATTATATTTTGGTGTTATTAATTTTATATAGAAGTAACATATGAAGAGTATGTAGAATAATAAAAGAATCTAAATTGAATTGGAAAAACAAGTACATCTCTTTTGTGTATCCCCTTTTGATTTTCACAAAAAGACATCCGTGGTTGGATTTATACCTAAAGTATGGCCTCTAAGATGATGTGAGGTTTGTTTATAGGTGAAATGGGTTGTGGTTTTTGAAGAATATTTTTAGTGGCGTGAATAAAATTGGAGGGAAGATGCACTTTTTTAAGTGGTTGGAGGGACACTTTTAGAAACTCGAGAACTATTCATTTATTATAAAATTAGTTTCAAATTTGAAGAGCTCAAAAGTGAGTTATTTTGAGGATAATGTGGTTATCGGTAGAAATCACCTCCACCAATGAACTATATATGTGTTTATGTACCAAAATTAACCTGGTCATTTGGCTTAAACCCTTAGTTAGACAATCATACTCTTATCATGACAACTAGTCTTTTTTACAATATAGAGTCAATATAGTTACAATAAAATTAAAAATGAGCCCAAATTTGATCATTTATGACATTTTTAAAATTATTCTAGTCATTTGGAAGTAATATAGATTTTTATTAATTTTTAATCATTTAATAAAATATTAACTATTTTAAAATCTCATTTATTACAATTTTAATAAAAATTATTATTATTTGACTTTTCATAAAGTAATAATAAATTTATTACTTCAAAAAAAACTAAATTAAATCATTTATATAATGTCTTATTCATCAAAAAAAAATTTATGGCCTAAAATATTTCAAAACATATTTATTTTAGTATTATTAAAATCATTTAATGTATTTATCCTTTAATAAATCAATTAATACATCATCATTGTGTCACCATTTAATTTAATTATTTATTTTCCAAAAATATAAATAAATTACCATGATGTAGAAAAAACTATTATATTTCTAATAACTATTTATAATATATTACATCACTTATATAATCCCATTTGAAAAATAATATAGTTATTAAAATTGGAATATGACATTTTCAACTATTCATTAAATAAAACATAACAAATGTCCTAATCAAAAAGTATTAGCATAAAAAGGATCAAATTTTCTATCTAAGGTTGATATTTTTCTTAACAAGCTTGTCCAATGAAATTAGGAAATGATTTAGGGTAATTATATATTATTATAATATTAATTTGACCTTTAATTACCCTATTTACCTATAATTGTGGAAAATAAAATTCAAAATTTACAATTCACAAAAAAATTTATTTTGATCCTATTAGACCAAATTATTCATAATGATTAAAATCATTTATATATTCTTTTTGAAATTAAATTCTAGGATGTGGTAAAATTATATTTAATTCTGATCCCACATTTGTGGCTATAAGGCATGTAAAAGAGACATTCAAAAGTTCAATAATTTGTTTATATCTAATTATATTATAAAAGTAATTGTAAAGACATAAATTGGATTAATATATATATTATTTATCTAATTTTACATTAAAATAAATTAAAATTAAAATAATCATTTAATAGTAAAATTCGGGTTTTTAACGATGTAGTATTTTTCACTATTCATCAAAAATTAAAACATGTCGGAAAAATACCAAAAATTCATCCTAATATAATTATTTTATTAAAAAATCAATATGAAGTCTCGTTTGAATAATAAATTTTATATACTTCAGAATGTGGTAAATATAATTCATAACTTCTTTTTAAACAGCTAGTTTGATAGGTCATGGTGTGCTCAAACTCAGTGTTGTGTGAAATACTAGATATAGAGGAAAATGAATTTATTTCAGAAGATACATATTATAAAATCATGGTATGTAACAAAAATAAACATGTTGATATTGAAATACATAATTTTTTCTAAAGTCATTATATTTTATAAAAATAAAACTTTCTCAAAAAATGTCTCTTATGTCATTTTCTGAACAATAACAAAATTTAGTTTTTATAAATTTCATAAAATTAAATTCACTTTCAAATTTAGTATTTCAAAATTATATTCGGGTGAAATTTTTGGTTTTTTATGAAAAATTATTTTTTTGATGAATAGTGAAATATACGAAACTTTGATTGAAAACATTATTTTTAATTTAATTTTTTATAAAGATAAATTATTCGATAAATTGTTTCTAAAATATAAATTGATCAATTAAACCAATATTAATCCAATTAAATTCATGGAGATCAATTCCTTATTGAAATTGGATATGAAAACATTGTTAAATGTTGATCATTTTCACATTAAAACCTTCATTATCATCATGTTAGCATGATAAATTTTAAATTACCAATTTCCCATTCTATAAATCGAATTTGAAAAATGTATTACATATTTTTAATGAGAATAATTATTAATTTCTAATAATTTCGAATAAAGTTTTTACCATAATGAATAGAAAAATTTTCGAAAAGATAAACCAAGTTTGGAGTAAAAATGGGGTTTCACACTTCTGACATATAAAAATTATGGTTGGAATTATATCTTTATTAAAATTACATGTTTTCTGATCACCAGACTTATAAAAGGTCACCCACTCTCCATTTTTCATAAAAACTTAAAACATATTTGGTTTAGTAAATAACTACCAAAATCACATCCCAAATTCCATACCCTCATCCCTGAAGCATTAGTATATATATAAAGAAAACAATTGATTCTATTCTTGAAAACCTATGGATGATGCCCGAAGAAGATGTAACAATCAACAATGTGTGTTATAATTTTTTATCATCCCCCACATCCATTAATTTTTATTATAACATGATGATATATTAACTAATTTGTCTAAAATATATTTATATTTTTTAATGTTAAGGGTACTAACTATAGCCACACACACTTCCATCAAATAGGTTATAAAATCATCATTTTTGTGTTAGGATGACTACTACCTCGTGAATCAAAGTAATTTTTTAATTACCACATTTCAGGGTTGAGAATAATAATGTATTTATTTTTTATTTATGAAATATATTATATTTTTTATGTTATTATGATTCATGAATTTTTATATTATTGAGCTTTTTATTCATTCTATTTTGTGGAAATCTGATAACGCCAGTCATGTGTACGATGGTCTACCAACTCACAATGTGATTTGATTCATTCACTCATTATGTGGAATGTATTAAGGATGGTTTTTGAAAAAATATTATACATATATGAAAATTTTAATATATATTATTTACATTTATTTGATTCAATCCAACAAAAAAATTGAATCAACATTCAAGTGTATGTACATCCTACCATATCCATGAACAACTTATTTAATTTTATATCACTAAATTTTATGAGTTACTCTAATCACTTATATAAATAATATAAATTATATTTATATCATGGTTATAAATTTGGAGATTATGTATCCATGTTAAACTTAATAGAACCAGAGATATAACAAATCATGGTTTATACGAAAAACAAAGAGGTTATTACCTGAAACATGACATTAAAATGAAATTTTTGATAAATTGGTTATAAAAGGTCATAAGGAAAAAAATATAGTATGAAATCTAGGAATATGGTCCTATAATTGATTTATACTAAACTCATATTTATCATTAAATTTGTTGAAATTTTTTGATAGAATTCAAGACTTAACATGATGGATTTTTGTCTCAATTTACCTACATTGAGATGTATTTTATGTTATAAACCTGAATTCTTTTTCAATGTGTATATACATCTCATTTGACTTGTAATATCATAAATCTATTCGTTTTAGTTATATTTTATGTTTTATTTTTTGGTTATTCTTTAAAGGTAATTATGAATCAATGTCACAAAATTGGTAAATATGTTATGGGAAAATCCCATCATTTAACATGATTATTTAAGATTAGATCTCCAATGTTGAAATTCCATGATGAAACTCTATATAATTACAATTAATTTTGAACCCCTATATTTATTCCTGATATCTTATTGTAATGGTAAATTTTCCAATACTTTTTATTTAATATAAGTAAGAATTTTGTTTAATAAATTCTGAATTCATTTACCTATTAAGTCAGAAATATGTTTTCTTATAAAAAAAATGTTTTTTAAAAATGTTTTAAATTTTATTTATTACAATATCATGATTTTTAGAAAAAAATTTGACACATTAATTACTTTTTGTAATATTAATTTGAATGGAATATTCTTATTGTTTTGAAAAATATTTCCAGTTTGTCTTTTACCAAACAAATGTAAATGTAATATTTATATTACCACACATGAAATGAATATGAAATTCCAATTTCATGATCAATAATTTCATAAAATATTCTTTTCTAGTTTTTTAAATATATTTTGAAATAAAAATGTTTTCAAACATTGTTTATGATTTTGATTGTGTATTTCAAACCAATGGAGATATTTTCCACAAAAAATGTTTTAAATAGTATTTCAAAATTATTTCCAATTAAGAAGACATATTTTAGTTTTATCTATGTCTTACTGTGTATTTTATCCAAGTCTAAAATTCATATTATTTTATTTTATAGTTTCTATTTTTATGGAATTATGTTTATTTACCCTACATCTTTTGATGGGTTATTTTATGAAATGATTATGAAACCACACCCTTTTCCATAGGTTATAATATGATGAAATGATTAAGATACACATTCCATTTAATGTATTATGTTTCATTTTTGTTTTTTATGATCTTATGGAACTCATAAATTTGGTTTTAATTATATGATGTGTAGGACTTATATATCCATCTAATCCATTCGGAAAAGATTTATATCTCACGATCTATACATAATTGGTATGAGGAGTGAACTTCATTTAGTAAGGGAAGATTCCTCCTATGAGGGTATTGGTAGAAACCATTATGTAATATAATTGTTTGTGGAGTAAATAAATTATAATATTATAGCATTTTTAGTGAGTCTTGACTAATACAGAAATGGTTTTCTATGCTTATGTGTATTCCAGAAGTATATGCCTTATGCCAATGTTATTTTTTCATGGCTCATATTCATTGATAATATTATGATTCCTGCCTTATGAAATGTCAATATTTATTTCATAACTGCTATATATGATCCTTAATATAAAGAGTATGGTTTTCAATTATTTTGATCATGTTCCCATACCTTTAGGTCAATGTTATACTTACATATATCCCCTATTTACCCATACTGAGCATTCGATCTCTCCCATTCTTGTGTTTTCATTCCCATGTTTATGAAGATATGTATTCTGTATGATATGTCTAAATATAGTTCTATTTATGAATAAAATATTTGGAGATGATTTATCTCACTTATAGATAGGTATTTAGGTTTCAATGTTTATAGAGATGGTAAATTATTATAGTGTTCGGGCATGTTGTTGTGTAATGTTATAATTATTCCTAAAAAATGAAGTAATATCAATGTACGATAAGCCTAAGTCATTATTTTATCAACCTCAAAATTAATGAGTTTTTTAACCTCCAAAGATATATCCTAATATTCATCTTAAAAGGAAAAAAATATAGAAAACTTTTTATTATATAACAATAATTATTTAGTCTCTAAATAACATTAAAAACCCATTTTTATCTATACGATAAAACATGTGATCTAATAATTACCTAAATATCCTTTATAATTTTGAAATAAAGGGTTTTGAATAAATTAAATATAATTTATTAAAAATGTAATTGAATAATTCACCTTAAACCTATTATATAAATATAATTCAACCCATTAAAATATATCCAACTATGTCATGAATTTCTATAAAATATCATCACTTAAAACCGAAAAAGGGGAGTCTAAAACATTTACCATATAATCAGCAATAATTTTCAAATTCTATGATGGTATCCATAAATATTTAGATTAGATCTGATAAAAAAATCATAATATCTATATTTATATATACCTCCCCCTAATACGAAATATAATAGCCCCAAACTCACTCTCCAAGATCATGTTCTCAAATCATAAACATTATGTTAATGGATATGAAACCTATGAAGGTGAAATAATATTCTTCATAAAAAACTTTCAATCTTAGAAGTAAATATTCGAACAATAACATTCTCAATTACCATTGAGTTTTAGATTTATAGATAATTAGGAAAAACTCTTCACATCATTGATTCTTAAACAACTACTTTATAATGTTGAATATCATGTCCCATAATATAATCATTTTCACCTTCCAAAATAGGTAATCATTGAAATCCATATGAAATACACCTAAAAATACTTCATTCAAAATCCTTCTTTTTAAAATTTTTGAAAATAATCATAATATAATTAATCTCAAAAGCTCAGTAAGGGTAAACATAAGCATTAAAAATGAATTTCAAAAATGAGCATTATAAGTGAAAAGGGTATAACGAAATTATCAGAGTCCTTGATATAATCATAAAAGAACACATACCCATAAATAAAAAAATTAGAAATCATGAAACGTGGAATAATGCATTAATAATGGGCGGAGTCATAAAAATTAGTAATTATTGAGCCATGTAACATCAATATTTGTTAAAGGAGACATTACAAACCGATGGAAATAATTGAAAAACTACTTTGGATTCCTAGATCATCACTATAGAATCCTTACAGAACTCTTATAATTGGAATAACCATTCAGACGACATCCAATATAATTATCCATATAACATTATCATTACCCATTAAATTAGTGATCTATCTTGGAACACAGATATTATAAACTATATTTGGATCATATGTTTCTATATAAGCACTACCATTGTATAAAAATTTCCAAGGAAAAAATAATGTACTTATATATTTAATTTCCTCATAAAAGTCATATAAGAGATCAATATTTCTTTTATAACAATATGGAACTATGGAAATGAAATGGTTTCATGTTAATCTAGTTGAAACATGATTAACAATTGGAAAAAAAATTGATGCCATAAAAATATCATTAAAACATGATTACCCTAGAAGGGAAACTGATTCTATAATAATATCTTTGAATCATGATTAACCTATGAAAAAGAATTATGTTCTATAAAAATCTCTTTGAAAAATAATTAACCAGTGGAAAATAATATTGTTCCATAAAAATATCATTGAATCATGATTACCCTATGAAATAATGGGTGACACAAATGTTTATTTGAAACATGGATAACCTATGAAATAGAAATGGGTTCCATAATAATATCCTTGAAATAATAAAAATCCCCCTAAAGAAATAATGAGGATGGTATCATTATAAAATAACCCCATAAGATCATAACTAATAAATTTGTTTCTTGATTATTATGAATGAAAATATGATTAAAACATCATTAAATAAATTTTATGAAAAAAAAAATTTATTTTTAAATTCACTTATAAAAATTAACAAAATTGAAAATATATATTTCATTAAAAACAACTTAGGATACATATAAAGAAATCATTAAAAATAATTTAAAACATTTATTTATTTAAATAACCTTTCCATTTGAGAAAAAATTTAAAACATAAAACATTTTTAAATTTTTTTACTTTGAAAATAACCATGAATATATATAAATTAATGTTAAAATAATATAATGCTCCTAATTCCGATAAATTATGTTCATGTTTTACACTGTAAATAATTATTCCATTCACATTTTCAGTAAAAACTAAAGGGGAGTTTTTTGAAAAAAATATAATATTATTATGTGAGATATATTCTGTACACATCCAAGCACTGGTAAAAAATTCATTAACACGTAATTTAGTAACTGTAAAAAAACATTTTCGAAAGAATTTTCAGAAAATATTGTTTTTAAAAAAAGGGGTTTTACCCAAATATAAAATTAATGATGACTTTCTCAAAAAAAATATTCATTTGAACTATTGAGTACATAAAGGGAATAATATGTAAAAAAAATAAATATTGATGACATTATAATAAGATTATAAAATTATTTTGTTTCTTGAGATATGGTCATATAATTTCATCATCAGAATCATAAAAAAACAATCCTATTAAACAATGATATTGTATCATAAAACCCTTATAACTTTGGTAACATTTTTACCATAAACACCATGTAAGAGAGATACTAAAATGGATATGTAAATTACAATAATTTTTAGGATAGTAATCATAAAATAACATCATGGGTAGTATATACACCACGTATAGAAACATGTTGTGAACATGGAATGTGTCTCATAGTAAACAAAACTGAGGTGGAAATCCCTTATCTCAAGCTCAAAATTTTATAGTATTTCCATAAAATCATGTATAATAATTTTAAATGAATTAATTTATTTCTTAATAACCTAATAATTATTTAATAACATATAATTATACCATTAGTTTTAAATATTTTTAATGACATAGTCAAATACTGAATCAGTGGATGGAGGGTTTTAGTATGTTCATTTCATTTTTTCCAAATATATTTGAGTTCTTGACCATCATCAAAGGTTTTATTGATTAAAAATATCCAGAATAAAAATAATTAAACAATTTTCATATTTTTTTCTTCATATATAATTTTAAAAACAATCATGAAAATTGGTTATAAAAATAAACTACGTTACGATCCTAGAGATGGAAGTCCATACCTACGCATGGGTAAAATTCCCATTTTCATTGATTATTTTATATCGATGGAATGTGTTGTTTTATATTTAAATAATGATAAAAATTTCATAATCAAAATATAATTTCATTAAATATAGTTATATATGTCATTATTTTGATTTTGTTATGAAAATAGAATCACATTGATTTGTGGAGGTGGTAGACAACACATACACTAACGACATTATAATTTTTCAATGCAAGAGTTAAAATATAATATTATAATATTATAATGATAAATATTTCATGAGAATCATTATAATGTCATAATTATTATATATATTCATTAAAATTATCATTTTTTATCTTCTATTTATTGAATTAGTGAAAAGGGAATCTCAATGCTTCTTGATACGGTAGTTCATCAATCACATGAACGATGTTATAGTATCCCCCGTAGAATGGAAATTAAGAAGGTATATGTAATATAATAATAGAAAAGCATAAATAGGTTATATATATCACAAATATAATTTTATCATTCATTATTTTTATCCATGAGAGGTGATGTTGGAAAATTAATGACATCATTTCGATATGTGATATTCCATTATACACACAAATGATGATTTCGTAAACCATTTGATGGAAGAGGATATGGATTAAGGTTATTAAAATAAAAAAATTACCATCTCAGTATATAATATACTATATTTTTACTATATTATAATATTCAAAAAATATTTGAGGATGTAGAATTAATTAAAAAACTCATAGTAAAGAATTTTACCACTTCTTAGAATCCCCCTTTAGGATTAAACCAATAGTATTCCTAAAATTACATTCAAAAAAATATTATGATATTATGGAATGTAATTTTAAATTTTAAGTGGATTTTTTTTGGTATAAAATAATTGGTTTGAAGAAGTTAATAGAATAGGATAAGGGGTGGACTTTTATAAGAGAGGTGAGTGATACACTTGTAATATATGAAAAAAAACGTTCACCCATTTTTTCCACTTTCAAAAAGGGTCAAAAAAGGATAATTATCAATACATATACATGATATGGTCGATATATGTCCCAAACCATTATTTTAAAATGTTATTATGACATTTCAACTCATATTATTTTAGTTTAACCCCTTGTAAATATGTTTTCTACTTAGAAGTCATAATTAATTTTTTCTGTTTTCAAAATTAATTATTGTCAAATTTATGTTCAAATTAATATAAAATATAAATTTTTATGAAAGAAATATGTAATACATTTTAAAAAAATAAAATTCATAGAATTTTAAAATTTTTACTTAAATAAAAACTAGTATACTAGACAAAAATCCTGTTTTCTACTAGTATATTTTTCAAGCAAAATAAGATTTTATATAAACTCTATGATTAATAATAATAATTGTATTAATTTAAATCCAAATGTAATTATATATATAATATAAATTTATTTTAAATTAGTCGTCAATTTATATTATATTATTTATTTAATATTGAGAAACACTATCCATTTAAAAATGGTTTTAAAAAAATGTCGTTTTTAAAACCAAAAACACACCTTTAAAAAAATATAAAATCATGATGTTTGAAAATTTATTAGGTATATTATATGTAAATAAAGAAAAATTATTTTAATTTAAATAATATTCAAAACATTATTGGTCACCTAAGATACCAAATATATTATGAATAAATGAATTTATTAAAAAAACTATGTATTTTCACTATTCATTGAAAAATCAACATTTTCTAAAAAATCCCTTAATTTCACAAAAATTAATAATGATATAAAAATTTCCAAAACTAGTATCATTTTTCAAAATTCTGTTTCTAAATTTTCATAAAATTGTATATAATATTCTTTTCATAACATTAATGGTTGGAGTGGATGATGCAGGTCGAAGGAGAGATCTCATAGCGTCTTCGATGATTAGGGTTTCTTTAAACCAATAGAATTTTCAAAGGAATTGTAATTTCATATTAAATATATATGTATTCTTATTATTTTAGTTTTGTGGATCACTTGTGTTTCATATTGAAACAAGACCTCATCCTCTCATGGATTGGGGTCCGGCCTATAGAAAATGTCAACCGAAGGCATTTTTCCTTATTGAAAGATTCACTCCCTTAATATATTGATTGAAATGGAATGACTACAAATGTTAAATATAATTAATAAACTATCTCCAATATCATTAAAATATAAATATTTTAGAATATATCACATCTTCCATCCTTTTTTCATAGGTTTTTGAAGAACGAAGACCCGACGAGGAGAATATCCTCTCTCAGGGAATTTTTAGACTGGAAAAGAATCCCTTATATTAGTTGATTCATTAATATATTGTTTCCTTAAGAGGATTTTAAGTGTCATGATTTTTTGAAATGCATAATATATTTAAAACTCGTTATGCTCACATTTTAGCAATGGTATTTTATTTTCAATCCATTCATGATAAAAAACACAAGGGCTTAGTAATCCTTAAATTAAATTTTCTGGCATACTATAATTCTATTTGATGTTGAATATGATTTTTATATTATAATAAAAATGGAATGGGATACAAATATTTCTTATTTTTGATACAATTACCATGAAATAGGAGATGTTGATCTTAGTAATCCTCAAATTTAGCAGGTTATTTTTTCTACTTTGGAACATGACATTAACCTATAGATTAAGTATGGGAATATTCTTCTGTTTTGTATGGTTTTCGAAGTAAATGGAAATCATAAGGATAATTTCAACAGTGATGTGTATTTCACTTTTTTTATTTAAAGGGACACATTATTAAAAGCATTAGAAAATATCTCAAAAGGAATGAAAAGTTTGGAGTTGGGGTTTTAGAATATGTCGGGGAGGATCATGAAAATGAAAGACATTTTAACTTGAAAAATGAAGATTATTTAGATTCAAAATGAATACATATTGTGGGGGTTGTAATTAATGATGAGGTTTAGATAGTTTGAATCGCGTTAGGGAATATACAGATGCATGTAAGGTTGACATACCAAAGGCCAAAGGTGGAGTTTGACAAAAGGAGAAAGGACAAGAAGATATTTAATATGATGTGAATATGGGCGATGAACAGAAAATTCAGGATGGTAGTCATGGAATATTGGTTCAGGCTCTTCATATAGGATAGGAGTATGTCTCAAACCATTTATGGAATTGTTGGGCTCATCTAGGAGAGTTGTATTCTCTAAAGTAACACTCTGATTTGGCTACTAGTGCTTCTACCATTGTCGGTACCCCTGTCATGGAGGAACTCAATAGGAAATGGAGTGCTATTATCATTGTGGGAAATTGGTTATACATGTAGGATGAAGATTCTCCAAGAAAAATATAATATCAGGATGCTGTCGAAAATGAAAAACATTGGAAAATGAAGGTTTTTTATCCATTCCAATAAAGAAGTCAAGGGAAGTAAAATTTTTCCCACATATAGATCGCACTACTAATAACCAATCCCAATAAATATGGTGGAAAACTAAATTTAATTAATCCAGTCCTTTGAAAGATGACTCTAATTGGGATTTTAAAAATTATAATCACCTAAATTTTGATTTTTGGTACTTTTTAAGTCCTTGTATGTTTTGAATGAGTGATGATTCTTTTCAACCACATTCCCATTCTTTTGTTTCACATTTTTCTATTCTCAGATAAAATATATTGGTACATCCTTTTAAAAAATAATATATTCTTTTCATGGATGTCAATGAATATCATTTTTCCTGAAAACCTATTTTTTTTTGCGTAAAATAACATTATAGAAAATTTATTCGTTATTTACTAAAAATTTATCAATAATTTATTAATTAGTAAATTTATATATATATATCATAAATTATTTATTACTATTCATAATTACCCATTAAATTGATAGTTTATAATGGTTATATATTTCAATGGTCGTTTAACATTGATGTTGTGTGTCGACCATGAAATCGAACATTGTTATCAATTTTAAAATATTTTTGTGTTACATTGTAAAATAATTATATTTTAAAATATGGATATTATATTATATAGATTAAAAGGATATAAACACTGAGTTTTTCTTATAACACATGCAATAATGGGTTTCTTCAATAGTTTGTGTAACACGTAACCCTATTATTTTTATGATCGATAGCATATTCAACATGAAACAACAACTCTAAATGAACAATAAATTATATTATAATTTTAACCCAGTCATTATAATTTTGGGTATGAATAAAATTAACATAATTATGAAAATATTGTTTACAAATTTATATATAATGAATTCATTTCAGACAATTTAATTAGAAATGAAAATAATACCCATTGGAAAGAGGATGGGTATCTTTTTCTAGAAAAACAATTATGCAAAAAAGTGATTTCCATACCAATAAATAAACAAAATACCTATTTTGGGATTATATTAATAAAGTTTATATATAATATTTTCAATATAATATTTAACAACCATACTATGTGTTTACTATACATGATAAATCCAAATTGGTTTATTAAAACTGTATTTTTTAAACACAATTTTCTCAATTTTAATTGTGCACTTATTTTAATAATAGATTTTTAAAATTTTTAAAATTTAATTTTAAAAATAAACTCTATTTTCATAAGAGGAAAATCATAATTTACTATTGGTTTAATTTTGGTATTTTTTGAAAAAATTGATCTTCTAGTGAATAGTAATGAAGGCCACTTTTAAAAAAATCATTGATTTTAATAAATTAAGTAATTAAAGGGTCCCAATATGATTTAAATATTTTATATAGAAACTTAATATTTATTTATTTATATTTTATACAATTAATTACTTTTCAATGAAATTTATATTGGTTTTAATATAATTTTGGTTTTGTCTTTAAAGAATGGTTTTTCTAAAAACCTTTTAGAAATGAATAATGTTTTACCTTATTAATTAATTCTTATAATCCTTAATGGGGAATAATATAAATAAATATTTTTAATATTAATATATATTATTTTATATTCATTCAATCACTTATTATTTTTTATTTATATTATATATAGTCACATTTTCTTAGAAAATTATCTTCTAGAAAACCTATTGCTTCCCGACAACGACATGATTACCATTAAATTAAATATTACACATATGTTTTCTATATTTGGAAAAATATATTCAATGTTTTTAATCATAAAAATTTATAATTTATAATAAATTCATCTCAATTTTTTACTAATGTGATTTTTGAAAATAATTAAAATTTATCACATCGATAAAGGTATAATTGGGTTTACCAAGTGACTAAGCATCAAATTTAAGAAGAAAAATTACCATAAAACATTAGAAGAACCAATATTATGTCCATATTTCAACCTTATACCTTACAAGATCAATTTTGGTTAATTATTGGAGTCTTTGTATGTGTAAAAACAGAAGTTCATAAAACTTTTAAAAAAAATAAAAAGTGTTTCATCTCCCCCATTCATTAAAGGCCACCACCACTTCCTCTCTATTTTCACATTCCAAGCCAACTGAATTTTCCAATACCAACCCATGTAAATTTTCCAGTTCACTTAACTCATCCAAGAATCCTTATTTTGGGTAGATATCCAACTAAAGATGTCCTTTGATGAAAACCAAAAGGTGTTTCTTGATGAAAAGGTAATGTTCATCTATATGATTTTCTATTTTATGTCTTCCTCCTTCTATTTAATTATTTTTATTGATTTTTTATATAATAATATAAATATATTCATTTTAATGATAATTTTTTTAATTATATGTTTATTAAATAAAAACACACAAACATCCATCAAATGGGTTATAAAATCATCATTATTGTGTACGGTAGACAACCTCCTAGTGAAATGATGTCATTAAATTTTCAATCACCACATCTCATGGTTGGGAATAATGATGGAAAAAAGGTTTATATTTTATATTTATGAACTTTATAAAATAATAAAAATAATTTTATTTTAATTATATAATATATTATCTTTTTTACTTTTCATGCAGTAATGGATACGATGACATCACTCTTTTGTACAGAAGACTACCACCTCACAATGTGATATAAAGAGTTTTTCACAAACATGTTACATGTAAGGTAACCAGGATAACAATAATGATTATTTATAATATTAATGAAATAATTATTAAATTCCTAAAAAATTTGTCTTTCTAGAAAAATAATATATCATTTTTACTTTTTTCACACACTAAAAAAGATATAACATCGTTTGTTGACTTGTGGACTACCGCCTCCTCGAAACAATGTGATTACATTAACATAACAAAAATGATATATATAAGAATATATATATATATATGTTTGTAATTATTATTTAATTATCATTATATAAATATTAAACATTACTTACCATCATTCTATAACGATAATTGAAAAATGGAAGCATTGCCATTGCATACATACATCCTTCTATCTCTGAGATCTTAAAATTAGTTACTTTTTCAATATAATAATTCACAATTAGTTATTAAATAATACTGATATATTAATATGACAATAATTCTATGATTATTATTCTATATATTTTTAAATATTTTCCCTTTTACCATAGTCAACCTGCTAATGACAGTTTTGACACATAAGCTGAACTGGGTTAAAAGATATGACTAAAATATAAATGAATAAATAATTGTATATAACTGATATATAAGGGAAATAAAAGCAATAATAAACATGGAAACATTTTTTGAATAAAGAAAATTACTAGTATTATATTTTTCTTTAGGATTATAATGACGAAAAATGACAAACATCACCCAAGGAAATGGTTTTTCTTGTCTAAATTTTATTTATGGAAGATATATTCCTTATTAGAAAATTATTATTATTATGTGGTATATTTAATACCCATGAATGTATTTTATATTTATTATATGTAAATTAATGTGGATTTACAAATAAATTTTAGTATCTATATTTAATGGGGTGTATGGTTTCAAGGATATCGAAGAGGCAATGGATTTTTGTCCTAATTTTCCTTCTTTGAGACTTATGTCATATTTGGAACTGGTCTTGTTTTATGTGGTGTATATAAATCACAATTGACATGTAGTATCATCAATTTATTTATTATAAGGTTATTATAAATTTCATTTAATGTAATCATTTCATGGGGATTATGATTCAACGTTACCAATGTGGTTGGGGTTTTATATTACAATCTCATCATTTATCAGGATAATTTGTGATTAAGTATCTAATGTTGAAATATTATGATATAACACTAAATAATTGTTGTTAAATTAATTATACTCTTATAATTTTCTTGTTATAATGTTTTACTTTCTTTTCACTCTCATTATGCACTCATGATTCAAAAAAAAGTTTAAAAAAATTGTCTTTTCGGTCAAAAATTATTTTCCTTCCAAAAAAATGTTTTCTTAAAAGGTATTAAAAAATGATTTAAATGGTTTTTTAATTTTATAAATATATTTATTCATAATATGTTTTAAATTTTTTTTAAAAAAACTACAATTATATTCTTTTAAGGGAATTTATAAAGAAAATTATTTTCAAAATGTTCTGTTTTTTAAAATGTTTTTTAAATCAAAAAGATATTTTCCTAAATTTTTTTTGAAGATATTCTAATGGTATTTCCATTACACAATTGGAAAAAAAAATTATGTTACGTATTATCCCTTAGGGATATTTTTTATCGATACCATCCTCATTCATTCTTGGTATGGAATAAAATTTGATCAAAGACATTGTTATAGACCCCGTTTCTTTTCCACAGGTTAATAATGTTTCAACGAGATTATTATCGAATCAATTTATAATTTATTTTTTAATAAGTTATCAAAAATATTATTAAGATGCCAATTTTTTCATGGGTTATTTATTTTTCAATTATATTCTTTTGGAACCCATTTCTTTTCAACAGGTTAATCAAGTCTCAAAGAGACTGTCATTGAACTCGTTTCATTTCCAATGGTTAGTCATGTTTCAAAAGGTTTTTGTGGAACCTATTTATTTTACAAAGGTAAATAATTTCACAATGGGATTTTGAAGGTACTGATTTCATTTCCAGTGGTTAATCATATTCCAATCAGATTGTTATGGAACCCATTTCTTTTCAACTAGTTAATCATGTTTCAATAAGATTATTATTGAACCCATTTCATTTCCAGGTGTTAATCCTATTCTAAATAGAATAATTTTTGATTAAATGTGTTATTTTAAAAATAATTATATATGTTTTTAATTCATCATTTGGTTCTTGGAAATTTTATATGTTGAGTTCCACCAGATAGTTCTATGTGATCTCGTTATAGATTAAATGATTGGTGCACCCAAACAACACTCCAATGTATTGGGTAGTTGTTATGATTTTAGGGAAGTTATATTAAAAGTCATCCGTATTGTTATTCTAATTTATAAGGGTTATATAAGGGTTATATGACATGATATTCCAAGATACCAATATGTTTTATCAATGGTTTTATGATTACACTTTTTATCAATATTGATATCACATGGCTCATGAATATTGTTTTTTATGATTATTTAATTTGATAAATACTTATTCCATGTTTTAATGTTTTATGATCTTGGTATTAATATATATCAATAAAATATTTATGATTCCCTCTTGATCTTTGATTATGTCATTATACCCTTATGTACACTATAAGAACTCGGTTCTTCCTTTGTGGTACATATCCTTTATTTTTAGTTTTTATTCAAGAAAACTGGAGAAAAAAGAGGTTAAGGACTGATTGTATGAATGTTTCACAACATGAATAAGGGTTAAAAACTATGTAATCCTAGTAAAAATCATGTATTGATGTCTTCAGACCTTTTTATAATGTGTAAGTCATGTTGGTAGGAGTGAGAAACTAGAAAATACACGAAATGTATTCTCAAGTACATGATGTTTACTTTTCCTTATTTTTTTTGTTAAAACTACATGTAGCCTTGTTTCAAAATTTTCTAGATAGAGGGCTTGCTGGGTTCACATACCAGTGAATCTGACCATTTTGTTCCTCTTGTTTGATCATCTTAACACAGATTTTGTCACCGTTGGAAGCGTTGGAACCTGATTGGTAAGCTCCTGATTCCTCTTAATATGTTCTCCATGGTTTCTTCTCTTTACCAAGTTATAAATGTTTGAGTGTTTAGGATCATTCTATAGATCTACCCTTTTCTAGGTTTAATTAGAGGCTGATGATGGATGAGATGATTTTTATGACTACAAGGCAGGTGGCCTTATGCCTTTTTCGAATTTTCCAGTTGATTATATGCGCTAGAATGCCATAGTTCAATTTTTGGGGTGTTCCCTTGAACTAACTTTTCCAATTTCTATTTCCTATCATAGTTTGGGTAATTGATTATCTGATTCATAACATGTTAGGGTTTATTGCCATGAATTTGGTCCACCCCATGGATTTGTTTTCCCTTAGATGACTGTTTATGGTTGTTTGTCTTAAGATGCTTATGGGCAGGACTTTGATTTCCCTACCTTAGGTTGTTTGAAATTAAATTGGTTAGATACGTAAGATATTTGATGTTTCTTCCTTATCATATTTTAATTTGAAGATTGTATTCTTATATGAATTGTTAAAATGTGTGATACTATTTTTTAAACAATTTAATAGAGCAATTCACTTGTGTTTCTTATTATATGAATTGTCCATGTGAAATTTTTTGTTGAAACCCTATAATAGTTTAAATTTCATATGTTGCTTGTTTTTTTTACCCATCTGATTAATTAAAAGGCCAGACCTTATGAGGTTGGTCAGGATGTTATGTTCAATCCATGAGTGATCAACTGGTGTAACGTTCTATCTCATAGAGACTTTTCTTATTTTGCTTAGTGAAACATGGATCGTTGAGGGATGTCATCAGAAGGTTCAATTTGAATTATTTAAATGTAATGTGTGATACCTGGAATTTCCTTATATGACCTCTAGTAATAGGATTAGTGGACATATACTTATACCACACCTATAGTGACATCGAGATTCCAGAGAGGTTCGTCGGGATGGGCTTGTAGGATGTTGGTAGAATTGCACCCAGAGTGATACCAGGTTTCCAGAGAGGTTCATTTGGATGGGCTTGTTAGTTGCAGATAGAATTTCACTTAGAGTGATACTTGAATTACATCATAGGAATTTAATGGATGGGCTTGGGTTATAAATTGAATATTTAAATGAAATGACTTATAATGCATCTACCAAGACAAAGTGTGAGCATGGATTTGGTCTTTAAATACTTATTTAGATATAATTATAAGTCATACGTTATGATCTATTTTACATTGGGGTTTCCATGTATAGGCCTAATAGAGAGACATATATAATTAAATGTAATTTAATTAATTAATGAAAATAAAAGGAATGTAAATGAATACGAGTGCTTATAAGACATTTTACTTTTGAGTACTTCCTAGCATATTATTTTCATTACTGTACATTGCCTGTTATATATATTCACTAATAGAATGACCTATATCATAGGTGGATTCTATTGGTATTTATTCTGACACCATTTTTGGTTCATGTTTTTTTTCCAAAAATATTATATTATTGTTGGTGTTTATAAGCATAAGAACCCTTCTATAGGTTCTTGATTGTTGTTTGGAGCAGGAGATCATGGGACCAAGTCAAGCCATGAAATGATTTTGAGTCTCTTTTGTTACTTTTTTAATTATGGTACATTTATTTTGTATTAATTTTGTGTATCCTATTGGGATGTTTTCCTAGAACACGTGACATGTAACATCATCCTTTGAATTCTATGACAACTGGTTATTCATATTATATGTCATTCATTGTTTACTTATATTTCCAAGTATTACTGCTTTAACTATTGTATTTTTATTGTCTACATTGTGTTACACTCTTCTAATGAGGGAATAGTTTCCCCACTTTTACACTTATGCCCTCATTTCTTGTTGGAAACCTCTGGCATTTTGGGAAATGCTATTGAGGTCATTTGGAAAACCGGGTACGAGGAACCTTTTAGTCATATCCAGATCCGAGGTGTTACAAAGTTGTATCAAAGTAGTATTTTATGGTTTATCATACTATTGGGTGAAATTTGACAGGGATAAGATGAAAATGTTGTTTGGTAATAAACTATGCCAAGGAGTAGCCACCTCGTGTATAGGGAAAATCCATATTTTATTGAATTGACTTGTAATCGTGGGATTTTGAGTTGTTATAGTTGATTAGATTTCACCATTTGGTGATGTAATTTTATTGTGATGTTATTATTGGGGTTTTAATTTGTTTCAACCCAATGAGATGATGGTATTCCATCTTAGGAATCATAAATGCACTTATTAGAGAACACATTCCATGCATTCCTTCCTTGACATTTAGATATCATTAGTGATTTCATATAGTTCTGATAGATTTTGTGTTAGATATGCATGATTTTGTGATACATAACTTGATAGATGTATTTGATGTTTTGATAGGTGTATATATACGTGTTTTGGATTGAATGGGATGGATTATATACTTTGGTCCCTATGGTGTATGGACCCTCATGGATCAGAACTTGGTGGATCATGATTGGGATTAAATTGAATATGATGTGCTATATGTGGACATCGAACGTTGATTCTTGGGGATTATGGTCCCTCAAAGGTTGTAATTTTTTATACCAATGGATTAATTTTCAAAAAAAGGGGTTCCAGGGAAGTTTTAGAGGTTTACAACCCATAAACCTAGACAACACGGCATACGATGCTATGAACAGATGCCATGTGTTCTTATGTTTTTGAAGAAAACTTTTCTTAAGTACAAACCAAGTACCCTGAGTACACTTGATGTGATAAGTGACCATCTGTCCAGCTGTGTGAGGGAAAACATGGGATAATTTTCTTGGAAAAGTATACAGCCGTTTACCATATGTACACACCGTTTAGTCTTACAAAGGTAGACCTTATGTGACTCTGGATGTGTATAAGTACATGGCCTAGAGGGGAAACTTGCGTGCATTCCATGTACCCGACTAACATGTCCTAAATCTTGGTTGCTTATATACCCATGCTGGTAATAGTACACTAGAATGTTATAACATTAACTTATATGATGTGTTTGGTGTCTATGTGCCATGTACTACACTTTTCATAACTTTTGGGGTACTTTTCCTATTTTATCCCCCTTTGACAGTTTTCGACCCACATGTAGTCCTTTCTAAGTAGTTTTCAATGTAGATGATGATGTGATGCTTGTGGAGCATTCTAAGGAATCCTAATGGGTGTTTTGGGCATCTATCTAAGAGTGATTCTTCCTATAGCTATCATTTTTAGTTGTCTCTTTAGAGCGAGTGTAACAACCCATGATTTTATGAAAAATATTCTTTTAATTTCATTAATGTCTTGTGTTGTATGCTACACCAAGATTACCTTGCACTATACGCAACACCGTATTAGCTTGCAGTATACGCAACACTATTCTTGAATCGTGTTACACACAATTTTGATAATAGTTATTCTACGCAACATTGAGTATATGTATATATATATATATTCAATGTATAAATGAAATATGGTTGGATTATGATATACGAAACAACGAAGGATTCTTGCACAGCACGCAACCCTGACTTGGATTGCATTACAATCAATCGCGACCTTCCTAGATAGCGTGTGTTGTACGCAATACACGGTTTTACTAAACAACGATATATTATTATAATATTATTATGAACTAGCCTTTATTAATAGTATTAACTAAATTTTGAATCTTATAACATTATTATTCGTCTTAAACATTTTCTGAAACATGGTGTAAGAACAAAATAATTTTTTCAGGTAAAATAAGTATTTTTCAAAAAATGCAGTTTTGCTGCCTTCTGATGGCGCACCCAATTTAAATCTAGTTTTGACATGTTTATAAGTTCAATTTTAAAAAATAAAATTCTTCTTTTTAATCATGAAATAAAAATTTACTTTGGATAAATTTTTCATATTATTCTGGTAACATTCATATTTTGATTAATAGTAAAAACACGCTATATTTTAATTAAAAAAAACTTTTTTCTTCGCAATAATTTATATGGTTAAATTATAATATTGAATGGTTTTAAAGTATAAATAGAATATATTTTTACCATTTAATATAATATATGTCATTAACATTGATTTTAACTTGAATTCGCAGGTTAAATCAATTCAATCTTTTGCAATGTTTTAAAGAAAAACCCGTTTTCTTTCGACAACGGGATTAATTTTAATTTAATTTTTGCAACTTTTGTGTATTGAATTTGTAAAAATGGATTCCATATTTGGTATTAGTGGGTCCAAATTATGTTAATAAGCTATTTTTTATTTTTTGGCATTGTGAATATTAACTACGGTAAATTTTATTTACCATAGTTAAAGGTAAATCGGGTAATTAAGGGTAAATACAATATTATAAAATTACCCTAAAACTTGGGAAAATCCTATTGGATGACTAAAAGTAGACCCATATCACCTAATGGTCAGATTAGATTCATTTAATGGCCTTTTTTCCATGAAAATAATTTAATTATTATTAAAACCAAAGAATGTGACAACATGTCTCTTTCTTAAACCTTATAACTATAATAATTTTACTTTAGAGATAAACTTCATGAAACTTCGAACATGAATAGTCTCCAGAAATATAATAAAATTATCTACATCATAGGAATTTATTTAGAATTTTTAGGTATTAAATAATTATCATTTACTATGACATAAAGATGATGCAGAAACTGTCTTATTAATGAAATATTGACATAATTGATGTTATAAATACCCAAATAAAAGTAATTTAAGACTTTTTATTAATTTAACTAATTTTATATGTTAATATGACATTTTATTATTGATTTAATTAACATTTTTCTAACTAATCAATCTGTTATGAGTTTCACAAAAATCAATTACTTAATAGTGTCAAAATTGACGGAAAATTGTTTTTAAAACAAATATTATATTATTAATGGTTATTTTATTCCTAAAAATCTAAGGTTCTTCTAAATGACTTAGATAAGGTTATATATATTAATAATAAACAACTTGGGGTTCGTTTGGCTTAATATAGTAAGTTTATTAACCCTATAGTGTAAGAAATCAAGAAGACACGGTAAAAGTAAAATTATATAACTTAAAGTTAAATATAAATGATAAGGTTAAAATAGGATCCTAAACTTGTATAATTTCTATTAGATGAGATTATTTCAACCCATCCCCACATTAGCTTTGAAATAAATTAATTTGGAGCTATTTAAAACCGAATTTGGCTTTATAATAACATAATATTTTTAATTATTCCAAAGGTGCCCCTCTCCTCCCTTATAAAAGGGCACCCCTCCCTCTCTTCTTCACACCACTTTGAGCCTTCAAGATCGGCCAACCCCTGCCACTTTCTCCTCTCCACTTCCCTAGAGACATCCTAGAGGTCCTGGTCTTCTTCAAAGACCAATTTTAGTGCCCTAAAAGATGGTCTCAAAGAAGAACTTCAATGAAGAGCAGGTTCGGACACTTACGAGGCAAATCAGACCTAAGGTAAGGGAAATATCACAATCTCATTTTTATCCGAGATTGTTTGTACTTTGGTATTTACTGGGGGTGTATTTTATCATCCACATCCATGTTTCCTCAATATATAATATTATTTCCTTCCACCTACAATTTTTTTAAATCCAATTTTACCCTTTGGCGAGTTTTTAGTAAAGGATATGAAAGGAATATTTTGTTGTTTTTCGTACAAGGTACTTTTTTACTTTTCCGAAAAAAGTATGAAGAATGTTTTTTTAACTTCTACAGAATGTGATATTTCCCTTACCTTAGGTCCGATTTGTATATGTATAGGTCATAGTCCTAGAATTACGGTAATGATCTTATAATTAAACCTAAGATGTTAGATATTGAAGGTACCCCCCCTTTATTATGTTGTTTTCCCTAGCATGATTTTTTCCTCTCACACTATTCTTTTTGGGTTTTAGACGATGGCTGGAACCCGAAGGAACCGTGTTGATAAATGAAATGGAGAATGCAATGATTGTCCTCCTGAAAAAACAAATGTTATGGGAGATGGAGTGAAAAATATTTTTGCTATACTTACACAAGCTATGAATCATTCTGGACTTCCAAATGAGCATAGAAGGGAACAATATTCTATTGAGTCCTTCATGAGGCAACGTCCACCTTCTTTCAGCGGGTCTACTGATCCATTAGTTGCTGAACAATGGATTAGTACTACTGAAAAGATATTTTCAGTTATTCAATGTTCTGAACATGATAAATTCATCTTAGTAGTGTATCGTTTGGAAGGTGATTCTGATCAATGGTGGAATCTTATTAAGAATACGAGGCAAATGGATGAAATTGAGTCCATGTAATGGGACGAGTTGAAGAACTTATTTTTCAATAATGACTTACCTCGTATTCTTCGAAAAAAGATGGAGAAGGAGTTTCTTGAACTAAAGCAAAAGGATGATGAATCTATTGGTGTATATGAAGTGAATTTTACAAGGCTTTCAAGGTATGCATCTGGCTTTATCATCCAACATGAAAGTAAAGTTGATCGATTCTTCATTGGCTTAAAACCAAATCTTCGAAGGGCATTAGCTATAAGAGACTTCAGTAGCTATGAAGAAATTGTGCGTTGTGATATCAAGGTAGAAATGAAAGTTTGTGTTACATATCCATCTAGTAGTTTTGAAAAGAAACGAAATATGGTGTTCAAGGAGAAATCTCAGAATAATGGTGAAAAGAATATGAATGTTTCATTATACTCAAAGTGTGGAAAGAAGCATGGTGGAGACTATCTTAAAGGGAGAAGTGAAAGTTTCAAATGTGGAAAGGATGGTCATCGGGAATTTGAATGCCGCAATGATGGGAAGAAGATATCTAATGATGAAAACAAAGGAAGGGATACACAGAATGAACCTACTACACTTCAATGATACAAGTGCAAGGAGATGGGACATTATGCCAATAAATGCCCTAATCCAAGGGTTAGTGATGATCGACATGAGAAACCACTTAAGGCAATGGGCAAAGGGAAGTCACATGCGATCACCATTGGTGATGTTGAATATGACAACGATGTGGTGGAATGATTAAATGTTTATGTAATGGGATTCCAAAATAATATTGAGTATTGGAATATTTATGTATTGGTCTATTGTGGTCTTCAATAATTTTATAATAGTAACCATGGAATGTGATTGAGATATTTTTGAAAAAAAAGATGATATGCGCATAATGAAGGGAAAACGAGAAAATGACATATTTGACAGTATTCATGAGCTCATGATTGATATAAGGACTAAGTGATATCATGGATTGAGTATATAGAATTTTGAGGATTTTGGTATATGGAAAGTGTTAACTTTTAACTGCATTAATGTTTTCACTAAGGTTCAATGGGTATTCATTTTTCAAGAGAATACTTGATTAAGGCCTTCGAATGTTTGGAATGTGACCAAAAAGACATATCTCATGATATACGGGGATCAACGATGGTTTTAACATGCTTGTTATATGAACTCTTTGGTAATCGTTTTCACTATAATATGAGATTGGACAGGAGTATTATGGATAAGCCTAAAGATTGGAATGGACTATGTTGGACCTAAGTTAGTATTGTTTAAGGATAAAAGTTTTTTCAATATTATTGATGGGATGTTATAGTAATGTAGTTTTAGAAAAAGGACTACCTGCAGGACGGGCGACAGCCCATCGCGTCAGACAAGGCTGTGGGAATCGAACCCACAACCGAAGTGGGACTGGCCTTTATCACCTACCACTAGCCTACAGGAAGTCCCTAGTTAGTAGAAACTATTTTTATTTTATTACGCGGTATGATATATGAAGTATAAGTTCATTTTTGGAATCGTATACGATTAACTTCACCATAGATGGTCTTATGTATTTTTGATAACTTTTGTACCCTTTTGTTTGAGACAGATGGAATGACCCATCATTCTATCACATGATCTGCTAACACTTCCTGAATGACAAATCCAACTTCATTTCATTAAGATTTGAAGTGGAAATTGTCAAAAGAATGACCAACGGTGACACAGTACCAAAATCACGAAAGTATTTCTTCTAATTCCAATTTCATTAACTTTAGGGAAATGATCTTGAAAACCAAAAATGTTTTCCTAGTGCTCTTATATCTGATGAATTAGATGGTCCCTTAGATCGTCACAAATTTATGGCTTTGTAATTTCTGGCTTTTCCATAGCCATGTTCTCTACCACTCTCCATCAGAACATGATGGTTAGATTTCTCTTCCATATCCATATTTTCACCTATGTGGAAACCCAGTGCTTAGTTTATTTGGGTAACCATTACGTTTCATACTTTTGTTTTTAAGGAATGGTTTTGGTATTCCTTTTTACGATGTGGGTTTCTACTAAAGAAACTTTAAAGTAGTAAACCATTTATAACCCCGACGAATTTCGAGGGCGAAATTCATTTTAAGGGGGGTAGAATGTAACACCCCGAGATTTTATGAAAAATATTCTTTTAATTTCATTAATGTCTTGTGTTGAATGCTACACCAAGATTACCTTGCTCTATACGCAACACCGTATTAGCTTGTAGTATACGCAACAATATTCTTGGATCCTGTTACACACAATTTTGATAATAGTTGTTCTACGCAACATTGAGTATATGTATATATATATATTCAATGTATAAATGAAATATGGTTGGATTATGATATACGAAACAATGCAGTATTCTTGCACAGCACGCAACCCTGACTTGGATTGCATTACACACAATCGCGACCTTCCTCGATAGCGTGTGTTATACGCAATATCGGGTTTTACTAAACAACGATATATTATTATAATATTATTATGAACTAGACGTTATAAATAGTATTAAATAAATTTTGAATCTTATAAAATTATTATTTGTCTTACACATTTTCTAAAACATGGTATAAGAACAAAATAAATTTTTCAGGTAAAATAAGTATTTTTCAAAAAATGCAGTTTTACCGCCTTTTGATGGCACACCCACTTTAAATCTAGTTTTTCACATGTTTATAAGTTCAATTTGACAAAATAAAATTCTTATTTGGAATCATGAAATAAAAATTTACTTTGGATAAATTTTTCATATTATTCTGGTAACTTTCATATTTTGATGAATAGTAAAAACATGCTATATTTTAATTAAAAACAACTTTTTTCATCGCAATAATTTATATAGTTAAATTATAATATTGAATGGTTATGAAGTATAAATAGAATATATTTTTACCATTTAATATAATTTATGTCATTAACATTGATTTTAACTTGAATTCATAGGTTAAATCAATTCAATCGTTTGCAATGTTTTAAAGAAAAACCTGTTTTCTTTCAACAACATGATTAATTTTAATTTAATTTCTGAAACTTTTGTGTATTGAATTTGGAAAAATGGATTCCATATTTGGAATTAGTGGGTCCAAATTATGTTAATAAGCTACTTTTTATTTTTGGTCATTGTGAATAGTAACTATGGTAAATTTTATTTACCATAGTTAAAGGTAAATCGGGTAATTATGGGTAAATATAAGATTATAAAATTACCCTAACACTAGGAAAAATCCTATTAGATGGCTAAAAGTCGACCCATATCACCTAATGGTCGGATTAGATTCATTTAATGTACTTTTTTCCATGAAAATTATTTAATTATTATTAAAACCAATGAATGTGACAACATGTAACTTTCTTAAACCTTATAAGTATAATAATTTTACATTAGTGATACACTTCATGAAACTTCGAACATAAATAGTCTCCAGAAATCTAATACAATTATCTACATTATAAGAATTTATTTAGAATTTTTAGGGATTAAATAATATACATTTATTATAACACAAAGATGATGCAGAAACTGTCTTATTAATGAAATATTGACATAATTGATGTTATAAATACACAAATAATGGTAATTTAAGACTTTTTATGAATTTAAATAATTTTATATGTTAATATGACATGTTATTATTGATTTAATTTACTTTGTTCTAACTAATCAATCTGTTATGAGTTTTAAAAAAATAAATTACTTAATAGTGTCAAAATTGACATAAAATAGTTTTTAAAACAAATATTATATTATTAATGGTTATTTTATTCCTAAAAATCTAAGGATCTACCAAATGACTTATATAAGGTTATATAAATTAATAATAAACAACTTGGGGTTATTTTGTCTTCATATATTAAGTTTATTAACCTTATAGTGTAAGAAATCAAGAAGACACAGTAAAAGTAAAATTATCTATTTTAAAGTTAAATATAAATGATAAGGTTAAAATAGGATCCTAAACTTGTCTAATTTATATTGGATGAGATGATTTCGACCCATCACCACCTTATCTTAGAAATAAATTAATTTGAAGCTATTTAAAACCGAATTTGGATTTATAATAAAATAATATTTTTAATTATTCAAAAGGTGCCCCTCTCATCCCTTATAAAAGGGCACCCCCTCCCTCTCTTCCTCACACCACATTGAGCCTTCAAGCTCGGCCAACCCCTGCCACTTTCTCCTCTCCACTTCCCTAGAGACATCCTATAGGTCTTGGTCTTCTTCAAAGACCAATTTTAGTTCCCTAAAAGAAGGTCTCAAAGAAGCACTTCAAAGAAAAGGAGGTTCAGACACTTACGAGGCAAATCGGACCTAAGGTAAGGGAAATATCACAATCTCATTTTTATCCGAGATTGTTTGTACTTTGGTATTTACTAGGATGTATTTTATCATCCACATCCATTTTTCCTCAATATTTAATATTATTTCCTTACACCTACAATTTTTTTAAATCCAATTTTACCCTTTGGTATGTTTTTAGTAATGGATATGAAAGGAATCTTTTGTCGTTTTACGTACAAGGTACTTTTTGACTTTTCTGACAAAAGTACGAAGAATGTTTTTTTAACTTATACAGTATGAATGGATTTTTAAAACATTATTTCCAAGAAGCTTCATTTACAAGTTTTCAAGTTTATTTTTAACCAACTTATTTTAGTTTATAATTGTATGACATGTAAAGAAAGGACAAGTGTTTTTGAAGCAGAAAGGATATTTTCCTCAAGAATGGAGTTCAAGTGTTTTTCAAAATTATTTTCCATCTAAGATAATAAAGGGTTCTATTTTTATCCCTATTATTACATTTATTTTATTATGTTGTGATGGAATTATAATTTTATGAATTCTTTTACCATATATGAATTGTTTTATGATGTCACGATGTTTTACGATTCCCATTTTTATTACATGGGTTATGCTATGATGTATGGTTTATGATTTTGTGGCACACATAAGAATGGTATCATTATGATATGGGTGGGACCTATATCTCCCTCAAATGCATTGGGTAAATATTTTATATGTCATGAGATAGACATGGCTGGAACGGTAGGTTGTACCGGTTTAGTGAAACAGGACTGAAACGAGGGTGACTCGGTTCAGAAATGGACTTTGTCCACTAAGATATTCTTGGAAATGAGTCTTGAATAATAAGAAATTATTCTCTATGATATGTGTGTATGCCACAAAGTTTCATGTTTTAAGTTATGATTATTGGGATTTCATTTCACTACTATGATTTATCCCATGTTATGAAATTATGCTCTCTTTTGCAGGATAAGACTTCCAAAATGTTATGTTCTTATGAATATGATGTGATTGATATTTCTTTTGTTTACCCTTACTGAGAATTTGAGCTCACCCTTTTATGTTTTCTTTTCCCCAGGATATAAAGAAATGTTTTAGGTAAAAAAAAGAAGATCTTTATGGGAGATGTTGAAGATCTTTTACCACGATTAGAAGATTATATTCGGAGTTTCCAAGGACACTAAACTATTACGATCCTTGTGTGTGTGTTTTTGTTATGTACTAAGTATTCCGCAAAAGTAATGTAATATTCATGTACGTCAAGATTGAGGACTCTACAGTGAGACCAAATCATTAATCATCGGCTGGGTGTTCGGACCAACCTAGATGCGACCTATGATCTGAGATGAGCTATAAGATATCTATCATGACCCAATATTTTGAAAAAAAATTCCAGGTTTGACATTCCCTTCAAGCCTATAATGTTGTGAGACCTATTTATTCCAAGGATCCCCAAAGGGATGCCTTTTCTTACATGCTGACATATAGAGTCCCTTGTAGTATCCATCACTTGTGTATCATTTAGAGTATCCCTGTTGGAGTATGCCTCTTCCATTTATATTTTTTTGATCCCTTGTATTATTATTTGGCTTACCCGAATTGAAAGGGTTTTTATGAAATAAATTATTTATGTATTCATGCTTCCTGTAGTTAAACAACTTTTATTGGGAAGTCCTTTTTAGGAACTCGGTTGGTTTAACAAGACCCTTGTAGGTTTCCTTATTTTTCAAAAAGGATCTTTAGAAGATAAAATTCCACTTGAGAAGAAATTTAAATGTTATTTAATGTTTTAAAAGGATGTTGATGAGACTTACATGATTTTCATTGAGTTGTTATCTAATGGAGTTTCCAAGTTCCTTGTTTTTTTGGAATGGTGGTTGATGTGTTTTGTAAATTTTAATTTAAATTTTTATGGATTTTGAGATAAGAAAATTTTTTTCTGTACGACCTACTGATAGGGGTTATTTCTTATGCTTCTTAAGGGGATAGCCCATGGTAGGTAGTACCCATAGAGCGTGTTGTCTGGTTTTCAACTGCGAACTTTCTATTGTTGGTACCATATAGGTACTGTTGTCCCTGGTTGGAATTTCATATTTATAAATAGAACACCCTTGTTTAGGTTCGTGATGGTAGTATCATGACCCTTGATATGGGAATTATCATTGAGGAATGCTCAGCCTAGCAGTTTAGACATGCCTCAGGCATGGACAATTGCTTAGGAGGTCATGGGAACCACCATTTCCTTAAATAATGGAATACTTAGTATTTCATCGTCCATGTAAATGGTTGTGTAGATGATGATATTTTGAGCCAGCTCCTATTTCATTTATCTGGTACTAGGGTTCATAGGGTGGATAACAAATGAATAGTACTCAAAATGTTCCCTTAGATCTTGAAAACTCAAGGTGGTATCTATTGACATACATGGTACCAGACAAGTGATAGAAGTTAAAATGAGCCATTGAGTTGGTTAAACTGTTGAGCATTGAACTATTCTCTATGTTTTCGGGTTATCTGCATAGTATAGTAACTTGATCATTATGGTAAAATGTTTATGCCACTACTGGGAAGACTTTCTAGGACTCAGGTGTTTTGACACACTAGTCAGTTTAATTTCAACATTCATACCATGTGATATGAAATGGTGATCGATGTTCGTGGAGAATCATGTCAGTTCTATTTAAATGTGTCATTTCAGGTAGAAGGATCACAATCAAGGACAATTCAAAAATGGTTGATTATACTATAATGCCTTTGAGTCTGGCAGGTCTTCTTTCATGTCAATGCATTCTTGGAAGCATGAAAGTTGTTATGGTTGGATGTGTGGACAACCCTTAAGAGGAATTTATGATCATAGATGGACCACGGCGTTTAAGAATGATCTATCATAGAATGCCTTTGGATAATGGCATTGTGGCCGGTAAAATGATGATGTATTGGCCAGTAAAGGTGGGTTTATTTCTAGAGGTTGACAATTAGTGGTTTGAAGATCCTTTTTCTTGTAATCCATGAAATTATCTTAGTGATATATTACATATGATATGATAATGTACCCTATCTTGATGTCAACCTAGATGCACTAAGAGAGAATCGGTTTTACACCGCACTACAGTTGAAAGCCATCAGGTTAGTTTTTTAGTCCCTTTCTATATTTTGTATTGGATGCATGGTTTCTTTTGAGGATATGTTAATAATAAGTGATACCTGAGTTCCTATGTAGGAATGCCGTGAATGGACTCTGGATGCCTGCCGTTTTATTTGACGTGATCTCTAGGAGGATGCCACTCTGGGTTTAGTCAATGTTCTAATGTGGAAACCTTGCCTTGTATCAAAGTCTCACTTGTGACAGGGAGTATAAACCACCTTTCTGAGTTCCACAAAATATAATTAGAAGAATCTGATGTTATCCTGGACTTTTAGTTAGGCTCAGATGTGATTCATTAAAATGGTTAATTATGCTAGTGAGATGGATCTGATTTTTGATTTTCCGCATGTCATGGAAAGACCTTGTAAATGATAAAGATGGTTAACAATGGGGAATCATAGAGAGACAGGTATGGGCTTCGGTGAATGAGATCATCATGGGAGCATGGTTCCTTGGGGTAATGGATTCAATTTCTGTTGTAACATGCTGGCCTCCTAAGTAGATAATTTCTTGGATAAGTCATCAAGTTATGGTTTGAATCGTAATCCTTCTTGTTCCTCATGTATGGGTTTAGTAAACAAGTTTGAACACTCTACCATTCTATGGTGGGTGTGATGTGGAAGCCTACAATGCCTTTTGAGGGAATATTTCATGAAATGTTTTGATATGTTTGATATGGTTTTGACCATTCTTCGCTATGAGGCCACTGTTATTTCTTCAGTTGTTTTCAAGTTCACCCAGTTAAAGGGAAAATCAATCTGGCAGGTTTGTTAGAACACTCAGGTGTGTGATTTGTAGGGTTTTCCAATGGTAGAGGTGTTATGGTAACGATACCAAGTGAGTTTTTTCTTGATAGGATCACAAAGGATTCACTCTTCTTATCTATCAAGGAAACCATCAGTATTGACAAGCATGGGAGGTTATACATTCGGGTGATTGTGCAATTACATAGGGATCCTTATTATATCATTTTAGACATGGATGCCTAGTTTACTTCTCTTTTTTGGAAAGGGTAAGAGAGGGAGTTGGGTACATAGGTTCTTATATGCACAAGTAACCACCCCCAGAAAATGGTTATTTAGAATGCATGATTTTGGTGCAGGAGGACATTTTGTAGGCATACATCCAGGATTTTAGGGGTTCTTGAAAGAGACCCTTACCCCAGGTTGAGTTCGCCTAAAACTATATCATTCAGGATATTTTTCAGATGGCTCAATTTGTATAGTAGGCCATGTAGAGCACCCATATGTTGGCTATAGGAAGGTGAGGAATCTATCCTAGGAAATCATCTCATCTAGGAGACCACTGAACAAGTTCAAATGATTTGGAGGAAGATTACTACTACGTAGTCTCATCAGAAATTTTACGCCAATTTTTGCTGATGACCTTTTGAGTATGAGGTCGGGGATCGAGTTTTTCTACTTGTTTAACCAAGTATGGTACTCAAAAGTATTAGGAGATAGGGTAATATATTTTGGGGATATGTCGTGTCATTTGAGATTCTGGATTGAGTTGGGTCTGTTGCCCATCGGTTGTTGTTACCACAGAGGTACATGCCTATGCATGATGTCTTCTATGTTTCTTAGTTGGGACATTACTTTTAAGGCCCCTATCCCTATTTTCATCATGAGGAACATGAGTTATAGGTAGATGCATCCTTTGAGGAAAATCCTATTCAAATTGTGTATCTTATCACAAAGGTTCTCTATGGTTGGTCTGTTTGTTTATTATTGGTTCCATAGAATCATGGTTGAGTGAAGGAAGATACCTAGTATAGGAAGAACAATGTATAATCGCAGTGGATATAGTAGTTCTCAAATGTTTCATCAATACCCTTGGAATGAAAATTAATTTATGAATTACTTTAATGGGGGACGTTTTTAAGAATCTGATTCTTCCATTGAGGTATGAATCCTTTATTTTCAGTTTTTATTTAAGATAACTGGAGAAAAATGAGGTTAAAAGTTGAATCCACGACTGTTTCACATCATGATTGAGGGTTAAAAACCATATAATCCTAGTACATGGTATGTATCGATATCTTTATTCCTTTTATGATGTATAAGGCATGTCAATAAGAGGAAAAAAATGGAATATAAAGGGTGTGTATTCTCACGTACATGTCGTGTATTTTTTGTTTTTTTTTAAAAATTGTTAGTAGCCTCATTTATTCATTTTTGAGATGGAGGGCTTTCCGATTTCATGAACCAATAGTGTCAAAACTTTTTTTCCTCTGGTTTGATCATCTGAACACAGATTAGATAGTTTTCTGATGCGATAGAAACCAATCTATATGCTCTCAATTCCCCTTGATCCGTTTATTGTAATTTTTTCTCTTGAAGCAGTTATCAATGTTTAATAATTTATCTATGTTTTGTAGATCTACCTCATTTTTAATCTAATTATTTGTTGAATCTAGATTAGTAGAGTTTTATGACAATGAGGTAGGTGGTCCTGTGCCTTTTGATAATTTTCAAGTTGATTGTATGTGGTAGAGTTCCACACACCCATTTTTTGGGTGTCACCTTGGATGAATTTTTCCAATTTCTATTACCAATAAATGTTTTCATAATTTATTATGTTATTCGAGGCATTTTATAGTTGTTTTCCTTGAATTAGGGCCACCCCATGGGTGAATTTTCCCATGGATGACTGTTTATGGTCGTTTTTCCTAGGATGCCTATGGCACTGATTTTGATTTCCCTAACATGGGTTTTTAGAAATGCAATTTATTATATAGGTGATTTTATTAATGATATATTTGATGGTTAGGCCTTGTGATAGTTTAAATTTCATGATAGGATTGTTATATGAATTGTTCCCATGTAAGTAGTACTATTTAATCCATTTAATATTGTAATTTACTTGTCATTCTTGTTACATGAATTTCCCTTGTGAGTTTATTATTGTTAAAATCCTATAATAGTTTAAAATACATGTGTTTCTTGTTATCTGTATTACCAATATTAGTAATTGAACGACTAAGAATTATGAGGTTGGTTATGATGTTATGATTATTCTATGAGAGAGCCATGGGTGTAGTGGTCGTTCTCTTGGAGGCTTTACTTATTCTGCCGAGTGAAACATGAATTATTGAGGGATTCCATTGGAATACTCTATTGGCTTTGTTTACATTTCATGGATGATAATTGTGGACTTCTTTATTGGTCTTCCAGCAACCAACTTAGTTGAAATGGAATTATTCCATACCTAGAGTGACATCATGATTTCTGAGGGGATCGTCGGGATGAGCTTGTCAGATGTTGGTAGAATTATACCTTGAGTGATAGTGGGTGTCTAGAGAAGTTCATCAAGATGGTACTGTAGGTTGCACAAATAATTACCCCTGGAGTGATACTTGAATTCCAATATTATAATTTCATTGTAGGTGTTGGGTTATAAATTGAATATTTAAATAAAAAGACATATGATGCACCTACCAAGCCAAAGAACGATATTCGATTCGATCTTAAATTACTTATTGATATAGCCTTCTGATGTATATGTTGTTCTTTCATTTACACATGGGTTGTCCGGATTAGTCTAAATCCCATGAATTATATAATTCAATGTAATTGAATTAATTAATGTACTTAAAATGAATGTAAATGAATACCATTTCTTGTAGGACTGCTAAATTTTGAGTACTTCATAGATAAATATTTTCATTATCGAACATTACATGTTATATATATTAATAGATAGACCCACATAGATCATGGGTGGTTTCATACTAGGATTTGTCTCATACCCTATTTGGGTAATGTTTTTTGGACGAAATAGATTATATTGTTACAGGTGTCGATAAGGGTAAGAACCCTTCTATAGATACTTGATTTCAATTTGGAGGATGAGAGCATGGGACTAAGCTGAGGCTTTCGATGATTATGTGTCTCTTTTGTTACTTTTTTTTTGGTACTTTTATCTTATATTACTACAATTTATCATGTTGGTATTTATTCCTATATCAAGTGACATGCAACATCATCCTTTGAACTCTATGAAATTTGGTTATTTATATTATCTTTCTTCCATTGTTTACTTCTATTTCTTGTTATTAATGCTCCCACTATTGTATTTTTATTGATCCCACTGTGTTACAATCTTACAATGAGGGAATATATTCCCCACTATTACACGTAAGGCATCGCTTCTTGTCGGTAGCCTTTGGAATTGAGTGAAATGTGATTATGGTCATGTGGCCAATCATGTACGCGATACCTTTGAGTGTCATATAGATCTATGATGTTACATACTCTAATTATCATTGATGAAATTCAGTTGTTAATTATTATGTTTACCCTTACTGGGAATTTTAACTCTCCCTAATTATGTATCCCTATTAATATAATATAAGAATGAGGTTTAATTATTTATATTAATGAATTATTTATCATGGATAATTTTAATGACGAAATGTGAAATAAAAAAAGATGGGTATAATGGGAGATGATGTTAATCATTATAAACTAGTTGTTTCTGAGTCCAAGTTGATAAGAGTTGGTCCTGATTCTCTAATTCTATAAATCAAAATGAACCTCGAGAATATTAGTGATCAGATTTTTCCTTTTTTATGTGGTATGGTTTGTAAGTGAAAAAATGGGTTACAGTAATTGAAATCAAATCTAGAAATCAAAATTTTACGATCTTATCATTAGATCCGAGAGTTCAGTAATTGCGATATTATATACATCCTTACTTTTAATAAATTGAATCCTCATAATTTGAACATTATCATTGTAATTAAAGGATATACATTTGAAAATACCATTTTTTTGCTTCCAAATAATAATAAGGGATAAGAAAATATCCAATAGATATGATAGAAAAAGACTTACTATGGTCATTTGGAATAATACATAGTTGATTTAGAAATTGGAGAACATAGGTTGGAATTGAAATTTTTTCATGAAAGAAAATTATAATACCAAACTAAGGATATATAGTGATGGGGATCATCGATCATAAGAAACTAAATGACCTAGAGAAAGAAAAAATTTATAGAACCATAAACCAAAGGGAAGTGAAAAATGTCATTAATATCATAAAAAATGATGGTAATAAGGAAACAATTTGTTTGAATATCTTTTTGCTAAATATGATGAATTATTTTTTTCACCAATATATAGATTATAAGGAAATATAATTGATTTGTTAAATATCATCCATTAATTATTTTCTATTATAATAAAATCATTTTCTCTAAATGATGAGTATTTAAGATGAATTATTTTTATGCCTAAACTAATACAATAATCTTTTAAAGGAAACAAAATAGAAGATGGGTAATAAATCATTTACATATGTCTTTAGAAAATTAACCAAATCCAAAATGTTAAGAACATGGTATGATAATTTTCATAATGAATAAATCTTCATGTAATGAAATAATACATTAATCTCAAAAATTTAACTATGATACCCAAGTTAAAACTAAATCATTACATATATAAATGAACTTACATCCTAAATAACATTAATAAACCCATTTATAAGAATTTTTTTAAAGTTAAATGTTATATCATATCATTAATCTTACAGGGGAAAAAATAAATCAACATTATTCTAAAATAAAAACAATTACATAGTCACCAAATCACATTATAATCCCATGGATATCTGTAACAACCACAAATTTTTTAAATGGAATTAATTCCCTCATTATAATTATATTGTTTATTATAAAAAAATACAAATAATAGAGATCCCAAAAAAATTTTGATCCTAATAATTAAAGAATTAAATAACTGATATTTATATTAATTGAGGAACCTATACCTATGGAATAGTAACATTACCATTAGGAATAGTAATTTGACCAACAAAATAGTAACATCAAAAATTTAATTAAATGTATAATTTAGGAATATTATAAATGAAAATATGATTTAATTATATAATAGTATAACCAAATAAATGATTTAGAAATAAAAAATTATTTATTGGTATACTTTTTGTAAAATTTAATTGTTTATTTAGAATTTTATAATTAATATATTTATTTATAGAACCTTATACTCAAAATATAGTTTCATATATTAGTATTCTGATATCTTTTTATAGTAAACTAATTTTATGAGACCATAATTAATTTTTTAATTTAGAGACCCAAAGCTTGACGTACATGGACATTACATTAATTTTGCGAAATACTTAATTCATAAAAAAAACAAACACCAAACGACTATAATAGTTTAGTGCCTCTGGAAACATGGAACATAATCTTTTAATCTTGGTGAAAGATCTTCAACATCTCCCATAAAGATCTTCCACTTTCTGTTTCCTTACCTAAAACCTTACTTTTAATCATGAGGGAAAATAAAAAATAAAATGGGTGAGCTCAAATGATCAGTAAGGGTAAGCATGGATAAAATAAAACATACCATATACATTTGAACTTAAAAACATGAACATAATGTTTAAACATCAAAATCTTGAGCAACAACATAAAACATGGAAGTACATAAGGCATAGATCATAATGTAACATAAATCATGATAAAATAGCATGGGAATAAAACATGTAATTGTGGCATCCATTAAGCACATGTAATGATTTCCATAGTAGCCAAGGAATTGCATCCAAGACCATCTTAGTGGACAAAGTCCCTTTCTGAATCGAGTTCACTCCTCGTTCCAGTCCTGTAATACTGAACCGGATTAACTTACCGTTCCAGCCATGTCTATCTCATGAGATATAAATCTTTACCCAATGCATTGGAGGGATATATAGGTCCCACCCATCTCATAAAGAAATCATTCTTACTTGTGCCACAAAATAAACATACATCATTTATAAAACCCAATAAATAAAATGGGTTTCATAAACATCATCCCATCATCACATAATCCATATAAAAGAAATGGATATCATTTCATAATAAGAAAAGTGAAACCATGTAAATCATAAAGACATTATACTTGAAACATACACATATGAAATAATGTCATCTTAGATGAAAAATAGTTTTGATAAAACACTTGAAATGAATTCTTGAGGAAAATATCCTTTTTTCTTCAAAATCATTTTCTTTTCACAAAATGTCGTGAAATTTTAAAAGAAAAAGATTTGTTTTAAAATAGTCATGAAATATTATGGAGGAAGCTTCATGAAAATAAGGCATTATAAAACCGTAAAAATCCTTTCAGTTTGTATACATTAAAAAAAACATTCTTCTTGTATGTTTTTCAAAAAAGTCAAAAAGTACCGTGTAGGGTAAATAAAAGAAAGATTCCTTCCATACCATTGGGTAAAAGTCAAAATGTGTAAAAAGGACTATAAACATACATGAAAACATTTTTAGGAAACATTGACAAGGATGATAAAAATAATCCCATTAAATACTTATGAATAAACAATCATGGATAAGAACGAGATTCGAATATTTATCCCTTACCTTAGGTCCAATATGCTTTGTATGGATCCGAACCTCCTCTTCATTGAAGCGCCTCTTTGAGACCTCCTATTAGGGCACTAAAATTGGTCTTTGAAGAAGACCAGGACCTCTAGGATGTTTCTAGGGAAGTGGAGAAGCGAATTTGGCATTGGTTGGCCGAGGTTGAAGGCTCAAAGTGGTGTGAGGAAGAGAGGGAGGAGGTTCCCTTTTATAAGGGAGGAGAGGGGCACCTTTGGAATAACTAAAAATATTATTTTATTATAAAGTCATATTCAGTTTTTATTAGCTCCAAATTGAGTTATTTAAAATATAAGGTGGTTATGGGTCGAAATCCTATAATCCAATAGAATTTAGACAAGTTTTGGTTTCTATTTTAACATTATCATTTAGATTTAACATTAAGTTAGATAATTTAACTTTTACTGTGTCTTCTTGTTTCTTACACTATAAGGTTAATAAACTTACAATAACAAGACAAACGAACCCCAAGTTGTTTATTATAAATATATATAACCTTATCTAAGTAATTTGACTGAGCCTTAGAATTTGAAAAATAAAATAACAATTAATAATATAATATTTGTTTTAAAAACTATTTTATGTTAATTTTGAAACTATTTGGTAATTGATTTTTTTTAAATTATAACAGAGTTATTAGTTAGAAAAAAGTTAACTAAATTAATACTAGCATGACATAGTAATCTATAAAATTAGTGTAATTCATAAAAAGTCTCAAATTACATTTATTTGGGTATTTATAACATCAATTATGTCAATATTTCATTAATAGGATAATTACTGCATCACCTTTGTGTCATAAATAAATTAAATTATTTAATGTAAAAAATTTATAAATAAAATACCATTATGTAGGAAAGCTTTTTATCTTTCTAATGAATATTTATAGTCGAATTTATCCTATGCAGAACCGTATATTAAAAATAATTTACTTATTAATGTTTGATTTTAACTATTTTAACCCTTCTTTAAATAAATTAATATTAAATGTCCTAATCTAATCCAAGTGGGTCTAAATGATCATAATTTATTCCTAAGGTTTTTTCTGGTCTAATTTCACTTATCCAATAGAATTAGGACATGTTTTAGGGTAATAATAATATCATTTTCCCTTAATTATCCTATTTTCTTTTAACCGTGGTAAATAAAAGTAAAAAGTTACTATTCACCCAAAAAAATTTCATCTCATTGAACCACATTTTAGTCCTTGATATTAACCGTGTCTCTCGGATTTTCGAAATTCCTCTCATAGAAGCGGTAAAATTAAGTTTTATGAAAAATTCATTTTTTTAACTACCACTTAGTGGTTTCACTATTCATCAAAAATGAAAGTTTCCAGAAAAATACCAAAAATTAGGCCTAAGATATATTTTATATTATGAATTTAAAAATTATGTCTATTTTACCAAATTATAAACATATCAGTTGCATTAATTAATTTAAAAATTAATTCCCTTCGTCGAAACAAATAGCATGTTTTTAAGAGATAATAACTATCAAAAGATTGACACTTGTTTATGTCTGGTTTAAATGTGAAATTACATCCAATTACCAACATTGTATTAAATGGTAAAAATATATTCTAAATATAATTTAAAACCACTCAAATTAATAATTTATCACTATTAATTATTTCGATTAAAAAGTTGTTTATAATTAAAATTTAGTAATTTTCACTATTCGTCAGAATATGAAGGTTATCCAAAAAATACCTAAATTTCACCGTTTTCTAATTTTGATATTCCGAATCCAAAAATGAAGTCCATTTTGAAAGATAAAATTTATAAAATTTCAAAAAGTGGGTATTGCTATTCATAACTGCTAGTTCATAATAATATCTCATTTAGTGAAACTCGGTGTTGCATACTACACATGCTATCGAGGAAGGTCTTTATTGTGTGTAATGCAAGCCAAGTCAGGGCTGTGTGTAGTGAAAGCTCTGTTAGGTGTTTCATATAACATAATAAAAACTTATTTCATTTATACATTAAAAAAAATCTATACATAATGTTGCGTAGAATAGTTTCTATAAAACGAACTTGAAATTTTGTGTAACGCGAGCCAAGAACAGTGTTGCGTATACTGGAAGCAAATACGGTGTTGCGTATATCACAAGATAATTTTGGTGTAGCGTACAACACAAGACATTAAAAAGAATATTTTTCATAAAATCCTGGGGTGTTACGTTCTACCCCCCTTAAAATGAATTTCGCCCTCGAAATTCATCGGGGTTATAAATGGTTTATTACACGAGAGTTTCTTTCATAGAAACCCACATCGTAAAAAGGAATACTAAAACTTAATTTAAAAAAAGAATGTTATAAAAATAATGGATTCCCAAATAACTAATCATTGGGTTTTCACATAGGAGAACATAGTTGAAAATATGGATATGGAGGAGAAATCTAACCATCATGTTCTGATGGAGAGTGGTAGTGAACATGGCTATGAAAAAGCCAACAATCACAAAGCCATAAATTTGTGATGATCTTAGGTACCATCTGATTCATCAGATATAAGGACAGTAGGACAACATTTTTTTGTATTCAAGATCATTTCCCAAAAGTTTAAGAAATTGGAATTAGAAGAAATACATTATTAATTTTGGTACAATCTCACTGTTGGTCGTTCCTTAGACAATTTCCACTTCATCTCTTAAAGAAATGAAGTTGAATTTTTCATTCGTGAAGTGTTAGCATATCATATGATAGAATGGCAGGTCCTTTCATCTGTCTCAAACAAAAAGCTTGCAAATGTTATAAATATACATAAGTCCATCTATAGTGAGATTAATCGTATATGATTTCAAAAATGGACTTATACTTCATCTATCATGACGATTAATAAAATAAAACTAGTATCTACTAACCAGGGACTTCCTGTAGGCCAGTGGTGGGTGATAAAGTCTAGTCGCACTTCGGTTGTGGGTTCGATTCCCACAGCCTTGTCCAACGCGATGGGATGTCGCATGTCCTGCTGTTTGTCCTTTTTCTAAAACTACATTACTATAACATAACATCAATAATATCAAACTAACATATGTCCAACATAATCCATTCCAATCTTTAGTCTTATCTAAAATACTTCGGTCCAAGATCATAGTATAAAGAAAATGATTACTTTAAATGTCACATAACAAGCACATGAATTCCATCATTTATCACCCATATATCATAAGATATATCTTGTTGGTCAAATTACAAACATGTGAATACCTTAATAATGTATTCTCTTGAAAAAAATGAATAACCATTGAACCTTAGTGAAAAAATGAATGCAGTTAAAAGTTAACACTTTCCACATTCCAAAATCCTCAAAATTCTATATACTCAAACCATGATATCAGTTATTCCTTATATCAATCATGAGCTCATGAATACTGTCAAAAATATCATTTTCTCCTTATCCCATCATTATGAGCATATAATCTGTTTTCCAAAATATTTGAATCACTTTTCATGGTTACCCGTACTATAAAATTATTGAAAACCAAAATAGACTAACACAAAAATATTCTAATACACCATAAAAGTTCATCAACAACATTATTCTTGAATACCAATACGTAAACACTTCAATCCATCCTCTTCAATGATTGTCCTAGCATAAGTCCATCCTTGATTTAGAAGTAACTTTTTAGTTCAGGTCATTGAGTTTGGTAATGCCCATGTTCTCCATAAATAAGACATTGAACTCCATAACAGTCTTTCACTCAATGAACATTTTCTCCACACAGATAACATTTGTCCCTCCATTTGAGGTATTCCTCAAGGTTCTTCTTCCCTTCTTCAGAAATCTCAATCTTCATTTATTTTTTCTCCTCAACATGCGAACTTGCATAAAAGTCTATCTTCCTCTTATTTGATGAATTAGGCATACCACTAAATTTCACCTTGTTAATCATATATCGCGATGACTGATTCTGCATATTCACAATATCTTTCTCTCTAGGCATTACACAATTTGGTTGCTCATAGTCACCAATTTTTCCATTGGATTAAATGTTAACCAAATTCCCTCTGGTTCACTCCATTGATTAAAACACAAAAAGAATTCCATGAGAGGCAAAAATCATATAAGGAAAATAACATAATCAAGGGGGAGTACCTTCGACATCTAACATCTTAGGTTTAATTCTAATATCATTACCTTAATTCTAGGACTATTACCTATACATATACTTAACCTCAGGGACATCGCTAGACATACCTTAGAAATATCTCTAGGGACCTCACTATAGTTTTCGCATCCTATTTTCAAAAGGTTGACTAAACCTTTCCTCTGATAACAACTGTAGTGTCCCAAAGCTTGACGTACATGGAAATTACATTACTTTTGCGGAATAATTAATACATAACAAAAATTGACACCAAAGGACCGTAATAGTTTAGTGCCTTTGGTAACTTGGAACATAATCTTCTAATCTTGGTGAATGATCTTCAACATCTCCCATAATGATCTTCCACATTTTGTTTCCTTACCTAAAACCTTTATTTTAATCTTGGGGGATAATAAAACTGATATAGGGTGAGATCAAATGCTCAGTAAGGGTAAGCATGGATAAAAGAAAACATACCATATACATTTGAACTTAAAAACATGAAAATAATGTTTAAACATCAAAATCTTGAGCAACGACATAAAACATGGAAGTACATAAGGAATAGATCATAATGTAACAAAATTCATGATAACATAGCATGGGAAAATAACATGTAATTGTGGCATCCATTAAGAACATGTAATGACTTCCATAGTTTCCAAGGAATTGCTTCCAAGACCATCTTAGTGGACAAAGTCCCTTTCTGAATCGAGTTCACTCCTCGTTTCAGTCCTGTAATACTGAACCAGATTAACTTACCCTTCCAGCCATGTCTATCTCATGAGATATAAATCTTTACCCAATGCATCGGAGGTAGATATAGGTCCCACCCATCTCATAATGAAATCATTCATACTTGTGTCACAAAATAAACATACATCATTTATAAAATCTCAATAAATAAAATGGGTTTCATAAACATCATCCCATCATCACATAATCCATATAAAAGAAATGTATATCATTTCATAATAAGAAAAGTGAAACCATGTAAATCATAGAGAAATTATGCTTGAAACAAACACATATGAAATAATTTCATCTTAGATGAAAAATGGTTTTGATAAAACACTTGAAATGAATTTTTGAGGAAAATATCCTTTTTTCTTCAAATTTGTTTTCTTTTCATAGAATGTCGTGTAATTTTAAAATAAAATGATTATGTTGAAAATAGTCATGAAATCTTTTTGAGGAAGCTGCATGAATATAAGGCTTTATAAAACCGTAAAAATACTTTCATGCTGTATACGATAAAAAAGCATTCTTCTCGTACTTTTGTCGGAAAAGTCAAAAAGTACCATGTAGGGTAAATAAAAGAAAGATTACTTCCATACCATTGGGTAAAAGTCAAAATGGGTAAAAAGGACATTTAACATACATGAAACCATTTTTTGGAAACATGGACATGGATGATAACAATAACCGCCGTAAATACTTACGAATAAACAATCTCGGATAAGAATGAGATTGGAATAGTTATCCCTTACCTTTGGTCTAATATGCTTCGTATAGATTCGAACCTCGTCTTCTTTAAAGCGCCTCTTTGAGACCTCCTCCTAGGGCACTAAAATTTGTCTTTGAAGAGTACCAGGACCTATAGGATGTTTCTAGGGAAGTGGAGAAGAGAATTTGGTAGGGTTTGGCCGAGCTTGAAGGCTCAAAGTGGTGTGAGGAAGAGAGGGAGGATGTGCCCTTTTATAAGGGAGGAGAGGGGCACCTTTGGAATAACTAAAAATATTATTTTATTATAAAGTCATATTCAGTTATTAATAGCTACAAATTGAGTTATTTCGAATCTAAGGTGGGGATGGGTCTAAATCCTCTAATACAATAGAATTTAGACATGTTTAAGTTTCTATTTTAACCTTATCATTTAGATTTAACTTTAAGTTAGATAATTTAACTTTTACCGTGTCTTCTTGTTTTCTTACACTATAAAGTTAATAAACATACAATAACAAGCCAAACGAACCACAAGTTTATTATTATTAATATATATAACCCGATCTATGTCATTTGGACAAACATTAGATTTTGAGGAATAAAATAACAATTAATAATATAATATTTGTTTTAAAAACTATTTTTTGTAAATTTTTTCACTATTTGGTAATTGATTTTTGTGAAAATCCTAATAGATTGATTAGTTCAAACAAATTTAACTAAATCAATAATAACATGTCATAGTAACCTACAAAATTAGTGTAATTCATAAAAAGTCTCAAATTACATTTATATGAGTATTTATAACATCAATTATGTCAACATTTCATTAATAAGATATTTACTGCATCATCATTGTGTCATAAATAAATTAAATTATTTAATGTCTAAAAATTATAAATAAAATACCATTATGTAGGAAATCGTTTTACCTTTCTAACAATTATTTATTGTCGAATTGATCATATGTATAACCCTATATTAAAAATGATTTACTTATTAAACTTTGATTTTAACTATTTTAACCCTTCTTTAAATAAATTAATATTATATGTCCTAATCTAATCCAAGTGGGCCTAAATGGTCATATTTTATTCCTAAGGTTGTTTTTGGTCGAATTACACTTATCCAATAGAATTAGGACATGTGTTAGGGAAATAATAATATCATTTTTACCCTTAATTATCCTATTTACTTTTAACCGTGGTTAATAAAAGTAAAAAGTTACTATTCACCAAAAAATATTTTCATCTCATTGAACCACATTTTAGTCCTTGATATTAACCGTGTCTCTCAGATTTTCAAAATTCCACTCACAGAAGCGGTAAAATTATGGTTTATGAATAATTCAGTTTTTTAACTACCACTTAGTGGTTTCACTATTCATCAAAAATGAAAGTTTCCAGAAAAATACCAAAAATTAGGCCAAAGCTATATTTGATATTATTAATTAAAAAATGATTTCTATTTTACCAAATTCAAAACATATCAGTTGTATTAATTAATTTAAAAATTAATTCCCGTCGTTGAAACAAATAGCATGTTTTTAGGAGATAATAACTATCAAAAGATTGACACTTGTTTATGTCTGGTTTAAATGTGAAATTAAATCCAATGACTAACATTGTATTAAATGTTAAAAATATATTCTAAATATACTTTAAAACCACTCAAATTAAGAATTTATCACTATTATTTATTTCGATTAAAAAGTTGTTTTTAATTAAAATTTAGTAATTTTCACTATTCATCAGAATATGAAAGTTATCAGAAAAGTACCAAAATTTCACCCTAAGATAATTTCGATTTTCCGAATCCAAAAATGAAGTCCATTTTGAAAGATAAAATTTATAAAATTTCAAAAAGTGGGTATTACTATTCATAACGGCTAGTTCATAATAATATATCGTTTAGTGAATCTCGGTATTGCGTACTACACATGATATCGAGGAAGGTCTTTATTGTGTGTAATAAAAGACAAGTCAGGGATACGTGTAGAGAATGCTCTATTTGGTGTTGCGTATAACATAATCAAAACTTATTTCATTTATACATTAAACAAAATCTATACATAATGTTGCGTAGAATACTTTCTATAAAACGAACTTGAAAATGTGTGTAACGCGAGCCAAGAATAGTGTTGTGTATACTGCAAAAAATATGGTGTTGCGTATATCACAAGCTAATTATGGTGTAGCGTACAACACAAGACATTAAAAAGAATATTTTTCATAAAATCTCGGGGTGTTACATTTAATGTGTCATAAAATCAGTTGTAATATTAAAATCGATATTTGTTAAATAAAAGGTAATTTTCTTTAAAATTGGAATTTATTGAAAATAGAAAAATATTTTCATAAAATGGTGTTTCTTTTTAACTTCTACATGTATAATAATGGTTAGTTTTTATTTTTTATATTTCTCTAAAATAATTGATTTTTGGTGAATAGTGAAAGAGGTTAATTTACAATATATAATAGTATAAGTTAAATAGAATATTTCATGAATCAGTTTTCATTTAATAACCACAATATCAATATATTTTTAATTATTTAATATATCCACTAATAATGTTCATTAATATTTGTAGTCATGAGTTAAAATAATAATCTAATGAATAAAATAATCAAACAACACCCCTCTCCTGCCCTATGAATACCACCCATAACCACCTCTTGTTGTCACACATTCCAAGCTTTGAATATTTTCAAAATTCTGACCAATATACATACCAATCCCATACCCCTCATCTATGATCTTTTGGAATCAAAAAAATTCCAAATTAAATTTCCCTGTGAAGTCTTTCTAGGAGAATAATTCAAGATGTAAAATCCTCTTTCGATTTCCTTTAATTTCATTCCAATTTCATTACATTTTATATTATATCGTCACCACTTCATATCCAAGTGGAATGAAAACTATAGTATATTATAAAAACTATAATTTTATTTAATTAACGGATTAATCTATCATATAACCTCTTCTTCCCTCCCTTTTATTATAATAAAGGAGTCAACGTCTCTAAGGAGTTGAGTTCTCTCTTTCGAGGATGACATATTTTTATTTTCCTATTAACTCCGTCAAGTCTGGTCATAAAACCATTATATTGGATGATTTTTTTATTTCAAATTGTATGTTGTAACCTTTTTATGTTCAATAACTAACATATGTATGTAATATTTAATAATGAAAGAAAACTAGTTCGTGATGATTAAAAAACCGCCAACTCAATCACTACGATTATCATTAACATTTTAATTTATGAATCTACCTCATATATGGAAAAATATAATATATAAGACTATTTAATCTATTATAAGATCTATAATAACATATAATCTCAATTATGAATAATTAACCTAATTTAAATGGTCTTCCACACATGTATACAGGTGAACCGATCTTGAAACCCAAGAATACAAACACTCCCAAACAATGAAATTGAACTCTATAACTCATCAAAATGGTCATAAATGAACATAAAAAATAACTAAATAAAATAAATTTATAATTGGTTATTTATTAATTATTTACTTAATCTAATTTTATTATCATGTATATGAATGCGAATAAATACTTCTTACATAAATTAAAGGGATTATCGAACCTAACTCTATTTCTTAGAGTTATTCCACTTTCATAAAATATTTGTGTATGGGTAATATATTAATATTCATTAAATATAATTTCATTTTCCTTACTTTTTCATTTCTAGGATATATATATATTTCCAATCTTATTTTCTAAAAAATAAAATACTTTTCCAAAATAACTATTCTTCCTAAAAACGCATCTTTTACTTCCCTTGACATTGCTTCTATATCCCTCAAGATTGATGATTCTTATAAAAAGTCTTTTAATAATTTTTTTTGGGAATACTAATATTTATTCATGTATGTATTCTTATTAAACTCATTCCTTTCCATGGTTTATTTTTCTCTAAAATTGATATATATTCTATGAGGCATGCTTGATTATGTAAATGTTATGATGTAACGGGTGTGCTAATAATTATGTAGTTCTCCAATGAATTGGGTAATGTTATGTATCTCAAGATATTATGTGCAATATGTGTGTACATGATGAAATATTTGTTCACAATGATTATGTTATTATTATTCACATATTTTAAGTGTTATCATGATACTATCTTTGTTCAAAACTATATGTGGTATTTGAAAACTAAGACATGGTGTTTCTTTTTTAAGTATTCCCACAATCCATGACATTATCTAATTCCTCATCTTATGATTATGATTATGATCCCATTATTAATTTATGATTATTATTTTTATTATTACTATCACCCATGTTATATTGATTCATTTTCTTATCTATCCTCTAACTGGGTTTTTATCTCACCCATTTTGCATATGTATATCCTCAGGTGATTACTTATACTAAGGGGAAAAGGAGGACAATCTCAAATCCATATAAGAAGAAATTAAATAATGCTTAAGTTTTATTATGAAAATGTTCTTTATGGTCCTAATTTTTCCAAGACACTAAACCTCTAGATCCTGGTTTTGTAACACTATTATTTTTTTCATTTTTGAAAGGATTTAATAATCAAGTAATAAAAAGAAAGGTCGCCATAGTTGGTACTAGAAAATGGTTAAACAAATTTGGGAATTAGGATTAGAAAATTTTAATAAAAACCCATAGTACGAGGCTATGTTTTTGTAAGCACCCATGAAGATTTGTTTTAGAAATATCCTAAACATAGGGATCCCACATGATATGCCCTGGGATTTAATTGAACAAATGAATAAAATATTTATTCCTAAATTTTTTACTTATGTATTTTTCAATCCTTTTCAATTTAAGAAAATGGTCAGAACCAGAAGAAAACAGGCCAACATCCCATGTGAGGTACAAAGAAGCGATTTCTCGAATGACATCTCCAATGCCATGGGAGGTGGAGTCCAAAATTTCATGGTGATTATTACCCATCTCTCCCAAGCAATGAAAAAGAATTGAATAATGTTGAACGTTTTCCTTCACCTAGTGGGTAAAAACTATACACCAGGTACTTTATGCATCAACAAAAATCGATGTTTCATGGATCTTCTAATCCACTAGTAATAAAACAGTGGGTAAAATCAATGAAGATTATATATTATGTGCTTCGTTATTCTCAGATGGAGAAGGTGAATCTGACTATTTATCATATAGATGGAAAGGATAAAAATGGTGGGAATTTTTTAAAAACACATTGACATAGGATGAAATAGAAGGTATGGGCTACTATGGAATTATGAAATTTTTTCATATCATGTATTTCAGACATAAGTTTCAGAAAAATATGGATATTCAATTAAATGATCTGAAGAAAAAATATGTTTAATATTCCATGGTTTATTAGCAAATCAACCCAAGGATTTCAAGTTATACCTCATGTTTTGTTATCAGTAGTAAATACAAAATTGATATATTCTTTATTGGTTAAAACCCTTCTAAAGTATCTATATATCTGAGACATTGAGAGTTATGAGTAATTAGTATGATGTTATCTCGAAGTGGAGATGGAGGTTGGAGAATGGTCCCATTTTTATGGTGATAAGAAACATCACAAGATGTTTCGAGCTGGAGGATTTATTGAGAAAGGTGCAATGAAATCTCAACAACTCACATGTCAAAAAAGTGTGAAAAAACAATATGGGGACTTCCTCAATGTAATGGGTAAATGATATAAGTGTGAGGGAGATGATCACCAATCCCATGAATGTCAATGATAAATGAATAGTCTGACCAATATGATGGAGGAAAAGAGAGTTCCAAACATGGTTCAATGCATCAACTATAGGGAGCATGAGCACGAAGAAAGCCAGTGCACTAAACCTAGAGTCCTTATGGTTAATCAGTTAAAACATCCACCAAATCAGAAAGAGTAAGGGAAATATTATGACATTGGTACCTCCGAATTAGAGCAAGAAAAATCAGTCATATATGGTACCCATCCTATTCACTAGTGAATGAATAATATATTATTTTATTCTAGTTCTATTCTTTCAAATATAACTTTCATGTTTTCTAGAACTACATAATCGAATCCCCAAAAACATGAAGTAGTGATATCATCAAAAACACCTAGTGGTGTTATCATTATAACATAAGTGTTGGAATCTTCCCATATTGGCATATATGGGAAGATTCTTCCAACGAATATTGTGATATATTCTTTACTGTAATTGAATACTATAAAAGAAATTTATTGGCACTTGTTATATATAACACACATCAACTGTCAGGAAAAGGAATTATCTTTTCATATTTAGAACCATCACATGATCATTTACAATTTAAAGGATGACCAAGGATCTCAATTGTATGATATATCAGTTTTTTGAGTGTTCATGCCCTATGAATAAGGACATATCGATAAATTGGTTGAATAAACAAAATATATTAACCTAGTGGAAATTCCCAATGTGAGGGAATACAATGATGTCTTTCTAATAATGTTACCGAGACATTCCCTAAATCATGCGGCATAGTTCCTAATAGAACTCATATATGGATATACTCCTCTCTCAAAATTAACATACAAGATGGCCTTGATCAAACTAGATGAGTTAAAGAAGCATCTATAAGAGATTTTTCATAAAGGGTTCATACACACTAGTGCATCTCCTTGGGGTGCGCTAGTTCCCTTTGTAAATAAAAAGGATGAAAAAATGTTATTGTGTATCGATAATCTAGAACTCAACAATAACACTATAAGGAACTAGTATTGTCTTCCAATGTTTGGTGACTTTTTTGATCAAGTATGAGGATCATAATAATTCTCAAAGGTGGATCTTTATTATTGATATAATCAACTTATGGTGATAAAGGAAGATATTTAGTAGACTACTTTCTATAAAATGTATAGGAACTATGAGTTTCTAGTGATTTCCTTTATAATCACTAATTCCACAATAATCATTATGGATTTGAAGAACATATTCTTTTGACACTACCATGGAAATTTTTTGGTATTGTTTATTTGTGATATTGTTATCTACTTAAAGAGAATAGAGTAACATAAAGAACATATAAGGATTGTGATGGTGACGTCATGGAAGGATAAATTATATTCCATGTTTTTCAATTGTAAATTTTGGATGAAAAAAGTAAAATTATTGGGGAAAGTGATCAAAATGAGAAAATTTATATGGACCCTTCAAAAACAAAGGAAATTAAGGAATGGACCAGATCCTCTAGTGTCATAGAAATCTATATTTTTCATTGATAAATTGGTACTACCGACATTTTTGTGACCAATTACACATGATTATCTAGACCACTAAAAACGTTTACAAGGGAATGGGTACTGTATGTATGGATGGAAGAATGTGAGGAATGATTCAAGGAGAAAAAGAAGAGACTGATCATTGCACTTGTACTCACATTACCAACTAGTGGAGAAAGTTTTGTGATTTATAATGACTATTAAATGAATGGAAAGGGTTGCGTACTGAAAAATTTTAATGTGATTGCACACACATCAATAGAATTGACTATACATGAGTTAAACTACATAATGCATGATTTGGTGTTATTATCTTTGAATTTTTCATTGAAACTCTAGAGGCACTACATTTATGTTCATAGGTGTATCATATATACTTATTAGAAGAGAACGATATATATGTTCACACAAAAGGATCTCAAAATTAATCAGAGGAGTTGGTTAGAGATAATAAAATAATATGATTTCTATATTCACTATCATCCCCGAAAGGTGAACAGGGATGATGATACTTTTAGCAGAATATAACCTTTTATGCTATCCATGATATAGATTGAGAAAGACTATATCTTAATGTATATGAAAATGATGCATCTAGAAAACATAAAGGTAGAGACTACATCCTACCTTTCAAAAAATATTTCCCAACCATAAATCCAAGAGAGGATTAATGAGGCTTAAAGGGATGATTTGGAGCTTCAAAATAGGGTGAAAGACGTAATGTAAGGGAAGATACAATTGTTCCATATCAATTTTTATTGTGTGATTAGGGTTTGAATAAGTATTTTTGTTCATTAATTATCTTAGATAATAAAGGAGAGATTTGATAATTCATATATTGAAAATTTATCTATCCATCCAAGAAGTAGAAATATGTATTATGATCTTAGAGAACCCTTATGGTAGGAAAATATGAATAAAAATATTGTGTACTATATCTCAAGGTGAAAAATATGTCAGAAAATTAAATAAGAGGAGTATATTTCCAAAGGGATGACACAACCATTTCTTAAACCCATGTGGAAATGGAAAAATGATACAATTGACTTCATCACTAGTCTCCTGATGACATCCAAAGGAAAAATGTGATATGGGTTGGGCTGCGTCAACTCACTAAGACTTCCGACTTTATCACTATTCAGGATGATTTATTAGGTGGGAAACATTGCATGATATATTTTAAGGAATTATTGAGAATTAATGGGGTTCCATTTTTGGTCATATATGATAAAAACAAAAGCTTCATATCAATATTCCAAAGGATTTTTCAACCTGATTTGAGTAAATAATGTAATTTCGGCATGGTTTATTACCCCAAAACTGATGGAAAATAAAAAAGGACTATTCATAAAATCATGGAAATTATAAGAGCATGATCAATGTTATTTAGAAGAGGATGGGGTTTTCATATCACATAGGTGGAGTTTTCATATAACAATAAATCCCAGTCAAGTATTCAGATGGCTCAATATGATTCTCAGTATTGAAACCAATGTAGAAGTCCAACCTATTGGGATGAAGTGGGAAAATAAAAGATACTTGGACCTGATCTTGTGCAAGATATGACAGATGAGGTTCAATACATCTACAAAAAATTAAAATCTTCTCATATTCATCAAAAGAGATATGATAAAAACCATAAAAGGTATTTTTATATTGAAATTAGAGATAAATACTTCATTCCAATATGACCATCAAAGAGTGTGATGTGGTTTGGAATGAAATAGAAGCTAAGGAAAAGGTACATTGGCCCCTTTGAGATATGTGATCTACTAGGAGTAGTGGCCTATGTGCCTTCACTTCCACCAAATAAGGCTCATGTTCATGAAGTGTTCTATGTATCTCTCGTGAGAATGTACACACCTGAACCCACACAAGTATTGAATGTAGAGGTGGTGCAACTACATAATGTTCTCTCAAATGATGAATAATCAGTAAATATCTTGGAACGAAGAGAAAAAAATCATAACAAAACAAGAAAATATCCTTATCATAGTGTTTTGGAGAAATCATCAGTATGAAGAATTGTCAATGGAATTAGAGGAAGAAATAAAGTATACAAACCCTCACCTATGTATGTATAATGGAATTCTCAGGGAAACTTTTCAAAAGGGGTGAAGAATGTAATGACCCAATGTATTAAAAATGTAATTATTCCCCTTATTATAATAATATTATATAGTATCAATCAAATACATAGTATAGATATAATAATAAAATCTTTAGCCTCATAAATAAAGAATGAAATAAGTGATATTTATAGAAAATAATGAACAAATACTGATGGAAAAGTAACTAGATTATAAAGAATAGTAATCCATCCAATAGAATTGTAACCTCACCTATGAAAATATAAATGAAATTTAATCATCTTATCAATAAAAAGATGATATAATTATATCAAATTATAAGTTAATAAGTGTTTAAAAAGCAATAAATTTAAGTGTTTATATTTTTTGTAATACATAGTTGTTTATTTATAATATTATATTTAATATTATGATTTAAAATAAAATTTATTTCCATAAAATATATTAAAAAATTAATATTTGGATATATTTTTATTATAAGATAAAAAATTATGGCATTAATTATTTTCTCAAAGTGTCGTAAAATCGGTTATAATATTAAAAATGGAATTTTCCAAATAAAAGGTGCTTTTAATTAAAAATGAAATTTCATATATTTAGAAAATTATTTCAATAAAATGGAGTTCTTTTTTTGAAATATTAACATCATAAAATTGTTAGGGTGAATTTTGTGGGTATTTCTATAATATTTGAAATTTTTGTAAAAATTGAAATACAATAATTTACGGTATATAACATTATATGATAGATGTAATATTTCTTGATTAATTTATTTCGTAAGCACCATAATATAGAACACTACTTAATTAATTGATATATTTAGTGATATGTTTCAATACTCTGAATACACTTTATCCAAATTAAAAAACTAATGAATAAAATAATCAAAAAACACCCTCTCCTCCCCTAAAAATTCCAACCCTCACCACCTCTTCTCCTCACACCTTCCAAGACTTGAAACTTGTCCCAATTTTTCCAAATACTCTTCCCAATCCCCTCCCCCTATTCTATGTCACATTGGTCTCAACTAAAGGGAAAACAAAATTTACCTAAGGAAATTCTTGAGGAGAAATATTCTAGAAGTAAATTATTATTTCATTTTACTTTAATTTATTTTGAATTTCCTTAATTTTATTTGTCCTATATCACCTCCACTTATCCAAGTTGAATGATAACTCTAGTATTTATATATAATTTAATTTTATTGTGTTAATTTAATATTCCATTAGAAATAATTTTTTAATCTACCTTTTATTCTAAATTTAAAATATCATTGGTGAGGTCTTGATTTATCACCTTCGAGGACGACATGTTTTCATTTTTCCTTACCACCCTCTTGGAGTGTATTAAACACAATATAATGGTGAAACAGACTATAATATTTATTTTATAACATTTTTTATATTCTATAATTAACATATATACATAATAAAATATAATTAATCATTACTAGTTTGTAATGATCAAAGAACTGCCAAATTAAAATAAAGGATTATCATTAATGTTTTATATAATGAATGAAAATCATATCAGGAAAAAATAATTTATAAGACTATTAATTTTTTTAAGATCATTAATAACATTTTTATTCATTTATGGATAACTATTGTTGTTTTAATTTATCTTCCATACAGGTATACAAGTGAACCAATCACGATAACCAAGAAAAACAACACTCCTAAACAATGAAATTGAACTCCAAAACTCTTCCAAATTTTCATAAATGAATAATGAAAAATTATAATGAATCAAATAAATGTATAAGAGATTTTTTATTTATTATTTATTTAATATAATTTTATTATCTAGTATATTAATGTGATGAAAGCATTCATACATGAGGTAATTGGATTCTCGAACCAAACTCCTTTTTTTGGGGTATTCCTCTTTCATGAAAAATTTCATTACAGATTTTCATTTAATATTCCTCAAATATAATCTAATAATCCTTCCATTTTTTTCTAGGATACTAATTTTTTCAATCTTATTTTGTGAAAAATTAAAATAATTTTATTAAATAACACTTCTTTCAAGAAAATTCGTTTTTTTACCCTCGAGATTGTTTCTTCATCACCTAGGATTTATAATTCTTATACGAAGTTTGTTATTCAATTTCTCACTAGGGAAGCCCAATTTTTAGTCATGAATGTATTATTATTAAACCAATTCATTTCTATCGGTTATTTTTTGTATTATATTGATATTTTTTCTATATATCATAGATGATTATGTAATTTTTGTGATGTTATGGATAGGCCTAAAATTATAGATCCCTCCAATGCATTGGGTAATGTTAGGTATCTCATGAGATAATTTTCAATATGTGTGAATATTATGCTATCATTGTACAAAATTATTGGGTTATGATTATACACATATTTTATATGGGAACATGATTCTACCTTTTTTCATAACTATATATGGTATTTGACCTCCAATACATGATGTTTTGTTTTAATGAATTTCCACATTCCATGTCTTTATTTAATTCCTCCCTCATGATTATGATGATGATCCAATGATTATATTATTATGATGATGATTATTCTCTTCCATTTTGTATTGTTTCATTTTTCTATTTATCCTCTAACCGGTATTTTAGTGCACCAATTTCATTGATTTATATTGTAAAGAGATTACTTATACTAGGGAGAACTTGAGGGACGCCAGGAATATAGATAATAAGGAATTAAATAAAATTTTTATTGTGTAGATTTTATGTATTTTCCTAATTTCCCCAAGAAACTCAACCTTTAGATCCTAGTTTTGTAACACTATTATTTTTTATCATTAAAATTATATAATATTCAAGTAAGAAAAAGTAGTTTCGCTATAATATCTATACGATAAGACATTTGTTCTCATAATTACTTAAATATCTAGGACCATATAAACTCTTACAATCATCAATACCATAAAACTTATGTCTAAAAATTATAAAGGAATACTTTACCTTAAACTCAATATTTACATAAACTTCAACCCAAAAGAAATATCTCATAAAGTGTTATTAATCGCTTTAAGATCTCATCACATATAACCAACAAATGGGTTTCTAATAACTTGAACATATGATCCTCCATGATCATAAATAACAATTAAGGTATCTATAAATGTTAAGATAATCTCCTATGAAATTATACTACTCTATAATGTAATCAAAACCTCCCCTTCATACAAATGATAACAACCCCACACTATTACTCATTGTCATGGTGCTCAAATAATAAAAATTATATTGTGGAATTTGATACCGATGATGGTGACCTAATTTTTCCATAAAAAACATACAATAAGAGAAGCAAACATTGGGTCACATACATTCTCAAGGGCCTTTTAGGTTTATAGTTTTGGAGAATTAGGAAAAATCATTAACATCATGGATTCAAAAACTATTGGTTTATAAAGATAATCGTAATCTCCCATTATACCGAGATTTTAGTATTCCATATTAGGTCATCATTATCATCCATATGAAATCAATATAAACATAATTCATTAAATATAATTATTTACAACTGGTGGAAAATGAAACATATTAAGGGTGTTCTAAAATGATTAGTAAGGGTAAACCTAATAATTAAAAATTGATTGTCATCAATATGAAAAATATGAGTACAATTGTATTATGAAATAATCCAAGTGCATGTGAATATCATAAAATAAATCATACATACCAATACATAAATAATAAATCTTGACACAAGGAATAAGGAATTAAAAATTTAAAGATTCATAAAATTCAATAGCAATGATCCATGTGATATTAATATTGGTAAAATGAAACATTATAAACCCATATAGAGTATAGATTAACTGTGTTTCTATATTAGAACATCATCATCATAGAACCCTTGCAATTATAATAACCATGTGTTCAACTTTTAATTTAATTCCCTATTGAACATAATCACTTCACAATTAATTGGAGTTCTATATAGGTGCACACATATAATGAGTCTTATCATACTCACCACGAACTATCTAGGTGAAAAAATCATAAAATAATATCCACAAAACATAAAAAGGTGATAGAGTAATATTTTTATCCAAAAACTCATTGAAAAACTCATTATTAATTTTATGACATGATTAAACCAAAGGAATTATATGGGTTTCCTTAAAGTCTCTTAAAAACAAAATTAAACCATGTAAATGAACAGGGTTTCATAATGTTCTCTTTGAAACGTGACTAACTCATGAAATATAAATGGATTCTATAACAATCATTTTGAAGCATTATTAACCCATTGAAAAGAAATGGGTTACATTAAAATATCTTGGAAACATGATTATCCTATAAAAAAGAAATGGGATCCATACAAATATCATTGAAACATGATTAACATATTGAAAATAAATGGGTTTTGTAAAATTATTTTTGAAGCATGATTAACCAATAGATAAGAAATGGTTTCCATAAAAATTAAAAAAAAATGTAGGCCTTCGGGCCAATTCTGTATCACTAAAATTTCCACATTGGATAACATGTTATAATACTAGTTCATGGTGTTAATGAATGGAAATACCATTAAAATATCATTAATGATTCATTGTGGAGGATAACCTTTTCATAATGAAAGTATGTTAAAATCTTAAATTTCACTAAATATATATAATTACCTTTTTTAAACAAATATGGAAACATGTAAAATGATATTTTAAAATCATTTGAAACATTTCATGAGGAAAATATAATATCTATTTATAAATAAAATTTTTAAAACAAAAAAAATTGAAAATAATTTTTTTAATATTAAAATAGAATAATTATAAGGTCTCGTTCAAGGAAAATAATATTCATGATGTACGAAATTTCAATTCATGTCAGTCATGTTTAAACAATTATTCCGTCCATATTTTAAACATAGTCCAAATATTTATTGTTTTGAAAACTAAATTAATATTCCTATCAAAAAATATTATGGGAAAAACATGGGTTAAATTTTATGTAATAAATAATTTAATTAATTTATATAATAATCAAATACAGTTTTAGAAAACATGGTTATGGGAAGAAAAAATTTTGGTCTAAGAGATAAATAATGATTCTTCTTATGAAAAATATTCAATTAAAATAATGAGTACATAAAGTGAGTCAAAATAATAGAAAACATGTATATTTAGGACATAACCATACGAGGTGAAAAGTAATGTTTTTCTTGAGTGATGGATCATAAGACATCATCATTGGAATCATAATACTAAAAAATATCGATGAAAGATCGAATTATATCAAATATCCCTTACCACTTTTGAAAAACTATTATTATATCCCCCATGAGAGAGAGATCCTAAAATTGGTATGTAAATAAAAAAATCATGATAATCATCCCCAAATAAATTCTTGGTAAATATATAAATCATATAAATTAAACACATGATGAATATGAAATGTGTATTGTAGAAAATAAATGTGAGATTAAAATTCGTTACATCATTCCAATACATTCCATGTATTTAATTTAACAAAATTATAAAAAAATTAATCAATTATTTGGTTTATTAAGAATAATTTATAGGTTCTATAACTAAAACATAAATCAATTTTTTTAATGGCATAGTTTAATTGTAAAAAATTTTATTCTACATTTGGTGTTTTGATAATGTTGGATTCATTATTTCAAAAGAGCATTAGTTTGTTGACTGTGGTAAAAGAGATCATTATTTTTGTCACAATTGGACCTTATAGGGTCCGACCCAATACTACCCCAAACCCGCTTCTAATAGGCTATGGGAAGGGAACTAGCATTGAGTAGGGATATCTCGAAAATGGGATTCATTAGCCTATAGTGCCTATTCACATGATAACATCTCCAATCCATCACAATACTGAAATATAAAACAATTAAATTAATGAATGAGTACATCTATAATCCCACAATAAAGTAATATAGTAAAGTATTGAATGTGGAAAAAGATGCCAAATACAGGACCAACCAAAAATTGTAAAGGGTCCAACCAACATGAAGGGTGAGGACTATGTCAAATTAATGATCAAGATAAACACCTCAGTGTGACAACCACCAGCTATGCTCCACCCACTCTCTGTCCTACCAAAACAACATCAGAAGAGTTAACCTCTACCAATGACACGACATGTGTGGGAAAATACTATACAATGATGAGTATAATAATACCCATTAGGACACCACAAATAAATAAACATGAATTAACTAGTATAGTAACCTTATTAAAATATATAATAATAACTGCATAATAGAAACACTGTGATATACTAAGGAAATACACCACACCACAAGGAAATCACAACCAACTTCCTGCCACATGATATTTCTTAAAGCAACACCCATTCTGGGATAATCAACTCCATGAGCCATGTCATCATCAGAGACACTTGTCGATGCGTTCTAAATCATTAAATCCCACTGAATAGATTTATGGACCTGACCTTACTTGCCCAGATTCAGTGCCTTATTTGATTACGTTGGCATACATACAAGGAATATGAATCTTGAAGGACCTAGTAGTTTGGTATTATTGGAAACAATATACGTACACAAGTTCAACATTACATAATGAAAGGAAAAACAACACTAATTTATTCCACTAGAGTCATCACGTCTCCTAGATTATGCTTGCAAGTCATTCATAAATTACTTCTTCATGTCCTGAGAAAACGAATCATAAGAAAGGGGTGAGCTCAAATGCTCAGTAAGAGTAAGAAATACAGTGGAAGATAATATAAACATTAGACATGGTGAATAATAGAAAACACATGCCTTTAATAAGAAACTTGAAACACATTATGGCAGGAATATGATCTGAGTAAATAATGCCATAATAAAACATAATCATGGGTATCCTACTAGTTGAAAAACCACATGAACATTCAATTACAAGCTTCATAATAAGGGAAGTTCATATGCCGAACATTTTGATACATTTTTTCATGGCCTCGGCCAAGACATCTTGTGATTAAGGCCTCGTCCAAAATCCATATCACATTGGGAAAGGCCACGGCCAATTCCATGTCTATTTGTCTAATTAGACCTAATGATGCATCGAGGGGCTATAGCGGGCCCCACCCATCATATAATAAGTCCAATTAATTCCACATATGATCGGGTATCAACATGAAGATCATATACATTCATATTGAAACAATCATATGAAATGTAACTAACTTTCCCCAATCATTAAAAATGAAACACTAAGCATTCCGGGTAATATGGTGAATGGATTAAGGATAGATCATCCACAATAGGGTTAGTCAAAAACCATTAAATAAAATATTTTATATGAATTCATAAATTATTAAACCCAATAATACCATGGAATCAACAAGAGCGTCAAATGAAAATACTCTTATAAAATCATTAAGCAATTTTGAGATAAATACTCTTTTATTTTGAAAAGAAGTGTTCTTTTGGAAAATCTTTATATAAAACTAGAAGTGAAGTAAGATATTAATTTCATAATAAAATGATTATTTTTAGAAATATAATGGATTCAAAAAATAGATTATAGCATTCCCTTGTCAATAGATATGAATTGGAGAAATTCCCTTGAATCAGGCTTGTATTTTGGAAACAATTTTGAAAGATCCTTTTAAAATGTTTAAATATCCATAAAATAAGGAATTATTATGGTTGGTGTACAAATATATAACACTCACACAAAATTTATGAGGATTACATAACAATACAAAATAATTTCATCGAGTAATTTAGACAATAAAAGTAACCTGAATGAACATAGAAGTTCGGGTGGAAAACCCTTACCTTAACTCTAATTCTGTTCCTCTCTTGTACTTAAGCTCCTGGAATATGAAATTATACTTGTTAATAAATTATTTAAGAACCTAAAAGACATGTATTTAGTTTACCATATTTCTGGTTAGTTCATTTATGTATTTATTGTTAAGTAATTGTATTGAATTTCGTCGTTCTGGAGTGTTCGTTTCCTTTATTTTCATATTCAGTTCACTTGTTTTTAAGTAATGAAGTTCATGTGGAATGGTTTTAAATCTACAGGATTGGAATTATATACTATAAATTAACATAAATAATTGATAGTGGTCATTTCTATCATTTTGTTACATGGAATGAGGATGAATCATTAGATGACAACCACTCCGATTATTCGGCGGTATTTGGGATATTATGAACTCGTTTGGTCATAAAAATTAATTATATGTAAATATTCTGGTTCCTGAATATTAATTAGGTCATAAAACATATATTATAGTCTTCGTAAACCATGAATATGGTTTTATGACTAGTAATGAAGAAGAAATTGATGAACTAAACTTCGTCGTCCATGATGTTTATAAATCGGAACCTCATGGACGTCGATTTCGTTTATAAAATAAAAGGGAGGGAGTAAGAATATTTATGATGGTTATTGAATTAACATGATATAAATCCATTATATAGATGGTACTGGAGTTATAATGATAATTTTAATAGAGGAGTTGAGGAGAGAAAAATAAAAGAGATGAACTTGAAAATAAAGAAAAGTTTATAGATCCCTTAAGAAGATTCGGCAGCCTAACAGCGTCACTTAGAATTTCATAAAATAAAATGATGAGAAAAAAAATATAATCTCATAATATTTAAATCAAAAGTACAGTAATAAGAATAAACAAAATCAAACCCCAACATATGAGAAAGGAATTTCAAATAGCTAACATAAAAGAAGTGTCGACTTAAAGAAGAGAATGAAGGATTCTCTTACCTTGTAGAATAACTCCTAGATCTTGAAGGATGGGATCTTGGGGGATTAGGGACACCTTGGGAGGACTCCTAGAGAGGTAAAACCACCAGAGCTTCGAGGATGAGGAATTTTGAATGAATGAAAACGAATGGATGAGTGGGTATTTATAGAAAAAGAGGGGCAATTTTTTAATAATTTCAAAGGGACACCTCATTAGTGGTTTTTGCCAAACCATGGGCTTTCCCATGGTTTAGGAAAATTGGGAAACCTCATGTCCTATGTAACTATACACAAGTCGACCATAATTTTATATTTAATTATTACATTATTATGATGTCATTAATCTACCGAAAACTCAAAACTGTATTTTTTCTATTTATGAAAAATTCTTGTATTTTTAAAAATCCCATAAATTCACCCCTGCTATTTTTCGATGTGTAGAATTCAAAAGTGAAATCCATTTTTCAAAAATAACTTTCTAAATATTATTAATTTAATTTTTAAATAAAATCATACTTAATTAAAAAATTAACTATTCTAATTCTACTACTACTACTTTATCACAATGAAAACATAACCAAGATGTTATTATCTTCTAGCCTTAAGAAAATAAAATAATAATAAAATTTACTATTAATTAGAGTCATATTACTAGTCATATTACTATTTATAAGGGTACACTACTATTCACTAAAAATCATGTTTATTCTATCACACTCAAAATGACTTACTGAACACAACTCTAGATGACCATTTTTCAAAATTCAACCCATTGAAGAGGTAAAGTTGTGTTTTAATGGCTATATGATAAAATTTCATTCTATATTTATTTTAAAACCCTTGGGGTGTTACATTATCCCCTCCTTAAAAAACATTCATCCTCGAAATTCACAGAATATTACCTAAAAAGTTTCTAGTATGTCTTTAACATAAGCTCCTCAAGCTCCCATGTTGCTTCCTCCATATTATGGTTCCTCCATAGATCCTTCACCAGACGAGTCGTCAAACTTATCAATACTTGTTCTCTAGTATCATGAATCTTGATAGGCTCTTCATAGTAAGATAGATCGGGCTCAAGTTCAACTTCTTCATAAGTGAGTACATGTGTTGGGTCTGGTATGTACTTTGTTAACATTGACACGTGGAACACATTGTGAACCTTGGAGTGACTTGGAGGCATTTCCAAATGTTAAGATATAGCTCCAATTCGGTCCAGAATTTCAAAAGGTCCGATGTACGTGGGACATCACTTCCTATTCTCACCGAATCGTATAATACCCTTCCATGGAGACACCTTTAAAAAACGTGATCCCCTTCTTGAAACTCCAAATCCTTCCTTCATTTATCTGCATATCTCTTTTTCCTACTTTGAGATATTTTGATATGGTTTTGGATAATCTTCACCTTTTCCATTGTTTCTTCAACATGTTCTGGGCCCACGATCTTTCTTTCACCAACATCATCCCAAAAAGTTGGTGTACGACATCGCCTCCCATATAATTCTCCATAGGGTGCCATATATATACTTGAATGGAAGCTACTGTTGTAGGAGAATTCTATGAGAGGTAAATACTGATACCACATGCCTTGAAATTCAAGTGAAAAAGACCTCAACATGTCTTCTAATGTTTGAATAGTCCATTCTGATTGTCCATCAGTTTGTGGGTGGTAGGCAGTTCTGAAACAAAGATCTGTATCTAGGGCCTTATGAAGACTTTTCCAGAATCTTGATGTAAAACGTGGATCATGATCAGAAATAATGGATAGGGGTACTCCATGAAGTCTCCCAACTTCATTAATATATAGTCTTTCTAGACGTTCTTGTGGTAGAACTTCTCTTATAGAAAGAAAATGTGTTGACTTGGTAAGACAATCAATAATGACCCATATTGCATTGTTCCTTCTAGGAGTCTTTGGTAGTCCTCTAACAAATTCCATCATGATATTATCCCATTTCCACTCAGGTATGCGAAGAGGTTGCAATACTCCTCCAGGTTGTTTCCTTCGATCTTTGAGATGTTGGAAAACCATACATCTTGACACAAAATCAGAAATATCCCTCTTTATGTTGTCCAACCAAAAATGTTCCTTCAAATCTTAATACATCTTAGTGCTACCAGGGTGTATAGAGAAATTGGAACTATGAGAATCGTCCAAAAATTCCCTTTTTAGATCAGGTATATCGGGAACACAAAGTCTCTTCCCAAATTTAAAAAATCCATCTTCATATATGAAGTCAGTCAATATCCCATCATTGATAGCTTTAATCATCTTTTGAAACACCACATCATCACCTTAGAACTTTTTATACTTTTTAGAAATGATGGTTTGGCATCCATTTGAAAAAGCATTGATGTTTCACATTCCATGGTTATTCCCATATCCATCTTTACTAGATCTATGAAAATAGTATCTCTTTCAACTCTCATCTTGTTCAAAACTCCATGATCCTGTCTGATCAAAGCATATTACACCTTATTTGCCTTCCCCTGGTGGTGGTGTATCGTGAAATCATAATCCTTGAGTAGTTCAATCCATCTCCTTTTCCACATGTTGAGTTCTTTCTATGAGAAAATAAACTTCAAACTCTTGTGATCAGTATAAATCGAACATTTTCCACCATAGAGATAATATCTCCATATCTTCAAAGAAAAGATTACAGCAGCTAACTCATGATCATGAGTAAGATAATTTTTCTCATGAATTTTTAGCTGTCATGATGCATAAGCAATAACCCTATATTTTTTCATAAGGAAAAAACCAAGTCCTTTCTTTGAAGCATCACTATAAATAAGAAAACCTTCATTCCACAATGGTATAGTGAATATCGGAGCATTGGCTAATATTCTCTTCAATTTTTCGAATCATTCCTCACAATATTTTGTCCAAATAAATTTAACCCCTTTACGTATGAGCTTTGTTAGTGGGTTAGCTAGTAGGGAAAATTTCTCTACGAAACGCCGATAATAACCTGCTAATCCAATAAAACTGTGTAACTCAGTTAGGTTTGTTGGAATGGGCCAATCATGGGATACCTTTGTCATTGCAGGATCAACTGGGATTCTATCCTTAGAAACAATATGGCCCTGAAAAGAAATCTCTTGAAGCCAAAATTCACACTTTCTAGAAATCCCATATAATTCATGTCTTCTATGAATCTTCAGGATAATGCGCAAGTGATTTTCATGATCTTTGTAGCTTTTGGAGTATACCAAGATATCATCAATAAATACCACTACAAAATCATCAAGATATTCCTTCAAAACTCTGTTCATTAGATCCATGATGATAGTGGGAGCATTAGTCAATCCAAAAGGCCTCACTATAAACTCGTAATGCCCGTCCCCAGTTTGAAATGTTGTTTTTGGAATATCTTCCTTCTTTACAAGCAACTGATGATATCCAGATCGAAGATAAATCTTTGAAAAGTATTGAGAACTATGTAGTTGGTCAAATAAATCATCAATGAGAGGTAGGGGATACTTGTTCTTTATTTTTATAGCATTGATCTCCCTATAGTCGATACATAACCTCATAGATCCATCTTTCTTCTTAACAAAAAGGATAGGGGCTCCCCTTGGAGAAACACTAGGGAGAATAAATCCCTTATTACTCAATTACTCTAGTTGTTTCTTTAGTTCCACTAATTCCATAGTGGCCATTCTATAAGGGTTCTTCGAATTGGAATTTGAACCGGGAATCAAATCAATAGAAAACTCAATTTTTCATTCTGGAGGATGTCTAGATAAATATTCGGGAAACACATCAACATATTCTCTCACAATAGGTGCATCCTCTATTTGAACATTCGTTTCCTCACCCATAGTTATTTCATTATCTTCCTCCCCAATAATTTAATTTAGTTGAGCTATTGGTGGTGGATATAGATAATAATCAGGTGGAAATGATTCTGCTCTAAACATAAGGTGTTCTTTATCATCTTCATCAAAAATCATAACCTCCTTCTTCTTACAATAATTTTTTGCATCATGGTCTGAAATCCAATACATACCAAGAATTATATCAAATTCAATCATGGGTATGACGATGAGATCAGCAGATAAAGAAAATTTGTATGCCCTAATGGGAACTGATTCACAAAACATTGTATCAATGAGACTTCCCTTAAGAGTTTTGACTGAAAAATCCCTTGTTAAATAAAATTGAAAATAGATAATTTTCATAGAAAACTATGAAGATATGAAACAATGCGATGATCCAAAATCAAATAAAGCATTGTCTATGCTTGATGAATCAATTAATGTACCCACCACCACGTCATTAGGTACTTCAACCTCTGCAGTTGTGATTGCATAAGCATGTCCCTGATCCATTGGCATTTTCTGTTGCATATTTCCTTGATGTTTTGAAAAATCATTAGTGTAGTGTCCCATCTCCCGACAACTATATCATTGAACATCATTGGCTTCCTTCTTCCCTTTGCAATTACTAGTAATATGTCCTTTCTGGTCACACATGTAGCATACTCCTTTTCCTTTTAAGCATTCGCCAGGGTGTTTCTTTCCACAATGGTCACATGGTGGAAATTCGACTCTTACCTTCTTCCTTGTTTCCTTATTTCCTTTCCTAGGGCTTTCAGCATCCCACTTCTTTTCCTGATTTCCCTTAATGTCATAAGCCTTTGAGAATTCTTTTTCTATCTTGGTGGCACACGAAACTATATCCTCATATGATGAAAACCTTTGTGAGACCAGTGCCCGCTGGAGGAATGGCTTTAGGCTATCAAGGAATCGATCAATTTTTCTCCTTGGATTTCATATATAGTCCACAGAATGTCTTGATAACCATGGGAAGTTGGCTTCATACCTAGAAACATTTTCATCCTCCTTCTGCCTCAAATTCAAGAATTGTCGGTTCATATCTGCTCGCTGCTCACGAGGAAAATATTATTCTAGAAAGATTTCCCTAAAATACCTCCATTCCATCTCTTATATCTCTTCCTCCTCCTTCTTGTTTTGGATTAATGACCACCACTGATCTATATCTCCTGATAGAAAATATACTACTATGACAACCTTCTCTCTTTCATTACATCCCAAAGCAAGAAATATCTTCTCAAGGGAACATATCCACTCCTCTGTTACAAATAGGTTTGTAGTCCTGTTGAATGATATAGTATTTTGTTGCATAAATCGATCTAACATGTCTCCTCCACGTGGTGGATCTGGATCCTCCATACGGGTAGGGTTATTATTCAAAACCTGAGTATGTTGTCCCAGTATAGTTATGAGTTTCTCAGTACCAATCACAGCACCAGAGCCAACATCATTATCTTGCGTCAGTGGAAAATCCCTATAGGGAACAAGTGAATTCATGTGATTTCTATTCCTTACACTAGGCGCCATATCTAGATAATGGAATACACTATATTATGTTATGAATCATAATGTATAATCATAACCTAAAAAAACTCAAAAAGAATTCAGTTCCTACGCATGGCGAATCCCATATTCACAAAAATGGTTTCATTGAGGAATATTTACATTAGACCCCTTCATAATGTCTTTTAAAGAACATGTGAATTATCCTAAGCATATCCCTTGGGAGTAGCATAACCAAGAGTGCAGCAAGGCCCATTGTCATGCACCAGTTCCCCTTCAAGTCTAACTCAAAGTAGTGTTTTCGAGTTTTACCCCTAGATACATCTGTGCCAGAGCCGCCTCTACCTGCTCATATCCAGACAGGGATGTATTATTGGAATGATCCACATAATCTATTCCTTAACAAAATACAAGGAAATTCTTTTAGGTTTATCCTCAAAGACTATCATAGGGACTCTTCCCTAATTCTACGTTTTCTAAATCTAGTTTCCAAGTATTCTACTAAACTTCCTCTGATACCAACTGTAAGGACCCGACCCTTGTTTCCTGGAGTCAGTACCTTATTTGATTACATTGTAATACATACAAGGAATACGAATCCCAAAGGACCAAGTAGTTTAGTATTATTGGAAACAAGATACATACATATGTTCATCATTACATAAGGAAAGGAAAAACAACACTAATTTATTCCACTAGAGTCATCACGTCTCCTATATTGAGCTTGCAAGTCATTAATAAATTACTTCTTCATGTCCTGAGAAAATGAAACATAATAAAGGGGTGAGCTCAAATGCTCAGTAAGGGTAAGCAATACAGCGAAAGAAAATATAAACATTAGACATAGTGAATATTTGAAAACACATGCCTTTAATAATAAACCTGAAACACATTATGCCAGGAATATGAGCTGAGTAAATAATGCCATAATTAAACATAATCATGGGTATTCTACTAGTCGAATAACCACATTAACATTAAATTACTAGCATCATAATGAGGGGAGTGCATATTTCAAACATTCTGATACATTTTTTCAGGGCCTCGGCCAAGACGTTTAGTGATTAAGGCCTCGACCAAAATCCATATCACATTGGCAAAGGCCTCGGCCGATTCCACGTCCATTTCTCTCATGAGAACTACCGATGCATCTAGGGGGATATATAGGTCCCCACCCATCAAATAATATGTCCAATGCATTACTCATATGAGCAAGGATATGAATTTGAGAAATTCCCTTGAATCAGGCTTGAATTTTAGAAACAATTTTTAAAGATCCTTTTAAAACGTGTAACTATACATAAAATAAGGAAGGATTCTAGTTGGTGTACAAATATAGACTACCCACACATAATTTATGAGGATTACATAACATTACATAATAATTTCATCAAGGAATTTAGACAATAGAAGTAACCCAAATGAAAATTGAAGTTCAGGTAGAAAACCCTTACCTTAACTACAAATGTGTTCTTATATTGTACTTAAGCTCTTGTAATGTGAAATTATACATGTTAATAACTTACTTAAGAACCTATTAGACTTGTATTTAGTTTACCATAATTATGGTTATTTCCTTTATGTCTTTATTGATATGTTATTGTATTGAATTTCATTGTTCTGCAGTGTTTGTTTCCTTTATTTTCATATTCGGTTCACTTGTTTTTAAGTAATGAAGTTCATGTGGAATGGTTTTAAATCTCCTGGATTGGAATTATATATGATTAATTAACATAAATAATTTATAATTTTCATTTATTCATTTTGTTAAATGGAATGATAATGAATCATTAGATGACAACCACTCCGATTATTCGGCGGTATTTGGAATATTATGAACTAGTTTGGTCATATAACTTTATTATATGTACATATTCTGTTTCCTGAATTTTAATTTGGTTATAAAACATATATTATAGTCTGTTTAAACCATGAATATGGTTTCATGACCAGTAATAAAGTATAAATTGAATAATGAAACTTCGTCGTCCACTAAGGTTATAAATCAGAACCTCATGGACGTCGATTTCGTTTATAAAATAAAAGGGAGGGAGTAAGAAAATTTATGATGGTTCTTCCATTCCCATGATATAAGTCCAGTATATATATGTTACCGGAGTTATCATGATCATTTGGACAGAGAAGGTGAGGAGAGAAAAATAAAGGAGATGAACTTGAAAATAATGAAAAGTTAAGAGATCCCTTATGAAAATTCGGCAGCCTAACGACGTCGCATAGAATTTCATAAAATCAAATGATGAGAACAAAAAGGATGTATCATCATATTTAAATCAAAATGACAGTAATAAGAATAAATAAAATCAAACCCCAACATATGAGAAAGTAATTTCAAATAGCCAACATAAAATAAGTGTCAACTTAATGAAGGGAATGAAGGATACCCATACCTTGTAGAATAACTCCTAGATCTTGAAAGATGGGACCTTTGGGATTAGGGAAACCTAGGGAGGAGTCATAGAGAGTTAAAACTACCAGAGCTTCTAGGATGAGGGATTTGGAAGGAAATAAAATGAATGTATGAGTGGGTATTTATAAAAAAGAGAGTTAATTATTTAATAATTTCAAAGGGACACCTCATTAGTGGTTTTTGCCAAACCAGGGGCTTTCCCATGGTATTTGCCCATCGTTTAATCCACTTGGGACACCTAATGTCATAAGTCACTATAAACATGTCTACCATACTTTTATATTTAATTATTACAAAATTATGATGTCATTAATCTACCGAAAACTCCAAATTGTATTTTTACTATTTAATTAAAATTCATGTATTTTAGAAAAATCCAAAAATTCCCCCTACTATTTTCCGGCGTGTAGAATTCAAAAGTGAAATCCATTTTTCAAAAACAATTTTCTAAATATTGTTGATATAATTTTTAAATAAAAGCATACTTAATTCAAAAATTAACTATTCAAATTCTACAACTACTAGTTTATCACAATGAAAACCTGACAAAGATGTTTTTATCTTCTAGAATTAAGAAAATAAAATAATAATAAAATTTACTATTCATTAGGGTTATATTACTATTTGTATTACTATTCATAAGGGTATGTTACTATTCACTAAAATCAAGGTTGTTCTATCGGACTCCAAAGGACTTACTGAACACAACTCTAGATGACAATTTTTCAGAATTCAATGCATTGAAGAGGAAAATATGTGTTTTAATGGCTATATTATAAAATTTCATTCTATATTTATTTTGAAAACCTTTGGGTGTTACAATATAACTCATTAGTTTAAGAATACATTGATATGAAGATAGGGGTCTTGACCAGGCCCCCTTGTGTACACAATGAACAAAACCCAAATTAATATGCTTTATAGTGGATCAAAGGAAAATCATACAATAAACCCAACTGATACTGAATGCAAAATCTGGGATCAATTCCCTACGTAGGTAGGTCACACGAATTCCAAAAACCCCATCTATGGAACAAAGGTGACTTAAGTTCACACTATAGTCTCATAGAGGTACTCTATAACACTTTCTGATACTCTTTCTTTAGAGGGGGTCACAATCTTGTGATGTGGATGTAATGTCACACAATACCCTTTATAGGAAGGACCAAGGGAACACACTCAACCTATACTGGTCCAAAATAATAAACCAAAGATCTAAAATACTCTTGAAGGTGGTATAGAGAATTCAAAATAGGGTACACGATGTGTCCAACTATCCCTTGGACTACATGTGTGGAAGGGCCACTCCCAGAAAGTTGGTATCCATTTACAATATGTGTAGGAAAATAACAAAGTTTTTAGGGACACATGGTATTCTACTTGTGTCGCCATGTCATTTCCATTTACAGTGGTCATGTCAGTGTACCATCTCGTGTACAATAAGTTTTGTCCATGTCCAGGTACATGGAATTCCCTCTAGCCATATACTTTTCCTATGTCCGTGTACTTATTGGTGTACATGCCGAGACTACTGATAAGGGGTCACACTCTATGTGGCAGGGGTCACACTCCACGTGGTAGGGGCCACACACTGTGTGGTCCTTATCTTCATCCTAAAACCCTAGACACTACTAAATGGGACATACATAGTGTGTAATACATATTTACATTTTATATTACTCGGTATTATCCATATCCAATGTTTCTTCTCCATTAATCCTCATGCACTGATTTTTTCTTGTTGCACACCTAATGTATCTACATATATCTGAGATCTAGGTTGATCGAACCCTACCACCGTAGGATCACCATTATTCTTCCTAAAAAATTCATTAGGAAAAAACAACTAATGTCACAAAGTCGTGCTCCACTAGGGAAGAATAAGAACCCACTATCGAGTCTCGTTATCCCATGATCTATCCATTGTCATCATTGATCATCGATCTATAACCACCATTCTGTTCCATATCCATAATTTCAAACTGTTGCACTGAATAACAGTCATTCAATGATCAGTTACTGTGTACTTATCTAATATTTTATAAAATGAAATTCCAATGATGATCACATGAAGAAAATTTTGGAGACATGATTAATCCATCGAAAGTGAGTAATTAATGTTACTCATTGTTTGTTCATCCTCAATCCAATGTTGTAGAAGAAGATAAACGAAGATGGAATAATCAAAATAAAAAAACAATTCCACCAATTTAATTCTAAAGATGATTCCTGTATTAATTATGTTCATGTTATTAACACTCATTTCCTAATAATAAGAAAGAGGATGGAAATTAAAAATAAAAAAATTCTATCGGGTGGTTGGATTGATCTTGTATGAAGAACCGTTTTATTGAAATCACTGCTGAGAAATGAAAACTCCATTTTCTACAATGATCTATATGATCTAAACACAATCTAATGTCCCCTTCCTGGAAAGCTCCCTATTGGTTGTCTTACTCTCTATGGTTTTAGGAACCAACACTGAGGAAATCATATAACTATATACATAAAAAAGACATCATTCATTGTATCATAAATAAACAAAATAAATTATTTATTTATTTTAATTACTCCCACAATGAATTCTCCAAAAACGATCCATTCTCAAAAATGTTATTCCTTGAATAGGGTAAAAACTAAAATATGAACTCAATGGTGCCCTCAAATTTTAGATCCATTACCCCATTCAAGATCCACTCTAATTTTTCAAGAAAACTAGGCTCACATGTTAATTAATATATTTAAAACATTTATTCTATGCACATTGGGCCTCAAAATCACATGTCATATCAGTTACTTATCTTGAAAATAAACCATAAAATATTCAAAAAAAATACTCCTCAAATACGAGACATTAAATTCTCCATGCCTTATGGATTTTCATCCTGAAAAGAGAAAAAAAATACTCAAAAATATGAGGGAACTAGACTTGCATCGGGGTCTCCCACTCCCATGTTCTCTCTTGAATATTCCCATGCTACCACAGGACACACACAAAGGGAATATATCAGCCATGAAGGATCCTATCATTACAATAGATGATATCCACCATGTATTCTATAAATGTAGATCCATCCTCAATGTAATTCTCACCGCTATCGACATTGTGTGATCAGTATTGGGTGTAACTCATCAACTATGAAATGTGGAAGACCATGTGCACCCGGTCCAACTGTGGAAGTAGATCTAACTATGCCAACTCTTTTCAATATTTGTAATGGAATAATTAATCATAGAGATAAATTTATACGACAATCAAATGTACTCAATCCATGTTGAGGTGAGACTCTCAAGAACCCATGGTATCCATCCTCAAACTCTAGAGGTCTCTACCATTAGTCTACATGAGACTTTTCATGGTTCTTTATAGTCCCCACTCAGTCCTGGATGACCTGCGCCTTTACTATTGTAGATCCCACCAACATTGGTCCCATGAGTACCGAATCCCCTGGATCAGTGCAACATGTTGGTGACCTGCAGGGACTTCTGTACAAAGCCTCGAATGGTTCCATACCAATGGTGTCATGGTATCTTTTTTTGTACACAAACTCAACCAATGATATCTTATCCTACCAACTACAAATAATTTAGATCATGAATTCCCAAAGCTTTTTTAATACGATCTATATGGTCCACTATATCTATCCATCATTTTGGAGTTGAAACGTTGTACTCAAACAAAACTGATCCCCCTAGGATTCCCATAATCCTCCACATAATCGGGATGTGAGGTGAGAACCATGTTCATATAATATTTTCAAGGGTCCTCCATGGTTTTGGACTATCTATTTCATGTATAGTCATCCCAATATTTCTATTTATGTCTGATATCATTAAGCATGAATGTGGTCCAACATGGTGAGTTGGTCTATGATCACTCAGATGGAATTTATGTCACTGTGATGAATATGGTAATACCATCATGTAATCCTTAGAAATCACTTCATAGTTATTGTTTCTCACCTCAAGTGGTTGAGCTAAACCCACTATAACTTTTTTCATTTCTTTCACCTTCTAACAAATGAGGCACCAAGAAAAAAATTCCACATCTCTCTTCTTCATAACTGTTGACCAAAACTAATGTCGAAGCCCTTGGTGAATATTCTAAAAATGTATGTACCTCCAAAGGGGTTGTATGAAACTCCCATAAAAATCCTCTTGAAACATAAATAGTACTATCTTCCATCCTATAAAAGGATTTATTGCTCCCCACCATCATAATATCAATCAAGAACTTGTCCAGTTGACATATGAGTATGTAAGGTATCATAGTCTGTATCCCCACACTGAGAATCCCTAAAACAATGTAATAGAATTTTGGTAACAATCATGGAATGGAGATATGAAGCACTAACTTTTCATATAAAGGAGAGATACAATGAGTATAATTACTCTGAAATCTAGAACAAAATCTGAGGTAAAGACCCTCTAATGAGAGTGTCTACCACCACAATCACCTTCCAAGATTATAGAAAATCTCAAATTCATTGTCCTAGAAGAACTATTTCCATCACCTCTGTCTCTTGTTATGATACTTATGTGTGAATATATACTTGAGACTCATGTTGGTCATAGTAAAAAACAATACAATATCCAATAATGTTATTTTTTCATGCCTTTAATGTGATAACTACCATAGGTAAGTCAAGATCATGGGTTGAGTAGTTCTACTCATATGGTATCAACTAGAATGGACCATAGAAAATAATCAACTCACTCTTCAGGATAACAGAACGAAGTCCATTTCTTCTTGAATCACTAAACACTACATAATCAACAGCCACCTCTAGTAATCTCAATATGGGAGATCTCAGTAACTCCTTTCTTATATCCTGAAAGCACCATCGGTATATTTCTATCCAACATAAAAACTTCACATTTCCATTCAAAGCTATCAAGTGTGATTCCAATCTACAGAAATACATTTCATACCTCTTATAGTACCCTATGAACATAAGGAGATTATACACCTTAGTAACAGTCTCGGGTGGCTCCCAATAAAGCAATGAAAAAAACATTTTTGGTTCCAAAGCTACTATAACCTCTTAGATGACATATCCTAGAATGTGGACATCTTGAATAAAAATTTAACATTTCTAGAGCTTCCTCTATAACTATTTCTCTTGGAAACTATCTTTGACCATCCTCATGTGTCTCGCCTGCTCTTCCTCAAACATTAAATACACTAGGATGTCATTGATGAAGATCACCATGATTCTGTCTATGAATGTATTATTGATATATTTTAAGAGTCAAATGAAAACTAAGAGGGTGTACCTCCTGATTAACGACATCAAAAAGTACCCATAGTGATTGTAAAAACATTTTATGGTCATATTTGGTATATCTTCATCCGATAATCACAAATGATGGGAGACTAATATAAGGTTATTCATCAAGAACCATCATGCACCTCTCAACTGATCAAAGAGTTCATTGATCCTTGGTAGTGGATACATATTATTAACAAACACCTGATTATATTGATAATAATCCAAATATAACCTCAATAACTTTTCCCCATTCATGGAAGAAAACACTAGGGTTGCATAAGGGAAACACTCGGTCATACAATGCCCTACTTTTATAGGTCCACCAACTCCACCCATATCTCTTGAAGAAATATGAGATCCAACTGATATGTTAGTTCATATATCAGATCCATCCTGTACTAAATGTATTTCCATAGTTCTGGATCTCTATTGGGAGGTAAAACTGGTACCTCTTCAGGGAATACATCCTTGTACATCACCACCACTAAATGGAACTGTTAGACCAAACCACTCACTCCTACAAGAGTCGTGATTTCCAAATCATGATTAATATTCTACAATATCTTATTCCTAAGCTCATACTATTCCACTATGTTTTCCATCTCATCCATAATGTAAACAACTTTCCATTTTAGAGAACACAACAGATCCTCCACCTTAAATAGTCAATCTAGAAATTAAATTTTGATAGCTATTCCATACCTAAGATGGCATTTTAAGGCATCATTTATTCTAAAAATATATTCCACATGAAAATATCAGCTTCAATCATAATATATCACTATCTTTATATGTTCACAATCACTGCGTCACTACATATCGAAGTCTCCATCTACAAGGGTTGTGCCAATGGCTCAATTGGAATCTTTAGGTTTTTAATGATAGAAGTGGAAAGGAAGGTATGGCTAGATATTGTTTCTATCAGTACTTTATCTGAATTATAAAAGTCACATATCATACATCATATCATCCATGGAGCCTCAGAGTTATAGGTCTCTATAGCCTGCAGCTAGCCTCATCCCTATCCAACAGCTCCATGAGCCCGGTGTGGACTACCTAGGAGTGGTGTTGGTAATAGTTTGAACCTCAAACAATGTCATGATGCCCTTATGAACCCTCTACTGAATCCTCCTCCCAATGGATTACCATGATCATAATTTTTTGTTTGACTATGTGGTCCCGTGACCATATCATGATCGACTGTTTAACAAGTTGGATAGTCCCAAGCATAATGTCACCAACCGTTTTAAGTGAAACACTGCATGTCAAAATGTTGATTTAAAACACCTTGGGAAACTTCCACCACTATCCCTAAGTCCCCATATTGTTTCATAAAGAATCTTATATTCATGGATATCTATGAAATCCATCATCATTCTGATTTCAATGTTGTAGCTTATGGGTTCCCATTACTAGCTCCCACTACCGTTGTCTTCTCATCGAGGAATCCTTCATCCATCAGGGCTCAGTAAATCACCCTAGGTTATGTGGGAATGAAGAAGGATAGATCTAAAAACTATATGTCTTGACACAACCACAATATAATGGTATAAGATCTGATGAACTGGTCATGTACCATGTCTAAATAGTAATGAAAGTGTTCTGTAAACCTTGCTGAGTACTCTTCCATGGTCATACATCCTTGTTGTAGATGCATAAGATCATGTATATGTACTAATCAAAACATGGTATGATAAAAATCCTCCCTAAAGAGATACCAAATGTCCTTTAGGATATATTTGTCTCATAATGTGACTAATTCACGAGCTCCCCCATCACCCAACAGATCCCTGGTGAAGTCTCATCGCAAGGACCACCGTCAGATCTACATGCATCCACACAAGTAGGAAAACACAACTGACTACCTCTATCCAATCATCATACATCTATGATATTGGCTCATCCAGAAATCTAGGTGCTCACAATCTTTATAACTCATGCAACACTCTCAACATGAATGCATCCCCTGCAGGTACTGTTAATTCTAGCTACAGCTCAATGAGTGGTGGTATAGCTGGTAAATAACTCAGAGGCTCTATCCCTGGTAAAGTCCCATATACTTATGCCTCACCAATTAGTGGAACAACCACATTATTATGTAGTAGAATCCTTGTTTTGTGGGTTTGTAGAGGCCTCCAAAAATAAAACATGATGTACCATGGTTAAAAGTGTATATCTAGGGAGATGAATAAATAAGTACATAGAAATCAGAACCATTAATATATGATGCATGCACAAATTTTTTTTCTTATAACCAAATTTTTTGTGCATTTAATCTAAAGGAATGTGATTAGAGGCCCGGTGTATGGATACATCATCCTCCGCACAAACTCTAGAACCCTTCACCAGAAATATGAACTCAACATATGAAACAATATCAACCCAAACTAATCTCATCGACTCCTCTACTATGGTTGAACTGAATTCTCTAATACCAATATTTCAGGAACCAACCCACCAAGGTCGGACCCATGACTGCCATAAGACCACCTTCAAATTTCCAAGGGCTAGAAATCTGTTTCGCACTACTGTAAAAACACTCTATACCAACACACCTATACCAATGGATTTAACAAATCGTTGGTATAGGGATATTTAGAGACTAGTTTCCCAATGGTGTCTGCATAACATTGGGATAGAACCAACCTATCCCAACGGTGTTAGTAAACCTTTGGGATAGGTTTCTTTCTAGAAATCTATCCTACTGATGTTAGTGAACTCTTGGGATAAGATACTTTCAACAAAGCTATCCCAATGGTTTTTTAAAAATGTTGGGATATTTGGCCCTAAATACATTGCAGACAGCCACATTCCTCCTCCACCCACGTGTTTCCCAAAGAAAGATATCCCCTATTCCCCAGTATACAGACCTTATTCCCACCGGTTGATCCATCTTGATCCAATCCATTTTTTTGTTCTAAAACTTCAAATTTGTAAGTTCTAACTTATTTACAATGTTTTTCATCTATATATTTTTTTATTGGTGTTTTTATTTTCCAGAAATTATAGATCCTTTCTTCTTCCAAACATGTGAACCATTATTCCCAACCAGGGAACTATACTCAAGTCATTTTTTGTTCTTCCACTTCAGATCAGTAAGCTCTAACAGAGTTATATGTTCTTCCATAATTTATTTTTCCTTTTTTCATTTATATTTATTTTCAAACATTATTGTTTTTTGGTTTTTTTATCAAGAATACATTATAAACTAAATGGTTGGTAAGAAAAATTTGGAAAAGGTAAAATTTTGATATGAAAATAATATAAAAGATATGAGATAAAAATAAAGTGGAAGACCACTTTTGTTGGATTCAACACAAAACTGTGGTAGAAATTATGGACATGGAACTATTTGATGAAATAATTCCATAAGATTAACAATATTTTTTTGAAGGAGAAGTACTATGATATGGTTATATATTAAATTTTTTGGAAACATCTTGTTTCTATAACAACTAATCCAACATCAATTTTTCATACACAATATTGTATCATAGTTTTATTTTTATTAAGATCCAGATATAGGGATGTTTTGTAATGATAAAATGGTCAAAATATGTTTCACTAAAATTTAGGTAAAATATGTGCTATAATATTATCATAATTTAAATTGTGGAGGTGAATTTGATCCTCAATGATCTTATAGGAATGACCCTAAATACAGAATATACTATCCCAAAGTTTTTATGGATGATTCTGAGTTTTATAAGAAATATGAGCAGTGAAAATTCAATATAAATATATCTAAGAGATAATAAATACTTCAATGATCAATGATTATTTGTGAAATATTTTATGTATAGGGTATAGACATTATAAAACCATTTCATAAGTCATTTGGATATTCAAAGACATTTTTATTTGTACACTATGTTTCAAAATCCGTGGAATCTGAGGCCAAAAAAATTGGCGTTTCCAGTCATGTTTGTACTTTTTTGAGTAATACTATATTTTCTATTTTAGATTCCTACAGGAATTCATCAGTGACGGTTGAAACCACTTTCTCTACTGGTTCTTGGAATCTTTGATGAGGATGTATTGAGTGAACCATAGTACATCAATAACTTACCATCCACAATTGATTATAAAAGTTGAATTTTTTAAATGTGATTTTAAAGGTATCTGGTAAAATATATTAAAGTCAAATTGAAAATATATTTGAAAAAGGATGGAAGACACATTTTTGGTTTGTAGAGTAGATTAAGAAAACATCAAAAAAGAATGATCACATTCTAATTTATCAAATAGAATAGTTATCATATACATGTAGATATAGAATATAAATATTATTAGAAATTTAAAGAGATGAACATGGTTAAAGAAAAGGCTAGATAGGAAATAAGGATATATATTCAAGTGCATGCTGAAATATAGAGCATGAAATTTGTAAACTCCAGAATTGACATCGAGAGAATAAGAGTAGCACCTAACATGAAGATTCAATTAATAGTCTACCAACCTAGAGAAAATATATATGTATGTAACTCAAGACTGAAATTAATTTCTAACGAACATCATTCTATATGGGATGGCCCATTGACTATCAGTAGTGGGTATCTATTCAGTATGGTTTGGATAGTATATGAAGGAGAAATGTACAAATTTATTATCAATGGATATTGGTTGAAGAAGTATCCCAAAAATATGATACTATTACTAGTAGGAAATATCACACTACTCCAACCCCCTGCAAAGGAACTCTTAGTCTATACTAAACCAATGTAATTGAATTTATATGACTTGATTTGACCCAAGTAGACATGATTAGACACATAGAATACTAAATTTCATCAAATTGAACTAATATAAATATAAATGAACTAAAGTGAACCTATCTAATATAAATTCTATTTTAATGAGAAAATGTGGACTAAGTTTAACATTTCTCCATTACATAAAAAACCTATCTATAGAGTATGTTCTTTTCATTCGTATTATGATTATCATATAGAGTAGTATTTCATTTTTGGTTTTATATAAAGTGACCTATTCTTGTTAATTTAATATATTTTTCAATTATATTTTATCTTATTTAATTTCATTCGCAAAAAGGATTATTACAAATGGATAGATTTTGGATGTATGAAATTGATCGGTTCTCAAGTGATTTTTCAAATAATTTTGTGAACATATTATATTTTTTATTTTAAAATTATTTAAATAGTGGTAACATACATTTCCCATGTTATAATTGTGTTGGAAGACCTTGGTTGATCCCTGAAAATGTTATCTACCATATAGTTAAATATTATGTTCAAACAATTACTATTTTTTGTATCATAATGGGGAGAAAATGGAATCTCAAAATGTTGATGATCAAAATGAGAGGATTGGATTGTAGAAATTGATATATAACCAGTTTCTATTTATTTATCATCATGAGATAGAACGTATTTCGACCCAAGAAGACTCGATTCGATCGGACATGATGTGTCCAATTAAAAGGAGTACATTGACAGGGTGAAAGAATTGAATGATGTTGCGAATACTCCAATATATCAGTAATGTGGTAAAATGAAAAAGAACGAATTTTTAATTCGATAGTTTCATGGGAAAATCAAGTATTGGATTTCTGATACTACCATCGATTATATTATTTCCATCTGGAAGGACTTACTTCCAAATGACGCTAATATTCCCTCAAACCACTATATGGCATGGAAGTTAGTTTAAGAACATGTATTTTAAAAAAACAACATTCATGAATTCCCAAAATACTACAACTTATTATAAGAGTAAACTTCTTGAAGAAATGAATCTATAAAATGTGTAACATCCTGATGGAATCCAAAAGCTGATGGAATACCATCCCTTGTGCCATATAAAGTAATGTGGAATTTTCAATTGATCCCTAGACTCCAAAATTGTTTCATGTTTTTTGAAATATTATTAAAAATGTGATGGAATGACAACGAGAGAAAGAATAATAATAATGATTTGGTTCACCCAACAGATGGATTTTCATGGTAGTGATTTGATGTTCGATATCCTAATTTTTTGCAGCTGACATGCTTATTGTTAGACAAGGTATTTCATGTGCTGGTTTTAATAAATTTGGGAATATTCATACTTCTCATGGTGCATGGCCAATTTTCATAGATATTTATAACATTCCCCTATTGATGTGTATGAAAAATCCATACACTTTCATGAGTATACTCATATCTATAACTTCTGATAACAATAATGATATTGATATATACATGAAACCTCTAATAAAAAGAGTTTAAACATATTTCAGATGTGTGTGTGTGTACATACGATGCATATTTGAATGACATATTTTAGATGTGGGTTGTGCTAATGTTCAAGAACAATTATAATCATGCTTATGCATGATATCTAGATGGAGCACAAAGGTAATACTGTCATGTCCTATTTTTATGAAGAATACTCACTCCAAAATACTGAAATATCACCATATTTTTAGATTTATGGGTTGTCGATGATTCTCTAAAATGGACCAACCATATCAAAACAATTGTTGAATATTTGAATATACCTTGGAGACAGATGATCCACCTGTGTATATGTCTCGAACTGGTGTGCTTAATGAATTGAAATATTTCTATTTTTCATTCGAGAAGGGTGTAATGAAATATTGAAAGAGGAAGAATATTTCCAATGATACTTATTACTATTGGAAGAAGAGAAGTTTCTTCTTTGAGTTTCCTTATTGGTCATCCAATTTGGTACATAATTTCTTAGATGTAATGCACATTGAAAAGAATATTTTTGAAATGTTGGTTTTGATTATTCTAAATGTTAAGGGAATGAAAAAATATGTTTTAATATCATGTTGTGACTTGGTGGATTGAGGAATCATACCATAATTGAATCCTATGAATTTTAGTGAAAATAATTGGAATGTTCCATGTACTTCTTATGAGATGACACCTATAGAAAAGAAATCAATTTTTGGAAGTTCTAGAGACTATTAAAGTCCCTATTGGATATTCATGAAATATATCAAAAACGGTTCAACAGAAGATATTTTATGTTTAAATTATTGAAGACTCATGATTATCATATCCTTCAACATAATATGATTTCAATATCAATCTATCTTCTATGTTATAATAATATAAGGGTGTCAGTAATTCGGTTATTCCATTTCTTTTTGGATCCTTGTGCTAAGAAGTTCTACAATTATTTATTGAAAAATATATTTTTAGAGAAACCAATAACTTTTCATCTATCATTATTCACATGGATATTTCATATGACTATCCATATTCCAACCAAAATACTTCTCAGAGGACTTATCACTTTTCTTTGCCTATACCCAACTGAATGACATATGTAACCATTCAAATACTAGGTTTAAAATAGGAATCATCCCAAATTTTCTATAGAGAATGGTTACATGGATCAAGAATGTGTAGATTTATGATCAATTAATTTATCTAGTCTTACTATGATAATGAACAGAATAATGATAAATGAAGAAAAAAAGTATGAGAAAATTTACCTCGTTTTTCCATTACAACCTCAAATAGAAGGAATTATTGGATAATATACATTAAAGACATGAATCCTTGAGATATGGAACATCAAACATTTTTCGTTTGATATTTTTTCAATGACTACATATTATAAGTTAATTGAACATGTGTATCTTATCTCATCTCTGGAAAATTTATATATTTGTTAAACTATCTCTATTTTAAACTATAATGAACATAATTAGATGATCAATAGAAATAATTTTTCTTCATGTTTTATAAGGATAGATACATTTCATAGAAAATATTTTTCAAATTGTTTGAAAATGAAGGTAAAAAAATTACTATAATAAATATATAAAATCAATATTTTATTATGTTTAATACTCTTTTTTATTTTGGGTATTGAGTTTTCCTGCTGACTCTATTTCTAAGGAAATAAGATCTTTGTATTTTGGTCCAAATATAGTGGTTCATGAATGTAAATCAATTGTGATCGATGGGTATAAATTTATTAGCATTGAGAAAGAAAAAAACACGAGAACACAACATAATGGTGTTATGATAACCACCACAATAGAGGGTTATTCTAGTGCATCGGATAATAGACCTCATTTTGAAAATGTATCTTATTATTATATTCATTGAGAAAATAGTATCATTGGATTATTACACTCATGGTTGAGTCATGATGATTAAATACTAGTGCTTTGATTATATGCTGAGGTAGGTAGCCTTTATTGATGATTTTGGATTTCGAGTTATTGACATGCCTTACACTCTTACTACTGATGAACCATATGTATTGGCATCAATGAAAAAACATGACTTTTAATGTTATATATCCTATTCGACCTAAATTTCGTTTCATTATTGAATTAATTCAATTACATTTTTTTGGTGTTAGTGATGATTTAGTTGATAACATCCATACTATCATTGGAAAAAATCCATTTGTTATCAATGATAACTCTAAATAATCAATTTTAAGAGTTGAATGTGATCCTGGAGTTACGGTGGGAAATATATAGAATCATCCATCCGTATTCTTAGTTCTTATGGTTTATCTCAACATGGGTTGTTATGTTTGAAACGATTTAAAATTATTAAATATTTTTTACAAATTGTTTTATTCTACATGACCAAAATGTTACTTTTCAATATTTATTGGTTGTAGTTTTATTTGAGATGCACTTTCCAATATTGAGTTGAACGATATTAAAATCTAAAAAACAAAACACAACTAAAAAAATTAAATTAGATTTAAAAAACAAGAGTAATTGAATTAAAAATATTAAACATATTGATATAAAAATAAAAAAAATCAAAATATTGAGCTAACCAAAAAATAGCTAAATTACCTAATAGAAAATATGAATTAAATTACCTACGACAAATAATACAGGTCTTATATTTTTTTTTGAGGTTACACATTAGTTTTATTTTGTAATTAATTCCATATTATCATTCAAATGAATGAAATGAAACCTATTAAGGTGTAGTGAATAAAAAGGTTGAGAGACAACAATTTTCAAATGACTGAGATGTGAACTCCAACATTAGTGGATGTTGCGAGTATTTAATTTCTTATATATAAATATTAATAACATATAATTTCATTTGATTAATTTTGTTTAAAACATTTATGAAGGATATACCACTTAGGTGCCATTTATTTGATGAGTATCCACATAGTGGACCTAGTACTCTGGCCTGTGGTATGAGGGGGTGGTATAAGTGAAAGGTTCTCATGTTGGCATACCCAATTAGACCCTACCCCTCCCACTACCATACCATCATCCACACATTCTGATCCCACTCTATCATTAGGGCCACACATGATATTTTGGCCTCCCATGTTTTCACAAACATTTACATCAGAGCCTCATCACCCATCTTTAACATATCTAATGATGATTCCAACTCCTCATCCATATCATGAATTTGTCCAGCCATCAATTCCATCTTATTTACCAATTAATTATTTCTCTATGAGAATATACATTCCTTCTTCAATCCCTACTCTGACATAGTCTATGCCTACAGATTATACACTGGGACCCACTCCACAAGTATAGGGTGATGTTCCTTCAGTTCCTACGAATCCAGCTACACCCATTGATCAGACTATCGTAGGTATATTTTATAAACATAACAAATTTTTATACCACAATTTATTTTCCTTATAACACGTATTGATAAAGTATTTGGTTTTCTTTCATAACAGATACATCTATTGATAAGAAGTTGGGGAGTACACACATGCGTGCAGTGTGGAACCATCGTACGCCATTGGTAGTGAAATACAATGAAGACAACAAAATGATCAAAAAATCTATGTTGTGATGTCTTAGTTTTTTGGCGACGCTTGACTAATACGATGACATCATTCCAGCAACCCGCTCTCATAGAGAAAGTTTCCAAAACATATTCAAGGATTATACTGGGGAATAGATATGGGTAATAAAATTATATTGTAATTAATGTAATATTGTTTTTTTAATATGAATTAATATTTTTATGTCAACATCAGTTTAATAATTCCAAATGGTGATGGTGCACAGACAGCGAGTATAAAATAATTAGGTGGCATTTGGAGAGCCTGCAATCATTATTTTTATATTGGCTGGCATGCTATAGTTAGAATAGAGTTAGAGGTGGTACCTATCAAGAAGGATTGTCCGATGAAACATTATCGAAAAATGATTACTCATTGGATGAATACCAAGTTTAATGTATTAATCACATTTTGGTTTTTTAAATGAAAATTTTCATTTTGTGAATTAATATTATATTTTTTGTTACTGAACGTTATTTGGGAACCATATATAAAAAATTTAATATAAATTGATTCTAATAAATACATCAACACTTCAGGGAATACTATGAGGTTAGATCATGAAAGGAAGCTGGTACGACAGTTGTTTATAATTTTTCTTTAGGACTTTCCCTTTCTATTGTTTTCTCCATAATTTATTCGATTTCTAATGTTTTGATATAATCTTAGTTATGAAATTCATTATTGGTAACCTATTTTATATTATGGTGTCTTATATTAAAATTCATTGCAGATGTAGGTATTGAATATTCAAGGATGTGTGCCTCAAGAAAAACATATTTTCTTGAGTCAAAAGAAAAAATATTTAAGTATAGTTAACAAAACAACATAGTAGCAGATTATAAGTTTTAATTTATTGTTTTCAAATTTTTATATCAATTTTTTAACTTAATAATTTATTTATATTTGTAATAGGATTCTTTGGAGGCAATTGATATAGCGTCCCAACCTTTTCATATATTAAAATTACTTCATTTTAAATATGAACAACATAATAGTATTACACATAATGGATACAAAGGATTATTGTCTTTGGAAAACTAGGACTATACATAACAATTACTATATCAAGCACAAATATTTTTTTAATTCCTTATTCTATAGCTTCTTAATGGAACATGACCTCTCCTTAGTACATCCAGTCACCAGAGGATAAACATCCCAAGGGGTGAGCTAAAATTAGAGTAATTGGATAGATAAGAACAATATAACAATGGACAAGAATAAACATATCATAGGAAAAAGATCATGAACAAGATATGAAGCTTTAATAAGAGACATGAAGTGCGGAAATGCCTAAAAATGAAACATCATGTCTTAGTGGTTAAATACCACACATATTTATGGGAAAGGTTAAAATCATGTTCACACATCATTTCGCATTTACTCATTATATTAATCACTTTACCCAATTCATTTGAGTGCTTTATAATTCCAGTTTCACCCATCACATTGAAACATTCATATTGTGCTATATAATTCTGGGTGCATCTGTCACATCATGACATTGTCATTTAACATGCATGAAATAATGGACATATATAAAAAATTAACATTACTAACACATTGGATGGAATGGGTCCCATATTATAAGAACACATTTATAAACTTTGGTTTCCCAAAATTATGTGGGAATAACATACTTTATACGATAACCATCAACATTGAATGAGAAGTAAAAGGATTGTTTTTGAAAGAAGTGTTTTTTTTCGAAAACATTTGTGTGACATAAAAATCATTATAAAAAATTTATATCCTAGAAAAGGTAATATAATTAAGAACTAATGGTTTTTAAGGAGTTACTATACAAATAATGGTGTGAAATAGGGAGAGCACGAAGAAATAAATTTGGGTTCAAGATTTTCCCCTTACCTTGTATCCAAACGCTTTCTACACTTTGATGTCTTGTATAAACAGACTAGATTCATTAATCTACAATTAAAAAACCTTTAGAACATTAATATGGTTAATTATGGTTTCATTAATTTATTTTATGGGCCATTGGATGAGTTATAGGGTTTAAAAAATATTGTTTGGGAATGTTCATTTTTAGGGTTTTCTTGAGCGGTTCACATGTATTCATAAATGGAAGTTCATGTAGAACATGGGTAAACATACAGAATTTATATTTAATTTTATTAAAGATATTCCAAAATTTTAAATTATCTTATAATTAATTATTTTATATACCTTGTGTATGAATCATTAGATTAGAATTAAATGATGATTGTTTGGGTTAATTTGGGCAGTTTTTTGACCACAACAAACTTGTTTTGTTTAATCATTTAGTAATATGTACCAAAGTTAGTTCCAAAACAAGAAATAAGATATAATACATATAATATAATATTTTTCAACCATAAAAATGGTTTCACAACCACATCATAAATCTATAAAGGAAATTGAAAACATGTCCTTCTTGAAGGTGAAAAATTAACACCTCATGAACAAGGTTCTCTTTTCTAAAATAAAAAGAAGAGGAGAAGTGGGTTTGATGATAAAATATCCTATTAGTATCATAAAATAATATTATATTTACAATAATATAGTTACCATTCCATTTGAATAAAAATAGGTGGTGAGAGATTAATAAATGAACTTGAAATTGAATGGAATATATAGGGAAGAGAGAGAGAGAGAGAGGAATTACCTCTTCAATCCTCCTCTTGAGATACTCCATAAAGAAGCTACGCTTGATATTTTTATGAGACCAAAAGTTCTTGGACGTGGTGTAGGTGATAGGGATGATTTTTGGGAAGATTTTAGGCAATCCTTGAAGCTTTATAGCTGTGAGGAAATGAGGGTGTGAAAGGTGGTATTTATAGTGGAGAGGAGAGAGGATTTCTCATTATAAAATTCATTAAATTTTTATTTCCACAAAAGACAAGGAATAACATGTCTCACATGACCAATAATTGTAATTTTATAATTTGAACCCTAAAAACTTTCACATACATCATCAGAACATCATGCATGACTCTATAATTAGCATGTGTTTAAATTATGGTATTTCAACATTCATAAAAAATTCACATATTTCAGAAAAATACCAAAAATTCCCAAAACCATTTATAGAAATGTAGAATCCAAAAATGGTGTCCATTTTTTAAAAATAAATTTCCTAATATGATAAATTTAATTTCTAATCAAATACACAATTTACATAAAAATTACCATTTTTAAAATTGAAACTGATTTGATAATGGTTTCAAAAATTACGTAAGGTCTTATAAAATTATCTTAAAACTAAAAGACATAGACTTGAAAATTTATGAATAGGTTTTAATAAAATAAATTTACTTTTAAATTAATTAATAAATTATAATTAGTTCTTTATGACTTACAAAAATACGAATACGTTTACTATGGTCAAATTGTCACTTATAATATACCTAAATTTTATTTAATTATTAATGGGTAAAGTTACTCTTATTTTGGAAGATTTACTATTTATAAGGGTCATATTACTATTCATAAGGGTAGGTAACTATTCATAAGGGTATGTTACTATTCATAAGGGTAGGATACTATTCACCAAAAAAATTCCCTATCAGACTCCAAACATCTTACTGATCACAACCATATATGTCAGATTTTCAAAATTCAAAACATTGAAGTGGAAAAATTATGTTTAATGACAACATAGTTTTTAGTATCATAATATGTTATTATTCTTCCAAATGGGATTATGCTATAAGGCATAACTATAAGAAGGGAATTCCATTGATAATACTTCAGGTCATTACATTCTTCCCCCGTTATGAAATTTTTCCCTCGAAATTTCACATTACACAAACAGGTGAGGGTAATTCTCCTTCATCACCTAATCTGGTTCCCAAGATACTTCTTCACACTTATGGTTCCTCTATAAAACTTTGAAAAGTTGGGTTGTCCTATTGCGTAGAACCTTTTCTCTCCGGTCTAGAATCTCTACTAGCTGCTCCTCATAGGAGACATCATATTCCAGCAGTACCACCTATGAGTTTAGTATATGTGTGGGATCATGTATGCACTTCTTAAAGAGTGATACATGAAACACATCATGAACTAGATCCATATTTGGTGGAAGTAAAATCTAATAGGCCGTGACTCCTATTTAGTCAAGGATCTCAAAGGGGCCAATGTACCTTTGACCTAGATTCCCTTTCTTTCCATACCACATGACTCTCTTCCTTGGTGACATTCTAAAGAAGACGTTATCTCAAACGTCGAACTCCAAGTCCCTACGATGATAGTCAGCATAGCTCTTTGGCCAACACTAAGCCGCATTGATATTTTTTTGGGTGACATGAACCTCCTCTGTCATCTCTTTCACAAGATCAGGACCACATATCTTTCTTTCTCCAACATCTTCCCAATAGGTTGGAGTTCTACATCGCTTTCCATACAAGGAATCATACAGAGCCATCTGAATTTAGGAGTGGAATTTATTGTTGTATGAGAACTCAACCAATGAGAGATGATGATCCCATCCACCTTTGAATTCCAAAGAGAAATCTCATAGGATATCTTGAAGTGTCTGAATTGTCCTTTTAGATTGGTCATCAGTTTGGCGGTTATAGGCCATTATAAAATTTAATGCAGCACTCAAATCATGTTGGAGACTTCTCTATAATTTAGATGTAAACCTTGGATCATGATTAGCGACATTCAAGTGTGTAACACCATGTAGTCTCACCATTTCTTTTACATATATCTCTTCAGGTTGTTCAAATGAGAGGTCTTCCCAAATAGTGATAAAATGTGCACTATTGGTGAATCAGTCAACTACAACCCATATCACATTATTTCCCTTCGATTCCTTTGGGAGACTAATGATAATGTTCGTAGTGACATTCTCCCATTTCCACATGGGTATATGAAATGACTACATCATCACTTTGGAATTTTTTAGCTTTTCATTAACTTGCAGACATACCACGCACCTTGATATATGTTATGAAATCTCCTTCTTCATGTTATCCCACCAAAAGTTCTCATGGAGATCACGGTATATCTTGGGACTCCAAGGATGGATAGAGAATGTGGAGAAATTTTCATTCCCCAATAGCTCCTTCTTTATCCCGGGTGATAAAGTCACACAAATCCACATTCCAAACTAAATCATACCATTATCGTAAAAATGGAACTCTTGTGGCTTCCCTTCCTTTACTGCATTCGCCCACTTTTACATCTCCACATCATCCATTTGCACTTCCTCAATCTTCTCTTGTATGGATGGTTTCACAATCACTTGGGAAAGGTGGGATTTTTCCCCTAACCTTTTCTTTTCTAAATCCATCCAATTTAAATCCATGAAGATAGTGTACTTCTCAATATGTAACATGGATAGTGTATCAGGTACTTTTTTCATAGATAATTAGCTACCTTGTTTTATTTTCTAGGATGATAGTGAATAGAGAAATAGTAATCCATGATTATCTCTACCCATATCCTTTGATGGATGTTGATATATTTTTATGTGAATATATACATTATACTCTTGTGATCGGTGTATATGTCACACTTCTCACCATAAAGGTAGTGCCACCAGATTTTCTTGGAAAAATTATCGATACCAACTCTAGATCTTGTGTCGGGTAGTTCTACTCATGGATCGTTAACTGCCATGAGGCATAGGCTATCATATGGTCATTTTTCATGATTACGCACACCAATACATTCTTTAAAGCATCATTGTGTATCAAAAAACAGTATACACTTTTCGGTAGTGTGAGTACAGGTACAGTGATCAGCCTTATCTTTAGCTCCTTGAAGCATACCTCCCATTCTTTTGTCCAGACATACATTACCCCTTTCCTTGTTAACTTAGTTATCATTATTAACAACAGTGAGAAATTTGTCATAAAATGTCAGCAGTACCCATCTAATCCAAGAAAAATGTGGATTTATGTGACCCTAGAGGGCATGGACCATTCCTCAATCGTCTTTGTTTTTGAAGGGTCCACAAACATTCCCTCACTTGTGATCACATGTCCCAAGAACATGACTTGATTTATCCAAAAGTCACACATTCTGAACATTGCATACAAATTCTCCTTTCTCAATGTTTCCAACACAAGTATTATATGTTCTTCATGTTACTCCTTGTTCATGGAGTAGATGAGAATATCATCAATAATCACTACCACATATTTGTCAAGGTAATATCTAAAGAGTCTATTCATCATATCCATGAAGATTTATGGGTCATTAGTAAGTCCAAAGGGCATCACAGGAAACTAATAGTGGAAAAACCTAGTATGGAATGCAGTGTTATGAATATAATCCTACATCACCATTAGCTAATGATATCCAGAACAAAGATCCACATTTGAGTATTATTGAGCTCCACTTAAATGATCGAACAAGTCATGAATATTTGGAATAGGATACTTTCCCTTTATGGTGATCTAGTTGAATTTCTGATAATCGATACAAAGATACATTATTCCATCCTTCTTCTTCGCCAAGAGAACGGGCGCACCACAAGGTGATGCACTAGGGCATACGAACCCTTTTTCCAACTTCTCTTGCAGCTGCTTCTTCAACTCCTCCAGTTCAATAGGAGCCATCTTATAGTCACACATTGTGATAGGTGTATATTTGGGTATGATTTATATTGAGAACTCTACCTCACAATCTGGGGGAATTCTGGGTAACTCTTTAGGAAATAAATTACAAAATTACCTCACGATGGGAATTCCCCCAAGGTTGGTAGTATAATTTGACTCAACTATTTGGGCGAGGTGTGATTCTTTATAGGGAATCAATAGCCACACAATTGAAGGATTTTTAAAAGGTGAGTAATGATCTATCTTGTAGTTTTAAAGGAGAATTGGATGGTTTGGAATATGAAAAGATACTTCCTTTTCCTGATAGTTAATAAGTGCTCTAAATAACAAGATCCAATTTATTCCCATTACAGCATTGAATTCCACTAAGGGAAATATTACGAGATTTTCTGGAAGAATATTCCCACATATTCCAACAGGAGAGGACTCAAACACTAGGGTTTCAATGACTACACCTCTGGGTGTTTTTAAATATATCTCTTCTTCAAGGTTTTGGGGCTTTAATTCAATTGTTCTATAAAACATTCAAGATATAAAGCAATGAGTATAACTAGAATCAAATAAGACTTTTTCCATTCATGAGTGAATAAGAAGTGTACCTTGTATGACTTCATTATCTTCTTCCACTTCCACAGTAGTTATGGCATAAGCATTTCCTTGTTCCTTTGGTTTGGTGCCTGTAGATGTTGATTAGCCTAGATAACTTCAGGTTTATTGCACTGTATTTCATAGTTCCCTTGCTCCATACAATTGTATCATTTAACCATGGGTGGTTCTCACCTTTCTTCCACCACATTATATATCCTTTTCATGTATTTTTGTCACTATTGATAATGGTGTCCTTCATTTCCACATTTCAAGCACTTCCATGTCCCTTTGAGGTAGTTCCCATGGTGAAACATCCCACATTATTGTCATGTTGGTCATTCAGTTTTCTTCCCACCTTTTCATTAGATCCACTGACTTGAAAATCCATGTTTCGTTTCTGATCACCATAGCCATGAGACCCTTCTTCAAACTCCATCTCCATTTGTAGATCACATCGAACAAATTCTTCATAACTCCCAAAGTCTCAAATTTCAAGACCCTTTTGAAGGTGTGGTTTTAATCCACTAAAGAATCATTCAAATTTTATATCATTATTGATAAAAAAACCCAAGAATACCTTTCATGATTTGTGAAATTATATTCATAGGTTGTGATATATTCTACTTCTTTTTTCATGAGCTCTATGAATTCTCCCTCCATATTCGTGTGAAAAGTTCTTGGGAAATACTTGTTAGGAAACATTATCTTAAAGTCTTCTTATTCCATCTCTTCAATTTCATCCCTTAGATTGGTGTTCTTATTCAAATCCCACAATTTATCGGCCTCTCTTTAAAGATGATAAAAGTATAGTGTCCCTTTCTCTATCTCAGAATAGTGGAGCACAAAAAATATCTTCTCCATGGAGTTGACCCACTCCTCCAAAACTAGTGGATCAGATGATCCACTAAACATCAGTGGTTGTTGCCTCATAAAACACTTGATATCCAATTTCTCCCCCTTTGGTGAAGGAGGAAGTTCTAAATTATTATGGTTATTGTTCATAACATGAGATACTTGGGTAAAAATCATAATGTTTTTTTAACTCCACCTCCCAAATCATTGTGGATGTCATTCGTGTAATCTTTTCATTGGCCCTCGCACGAATTGTTGTCCTCGATTCTCTGAGTTCTAACTATTTTCTAAAATACAAAAGGATAGAAAAAAACATAAGTCAAAAATTCATGAATAACTTATTCATTTGTACGTTTTATACTAAAATCATAACATATGGGACCCATATGTAAAGATTCATATGTACATATTTGAACTTAGTCTCATTCTAGAGGTTTTATCGAGGGTTCACTAATCCTAATTCCCATATTAACTAAACCTTGCCTCTGATACCAACTGTAGCATCCATACCTTTTCTTACATTACTATTACATCATTTAAAAGATAAAAAACATAATAGTTTTACATATAGTGGATCCAATGGTTTAGGGTCTTCAGAAAACTAGGACCATGCATAACATTAACATATTCAATCGTAAAAATTTATTGAATTCCTTTTTTTCTAGCTTCTTATTGGAACCTGACCTCTCTTTAGTACATGTAGTCACCTGAGGATAAACATAAAATGGGGTGAGCTAAAATCCCAATAATAAGATAGATAATAAAAATATAACAATGGGTGATCATAACCATAACATAGACAAAAGATCATGAACATGAGAGGAAGCATTAATATGAGATTTGAAATGTGGCAGTGCATAAAAATGAAACATCATGTCTTAGTGGATAACAACCACACATAAATGCAATAAAATATAGCATTTTTTCCACACATATTTTGCATTAACTCATTATATTCATCACTTTACCCAATGCATTGGTTCACATTATTATTATGGGCACACCAATCACATTGAACCATTCAAATTATGCTATATAATTCTGGGTGCACCCATTACATCATAACATTATCTTTTATCATGCATGACATAATGAACATATATCAAAAATGAATATAACTAACCCATGTAAATGAATGGGCTTAATATCACAATAAAACATTCATGGACTTTGTGGTCCAAAAATGAAGTTGAATAACATACTTGATACGATAACTATCAACCTTGTCTGAGAAGTAAAAGATATGTTTTTGAAAGAAGACTTATTTTGAAAAACATTTGTTTGGCATATTCTTCAGTTGAATACATTTATATCCCAAAATAAGTAATATAATGATGAAAAAATTATTTTTAAGGAGTTACCATCCATAAAATGGAGTGAAAGAGGGAGAACCTGAAGAATGAAATTTAGGTTCAAGATTTTCCCCATACATTGTATCCGAACACTTTCTTCACATTAATGTCTTGTATATCCACATTAGATTCATTAATTAACAATTAAATAACAGTGTTAATTAATATTATTCATTATGGTTTCATTAAGTAATTATATAAGACTTTGGATGAGTTTTAGAGATTAAAAAACATTATTCATGAATGTTCATTTTATGGTTTTCTTGAGAGGTTCACATGTATTCCTAAATGGATGTTCGTGTAGAACATGGGTAAACATAAAAAAATCATATTTCTTGTTATTAATTATATTACAGAAGTTTAAAGGATCTTATAATTATTTATATTATATACCATGTGGATGAATCATTAGATAATAATTAAATTATGATTTTTTGGTTAATTTGGGTGGTTTCTTGACCACAATGAACATGTTTTGTTTAATTATTTAGTAATATGTTCCAAAGTTTGTACCAGAACATGAAATAAGATATAATACTTATAATATAATCTGATTAAACCATAAAAATAGTGTCACGACCAGATTTTAAAGTTAAAAAGGAAATTGAAAACTTGATGTTCTTGAAGGTGATAAATTAACACCACATGAAAAAAGTTCTCTTTTATAAAATAAAAAGATCAGGATAAGGGGGTGGGTGATATAATATCCCATTATTATCATAAAATTCCATTTTATGTATAATAATGGAGTTACCATAACATGTAAATGAAGATAGGTGGGTGAGATATTGTGAAATTATCTTGAAATTCAAATGAATTTAAAGGAGAGAGAGAGAGAGAAGATTTACCTCTTGAATCCTCCTCTTGAAATCCTTCTTAAGGAAGCTAGGCTTGGTATTTTTATGAGACAAGAAACTCTTGGAAGTGGGGGATGGTCTAGGTGTAATGACCTATAAATTCCATGAATGTTTTTTAATTATATGAGAATTTTACGAGTACGTGAAAATTTACGGCACGTGATTCCGAGGCCAGGTCATCCCCGAATGAATTTCTATTCTTTTTTGAGTACATTAAATAAATGTGCAGGTGGGTTTTTATAACTTCTAGACCGGTGCTCAGAATTGAAATCCAAGTACACCATCGAACTCGCAGTGCCTCTATTCACTTATAGAGACCATTACCTCGACAATAATGGGTCGGGGGTGAAAGATAGTTTTTCAATTATTCGTGGAAACAAAAATAAAATAAGATAAACTTATATTTTATGTTTGTTGAAGCCTCCCATGTGAATGTTAAAGAGGTGGGGACCGCCTAAACTAAATCCCACATTTTTAATTCCTAATGGCGGGGAACTCCCGCACACTCTTAATGGGATAAACCCCTTGAACTCCCTCATTAATGAAGTGTTAACCCATGGAGTTCGTCCAAATTTATTATACCAACATGGTAGAATTAATTGTTCCAAATTAAAAAAATTGATAGATGTAATTTAATAAGTTTGAACCTCTCATTTTTCTGGGATGGAAATTTTTGGAAAAGGGAGAAGCATGGAAGAGATTAGAGAAAAGAATCTCTAACTAATTAATTCTCCTCCAAACGATGAATGACATCTCTATCAAATAACATTATTTGGTGCCATGAAAGAGGATGATGCATGAGCCTGACTTCAGAAGCATGTTGTGGAGGAAACGATGGTTGTCACCTTCTTCACCATCACTGTTTTTATCTCACAATATAACAAAAAACCTTCAAGGTAGGGTTTTATTTTTTAAATACCTCTCTTAACCATTCTTTATGTTCTTCATGATTCAGAAGTTGTGAACCGCTTGTTACCGCTCTAACATGGAGGGTGCGGGCCAAAAGAACATGGCTGGACCTCTATACAATCCTTTGTTGTTTTTGATGAAATATTTGCAATGGAGGAAGATATAAACAAGAGGCTGGCTGTAGGATCTGGTGGCGGTGTGCATTCGCGCCGCCGGGAAAAGAAGGGGCCACGACATGTGCCGCAGCGACGAAGGAAGGATGGCCAGCCGCAGAAGATGGCGCGGCATGAGACCACACCACAGAGAGAGCACGACTGGTCATCCGGACAGTTGTGGAGGACCGAAACCCCCCAGACACACCGCGACTACCCCGCCACACCACGGTGCCCTGCCGCACCATGACATACTACCGTCCCGCCACACCGTGGTGCCCTGTCGCCCCGCCACACTGTGGTTGCTTCGCCACACTATGGCTACCCCACACCGCAGGCCGCCCAGCTCGGGCTGCCCCACATGGGCTGGGCCGACCCAAACCAGACTAGGTCGGCCCAGGCTGGGTCGGGCCAGTTCGGTCCGACCGGGTCGGACTAGACCAGGACCAGTTTCAACCCTATACATTATTTTGGCCGTAACTTTGGCAATGTGCATTCGTTTGAAGAACCGTCTAAGGGGCTGGATACCATAAAAAGAGGTGGTCATTTTGAAATGACCCACTTGAGATTTGGATATAGTTGGGGTACGACCATGTTGGATCGAGCACGAATCCAATCGGGACCTCAGGTCTAAAAAGCTAATAACTTACAGACCGAGCATCTGATTGACGCACTACCTATTGCATTGAGACCCCTATTACGTGGAAGCCAATTGGGATACTTATTCTAGGGAATTATTTGATGTTGGAGTATTGAATAGTAGGTTGAGGATCATACTCTCCCAGAGACGAGTAAGCTTAGTTTCGGTTCCCAGTAGCTGGCTGTGATGATGTACTAGGATCCTGTGTGGGTCTGACGATGTACTGATGATGTACTAGGTTCATGTGTCGGTCTGATGATGTACAGAGGAGGTACTGAGATCCTGTGTGGTACTGAAGATGTACTAAAGACCTACTAGGAACATGTATGGGTCTAACGATGTACTGACTATGTACTAGGATCCTGTGTGGGTCTGACCATGTATTGACGACGTACATGGATCATGTGTGGGTCTGATGATGTACTGACGATGTACTAGGATGATGTGAGGGTCTGACAATGTACTGACAATGTACTAGGATCCTGTGTGGGTTTGATGATGTACTGACGATGTAATAGAATCATGTGTGGGTCTGACGATGTACTGGCGATGTACTAACAATGTACTAGGATCCTATGTGGGTCGGAAATTTGGGATCCTTTGTGGGTCTGCCACTTAACAGAGTATGATGATTCAGTAGATACATCTAATCATCTCTACTAATGTACCTATGTTATACATAGTGTGAGCTAAGTTTGTACATGTATGGTACATTCATTCATGGTAATACCTTGGTGGTATTCTTCTTTGTGGAATACCGGTGTCGTACATACCTTTGTGGTAGTCCTTCCACTATGGAACAGTTGTTCTTTTGGCTTTTGGGTTGGACCCTATGATTTCTCATGATTGACATGGGTATACTTGATTATTTAGGTATATGTATGGGCATATAACTATGTATGTTTGTCAGTATATTTCATGATTTGTGGTTTATCCATTGTGGATTTTGTGATACCTTGAGGGTCTTGGGGTCCCTATTGAGTATCTTTATACTCACACCTACACAGGGTATGCCCGTACCTTGATGTGTTTGATGCAGACAACAGACAGCACTGATCGAGGCAGAGGGTACTAGGTCTGGACGGTGCCTGGTGGTGGACCATACTGTGTGTCGGTACGTAGAGGAGATAGGAAGACATGGAGTGATGAGGAGGTGATCTATACCGACCCTTTAGTTAGGAATCTTGGAGGACGACCCAATAGTTGTCTTTATCTTTCTTTGGTTGTATTGTATTTCAGTTATACATGAACCTTCACTGATGTGCTTCTATTCTAGCACCTCTTACATTCAGAACTCCTTTTTCTATACACTTTACTTGTGTTTGTATCATGCGGTGTGCTTGGTTGCATGTGTTTACAGGATATAAAGGAAATGCCTTTTTGTTTTTAAAGAATACGCCTTTCAGTGCATGTCTCCAGCCCCTAGCCTATAGAAGGCGGTCTTGGGGTAATCACGACATGGGCCCCGGGGGAAGTTTCATGACACTAGGGAAGATGTTTGGGTAGATTATAGGAAAGGATTGATGCTTGAGAGGTGTGAGGAAATGATGGTGTGAAGGGTGGTATTTATTGTGGAGGGAAGATGAGATTTTTTCAATAATAAATTCATTAATTAATTATTTCCCCATAGGATATGTAATAGTGAGTATTCCATGACCAAGAATAGTAACATTATCATGTGAATCCGAACAAATTAAGCTTACTTCCGCAGACCATCATGCATGACTCTATAATTAGATTATTTAGCTTATTTTTAAAATATGGCATTTCACTATTCATCAAATATTCAAGTATTTTAAAATAAACCCCAAAAATTCACTCCAACCATATTTTAACCTATAGAATTCAAAAATGAATTCCATTTTTCAAAAATAATTTTCTAAATATGATTAATTTATTTTTAAATTAAAAACATATATTACTTAAAAAATATAGTTTTTAAAATAAAAACTAATTTTATAATGATTTCAAATATTACGTAAGGTCTTATAAAATTATCATCACACTATTCGAAATTGATTTTTTAATTTATGAACACATTTTAAGAAAATATTTTTTATTTTAAATTAATTAATTAATTATAATTAATTATTTATGACTTACAAAAATTCCAATACTTTTACTACGGTCAATTTGTTAATTTAAGGATGACTAAATTTTATTTAATTCTTCATGGTTAAGTTTACTCTTATTTTAGATTTTTTATTATTCATAAGGTTCATATTATTATTCATATGGGTAGGTTATTGTTCACCAAAAATTAATTTTTTTTCTATCATAATCCAAATATCTTACCGATCACAACTATGTTTGTCAGATTTTCGAAATTCAAAACATAGAAGTGGGAAAATTATATTTATTGATAACATAGTGTTTAGTATAATAATATGTAATTTCTATTACTAATTGGATTATAAAATAATGCATATTTATAAATAGGAAATTCCATTGATGAAGCTTTGGGTCGTTACAATTGATTCCAAGGAACCTGACAATTTTGGGCAAAATGATCACTTACATCAGGTGTTGTGAGTTGAGAACCCTGGAATAGTACACTATCAACCTGGGAAGAGTATAGTCAAAAATAGGTATTGTACCTCTTTAGGTACGATTTGGAGTACTAATGAGTTGGAAAAGTTTAAGGCATAGGAAAAAGTAGATGAAAAAAGGGTAACATGAGTGGAAGAACGTGTTTATAGGGAAAACAATAAATTTATGCATCTGAGTAATGTTTTATGTTCATCACTTCTACAAGAGGCTAGCACATATTTTTATGAATAGATGGTGTTGATGAAATAATTATATAGTGTGCCATTTAGCCTTCATAGTGGTGGTTGAGACGATGTTGTTCTCAAGGACGACGATGGCATGGAAGAGGCCGAAGATGTGGATGATGCTGAGGCGGAGGCTGAGGTAGTGGACTATGGTGAGGATGAGGGGGATGATGATGCCATAGATAAGGACGAGGATGAGGATAGGGAAGAATATGATGACATAGATGAGGTCAAGGATGAGGCTGAAGATGAAAATAATTATAGTGATGGAGATGAGGGATAGATTCAATTATTACATCTTTGACTAATATTAATAACATTTGATGATTGATGATTTTCTATGATTGGATATATGTGTGATTTGGTATGTCACATTATTTAGGACTCTGTTAGCCTAATTACTATATATTTTTTATCATAGAATCTTTTACCAATGTATTGTCATATTTTTGGATAAAGTAATTAGGGTATTTGGATTTTAGTATCTTTTAGTACCATGGAGGATTTTTCTTCTCTTATACAACTCTTCATAGCTTCCAAACATCTTATGGATGATAATTTTACCAATGAAATGTTTTCTGTCATGAGAAGGATAAAAATTATATCTATTGACGGTATGGACCTTGATTATCATTTTATGGTAAATCCTCCCTCTCTTCTGTTATTCTTGGGATAACTTCCAATTATGCCACCACTATAGTAGATATTATAGAAAGTCCAACCGTAATCAACATCTCATATTTTTATATAAAAAAATTTTGTGTCAAATATTATTTTGGATCCTACTTTAGTTTCTCAATGATATATCATATTTCCATAAGACCTTTTCAAGGACATGGTTGTGTGAAAAATCCCACTACTCATGGAATGTTTTTGTGGAGGTGTCCATAGAAACATCATATTACAACATTATGGAAAGAAATTCCACCACATTGATGCCTATTAAACTCTAAATGGATTCCCAATGGCCCCTCACACTAACCTGATAGCCTTAGGTGTCTTTCAAGATCCACCAAATCATACACTATAACTCTTTTCTTAATAACATGATCTAATTCATTGTCAATATACCAATTATTATACATTTTCCTCTAATTCATTGTATTTTTATGCTTTACATTATGAGACACCATTTTGATCTAGTATTATTCACACATTCCAAATGTGATTGATCTCTCACCATCGAGATGATGATTATGGATCCCTTCATCCATAAATTCAAGGATGGTTTATTCAATCTCTCTTGGAGTATGTATTCTAATTAATTTCATTACAACCCTTTATTTAAATACATATATAAAAATAATTACCTACCCAAAATCATATATTCATAACATCATTCTAGTGTTGTAAATACTAAACTCAACAATATAAAATAGCAACACAACAATGATGGATTCCCATTCTCAATCTATCTGGTGTTATTTTCCCTAGTGTTCACTTTGGTGTGGATATCATCCTTCTTTTGGTGTTGATACCATTCTTCTTTTTATATGTATTCAAGTGGCATGTTCTGCTTTCCAATGACGCCTTTTTTCTTTATCATTGTATTGTATATTGTCTATATTTTTAGCTGTATGTACTCTATGGTGTTTTTTTTTACATTTTGTTGTTTTTTAGTCATTATATTAGTTTTGTTTTCATGTATTCTATCCATAATTATTCTATTGTTTTTTGTAGATGATTGTATATAATTTTCAGGTGTTATTCTTTCCAGTGAGTTATTATGTATATTGTCTACATTTGTGTGATTTTCCATGTCAGGTCCACACCTTGTCAGTAATTTCACTGATGTAGGAATATAATGATCGACTGACGATTAACTTCTTAGTTAAATGTGTTACTTATGTTTTGATGGTTAATAGAAACCTTATGGTTTTGGTGGATGTTTTAATTTAACTGTTAGTAACAAAATCCAAATTAGGATACTATTGAGATGAATTTGTTGGAAAATATTAAAGACTATATGTTCAAGATATGTTAAATAAACCCAATGAAGAGATGGTGTTAAAAAGTAGAATGTTTTTGTGTAATGATAATGTGGATAAGAGTATGTGGATTTGGAATAGTATTTTTTCAACACATCTATTATATGTGACTCATTTTCTCTCTTAGTTTGATTCATATTATTTCAGGTGAGGTGAAGTTCATTCTATGGTACATGATTGATTGAATTTGATTAGAATAATATTAGAGGCAATTTAAATGAGGAATGAAGTTATGATTGCATTATTACACTATCACTATATACAAAAGAATGTACAATGATCTTTTGGTAAGTAAAAGATCTTTTTACCCATGAAAAGATCGTTTTTCATGTCATTTTATAATAATGAAATTTTAACAACATCATTGTATATTTGTTAACACACCATAGTAGAGAATAAAAGGGATTACATCTTACAAGTGAGAATTTTTTAGCATTTGTCTAGGAATAAAAAATGAAATTTACTAATCCATGATAAAATATTTGAGACCATTTTTATTTAAGTAAAATTTTTGAGATGTCTTCACTAATGAAATTGAAATGTATTTGTTTGAAGAGTGGTTATCATATAAAGATTGAAATGGGGAATACAATGTTGTGGTACATGCCATGGTATGAATGAAAAATTCATATCTAAAATGATGAACGAGATTATACTGTGATATATGGTGTAGTGATCTAGAGTTAATACTAAAAAATATTTATACATGTCATGCTTTATTTTGTATTTTGAGAATAGTTCTTGAGTAGCTCAAATAGGTTGAACCAAAAAATCATAATACATTTTGTATTGGGGGAAGTCTTTTATTTTTATGTGCTATTGTAGTGGAGTTTTTTGTTCTGTTTTATGTGTTGTATGTCGGTGTATGCAGCAGAGTGGAGACTGCTAGCTACTATTTATATTTTTGGAAATAACCATTACTATTGGTTTTATTCTATTAGCATAGTGTTGAACAATATATGTTTAAAATGGTTTATTAAAACCATTGATAAAACTATAATCCAAAGGTTTATAAACCATTGGATAACTTTGGAATGATTATATACTAGTGGTTAATTTTTTTGGTATATATCTATACGAATGGTTGTTTTAGAACCTTTGGAATACTAAAATTTACACAATGAATAACCATTGGTATATGAATTTGTTACGAAAAAATACCAAATGGTTTGAAAAACTGTTGGTATAGGGTATACTAATGTGTTTCCTACCTATATTAATTGTTTCAAACCATTTTTATAGACATTCTTTCCAACATTAACATGTAGGAAAAACCCAAAAAACTGAGGCATTATACTAATGTACCTATAAAAAGACACACAAAATCCAAGAACTCAAAATTCTAAAATGAAGAAAATGAAACAATGTTTTCATACATATAAAATAACACAATAGTGTATGAAAGTAATGTACTGAAAGTAGAAAAAGGGCCTAAGTACATGTCTTATCGAGAAATGGTAAGATGCCTAACCTGCTCAAAGGGTGAAAACTAAGTCAAATGGAAGATCCTGGTAAACACCACAGTATAGAAATATCAAGTTACAATCCACCCACTCTCTTTCCTCCTATGACACTGTCAAAAGGGTCTTTATCTACATAAGACATGACATGGGTTGGAAAATCCTGTGTAAGGTTGAGTGTAATAATATTCTACATGACACCCAAAAATACTAAATAGTAATAACTAAGTATAGTTTTCTCAATACATGATATTAAAATCAATATACAATAAAAACACCAAGATATACTTAGGAAAGACACCATGGATCCAGTCGGTCACAACTCACTAATAGCCACATAATTCTGCTCAAAGAAACGCTCAACCCATGAGAATCCACTCCATAATCCATGAGACCATTTTAGAAACTTCTAGAAGAGTTCTATATAATTGTTTCCCTACTAAGAAATCCCAATGGTCGGTAAAGACCCTGATACTCAACTTAGGGGTCACACTCGGGGCTGCTAGGGGACACGATGAACCTAATCTAGATCAACCCTATACATAGGGGATTATTTGAAAATGATTCTATAAAATCTATTGGTATGATCTACTAAATAGAGGGTCAAACCCATGATCATGGAGGTGATCTCGATTAACTAAAACCCATCTTGGGAGAAAAAGGTGATTGAGCGCCGCACTCCGGTCTCATCGAGGGACTCCACAAATATATATAAGCATAGCCTCTAAGGGATGGTCACAATCTTATGATGTGGAAGTAATGCCTCATAGTACCCTCGACAATAATGAAAAATGAATCACACTCAACCAATACTGCTGAATCTAATGAAATAAAGAGAATAAAACTTGAAGTCGGTTCACAACATATCCATCTATCACCATGACTGCCCATGTTGAAGGGAATGACATGTAATGTATGTATCAATATAAATTCAATTTAGAAGAAGAACATGGAATGTATAGAAAAAATTTATCACTCCCATGACACCAATACTTATCCTTGTACGATTGTTGTGTCTATATATTGGCCCGTGCACACCAGGTTATTTATGTATCCAACTACATAGTGTTCCCTTTAGCCGTGTACTTTTTCTGTTTCCATGTACATCTTGGAGTACATTCCTTGATAAACGACTGGGGTTCACACACCATGTTATTGGTGTCCCACATTGTTTTATCCTTATCTTCATCTCAAAACACTAGCCACCTATGAACGGTCCCTACAAGGCGTGTAATCCCGATTTACAAGCCATGTTACTATAGAGTTTCATGATCGAGAGAATATTATATGTTCTTCCACCCACAAAACATACACCTTCTTTCTCATGAGAAATTTGACTATAGGTTATGGATATAGGTAGATTGAGCCCGACTTCCACTCGATCACTTGAGTCCTACCGTGAAAACACATAAAAAACAAAAATGATGTTGTAAAGTCATGAAACACCTGGGAAGAAGGAAAACCTCACCCCAGTATCATTATCCCATAATCTAAACACCATCACCTTATATCCTCAAATGTCCACCAACATCACATTCTGCACCCAAGGATTTGGTACATTTCACTGAATTATTATCATGCAATTATCGCAAAACGTGTATTTTTCAAATCATTTGAAAAAATAAATACCAATGATGATCACCCAATAAAATATGAGAAAAAAAAATAAATAAAATAAAGTGAGGAACGAACCTTAGGAATTTTTTTTGGCCAATATATTTTTCCTAGAATAAGATAGATGAAGATGGAATAATCAAAATGAACAAAACAATTCCACCCATTTAATTCTACCAATGATGCGTGTATCAATTAATTTTTTTTAATTGATCCACATTCACTCATGATTATGAAACATGATGGAAATCACAAAATAAAACATCATACATAGTGTTTGGATTGATCATTGTGGAAGAAAAGTTTTAGTGTTTTTTTTTGAAAAGTTCCATGTACTCTATTGATGCAACGATCCATGCTCTGATATGGATTCATCATCATCCACCAGGAAAGCACTCCAATGGTTGTATGAATCTACATAGATTGAGCATACAGACCCACGGGAAAACCAATAAACACATACTTACTGGATATATTAGTCACTATATAAAAAATAAACAAAAAATAAATTATTTAATATTTTTACTCAATTATGCATGTGATCACTTTTCAACAAAGAGTCTTCACTAAAAACGGTTATGTCGCGCCTTAGTTAAAACCTACATTATTAAATCAATGGTTCCCTAGAATTTTCTTATATGGGACACAATTCAGGATTCATTCCAAATTTCATGAAAACTATTCATTCATTATATGTAATATATTTAATATATTACAAATATTTATTCCGGGAACACTAGACATTGGAATCACATGTCATCTCAATGATTGGTCTTGAAAATAATCAATGTAATATCAGATGATAATATAAATAAAATAAGATACTCTACTGTTTCGACCCCCCTAGAATAATAATTAATAAATAATTATCACATTTATTCATTAATTATACTTTCTACAGTAATCACAAAATGGTAATAACATATTAAATACCTTACAATCATGGAGATAGTAGGTCATAGTACGAGTGAGTAACATTTCCATTTTTCAATGTGAATTATATAAATAAGGTACATATTATATCATCAATCCATAATTATAATAATATCATAAATATGATAAATTTTAACAAAATACTCTTCTATATATCATCATTGTTATTTTTATGATGAAAAGAGAATCACATCGCTCTATAGACGCTATAATCCACACGTACACGAAGAAAATTGTGCTTTTTAATGTTAGAATGAAAATGATATGTATTCTTATTAGAATAAAAAATATGTCAGGAATATAATTTTTATTTATTTTATATCCCATATATAATTAACATTATGCTTATAACTTTCCATGTGATGTTTTAGTGAAAAACAAATCTCACCGCTTTAGGTTGTGGTAGTCTTCTGTACAAACAAGGGATGTTGTCATATCCACTACGGAATTTGTTTTATGATTTTATATGTGATATTATTACTATAAAATTATAAATATGCAACAATTATATGATATATACTTTAAATCTATAAATACATCAAACCATTATAAGATATAATGGAAAACAAATGACATCAGTTCTTGAGGTTGTAGTCTGTGGTACAAAAGAATATTTAATTAGTAACCCATTTGATAGAAGAGTATATGGATTTAGATTATTGAATAAAAAAATTATAAAAAATATAAATTTTTATTATATTTTCAATAAGAATTTAATTATGTGGAAGAATAATAAAAACAAAAACTCAATGTTAGGAATTTTACCTCTTCTTAGACAACCACTTTAGGATTATTTAAAATTGATTCCTAGAATTAAATTCTGATAAATAAATGGATTCTAAGAAATGGGTATGGAGTTTTGGATGTGACTTGGGATTCACTTGGAAAAACAGAAATGGTTTGAAAGTGCGAATAAAAGAGGGTAGGGGGAGGCCATTTATAATCGAGGTGAGTGACACAATTGTTATTTCGGAACAGAAAATGTTGTACCACATTTTTCACATGCCAAAAGGATTAAAAATTAAAAATTATAAATAATAATACATTATAATTTCTATATTTATCAATAAAATGTATTATAGACATGTTTTTAGTTCATTTTTTTATCTTTTTAGATAAACTCTCATTAAATCCGCTTAAACCTTAACGGTGGAAATTAACTTTTTATATTCTCACTATTGATTATATTTATAAATTAAGCTTAGAATATAAAGTAATATATATCATTCTGATTAAAAATAATTAATCAATTTTAATAAATTCAATTTTTATAATTGGAGAAATTTAATTTTAAAGTAAACTCTTATTGGATAAAAAGTGAGTTTTCTAGAACATTATTTTTCGAGTGAAAGATGATTTTATATTAATTATATTAAAAATAATAATCATTTTATGAATTTCAATTAATATAAATATACAAACTATATATAAATTTTATTTTAAACATTCGTCATTATTTATTTTATTAATTAATTAAAATGGTAAAATAATATGCATTTTAAAACAGTTCATTGAAAATCCCAATTTTAAGCATAAGAAAAACCATATACAAAAATAAATTATAATGATGATTGAAAAGTAATTGAGTGGATTAAATATTACTATATAATACGTATGTTTCATGAAATTATTTTCTATACTTAATTATTATTTTAAATTACTTAATTTTCGAAAAATAAATTATATATTTTATATTTATTGGAATATTTCACAATTCTTCGAAAAATAAATATTTCCCAAAAAATAAAAAACTTTCACTGAAATTTAATTTTACATTCCAATATAAAAAATTAATTTCATTTTATATAATTCATTTTCTATTAATTTAAAAACATATTTCTTATATTTCTCTCCTTAAAAAAATTAAAATTATTTTTAAACAAATCATATTTTTTAAGAATACATTTACTTTACTAAAAATTGAAAGATTAATTAATAAACATGTATCAATAATATAGTGAGTTGTAAATTAACATATAAATTTCATAAATTGTTTAATAATATTCATACCTACCAATTTAACAGCTTTGAAATAATGGTTATACATTTCGTGGTTGTTTATTTTTGGTTTTGTGTGTTGAACATGCTTTCAAATGCTATTTTTTATAAAATATTGAGTTGTTACATATGTTTATTCATATTCATATAACCATATTTAATGAATACATCCTAACATCCAGGATTAAATAAAAATAAAATAATTTTTTTGTGGTACATTAAAACCTCGTGTTGCATGAATTACAAGATATTGAAGATATTAAATTAATTTTAAAAAATTCACAAGATAGTTTGTTGTTAAATTTTACCTCCCATAAAATAAATTTATCCCATGAAATTATTACACATTGATATTCCCATACAAGGATTATATTATCGAATCTTATCATTAGGTTCCCATATACCTTCCTTAAGTTTGTTATTTCACCAAAAAAACATTGATCATTTTAGTGTTCTTTTTTTGTATCACCTTATCATTATGATTAATTATCTACAAATGTTTTTATTTATAAAAAATATAATGACCTTGAATTATATCCTATGAGGCCAGTACCTCTTAAGGATTTGGTAGACACTTCTTTATAAGTGATACATGGAACACATAGTGGTCTTGGGAATGGTTCGGTGGAAGCTTCTAGTTATTTGTGACTATCCCTTGTAGATAAAGAAAATAGAAAATGGTTATAAAAATAGGGACCACAATTCATTTGACTACTAATAACAAAAAATTATTTCTTGGGGAATTTTGATGTAATATATTTTCACCAGGTTCAAAATCTAGACCACACTGACAATTGTTATCCTAACTTTTTTATCCAATATGAGAATCGTTGATGTGGTTTTGAATGGATCTAAATTTCAATAAAATTTCCTTAGATTTCTTAGGTCCTAATAGATTTCTATCCTTATCTACATCCACAAATGTTGGAATTCAATAATTATTTTCATGGAGGGATTCAAAAATATCCATGTGATTTCTCAAGTGAAATGTATTATTCTAAGATAACTTGACTTGAGGAGGATGTTAATCCCAACCACCATTAGAATATAGAAAAAATATATCTGTATATATTATAAGGCACGAACTGTACACTCGGACTATGAATACATCTAATGATGATATGTATTATTGAAACTTCATTCCATATCAAGAGGAATCTATATAAATCCCCCACAAATCATGGTAAACCATCGATCCTGGTTATATAGAATATAATACGGTACTCCATGAAATGTTACCATTCACTTAAAGTATATCATGGTTAAATGATCCAGAGGGATGACTTATATGACAATGATAAAGTGTGGTTTCTTTGTAAGGTGATCAACTATAACCCATATAGAATTATTCAATATAGATATTTTTTATTGTATGAATATTAAATACATAGTTATGTTTTCCCATTTTCCTTCTGAAACGTGTAATGGTTATAAAATCCCCCAATAATTTTATCACTCCACCATAATATACTAACATACCATGTACTCATATAAAAACAATAAAACATCTTTCTTAATTCCTTGTACCATGAAATAAACATTAATATCTCTATATAAATTTCTTCATCTTTGGTAAATATAGAATTAAGAACTATGTGCTTCTAGTAATAGATCTTTTTTCAAATTGGTTTTTGGTAGAAAATAGACATTGTTAATAAATATTATCATGAAATCATAATCAAGGTTAAACTCTTAAACATTTCCAACCTTCTTCTACCATTATAAATCTTCCTTCATTTCCTCTTTAATAATAACAAGGATAAGTGGATGAACTCTTACATAAGAATGATAATATTACTTCTCTTCATTCAAGATATCTATATCCAACCTTTTTAAATACATAAATATTTTATCCTTTGTTATCCACATCATAGATATGATTTCAGTAACCTTTCAACTCAAATCGTTGACAACCTTGTTTGTCTTATTGGGGTGGTAATGTATTGAATAGTTATAATATATTATCATCTCTAACCAAATTATCTAGTAGATGTTGAACTCCTTATTTTGGAATATATAATTTTATAATTTATGATCAATATATATACCATAACTTTCTCTATTAAGATAATACATCTATAAATTTAATTCAAATGTTACTATAGATAACTCCAAGTAATGTGATTGTAAATTTTTCTCATGGACTATTAATTATCATGAGGCATAAGAGATCACCACTAAATTATTCATAATAATGAAACCTAATATATTATATGATACATAAATATATATTACATACCCTTATCGCATAAAGGGTAATGTAAAAAATGGGGCACTTACAAATCTTCTATCCATTTACTTTATTTTTTTCTCACATTCATCAATCCAGTTAAACATAAAACCTTTCCAAGTTAACATGGTTGGGTAATTTGACGGTAGTGATAAATTTTAATTAATAAATAATATATTTCGAAACCAAGAAAAAATTGGATCAAATTGAACATGGATGTACTAGACCTATTATAAATGGCCTCTATCTTTGATGGATCTATTTATATGCCCTTTCTTGAGAATACAAAACCTAAAAATTAATCCTTTTTAAAAAAAATTTTAACTTTGTAAATTTTGAATAAAATTTTCCTTCTTTTCGGACATATTAATAGACATTATATTATATTAGTGATCTTATATTCTCTTTTTATATATATTAATATCATCAATAATGACTACAATGAGCTGACCAAGGTTACCTTTAAAGACTCTATTAATTAAATAAATGAAGATAATAGTGACATTGGTAAGACCAAATGGAAACACTATATATTTATAGTGTCCATACCATGTATGTAATAATTTTTTCGGTATATACATCTTCTTATGCCTTATTTTATTATATCCATAATGATGAAAAATCATCAAAAAGATTGATCTCAACGTAGTTGATCAAACAAGTCATCTATAGGAGTAAGTGTTACTTGTTAGTGATTTTGATCTTGTTCAATTATTGATAATCCTTATAAAGTCTCATCAAGAACTCTTTATTTATGAATAAATTTCATGTTCACCATAATGTGACATTGGTTGTATAAATCCATTTCTATGATTCCCTTGAATTTTCTTCTTCAATTGTTTCTACTCAAACAGTTCCATCCAATATGATTTTTTTATATTGGTGTGCGAGTGGGAATGAATTATATCGAAAATTACACATCATTATTCTGGGGAATAATATTTATATCGTCGATAAATACATCATCCAAATCTCACAAAATTGGCATATCATCAATTTTTATGTTCTCCCAAACCATTTGAGATAAACACTCCTATAGAATGGGAATAGAGAACCATACAATGGGTGTGTTATCCATCAGAAGTATGTATCTATCATCACACTCAGAGATTATGATTATTTGGATATTAATATAAAACATGACTTCCCTTCCTCAACAAATGATGTGGACCTTATGTAGATAAATCAACTCCATACATATGATTAAATAAAGTTTAAACATAAGGAGAGTACCAAGATTTTAAGAAAGAACATTATAAAAAAATGCATTTGGAATGGGATCATTGACTTGAGATGTCATCATCATTTAATTAATGGGATTCAATACTAAGTTAACATATAATAATTTTGGATTAGAATTAACATTCCTAAATACTTTTTAGGATATAAGGTAATTAATATAACTATTATATAATAATATACTGTAATATTTGACATTGATTCTACCACCCCAACTTCATCATTATCTATTCAATCCCATAGAAAACCAAAAATGGATTGAATGACTATCTTGAATCATTGATCAACAGTATTAATCATACATTGTATTTCCAAATTAGGATAAATTCATTTGAATCAATGAATCCTTATATTTGACCGTGTCCATTCTAGGTAATCATCTACCAAATCCTTTATAATGTTTGGTAAATAGTTTATGATACTCAAAAATATATCCCTCAGGTGTGTCAAGCCAAGTGTGAACATTTTCCACTTTTTTCACCAGGTGATGATTTATTCTATCTTAATGGGATCATTTTAGAGTTATTACCCCTAGGTAAAACTATTTTAGAGACACATCAACTTATAATATCAATAAAATGGTGTAATATCTTTTAAACCACTTGATCTTCCATTCAATAATGTACTAGAAAATTTTCATATACCTTGACATATCCATATAAATATCCTTATACATATCCAAAGGGATGCCACTATTGTTTTCGTATCATAGTTTCTAAATATTAACTAATCATTTCAATTATAACACCTAAATTTACCAATAATTTTAACACATAGATATTACATCTTAATAGATGAATATTCAGTTAATTTCACAAATACATGCTCGAGGACTATAACCATTTTGTGTCTTTTTTACTAGATTAAAAATATTTCTATTTCTTGATTGATAATAAATATATCCTATAAATAACATCCCACATAGTAATCTTCATAGACTGAACCTTTATAAAACTTTTCTTTATAACCCTCTAGAATTATGTATAAGAAACGTGATCTCAAATAATTTGTAAGGTAAACACGGGGGATATTAAACTTACATAAGAATGTGGGTATCATAAAATGAAAGTAAAACTGGAAAAAACATCCCCTTTATATCATAGTACATAATCATGAGTCATGGAATAAATCATGGCAGTTCCTAAGACAATAATTATAAAGGAATCAAATTAGGTGAACTATGTGATCATACCATAGGCATAAGACATAGATTATTTGAATAAAAAATCATAGAAATATCATTTCTTGGATACCCACTAAGATATTCATAATATGTTAGGCTTGGGATAACCACTCATGTACCAACTTCAAGAATGGGATAACATTAGATGCACCCACATTTAGGTTGGCACATCATACCATGCACCATATTTTGGCCATGGGGTAGCCTCTCATATAACCTTTTAGATCATAGAACATTATTCATTACTCAATGCAATTAAGGGAGGTATAAATCCAACCAACATAAAATCCACACATTCATGTTCTAAAATATCATAAAACATGATTCATGTAATAACCCATATAATGTTAATGGGTTTCATAAATATTTTATAATTACACAACCTATAGAATGGAAATGGGGTTCATAAAACCATCATCAAAGAATTAACCATAGAATGGAAATGGGTTTCATAACCATCTCATCAATTCATTATAGCATAACCCATGTAAAATTAACAAGTTTTGTAGTCATCTCCAACTCATAATAAAAAACCCATCTAGATAAAGAATAAGGATGGTATAATTGGATCATATCCCTAGTAAAATACAAGAAAAATAAATTTTTATTTTCATTAAATAATAAAAATTCTATTAAAATACCATTATAACATTCTTGAAGAAAATATCCTTTATATTTTTAAAACATATCAATAAAATATAAAAATTAATAAATATTTGATAAAAAAATTTGTTTTAATATAAACATGGATTCTGGGAAAGCAAGGTTTGAATATTTTAGGGGACTTTATGTTTGTAAATATCATTCAATAATGGACATTAAAAAATATTCCTTTTATATTTTTTATAAAAGTAAAAATTATCCAATTCAAAAAGTAATAATATGATTAGTTTTAAATAATTTTAAGAACATTTAATCCTTGTAAAAAATTTATTTAAATCCTAATATCCTAATATTGAAAATATTCCTAATTTTTTTAATAAAAATTGGATATGGTATAAAAATGGTTTTCAACTGAAGAGATAAAAAAATTTGGTTTACGTTAAAAATATTCTTCTAGACCCTTGAGTACATAAAGTGGTGAAAATGAGGAGAAGCAATATATTTTCAATAAAAAAAATAAGAGAAGAAAATTAAATATTTTATTGATAGATTTAATATCAAATTTCAACATTGGAAGTAAATCATAAACAACATGATAAATTATGTGGTTATGACATAATACCCTTACCACTTTGATATCTTTTGAATCATAAGACACACAAATGAATGATGAAAAGATTAATATGTGTAACCATTAATTTTCATTATAAGAATCATAAAAATAAATTCATGGTTAGTATATTCACCATGTAAATGAAAAAAGTGGTAAATATGGGATGTATCCCAATGAAAAAGAAGTGGGATGAATATTTCATAATCTCTTGGGAATTTTTTTTAATCATAAACCCCTTTAAAGAATAAAAAAAATAAAACATTAAATATTATTGAAATAATTAGAATTATGATATAACATGTCCAATGGGGAGTATATACACCACAAAAGGTATCAAATGGTGAATATGGAATATATATCAATAAAATAAAATGGAAACTATAATTCCCTTAACTTATGTCTCAACTTCTTACATACACGATTTAACCTCCCACACTTTGAATGAACTCATTTAGATCTTTTATAATGGATCCTATTATTGGAATTTTAATAAAAGAACATATCTAGGACATATATTAGGATGTTGTGAATATATTTTGGTATTTTTTTTGTTGTGAAAAATGGAATAAGGCATGTTAATAAGTGAGCGGAGGAAGAACCATTTTATAAATAATGAGGAGTGGCATATTTGTCAAAACACAAAACTATTAATTAATGGGAAGCCTCTCCCAACCCATGTTTCGAAAATTATATGAATAATGGAGTGAAGAAAATATATCATTGATCCACACCTCTAATAATAAGTTCAAAAGTTTTAAACATGGTATTCCATAGAAATTATGTTTATATACTTTTACTATTTTAGTTTTCACCATGGTAACTATTTTTTATTAATCAATGAAATGTCCCCCGTTATAATTATAATAAATTTTCTCAAATTTTATAATTTGTATGCATTAATTTAAAATATTAATTCAAATTTATAAAATAAACAACATATGTGTGAGGAAAATTAATTTTTCCATATGTACTAGTAAAGCGCAAAACCTAATATTAACCTTATTCATGGTACAGTCTTAATTATTTATTATGATAAAACTGAAATTATTATTTAATATTAAATATTCTGACTAAAAACATGGGATAAATTATAAAAAGTATAATTCTTAGAAGTGGAAGGATTTAATTTTATATTAAGCATATAAATTCGTCAATAAAGTGGTTTTCGAAAGAGGATGATTTTATATGTATTGAAATATTTAATATTAAAATTATAAATTATATTGAATCCAATTACAAAAATTTTATTAATAATTATATTTTTATACCAATCTAAATTTGAAAACCTTTATAAAATTAAATTTTTCTTGTGAATTCTATAAACAAAAATGTTTTATTTATTAAAAATATATTTTTTTATTATTTATCAAATAACTAATCGTTTCCAAAAAACTCAAACATTCAATAAAATATAATTTTCAATTATATATTAAAAAAATAATTTTATTTTTCTAAAAATAATTTCAAAAATAATTAAATATTACTTCGAGTATTTTTTTCCCAAAAATAAATAAATAATTTTATGAGAAAATGTATTTTCAATATATATAATTTATATTCTAAAAACAAAATACTTTTTTATCAATATATTTTCTTTATATAAAATAAATAGAAATATTTTTAAAATTTTATTATTTCCTATTTATGCAACCATGATTAATTTCTTAGTGATAAGGGTCATGATTAAGTAATACTATTTTTAGTATTTTGTAGATAGTTAAAAATAATTATTACATATAACACAATATATTAATCACATTTAATTTTATTTGAAAAGGTATATATGATAAAATCATATAGTTTTACATAAAAGGTTTGTTAAAGTGAGGATATTGTGGAAAGAATTGTATAAATTTTTTTTGGGTGGATTCCCAAATAAATATGAATTTTTCCATAAAGTGCATATAGGATTTTAGGGAATGTGGGAGATTTTTGGATGTCAACTAAAATGTACATTCATGAGATTCATATAAAAAATAATTAATGACGGATGAGATACATGTATTTATAATATATAATATTATATATATATATATATATATATATATTTGTGTGTGTGTGAACATTTAATATGTTCTTTTGATGCATAAAATTTCTCACTCATGGGATGCGTGAAATATAATTATCAAAATATATATATATGATATATATCTATTTTTTTCAAGTGATTCATATAAATAATAAATATATATCTATGATATATATATTAATTAGTAATTATCATGAAGTTTGTAACAAATTATAATCCATTTATGATTCAATGAAATAATTTTTATTAATTCATTAAAACTGTTAAATAAATAATCCCCAAAAATCTGAAACACGTTTTTTTAGAATCCTTGTGCTTCAGCTATAAAAGTGGTTGAAGTCCTCTTCTATTGTTGTGGTGGATATTTCATACTCTCATAATTCAGTACTACTATATATCATTTAACAATAAAATGTGCTTTCACCACTATAGAATTTGGATATCTCACAATACAATCTGGGATCCATGTTTCTAGTGATTTCCCCTAGAGGTAAGATTCTTACATTCACTCCATCTAGTGATCTTGTTCAAACATTCTCCACTGAATTAGTTTCAAACCACCACATTAATGGAAGTCAATATTCTAATTTTTATAGCATTATTTCATGTGTTATTCTTGAAGTTTGATATCCTAGAGTTTTGTGTTATCTTCTATTGTTGATAATCATATAATGTTTATATGAAACCCATTAACATCCACATACACATACAAATTAATATACATCAAATAAATACACATAAAAACACATATTCTTACAAATACATAGACTTATATGTATATATTTACACATACATGTACATGTATTAACATGCATACGCATTAAAATACAAACAATTACATTCATGTGTACATAAATAAAAATATATATGAATGAATACACATACTATATAAACATAAAATTTCACAGAAACCTATGTATCCAAAAATAAACATATACACATTTTTTATACATATATACACATAATAATACACATACACATACAAGAATTCCAGTACATCTACACACACAAACATAAAAGTATATGCACAAATACATACATAGGAATACATATATTCATGTACAAATATAATCATAAACATAAAAAAAACAAAAAAACACACAAACAATATACCAAACATGCATATAGATAAAACACATAGATATGTGGAAACATATAGAGGTAACACACACATCCACATACATTTAAATTAATACATATTCCTATAGATACATGTAAATATATTTTATCTTTTTAAATATTAATATAAATATATAAATTTAAATATGAATGTCATATTTTTATTTGTATATATTTATTTTAGTAAAATATTTATATATAAAATTAATAGTAATTATATTTACAATATTTATTAAATTCCTATATTTAGAATAAAAAATTTAATATCTAGTAATATAAATGTTATATTTTCTTAATGTTAAATTGTGAAAATAAGATTGATAATATTTTTTTATAGAGTTATATGAAACATAATTTTATATTAAATTTATATATATGTCTTCTCATTGTAATATTATATATATATATATGTATTAATTAAATTATTTACTATGTCCTTTAAGAATGACTTTTCATGCTTTCAAAGGTGGAGGTTTTATTAGAGCAACAAATCAGGGATAATGTTGCACATCAATCAATGTAAAAAGTGGATAAAAATGGCATCCAATTTTAATTTATTTTGTAAAATTTATTAAACATATATTTTTTAACTCTTTTTGTGAACATTGATTAAATTAACCCCTTTATCAGTTATCATTTTAAACAGTAATAATAGTCTTCCCTTAAAAATATTTTGATCTATAATAGAAATATGATGCTATAGTCTCCCTCTAAAGTGATAAAATTAAACTCCAGATTCACTTTTCCCTTGTTTGAATCCCCAATCACGACCAACCTGAAATAAAAATTATTATTTTTATATAACATGGGTTTTCATGTAATTTTTATTATGATTATGTTTAAATTTTATAAAATATTATTCATGAGAATAATTATATTAATTAACAATGGACATTAAATTTGGAATACACCATTAAACATCATACACTTATTTCATATCCATCACTCCAAACCTCTCTTTCGCTCTCTCTAAAATATCCTCTCATGTTTTATGATAATATCATCACTAGTTTTCACACATTAGTGTAAATTAATCAAAGACTGTTGATTGGAATATTCTTGAAAATGTGTTTTATGGGGTAATATATTTGAAGGGTAAAATTTACCTAGACATCGGTGATGATAATTTTTGAATATTTTGAGATTGATGGGAAAACAAATGCTAATTTTTAAGATAGGATAAGATACATATGAGAAACTATGATGAATTATTCCTCCTATATTTCTTACCAACACGGATTCTTAGAAACCTCAAATCAACAAGATGGTTGAGGAGAAAGATAAGACATGATCGTGATCAAGGTTGTAAAAAACCTATAGGATAGAGATAAAATATGTTATTCTAGGAAACTACAAAAAATACTCATATATCGACCTCCAGTAAAACCTCTCCATGTATTAGAAGTAATGTTTTGGCCTTGGAAACACCCCCAATTCCATCTGATTATTTAAATGGTTGAAACATTTCCCAATAATTTTTTGTCCCTAACAAGAACTATCATCAACGATCTATGGATTCTTTGGGATAAATAATATATAAAATAACTCATAAAATATAATCATGGGAATCCTAAAACTATTTGAAATTTTAAACATTTCAATCCTAGTAGGTCGTGTTGTCTTTCTCATATGTGTGTCAATCTGACTCAGTGTGACCCGTGAATCAGTCTACATATAAAATGATCGCAACCCATTTCATAGGAATACCAATGTTTGTAATGTTTTAATTGGTAATAATCCAAACCAAGGGAACCTAAAGGATATACCATACATTCTTCATTAGATTCACTAACCTAATTTATTTTCATTTCACAATGACAAAATAGTTATTATTCTTAATGAAGTGATGTTGAGGTTTGATGTGGTGTCGAATGAATTGATGGAATAAGGGGTTTTATGTTTGGTTTCCTAATTAAAATAATAATAATATTCCCTTAAATAGTTTTTATATATATAATGGATGATTATTTATGTTAGGGTAGAAATGTCATTTCTTATCAAGATAATTTAAGTGAAACCATGTGATGTAGTGGCCTCAGATCCTCTCTATTCTACCGTGATACTAGTGTAGTTTTCATGATTACATAACACACATAACTATGTATAGATAGTGATTTGGAAGATTCTACATAAAAAATTCCCATCCACCATATATTTATGCTCCAGTTGGATGTTGATGTTGGTGTAGTTCTTGATAACATTATTAGTGGATAAAAGAGAACTAGGTCCTCCTTGATGCCTAATGTGGTGGATTATAATAACCTGGTCAATGGTATAGGGCCTCTTTCATGCAACTAGTTCTACTAGTATTGAGATTCATTTCCATTTTGGTTCATCCATAAATTTCTTGAGATCTTGGGGGTTCAAAATAGGAGGTTTGGGTTGATAGACCAAGGCACATGATTAGAAAATGTTTTGCCTAACCATATTTCTATTAATGAGAGGGTGTTTCTAAGGGTGTAAGTGGGGTTATGTACTATTTATAAAACATTTTGATACCCAATATTAACAATTAATCCCATTTATTGTGGAGAAATAACATCCATAAAGTCAGTGCATAGTATTTCTATTCATCCAACCAAATAATGAGTCTCTTACCTATCACTAATAAATTGGTAATTCACCATTTCCCCAATGCATTTTATCATATTCAACCCTCATTTTACAACACCCATCATGTGAATCTCCTACTCCATAAATTTTAGACTATCCCACTCCTATTGTAGAGGTTTCCTCTTGTAGAGGTTTCCTCTTGTATTATTGGAGTTTTTTATTGAGGTATGTCCAAACATTCATGTTTTCTTATTCCATCCCACTTCTGCATGATTGTTATTCTAATTTCATGTAATCATGGAACCCTAAATGGAAGCATTGGATGATCCTATGGTTTTCTTGTGCATTGGTTTTTTTTCATGTGGATAAGTTATGTTTGGTATCTTAAACCTATTTTTGGGTTGTTCTCATTGAAGGGGAAATGGTTGGAAGTATTTCTTCAGTGGGTTTTACTATTAAAGGGTTTTTCCATTAATTACCTTAAATTTTATGAATGGAATTTTATTATCATTTCCCTAATTAACCAATAAATAGTTCTTTTTTAATTTTATCCCATTTTTGATGTGTTCATTGGCTTGGTTTTCAAATTAGGTGTTTAAATAGGGTTTTCTATATGGGGTGGTTGGTGCGTACACCATGTTTCTGACAAGGTAACTAAAAAATATTTATTTAAATGTATTTTTGGAATTATTTTTGACATGGTTTTATCTAGGGAAATGAGTTTTGATAAAATTGAATTTTTTTAAAAAAATTATAATCCAAAATGGTTTTCTAGGGATTGGAACTTGTTTATGATTTTGTCAAAATATAGAGGAACATGGGTTAACTAGGGTGTGATAATGGTTTTTTCAAAGGGACCATGAGAGTCTTAATGGAGGAAGGATGTGAGGGATTATATTTTGGTTTCCAAGGGACCAAAAGTGGATTTATGCATGAACATTGTGATAACCTCCATTTGGTTATAAAGAGGTTGTGTGATCTCCTCGAGTTTGGTGCATGGAAGGCTATGAGAGAATCCACATTTATTATATTGATAGAATACTTTATTTAGACTCACTCACATTAGATCACAATGGATATAGATCGAGGTTCACATTAATCATTTTTAATTGACTTATATTCAATATAAATATTATTAGTTCTTTTTTTGTTTTATTATTTATGTTATTCTCATTTCTTATGTTGGTTTATGATAACAATGATTCTTATGCACATATATTGTTATTATTTCTGGGGGTAGGTTTAACAAATTAATTTACATGTGGTGTTGATTCGTTTTGGTTCCATGTTTGAAATTTTTTAGAAAATATGAAATATTAGAAATGGAAAACCAATGGAATATCAGTGGTTTATTTGAAAATTTAATTCTTTTAAAATGGATTAGTTTTTAGATGTTTTTGAAAGCTAGTTTATTAGTTTTAATTGTTAAATTAATTCAATAAAATAATGGTGGTGTCTTACTAGTCTCAATACCCACACCATACATATTCTTTTTTTATATGTAAACATTGTTTTACCAAAAAAATTTACAGATAAGGGAAACATGTGTCTTTTTAGCTCATCATGATTACTATTTTATAGTGTTTTATGATGGAGGCATGGTATTGTAGTGATTTAGTTATGAAAATTTATTTTGGGTATTTTTTTATCTATTATGACGTATTTATTTTCCATGTTGCTCTTATATCACTTTTCATTTGAGCTTTGATATATGAATTGAGATACCAAGTATATATGTCTATTGTTGCATGATTCTATATGATAGTTTTTTGGTATATAGTATATAAATTTCATATTATATATCTCTATGTATTAATATCTATGGCTATCTATGATGTTATTAGTGTGGTTTTCTATTTTAATTGATTGTAAATTCCAATTTACCAAGGGATAAACTATTCCCAAGAGATTATTTGAAATTCACGTGGCATGATTCCACCCCATGGATACTAGGAACACATTTCATAGTGTGTAGTGGGATAGAATTATTGGTGGGTCAATTTGACCTAGTTCAATTAATAAAAAAAATTCATTATAGGGGTTTTTATTTGGGAGTCATTGGTATATTAGGTCTAGGACTATTAGGACTCAAGAGGTACAAAATTGGGAGTACCTGTAAAGATTTTTTTATGTAAAACCTTTAGTTCCCATCAATGATTTAGGATTGTAGTTAGGTTTTGTGACTATTTATAGGTACTTTTAATGACAATTTTTTGTTATTTACCATTTTTTTGAGTCTAGGGGTTTTATTGGGGGGGGGGTCTTTTTGAGTTATGGTTTTGAAATAGAGTGATCTGGAGGATGCACAATTACACATCACATGTTTAGTAGTAATCATAAAAAACCCCTTATGTATTTTCTATAGACTCTATTTATACGCACACAACCAGTTCATGATTAGAATAACCATGTGGCCAAACCAAGCATAGTTGGAAATGCATTATATTTGTATTTTTTTCTCTCCATTTACATATTTATTTCATCTTAATTTAAGTTTTCCCTGTTGATACCAATGATGATGGTGTATTTGGAATATTTTTATGTGCTTTGAGATGGAATTTTCTTTTAGGAAACTTTTTTTTGTTCCCTGTAGAAAATTCATCATATAATAACCTCATCCAATCATATAGAGGGTTTTGTAGACAATGCCTAACCCGCAAAGCCTCCTATTAATCATTCTTTTATCGAGACTTTGATTGGTAAGATAAAACTATTAGGTCAAGTGGGTTTTTGAGATTTGGTGTGGATATTGAGACATTTGTACGAGTTTATGAGACAAAATATACTAGTGTACCATAGAAACAACAAACCTAGTGAGCACGAATTTTGGTTGGACCATATTGAAGTGCAATTATATTAGTTGAATGAATGTGATCATTCTATGATGGAGAATATCACTCATTTTACTCAATTGGTGAATGTTTCTCTAGATCAATTTGTGAATGACTACTTTATGACTCAGCGTTTGATGACGATCTTGAGGATAGATATTAGGTCCATAGTTATACATATCTATATATTAAATTATTCAGCTGTGGTTGATGAGGAAGCTATGGAAGATTCAAATTTGACTGGAATGACATGTCTTAGTGATGTTCCTTGAGTGGGAGGAAGCCAGATTTACTTTACATGTAAGAAATAGAATCAATATGAGTCTCCTCAGGAAGTTGAATGAGTGTATATTGGGAATAGGGTTCATCTCTAGTGGATTATTTAGGGTGAAAGCCTATTATTTTTTATCATTATTGTAATTATTGATACAAAATCACTAATTTTTCTATGAATCTATTTGAATGAAACCACAGTAGATGTCGTGTTTGTTAGTAGTGTTTGTGAGAGTTTGTTTCATAGCAGAGAGGTGTCTGTTCTTTTTTTTCAATGCGATCCCAAGAGAATTTAGAGGTTTTCAAGGTTGGAGGATTTCATCCACAATGTATTGGATATTCTCACCATGTGAATAATAAGATTTCAGTTTTCAGCTATGTAATCTCCATGATGTATTGGATATATAGTAGGACTCAGATTCTATGTTGGCCATAATGAAAGATAAAATTGGTATGGGTTTTTCTATAACTACAGTTTAATTTGATACATTTTCATCCCATTACTTCATTTCTCTAAAACTGATTGATACTTTGGGTATCCATGCTGAGTCAATTCCATAGGATTTGAATTTTATAACCCTATTTAGTAGGAATAGAGACAAAGTAATCACATTACCTAAGTTCTAGGTTTTGGTAATTAAAGTGAAAGTCATTAGGGACTTCCTTTCTTCGAACCATGGAATATTGTACCTCATCATATGAAAGAGTTTTATATTAGAATAAAGGAACTTGTCATCATTTATCACATCCTGTTCCAAATCCACATTCCTGACATGACCACTAATGTCTTTCAATGTGACTGGGATCCACATTTAGGTATAGTGGGAATTGTTTATTCAGATATGTCCATTGTATCATGCACATAGTCTTAAATGGTTCCTGATGTTTCTAAGACATGTTATTCATTTTATCTTCAAATTTTCATGGATAGATTCCCATATGTGTTTTAGAATTATTTCCCAATATTTAATCCCAACAATAAGTCGAGTTAACCATATAACTTCTCTGGGGGACTAGCCTAATCTATTTCTTGTCACATTGTATAGATCCAACCGATGTGAGATAATTGAATTTCCAGGTAAAGGTTCACTAAGTAAAGGTATTTATCAATAAAAATATGTTCCTATAGTTTTATTTAGTGTTATTTTAAGTGAAAGAAGACAAGATTCTATATAATGCATAAACTATAGAATTATTAATGATGTACTAGTAAATAATAAGTACCTTTTTTCAAAGTTGATGACATTTTTATTATACCATGGGAACCCATTGGGTTTTATGATCAACCCATGATTTGGGTATCACCAGTTATTGTCTAGTGAGATTATTCTCAAAATAACACCCTTCGATGTTGTTATGGAGATTTTTAGTATTTTGTTATGCCATTTGAGGGTATAATTTGATACTTTTGGTATTCAAGATGAGTTGACTCCATTTGAGCTTACCAATTGTGTAATTTTAAATCTTACGATGCATTATTGCAATTCATCATGGATTTTTTAAATATGATGTATTGGTTTACATTAAGATTATGGAGGATCATGTTGACAATAAAAATATCTATTTAGTGTTTTATGGAATCATATTCTATATGTCCAATGGTCTAACAAAGATTTTTCAATTTAGGAAGTGAATTATTTGGTCAATTTCATTTTCAATGGAGGATTAATATATACATAAAATGTGGGAGATGTCATTTCTTGGGTGTATCCCATGAATGATTTAGATATTAGCACTCTTTTGGGCTAGGATAGGTATTAGAGATGCGTTAATCGAGACTACTGAATGATATCCTCTCCCTTGAGGACCAAGACTAGGAAAGCGTTCATGTTTTCATGTGATGAGAATTTGCAATTTAAATTTGAAATATTTTAGTCCCGTTAACATCTACTCCATTTTTTATTCTTCCAGATCCTGAAAGAGATATTGCAGTGTTTTTTAAAAGCATTAGGTTTGGGGTTGGGATGAATGTTAATGCAGGACTACTATGTTGTCACATATGAACCGTGAATTTTTAAACCAATGGAATGAATGCTTCACTCCCATAGAATGGAGTAAATATATGTTATTTGTGTGTCCATGAAATGGATAAACAACCTCTTCATGGTGTGTCTTAATGATTATTTTTATCATATGTTGAAGAAGTATATTTTTAACCAGAAGGACCAGAACCTCATACCAAGACACTGGATGGAATATCATTACAATTTTTATTTCATGATTTTTTACATACCTAGTTTGGGAAATTTGGTCAAAAAATAATTTATTGGGAATCTTCAAGATCATTCTATTATGAAATCAATGTATTAGTAGGGTCTGATGACTATTCCATCCCAACTGAGTTTGGAAGTGTAGGAGGTTGGATAGTGTGTGTACATGGCTAGTGCACTGGTTACAATCCCCAAATCTTCTATTTTAAGAGTGATAATTCTTCATTTCATGAGTTATTTTTGATTAATAAAGTCTTAAATGGATTGGATTCCTTAGATGATTGGTCTCATTCACCCAATAGTTCTCTCATACGGAAGTATATTGTATTTCCCTTGAGATTGAAATTGGATTTTTTTACATGAGGCACATTAGTCTAGTTGATTCATTCACCCTGATGGAACCAAGATGTTTTATACATTTATTGGATGGTATTTTGGTATTGGGGTGATATGGGTACTTTCTGAATTTGACTCTAGATGCTTGACATAATGGAGGATCATTGATGAGAATTATAGACCATTCAAGTTATGGCAACCAACTCCCATGGTATTGTGGATGTGTGATGAGATCTATAGGGATTTCGTGATTGGACTACCTCATAATCCATATGGGAGTGATTCTATATGGGAGATGGATTATTTCTTAAATAAATCATATATCTTTCATCCCCTTAGGGAACTATTGAATGTTGAGGACCATAGATTATTTTATGTTTTATTAGTTATTTGGATTCATGGATTACCCTAATTTATAATTTTAGAATAGGATTCCAAATTAACATATATCTTTTGGAAGGGATAGTAAGAGGCTTTCTTATTTGACTTGAGTTTGAGAATCGTGTATCACCCATAGATAGATGGTTCATATGAGTTGGTTATCCTTAATCTCAAGGAAATTTTGCAAACATATTTTATTCATTTCGATGGTTCATATGAAAGGAACATGTCATTCGATGAGTTTAAATAAAATAGTAGTTATCACCCCCAATTAGGATGAATTTTTATGAGGAATTATACATGAATCTATTCCAATCCATGGTTTTATAGGGTGGGTGGATTATTTTTCCTTAGTGGGACTAATTCTCATTAAGGATATAACATAGACAACTTGATGATTCCAAATTACTTATTGATAAATCAAAGAAACTTGAAATAATATGCCAATTATTGTCGACTCCCATTGGAGTTTCATGTTAGTGACCTTATTATAATTTCTTAATCTAATTTATTGTGACATCATCACTAAAGGAATCATGGGAATCATGCATCATTTTATACCATTTCATGTCAATTGGATTCTGGTAATGGTAGCCTATCAGTTTAATTTTCCATATTGGATGATCTGGATCCATTGTTTGTTTTATGTTTCTAGGTAATTAGATACTACTCAGACCCACACCATGTGTTAGAGTTGGAAGAATTTGGAGTTAGATCATAATGTCATCATGGTTGAGCAACTTGTTCTTATTGTAAGACCTCAAATTCTTTCTAGAGATATCGTGAGTTTTCTATATGTTATATGTTTCTATTTTTTGAGTATATATTGTTTAATTTTTTTTGGTGTGTTTGGGTTTAATTTGGATTTTTTTGGAGTGGTTTGGGTTGTGCACATTTGGCCCACAGTTTTCCAGAACTGAGAGTCCTACCCTAGCGAACTGAGTGACCCTAAAATAGTGGGATTTCATGGTTGACACATAGTTTTTCTAAATGTGTGACCTCTTTGGAGTAACCATTCATCCTCATAGGAGAGGGTAATGGTTTGGAAACATGGTTTGGAAAAATATTCACAAAATTCTTAAGAAACCTTGTTTGTGGGTTTAATTATTCAAAAAATTAGTTTTAAAATACCCAAACCCCCCATCCTTGACCCTAATTCAACCCAATTTGACCCTAAATGATTTATCATGTTTGTAGATTCTTTTAAATGGATATCAAGTCCCACTGGACTCCCTTATGAAAAATCTAAGACTATATTGAATATCTATCCTCTCCTAATAAGAGATTATCATCGTGTATGGATTTTTCCCTCTATTATCTGTTTCTCTCATCCTTATTAGGGATGTTTTATTCCATTGGTATTTGTTATGGATCCAGGATTGATGGATCCTAATACATAGGATCTTGGATCTAGGTATTTTTTATATATATAATTCTTCAACATGATCTCTGTTTTTCCTCTTCCATTGTGGATTTCTATTGGCGAGTGTTCATAAACAATCTAGAGATTGGTTGTGAGAATTCAATTCCCATAGTATTGATTTTAATTGTGTGTATGTGATTATTCAATTTAAATTTCCATGATTGGGCAATTGAAATGATATTTAAATTAATATAATTTTATTCCCATGTGATAAGGAATTTGGTCAACTTTGGGGAAATTATAATTGAAAAATTTGATTAATTAATTGTTGAATTAATTAATGGAATTATGTGATTGTGGAATTAATGGGATATTGGGATTGTGAAAATTTTTAATTAATCTAATTATGATATTAATCAAAAATGAGGATTATGAGATGGTTGGATTATCCCTATTAGGTTAATGGGTGATATGATTTAAATAAAGAAAAATTCGCAATGGTTAATTCTTCAAACTATTCTATGTGTTTTAATTGAGGAACCATGTTTGTTGTGATAAATTTTAATGGTATACCATGATGTGAAATAATGATAAAAAAGGATTAATGTTTATTTAAATTGAATGATGTGATATAAGTGATATACATGTGCTTATTTAGTATGTGGGTGTGGGATAGGGATTTAGGTTCCGAATAGACATATGTGATAAATGTGCATGGGATAGGGACTCGGGATCCAAATAAAAATATACAAAAAATGGGTATTGAATAGTTAATGAGGCCCAAAATACTCGTATGAGGAATTGAGTATCAGATAGGGAATAAGGATACAAATATAGATGTGAAATTGAGGTATTGGGGAAGGAAAGAGGCTCTAAATACCCATAGAGGTGTTAGACACGATGTTCTACAACCATGAGATTTTCATTGGGATATGGTTCTAAATGAACATGATGATAAATGGAATTAAATAGATAATTAAATCACATGTGTTATAATTAATTTTGAATTACTTTGTGATATGTTTCATACACTATCATGGGACAAATAAGGTAGTGAGGGTTCAAGTGTCCTGAGTAACCTAGTGGTTTACATGGTTAATTAAATAATACTAAAATGTGATAACTATTCACTTCATGTATTGAGATTTATTCATCATACAATTGCATATCATGTTATTGATGGGATTTTATTTTAGACACCACTTACAGGGGTCAAATGAGTTATAATCACAACCTACTCTGGCTACCATATCAGTATCCAACATAAATATATATTGGTAGAATATAATAAGGGAAAGGGCCCTATGTTATGTGGTTGAGTTAGGATGGATCATGGATGAGAGATCCGAAAATATTGTCGACACCCTTTTGGGAGTTTCATTGAATTTATTTATTATTAGTTTTTCATTCGGACACTTGACATGTATTTGGAATGGAATATCTACTATTTTTCATTGATATTGTATTCATGTTTTAGTCATCATGTGATACTAGTATGTTTTTGGTTATTGGTTATTAACTTTTAGCTATTATAATATACATTTTCTATTGCTCCACAATGATAAAGAGGGCATAATAACCTTGTGATCAATATGAGACCCTCACTTCTAGTCGGTATCCTCTAGTTTTCAAAGAGGTTCACCTAAGGTCATGTGATAAATCGGCTCATGGAACAAGTGTATCCCACCCAGATTGGGATGTTACAATGTTGTGTCAATGGTTTTTTCCTTTATTTTATTTTTTATTAATATTTGGGAAATTTAGAAAGGATAATAAGATGATTCATGCCTCAGTTAAGATCTCATGTGTGGGAGTATCTAACACATGTATGTGGGTAAAATCCATGTACCCAAGGTGGGATTTTTATTATTAATGTTTGTTATTATTGTTTTTTTCTATTTCACCTCTAGTGATGCACTTGTACTATTATGTAATTATTATTTCTATGGTTTTCTGAGATTTGACTCATGTCCTAGTATGGAATGAGATTTGATTATGAACACATTATTCTAAGAACTTGTGATTTATTGTGATAAGAATCATCTTCAGAACTCATGGAAAAATATGTTTCTGGGTAAGTTGTTAGATTATAATTTTTTTTCCTATTAATAAAACATTAATTAAAATAGGTTCCTAATAAAAAAACTAAAAAATTGGAAATGATTCTTTATGTAAATAAATGGTTTTCCAATGAAACATGAAAAATAATAATTTTTTTACTCTTTTTTTACTGGTACATGGATGAGGGATAGTTAAGGGTAGTGATAGTGGCTTGGTATTGATCATGTGTCAGGGTTTGGGGAAATGAAATGTTATATTTTTATGCGAATCTATATTTTTTACTATAATTACATTGTGAAATATTTCCTATGGTGTGTGTGTTTTGAATTATAGAGATATTCCACCAATGGAATGAATGTTGATTAGACGACCAGAGAATATGGCTAGAGATGATCTTCTAGTAGTGGAACCTATGGCACTGATAGTGCTTGGTGAAGGAGCCAGAGAGAAGCTCTATGAGAAATTTTATATGTTTTTTAGTTTATATAAAGGGACCAAAAGTAGGTTGTGAAGAATATGTTTGACCTATCAGGGGAGTTTCAGTTAAATAACCCCCCAAAATTTTCTAGAGAGGGTGGACCAGATGCAATAGAGTTCTAGATTGAGTCCCTTAGGATAATACTTTGTTAGGTTGGAATAATACAAACTTACAAAAGAGGGGTGGGGATTATTTCTTTTCAACAGTATTGACAGATTGTGAATTTTAATTTTTTTTTGATTTATGAAGATTTGTAACATTCTATTCTTGATGAAAATAAAGCAAAAAATAAATAGTAAATAAGAATATAGAATTTTTTTGTGGTTCGGGGAAGAAATATCCCATATTTCACTCCACCAATTCTCTTCCTGTGAGCTTGGTGATTTTCACTAGTAAGGTCCTCCTATAACAAGACCTTCACAACTGATTGGAGGCTGCTAAAACCATTATATATAGTCTAAATAGAGAACATTGGTTCTTTTATGATGAACTTATTTATCCATAGCTTAGTAAGAGAAGATGATACTCTTCGAAAAAAAAGATTGATAATTCAAAACAATAATGAATCAAAAGCTTTTTATTTGATTGAATTGAAAGGATCTTGATCATAGTTATAGTATCAACTAAAATAATAGGGATTATATTCTCCGAAGATGAAATTTTTCAAAAAATAATATATTTAAATAGATACTGGATGAAAATAATCATCAAATACAATAGTGACCAAAAAACATCATTTCAAGGTAGTACGAGATCGAATCATGAATATCATCAAATTGTAGCTTTTTTAGAGATAACAGAGTAACTTGATCTATGGTTTCTTTATTTTAGTTATGCGTAAATGAAATTTCAAAATATAAATTTTTATATCTTCTGTGTTTAGAGAAAAAATATTTTTGATAATATATAGTAGTATTGGATTTCCTTCGATTGAGAAGGTACCAGAATATAGCATAATAGATTAAAATTATTGAAATTTAAAACATTCAAGGGAGTCATTGATTTCCCTTATGAATAGGAATGATTTACTCTTTTTAATATATTCCTTTTAAATAATCATATTGATCTCTAAAATTAGTGCTAATTTTTTTTGAAAATGTCTCTAAATTCGATGGGGCTATTGTATAAATCTCAGAAAATATCATAGATTTAAAACTATTTCATTTACTAAACAAATTTTTGGTTCCATCACATAATTAAAAAACTAGAGCATGGGGTTAACAGTGTATGGTATATTATAAAAGCAGGTTGTTGTATTGTATGTTTTTTTTCAAATGTAGGGTTCCTTAAAAATACATGGTTGACTATCTATACATTCCTTTTTCTCAAAAATTAGGTTCTATCCAAAGGTCGGGTTCCTGAAACATACATTCTATATAACGTAGGGTATATGACTCATAAAGGATGTTTCAATCATAGGGATCATTCATTCCATTACTCTTACAAACACAGGGTATAATCATTATTTCAGGAATATGTTAAAACACATTGAGAATATATTAATTAATATTCCTCACTAATCAAAAACTTTTATATAATTCCAAAATAAATATTTCAATGAATATTAAATTTCTAAATCTCACTTCATGTAAATTAATTAGTAAATAAACAAGGTTATTTGTGATCATCAAAATCAATATGATTTATAGATTATTGTTGAGATAATACATGGCCAAAAATATCTACCTTTTTTGTTATGACAAAAACCATAACATAACCTAAAGAATTTATATTAATTGAAAACAAAAATGAAATAACAGTTTAAAAAGATATAGAGAATAATTTTTGTTGAAAAATACTTTATTTTTTTATTTTTTTCGAATTATTATTTATATTAATGGTAAAAAAATGTTTTTTTAACAGATTCTATTCCCCTTTGGTGATATAAAAAATAAAGAATACTAAAATTGATTAAAACACATTCAATGTACTACATTACTATAAATGAATTTTATATTCTATATAAGATAAAAGCCTATGTGTTCTATAAGTATAATCCTTCAAATATAATATAAATAATAATATTAATAAACATAATAATTTTCATTTAAAAATATTTTTTATGACTGCAAGAGTGATTTGGGATGAGAAATAGTTTAAAAAGAATGGATGGTAGAGGCTGAAATCACTATTTTAGTATAGATTATAGGTTTTGGAAAATCATGAATATCTTGAATAAATTCCTTCAACTCTATGATCTATAATGGAAATATTTATTAAATGTTTTAACAAAACATTCTAATAAAAATTCTTGAGTCCGGAACCACTTTTAAACATTCAATACTATTGAATTTCAAAAACTCATTAAAATTTATTTATATGAAAAAAATTGTAATAATTTCATTGAATTGATTGAGAATTAATCTGATTCTAGGTTCACATGATGTTATATTCACAAAATTATCTATCCAATTATCTAATAGTATAGAAAATGATTTAATAATAAACTGAAGTGAACAAAGACTATCATTAATATCATACGTTACCGCAAAAATCGATTGGATGCACCTGATCTAGTAGGGGGAATATGTTTTGCAGAAGTATTAGCTTCGGAGTGATTGAAACTAATTTTTATATACTCAAAATAGCTTCCCAAATACCATATTAAATATCCAAAATTGTTTTTTAAAGTAATTTGGTTTTTATTTTACCAATCCATTCCAAAATATTTCCCTAAATGGAATTAAAATCACTTCTGGAAAAATCATAATATTTTGAATTGGGTAGATGGGACTATATTTATTTATATTAATCTATTGAAATAGTGGAATTCCTCAAATAATACATTGTTATTCTTATTTATTACAGATAATTATTTATTTTCTAGTCATCTTCCATCATTGTGTTAAACTTCATTACCAGATATATTGTTTGATTATTCATAGAATCGAATGTGGCTTTTACTTGAAGTCTCAGTTGAGGAGCATCATCCTCTATAGAAAAGGACTGAACTAGGTTCTTCTCGCTATATTTTATAAAATTAATATTAATAACTAACGTTCTCTCTCAAGATATAGAATTTGTTCTATCCAAATATATCGAAACTGTTGAGGAAGTCTAATTCTACAAAATTCTAATGTATTGAACTAATGGGTTTTGAACTTTTTAATCTCCTAGAGTAGTTTCTTAAACTTGTTGTTTTTTCAGAACCACATGTTCATACTTTGGATGAATGAAACATTTTTTTTTCATAGGAGATATTTCTACTCAAAAAAATTGACATTCATCTTTAGGTCTAGAAATTTTAACATTCTTGATACCCACTGGTTATATCTTCTCTTTTTCTGGTTCATGCGACAAGAACTACATTGTCAACTTTTTCAGGTTCTTCCTCATGTTGATTAGAAGAATTATATATGAGTCTTATTTTAATTAATTATACAACATCTTTGATTCAAGATTCATAAATTTCCTCATTACATAGATGAAGTGATCTAATATATTTGAGATTTTCAAACTCCCACTATGAAATCAGACTAGATTATTAGTGGTCATTCATACAAATGGGCAGCATTTTACATTCTACTATGCTCCAAAAGGAACCAAATTTTCTTATTGGTCCATCATTTAGAATATTTTTGTGATGTAATTTATCAAAAACATCAATATATTGAATATTATTCTTTCTGTAATGAATTATAGAAATAATTCTACTATATGGATATGAAAGGAATTTATCTTGCTGATTGACAACAATGATTTAGATATTTAAGCATATATTTCATTGTGATTAAATTATGATAGATAATGAAAAATTACATGAAATATATATATCCGGATAAAGAATCTCTTTTAATACTATGAATCTATAGAGTATTAGAGACTACATGAATTTGATTTATATTTTTTTATCATCCTCATGATCCTTAATTTTTTTCCCTAATTTGAGTCAAACCAATAAATAAATGACATTATATCTTTTGAATTGTGCACACTATTTCAAATTTACTAAATATTAAAATGGAACACTCCTTCCTGAGGGAATTTTAAGACCTATTTAATTTTTATCGAGGATATGTAAAATTACTTATCATCTACAAGGGAGGTATGGATCTCATCTATTTCCAAGAAACTAAATTGAAAATTCTTAATGAACTAATTTATATCTATCTCAAAAATAAATTCTGTATTTTCATCATTAAATAAAAATTACAAACCTTGAATGGTGAGGGATTTCAAAAGAATGATATCGGTCTGATATATCCTGTCAAAATTGAATATTTTTCCTTGATGGGTCTTTCTAAAAGGGACATGTTGATGTCTCAAGTCATGTGTTTCACATTCATCTACTCTCTTTTTAATTGAATTTATCTGAATATGAATGCAGAAGGTTTCGATTGTAGATTTTGTAAGGATGTTGAGAGCTCTTGAAGGATAAAAGCTTCAAGGTCTGATGGTATGTTCAAAAGGGAGAGAGGGAGGAATTACTTTTTCACAGTTTTTTGGTGATACGGTTCCAGATTCTCGAGTTGATTTCATAATGTAATCCTTAACTCTTTATTTTGAAATGAAACTCTTTTTCAAAGGTTTATAAAAGTTTTTGTTTTATAATAAGTAAATTATTAATAACAGAAAAATTATTTACAAGGATATTATTAAATATTTATTTTACATTAAATATTCCTAACTCCCAATTAAAAAAATGAAAACCTGTAGTGGGAAGTGGTTTAGAAAAATTTCTTCAAGTAGATAATCAGTATTTAAATAATCTAAGGATATACCCTTTTTAAGAACATGGCCTCTTATAAAATTATTCTTTATATCAAATTACATTGTTCTAGAATGACTTATTTGATTTTTATAAATAATTATTTCATTGGATTTATCACATAAAGATTGCATATGATTAAAAATAATTCCAAAGTCTAGTAAGGTGTTTTTCATCCATAACACTTGTGCACAGTAACTACCAATAGATATATAAAAGCTATATTTTGTGTTTTAATAGATCGTCTTATATATCCTAAATGGTCCAATTTCTATTTTTAGATTTAGGATGTGAATTATTTTTCCCATGTCATTTATAATGATGGAGTTTTAGTGGATACATAAAATGTGGAAGATGCCATTCCTTGGGAGTATCCCATGAATTTGTTAGATATCTGAACTTTATGGACATGGATAGGTAGTAGAGATGCTTTATTCAAAAAAATGAATGATGTAATCTCCCTTGGTGGACAAGACTTGGAAAGAGTTGATGTTTGAGTGGGATGAGAGGTTCCAAAGTGATTTTGAGAAGCATCAATCCCATTTAACATCTACTCCATTTTTTAGTCTTCTAGATCCTAGGGTAGAATATGTTGTGTTTATTAATGATTTAGGTTTGGGGTTGGGGTTAATACTGATGTCTGATTACTATGTTGTCATATATGGCTCATGAAATCAACATCAACTTGAATGAACTTATCCCACCCTGTGAATAGATTAAAAAAATGTTGTATGTGTTGAAGAAATGTAGAATATACATCTTTGAGAATAGTTTTAATATTTATTTGTATTTTATATCGATAATTTATATTTTCAACCAAAAAAAATTGAATAGAAAATATAGACACTTGACGGAATATCATTAAAAATTTTATTTGAGGATTTTTTACACACAAAGGTTTGGGAATGTTGTCATAGAGTCATTTATTGAGAAGCTACAAGATCATTATATTATAGAATCAATAGATTATTAGGGTTTGATGAGTTTTTCTAGACATCTGAGTTGAAAATGAATGTGTTTGGAGAGTGGTTTCTTTGGATAGTTAACCAGCTAAACCCCTTTAAATATACCATTTTATGTGTAATAATGCATCATACCATGAGTTTTAGAAAATTAACAGTGTCTTAAATGGTGTGGAGACCTCGGGTGATTTGTATCACTCTCCCAATGCTTATCTCTTATGGATGTAGATTATGTTTCCCATTAGATTGAGTTTGTAGTTGTTTCATGAGGAAGATCAGTCGATTTAGGTCATTCACCCTGAAGGAATCAAGATGTTTTATATCGTCGGAGCATGGTATAGGTGGCTTGGGATGATATTTGTAGTTTCCAAATTTGTCTCTAGATGATTTACGTACCATAGGATCAATGATGAGAATCATAGACCAATCGGGTTACTACATCCACTTCCTATGCTTTTCTGGAAGTGTGGGGATATCTATAAGGGTTTCATGATGGGACTACATCATAATCCATGTGGGAATGATTCTCTATGGGTGATTGAATTTTTTTTTAATAAATTAGCAATCTTTTATCCTATTGTGGATATTTAGTAATTAGAATACCATATATGCATGTATGTTCGATTAGTTATTTGGATTCATGGATTACTCTGAGTGACAATTTTAGAGCAGGATTCCCAATTCATATATATATATATATATATATTAACAGGGAAAGATATAGGATTTGTGAATTGAGTTGAGTTTGAACACCCTTTATCACCGACAAAGAGGTGGTTCGTTTGAGGTGGCCATCCATAATCTCATGGATATGTTTTAATCATGTGTTCTTGATTTTGGTGGTTTACATGAAAGGAAAATGTCATTGGATGAGTTTAACTATTATAGAAGTTTTCATCCCCCAATTAGGCTGAATCTTTATGAGAAATTATACATGATTCCATTCCAATCCCTATTTTGATTTGGTTGGTGGATTAGTGTTCCCCAGTGGTACATAGTCTCCTCGAGGATACATCCAAATCAATTAGATGATTCCAAAATGGTTATTGATAAATCAGAGTAACAATAAATCATATGCCAATTGTTATTGACTCCCCTTGTAGTTTTAGGTCAATGATATTCTTTAAATTGGGATATCATATTGGTCATTGCATAATCACATAGGGGGTGAGGGGAAGCTTGGATCTTGTTATACTATTCATATTATTGATAATCTAGGAATGGTAGCATATTAGTTAGAGTTCCTATCATGGATATACTAGATCCACAATGTATTTCATGTTTTCAGGTATAATAGATACTATCAAGACCCACCCCATGTGTTATAGTGGGATGAATTGGAGTTATATCTTAATTTCATTAAGGGGAAGCATCTTTTTTATAATATAAGACCCCAAACATTACTATAGATATCATCAATTTTTTATAGTTACTCCTTTTCAATTTTTTGAGTATAAATTATTTGGGAACTTTATTTGGTTGATTTGGGTGGAATTTGGAATTTTTTGGTGGTGTTTTAGGCTGTTCAATATTGCATATAGTTTTCCAAAACTCGGTGCCTTTCCCTAGAAAACCATGAAACCCCCAATAAAGAGAGATTTCATGGTTGGAACGCAGTTTATCAAATTGTTTTCACTCATTGAGGTAACTATGACCACTCATAAGATAGGGTAATGGTTATGGTAGACAATTTGGATCCATGTTTTCCCCTTCCCAGGAAACCATACACATGGGTTTAATTATTCAAAAAATTGGTTTTAAAATTATGAACCCCCCAACATCAACCCTAATTCAAACCATTTTGACCATAAATGATTTATATCATTTTTAGAGGTTCCAATATGGATTTGAAGGACTACCAGACTCCACTCCAGATGAATTGAAGACTGAGTTGAAGATCTGAACCTCTCTTAATAAGATATTCATATTCCATATTGATTCCTCCACCTCTTACATATTTATCTCAACCCTTGTAGGGTTTTTTATCCATTGGTAATGGTTAAAGATATAGGTTTAATGGATCTTGATTATATGGATCTTGGGTCTAGGAATTCATTCTAGATCTCTTTCTTCATCATGATCTTCATTGTTCCACTTCTGTTGGGGATTTATCTTAATGAGTGTTTGTCAATGATCTTGAGGTAGGTGGTCAAAATTCATCTCCCGTAGTAGTGATATTAATTTCTTGTATGAAATTATGAAATTTAAATTTCCTTGATTGGGAAGTTTCATTAAAGATTGAATTAATTTTTTTCATGTGATAGGGAATTGGGTCAAATTTGGGGCAATTAAAATTGGTGAATTGGATTAATCAATTGGTGATTTAATTAATGGAATTGTGTTATTATGGAATTGATGGTACATTAGGATTGTGTATTTTTTTCAATTATTGATATTTTTAATTAGTTGCAAATGACGATTATGAGATTTTTTTCTTAAACTTATTGGGATAATGGGTTAGATGATTTAGATAGTGAAAATTTTCATTGTGTTGAGTTGTTAATACTATTCCATGTGTTTAAATTGATAAAAAATAGTTGTTGTGATAAGATGTAATGGTATACCATGATGTGAAATGGTGATAAAAATGATTAATGTTTAACTAAATTTAATGATGTAATATAACTGATATAAATGTGATTGTTTGGTATGCGGGTGTGGGAAAGGGACTAAGGATCCAAATACACACATTTGATAAATGATTGTGGGATGGGGACTGCAACTCCAAATACCCATATATGATAAGTGATTATGGAATATGGAGTGAGGATAAAAATACACAAATGATATAATGAGTATAGGACAGGGAATGAGGATCCAAATACACATGTGACATTTAGGTGTGGGATAGGGATAGAGGCTCTAAATACCCTTGGGATGTTAGACATGACATTCCATACCGATGATATTGTCTTTTGGGTATGGTTACAAAACATCATGATGTTAAATGGAATTAATTATATAATGAAAGACCATGTGTTATATGGAATTTTGAATTCTATTTGGGATATGTTTCAGAATCTTGGATGGGACGAAGTTGGTTTTGAGGGTTCGAGTGTATTTGGGATCTCATGGGGATATGTAGTTAATTAAACAATACTAAACTATGATAACTATTTAATTTATGCATTCTAATTTATATAATATACAACTGAATATAGTGTTATGAATTAGTTATTGTTTTAGATGCCATTTGAGGAGGCCTAATGAGTTGTTTTCACAATCTACTCTAGAAGCCTAATCAATTCTCTAATTTAAATTAAATTGGAAGGAAATGATAACTGAATGGTCCATATGTTAGATGGTTGTGTTGGGATGGAGCAAGGATGTGGGAACAGAACATTGAATCGAGACCTTCATGGGAGTTTTTGCAATGACCGACTAATTATCATTTTCTTGAGAGTACAACGAGTCATTACTTTAACTTAAGTGAAATCCCCAAGATGTCAAAGGCTTGAAATAAATTATGAAGTGTTTCAATGAAATTGGGGGAATATTTACCCTTTGATAATAAATCTATTAACCAAGAAAACCATTACAGAACAACCCACTATATGATGCATGAATAAAAGAAAGGCATCTTAACTACTTTATTAATATCAAAACCACTCAAATGTATGAAATATTAAAAGACCCAAAAAATAACAATGTGAATAGTGGAAACCAACTAAAGACTCCAAGAAGACCACAAGACTCCAAGATCCACATTTACCATTCTCTAAGATCACCAAACTTCCTAAGCATAATGATGTGGTGCTAAAAACCTCTGAAATGATACCTTTTTTCCTCTCAGAAGATAAAATCACCAAAATCACCAAAGTTCCAAATCATGAGTGAGTATAAAATATAATAGGATATCCCCCAAATTAATTCCCTACTCATTACACTAGGATATAAGAATTAGAAACATTATTATAAAACAATTCATATAAAATAATTTTCCAAAACAGATTATAACTAAATATGAACAACTTCTGAAAATGTTTGCAAAAAAATTATACGAGTGAAATTAAAAACAATTTTCCAAAAAGATAAAATTTCATAAAAATAGTATAAAATCTTCCAAATCATATTACAATACCCTTTCTTCCACACCCAAACCATTCCATAAACCCATGCAACCAACCATGCATGCGATGTTATGACAGTTCCATACTGATGAGCAGTTTCTTGTCTATCTACCAAGTCGTTAAAAGGTAATTATTTCCCCTATTCCATTAACCCATTGGAACTGAGAACAAGGTTATATTTAAACCAATACTTATATATAAAACATCAACACTCTCCATATATTCCCAAATATTAGGCCAAAACAACCCATTCAATAAAATCACCTTTTTGTTCAAAACTGTTTTTCATTAAAACTATTATAATGCCAACTAATTAAAATTTAAAGTAATTTTATTGAATATCCATGTCCAATAAAACCATTTTATAATTTCCTAAAAATACCCCATTTTAAATAACCATTTTAAATTCATGAAACTAAAAAAATTTCCACCATAAATTATCATGATTTCACAAATCTTTTAAAAATGAGAAATCATCAATAAAGAGATTTATTCCATGTATCAAACCAAGATTTCACAATAAATATTACCAAATTTACTAAATTTTAAACTAATCATATCAATTATAGTAAGATTATATGTGATTTATGCCACCAACCATGACATTTTGGAATAAACTCTATAAAGGGCGAAGAATGTACAAGAAGGCAGGTCGATTCTCCCAGAATGGCCTTAGTTCTCTTATACTAGAAAGATCACAAATCATCATGGAATTATTTTTCATCGAAAATATTATATCTACCCACTATAGGGTCAGATATATGAAATAATAGAGATCAGAGAAGTATATCTAATTAGATCTAAGAAAACGTGACAAATCAAGAAAGAATGCTGACATACCTTAAGAATCGGATCAATATTCCATGAAAGCAGCTTAGATCTCTTAATCAACCATGAAAATCCCTATATTTAGCTTTAAATGATTTTAAAAAAACATATATCGGCCCATAGGTTGTGTAGATATATTAAAATGTGAAGGAGAGAAGGAGTATTTTTATGAAAACATAAAACAACCAAGAAGATCAGCACTTACCCCAAGAATTGGGCATGATATCACCATGGGAGGCTCTAAGTTGGCACCAACTTGTGTGGGGAGAGTAATCCAGGCATATAGGGAGATAAATATCAAAATAGGGGAATTTTGTAACCAAAACAAAATATATAGAGAAAAAAATTAGTAATCTCTTAGAGAATAAGATCTAGATTTGACCTCTGCGCATGGTTTGACCGCACAGTTTGGGCCAACCGTGTATGGACCATCTGAAAAACAAATTAGTCCCAAAACTCCTTATAAAACCATCAATCTCTCCAATCCTACACCTTTACCAATTTTTATGGAAAAACATGTTTTATGGGAATATTATCCCCTATAGAAACACCACACATTATGGAAACACCCAACATTATGGAAACACCCAACTTTATGGAAACACCCAACTTTATGGAAACACCCAACTTTATGGAAACAACCAACTTTATGGAAACACCAAATTTTATTCAAACACCTAGATTTTTAGAAAAACCTAAATTTATATAAACACCCATCTTTATGGAAACACCCCACATTATGGAAACACCCAACTTTATGGAAACACCCAACATTATAGAATCACCCACCATTATTGAAAACCCAACTTTAAGGAAACACCCAACTGTATAGAAACACCCAAATTTATGGAAAAACAAAAATTATGGAAAAACCCAACTTTATGAAAACAACCATATTTCTGGAAACACCCAAATTTATAGAAACACCCAACTTTATGGAAACACCCAACATTATACGTCAAACCTATTAAAATAAACACTATTTAAAAAACATATATTTTACATAAAAACATGAGGAAAGGGTTATATTCCTGATACATGGGGTACTACATTCTCCACACCAGTGGTATTTCCATCCTCGGAAAGTAGAAAAATATCAATAACCAAAAAGATTTGTGGCCACTGATCATTAATTTCCTCATCACATTCCCAAGTATCTTCCTAAATCTGACCATGTTTCCATAAAACACACACTAGGATGATGTTTTTCCCATTAAAGACTTTCTCTTGTCCACCCACGATCTTCACTAGGATATGTACTAATGAAGCATTTGGTTCTAGTTCAATGTGATCCCATCTGATCTGATAGTCGAGATCAGGTTGATACTTCTTCAACCGTGATTCATGGAACACATTATGCATCGAGCTAAACAGTGGTGGAAATGACAAATGATTTTCCACCTCACCAAACCCTTCTAATATCTCAAAAGGGCCTATGTATCAATGGGATAAATTTCTCAACATCCCAAAATTATTATTTCCAAGCCTTAGAGATATCCTCATGAACACATGACCACATACTGTAAAAGACAATAGTCGTAGACGATGATCCAAATTACATTTCTGATAAATATGAGTTGTCTCCTTCATCATTCTGATCAAATAGATATTTTATGTTGTTTCTTGGACAAGGATCATCCCTACTAGTGAAGTCTCACTTGTTTCCACAAAAAATAGTGTATAATGACAAGGGAGCCCATAAAATGCTTCAAAAAGGACTGTATTTTTCAAGGCTTGATAATTGTTATTGTATGAGAACTCCTCTAAGGGTATATGATCTTTCCACGAGCGACCTAAATCCAATACACAATCCCGCAACATGTCATCCAATTTTTGTATCATCCAATCAGACTGGTTGTCTGTCTGAGGATGATGCGCTGTAATCATACTCAACTGAGTCCAAAGGGATTTTTGTATTAATCTCTTGAAATGAGATGTGAACCTTGGATCATTATTTGAAATTACTGAAACTAGTATGTCATTCCTCTTTACCACTTATTGGATATGAAATTAGGATAGATACTCCATCTTGTGTGTTTCACGAATAGGGATGTAATGGTATGACTTTGTATGTCAATCCTCTATCACCCAAATGGAATCATGTTTCTGAACCATTCGTGGAATACCTATATCAAAATCCATTGATATCTCTTCCCACATAGACACTGGTATAGGAAAAGACTAAAATATAATCACTGATCTCTGATGCCCTACTTTAACCTACTGACAAGTTAGAAACTGCGAGACGAACTCAACCACCTTCATTTTCATGTCACTCCACCAAAATTTTTTTGTCAATGTCTTATACTTCTTCTATGTACCTAGATGCTCAAACCATCTGCAATGGTGGTAAGCATGAAGGAGTTGTTCTAAAAAAGCCATAGCTACAACCATCTGATCTCTAAATGAAAAAACTGAACTTCCATCAAGCTTCAAATCCTCAATGGTCTCCCAAACATTGTGTTTTGAACACATAACCATACATTCTACATCAGATTATTATGCCTCGTTGACCCAATTTACCAAATCAGAAACTAGTGTAGCTGAAAAGAAAACTGCAACCTCAACTAAGTCTTCACATTCCACATCTATGTTGGCTAGAATCAATATCAATTTCCATTATTCTAAAGATTCCCTCTCCAACTGGGTATATGGATACCTACTTAATGCATCTTCAACCAAATTCCATTTTCCTAGCATCTACAATATGTAAAATTCTAACATTTAGAGATACTTAATCCATCTCCTTTTCCTCTGATTCATATCTTATGGTGAGAAAATGTGCTTCAAGATTATATGATCCATAAAAACAGTAAATTTCTCACCAATTTGATAGTGACACTAGGTCTTTAAAGCATGTACAACTTCCACTACCTGTATGTCATGTGTTTGGAAATTCTTCTCTTACACCCTCAACTTCCTTGAACCATAAGCAACCACACGGTCTCCTTGCATGATAACAAAACCCAACCCTGATCTCGAAACATTACAGCACACCACATACCCCTGTGATGATTCTGAAAAAATCAAGATAGGTACCAATGTAATATGACCTTTCATCTCCGATAATGTCTTTTAAAATTCCTTCGTCCATTGTAATGGAGTGTTCTTCACTGTTAGAGCTATCATTGGTGATGAAATATGTGAGAAATCCCACACAAAGCATCGATAGTAGCCAGCAAGAACAAGAAAACTTCGTATCTCAAAGCCATTTTTTGGTGGTTTCTATGAGATATCAACTTGTATATTTTCAAGATCCACTGAAACTCCATTTTCATAAATCACATGGCCAATAAAACTTACCTCCTCTATCCAAAAATGACACTTTGATAATTTGACATACAAATGGTGATTTTTCAAGATTTCCAACACTATCGCCAAGTGTTCCTCATGCTCATCCTTTGTCTTTGAATAAACCAAGGTTTCATCCATAAATTCTACAACAAAATAACCTTTATATTGCTAAAATATTGGATTCATCAATGCCATGATGACCACTGGTTCATTCGTTTGACTGAAAGTTATGACTACATATTCAGAGTTTCCATATCTAATTTTGAAAGCTATCTTTGGAATATATTCTTTACAAACTCAAAAGTTTTGATATCATGATTACAAGTCAATTATAGAGAACCTCTAAGATCCCCTAAATGTATCAAAAAAATCCTTAATGTGTTGAATTGGATATCATTTCTTTATTGTAACTTGGTTCAGCTTACGATAATCAATGCAGAGCTAGAGAGTTCCATCTGATTTCTTCATGAAAAAGACAGGTGCTGCCCATGGAGACGTACTTGGACTATTGAAACATTTGTTTTCCAGCTCCTCCAACCATTCATTCAATTACCTTAGGTCTGTTGGTGACATCCTATAAGACAGAAAAGAAATTAGATAGGACCCTCGAAGGATATCAATCGTAAACTCTACTTCCCTTATAGTTTTTAAACCATAGAAATTTTTTGGAATGACATCTAGAAATTGATCAACCACTACTGGAAAAAATGTTTCCCCAATTTCATCTATCATTTCCAAATTCAATGTGGACAACTGATAAGATATTGTCCCCACCATTTGTTCCAACAAGCTCTTTTCACCATTGTTTACAATCCTCTCTCCTCTGAATAGATGCTCAATGTCATCCTCAATCATGAAACTAATTATTCTCCTATAATATTCTATATGAACCTTCAACATTGTCAACCAATCCATACATAGGATTACATCACATACATCCATTTCCAACATTGAGATGTCCAATTTCAATTCATCTCCTTCCAATAGTTATAGAACAAGCTCTAAAAATGAAGGCTCGACATTCTCTTTCACTAAGAGGAGTTTGGAGTTTTATCATAGAAGGAATCATTTCATGTTTTATACATTGTGAATTTGTGTCCCACTTCCACTTCATCTTTTTTTTGTGAGTTATCAGCTCCTCTAGTGATGACAATCGTACTCCCTCCACTTGGATTTTTATCAGTGAAAGATATCATAAATGGAGTAACTGGTTGCAGTCCCAAATCAATTGTTTGAAAAGACTGAGTGATTCTTTGGACCAACTGTTGGTTGACATCTTGCTAAGGTGAAACCAAATTCTCAACACCCACTTCAGATTAGTTTCTATGATGCCTATTGGGTTCCATTTTCTAAACCAACAACAAACTCTCTAAGTCTCACTCTATAGAAACTGATGGATTAACATTTCAAATTATATCGCATAAACTATCAAAAAATTTTTTCCAGAAAACAACTTTTTTAATGTTCAACCATTTTTTAAAAAACAATCAATTTTCAAAATACCATAACCATTTTCGTTTTTTAAATATCGTTCATTTGAAAACAAATTCTTCTATTTTCAAAAAAAATCATGTTTTAACAAATCATAAATCTTTAGTCTAAATGAAGTATGAAATCATAGTGGGAACTCATTCCTCTACAATTCATTCCCTGATCGCCTCATTTTCTAATCCCAAGAAAATGATTTTTCAAAATCCTTGATGTGTGTCCAAACACTTGTGTACCCAACTCCCTGGTAACCTGAAGTTCAACATAAAAGGGTTAGCTACATCCTTTCATGCTCATAAAATCCTAATCCTTTATATGATTCCATCCCAAGGAATAGAAAATAATGAATTTCCATCTTCAAAACTAAGAACGCCAATGACTAACTGTTAAGAATGGACTGAACGAGCCGATACCATTTATAATGACCTGGTAATTCTCATTGGCTTGAGAGTACAATGAGTCATTACATGGCCTTAAAAAATATACCTAGGATACCAAATTCTGGAAATAAATGTCGAAGGGTTTCAATGAATGTGTTGGATGATTTAACCATCAATAATTAAACTATTAACCATGATAAATATGACTTAACAACTCCCTATATAATTCATGAATAAAAGCAAGACTTCTCAACAACTTTATTCATATAAAAACCACTCAAAATTATGCGATAGAATAAGACTAAAAAAATATAAATTTAAATACTAGAGACCGAATAAAGAATTCAAGAATACCATGAGACTCCATGCTCCACATGCCCCATGCTCCAAGATCACTAAACAACCCGAGCATCACGAAGTGGTTCTAAAAACGTGTGAATCATTACCTGATCCCCTATCCCAGAAGATAACATATTCAAATGAACCAAAGTGAAAAATTATGGGTGAGTATAAAACATAGAATGATATCCCCAATCACATCCTGACTCATTACACTATGATATAATTGTTAGTAACATTATTATAAAATAGGTCATACAAAACAATTTTTTAAAATAGTTTATAACTAAATATAAAAAATTCCAAAAATGTTTACAACAAATGTGAACTAGTGAAATTAAAACCAATTTTCTAGAAAATATAAAATTTCCTAAAAATATTATTAGTGCTTACAAATAATTTTTCGATACCCTTTTTGGAACACCAGAACCATTCTACAAACCCATGCAACTAACCATGCATGCTACGTTATGAATGTTCCATACTCATGAGAGGTTTCACGTCGATCTACCAAGTCATTACAAGGTAACGGTTTCCAATGTTCTAGTAACCCTTTTTCAACAATTACACGGTAATATTTCATCCAATACCTATATATGAAAAATGAACACACACCACATATTCCCAACAATAATGCTGAAACAACCCTTTCAATAAAATCACCTTTAATTGAAAACATTTTTTCCTTAGAACCAATATTATGCCAACACATTTCAATAAAATGTATTTTTAATGAAAACCCATGACTAATAAAACCATTTATATGTTCCAAAAAAATCCACCTTTTAAAATAACTTATTAAATTCTAGAAACTAAAACAATTTGCGCTATAATTTATCAAGATTTCACAAATCTACAAAAAATGATAAATCATCACTAGAGATTTATTCCATATATAAAACCATGATTTCACTATATATATTATCCAGTTTACTCAATACGGAACTAATACAATCATTTCTAAGAAGATTTTATGAGAGTGAAGCCACCTACCATGACGTTTTTTATGAAACTCGATAACAAATGAAGAATACACATGAAGTCATGTTAATTCTCCAAGAACAGCCTTGGTTATCTTATTCGAGAAATATCACAACTCATAATTTAATTATTTGGAATCAAACTAACATATTTTTTCCCAATATAGGTTCATACCGGATAAATAATAGAGATCGAAGAATTATATCTAAGCAAATTTAAGAAAACGTGACCAATTAGAAAAGAATTATGACATACCTCAAGAATCGGATCAAGATTCCAAGAAAGTAGCTTAGGTCTCTTCCTCTATCATTAAAATAGAATATTTAGCATTAAGTGATGTTGAAAATAATATATATAACCACATGTGTTGTAGATAAAAGAAAATATTTAGGATAGAAGGAGGATTTTTAAGAAAGAGAAAAAGAACCAAGAAGATCTGAACTTACCCCATGAATCAGGCTTGAAATCACCAAGGGGGGCCAGTTGGTTGGCTCCAACTCATGTGGGTTGGGTTATGAAGACTTTTAGGGAGAAAAATCTTGAAATAGGGAAATTTTGAAGCCAAAAAAACTATATAGATCACAAATGAGTAAGCTCTTAGAGAATATGATCTAGATTTGACCTCTATGCATGGTTTGACCGCATGGTTCAGGCCAACCGTGTATGGACCGTGTGACCTTACATTTGGTCCCAAAACTCCTTATAAAACCCAAAAACTATACCATCCTTAACCATTACCCTTTTTATGGAAACAAATTTTTTATGGGAACAACCTCCTCTATGGAAACACCTCACTTTATGGAAACACCCAACTTTATAGAAACACCCAACTTTATGGAAACACCAAACATTATGGAAACACCCAACTACAAGGAAACTACCATCTTTAAAGAATAACACAACATTATGGAAACACCCAAATTTATGGAAGAACCCAACATAATGGAAACACCCAACTTTATGGAAACACCCCACATTATTGAAACACCAAACTTTATTGAAACACCCAAATTTATGGAAACACCCAACATTATGAAAACACCCATCTTTATTGAAACATACAACATTATGGATACACCCATCTTTATTGAAACACCAAACATTATTGAACCACCCAAATTTATGGAAACACAAAACTTTATACTTCAAACCTTTTCAAATCCATACCATTTAAGAAATGCATCTTTTACATAAATAATATGAGGAAAGGGTTAGTAACCCAATATAGGGGGTACTAAAGATGCAATTTATTTCATTTAATATTCTCACTTTACTTGTATTTATCATGTCATATCTACTATTTTGGATTGAATTCTATATACTTTTTTAGGTAATCATGTGATACTAGTATTCTTTTTTTTGTTGGTTCTTATCTTTTAACGACTATAATTTACATCCACAATTATGATATAATAATAAAAAGGGTACTGTCTCTCTATGAAAAATATTATACCCTCATTTCTAGTTGGAAGAATATGGTATAAAAGAATTCCTTCCCGATGTCACAGTACTGATTGGCATGGGGCTCTGGTTTGTGGTACTCAGATCGGGATGTTACAAAGTGGAATCAAAGGATTTTTCCTTTTGTAAAATTTTCTTAATATTTGGGAAAGGTATACAGGATAATGGGATGAGTCATAACATGGATATAAACTTGTACATGAGACTATCAGACCAATGTTTGAGGGTAAAAGCCATGTACCCATTGTGTGATTGTTTTTATTGATGATTATTATTACAGTTTGATGCTATATCACTCCAAGTGATGCACTTATATTGTGATGTGTTTATTGACTATATGTTTTTCTAATATTTGAATCATGGTCGAGTATGGAATGAGAATTTTTTATTCATGAATCATTCTAGGAACATAGGATTTATTACAAGTAGCATCATTTTAGGAACTCATTGGAAAATCGGTTTTTGGGTAAGTTGTTGGATTAAAAATGTTTTTACTTTATTAATTAAATATTAATGAACCAATGTTCCTAATATGAATCTAAAAATAGTGAAGTGATTATATATGTGAATAAATAGTTTTCCAATGATTCAGGCATATTGATAATATATTTACCCTTTGATAACCAATACATGGAAGAGGGATGGTTAAGGGTAGTTGTAGTGGCTCATTTTTGATCATATGGAAGGGTTTTAGGAAATGAATTGTTACTGTTTTTTTATTGTGAATACCTGTTGTTAACTATAATAATGTTATTTAATTTTTCCTAAGGTGTGTGTGATTTTTGATTTTAGATAAATTCCTCCATGGTGATTCTTGTTCATAGGATGACAAAATATTATGGCTAGAAATGATCCTCAAGAAGTGGAACCTGAGGCACCAATTTTTATGAGTTATGGAGATGGAGAGAAGCTCTGTGAGAAATTTTTAGAGTTATTTGTAGTTTATAGAGAGGGACCTCAAGCAGTTTGGGAAGGGTTTTTTCAACCTAACACAATATTTTCAGTTAAAGCACAATCCAAAATTTTCCAGAGTGGATGGACCCACGGATGCGATGTTCTAAATTATGTCCCTCAAGAATATATATTTTAAGTAATAAAAATAAAAAGATACACAATAAGGGATTGAACTGTGTCTTTTGGATAATATTGAAAATTTATGGATTTTAACATTATTTTGAATTTATGTTGATGTATATAAGTCCCTTCTATAAGAAAGTAATGAAACAAAAAAACATTAAATAATAACATAACAATTTTTATAGTGGTTTAGGGAAAAAATAACTTCTATTACACTCCACCAATTCTCTCTCTCTGAGCTTGGTTATTTTCACTATTAAGGTCCCCTTATCACAATTCCTTCACAAATGAAGGTAGGAAGTTGACACCTCTACAAACAGTCTAAAAAGTGCATTTTGGATCTTTTATAGTGTGTCGATTTTTCTCAAAACATTATATTAGAAGATGATACTGTTCCATGACTATGTTTAAGATGTTGAAACTAATATAAATACAAAGAGTTTGATATGATTAAATAGAAAAGTTATTGATCACCGTTATAGCATAAACTGATATAAGAAGGATATTTTTCTCCAAATATGTAAGTGTTAATGAAATATTATCTTTAAAGAGATAATGGTTGAAAATTATCTTCAATTATAGTAGAAACAAAAAAACAAAATCAGTTCAATGTTGTATGAGATCAAACCATGTATTTATTCAATGTGGATCCGTTTTAGAGATAATAGAGTATCTTGATCTATTATTTCATTGCAGTAGTTCTGTATAATTTAAAATTAAAAATATAATATTATACATCTTTTATGATTAGAGTAAAAATAATCTTGATATTATATTGTTGTCTGGGAATTCCTACATTTGAGAAGATCTTAGAATATATCATGATAGATCATGATTATTCACATTTAAAACATTCAATAGTGTCTCAACTTTCCTTTAGGAATAGGAATTATTTACTCTGTTGAATTCGTACCCCTGAAATAATCATAACGAGCCTTTAAATAGGTCATAGAATAGTATTCAATAGAAATTTACATAAGTCCAGACTATTGAATAATATCACAAAATATCATAGATTTAAAACTCCATCATTGAACAGTCAAATGTAGGGTTCCATCATATAACGAAAAATCACACGCATAGGATTGACAACACATTGTTGATTACAAATGTATGTTTGATGTACCATATGTTTTTTTTTCAAACATAGGGTTCCTTATAAATTGATGGTGGACTATCCATACATTCCTTTTTCTCAAACATAAGGTTCCATCCAAATGTAGGGTTCCTAAATCATAGGTTCCAGATAACATAGGGTAAATGAACAATATATGATGTTTCAAATAGGTTTCATTCCATACGCTATGCTTATGAGGATATGGTATGAAAAGTGTTACTAGAATACATTAAAACATTGTCAGAATACATTAATAAATATTCCACAAAGATTAATTACTTTTATATAATTCTAAATTAAATATTTCAACGAATATTAAATTCTTGAATCTCAAATAAATTAATTTCATTAGTAAAAAACAAGTGTATTTGTGAGAATCAAAATCAATAAGTTTTATAAAGTATTATTGAGATAATATATACCCAACAATCAACCCCTTTATGATGATCATAAAATCTATAACATAACATATAAAAAATATAAAACATGTAAACACAAATGAAATTATAGTTTAAAAATATATAGAAAATACTTTTTGTTCAAATTTAATTTATTTTTCTAATTTTTTCACAATATTATTTCAATGATTAATAATGAATAGTATTTTTAATAACAGTTCTCCCCCTTTTTGAAATAAATAATAATTTATATGAAAATTAATTAAAACACATTTAGTGTAGCACATGACTGAAATGAATTTTATATTCAATATAAGATAAAAAGATATGTTTTTGGAGGTAGAAAATTTAAGACAGAAAATAAATATTAATAATAATATATAGAATAATTTTCATTTAAAATGATTTTTTATGATGAAAAGAGTGATTTATAATGAGAAATATATTAAAAAGAAAAGATAGTTGATGTTGAAAGTACTAGTTTAATAGAAGTTTCAGGTTCATGTGATGCCTGAACAGCTTGAAGAACTTTTATCAACTCTTCCATTTTTCTTTTTATTCTTTCTAAATGCTTTTCATCCAACTATCTTTAAAAATTCATGAATCCTGACACATATTTAAACTTTCAATAATACTATCGTTCAAAGATCCATGTAGATTTTTCTTTGTCTACTAAAATTTTGTAATCTTTTCACTAAACTGGTTGATAATTAATTTGATTCTAGGTTCACATGGTATTAGCCTCTCAGAAAAATCTCCCTAAATATCTTATAGTATAGAAAAGGTGGATTATTAAACTATAGTGAATTAAGACTATGATTAATATTATATATTAACAAATTAATCGATTGAATTCTCCTGATCATGTTTGGGGAAGTTGGTGGTGTAGAAGTTGAATCATTAGAGTGGCTGAGCCTACATTTTATAGATTCAAAATCAATTCCCTAATACTATTGTAAATTTATGAAATCATTTATGAAACTAATTTAGTTTTTATTTTTACAAAATAAAATAGCATTTCTCTTTGAAAGGAATAAATATTTGTTCTAGAAAAATCATTTTCTCTTGAATTGGGTATTTGAGCCTATATTTCATTGAATTTTTTTTTTGAAAAAGTTGAATTTCTCAAATAATGCAATGTTTTTCTTGTTGATTATAGATCATGATTTAAGATTCAGTTCCATTCCTTCATTGTGTTAATATTTATTACCAGATATTATATCTAATTATTCAATGAATCAGATTTTTCTTCTTATTGATGTCTTATTTGAGGAGATTCTTCAACAATAGTTAAGGATTGATATGGGTTCTTCTCACTATATGTAAAAAAATACTATGAGTAACTTATGTTTTATCTTCATATACTAAAGTTGTTCTGTGTAAATATTGTTTGAATTTAGAGGTAGTCTAATTCTCACCAATTTCATTATTTTTAGCTACTGGATTTTGATCATTCTCATATCATTGAGAAGTTAATTGAACTTGTAAATTTTCTAGATCCATGTTTAGAACCATTGAGTGACTGTAAGCTTTTTATTCCTTAGTATTGTTTGTTAATCATAAAAAATGGACTTTCTTCTTCATCTCCAGTAATTTATACATCATGATTCTAACTAATATGATCTTATCTTATTTCTGGTTCTTGATACAAGAACATCATTGAAAACATAATCAGGTTCTTCATCATCTTAATCTAAATTATTATATCTAAGTCTTATCATTGTCATTTGACCACAATCAACGATTAAAGATTATTCGACTTCATCATGAAATGAATGAACTGATCCATTGGATTTGATATTTTTGTGTTACCACTAAGAAATAGGACTAGAATCATGGTGGTCATTCATGAAAAGGGCTACATTTTACTAACTACTATGCTCTTTAAGAAACCAAATTTTCATAAGTTTATATGGCTTAGAATATTATTGTGATGAAATTCAGTTTAGAAATAAATATGTTGAATATAATTCGTTCTATAGTGATGGAGAGAAATAATTCTACCATATGGATAGATGGACATCTATGCCACTGGTTGATAGAAAAGATTCAGATTTCTAACCAGGTATCTGGGAATGTTTATCTTATTCTAGCTAACGAGAATGAACATGAAATATATGTCTGGATAAAATAACATTTCTAATTTTGTGACTCTTGGATGTATTGTAGACTCGATGAATTTGATTAGTACTTTTTTATCATCCTCGCGATCCTTAACAAACATTTTTCTGATTTGGTTCAATCCAAAAGAGAAATGACATTATATCTACATACTTGTGATCATTAATTCTAGTTGGTCAAATATTAAATTGGAAAACTCCTTCTTGATGGAATTTCAGGATCTATGCTATTTCTATCAAGGAGATGGAAAATTACTTATCATATACTCGAGAGGTAATGTTATCCTCTATTTCCACTAAACTATACTAAAAATTCATATAGAACTGATTCAATTATATCTCAAAAATAAATTCGGTAATTTCTTCATTAAACATAAATTCCAAACCATTAAAGGATATGACTTACATAATAATGAGATCATTCTGATAAATCCAATAAAATTGGAATTTTTTCATTGAATAATATTTCTAAAGTAGACATACTGATGTTTCGAATCACATGGTTCACCATCATATATTCTCTTGTTCATTGAATTTTCTATGAATCTGAAGGTAGAACAGTCAGATTCTAGGTTTTGGAAGGATGTTGAGAGCTCTGGATGGAAAAATGATTTGTGATATGAAGGTACTTAAAAGAGAGAGAGATTGTTGGGGTTTTTGGATAGTTATTGGTTGATGTGGTTATAGTTTATCTTGTCAATTACATAGTGTAATCATTAACTTATTATTTTGAAAATATACACTTTTTCAAAAATTGAAATTAATTATAGTTTTAAAATAATTAAATGAATAATAACTGAATAATGATTAACAATGATATTAGTAAAAATTTATTTGACATTAAATATTCCTAAATCCCCCTTAATGAAGTGAAAACATGAAATGGGAAGTGGTTTAGTAAAATATCATTATGTTGAAATTCAGTATTTAAATATTCAAAAGATATATCCTTTTTTAAAATATAATCTCTCATAAAATAATGCATTTTATCGAAATTAATAGTTCAAGAATGACATATTTTATTTTTAGAAATAAAAATTTCACTGGTATCATTACATAAAAAAATGTATATGAATAAAATTAAGTGTAAAGTCTAGTAAGGTGTGTTTTATCAAAAAGACTTTTGTGCAGTAATTGCTAGAAGATATGTATTCTACTTTTGTTGTCGAAAGATAAACTGATTTTTGTTTCATACTTGACCATGAAACTAAATATTTTCCTAAAAAGTGACATGTTTTTATGGTCTTTTTCAATCTAACCTACATATTCAAAAACCACCATTTGCGTGTGTAATTAAGTTATAATTATACTTTTTTAGAAGATATTGAAAAAATGATTCTCTTAAATATCTAAAAAACCTTTTTATTATGATATAATGTGATTCCTTTGGGTTTGACTGAAATCTTTCACAATGACATATATAAAACATTATGTCTACTCCTTTACCATTAAGATACAGTAAATATCCAATCAAACCTCTAAAAAAAATTTTCAATTTGTTTTCTAGCTTCATCCAAATAATGGTTTATATTAGTTGAAATGGGAATTTTGTAAGTCTTATTATTATACATTACAAGACTTTTTAATAATTAAAGAATATATTTTGTTTTGACTAATAAAATTTTATAGTATTATTGATGAATTTTAAATCCTAAAATGAAATTCAATTCTCCCATCATATTCATTTCAAATTAATTTTTCATAATATTTTAAAAATCATTACAGAAAAATTTATTTCCTGATCTGAAAATAACACTATCAAAATATATTCGGACTAATAATGTATTATAGAAAATAATTTTCTTAAAAAAATTATTATCTACTAATCCCCTATAAAATCCATTTTGTAACAAAAAATGATCTTAATATTTATTACTAGGCCCTTGGTGCTTGTTTAAGTCCATAAAGATCATTAGTGAGATTAAAATTTAAATCAAAAAATGAGGGTCTTCAAAACCTAGTTTTTATTCAATATAAACTTCATCCATTAAATGTATATTTAACAATAGAAATTTTATTTCCATATGATATAATTTAATATTAAAAAGAGATACATAATAAAAAAGTATTCTAATTTCTTCTAATCAAGGAACATGTGAAATTTTGTCCTCATAATCTATCTTTTCTTCCTTGTTGTTTTAATTTTCCACTAATCTCATATTGTTTCTCGTAATGATCCCATGATCAACATGTTTATTTCTAAAAACCCATTGGGTTCCTATTAATGGATAAATGGTTGTCCATTCAACTAATTCCAAATCATTATTTCTTTTTAATTGATCTGTTCTTCTTGCATATCCAATAACCAATTTCAATTTGTAAATATTATTCTATAGAAATTGGTTCTAATTGTGATATAAAGGTATAAAATTAATCTATGATTCCAATATTTTTCCTATTTATTACTCTATTATCAATATTTCCTAGAATTATTTCTGAGGTATGATCCATTAAGATTCTATCATGTATGAGTACGATTCTTTTAGTTTCTTTTTTCTCATATTCCCTTAAAGTAGACTGAATTTCATTTATTTTATTTTCTAAATTATTCTTAGGAGATTAAAATATCATGTTGTCTAAAGATTCATAAACATCTTCATTTTTATTGTTCTTTTTATCAAAATTGTCACTTTTATTAAACATCACATGAACTAATTCTTCAACAATACTAGATTTTCTATTATAAACTATATTGTCTTTGGAAGAAACAAAATATCCAACAATGATTCCTTTATCAGCCACTGGATTGTATTTACAATGGTTTTCCAATTTATTCATGATATACATCATGAATACAAATAAATTAAACTACATCACTTTAGGTTTTATGTCATTCCAAATTTCAATGGGTGTCTTCTTAATAAGGGGTCTTATTAAAAATCTATTCATGATATAGTAGGATGTGTTTACAGATTCTACCCAAAAATAGGTAGGTAGGATGTATTAATTCAAAATACTCCTTCCCATTTCTTGAATAGTTAGGTTTCTTCTTCCAATAATTCTATTTTGTTGAGATATTCATAGTGTAGGAAAGATGAGTTTAATACCAAAATTTGTGGACAAATAATCAAATTCTGGATTCTCAAATTCTCTACCATGGCCACTTATTACTAAAATTATTTTAAAAACTTTTTCATTTTGAACATATTTACAATATATATAAAAAATAGTGAATACTTCACTTTTTAGTTTAAGACAAAAAACCAACTAAACAATGATAAATTATCATTTTATAAATAAAAATATAATTCACTAGTCAATTCTTTAGCCATTATGGTCCAGTAGAAACCATTTGCATATGTTCTAGTACATTAGATAATAAAACATTGTAAATTGATTTGAATGATTATTCGTGTAGTTTTCTAATTTGAGATGCATTACAGAATCTACAATTACAAAATTTATGTATAGGAAAATTATAAACTAAATTTTGCAAAGATAATTTATAAAAATAATAGATATTTCAATGTCAAAGTCTTCTATGCTAAATCCATGACTTATTTTCCTCAATAGATAATCAATTCACCTTATATTTACATAAGTAATCAAGATACATGGTACACAAATTTTCTTCTCTAAGTGATCTAAATATAAGTAATTTATCATAAAAATTTTTGGAAGAATTTTTAGATAACTAAATATAAAATCAATCACCATAAATTTTTGAAATACTTATCAGGTTATTCTTTTCCCTCATACATACCATACTTTTTTTATTGATATTGAATTTATACCTCCAACTTATCCAAATCAAACTATATTTCCATTTTAATTGCCTCCAAAGGCGACAAATCCTCCTTCCAGTGCATTAATTGTGTGAATGTTGGATGAGTCTCAAATCATATGCCTTGAGTACCAACTATCCATACAACATACATCATTTCTATTCCTACGATCTTTCAACTATAAAAATATTTATACATGATTTCATTTTGGAACCCATCTTTTCTTGGGACCATCTTTGTCGGCCAGAAATGATCTAGAAATCCTGATTTTTCTTATCTACCCAAAATTGAAATTACTTGTGTTAGACATGTTTTTGGATATAAAATCATTTTTAATTCCACTTATCTAAGGATTTATGAAATAATAGTTTATAGGGTAATGTACATCATTCCTCGGTAGAAGCAAGTAGAATTATAAGAACTTGGTACAAAATAATTAATTTATATTTTTTATGTTTCTCATTTAGATCATATTCCATATATTTATACTTTAATAAAAAAAATCTAGGATTATAGTTACGATTTTTTCTCCTTTAGTTAATATATTTGGGTCACATTTGAATGATTCTATTTCAACTTACTGATCTTTTATTTTGTTTTCATTAATAATATAATTCATTATGGATGGATTAAAATTTTCATTTAATTCTTTATGTTGTTTTAATATTACATCTCCTTTACTTAAAACAACATTATGTATATTTTTATTGACTACTTCCATTTAACAAGTGGTTTATATTTTTCTTCCATCAATGAGAGATAAGAATATATCTTTATAAATGTAAAGATATTATAATTGGAATTAGAATAATAGTATGGCTATACCCCATATTCAACCATAGCCATGAAACACATATTGGATTTTATATTTTTTGGCTCTGTTTATGAATTATATAAAAACGTTTTTTTAGGTCTTCAAACACAGTCCATGTTGCCTTCATTTCTCTATTTCCATTACGATCATGATCAGTTATCTTCTAATTTTTACATTACATATTTATTTGTTCATCTTTTAATTGGGGGAAGTATGTTGTATATGACCCATCGATTTTCATTCAAAACATCTTACCTTATTATATACTTTCTCATAATTGTTAAAAGATTTTTTTAATCCATTATGTTTTCAATAGAATTTTCTGAATTTTATAGTTAACTGAGATAGTTCCAAGTCAAAATATATTCAATTTGAATCCTTTATGATTTTAGAATCTTGTTTATATTTTCAATCATTCTTCAGAGATTAAACATTAAGTTGTACGTTTCCCTTTTTACTATCTTATGATATCCAAATTCTTCGTTCTTTTCTTCCTCATACATCATTAAGGTTTTGATCGATTTTTTCATTATCAAATATTTGACTGGTGATGACCGACTTATTGCACCGGATATTCCATTCTATTTGAGGGTTATACTCTCAATACATTTAGTTCATTATCTGAATGTGAAATTGTGGGTCATAATGAAGAATATTCATTGAATATTTTCAGTCCCATCATATAAGATAACAATTGTCTCCAACATTTCATATGCAGTAGTACATTAAGATACTCGATTAAATTCACTAGGACTACATCCAAAAATGGTATAATTCTTTGCTTTCCATGTGATTTCATACTCATCTTCTTTGGCAGTATCCCATTTTTATTGTTACTCTAGAATACCATTTGGTGTAATTATCTTTATATAAATACATAATCAATGTTTCTTGATATATATATCATCATACAGTATTTCCAACATCAATATTTATCACCATTGAAATATGGATCTTGTATCATTGACATAGCTTCTTTTAGATCAACCATTTACATTATTCCTTCTTATAGACCTTAAACTTTTGAGATTTCTTGATATTTATTTAATTTATCAAAAATATTTTCTTTGATACGAATTATTAGGCCAAAATAAAATAAATATACAAAAGAGGGGGTTTAATTATGTATTTTTTAAATTCTTGACATGTTTTGGCTTTTACCTTTCTCCGTGATTAATGAATATGTTCAGTTTTATCATATAGAAGAAAATAAATTACAGGATAAATTGTAATGAAAAATAGAATAATTTTTATGTTGGTTCAAGGAATAAATATCCCATAATCCAAATTATAAATATACTCTCTATTATCATGGTGATTACCAATAGCAGGGTCCTCTTATAACAATACCATCACAAATGAGTGTAGGAAGTATACACCTTTACTAATTGGCCAAACAGATACTTATGTTTCATTTACAAGGAACCAATTTTTCTATAGCTTTATCAGAGAAGATGATACAATTCCAAAAATATGATCGAGCAGTAGAAAATCTAATAAATCAAAATATTTTTGATGTAATTAAATTAAGAAGTTCTTGATCATAGTTGCAGATGAAACTAATAGAATATGGATCTTCTTCTCCAAAGATGATAGTCTTCGTGAAATAATATCTTTTATGAGATCTGGGTTGAAAATTATCATGAATAATAGTAGCAACAAACATACAGAAGTAGTTCACAACTGTGACAGCTTGAATCATGTATATCTTCAAAGTGTATCCTTTTTAGAGATAACAGAGTTGCTCAATTTTTTGATTCGTTGTAGAAGTGATGTAAAAAATATATTTTAAAAAATATATTTTTATATCATAAGTATTTTGAGATAAAATACTCTTGATATTATATATCAGTCTTTTATTTGTTTTGTTTGATAAAATATAATAAAATATCTCGATAGATAGTGATTATTCGAATATAAAACATTCAATGGAGTCATAACTTTACCATAGAAATATGAGTGATTTAATCCATTAATGAAAGCCTTTTAAATAATAATAATGAGCCTTTAATTCATTCATACAACAATTTTGAAAATATCATTACTGACATCAAGACTACTGCAAAAAGTTTGGAAAATATCACATATTTAATACTCTATCATTGACTAGTAAAATGTAGTTTTCCATAAAATAAAAATAAAACATGAGCATTGGGATAACATTGCTTGATTTATTTGGAAAGTAGGGTTTATATACCATATATGTGTTTCTTCAAAATATGGTTCCTTACAAATAAATGGTTGACTATCCATAACGTTCTTTTTCAAATATGTAAGGCTCCATCCAAATGTATGGTTCATGAATCATACATTCCCTAAAATGTTGGGTATATGATCCATACATGATATTTAAAAAATAGGGCTTGTTCTTTACATTGTCCATACAAATGTTGGGTATGAATAATATTTCTAGAATACATTAAAACAGATTCAGAATACTTTAATGAATATTCTACATGGATCAATGAATTGTATATAATTCCAAAATTAATATTTCAATGAAAATTATATTCCTGGAACTCACTTAAATTTATTTCAATAGAAAAAAACAAGGGTATTTTTTAGTATCAAAGTCATTATGATTTATATAGTATTTTTTCTGACAATGCATTCAAAAAATAAATTAACATGTATAGAAACCTACTTATAAGAGGGTCAAGATAGATTATTATATGTTACGAGCATAAGTGAAGCACTGGTTAGATGCTTACTCAAGGACTAGGAGGGAAAATGGTATTGTGTTGAAGTGTTTTTTTGAGATATTCCTAGAGAAATTTTTTCTTGAGAAAATGAGATGTATGATAGTAACTGTGGTTATGTGGCTAACTTAGGTATACATGTCTGTGATGTACTGTGTTGGTAGCTTTACAATCTCATAGTTATTTTTTCTAGCTCATGATGGGGATGAGACACTTATGTCAAGAAATTTATATGAGAGTCTTAAATGTTAGATTAATTTCAAAGATAATATATTTCCATAAAATGATTTTTCTAAGGTGGTGAATTAGGCTCTCATAGTTGAGGGGAACTTTAAGGATGCATAGAGTGGAAGAAATGTGTCTTATTTTGGGTGATAAGGGGACATGAATTTCATTTGTATGAAGCATATTTATGAGAATGATGACTAGGGATTTGGAAAGAATATTTGGTAGGGTGAATGACTACTTACCCTATATATTACCCATGTTCTCTACCACTAGTATAGTAGTCTATGTTAATTTCATTGACATTGTCCCCAACCACCGGTAGAGTGTCGAGAAAGTGGTGGGATTGGACATCTAAAGAGGTATTGTTTGAACCCATGATATATGGGTAGTGATGGGGTAGCTATGAATAACTACATTGAGGTTAGTGGATCATTTACACTATATCAGTCTAGTAGTAGGAGTTCTACTTATTGTGGAAGTAGAGGTAGTGGGCTTGGTTCTTTGGGTAAAAAGCACCCTTATCAGCCGAGTGGTGAAACTTAAGGGACTTAGACTACATCATATCGAATAGGGGAAGGATAGTTGCATGTAGTTCATCTTATAGGGGTGGATAGTGAGGCAGGAACATCAATATTTAGAGGTACTATTCTTATATCTTCTACTTCGTCTAGTTCTATTTTTATACCGGTGACTCATTTTTTTATATCTGAACAACTTGTGAATGGGTTGAGTCTTACATGGGGTATTTTGAGTGGGGTTTTCATGATTGATAAACTATTGGGTGTATGTTCTAGAGACATCTATTTTTTCATGGGGTGTTCTCTTGAGGTTTTGGAGTATTAGTTATTTATGGGAACTTTATATTCACTATATATCTGAATTCATCTTAATTATGGGTATGGATTGGTTAGTAGTGTAATGAGATAACATATATTATTACTATGTTATAGTGACATTTATGTATCCCAAGGGTTACAATTATAATCACAATTGAGGGTGGGATATCCAGGTGGGCCATATTGGGCCATTTCATCAACAAATGGGGAAGATCACCACCTAGATTTCTAGTCTATTAATGGATGATGGAGCTGTAAAGAATGATGTATTTCCACACATAGATGGACCATTTTAAACACATGTTTCTTGATTCCTTCTCATAGTCTCCACATAAGATAGATGATGAATTTACAACTGAGCTTATGTGGGGGGGATCTAGTTTCTATTCTACCATAAAAATGGAACCAATAGAGCTTGAAGATCATAAAATTCAATTGGAAGATTTAATTGATAATTGGTTGATCCATATGAGTATGTCACCATGGTGTTCTTCAGTTTTTTTCTATGAAATTTGAAGGGAATTTATGCTTATGTTTTTACTATCAGAAGTTGAACCATAAGTCAGTAAAGAACTGGAATCCTCATTACTGTATCGATGATCTCATTTACTAGTTGAGGGAGATTGTGTCTTCCAAAGATTGACTTGTGATCAGAAGTTGGGAGTAAATATTTCTGATATACCAAGGAATATATTCAAAAAAGGTATGGAGTTTATGAGTTCATCTTTATGCTACTTGGGTTGATGGACACACTATTAGTGTTTATGGACTTGATGAATAGAATCATTCACCCATAGCTAGAGTAGTTTTTTGTAGAGTTTGTGGATGGAATATTCATGTACTCCATTAATCATGATGATCATTCCAAGAATCTTGAAATCATCCTATGTACGCTTAGAGAGAGTCATCTATATGTAAATCTATCTAGGTTTCATTTCTATATTGATAAGGTAAATTTCTTGAATTACATAATCTAGAAGGAAATCGTATCTGTGGGCCTACAGAGGGTGAAAGCAGTGATTTCCTAGGAGCATACAAAGATTTTTTCCATATCCATTTTTTGGGTTTTGCATGTTTTTATCAGTGGATCATCCAAAACATTTCTAACATGGAATCATCACATTCAGGCCTAAAAAAGGAGTGGGTTTTTCGTTTGATCTATAGCCTATGGATATGATTTATGGGTGTTGAAGAAGTGCATGAAAATAGAACCAATCATGATCCTAACCAATATAGTGGATTATTATAGGGTGTTTTTTATGCCTCTAGTATAAGTATTAGAGCATTTTTTATTTTGGGAGATTTATATGTACTGTATGGGTAATGGAATTTGAGACCCCATGAATAGAAATACCTTGCACACGATCTCGAGTTTCATGTAGTGGTTTATTCCTTGAAGTGCTTGTGGAAATATATATTAGGTGGAATGCTTTCTATGTATACTGATAACAAGATATCTTGTTTTCTCAATGTTATCTAAATCTAATGAAGATGAGGTGGGTTGTGTATATTCATTCATTTTATTTTGAGATATAATATACACCTATGAAGGGAATAGTGTATGCGGCTCCTTGAGCAGGACAACTTAGACTCAAGGAGTTAAAGATTCTAGTTCTAAGTGAAAGATGATGACCTTACAAACTACTATTTATGTTGTGATCCAAGAGTGCTAGGAGAAGATGAATCTCATTTCATTATTAGTGGAGTCTAAAATTTTGATCCATATTAGAGGTTTCCAATTTACGGATCTAGAATTTTTAGCTTTAAGGGGGATTCATGAAGGTGGGGATTCACCTTTAGATTGGACCATCGATGGGGACATGATCCTATATGTCAAAAATTTGGTTTTTGTTCATATGATCATCTGAAGGAGATGATGTGTGAATTTCATTAATTGAAGTGTGATTTGTATCCATGTGTGACAAAATGTACCATGAACTATGATGATAATTCTTTGTTCAGGAATGAAAAATGATATTTTAGGGGTTGTGGCATTATGTTACACCTTTTAATAGGTCAATGATGATTATCAATGACCTGGAGGGTTTTTAAAGCCCTTTCCTATTTCGGGATGGATGTTGGAATACATTACAGTGGACATCGTGGTGGGTCTTTTGAGGTTTCCTCAAAATAATTATGATATTATAGTGGTTGAGTACTGACTAATGAAGTTATCACATTTCATACCTATATATGATAACATGATAGAAGATTAGTGTGGATACTTTTTTCGGAGATAGTCTATATTCATGGGGTTCCAAGGTGTATAGTTTCACACCGTGACTATCATTTTACTTCATGCTTCTTGAAGAGCTTCTAAAATGTTATTGGATATTTGGTTTTACTGACCGCAATATTCAACCAATTGAGATATGGGATGTCATAACATACTATATAGGTGGCTTGGGATACACTTAGGGCATTTGTTCTAGACTTTAGTGGGTCTTGTGAGAAGCACCAAACATTGGTGGAGTTTTTCTATAACAATTATTATCAAGAAACTATACATATGGAACCATGATAATATATTTATGGAAATCCATGTTGATCACCTCTATGTTCTATTAATGTAGGTGAGTTAGATCTATTGGGACCGAGTCTCGTGAAGGAGACATCAGAGCGGGTTTAGATGAATTTGAAACATATGGTTGTAGCTCAAGGTATATAGACGTCTTATACAGATTGACCTCGATGGCCCCTAGTGTTTAGAGAGGGTGATAATGCATTCCATCATGAGTCTCCCAGATTTGGTAAACATAGGATACAGAGACAAGGAAAGTTGGTTCCTAGGTTCGATGGACTATATGTGGCCGATGAGAGAATCCAGATAGTGGAATACGGATTGGCTCTTCAAAAGATGTATAGTGATATGAGTAATATTATTTATGTTAGGAAACTTAAGGGATATCACCTTGACCATACACATGTGATAAATATGTATAATTTTGATATTGAGAATGATGAATCTTTTGAAGACAATCAAATATGTAGGTTGGATTGAATTGATAATGTTATAGTAGGAAATACATTGCTAATAATTTATGTATTGTGGAAACATGTAAATTTTCATGGGGAAACATGGTATTAGGAATCAGATATGCAGTCTTAGTGGCCCTAAATTTTTTTCTTCATAATAATATAAATTCATGGGTGTACAACTTGAGGATGACTTGTTATATAGTGTTGAGATCATAAGATCATTATTATTTCTAGATATGAATCAATTCTGTTTGGAGGAATACTTATTCCTTGTTTTTATTAACTGTTTTTTGGATTTTATCATGGGTTATTTTGGTAGAAATTTGGAATTTCATGGAAAGGTTTGGGGAAGTGCAAGGATGATGGACGGATTTCTCAAACTATGCCCCTATCCCTAGAGAACTGTGAAACCCCAGACAAAGAGATATTTCATGGGTGGAGAATATTTTTTCAAACTGTGATCCCTCTTAATAGTAAATGTGAACCCCCATTTGATACAAGAAAAATTTTGTAATCTGTGTACCCCTGCCTAGGAAAAATATGTGCACAGATTTAATTACTCCCAAAATTATTGATGGTTCCGGAGATAGGTTTGATGGATGTTGATTCATTTGGTATTGGATATAGGTTTTGATTCTAGATCCCATTTATCATTGTGACCTTTATTATTATACTTTAATTATTGGTTGTTTTGAGTATTCGTCAACAATTTTGTGGTATATGGTCAAAATTAAATTCTCATAGTTTTGAAATTAATTGATTATATTTAATTATAAAATTTCAATTTCTATAATTGGTAAAATTCATTGATGATTGAATAATTTAATTTACTTTCCACATGATAATGAATTGGTTCAAATTTGGGTTAATTGGTATTAGGTAATTGAATTAATTAATTGGTGAATTAATTAATGGAATTATGTGACTAAGGAAATAATGTGATATTGAGATTGTTTAATTTATCAGTTAATGTGATTATGAATTAATTTAACAAGGTTATTATGAGATAGGTATCTTAACTTTAATGGGTTTAATAGTTAGATGATTTAAATAATTAACAATGTATTAATGGGGAATTGTTGATATTATTACATGTGATTAAATTGAGGAACCATGTTTATTATGTAAATTGTATAAGAATATCATGATGTGAAATGGTGGTAAAAAAATTAATGTTTATTTACCATTAATGGTTGATATATGTTATTTTTATGCATTATTTTTTGGTATATGAGTGTGGGAAAGGTACTAGGCTCTAAATACTCATATGTGATAAATGAGTGTGGGAAAAATATTGAGGATTCAAATATACATATATTATAAATTAGTGTGGGAAAGGGACTTGGGATCCAATTACCCATTTGAGATAGTGTCTATGGGATAGGGACTAAGTCTCCAAATACCCATGTGACGTTGAGGTATGTGATAGGGAAAAAGGCTCCAGATACACATGGGGTGATGTATATGACATTCAATGGCATGATATTGGATATGGGATATGGTTCCTAATGACCATGATGAGAAATGTAATGAAATGTATAATTAAATGTCATGAGTTATAATTAACCTTTAATTCCCTTTGGGATAGGGTTCAAACTCTAACACGGACTGAAGTAGAAATATGGGGCTTGGGTGTCCTTGAGAACCCGAGGGTTTATGTGGTTAATTAAAGAATACTAAAATTTAAAAAATTCTTATATTATTCATTTTAATTTAATTACATTTATAAAACTAAATATATTTTAATTGATTGTATATTGTTTTAGATATCATGTTTGGTGTCCAACTATGTTGTAATCAAACACAACTCGAGCTGACTGATGGTTTGGGAATATACATCTTGTTTTCAGGACATGATAAGGGAATGTGACCTATGTTAGATGCCTAAGTTGGGATGGGGCATGGATGTGGGAACTAGAAATGGTTCTTGGACCCACTTTGGAGTTATGAGTTCCTTTATTAGTTTTGGATTTTTTTCTTATTGACACTGGACATGTATTTTGTATAACATACATACTATTTTGGATTGAATATGGTATTCATGTTTTCTTCATCACGTGATACTGGTGTTTTTTCTAGATATTTGTTGTTATATTTTGGTTTTTTTTAATTTATATCCACTATCATGATTCTATGATAAATAAGGTATAGTATCCCAATGATTTATATTAGTCCCTCACTATTAGTCGTAAGCCTATAGCACCTAGGGAGGTGCACCTAAGGTCATTTGACCAACTGAATTAAGGAATCAGTGTGTGGAACCTTGGTCGTGATGATAAACATATCATGGATTATCAAAACATAATTCTCTTTGGTAAGTCGATAAAATTATTTTTTGTGATATGGATGCATGGTGAAGATATCAATGATAATAGGGTGTTGTAATCTTTGGTTAGGAATACGTTATCTCACCAATTTTTTTGAGGATGTCTTTGGACGTTATGGGTGAAAAATTGGCTAGGTGGGAGATTTTATGACACCTGTTGGGGTCTGTAAAAAATCAAATATTTGGTTTTATTTCCCATTTAGTTTTATCATGTAGTTCTTGGGTCCCATTGGTTGAAAATCATATTTTTTGGAAAACCGACCATGGTGCACGATTAGAATAATCTGTTTCTAACAATGGGGATAATCATGTAATGGTTTTTTAGAGGGTGGTAGTTGGGTTCTTCCGGGTTTGTGATAAAAATTCCAATTTGTGAGTCAATATGGAGTAACCAAATTTTAACATGCCATGTGGGGCCCCTTGGTTTTCGTGCTAGGGTCTTGTACAAGGATAAGAATCAAATGATGTGTGACCACTTTCACATGTCATGTGACCCCTTCTATTTGACATGGAATGTAATTTGAGAAGTACATGGACACAGGAAAAAGTACGTGGCTATATATCACACTGTGTACTTGTATACAAACATGGATTCTCTTATATAAGCTAGTACATGGAAACGTCCTCAACACATGGACATTGCCAAATGATAAGGGCAAGGAATCATGTGTCTCTACATTCCATGTAATTCTTATAAACACTGTGTATATTGAGACTACATGATGTGTAAGGATTTTACGGATGGGTATACATGGGGACATCTAGACACACTATGTACCCCCTTTTACACATGTGTACCAACTTCTAGTGTGATTATAGTTCTTAATCATCATATTTTGGACTAGTATAGGTTTATTAGGTTCCTATGGTTGTTTTACATGAGGGTACATTGCAATATATCATCCTTATCACTGGATTGTAATCCCCTTTAGAGGTTGAGTCTCATATGGAGTTATGTAATCCCTCAATGAGACTGGAGTGTGTTCCTATATCATCCATCGGTCTATGGGTGGAGCCTGTGGTATTGGAATAATCTCCCTAATTAGGGAATTTATCCTTCATATAGAATTCCATATTGGTAGGGTTTGTCGAATCGTTGACATGTGATACCCTGAATAGTAGGTTGATCCATATTAGGTTTGTAGTGTCCCCAATTGGTTCTGGGAATGACCTGATGTCTTTGTATTAGATTATTTATTGACCAATGACATGAACTCCTTGTTTAGAGTCTATAATTATAGCATGGACTGTAGAGTGGGTTCTCTCATAAATAACATTGATTCAAGTAGAATCATATGTCTGATAGTTTGTTATGACTTCTTATTGGTGTGGTATCATTCCTGAGTATATATTGGTGACTTCTATTATACATTTCTTTTTAGATATTGTATTTATATAATTGTAATTGGTTAGTCATTGTAATGAATCAATATTGATATACATGGATATTAAATTTCTTTGGCAGAATACATAATACATGACACAAACAGACACCCAAAAACTGTATTATTTTAGTATATATGGAAACATGGAACATAATCTTATAACTTGGTGAAATATCTTTATCATCTTCTATAAAGATATTCTCTATTTGTTTTCTTACCTAAAACCTTTATTTATAACCTAGGGAAAAAACATAAAAAGGGTGATCCCAAATGCTTAGTAAGGGAAAACATTGAGAACATAAAACAAACCATAAACATAAGAATGTATCATAAAGATTAAATATAAAAATCATGAGTCCTTAAATAACTCTTGTATGTATGTAATGAATAGATCATAAAGGAACATTAACCGGGATAAAATGGCAATGTCATAAAACATAGAATTGTTGGAAATAAATAAGCACATAATATGATTTCTATAGTAGTCGATGAATCCTTTAAAGACCATCATAGTAGAAAAGTCAATTACCAAATGAGGATTACATTCTAATCCACCCATGTATTACTGAACTGGATTTACTTGTCATTTCATCCATTTATTACAGAGCTAGATTTACTTGTCTTTCCAGCCATTTATCAGTGAACATGATTTACTTGTCGTTCCATCCCTATATTATAGAACCATATTTACTTTCCATTCCATTCATGTCTATCTCATGAGATAAAAATCTTTACCCAATGCATTGAGGGAGAAATAGGTCTCATCCATCTTATATTGAAATCATTCTTACATGTGCCATAAGAACATAAATCATTCATCATAGCATAACCCATGATATAATATGGGTTCCATAAACAACATTAAATCATAACATAATCCATATAAAATACCATTAATCATTAAAAAAATAAAATCATAGTAATAATTTGGATATAAACATAAACCTATTTAAATAGAATCACTTAAGATGGAAATTAATTTTCATAAAACACTTGAACATAATTCGTGAGAAAAATATCCATTTTTCTACAAAATGCATTCTTTTCTAAAAATGCCATGCAATTTAAAAAATGAAATTTAGTTGAAAATAAACATGAAAATGTGTGAAGGAATATTCATTTCAATAATGCATTCAAAAGATGTAAATTTCCTTTCACTCTGTATTAGTTGAAAAAACAATCTTCTCATTCTTGGGAAGGAAAATTCAAAAAAGTACCTCTTATATAAAAATATAGTGTGATTCATTCCATACCATTAAATAAACATTAACCAATGGGTAAAATTTACTTTAAAAATAGTAGAAGAATATAAATAATAATATATATTTTTGAAACATGGACATGGATGATAAATATACTCTAGTAAATTCTCACGAATAATCAATCTCACTTAATAATTAAATTGAAAAATTAACCCTAACCTTATGTCTCCTTTCTACCGTATGTGACTGAAACTCTTGTATATAGGGTTTAAACATATTATTAACATGAAAAAAAACATAATAATATTTATGATATCATATATGATTCACTTATTACATTATATAACATTATTATTTGTCAATTCATTGTTAAAGAAACATTTTGGGTAATAATCGTTTTATTTACCATACTTGTTTTGACTTGTTATTATTGATATTATTACTTATATAGTGATATACATACTTCCAGAATGTAAAACATAATTTATATATAATAAAACTTCAGTATAGAAATATATATAATAGATTGATAACTGAAATGGAATACACTTTTTAAGGAGATGGTAGGTCGTACGTACGCATGAACACTATTTTCATTTCCTTATTGAATTGAATGGAAGAAAGTAAATGATATATATATATATATACATAAATAAAGTAAAATTATTATTTCATATATTTAATTTTAATTAATTATTTATATACAATACAATCATTTTTAATGTTTAATGTTGATAATGAATCTTCACACGTCGTGGAGATATTAAGTCATACGTACCCATGATCGATGATATCATTCACTTAATTAATAAATGGTATTGAAATTGATGATATATAAATTATAAAGAATAATTATCATTTTCTATTCATTATTTACATCCATTATAATCATTATTATACCCATTCAAATTATGTATTGTTGAAAAAACACATTGTGGTGTGGAGATGGTAAGTCGTACGTACGCAGGCAAAATGATATTGTTATTCGTAGGATGGATAACAAGAGTTATAAGGTTGTAACATAATAATAATAACATATCAGTATGTAGAAGATATTGGATTTATTATATTAGTACTAAACCACATAAGAATATGAAGTAGAATAAGAAAATATTTTTGAAAGAGGTGATAAATCAATTACTTCATTTTCGAGTATCACCTTTTGATTTGTAAAAAAGGTCTCCATAGGATGGATTTCTGCCAAAAGTGTGGATTATATGAAGAAGGGAGGGATTTTAGAAGCATATTTGAGTAGATTTTGGATAGACCAAAAGACTTCAAAGGTGTGATTAAGTGTGTAGAGTTGGTGGCCTTTCATAAGAGGGAGGAGGGGCACTTTAGGAAAGTCTTGAAATATTAATTTATTATAAATTGATTATTAGTTTATAACAGTCCCGAACTAATTTATATAGAATCCAATATCAGTATGGGTATAAATTATCTCAACCAATAAAATTTAGAGATGGTTTTTTAATTTAAACCTTTCTATTTTGATTTAACCTTATTCAATCTATTAAATTTTATTTATAGTAATAATATTATAAATATTAAATGGTTATAAAATTTTACATATGTGTTTTCACTTATCTATAATTGGATAATTTATGACATTTTTGACCATATAATTTTGTATTTTTAATTTTTAAATATTTTTAAATTTTTTAAAATTATTTAATAATATGTTATTTTTATAAAATTTCAATAGTGTCAATTTTGACACTATTCATTTATTTGACATAAAATAAAATATAAACAGATGATAAATTCATAAAAAAAATATTTAAGTCACTAATAACATATCATAGTCACCTATAATACTCTATGATTACATTAATTAGTTCATATGATATTTATTTAAATATTTTAAAAATAATTTATTTGATATTTCTATTAATAAGATAATTTCTCTATCACTATTGTGACATCATTAAGGGTATTATTTAATATCTAAAATTTATGAATAATATCACATGATGTAGAAAATTTTAATATATTTATGGATACTATTTATGTACTATGTTTTATCATGTTTATAACTACATTAATATTATTATACTTATAAGAGATCAGAGAGTTACATGTTATCACTTTCATTTTTATTAATTAAAATTACATCACTTTCATGGGAAATAGTCCATTAAATGAATAAATTATGACCCTTAAGTTATAATATCCTACTATAATTCATACAATAGGATTTTGGAAGGAGTTAGAGTAATTTTAAAATCTTTATCATATTGTTTGTCACCCTAATTTACACATTTACCTTTAATTGCAGTAAATAAAATTATGGTAGTTATTATTCATAATATCCAAAAAAATAAAATTAATGTATTAACCTAATTTCGGCCAACTTATTCAAAATATGAAATCCATTTTTCAAAATTCCAAAACATTGAATTTTCAATAATTAATTTAAAATAAATACCTATTGTAAAAAATAGAAAGCATGTTTTAATAAGTAAAATTATCAAAATATTGACATGTGTTTTTGTACAATTTAAATGTGAAATTACATCAAATGAAATAAATTGGATTAAATTATAATAACATAATCCAAAAACATGTTAAAAATAATTAAAAAGTCCAAATAACTATATATAAAAATTAGATGAAAATGTAGTTTTGAATTAAATTGCAGTATGTTTAACTATTCATTAAAAAGGAATTTAATTAGAAAAAACCAAAAAATCAACCAAATTAAATTTTGATGTCCCACTATCAAATAATAAGCTTTTTTCGGAATATTTTATATAAAAATGTTAAAAAAAATATATAAAATAGTTGCACCATCAAAAGGGGGAAAATTGCATTTTTTTTAAATACATATTTCATCTGAAAATTTGAATTTTTTATTATATCATGTCGAGTAAATACATAAGATAAATATTAATGTTATATAATATTAAAAATTTTGTTAATACTATTCATAGAGGCTAGTTTATTTCTCATTAAATAATTTTAATAATATATTATTGTTTAGTGAATCTTAGTACTGTATAAAAAACAAGCTATCGATGAAGGTCTCTCTTTCATGTACTAAAATCCAAGTCAGTGTTGCATTTACTGAAATCTTCCTTGGTAATATATAATAAAATAATAGTTCTTTTATTCATTAAAAAATTCTAAACTTACTGTTTCTTGAAATTAATTCTATCAAAACAACATGAAATTTTTTGTGCCACAATCCAAATATAGTGTTGTGTATACTACAAGTTAATACGGTGTGGCGTATAGAAAAAATAATATTGGTGTAGCATACAACACAATACATCAAATAAATTAAAAATAATCTATCTTCAAAAATCATAGGGTGTTACATTATACCCCTCCTAAAATTAATTTCACCCTCAAAATTAATCAGGGTTATAAAAGGATTACAACTATAATGTTTCATTTATAAAAACCCACAACGTAAAAAAGTAAGACTAAAACATAATTTTAAAAAGGAAATTTAGAAACCTAAAGGTTACAATATCATAATTTCTTGGGACTTGAACAATTTCCACTTTATCTTTTATTTAAATAAATGATGTTTAAATTTTCATTCATGAGGTGTTAGAAGATCATGTGATAGAATGATAGTTCATTCCATCTGCCTCAACAAAAAGGTTAGAATTGGTAATCAAATATGCATAAGTCCACCTAGAGTGAGATAAAACATTAATCTAATGATATTAAAATGGATATAACTTATACTATCCATAAATGGATAACATTAAAATCCTCACAAAAACTAAAACTATAAAACATTATAAATAGACAAACTAAATTAACATATCATTTATCTCCCATATCCATAAGGTAGTTCTTTTTTTCACATTCCAAACATGTGAATACCTTAATCATGTTTTCTCATGAAACAAGGTAATAACAAGAATTACCATAGAACCATAGTGAATTCATGCATTCTGACAAAATTAACTCTTTCTAAGCACAAAAAATACCAAAAATTTTATATAATCAAACCATGATATGACATTTTTCTTGTATCAATCTTATAGACATTAATACTATCAAATATCTCATTATATCCTTATCCCTTACTTATACACATGATGTGTGCTTTCTAAAAATATTTCAATCCCTTTTAATGGTTACTTGTACCATATACTTCGGGAAAACCACAATGGACCAATACATAAATATTCCAATATTCCATAAAAATAAAAATTATATTCTACAACACTATTTTTCAATCCAATTACATAAACAAAAAATCATTCCACAACTTCATTGTCATACTCAACATCACCAATAGTGATTTCATGTGATTTGAATTTGAATTTTTCTTTAAGAGGTTGTTGACATAAATAATTACCCATAAACCTTGGAATAGGGCATTTGTTAGCATAATTCCCAATTTCATTTCACTTGTAACCCTAGTTTGTGGGAGGTCCACTATTTTGAGGTTTCTATTTATTCACACCACATCGGCAGTAAAATGATAGATTACCTTCTTTCCAACACTTAAAACATTTATCAGCCCCCTTAATACAATGTCCTCCATGTTTCCATCCACACATTGAGAATAAACAAAATATAATCTTGTTTTCTATATAAACTTTTGTAGATTCATTTGAATTATATCCGTCTTTCTATATCATAACCACGAGATATATGAGAAACTACAGTCCCCTTTTTTTGTAAAAGGAATAAAAGGAAGGTACTTAATGAAAAATAAGATCATGAACTAATCCCAATCCGTGGAGTCAATTTTATCTTGTTTCCTTGTATCCTTGGTAAAGTTCCACCACAGATTCGATTTACCTTCCATGAAATAAGTTTCCAACTTAACCATTTCACGTTCTAAACAACAGAGAATGAAAAGTATATTTTCTAAGAGAAAAATCCATTTCTCTGAATCTAGTATATCGATCATTCCACAAAAATAAGGTGGAAGTTTCCTTAAGAAAGTTTCATGAAAACGGTGTTCCCACCTTTGGTCATTTGGAAGCTTAGCATTATTTTTTTTCATAGAAACAAGATTCTTTATTCTAGATCCCATAGCATTTTGTTGTTCTAGAGGACAATCATTTCATTTCCCATCATATCCCACATTAATGTGGTTCATTTGGGTTCTATCCATTGTCTAAAACCCAAAAATATTTATGGGAGAGCAAAATTTCATACTAGAAAAATAATATAATCATGGGGTAGTAATTTCAATCTCTAAAATCATAGGTTTAATCATAGGTTATTCATTATCATTACCATAATTATAGGACTGTAACCTATAGTTATACATACCCTTTGGGACATCCGTAGACATAACTCAAAAATATCTGTAGGGATATCACTAATTTTTTTCATAACTATTTCCAATGGTTATGTAAACCTTAGCTCTGATACTAACTGTAACGATTGAAGCTTGACGTATATTGACATTACGTTTATTTTTCGAAATAATTAATACATAAAACAATCCTATATTCAAAGTCCATAATCTATTATTGTCTTTCGAAACATGGAACATAATCCTCTAAATTTGTGAAAGATCTCCAACATCTCCCATAATGATCTTCCCCTTTTCCCCTACCTAAAACCTTTATTTATGTCCTATAGAAAAGAAAACAAAAAAATGGTGAATCTAAATGCTCAGTATGGGTAAACATTGATGACAAAAACCAACCATAAACATAAGAAAAAAATCCATTTATCTGAATCTAGTATATCGATCATTCCACAAAAATAAGGTGGAAGTTTCCTTAAGAAAGTTTCATGAAAACGGTGTTCCGACCTTTGGTCATTTGGAATCTTAGCATTATTTTTTGTCATAGAAACAAGATTCTTTATTCTAGATCCCATATAATTTTGTTGTTCTAGAGGACAATCAATGCAGTTCCCATCATATCCCACATTAATGAGGTTCATTTGGGTTCTATCCATTGTCTAAAACCCAAAAAGATTTATGGGAGAGAAAAAATTCATACTAGAAAAATAATATAATCATGGGGTAGTAATTTCAATCTCTAACATCATAGGTTTAATCATAGGTTATTAATTATCATTATCCAAGGAATTGTTTCAAAGACCATAATAGTGTAAAAAGTAAATTAATAAAATGGGTTTAAATTCCGTTAAATCCATGTTTTACTGAACCATATTTTCTTGTCGTTTCATCCCTGTATTACAAAACTAGATTTACCTGTCATTCCAGCCATGTATCACTGAAATAGATTTATTTGTTGTTCTAGCCCTATATTACAGAACCATATTTACTTTCTAATCCATTCATGTATATCTCATGAGATATAAATCATTATCCAATGCATTGGAGGTAGATATATTCCCCACCCATCTTATATTGAAATCATTCTTATATGTGCCACAAAATATAAATCATTAATCATAGCATAACCCATGAAATAAAATGTGTTTCTTAAACATCATTCAATCATAACATAATCCATAGAAAATATTATTAAATAATTAAAATAATCAAATAATAGTAATTATAGGGATAGAAACTTTAAACTATTTAAATAGAATCATCTTAGAAAGAAAATAATTTTGATAAAACACTTGAAGTTAGTTCTTGAGGAAAATATCCTTTCTTCTTGAAAAACATTTTCATTCCTCAAAATGACATGAAATTTTAAAAGAAAATAATTTAGTTGAAAATAAACATGAAAATAGGTAAAGAAATATTAATGGAAAGAAGACCATATGAAGATGTAGAAATCCATTCATGCTGGAAATGTTAAAAAAACATTCTTCGCATACTTTTTTCAGAAAAATAAAAATATCACCTCATATGGAAAATGAACGAAATATTCCTTCCATGACATTTTATAAAAATTAACCAATGGGTTTAGTGGAATTTAAAAAAATAATATTAATATAAATAAAACTATATATTTATTTACCGTGGACATGTATTATAACTATACAACAATAAATACTTATGAATAAACAATCTCATATAATAATGTGATTGCAAAATTATCCCTCACCTTATGTATGATTTCTTCCATATGTGTCTCAAACACCTGTATAGTTGGTTTAATCATATTATTAACTTTTAAAAGAACCATAATAATTTTTTTTATCATATATTATTCACTTTTGACTGTATATTAACCGTTTATTTATCAATTCCATGTTAAAGCAATTTTTTGGGTAATAATAGTTTTATTTATTGTTCATGTTTTGAATTGTTACTCTTGATCGTATTACTTAGATCATGATATAAATACTTACATAATTTCAAAATGTATTTATTCATAAGAAATATTCAGTATATAAAATATATATCTTAGATAGATAAACGAAATGGAACACACCATTCAGGGAGATGGTAGGTCGTACATAAAAATGAAAGCGGTTTCTGTTTCCCTATTGAATTTAATGGAAGTAAGTAATTGATATATATATATATATTAAAATTATTATGACATATATTTCATTCTTATTTATTATATATTAACATTATAATCATTTTTTAATGGTTAATGTATATAATGAGTCTCGTCGCATCGTGGGAATGGTATGGTCGTATGTATGCACAAGCACCGACATCATTCACTTAATAGTTAAATGATATAAAATTGGATGGTATATTATTATAAATAATAATTATCATTTTATATTCATTATTTAAATCCATTATACTCAACATTATACCCATTCAAATAAAGTATTGTTGAATAAAAAATTACACCACATCATGGAGAGGGAAAGTCGTACATACGCATGCATGGTGATATTGTTATTTGTATGATGAACAAAAGTAGGAATACAGATATAACATTTTTATAATAACATATTATTATGTTGAGGATAAAGTATTTATTTATTTATTGTGGAAACAACATAAGAAGAGGAAGTAGAAGAAGAAAATAATTTTGAAAGAGGTGAAAAATAAATTAACTCTTTTCTGAGTATCACCTTTTAATTTGTACAAATGGTCTTCATAGTATGGATTTTTAGAAAAAATTTGTATTCTATGAGGAAGTTAGGGATTATGGGAGCTTAATTGAGTAGATTGTTAATGATTCAAAGGGTATGAAATGTTTTATTAAGTTAGTAGAGGTGGTGGCCTTTTATAAGAGGGAGAAGGGGGACTTTAGGAATGTCATGAAGTATTAATTTATTATACTTTTTTCAGTTTATAATAGTCCTAAACTCATTTATATCGAATATAAGATGATTATGGGTCTAAATCCTCTCAAAAAATTAAATTTATACATGTTTTGAGTTTATTTTAAACCATATCATTTTTATTTATCATTATTTAATGAATTTAATTTTATTTTTGGTAATAATATTCTAAATATTAAATGGTTATAAATACTTACTTCTGTGTTGTAAATTTCCTATAATTGGATACTTTATGACATTTTTTACCATATAATTTTCAATTTGTAATGTTTAAATATATTTGTGATTTTTAAATAATTTAATAATATGTTATTTTTATAAAATGTTAATAGTGTAAATTTTAATAGTATTCATTTATTTGAATTTAAATAAAATCCAAATAGAAGAGAAATTCAAAAAAGAATATTTAATACATTAATAAAATGTAATATTCACCTATAAAATTTATGTATTATATTAATTTGTTTATCTGATATTTATTTTAATATATTTATCACCATTTATTTGATATCTATTTTAATAATATAATTTCTACGTCACTATTATATAATCTTTATTGATAATTATTTATTATATAAAAATTATAAATAAATTCACATGATTTAGATAATTTTATTACATTTCTGGAGACTATTTTTGATGTTTTATAGTGTTTATAACAATTTTAAAATTATTATACTTATAAGAGATGGAAGAGGGACATGTTGTCACATTATTTTTTTAATTATAATTACATCACTTACATAGAAAAAATTCAATTAAATTAATAAATTTAGACCCTTATGTGATATTGTTAGACTTTAATTCATCAAATAGAATTTTGGTAGCTGTTGGGGTAATTTTAGTATCTTTATCATATTGTTTTTCACCCAAATTTACCTGATTTACCATTCAATATGGCAAATAGAAATTAATGTAGTTAGTAATCATAATATCAAAAAACATTAAATTATTAACATAATTTGGTCCCATTGATTCTAAATATATAATATGTCATTAAAAATTGAAAACATAGAACATTCAGCAATTAATTTAAAATTAGTTAACGTCGTCGAAACAACAAAGTGGGTTTTTTACGAAGTAAAAACTATCATAAATTTGACAAGTGTTTATGTAGAATATAAATGTTAAAAAACATCCAATGAAAAAAATTGGATTAAAGGATAAAAAATAATCCAATTACACTTTATAACCAATAAAAAATATAACCTAACTATGTAAATAAATTAGATGAAAAGGCAGTTTTTAAAAAAATGCAGTATTTTTCACTATTCATTGAAATATGATTTTTTTTGAAAAATATCAAAAATTTAACCAACATAAATTTGATGTTAACTTCAAAATATAATTTTTATTTTATAAAAAAGATTATAGAAATGTGTTAAAAAATATATTTAAAATATGTGTGCCATCAAAAGGTGGAAAAACTACATTTTTTTTAAAATACTTCTTTTATCCGAATAATAGAATTTGTTCTTATATCATGTCTAGTAAATAGATAAGATGAATGTTAATGTTACATAATATAAAAAATTTGGTAAATAATATTCATAAAGGCTATTTTATGTCCGATTAAATAATAATATTTTAATAATATATCATTGTTTAGTAATACTCTGTAGTGCATACAATGCAAGCTATCGAAGAAGGTCGCTCTTGCATGTAATGAAATCCAATCCAGTGTTACGATTAGTGTACCATTCCATTTTATAACATAATCCAATCATACTTCATTTATACATTAAACAAAATCTATAATCATTGTTGTGTGAAATGAAATCAATCAAAAGAACTAGAAATTGTGTGAAATAAAAGCCATGTATAGTGTTGCATATACTACAATATAATATGGTGTTCCATAGAGCACAATCTAATCTTGGGGTAGCGTACAACACAACAGAACAAAGAAATTAAAAATAATATATCTCATAAAAAATTTGTGTATTAAATTCATGATTAGTGTTTTGGTGATTTCCTACTGAGAATTCTTTTACATACCATTATATGGTATTCGCTTGCACGTGGCATGACTTATATAGAAGAAAACCCTTTCCAAAGTGTCCTATGAGCCTAGTTATTGTGTGGAGAATACCTCAAGCATTATACACTATACTTTTTTACTAGGTTATTGAATTTTACATATCCTTTCACCAGGAGTAGGTTTTATTTTTTACATTTTTTGGTTAATCTTTTATTGTGAACATTTTTTCCACTTTCTGTACTTTACTGTCATAAAATGTTATGGGATCGCAAATGTATGCATGAATTGTTTCAGTTTTTTTGAATTTCATCATTGTTTGGGCTTTGAGATGTTTGTGTGTGTGTTTGTGTGTATGAAATTTTGGATAATGCTTCCCATTTGTGGGATATGGCTACTCATCACTGTTCAAAAACCCTTGACCTATTAGAGGCAGGCTTGGGGTAGTCACAGGTCAAACTAGAATTGGTCGTGTCCTGATTGAGTGGTATCAGATTGGTTCTACCTTAGTACAAGAGTAAGTGAAATTTATTTTGGGTAGTAGTGTATAGTGTTTGAGATTGGATTTCAGGATAGGGTATCCAGTGTTGGTGTGGGGGCTGATGTATCCATGCATTAGAACTCTAATCACATGTATTTTCACATGGTACACATAATCATTGGCTGCAATGAATTTTTTGGTATATTATTCATATAGGAATGGATTTCTTTCCACATTCTTCTTTATTATTCTCCCTAAATATAATATTTTCAACATCATACATCTTTTTTAATTTTAGGATGCATCCATTTATATAGCCAGCTAGGATCCCAATACGTGATCATGAGAATGATCTTCCTAGTGATGAAGCAATTTTAAAGAATCATGTACTTGAGATAAAACCTCTATGTGCTTTTTAAGCTATACCACCACCCATTGTGTAGTAGCTAGTACAGACGCTACCTTCCAAGGATGCACGTTGGTTGAGTTATTTTCTTAAGTTTCATAGGCAGCAACCTCCCAGATTTTGGGGTGAGCCATGCCCCCATGTGGATAAGATTGGATAGAGGTATTCCCTCATTTTTCCACTTTGTGAGGATGTATGTAGACTAGATGGCTATTCTCATGGTGATTCTTCTTTAGAGGTCTACTATGAGATAGTGGAGCTTGGTGATTGAGTCACTACACAAGAAATCTCCCTCCTGGATAGACTTTGAGATTCTATTTGAGGATGAGTTCTATTGAATCATGTTGTGATCAATACACATCCATGACCTGGTTGTGGTAGGGTAGTAAGACCACAGAGGATTTCTAAAAATTATTTACTAGTCTCTTGCATTAATCTATGGATATGGTGCATGTCTTGTTCATTGGAGAATAGACCTTAATGAAGGGATCACATCGGGACATCAGGGAATCAGTGGTATCTCTTTTCATTTCCACATATGATGGGGTGCTTGAGAGAATCTTGTTGGTGGATAGATTTCTACCAGAGAAGACATAGGTAAGAGGAGATAGTGGTGGGATATAGATAGCTTAGACCTTAGTAGAAAGAAACCACTGGAAGTCATTATGATCCAATCATGTCACACACTTAAGGAGGAAATTCCAAGACTCAGGTTTAGTGGTATAGGGATCTCAGGTTTGATCAAATCAACTAAGGGACAAGTGGTGCTTCTCTTGTGATGATCAGGGACATCTGGATTGATATTTACTGATGCATTATACATCTGATCATGAGATAGTTGAGGGAATGTTGAGGCCTAGACATAGGTTGTAACAGGGTGGTCTGCAGGGTGTCCCGCAGGATGACCGATGAAACATTAGGGTATGTTGACCATCTGAAGGTGGTCGAAGGTTTGGCCTATTACCGGCACCACCCCCAGGTGTTCCACACTAGGTATAGGATGCTGGTGGGTAGGGGAAAGTCTAGATACAAGCTATCAATTCCTATAACCCTATGACTATAGGGATAATACAATGTAAAATCTGTGTATTTTCTAATTTAGCTTCAATATTTGTAACCAAACTTAATTTTTGAATGATATTAGTTTCTTCATAAAATAAGTGTTATATTATTTTGTACACAACAAAACTATGTATCATTACTAATTAATTGCATATAATTTATAATATGATCATCATTATAGAACTGGTATATAGCCACTGGTCAATTATGGTTGTTAGAAAATACTAACACTAGAAACAATACTCTGGATATAAATTTTAATATTATAATTTTCATTTATAAGTACAAATAAAAAAGGATAATTAATACAGAATGGTGAAATGAATTCCCCAACTAGTAGAGTCATGTCATACGCAGCCCAATTATCAAAGCATGGGATGGAGGCGCCACTAGGGGGTTTTTCTCATGAGCAAGACCAATCTAATCTTCAATAAGTGAATATTGACCAAAATCACCAACTAGATAATTTTGAGATATTATATATTACCACTCGAGCAATGTTATCCAACTAACCACCTGAATCATTCACCATCGCACACCATACCCATTGGTATTATATAGGTGTTATAAAGAGTTATGTGTTGAGGAAATAGTTAATTAATGTATATTTCCTTTGTTTAAATAAATTTTTATTCACTCAATTCCATTTTAGGAATAGTTTTTCTTAACAAAATTGTGAGAAATTTAATATATTTAATTTTCAGATAGAAATTGTAATTTACAGAAAAGTTAAAAAATTTTGTAACAAACTAATATATTGTAAATAATATATATTTCAATGAAATGGAATGATAAAAATCGTTATTTAAATATTAATAATAAAATAATTGTAAAATTTTAATGTCTCGGAAAAATTCCTATTCATTTTCAATCCTCCATTATTTTCAATAAATAAGGTTTCATATATTTAAAAAATAGAATTATCATATTTATAGAATTAATGTGATAATATAAATATCATTTTTTATATTTTCACATCAAATTAGGTTATGGTAAATTTAGGGGAATTTTTTAAATACATTATTTTTCATGAATAGTAAAAAAAGAGTTTCAGTTTTTCAGTATGTTTAATGACATCATAATTATTTCATTATAATTTAATAATGATCTAACCACAATCTAAGACTAAATTTTATTTATTTTATTAATATAATTTATTTTAATAGAATTTAATCAATTTCTAAATAAATAATTTACTTACTAAATTCTAAAATAGAATCATTGCCTTTAAAAATTATATTTTCTAAAAACAATAATTTCCATTCCATAAAAAACTAATATAAAAATATGGTAGACTAATTATGATCTATAGAAAATAATATGTTTCCCCAGTGTCAAATTACCTAGGAAAATACGATGGTCATGCCTAGAGTTTTTCATTTACCACTACCTTGGTGTCCAATGCCTTTATTTTTAAACTAATAGACAAATCCACCAATTTAGCTACAAATACCCACCCATTTCTCCTTTTACATTGACTCCAACTTATTAATCCATGAAAGTCTGATATTTTTACCACTAATGGGGTCCTCCAATGGTGTCCTTTATCCCCACCGTACTGATCCTCATGTTTTAGAAGTCACTCTTCATGGTAAGAGAAATTTCCTTCTTTTCTCATCATTTCAAGAACCTTTTTTATATGTCTGATGAATGTTATTATAACTCTCTATTATTTAAGTATAATTCATAATGATATTCCCATATCACCTCACTTTTTACATTTTTTAAATTATTTTTTATACCTGTTATGCTACGGATTTTACTTCTCCAAATATCTCTCTTCTCGCCAAGAAATTCCCTTTTCTTTTATTTTTTTGAATACCCAAACCTATTTATTTTATTTTTTTATTCACCATGATATAAAAATTATTTATTTGATTCTGGTATAGATATAAATGAAACTCACATTCTCTTTCTATAACTTAAAATTTACACAAATTTCATTTTTTACAAGAACTTTTGAAACACTATGATTTTTACATGAAACTGTTTTATTTTATTCTTAATAGGCTATTTATGAAATGATTTATTATGATCTATGTAAATCACATGAAAATTATGACATATGATGTGTGCACCCAGATATCACTCCAACACATTGGGTAAGAAATTTAATCTCTAGGTATGAAATGTTTTTCAATATATTAGTGAATAACCTTGGTAATGTTTATAACACCTAGTGACAACCATTGGAGATATACTTATGAATGTCACATTTAAAACCTGTTTCCACATTTCCATGTTATGGTTGAATTTAATTTTATTATGATATTACTATTTTTTCCATCAATCATGACTTTATGATATTCATCAAGATCTTATCAATAATTATCATGTCCATGTGTAAACTATTTCTCTTGATTTATCTTACAAGACATTATGCTCAACCATTCCATTGATGTATGTCCCTAGGAAAATAGGAAAAGTAAAAATACATAGGATTTACAAATTAAGAATTATGTTAACTGTATTAGAAGAATGTTTTATGTTTTCTTGTATTATGTACCTTATTTCCAATTAAATAAACATTAAAATAAACTTTATTTTAAACCATGTAAAGAAATGTTATATAATAAAAAGGCAGGATTCCACAGTTTATGTTAAAGGGGATTTTAGTTATTTTTGGAAATTATGATTTAACAAACTGTAGTAATAATCCTATAATAATTTTTAAATATAGGAAGGAATATAGATATTTTGGTTAAATATTATGATAGTGGTTTCTTTGAAATTAAATCTTTATTTGCGTACTAACAAGTGGATGTGGCTCTAGACTAGATGTATCTAGGGGTAAAAATTAAAAGAACCTATGAGATAATCTCGAACCTGAATTGGTCAATGATCATAGGACTTTCTTTACACATAGTTTGAAGCAACTGAGGGATATATTTTCGTAATCAGAAGATTTTTTTATCAACCATTATGAAGGATTTATAAAAAATGTAAATTTTTTATAGAACAAAATATTTAAGCATGATATTTTAGGATTTAAAATTTATATAGAGTTATAAGATACATAAAAGAAACATGTTTCTCACTAAGATGTGTGCTACCATTGCATCACCTAGTGATGTTTTTGATGGTACATGAATCACTAATTGTGCAACACTATATTGTGTTTAATGTTTATAAAGTCATGTATCAGCCACCTAGAGTCCTACATGTGCCCCTGTAAATGTCTGTGCATATAGTATATGTCTATGTACTTATGTAAATGGAATGCACCTAGATGTGTCTTTCCTCACAGGATCGTACCCATATTCTCGGCTAAATTAATTTTTTACTTAGTGATGGATACATGGTAAGTTCCCCCATCCACACAACATGTCATACATATCATCATGGGAAACCATTTCCCCCACAGCTGAGGACTTACACACCATGTCTTCGTTAGACTACATAGTGTACAGTCATGATTTTCATAGAAATACAGATGTACATATATGCATCTTGAATGGGCTTATCCACGTTGAATAAGACCTTTTTTTTCACCCAAATTTACAGACGAATGTCCTTGTTCCTCATTTTCGGAAATCTAGTGGATGGAAGATTTTTCCCATTGATCCATGTTAAAGATTTACACATCTGATGTTTCTCTCACGTTTTGAAATTCAGTCCCTGATCTTGAATCCAGGGTATTCAGCACCCTTATCCTGCAACACATCCCGATCAATCCCCGAAGTATGGTTTTTTAATTTCATGGGATTCCACTGTGAGTTAGAGGGTCAGATCACACATGATCCTGATATGTAATGTCAAACAATGGCTTGCCCTCCCAATAACGAAGAACACCGAGAATAAATGTGGAAAAAATAACATGAAAAATGGGTGCAACAATATTTGGACATGATTTCATGGCCAACCAATGCAAATTATGAAAATAAGAACTCATGGAAAATGAGAATTAATGAAATTAGAAAATTAAAATTTAATACCTGGGCTCATGAAATGTCTTGATCATGACACAGATCAATGAATAGGGTGATTTTACTCCATTAATTTAATCAAATGATTCAAAATACTCAATTATTGAGTCCCAAGTAATTTTTAATCATTCACCACTAAATAACTTGATCGCTAAAAATGTAGGTGAATCATTTCATTCACTTTGTCTCAAGAATCATAGATCCAGAGTCTCTCTATCATTAGATATTGATTTTCCAATGGAATGAGGGTATAATCACTATGAAATGATCCTAGGGTTATGCAAATATCCCTGGATATTCAACCATAATGATGAATTTATAATAGTTTTGAACATGTTAATGTAATTAAAATAAACGTATTTAATTATTTATTTTAACAAAATGCAGTGACAATCGTTTGGGGTATCTGAATGCCCCATGCTTACCTACATTATGTTGTACATAGGTTAAACATTGTGTTCCAGACTCAAATATGGTCTCAAATTTCTAATTAAAGATTATATTTATATTTTATCACATTTTATTGAAGAAACATTACAGGTGTAATATGAAATCTATTTAGTATTTTTATAAAAACAATTACGGGCACATCTATCTCTAGAATCACATGTCATCTCATTTCATGGATCAATATATATATATATATATTTCAATGTCTTATAAGGAAAAATCATGTATCTACATCCATACCCTCATATAACATTGGTTTACCATCGAATAACTTTTTTTATAATTAAATTTCTTTGGTTACAATACCCTAACTTTAGCTAACTCTTACAAAAAAAATTACCCCTACGAAACATTATTCAACCCTAACAATATATTTATTACTGTTTAATTACCAATATATAATATTTTTTATTCCAAGAATTACTTAGTTTTACCCTTAAATGATTTTTTACACATACAAAACACATGTTTACCCATATATAACAATTCTTTCCCTGACATAAAATTTTTTTCTACCCTTAATTCACTTTATTTTCACATTTGATAACATTTACAAGTTTTTTTTACCCCAAAATAACATTTCCGTACCCTTAATTAATTTTAATTTCCCATAAACAACGTTATTTTACCCTCACATATCTTTATAATTCCCTTACATAACATCGCTTTACCCTTACATAAAATTATTATACCCATATAAATATTTTTTTAACCCTTATATAACATTAAGTTAACATTGTTTAACCTATAAATTTTTTCCCATTATGTGACACCCCCTATGTCCTTGTGTTATTCATAGAGAGTGATTTAGTAGTTTTTTTTTCTGGATTGAGTTTCAATGGAGTTAATGCTGGGGGATTTGAATTGTTTTTATGTTTTCCAACTATGAAAGAGTTTCCACAATTAATATATCAAAATTGATACCACAATAAATTGAACATAAGAGAAACCATAATGGTTCCATGGTGTTTCTTTTGTATAGAAAATGGAAATTTCATGGATTATTAAAACCTGTGGAAATCATTTGGTTTGGCTCTGGATCTTGATAGGGAAATTGGGAAATGCTTCCACATAGTTTGTGAAACCGTGTGGGAAACCCCTGGTGTTACACCTTGATTCTTAACTATCATTATTTTTTTATATTATCCAAGATTGAATATTTTTGTCAAATTCCGGGCCGAGTCTCAGTTGGAATTTTCTTTTTTTGTTGATAAATGGACATTTTGGGCTTAATAGCATCCGATGCAAGGTAAGAGGTTGACCAAGACCATGCAGATTTTCCTAGGTCACCGCACAACCTTCCTCACATTCATGAAAAAATTAATTAATTAATTAATTAGTTAATAAGATTAGAAATAAAGTCAATTTAAGAATTGTTATGATAATAATAATATTGTTATTATTATTCATGAATATTATTATTATTATTATTATTTATAATATAATTATTATGTTGAAGTTTTTGTTATTATTATTAATATTAATGTTAAAATTTTAATGAAGTTGTTATTTTTCTTATTATGATAACAAATTATTATTATTTTTTTTATTTGGCATTGAGTTTTATAGGGTTCTTTTTTATTTTTTATTTTTTCTTTTTTCACTCTCCTCTCCACTCCCTCTCTTCCCCCCCATCATGCCTTTTCTCCCTTGTGCATGCACACTGCCCTATTCCCATGGCCAATGCCCATACCACCTTGCCCTTCTCACATTCTTGTGGCCCTACTTCGAGCGACCTCACCCTGTTGCACCCTACTCCCCTACGTGCACACCTCCACCTACTTGCCTCCATACCTATGTGGTTCACTGACCTCATTCATCTGTCTGGCGACCGCCCACCCCCCCCCCCCCCCCCCCCGTGAATGGAACTTCTGGCCTCCCTCCTCCCTGCACGGTGCAACAAACACACTGACCTCCCTCCTCCGGCGACCGCGGTCTCACCAGCATCCTGTTCTTTTGGTGACTCCCCCTCCAGTAAGACGTACAAATTCATTGTTGGGTTTTAGTTTAGGGTTTCGTTTATTTGTGTTCAGATAAAGATAATTTTGGTTTGGTCTTTTGTTTTTGGTTTAGATTTGGTTTTTTTTTGTGCCGAATAGGCGTAGTATAAGATTTGCAAAAAAAAATTCGTATTTTTACAGCTGAAGAAGGTGGTTCCATGCCCTAATATTTTTATATGCTTTTATTTTTGTATTTAATTAAATTTTACACTCTATATACATTAATTTCGTAGTGAAAATTCGATTTTGGATATAATTTTCCTTGTATAAATGATGAAGTAGACTTTCTAAAGGAAGTTTCCTTGTATTTTTTATGCGTCATGTAATGGAAATAATTGAATGTATTTAACTAATAATTTAATATTTTTAAAATGTGTTTTCAAAAGTGCATAACTTCCGAGTGTGATAAATGTTGGTTTTATAAAAGAAGATAAATTATTTTGACATGTTGGGTTTTTTTGGCATAATTGAAGTATGTTTCCAGAGTGAAAAAGGTTGTTTTTGAAGGGATTTAATGAGCAATTAGTTTGGAATCATTTTCTTTTACACATGAAATTGTGTGTAGTTTAAGTGGAAATTCTTATTGTGATATTGTGCAGTTTTTTTAATTGTTAAAATAGTTCAATAAATTATGTTAGAGACGAGATCATGTTTGAAGGGTTTGGCATGTCTATGTGTTGGGTATACACTTTATAAAAGAAATTGTTTATATTTTTGTGAGTGTTTTTATGTTATATTTTAGGAAATCTTATTATGAACTATTTTGAATGGTGTCAATAATGTTTTCTAGGGAAAGTGAAAGTGTGTTGAAAATGGGATTTTGGAGGAATGGTGTATTATTTCACATGTTGAACTTGTAGTGCACCATTGAATTTAAATTATAACAAAATAAAGTAATGAAAAGTGTGTTTTTAGAAATTAAATTTGGTTTTTTTTATGAAAAATGTTGGTTTTTTGATTTGTTTTATAAATTATGAAACATGTTAATTAAATCGTAAAAGTGGTGAAGATTGTGTTTTAAAGTAGTTAGGGTGTGCATTTGGTTTCAAAAGAGGTTTTTGGTTGGACAAGTTGTGATATATGATGTCTGTTACATTGTTTGGCCCTAGAATTTTGATAATGATGTGCTTTGTGATTTGTAGAAAATATTTGAGCATAAGGGAATCCTGGGAATCTAGCTGGGCGGACTAGGACTATCATGCTTCTGTTATGTGGTAGATACGACCTGATTTGACTTAGTACAATTGACAATTACAACACTAAGTAAACACATGGAAGATGACTAGAGACCACTAGGGCTACAAGGATGTCCCCTACTAGTGGCTCATTCATGAGAACGTAGGTTGTCGTGGTTTCTATACAACATTTCACCAAGATTCGAGGTCCTTAGAAACCCACTTAAGCTAGTTGACCGTAGGTATATACCCATGGTTCTCTTCTTTATAAATGATTTGGTTCCTTCCATTAGAATACAAAGGACCCCTTGTGTGTGTGTGACAGTATTAGTTTCCCTTTTTCTTTTAAGGTAATGGTTGTGAAATGGTTTTCCTTTAAATTGTACATTTCTAATATTTTTATAAAATTAATTTTTTTATTAAATATTTTTTAAATTATTTCACTTAAATAATCATGTAAGATTATAATAAAATTGTTTTGGCATGGAATAATTTATCTAGGAGGCATCCTACTAGGCTTTAGATCACACCATGCATACTCTTTTTGGTGTATTCGTACACTGTTGTATAATTATTCAGATTAAGGTAAGATGTCAGTATTGGATGTTTGAGTTTCCTGTGGCATTTGGTGTGAATCTTGGCTGTGGTGGCTTGAAAATGTGGTTCTTCTCGTCATAGGTATGTTTGGTATAGTGTTTTGTTTTTCTTCTGTCGTAGTACTTCTGTGGTATTATCTTGTAAATCATTAAATATGAAATATTTTAAGATATTTTTTGGTTGTGTATTGTTATTTTTGGTTTATTTTTATCATTTTTCGTTCCATGAATTCTTTTTTTGGGTAAATCATTCCCAAATGTTTTTTCATACCTAGACACTTGTTCCCACACTTGGGGACCGTGAACACCAATCGGGCCTTGCCTTGAACTTGGTCGAGCATCAGGTTGGATGGAGACCCAGCTTGATTTGTGAAAAAATGGTATCAAAGGAGGTTCTACCTTTGGGGCCTTGTTTCTTGGGAATGATTCACGGTATACTGGAGCTAAAATTTGTGGAACTCGATGTTCTAGTTATGATTATGGTGCCTTGACAACACACTTTTTCGTGGGAATTGAGTTACCATGGGATGTCAGATTCAAGTGAGTCTTTAGGTCCTTGAAGTCTATTGATGTTTGGGAAATTAAAAGATAGTTGGGTCAATGGTATTCATGAGGTTATTGGGTTGGGAAATCCATGTGGAGATGAGTACATTGACTTATAACAATCTCCATAATGGTGGTGTGACTGATGTATGGGCACCGAAAATTTTTCTATGTCACCCATCAGTACTAGTTTCTACTTGAATTGTCTTGTTAATCTTTCAGTTCCAAATATTATTTTGGAAAATCCAATGTTTGAAAAGAGTGTGAATTGATTTTCAAAACAGAATCATTTTGTTTATCAGTGGATGTTAAGTATGTTTTCATGTCTATTTTGTATAATTGTTTGGAAAATGGACTTTTGTTAAATGGTTTTGAGTGAATGTGGTTGATTTTAATAGGATTGATTTTCCATAACATATACATGTGGGTTGATTGTTGTTTTGGAAAATGGAAAGGTTTTGTTTTGAACCTTGTTGTTTCTATAGTTGAACACATGCTTGGGTTATGAGAGGATAATGGATCGGAGACCATTATGGAACGCGAACATGCATGTGTGAGTCCCATGACAAAATTTTAGTAAATATAAACCCATAAGCCTTGATATATTTCTAAAAATAATTTTTTAAGAAAATATGGGGTGTTTGAGAACCGTTGATTGTGTTGTGGCCTTTGATTTTTTGGGACTTTTGATTTGGAGTGTTGTGAGTTTGAAAACCCTCGGATTTATGTGATGTTTTCAGTTTTTGTTTCATTGGTAAGAAATTTTGAGATGTTGGTCAGTAGTATTTTTTGAGGAGTGTCTTATGAAGACTTAGTGGTGGTTCCCTCGGTGTGTTTGAGTGATATTTTGTGGCATTTTTGGCCAATGGAATGGATTAATTATATTCTTGGGATTCCTCATCAGCTTGTGTATACCCCCAGAAATAGTTAGTGTATGGCTGAAGTGCTTCCATGGATGACTGTTTGTGGGGGGATCCTCCAGTAGATCAATTTAAGAACATTATTCTTCTTGAACATCGATATATGAATCAACCTCTATTTTAGGGGTCTATTATATCCTCTCATAGTGGAAGATAGTATGTGATGGGAGTTGGATGAAACATCAGTCTCTTGTGATGAATGGGTTATTGAATGTGGAATTTGACATCATTATTTATGGAGGTCATGTCTGGATGAAGTGAAAGAAATTCCAATGGGTGAAAGTGGAAGAATATTGGATTTTTTGTTGTAGGATGATGTTTTAAAATCTACCATGGGTCTTTCTTTGGTTTTTTTTAAGTAAGAGATCATTTTTTAGGAATATGGTGCCTGGATAGAAAACCAAGCCACAATTAATAAAATGGAAAATAATTACAAGAGTATAAAAGATAGAAACATATTATAATCATTATTATGAAAAGGATGTAAGTCAATAAGAAGTTCATCAAGACAAGTAATGTCTTGATTGGATCCCTTGTTTGGAAGGCAATCAGAAACCATGTTTGCATCATGATATATATGAGTTATGATGTAGTTGATGTCGATAAGAGAACAGATGCAGTCCATCCAATAGGTGGTGATTAGCCACGCAAGATGTATCACACCATTCCAGACTGCTTGCACAATGGTGGTTGAGTCACTCTCAATTTGTAGGTTGATCTAATGATGTTGTTGGGAAAAAACATGGCATGAATCATACCCATCATTTCAGCTTCTAGTGAGGAAGAAATGCCACAACTACCATGGAAGCAACCAATGATCTGACCAATATGATTCCTGAAGATGGTGCCACAACCCGCAGGGCCTGGATTTCCATTGGAAGCACTATTATTATTAACCATAATCCATCCTATAAGAGTGTCACACCAAAAGACATAAAAATTATGATGAGGGTGGAAATAGTTTCCAGCAATACATAATCGTCAAAGGATGCCAAATTCATGCACTGTGTTGTTGGAGGGACCCTTTTGAATCAAAGCGTCTTTGCTAATGTCAATGAGAATCTGTGTTTGTCCTATGTTAAGATTGGATTAGCATTTATTATGAATAAGAGCATTTATATCATACCAGATCATGTGGTGAAGCTCACCGAAAAAAATATGGAAAATGTTTTTAATTTTCTAAGAATTATTTGTATCCACACATCTCTTTAATTGATATTTGACAGAGTCATGAATCCACCCTCTATAATCCTTAATGTCAAAAATAAAATTCCAAAGAGAACAAGAAGTGGAACAATAATGAAAAATATGATAAGCATCTTCTCTGTGTTGATTGCCGAACATATATTTAGAACATAGTTGAAAACTAGACGATTGAAGACAATCATCAGTGTGTAGTCTATTATGGGAATGCTACCAAATAAGAGTAAATCTTGAGGGTTTAATCCACGGTTTGTCAAAAAGTTTTCACCCCACAAAATAACTTACAGAGTTACAAAAAGAGTGGCTGTAAAAGTTTTTTGAATTATGCATTCCATTCTGATGAGGTTCCTGAACTAAGAAATCATCAGTGTTAGAGAAGGGATAGGTGTCAATGACAGTCATAATGGTTTCAGGTAGAGAATCATTTTTAGAATTATAAACATATCTGATAGAGAATTTGGTGTTCTAAGGGCTTTGGTCAAGGAAAACCCTGGAAATTAAATGAGTGATAGCCCATTTATCCAACAGTAAGTTAATTGAAGAGTTTCTAGAGACCAAACTCCTAGATTTTTTAATAATGGAAGATAAGTATTTTTTTATGGCCAAATAGAGGAGGCAAGGCAGATAGAGTTTCCATTCTTATGTTTTTGAAGAAATTTATTTTTAAGTAAGTTGATGGGATCAAAATTATTATAGAAAAGACACCAAGTGAGTCTGGCAGGAGCCTCATTAAAATATTTATTATTTTTAATGCCAATTCCTCCTTTATAAATTGTTTTACAACAAGTTGTCCAGGGGATCGTGACAAGTTTCCTTTCCACAGTGCAACCGATCCAAAAAAATGTTTGATTAAGGTATTAATTTTTTTTTAAAATTATAGTAGGCCATTTGAAGACCTTCATAGAGTAAACCATTTTAGGTAAAGTTATAGATTTGATAAGGCATATTTTTTCCCATCATCGAGAGGTATTTTCCTTTCCAATAAGAATGTTGATTTATTACTTTATTGGAAATTTCTATGAATGTACAATATTTGGGTCTTCCAAAAAATATGGGGACCCATAGTGACATAAAAGGGATAGAGTCCTCTTTTATACCTAAATCACATATAATGATGCATTTCCTATTAGGGGAAAATTATTTCCGAAAATGATAAAACATTTTTCCAGCTATTTTTTGACCATATATTTACTCATTGTCAGCAAGGGAATTTTTGAGGGTTCGAATGTTTCTTTTATCAAGTTGAAGAAAAATAATGATATCATTGTAAAACAACAGGTGAGTGGGAGCATTTAGATTCTGAGAAACATGGATGGGTATAAGATTGTTTTTCTTAACTAGACAAGTGAAAAGTCGACTATGATAGGCCTCTGCAATGGAGAAAAGGGTGGAAGAAATAGGGTCCCCCTATCTAACACATTTAGTGCATTTGAAATATTCCCTGGGGAACTGTTAATAAGAATGGAGATAGAGGCGAAATTGAATAAAGTTCTGATAGTAGTGATAAAATTATCACTACAACCAATATATTGAAGAACATTAAAAAAGAAAAATCTTGTCCATGGTATCGAATGATTTTTTAATGTCATGTTTAATGGCATTACTACCACCACTGTTGGTTTTGATTAGGGTGTTGAAGCACTCAGAAGCAGGAAAAATGCAGTTTTGAATGGATCTACTCTAAATAAACGCAAATTGGTTCCATGAAACTAATTTTTTAGTGATTGAAGAGAGCATGATAGCAATGTGTTTCGTGATGATATTTTAGAAGGTGTTAATGAGGGAAATGGGCCTAAATAGGCATATCTCATAAGCATTGTCAACCTTTGGAATTAAAGAGAGAAATTGGGAATTTAGACCATGAGGGAGAACACCTGTAGATAAGAAGGATTTGACAATCTTGAAAACATAAATATTAATAATATCCCAATAGTTGTGAAAGAAACCATTATTAAAGCCATTAGGGCCAGGAGAACTATTAGGATTAAAACTAAAAACATTTTCCTTAATTTCATGAAAAGTGGAATGTTAAAAAGAATGTTGTTATCGTCATCACTAACCCCCATCAGAATTATCTCAGGTAAGATGTATTTTTTATTATCAGTTTCATTAAATATAGATTCAAAATAAGAAACAATTTGGTTGGAAATATCATTGTCATTGTCTAAAATGTCATCACCATGTTTGAAATAGGTAAGTGGACTGCAAGCTTTCCGAGCTCTTTGGAGGGAATTATAGAACTTAGTGTTTGTGTCACCGTCGGATAACCATTTTACTTTGAAATCTTGTTTCCTCATCTTCTACTAAAATGTGAGCCAAGAATTGAGCTTTGTATAAATGATGATTTCATTATTCGGATCAGTGATAATATAAGATTTAGTGCTACTGTTTTGAAGTTGATTGATCTCATTCTCAAGGAGGAGGATATCCATGTTGATTTTTTTGGAATGAGAGATACACAAACCTTTTAGAATCGGTTTGAGAGACTTTAATTTGGAAGGGAAAGCAAAAGCATCATTACAATGAGTCGTGAATATCCAAAAATTCTTTATGATGTCAGTGAATTCTGTGTTATAGAACCAAGAATTAATAAATATATAATGAAGTGGACGTTTGACAGTGTTGGTGGAGATGTTGACTAAAATAGAATGATGATCATAATGGATCATGTGAGGTGTGGTGCTGGAAATGGTGTCCCATTTATCTAAAGAAGTAACATTCGTGATGTCTCTATCTGGTTTATAGGCGACCACCATATTGTAGTGCTTTCTATACTAGGATTATTTGGAACCCGTATGATTGATTTCAATGAGGTTGTTGTATTTGATAGTGGTTTTGAATTCTCTCCTAGATATCATAGCACCTTATGGACCTGTTTTCTTACATGAATTGAGGATAGCATTGAAGTCTTCAATTATAAACCAAGGTTCCTCAATGATAGTACGTAGATAAGTAAGATCGTCCCAAAGTTCTCTCTTATCTTGATATCTATTCTTGGCATAAGCAATGGAGAAACCAATATGAGAGTACTCAAGAACCAAATCAAATGTGAATACATGATTTGATATTTAAATATATTGACATTTTGAATGGAAAAGTTCAAGAAGATCCATATAGAATCAACTGCAGAGTAATTTTTAGTAGCACATGTGATTGAATATCTATGTTGACATAAGTGGTGGAACTTGGGAGAGAAAATTATTTTAGGTTCCATAATTGAAAAAATAGGGTATTGGGTGATGACCATTCTTTTTAAAATACATATTTTGTTAGAGTTGGAAATACCCTGACAGTTCCAAAAAAGGATTATCATTTAGACCTAGATTTGTAGTTTGAACTCCCATTTTTTGTTTCCTGAACCCTTGTGTCTATAAGATCTTCTAATTTGGTTATAAATAATTGGGGTATTGGTCATTTTCTAAGTACTTATAGAATCATGGGGGAAATTTGTGCTACATGTATTATAGTTACCCTTCATAGGTAAATCCATAGTGATTTTAGTGATATTGGATTCATGTTTATCATCATGATGAGTATTAAGGTTTACAAAATTGGTAGGCATAACACTGTCATTAGATTGAGATATACCTATTGATATAAAGCTAGAGGGAATAGATTTAGTACCTAAAACAGTTAAGGTAGGGCCATGAGTTGATGTACCTGAGTGCATTCCTGGTTACTGTCTAAAATCTAGTGTTGGTCTGTCCATCTGGTTCAAATGAGCATGAGTGCCTTTTTCTTTCCCTTTCAGACCCCGAACAGCTAGATCCAGGGTGTTTCCCAGAACTATGGTGGATTGTGTGGCATAGTAGGGTTCAAATGACAACCCCTTGGTGAGGTAAATTCTTATTCCAATTGATTGTTCAGAACAATAAATTATCATACCCCTTCCAATGTCTAAACCAAGTTTGGGTTTGCATTTATTATTCTTAGATGAATTTTTAATAACCTGTTTGGTCTTAGGAAGTGTGCCTACCAATTTTTTATCACAGCCTACAGAGGATTCTGGATGGGGTAGAACTAGTACTGGAATATTATTTTTGATGAATCCTCAATCTGAGGTTATGTCTCTTTGAAATTTATCTATCGGTTTCTAGGGTAATTTTTTGTGACACTTTTTTGTGTTATGTTCTTGCTCAATGGTAGAGGTAATGGTCAGGAACCCTTATGATAACCTCTGTTTTGATAACATCAGGATTCCTTCATGTTATCTTGAACATCTCTATTTTAGAGGAAGGTGTCTTCCCTCTGTCCTTCCTCTCAAAGATTCATATTATATGTAAAGATGGGAAATGATAGAACGTCTTCTAAGAAATTATTTCATTGAGGTTTTGTGTGGAAAAAATGGACGCCAAAGCGTGTTGTGTCTGATAGTGTTGTTTAGGTCACGATATGGTTGTTGGTGGCCCTAGAAGGTGATGTTTCATTGGTGGGGGGGGGGGGGGTTCTAAAACCTGATTGTGAGGAAGGAGATGCTTCAACCACCAATGATATATCCATAGGTCCCGGAGTGAAGATGGCATGTATCCTGGATCCCTAAGAGTGTACAGGATCCCGGTCCAATATATTTCATTAGTGTTTAAAATGGAGGCATTTCAAATCTCATTCGGTAACGGTTTCATTTCAAGTGGTCTTGTGTGGTGAAGAGGGATATGAGGACCCTATGCCTCAATATTGTGATTTGTGTAGGAATTAGAGTCCCTATTTTATTATAAAGAGGTGGGGTAGTTTCGTTTTCCGGAACCGTAGTGCTTATACCCTCATGGTTGTGGACCATTGTGTGGTTGTTCTTGTATGGACATCCTTTGGAGTTCATTTCAACCTTGGTTTTGGTTGGGCATGTTTGAATATGGTAATTACCATAGGATTGTTGTACCACATGGATTGTTCTATTTGTTTTGGTGTATCTTTCATCTGTTCCCTTATGGTTGGAGGCTCCGGTTATGCAGAAGCTTCCTAGTTTTCTATTTTGGCTTTCCTAAGTTAGTTTGTGCTGATCATTTAAACTGACTAGTTCTTATAGTAGGGAGAGACATAGTGGGTCTTGCTATGTTTTATCTAACGTAATTCAGTGTTAGACTCTTTGTTAATGTGAGGAGTCCATTTGGGCCTCCCCATATTGGTATCCTGATTTCATCTAGGGTGTTAATTGCCTCCTAGTGTGGGCATTCTTCTTGGGCCTCCCCGTGTCAACAATCTAGTTTCATCTCTGGTATTGGTTTGGATATTGTATGTTTTTTGTGAGCTATCGATCCCCAATCCCCATTTCATTAGTTCATTATTGGATTCTAGTAAATGAATGATCCCATTTGGGAATGTTTAAGATATTTTCTCTCTGGATACTGAATGGTCTAATGTGAGAGTTTTTAACACTAAATTTTCAACTAGAGAAGTCATGAATTTGGGGGGAAGGCATCACTTTGAGAGGAGTCCTTTTTTATCCTTCTGAGTTTGATTTTTAAGTATCTTCTTTTGCTGATAATGTTGTGTCCTTTCCTTGTTTTTTTTCTCATCGACAATCCCATTGGATAGAGAAAGAGTCTTCATTTCTAAATTGGAGTTAAGTCTTATTGTGGGTTTTTGAGGGAAGAAAGCCTTATTCTGGGTAGAATTGTTACACCATGATTTTTAAATAACATTATTTTATTATTTTATCTGGGTCTTATTACTTTTTACTAGGTTTAAGCTGTGTCCTGATTGGAATTTTTTTTTCTGATAAATGGATGTTTTGGGTTTGAGAGCATCCAATGCATGGGCTAAGATCGATCAAGACCATGTGGCTTCAACAAGGTGACCACGCGGCCTGCCCGAAATTAAAAAAATAAATTTATAAATTAATTATTTAATAAAACCGGAAATAAAATGAAATTACGAATTGTTATAATAAAAATATTATTATTATTTTTATTATTTATGAATATTATTATTAATATTATTTCTAAAATAAGAATTAAGTTGTAGTTAATAATAATATTATTATTATTAATATTAATATTATTAAAATTTTAATTGAGTTATTATTATTCTTATTGTTACCACTAATTATTATTATTATTATCAAGTTGGCATTGAGTTTTTTTAGGATTATATTTTCATTTTTTCCTTTGTTTTATTTTACCTTTTCCATCTTCTCTCCCTATACTCTATCTGATCGTGCCATTACTCCCTTGTACGTGCATGCTACCCTATTCCCATGGTTGGTGTCACTTCCTCCCCTTTCCCTTCCCACCTTCTAGAGCCCCTACTCCTAATGATATTTCCCCATTATTCTATGCTCCCCATCCCATAGCCCTCCACCTACCAACCTCCTACCCTTTGTGGCGCACAGACCCCCATTGTCCGTCTGGTGAACCACCCCCCCCCCCCTCATATGACCCATTTCTATCCTCTATCCCCCATGTGTGGCACACCAAACCCTCCGACCTCCCAACATTGGCGGCTGAGATCTTGTCGGTGTCCTCCTCCTCGGGTCACTCCCCCTCCGGTGAGATTTACTTACTCCTTGTTGGGTTATGGTTTAGGGGTCTATTTCCTTAGGTCTGATCTAGATAATTTTATTTGGTATTTTGTTTTAGGGTTTGATTAGGCTTTTTTGTGGTGAAGATTAGGCACAAATAAGGACACCCACAAATTTTTAAGGATCTCTACACCTGAGATAGGTGGTTCAATGCCCTAACATTTTTATATGACTTAATTTTATTGTTTAATTAATTTTTTTTGTGTTCCACACATTAATTGCATATTTCAAATTCTATTTCTGATATTATTTGGCATGCTTACAAAATGATGTATAATTTATAAAGGATGTGTACATCTATTTTGTAAGCATCATGTTGTGGAAATTTTTGGATGTGTTTAACTAATTGTTTAAGGGGTGAAAATTGTGTTTTCAAAAGTGCTTGAGTTTTGAGTGTGATTAAAGTGGGTTTTCCAAAAGAAGATAAATTATTTTTAACAATTTTGATTTCCTTGAGAGTGTTGAATTTTGTTTTAGGGGTGTGAAAGTGGTTTTTGAAGGGATTCGATGACCAATTGGTTTGGAAATGTTTTCTTTTCCATATAAAATTGTGTGTATTTTATGTATAAAGTAATATTGTGACTTTTCATGCTTATTTTAAATTCTGTAAATAGTTCAACAAATTGTGTTAGTGATGTGAGAATATTTTGAAGGGTTTTTAATGTCTATGTGTTGGTTTTCAATTTACAAAAGAAATTGGTTTTATTTTTGTGAGTTTTTTTGGTGTGATATTTTAGGGAAATGTTTTTATGAACAGTTTTGAAAGGTGTTAATAATGTTTTCTAAGGCACTTAATGTGAGAGTGTGTTGATAATGGGATTTTGTAGGAATGGTGTATTATTTGGAATGTTAAACTTGTTGTGAACCTTTGGATTTAAATTATATCTTAATCCATTAAAGGAATGTAAGATTTTTAGAATTCCTTTTGGTTTATGTTAGGAAAAATAGTGGTTTTCTGAAGTGTATTATAAATTATGGAACATGTTTATTTTATTGTATAAGTGGTGAAGATTGTATTTTGAAGTAGTTAAGTGTGTGTCTTTTTTCAAAAGAGGTTTTTGTTTATCAAGTGGTGATATATGTTTTGTGTTAAATTGTTTGGATCAAAATGTTTGATAATGATGTGTTGTGATATTTGTGAAACACATTTTAGCATAAGGGAACCCAAGGAAACTTGGTGGATAGACTAGGACTAGAATTATAGTGTTACGAGGTGGCTATGACCAGGTTTCACTTAGTAGGATTGACATTGATAGAACTAACTAAACACATGGACAATGATTGGATACCCCTAGGGTTATAGGGATTTCCCCTATTAGTGGATCATGCATGATAATGTAGGTTGTCCAGATTTTTATACCACATTTCACTGAGATGAGAGGTCCCTTGAAACCCACTTGAGATACTTGACCTTAGGTATATAATCATGGTTCTATAATTCAAAAATGATGTTTTTAATTTCATAAGAATACATATTACCCCTTTTGTATGTGTGACATTACTAGTTTTCATTTTTTTAAGCTAATTCTTGTGAAATGGTTTTCCTTCAAAGAGTTTATTTCTAAAGAGTTTATCAAATTAATGTTTTTTTTGTAAAAAAGTTTTAATTTATTTCAATTAAATTATCATGGTACATTATCTTTAAATTTTTTTGGCATGGAGTCATTTAACTGGGTGCAATCCTACTGGGCTATGGCTCACACCCTTCATACGCCTTTGGGTGTTTGTAGAACCTATTGTTTTATCTTTCAAGTTAAGACATGGGATAATGTTGGTAGTTTTAGATTCATGTGGGATTCAGTGTAGATCTGGGTTGTGATGGATTGAAAATGTGGTTTTCTCATTAAATGGAGTTTCGTTATAGTTTTTTGTTTTCCTTCTATCATAGTACCTCTGTGGTTTTGTCAAAGGTTCTAAATTGTCAAATAAGAATGTAGTTAAGGGCTTGTTTGGTTGTGTATTTTTAGATTTTCTTTATTTTTATCGCTATTTGTTCCATGACTTATTTTTTGGTAAATCATTCTCAAATCTTTTTTGATACCCTGGAACTTCGGCGAGCTCGTGGGGATCGGGAACGCCCTTCGGGTCTTGCAGCGTAATGGGTCGAGTGTCTGCTTAGTTTGCAACCCAGCATGGTTCATGACACCGAGAGGCCATGAAAGTATTGGGTTGGTTCTCGTATGGGTTGAAGGAAATTTCTAAACAGTTTTCTCTCAAATAAGTAGTATTATGATATGGTTATTGGTCAATGTAGTGGTCAATGTACGAATGTGGCACTGTTTGGAAAACCTTTTTTCTATCATGGTGTTTAAAATTATATATTTTTCTTAAATTTTCACCCTAAATTTTATGTTTTTTCACTCTTATTATTTGCCTTTACATATGATTACCCCCTCAAGATCCATTTGATGAGTTGTACCTCATCCACCATTGTATTTTCGTTTTACTGGGTTTTTAATGTTATTTAATGAGAGTTATTCCTCTCATTCCCTCCTTCATCCTCCTCCATAAATTCTCTCTTTGATTTAGCTTCCTCTTGAATCCTGGTTATCATGTTACATTATTTTAGGGTATCAAGTTTATATTATGATATTTATACTGTATTTTATAGGTTTTAGACACCATTTATTTCATATGGGTCTAGTCTCCATTAAAAGTGACAAGGTTAGAGGGACTTCAGATTGTTTCCCTTCTGTTTGAGGTAGTTGTTACAATGAAATATATTCATTTTGTAATTTTATTGGATGAGTGATTTATATATTTAATTTTTATGGATTTAGAAATATATATGACATCTCATTAGTGATTTGATACCATTTCTAGATTTTTTTTAGCATGGAAGAGTTGTTTTCCAAATAAACTCCCCATTTTCCTACATGAAATGAAACATATTAATATAATAAGATTTTTTAGAACTCAAATGGGGTTCTTTGAAATGGTTTTGATGATGAAAAATGTCTATTAACCAAGTTTTGGGTTATTATAAGTGAAAATGGTTTAAAGTGAATATTTTTTAAATTTAGTTGTCAACTACAAATTGGATTAAAATGGTGTTCTATTATAAATTTAAAATGGTTATTTGAAGTTTTTGTGTGGTTTATCACTTGTGAAAATCAGTGTTAGATTATTTTAAAAGTTTTAATGGGATTTTTTTGGCTTTTTGGACATGTTTATGTTTTAAACAGGGAGTTCTCTCATAGAAGGTTTTCTTTTTAATGTTTTAAATGAAATGATTAATTTCGTTAAACCTTAAAAACTATTTTCAGTTTTGTCTTATGAATATAGTGATGTAAATGAAGGACTTTGGCCATATTTTTTATTTTTAGTGAATAGAGACCATGTGTAAAGGTTGAAAATGAAGTGTTTTAATTTTTTTGGCTATTTTAAATCATTTTCCAAATTTTGTTTGGATCATGTTTTATGAAATTATAAAGCATTGGTAAATTTTACTATTGTATTATTATTGATTTGATGTTTGTATATTTAATTTAAAATGGTGTATATTTACGGAACCCCTTTATTTCCATGGACTTTCTCACCCCATATGTGGGTTTTTTATTACCATGTGATTCTTGATTACACCCCTTAAATGGGAATACACATGTTATTCCTTGAGTGCACGTAATGTAGGGTCCCTAGTTCCACACAATTAGATCTGCTGTAAAAAACATCATGTAATATGTTTTATAAAATTTAACTAAAAATATATTATTCCTTACACATATGATGATCTTTTCTGATTTAGGTTTTGAAGAAATAAATATACCGTTGTAATTTATCAGAGTTTAATATAAATAGTCTCTAAAAATCTATTTTTCTCAACTTCTGTTAGATCCTTAATAGATTTAGACTCCTTTTGATATTATATGGTCCCCAAAAAACAATTTAAATTTTTTGGATCTGCAAAAAAATCTCCCAGTATGTTTTAAAAGACTATTGAAACTACATAAATAATTATTATTTTAAAAGTCTTTATAAAATAATTCATTTATATAAAATTTAAATATTTGATAAATAATTTTACAAAATATAACACTAGGGTTTTCAAAATATAAAACCATATAAAGTACATTTTTGAACCTCATAAAATATATATATCACTTTTAAGAATCAAATTTCATTTTCAAGATTTATTATCCTTTAAAAATAATTTTATTACCATTTAATGTTTTATAAAATTTTATTTTGAAAATAATAAATTATTATGAAAATAAATTATAAATGGAAACCCTTAAAAAATCTATGAGGCCACCAGCAGTATCACCATAATGAAAACATCCTCTTGGGTTTGTGGGTTCACTCTACATTTCTCATAATAATGTTTACACCCAAGTATTGAGTTTATAGAAAAAAATTTATAAGTTCTTATTATCAAATTTAATTTCTACTTAATCATCCTTTTGAAAACAAGATAAATCATTTTGAGGAGAAAATAATTTTATATAACATAATTTTCCGAAAAAAGCAGTTTTTATGAAAACAAAATATGATTTAGATAGATCCATATTTCATATATCTTAAATACAATAATACAAATAAATGAGGAATAAAATAGTTGCATATTATCATATTAAAAAAATTTATGCAATGTCAATATTAAAAAAAATATGGCCATATCTACAAATAGTATTTGAATTTATTTGTTTAAAATAAATAGTTATACAAATAATGAAAACATTAAAATCCATTTGAACATTGAAATAATTTTATTAATCTAAAATAACACAAAATGATAATATTTATCATTTTAAAATCATTACTGAATGAAAAAATGAAATCATTTTTTTGAATAATTTATGATAAAAAACAAGGTTTTGGAAAAAATAATTTCCATTATATTAATTAATCAAATAAATTTAAAAATATATTACATAGAATAATAATCATTGAATCCAAATCATAAATAAATTTACTTAAATTTAATAATTTTATGGTAAAAAATCCCTTAAATTAAAAGGGGTTTGAATCAATATAACATAATAGTGGTAAAACAATATAACATTAGAGATGTTTTTTTAATGAAAATAAATATTGCACAATAATTTTTAAAGCATAATTTTTCTTTCAAAATGTATTTTTATAAATTTAAATTCCATACATAAGAAAAAACATTATGCATAAAAAGAGGATGTTTTTTTGAAAATAATGGTGTTTTTATGAAAATAACACCCTCACATAAAATATTGACAATGTGAATTATATTTAAAAACATATTTCAATAATGAAAATAATCGCATTACGTGATGAGGGTTTTAAAAATAAACATGGATTCTGGGTTCCAGAAAATAACATTCTCCCTTACTGTTATATAATAATGTTTTCAAAATAGAGAGCCCATATATAAAATAATAGGCTATGAAGAAATTAAATAAAGAATTGGAAAATTGGAATCATTTAAAACAAATACCTTATATAAAATGGGGTTTTAGAAAACCATAAATTTAATATCTTTATAAGAAATAATTCCTGAAATGATCATAATGTCGAAACAAGAATTAATCAATGAATTGATTATCACTATTTATTTTAAATCCATAATAAAAATTGAAAATAAACGTAATACAATAATATTTAATTTCACAAATAATTTTAGAATATAAATGGAAATGAAGATGTAATATAACCCAATGAAAATTAGTCAAGTTATGAAATTTTTTACTGCTTGGAAAATTTCAATTCAAATCCTATTCGAAGAAAAAATTCAAATAGATTCTTAAAATACAATATATTATGAAGGATTCATTATATTAAATATAAATGGGATGTATATTGACCATATAAAAGAAATTAGGAGCATAAAATTACAATATTTCTTAATGAAATTAAATTGAGACAAAAATGTTACACCATGTCCAAAATTTCCATGTATGTCCTTTTCCTAATATATAATTTCATTATATCAGTTATTTGATTACATGATAATGTTATATTTTTTAAATAAATTACATATAAAAAATTTATTAAATTTATTTCTTATGTAATATTTAAATAATTAATTTTTTAATTCCACATCATGTGTTTTGAAGAAATTCAAATTGTTGTTCCCAAATGGGATCTGTGTGTTGACAACGGTAAAATAATCCATTTTTTCAATATCTTCTTATTAATAACAATAAAATTATTATCCCTTGTGAAAAATAATTATACATTTTAAATAAACCATTAATGATGGTAATTTAAAACGAACTATGTTATGATAATAGATATGGTGGTTGTACGTACAAATGAGTTATGGTTCCCTTTTTTAATGATCATTATGGAAAGTGGTTAACTATTATTTTATCAATATAGAATGATAATCAAAAAATAAATAACATATTATTTAATTGAATAAAATTTTATATACCATACATGTGTTGTGGTGATGGAAAAATAAGAATCACATCACTCATTGGAGGAAGCAGTCGACATGCACACACATATGACATTATTATTTTTCGGTGTTATACTGAAAGAAATTTATTATATTTTTAGAATGATTAATATTCCATGAATATCATAATTATTTAATTTGTATAAAATATATTCATTACATTTATCATCATTATATTCCATGTGAATAAATAGTGAAAAATAAATCCAATCGCTTTGGGTGGTGGTAGTCTTTTTTACACACGATCTATGTTATTGTATCACCTATGTAATAGAATTTAAAAATTTATATGTTATATAATTACCTAAAAAGAATAAATACTTTAAAAATATGTTATATATACTTTAAAACTATTATTATAGAAACCCATGAGAGGAAAAGATAAAAAATGAATAACATCGCTTCGCAATGATGTAGTCTACAATAAAATCTCCAGTTTTAAAAAATAAAAAGTTATGATTAATAGCATACATGATATGCTACATTGAGCTTAAAAAACAATTGAATATTATTATGTAAGTGTTACCGTTATAACAAAATTGTTGAATGGAATGAATGAATAGTATCAACTGAATTGTGAAAATATGTTTTACACAAGTTTAAATAATGATTAATTTGTTTCAAAATTTATTAGAAATGGAAATAAAAACCAATTTAATATAAAGGATTTGTTTTTATGATAATGAATATAAAAAAATAATTGTGTTTCTAAATTCATATCATTGTTTATGGATTTTTATTTAATTAAAAAAACATATGTTATATATTCATTGTAATGTTTTAATTTCATATTATATGTTTTCTATATATGATATAAGAATAAATTCAATTTTTCAGATGAAATATGTATTTTAAAAATGATTTTTTACCACCTTTTGATGATAAAACTTTTTTAAATGTAGTTTTTATCAAATTTATATGTTCTATTTGACAAAATTAACTTCTTATTTAAAATTGGGACACATGATTTAATTAAGATGAATTTTTGATATTTTTATAAAAACTATCATATAAGGATTAGTAGTAAAAATATGCTAAATTTTAATTGAAAACAACTTTTCCATATAGATCATTTATATGGTTAAATTAAATTATTTAGTGGTTTGAAAGTATAATTATAATATATTTTTATCATTTAATCCAATTTTGAATATTGGATGTAATTTCACATTGAAATTTGATATAAACATATATCAATCATCTAATGGTTATTACTTTTTAAAACCCCATTATATCATTTTGACAACGAGAATTTATTTTAAATTAATTAATACAAATTTTTTGTTTTCAATAAGGAAAAATGGATTCCATATTTGGAATCATAAGTTCCAACTTATTTAAATATGTATTTTTTATTTTTTGACACTATGAACAATAACTTTAGTAATTATTTTTAATTACAGTAGTTAAGGGTATATTATGTAATAAAGGGTAAAAATAAAATTAAAAAATTACCCTAACACATATCCTCATTTTAATGAACCATAAATTCCATATAATTTTTTTTAATTATATGGAATTATTACGAGACTACAAAAATTGACAGAACATGATTACGAGGCCCAGAGTACCCAAAATGATCCGTCAAAAATTGTTAAGCTTTAAATAGCGTGTGTGATTAGTTTTCCTGAAAAGTGGATCAACTCTTAAACAAATTCCTAGATCAGAAATATGAGCTAACCGTTGTGTTCATGGTAGTGGTTTTACCCTAGGAACGACGTACATTTAGTTGGTATAAGTCTCTTGTGAGAAAACACAAGAATGGAATAATCCTAAATAAAATTATTAAATAAAATTATTATATTTTTCAAATTCCTAAAACTCATGAACAATGAATCAAATTAAAAATACAAGAGCAGAACTAAACTTTTTAGGGAATGCATTTCTTAGGGAGATCCTAAAAATTGGCCGTCGCAGGCCAACATTTGAAATTAGTTTTTGGCTGTAAATAAAATAAATAAGTAACAATTTTTTTATTGTTAAATTTTTTAACTCCTCAATGGTAACTCATATTAAAAATATTAAAGTACCATTAAGCTCTTGAGTGTGTGTGACCCTTAGGCAGAGCCTAGCCACGATTGGCGCTGGTCGAAGGTGACTGTTAATAATTTTTAAACATGTGTTAAAGTATGTTTAGTAAACATGCGATCACTGTTTACTATCATTTGAACTAGTGCTCAGATTTAAAGTTTTAGGGCACCGTTGGATATTCTGCACTGGGATTCTCTTAAATATAGATTAGCTTCGACCGATAAGGGGTTGACTAAGAAGTTAATTTTTGGACCTTACAAAAATAATAATAAAATAACCCCAAAGTTATTTTATTCTTTCATTGTAACCTTTGAGCGATGACAGTGGGACCGCAGTGCAATGTCATAATTTTAATGAGATACTTTTAATTTATTAAACCTCTCATTTCTTGGGATTTGTAATGACAATGATGATGTGTTTAATTGACTCGTTATTTACGGTTAATTAATGAATCATAATGTTAAATACAATGTGATAGATTAATCTCTATTTAAACAAATCATGGGTATAGGTTTTGTTGACTCAAGAGAGTAACCTCTTACGAAGTGTCAGCGGCGTCTTCTACCAACATAGAATAGAGCTCTGAAGACTGTTGTGGGATTTGAAATGAACAACGACAGACGACGATGAGTGCCAATGAATGCAGGTTCTTCTCTAACATCCGCTGCGTCTTCCACCATTTCCAGGTAGGGGTTATTTTCTTAACTCTTCCCTTTTCCCACACTTGAATTTTATGATGAACACGGATCAACCATCCAATGGGTTGATCCAAATTTCATCCTTTAATACGGGAGGATAATGTGGGGTTACATAATGAGTGTTTTTATGATTAAATAATCCTTCCCATATTTTAACCCTAATATGGAGTGTGCGGTCCGAACCAAACAATGCTCGGACCATCTGCCGATCTCAGTAATGTTTGTGTTCTTTGTGAGGGACTGACCAATATGGAGTCAAGATGAAACAGGGGGCCACGTGGGGATGAAAGCATCCCGGGAGGCCCATAGGTGCAGTCGGAAAAGAAAACAGACCTCCAGAACTTCAACTAAGTCCCACGAAAGCGTCGTCGGTGCGGAAACACATAAAACAGGAGTTGGCAGTGCCTGAAGGTATCACAATGGACATGGGGTGGCTAGATTACACCGAATGCATTAACAATGAATGATTCACCATGGTGGAAGCGTCCACAACCAAAGGGTTGTCGCGGAGGAAGTGTCGTGACGGTGGTGAAGGTGGACCGCAGGTCCCACCCTAGACCGGTCCAATGGACCACTCAGCTGGAGGGGAGAAATAAATGCCTAGTGCCCCCTATTTAAAAAAATTAATAGACTACAGTTTGTTCAAAAGGGGTGCGGACCCCCGCGGCTAGCTGGTGGGCTAGTCCAGTGGCCCGGAGGGTCGCTCCTAGCCTGCTGGATCAGGCCGAGCCTACGGCCTAGTGGGCTGAGCCTGTAGCCCAACAGGACGGACAGGGCTAGGCCCAACTAGTTTGGGCCAGGCTCCGTGGTCCAGGTCAGGTCAGTCTAACCAATACGGACCAAACCCATACTCTCTTATGACCCAATTTTAATTAAAGGGTTATATCTCCTAAAAAACATCCTTTTGATTAACCATCTATGGTTCTAGTGCCCCTAAGATGAGGCAGTCCTTTTTAAATACTCCCCATGGGTTTTGGAGGAAGTTGGAGAATGACCTGGTTGGATCGGACTCGAATCCAACAGGGCCCCCCTGTATTAAAATACATATAACTAACAGACCGGGTGTACGATGGACGCACCATCTGTTGCATTGGAACCCTTATGATAGGGCAGTTCATTGGGTCAATAATTCAGGGGACTTTGTGGAAGAAGAGGTAAGACCAACGTCTTGAGGGGAGGATCCTCCCAGAATCAAGGGTGCTTAGTGCAGGAATCCAGTGGTTGGTTGTGACATGATGAAGGTATAGAGATCCTCGGTGGGATAACACTCAGCGATCCTCTATGGGTCAACACATAGTGATCCTCATTTTTTCATCATGTAGTATTCCTTCGTGGGTCATCACCTTGCGATCCTCAGTGGGTCAGCACTTAGCAATCCTTTGAGGTTGAGTACCTATCGATCCAATGTGGGATAGCACTAAGAGATCTTGTGTGGGTCAGCACCTATCGATCCTATGTGGGTCAGTGCCTGTAGATCTTGTGTGAGTCACTTCTCATTGATCATGTGTGGGTCATCACCTAGCAATCCAGTGTGGTCTAGCATCTATCAATCTAGTATGGGTCAACATCAGAGCCTCTCGACAGTGTAAGATGGTCTAGATTAAGGGCTAATCATCTGTACTTATGTACATAATTTATACCTGGTGTGAGATATATTTTTCTTTGTGCTTTGTGATTTATTTCATGCATCATGGTTATTACTTTTTAGAGTTATGAGAGACCTTCAGGGGTCTCAGGGTCCCTACTATGTATTGTTACACTCACCTCTGCCTGGGCTTCACCCGCACATTGTTGTGTCTTGTGCAGACGACGGGCAGCTTTTTCTGAGACTTAGGGATCCGGGACATGATGGTTTACGGATGTGAGTGGTTGATCTGGAGATATGTAGCGAGGATCTATACCTACCCTCTAGGTAGGATCCATGGTGGGGGACCTCAGGAGCTATTTTTTCATTTACATGTACTTCCATTTCAGTTGGTATTATATAATGGCCCCTTTTACTTACAGTAAATAATTCTTCACTTAGTTGAGGTATTTGGTTGCAATTGTACCTTTATTCTTCCATTTTGTTATAATTTTCTGTAGTGTACCCTTTCAGTGTGTGTACATGTTTTGAGGCAATGCCATCCCTTTTTAGGGATATTCCTTTTCGGTGCTAGTCACCAACCCATGTCCTATGGAAGGTGGTCTTGGGTTAGTCACATCACAAGCCCCGAGGGAAGGTTCATGACCAAGTGGTATAAAAGGAGTAAGTCATGGTGAATATCTAATACTATGATCTTTTCAATGGGGAAATAGTGTTAAGTGTTTCAATTGATATTTTCAGTTTTTGGAGTCCAGTGTTGGTGTGGTGGCCAACATATCCATACACAGGGACATCAAGTTCTCATTTCCGACTTGATACAAGAAAACACTAATTGTGTGTGTTTTTTTAAAAAAAATATTTCAATTGATCTCTTTTGAGTCAACTCACAAGGTATATCTTAGTGACTATGGTTCGTATTGATTCTCATTCAATATGACTCCATGCTGACAAACAGTAAGGATTCCAATGCATGACTATGGGGATGGTCCACAGTGTGATGAGGCTTCAGTACAAGGATTGTTTCCCATGATGGAACCTTCAGGAAGTGTCCTAGAAATACAACTACAATATGGTCAGCATTTACTACCAGCACTACTGGTAAAGGGAACATGTAGACTCAGTGACTTACACAAGTTTCAGGGATAGATGCAGCTCAGGTTCTGATGTGAGCCCGACTCACAGGCGGCTAAGGACAAGCTTTAGGTGGTGACTGAGTTTCCATCTAATCCGGGCACCATTAGATTAGATGGTGGACCTGGTAATGAGCATTCTATGTGGCTCAGTAGAGGGATTTAGGGTTTAGATTACCCTTATCTTACGATGAGGTGTCTCTTTCCATGGATAGAGCTTGAGAACATTCCTTAGAGAAGGTGGTCTCTTTCCATAAAAAGATAAGGGGTATGTGTTCCCAAGAGCTTCTACAACTTCGGTGGGATGATATATCAGTAGATGAGTATTCATCAAGGCATCTAGACCATTCCTGGTACTCGATGAATATGACAAGACCGGTGCTTTAGGGTTTGGACCTCTGAGTGAGATGTGCTTTGGGACATCCGAGCTAGCACTATTCCTCTATGCATTCCTACTTAAGTTAGGGTGATAGAGAGAACCTTTGTGGTTGAAAATTCGTTGGCTGATCAGATAAAACAAGTAAATGTTGACAATGGGAAAGTAGGAACTAGAAGTCAATCATAGAGACTTGGAAGTATAAATATTTAGGGAAGATAAAGGGATAGATCAGATTAATCTACTGGGCAGAGGATGTGGAAGAAGAGTTAGGAGAGCAGGAGGGATTTGTATATATTTCAACATGTTATAACCAACACCCCAATGTGGTCACCACCAGGCATAGGGAGCTAGAAAAAAGGGGAAGGGAGTAGCTATACGTGGTCAAGGAGTGTGAACCAAGTGATACAGGAATGACTTGAGGTATGGTCTGTGCCTATTACTAGCTTTTGTATTAATATACATAGCTACTAATGATTCCTTCTTATCAAAAATAATTTTCATGACATAGAGTAGCTTGCAGAGTGAGGTGATAGACCAGCTTGTTGTGTTGTAGTTATCCTTCATGGATAGTGATGGAGAAGATTTCCTCCAGTCTATGAAAGTTAATCTCATACTCCTTCAATGAGTTAGGGAGGCACAACATGGGGACATTAACTGTGAGACACGACATGATTAGATATCCTCAAGAAATTCTGTGGAATTATTTTCTGAATTTGGTGAGCATGTCACCATTTTCAAAGGACACCCCATGGTACTAGTGACGTTACAGGAGGAGGTGTTGAGTGAATTCCATACATCCCCTTTGGCAGTAGATTTTGGTGTGGTAATGATGTACTAGGATCTCCGATGTCAGTATGGGTTGTCAGGGATGAAGAAAGTGGTGGTAGAGTTCATTTCATGTTAACTCACATGTCATTAAGAGAAATCTGAGCATCATGTTCCATCACGATTGAGCAAAGCTTTTACCACCAGAAAGAGGGTCTTTCGGAGCAGACCGTACAGACACTCGAAGATATTCTTAGTGTTTGTGTTCTTGATTTTGGCCGAAGTTGGGAGGACCACCTGCCACTGGTGGAGTTTGCATACATCAATAGGTATCCCTCCACCATTGGCATGACACCTTTTGAGGACATGTACAGTCAAGCATGCATATCACCTCTATGCTGGATAAACCTATGGGTGTCAACCCTCAGGGATCCAGAGTTGGTAGGACTACCACCGAGAAGGTGCAGATCATCCACGAGTGGATGAGGCATGCGCAGTGTAAGTAAAAGTTTTATAATGATAGGAGATAGTTGCCCTTGGAGTTTGAGGAGGGTGATCATGTTTTTCTTTCGAGTCTCACCCTAGAGAGGATTGTAGAGATTTGGATAGGGTGGAAATCAATCTCCGAGGATCATCATACCTTTTTATTATCTAAGTAGAGTTGGTGAGGTGTTTTACCACTTATCTCTTTTCCCATGGATGCATCGGGTTCATAATATTATCCATGTGTCATAGATGAGGAGATAAGTGAATTCCCCATCGCACGTCATCAAATGGGGTGAGCAGGACATTGACGATGAGGCAACTTCTACTGAGTTCCTAGTAGAGATTGAGGATCAACAGCAGAGGGTCCTCCGTGGGAGGTCGATTTCTCTGGTGTGTGTTTAGTGGCAACATGGTAACCTCTAGGAGAGGACGTGAGATAGGGAGGCTTAAATTCATGCTCAGTACACCACATTTTTTATTTTCCATTGTGTTGGATTTTGGTGACGTAATTCACTATTATGGGAAGAATGTACGGACCTGAAAATTCCGAATAACTTTTTTTAATTATATGAAATTATTAAGTGACTATTAAAACTAACGACATATGATTTTGAGGCCTGGAGTGCCTAGAATGATCCTTCAAAAAAATTTAATCTTGAAATAGAGTCTGTGATAGTTTTCCAAAAAAATGTAGAATAACTCTTAAACGGTACCCATATCAGAATTATGAGGGCACTGTTGTGTTCAGGATGGCAGGTTTACCCTTGGAATGACTTAAGTTCAGTCAACATAGGCCTCTAGTGAGAAAACCTAAAAATAGAATTACCATAAATAAAATAATAAAATAAAATAATTTTTATTTTTAAAATGAGTATAGCACATGAACATTGACTCAGATTAAAAAACCAATACCACCGCTGATCTCATGAGGGTATTATCTCCTTAGGCAGATCCTAACATTGGATAGTGTGGGCCAATTGTGGAAGTTCGATTTTGGACGTTAATAAGATAATTAAGTAAAAATTATTTTATTGTTAAATTATTTCACTCCTAAACGGTAACTAATATTGAAAATCCAAGAGTATCATCGAGCTCCTGGGGGTGTGTTCTCCTTATGAAGAGCCTAACCTCGACTAGCACGGTTCGAGGGTGTATGTTAACATATTTTGACCTTTTTTAAGCTAAATTTAGTAAACGTTAGAGTGGTGATTTATATCTTTTGAACCAGTGCTCAGATTAAAAATCCGATGGCACAGTTTGATCCACAATGGTGAGATTCACTTAAGGGAAACTTATCTTGGACCAGAAAGGGTCGGACAGAAAAGTTAATTTTTGGACCTTTCAAAAATAATAATAAAATAAATTCAAATTTATTTTATTCTTTCCTTGTAATCATGGAGTGATGGTGGTGGGACCACAATGCAACATCAGACACTTAATAAGAGACATTAAATGTCTTAAACCTCTAATTTATTTGGTTTTGAAATGACAATTATTATGTGTTTAATTAACTCATTAATTATAGTTAATTAATTAATCATAACGATAAACACACCATGATAGATTAATCTCTATTTAAACAAATCTTGGGAATGGGTTTTGGTGACTCATGAGAGGAACATCTGACGAAGTGTTGATGATGTCTTCCACCAACATAGAATGGATCTTAGATGACCATTGGAGGATTCTAACCGGACAACGATGGGAAATGACGACCTGAAATGAATGTGGTTTCTTCTCCAACATCTACAGTTTCATCCAACATTTACAGGTAGGGGTTATGTGCTTAACTCCCCCCTTTTTCTCATCCTTGAATATTATGAAGAACACTGATCAATTATCCAACGGGTTGATCCGCGTTTCATTCTTTAATGTGGGAGGATAGTGTAGGGTTACTTTATGGGAGTTTTTATGATTAAATATTGCTTCCAATATTATAATGATAACGCGGAGGGCTCATGCCAAACCCAACAAGGCCAGGACCCCACACCTATCTCGGTAACCATTGTGTTCTTAATGGGTGACCAACCAATACAACGACAAAATGTAACAAGGGGACACATGGTGATGGTAGTGTTCAGGGAGGCCTATAGGTGTACTCAGAAAAAAAAATTGACCTCTAGAGCTTCACGAGAGGCATGCAGAAGTCGCACCGGCATGGCATCGCAAGCTCTCACCAGTCACGAATTGGGTGTGGCGCCCAAAGGTGTCGTTGTAGATAGCGGGTGGTCGGCTGATGTAGACCATGTTGATAATGAACGGTGCACCGTGCTGAATGCAGCGGAAGCCAAAGGTCTACCATGGAGGATGTGTCACGGCTCCAGATGCGGTGAAGGAAGATTCGAACCATGGTTAACGCTCTAGACCATTCTAACAGACCGGTCAAATGGAGGGAGGCGACGCCAGCCTGGCACCGTCTGTTTGAAGAACCAAAAAGACTACTGTCCATTTGAAAGGGGTGTAGATCCCCCTGCCCAGCTGGTAGTCCGTGCCTAGCCAGGTGGGTCGGGTATAGCCCATATCCCAGTGTTCCAGGCCCAGTCAGTTCGGTCTAGGCTCGGTGGGCTGGGTTGGGTCAGCATGACCAGGTCGGGTCGTCCTGACCAGGTCGGGTTGGCATGACAGGGTCAGGTTGGCCTGACTGGTTCTAACTGGACCCAAACCCACTTACAACCTAGATTTGATTAAAGGGTTATATCTCATAAACTGGACGTCCCTTTGAAGAACTATCTAAAGAGCTAGAGCCCATAACACGAGTCGGTCCTTGTGAGATACTCCATATGGGTTTTGAGGAATATTGGAGTATGGCTGTGTTTGATTAAACTCGAATCCAACTGGGCCCCTAGAAATAAAATTTCTATAACTAATAGACCAGACATCCCATTGACACGCCGTCTTTTCTATTTGAACCTCTATGATATGACGATTAATTAGGTTACTTATTCATGGGACTTTGTAGTGCTTGAGGTAAAAAAATGGCTTTAGGATGGGATCCTCCCAAAATCAATTTCGCTTATTGCCTGAATCCAATGGTTGGATGTGACATGATGAAGGTATAGCGATCCTCAGTGGGTCAACACTCAGTGATCCTATGTTGGTTTGCACTTAGCTATTTTTTATGGGTCAGCACTTAATGATCTCTAGTGGGTTAGCAGATAGTGATCTTTTTGGGTCAGTACTTATCGATCCTATGTGGGTCAGCGCCCAACGATCTTATGTGGGTCAGCACCTATTGATCATGTGTGGGTAATCGCCTATCAATCCTATGTGGGTTAGTGCTCAGTGATCCTATGTGGGTCAGTGACCAGTGATCATGTGTGGGTTAGAATCTATCGATCATGTGTGGGTCAAAAAAAGATCCTCCCAACATAGTAAGACTGTATAGCTTTACAAATAATCATTTATACTTACATAATTTAGTTATAACTTTGGTGATATTTTCTTTTCATTGTGAGTTGTGATTGAGATCATGTTTTCTGGTTATTCCTTTGTGGAATTATGAGAGACCTTCGGGGATCTTGATGTCCCTATTGAGTATTGTTATACTCACCACTACAAGGGCTTCACCCTCACCTTGTTGTGTCTTGTGCAGACAATGAGAAACATTGAATGAGACTTGGGGAGCCAGGACTTGATGGTGTACGAAGTTGACCAATTAATGAGGAGAGCCACATTGATGAGTTGTACCTACCCTTCTGGAAGGATCCTTATAGGGTGACCTCAAGAGCATTTTTTCCTTTTAACTTTACTTCCATTTATATTGGTCTTGTATTTTTTCCCCTTTTACTTTGAGTAATTACTTTTACACTTAGTTGAGGGTTTTGGTTGTGGTTGTAGCTTTCTTCTTCTGTTGAGTTATACTTCTACGAAGTGTGCCCTATCTGTGTGTGTATAGATTTTGATGAAAAGACTTCAATTTTTAGGGATATTCCTTTTTAGTACTAGTCTCCAACCCCTGACCTATAGAATATGGGCTTGGGGTTGTCACAACACAAGCCCCAGGGGAAGGGTTGTGACAATAATTTTATTAGATAAGATAGTTTAAAGATTTTCATATAATCTTCTGTAAATAAATGGATAAAGCTTCCCATAAAAGATGGTATATAGAATCTCATAGAATCTTGTTTAATTAAAAGTATAATGCTTCCCATGGAAGCTATTATAATGCTTCTCATAGAAGCTTGTTAAATTAAAATAACTAAGCTTCCCATGGAATTCATTTTAAAGATTATCATTGAATATTCTTTAATTAAAAGTAAAAAGATTCGTATGGAATCCCTTTTAATGCTTATCATGGAATATTCTTAAATTAAAATTATAAAGCATCCCATGGAAGCTAGTTCTGATCTTTTCACACACTCATGTTTTTAATAAGTATTAAATTTTTCATAAGGGTTTATATAAGTGATCTCTTCAACTATAAATTTACATTAGAAATATAAAACAATTTTATACATCATCGTATTCTGTATATAATTTTTACAAATTAAATAAATAAATTTATTTCTGACACAGTGATGATGTAATTATTTCCTTGTTAGTAAATTAATAAAATAAATGATATTATAAATATTAAAATAAATATAATTTGAAAATCTTGATGTCATCAAAAAAATTTCTGGATGATTTTAAATTTCTATATTTGTGTTAATGTTGTTTTTTCAAATTAATAAATTTGGTTTGACATTAAAAATATTAGTTAATAAATAGAGTCAAAATTGACATAAATGAGTCTTTGAAACAGATACTATTTTATTAAATGATATAATAGTAATAAAAATCTAATATGTATCCAAATAACATATATAATGTTAAAATTTTTATTAATGATCCACTTGATTTTCTCTTGGAAATTTATAGTATTTATATTATCCATATAGTATTAAAATACAAGAAGACATGGAAATAGATAAATTATTAAACTAATGGTTAATGTTAAATGATATGTTTAATTTTGTGACCTAAACATGTTTAAAACCTTTTAGTTGAGATGATTTTGTCCCATTATCATCTTATCATCAAAATATATCTCTTCTTAACTATTATAAATTTAAAATCAATTTATAATAAAATAATATTTCAATACTTTCCTAATGTACCCATCCTCCCTCTTACAAAAGGTCACCACCTCTACCCACTTACACACACCCCCCAAGCCCCTTAGCTCACCCAAAAACTTTTAAAATAAGATCCAAACATCCATCCATTCCTCCAAGAATTATTAACTTGAGCATAAGTAAACTCAATGAATCCTTTTGGATCAAATAAAAAGGAGTTACCAAATTAGGAGGAAGATAAAGAATGAACGAGACAAGTCAGACTCAAGGTAAGAGACTTCATCTCAGTCTCCTTTCATTGGTTCATATGTTCATGTTATGAAAATTTATTTTCCAACAAGGTTTATATAAAACCATTTCACTCATTATATCATGAATTATTATCATATCATTATATTTAATTTTTTGTATAATTTAATTCCTTAATGATATGTATTCATGTGTTTCTTATGTGGTAAAGGAATTCTCAATATCTCTTTCCATTAATGCAATCTTTTTGTGGAATATCATTCAAATTTACATACCTTGTTCTTATTTACATTTTATTTAGTCCCTATACTATATTATGACTCAATTATTTATTGGATACCCTTTTCTCATATATTTTTAATGTTTTCTATAATTATGATTCATATAAACTGTGTTGTAGATTTTTTATCTCAAAATCTCTCTATTTTTATCAAGAAATTATTTTCTTTTCTTTACATGAATACACAAACAAATTTCATTTCCAAGGGTTTTCACAATAACATCAAAATGATTTATTTGAGTCTGGAATTGAAAAACATAAAACCCTCATTCCCTTTCAATGGGTTATAAATGATATAATGATCGTGTTTTAAGCACTTTTTAAAATACCATAAATTTGATATGAAACTAATTTATTTTATTCTATTTGGGTTATTTATGAGATTCTTGATTATGATCTATGTGGCTCAAATTAAAAGAAAGTAAAATTAAGGGTGTGGCCTGATATCACTCTAATGCATTGGGTAATGAAATTAATCACTATAGAAGACAAGTTTTATTTTACCTTGGTGAAAAACCTTGGTAATTTTTATGATAACTTGGTGAATAACTCTGTTAATTTTTATGATACCTTGGTTAATAACCTTGGGGATTTTTATGATATCTTGGTTAATAACTATGATAAATTTTATGACACCTTGGAGATGGGCCTTAGAGATATGAAACCTTTGGGTTGGACATTGGTGATATGATTATGAATGAATAAATTAAATATTATAGCCACTTTTTCATGATGTCATAGAAGTTATTATTGTTGTGATATTCCTCTTACTAATGACTTTATGAAAGTCCTTTTCTTCTAATTCATATATCACAAGATAACTTGTAAATGGTTTCCCTTTTTTCCCCTTATTGTGCTTTCTGTTCTCATCTCATGTTTTTAAATGTTTTTCGCATATCTTAATACTAGTAAGGACAATGAAGATTCTATGATGAATGCATTTGAAGATTGTTCTTGATAAAAAACCATGTTTAAAATTAATATTTTCTATTTTATAAAAAATAGATTGCGTGTAGACCTATCAACTTTGTAATATTTGAACGTTTTTGTAATACCTTTTCCTCAATATCAAAAACCCGTAACCTAAAATATCTTTGGGAATGAATGAAAATAAATTCTACTAAAAATTCACTAGAATAAGTTATGTTTATGTTCGGTTCCTTATAGTTGGTATCAGAGTACTATTTAGACAACTTTGGAAATTAGGATGTCATCTTATGGGTTTATATGTTTATGGTTGATCCTAATTTAAAATTCAAAGAAACCCTTTTAGGGTTATGTTATAAAATTTCAAGGTTATTAATAATATTTTTAGAGACATTTAGTTTTTTTAGGTAGTTCGGAGTTACGACATTCTGAATCTCAAATGAAATGTATAAGATACAAATTTTTGTTAAAACATCATATGTTTATTTTTAGGATGTTATCATACATGGGGAATGTTATAATAATTATATAGTTTTTGAAAATTGGATAACATGAAGACCGTGTGAAAACCCATTGCATCATACAAGGCTATAGGAATCAAACCTACAATCGAAGTACGAGAAGATGTTAGTGCCTACCACTGACCTTTGTGAAGTCCCTAGTTTGTATGACATCATTCCTTTTAGTTAAAAGGGATGATTAAATAATAATAAGTTTATTTTTGAGACATATATTTTATCAAATATATAACAATGGGGTTGGAAAATGATTTGGGTATTAAGTGATTAATGTTATTTTGGAAGATGTTCACTATTTTGGGGTCTTTTTATGGTTAAGGTTAATATAATAATATGGCATTCTATTTCACGATTAATGGTTGAATTATTTAATTGTGGACTTATGGTAATTAAGAAATGATTTCCCAATCTTGGAGATCATATAATTAGGTTAATTTCATATTTTAATGAGACATTAAGAGAGGTTGATGTTATTTAGAGATAAATGGTAAAACTTATATTGGAAGATTATGTTATCAAATCCTCCTGAATTTTGGGTTTCAATCTTAGTTTTGATTATTTTTAGGAATTTTAAGTTCAATTGTTTCATTAATGGTATTTATTGAATGTTTGGTGTCCTTTGTTGAATTTCAGATATTGAGGTAGTTTTTCATCATATAATGTTTATTTTTTGGGGTAATTATCATATCAGGAACTAATTTTTTTTATTTTTAACGCCAATATATAGGAGAAAAATATAGTTAAGATTATATAGATTATATGATTATATAGAAGTTAACTTACCTAGTATACTCATAATTTAGATGAAAAATGAGTGTGTGGTGGAAATTAATTAAATGATGAAACTCTACTTTTAAAGTATGTATATTTCTTTATTATCCTATTCTAGTTTGTAATGCTATTCCTTAGCTATTTGAAAATGATCTTTATGAAAAAAAGATTTACAATTTCTTTTTTCAACAGAATTTTACCTTACCACAAATTTATGGTGCTGTAATGGTTCACATTTCCTGATCAAGTAATATACCACTCTCTATTAGAATATAAGAGTTATTTTTTCTTCCACATCAATTTTTTTCAATAAGGAATCCTAGTATGTTTAATATCTGGTTACCTTTGTACTTTTCTTTCATTCTTTTAATGTGACTATGTTACTAACTCTTTTTTCCATATGGGATTTACAAGGAAGTTTCTGAGTCCATTTTTAAAATTGTGAGGATTCAATTTACAAATGGTGGGAAATATGTAACATCCTAGTTCTTATGAATGATACAATATGTTAAATTAAATATATGATGTGTGACTTTATGCTTAAACAAACAACTAAATATTATTATTTAAATGTTCCCTTTAAATCCTTGTTGTTGCAATGAAGTGAATGAATAGTATCAACTAAATTATAAAAATATTATTTTCACATGTTTAAATAATGATTTATTGGTTACAAAATTTATTATAAATTTAAATAAAAACTAATTGAATATAAAGGATGTGTTTTTATGAAAGCCTATTTAAAATAGAGAATTATTGTGTTTATAAAATAATATCACTCATTAGGAATTTCAATTTAATGAAAAATATATTTTATATAATAAATATAATTTTTTATATTATTATTATAATTTATTCTAGATATGATATAAGAAAAAATTCAATTTTTCAGATAAAAGAAGTATTTTTCTAAAAATGCAAATTTACCAAATTTTTATGGGAAACCCTTTTTAAATATATTTTTTGTCACTTTTATATGTTATATTTGAACAAATAAACTCATTATTTATTATAGGGAAATAAAAATTTAATTTTGATGAATTTTGGATATTTTTCTGAGAACTATCATGTTTTGACGAATAGTAAAAATATGCTATATTTTAATTGAAAATATCATTTTCCATCAATATAATTTATATGTTTGAATTATATTATAGAATTTTTTTAAAGTATAAATTGAATATATTTTTATCATTCAATCCAGTTTTGGTCATTAGAAATATTTTCACATTGAAATTAGATATAAATTCATATCAATCTTTTGATGGTTATTACTTTTTTAAAACTTGTTTTATCATTTTGATTGTGGGAATTAATTTTCAATTAATTACTGCAACTTATGGGGTTTTAATTTGAAAAAATTCATTACATATTTTTATTCTTAAGGTCCAAATTGTTTAAATCGGCACCTTTTATTTTTGGAAATTATAAATAGTAGCTTTAGTAGTTATTTTTAATTATTGTGCTTATGGATAAATCATGTAATCATGGATAAAAATAATATTATAAAATTACCCTAACATGTGTCATAATTTTATAGGATGAGATAGTATAAATATTATCATATAATCTTCATTAATTAACTTTAATATATTATAAATCATAAATAAATTTATAATAAAAATAATATTTCAATACATTTCTAAAGTACCCCTCCTCCCTCTTATAAAAGGCCACTAACTCTACCCACTTCCACACACATTCCAAGCCCCTTGGCACACCCATCATCTGATAAAATAATCTCCCAACATCACAAAATTCATCTTATAATACTTTACATGGCCATAAGGCAACTCATTGAATCCTTTTGGCTCAAATCAAAATATGTTACCTGGTTAAGAGGATGTTAAAGAATGAACGAGACAAGTCTGACTCATGGTAAGGGACTTCATCTCAATATTTATTTATTGTGGAATATGTTGATGTTACACACCATTATTTTACTATAAGGTGTATATAAAACCATTTGACTCATTATATAATGAATTATTATCTTCTCATGATTTTTACTTTTTTTATAATGTAATTTCTTAATGATATGTATTCATGTCTTTCTTATGTGGTATGTGAATTCTCAACTTCTAATTCCTTTCAAGTTCTCTTTTTTGTGGTATATATTTCAAATTTACACACCATGTTATTATTTCTATTTCAAAATTTCCCTATAATGTATTATGTTTCATTTATGTATGGGATACCTTTTCCCCCAATTTTCAATGTTTTATAAAACCATGTGTCATAGTTGTTATACTGCAGAATTTTCATCTCAAAATATCTCCATCTTTAATAATAATTGTTCTTATTTTATTTATATGAATACCCAAACCTCTTTAATTTATAGTTTTATACCTCATGACATAAACATAATTTATTTGAATTTGTAATTGACATATATAAAACCCTAATTCCCTTTCCATGTGTTATAAATGACATAATGATCATGTTTTTATTTTGCACTTTTTAAAATGTCATGACATTGATATGAAACACATTTCCTTTATTATGTTTGGGTAATTTATGAAACTTTTGATTATTATATATGTGGATAACATGAAAATAAATATATATTAAGGGTGCCGCTTGATAGCACTCTGATACATTGGGTATAGAAATTAATCTCTAGAGAAGACAAGTTTTGTGATACCTTGGGTAATAACCATGGTAATTTTTATGATACCTTGGTGAATAACCTTTTTAATTTATAAGATACCTTGTTGAGTAACCTGGGTAATTTTTACTATACTTTCTGAATTACCTTGGTAATTTTTACAACACCTTATAGATGGACCTTGGTGATATTACGCATAGGGGATAGACCATGGTGATATAATTATGAATATCTAAATTAAATGTTGTAGCTGCATTTTCATGTTATGACCCATGTTCTAATTGTTATGATATTCTTCTTCTTCATGCCTTTAGGAAAGTCCTCCTGTTATTACTTATATATCTCAAGATCACATATAAATTTTTTCCCTTGTTTTCCCTTATTGTGATTTTTGTTCTCACTCCATGTTTTAAATGTTTTTCACAGGTCTTAAAATTGGTAATGAAAAAAAAATATTCTATGATGATAGTATTTGAATATTTTTCTTCAGAATAAAAATTTTTAACTTATAATTTTTTTTCTTTTATAAAAAAGGGATGGTGTGTAGACTTATATACTTTTTAATATTGAAAGTTTATGTAATATTTTTTCACAATTCTCTAAAACACTAAACCCAAAAGTTCTTTTGGAATGAACTAAAATAAATTTGTGTCAGAAGATGCTACAATAATTTATGTTTAAGTTCAGGTGTTTATATGCACTGTACACACAAATGATGATTTCATATCCCATTAGATTAAAGAGTAGATAGATTTTCGTTATACCCTTAATATAATAACCTATAAATATATGTGATATAATGGTGTTATTATATATTTTTAATTGAATAATTTTTTAAATAGGATAATGAATAAATGAAATAAAAAGGTCCAGTTAATCCCAACATCTCTTCTTCATACAACCTCCATAGATTTGTAGAAAAATCCTTCATAGGATAGATTTATGATTAAGAAATGGATTATAATATGTACATTGGGAATGAAGGATTATATTTTGCATGGTCATGGAAAACATAAGTGGCTATTAAGGAATTAATAGTAGAGGAGAGGGGGTGGACTTTTAAAAGTGAGTTCAGTGAAAAAAATTTGTATTTTTTTAAAGAAATGGTTTTACCCAGAATTTTTACTTCTAAATACACCAAAAATGAACTATTATAGATATACAGAAGTGATAGGATAGAAATGTTTCAAGTAAATAGTTATTATGACTATTTTTGGGTCATTTTAACCATTACATTTTGAGTTTTACCTCTAGTAAATATATTTTTCCTGAAATAAAATAAAACCGTTTTACTCATTCCACTATTCATTATGGAAAAAAATTAATTTGAAATTATGAGATAATATAAATTATTATAAATAAAAATATTTAATCCACTATAAAAAAATCAATCTAAATTTTTTTTTTGAATATAATTTAAAATTAAACCCATAGATGAGATGAAAAAGGGGGTTTATTAGAAGTGTATTTTTCATGAAAAATGATTTTATATCTACACCTTGAAATTAATAATCATTATATGAATTTTATTTAATATTTTTATATATATTATCTATATATTTAATTTATATTATTCCATATTGGGTGTTGTTTTAATTAATCTAAATGGAGAATCATTATTCACTTAAAAAAATTATAGAAAAAACAAGTTTTATACCCAAAGGTACACCTATACAAAAATATAATATAAATAAGGTTCAAATTTAATTAATTTCCATAAATATAAATGATGGATATTGTAACTCCCAAACCCTAGAATCATAGAGATGATGACTTACTATATTACATAGTAATATATACAAGCTTCAAATCATAAGGGACCGAATAGTTTAGCATTTTTGGAAAATCATATTACATACATGATTCTAATAATATATTGGGAAAATGAATATAAAACCTGATACATTATCAAATAAAATAAAATTCTTATTTTAAATATCATTTAATGATTTAATCTTTATATTCTACAAAAAGGAAAAGGGTGAGTTTAAATTCTTAGTGAGTGTATGTTTATAAGAAGAAATAATGAAGCAATGAGAAAATAATCATGGAAAGGTAATTAAATGAGCACATATGCCAGTAAATAACTCAATAAGTCATAATCAATATGGAACAATAGATAACTAAAACACCTGACATTTAATCACTAAATTTATATTAAAACACATCAATAGATATGATAAAGTGAAATCACATGGATAAGGATAATAAATGAAATCTCAATATAGTAAATTCTTAATTATTGGACATCATGTTTCCTAGGAACATTAAAACATTAATTTCAGTATTTATTCTCAATAAATATTAAACTTTTCTGATTTTTCAAACCTATTCATCTCGTGCGGCGATCAATGCGCTAAGGAAAATTCATTAATCAAACCTTACCCCATATGGGTTTCTTTAAATAGTCCCCAACCCATATATTCCATGTCCAAAACATTCCATATATCAATTATTGTAAAAATATTCCTTATAAAATATCCATATTGAAAAAATAATATGTATTAATAAATAAGTCCCTAGTGGAGTATAAATAACAACTAGGGTTGTTGACGTTGATGAATGGAAATTCCATTGAATGATAATTAAAAACATTATTGGGGGAAATAATCTTTAAACATTCCAAAGTGCCATATACCACTTTGAAACATTGAATCATAATCCCCATTAAGCAATAACATTAAATGAAACGTATAATACCATGGGAAAAACTATATTCATGATATTACATATCATTAAAGAGTATATACACTTTATAAAATAAATAAGTTGTGAGAATGGTGTATGCCTCATGCAAATAAAAGTGAAACAAGAATCCCTTTCCTTCATCCTGACTTGTTACATGTGTCATTATATTCCTAATTAATTGATTTATTTTTATTAGTTACTTACTTAAAATCCTTTTTCATGATTATAATTTTTTTCACTTATTAAAATGTTCTAAACAACTACTTAAACTATTATGCTTACACTATTTGTTTTGACCATATCCAAATTATTTTCCAAAAATGATTATGGTTTGTCACCTATGGCCAGTTGGGTCATTATATAAAATTATCAAAAAAAAAAATCTTGACATAAATATTATATTTATACATAATTTATACTTTAAAACCCATCATGAAATATGGTTATTAAAAATTAACCAATGTTACAACCATGGAGAGAATAGGCTATATACATGCATGAGTAATGTTCAAATTTTAAAATGATCATTATAGAAAGAAGGTAAGTAACATTAGAACATTATTGTATGATCATTATATTATAAATACCATGTTATTTAATCACATATACTTATATATAAAATTCTTCTAATGTAAAAGGAATCACATCATGTTAAGGAGGTGGTAGTTAACACATTCATGACCGATATTAACACTTCTTTGTGTGAGAAAAGGGTAATAAAGAAGACGATATATTAAATTTGAAGAACAGTAATTAGGTCATGAATATAATATATATTTCATTTAAGACACATATTTTTAATTAAAACCAACCTTTATAAAGAACCTATATATCATTAATAAATCACATAAGTTGCAGAAGGCGGTAGTCCACACATTCATGAACGATGTTATCGTATTCCCAGAAAATGGAATTCATAAAGATATATTCCATAATAAATTTATAGAAGAATAAATACATTATAACTTTTAGTCAGAGTAGAGTACCCAATAGGGGGGGAGGGTTGAGTATCATTAAATATTTCTGTTAAAAATTGGTTCTTTGAAAATTTCCACAAATTAAAAATATAATCAATATTAGTTTGTAGATAATTGATAAGAGTCCAAAATATTTAATTAATTTCTCAAGATATTGATCAGTTCTCACCTATACTAACTTAATGATTAATATAAATTTTGAAACTAGTCTATTGGTTCAAAACTATTATAAACACTTTCTAAACTCCCTATAAGATTTTGACTATGTTTGAATGAAATGTGTTATAAAACAATATAAAAGAAAATCACAATAGGAACATCATGAATTAAAATAAGAGGCGTAGTCTGAAGTCGGGACATAGTCTTCTCCACTTGGTGATCACCTTCCACCAAGTAGTTTAAATTAATAAAAACATGTTTGATCCACACCCTGGATCGGGGTTCACAATAGTACACAAGGCATCCCATGTCACACTTGACCTCTACCAAAGTTCTTCATGGGAAAAACAATATGGCACACATGACCTCATCTAAAGTTCTACCTGGGATACAAATGAATAAATAGAGTGTGATATTGAAGATATCATGTATCCTTCATTAATGCACAATATATAGTGTGTGTAACAGAAAGATACACACACTACTCAAAAATGAAAATAAATGTACACAACAGAGATAAAAATGTAGAATTATGTTTAAAAGAATTTTTGTGTTTTACAGTGCATCTCTGGACTAAGTTGATGTAGTGGAATTGAAATTTTAGTCCTTTACTAGATTTTGACTCCAAAATAGAGTGTTATAGTGTCTATGTTCTAGATTGTTGGAGTATGTTCATCTTATTGTCGGGAAGATGTTCAGATCAGCTCAATAGGTTTAGATTGACTCCTTGATCTCCCTGCATTTTCTTCATTAGGAGTTATTTGGTTTTAGAAGTATTCTTGAATGTTGCAAAAGTTTTTCTCTTTCAATCACTTGCTTTTCTTACTGCTCTTATCTCTGCCTTTTCTCGTATATTTTCATTATTTGAATGATATTGTTTTTAATTATTTTATACTTTGAGGTCTAGCAGACAAAATGATCTCCCCACGTGCATGTACCTCATACAATGCTTTGAATATCCTATAAAAAACATTAAATAATTTCATAATCATAAATGTATCTAAATATTATGATTAGATATAAATTTTAGTTAATAAAATAAAAACAGTTTTTATGAATATTGTTGAGTCATAAGTATCAATACATCAATAGCATCGGTCTGTCATCATCATTATCTTTATATCAGTGAGTCATCTTCATCTGTATCAGCAACTCTGGGTATCAGTGATTCATTTGCGTTGTCGTTCTATCAGCATCAGTGACTTTAAGCATCAGTGAGTCAATTGAACTATTAGTGTGTCTGGGCATCAATGAGTCATTATCTGTGACTCATTTTGAACTATCGGTGTGTCTCCCATTGGTGACTCATCCATTGGTAGGTTGATTGAACTATCGGTGTGACTGATCATTGGTGACTTGTCCATTGATGTGTCATTTGTTCAATTATTGAGTCCTGCAACAGTGTATTCTTTGATCGGAATGTCCACATCGGTGAGTCATCCATCAGTAACTCCATTGAAATATATGTGTTAGAGACTTTAAAAAAACATACAATTTGTATGTCTTATACATAACAATTCCAGTTTAAGTGAAATTCACAATTTTTTGCAAATATAAACTTGTAAATATATTGAAACACAAATATCCATAATTTATTGACATATTAATATATATCATACCACGTGACATAATTTATTCATTTATAAATTTCCACTGACATGATTATCATTACTTAAAAAAATAATATGTGAATTATCTTGATTTTTAAATTGGATTTATTTGTGATTATTAAAACAATTATTTCACAAAGGTTCCAACAATCTCCCAAATTTTTGATAATCAAAAATCATGTCCCAATTGAGTTATACAAGATGGTAAGGAATAAAAATTACTTAACAAAGCAAACTAAATAGAGAATGTGAATTCCCAATATAACTATAATGTCTTTCCTTTTAATCTCCCCCATAATAATTGTATCTGAGGTTATATATAGAAGGTTCCTTTTAAGAGAGGTATATCAAATCACTTTCATGCTCCCCTTAGAAGGTTGTATTAGGGAAGTCATAGAGATTGATATCAAACATGGGATATATATAAATTCTGTTGATTGCATGCCATATTTCCTATTCCATAGAGAGTATCCCTCTTATGTGAAGATTTTAGTCCATCTATATATTTCTCCCCATTTAGTGATTAGAAAAAAGGAAAAATGAAATATAATGAATAAAAAAACATGAAGCATATGAAAGACATGTTTATATTCATTAAGGAACAAAGAGTGAAAACATCAAAAGGAATTCATCCAAATAAAATTATCGATCCCTATCAAAGAAGGATCCACCACTAAGGCTCCAGCTGTTGATTAGCTTTCCCTTTATCTGAAGGGTAAAAAGAAGGATTATGAGGTGGTGTCTAATATGTAGGAAGGGATGATCGAATGAAAAAACTAGGAAAAGAAAATCCTATAGGAACATTATATATAAGCCTTGGTCTCCTCTCTGACAAAAAATATCTTTGAGGCTACTCTGGGATCACTGGCCTGGCCTAAGATGAGGCTTTAGACACTATCATCTGAGCAGGGGTTAGTGAACAAGTTCTAATGGAAGTAGTTGTGGAGACCACTATAACATCATCCAGAAAGTGTAAATAGGCCTTCAAAGCTTGATAAAATCCTTAATTATTTCTACCCCATATTTAATTGCCTTTTCAAAACCCTCCTAGTTTTCCAAAAGATTTTCCAAAGTTGGTGTAAACTCTTTCTACTTTCTCACTTTCCTCTTAAAGGTAATTGTCACAGGTGGAATCCTGAGTTTCTCATCCAAGTACATAAAAGTTTTATTCAAATATTTCTTGGTGTAGATTTTAGAGAAATACTTATCCACTTTTTATCTGATATTCTTTTGAGCAGAAGATGCCTCATATGAACATTGTCTCACAATGTTATAGAAAAGGTTAGTGTTTGTGTGCACTTTGGAAAGATTTTCTTTATCAAAGTCATTCTGAACACCCTTGATATCTTTCATAACATAGTCATGAGGGATTCCATATCAGAAGAAATCCAAAGATCCTCCATCAACTTTTTAAAATCTACACGTAGTAGATGCGTAACAAGGTTCCTAAGAACCTCCATAATACCACAATGTGTGTTTTTGAAATCCTTTTATAGGTATTCTCATTCATGATCCATTTATTTCTCTTATTTTCACATCACTATATTATTTCTAATAATGATCTCGGCTCTAGTGATTAGGTTTGATTGTATCTCCTGAATCACCATTATTTCAATCTTAGTAGCATCTAACTTTGATATACTCATAGAAGTAAAAGCTCCATTTTTGACTCCAATAGAGTATCACATAGATTATCATATATCATATTTTAATTGCTCAAAATTATCCTTGGTGACATAGTCACTAGGCACTTAATGTATAACCAGATTGTCACTAGAAAGAAAACAAGGGAAGTAGGAGAAATCAGTTCCACATTAGCTTGTAGAGAATGAAGGACTAACATCTCCTCATCTTAGTTATAATCCAGTCCAAATAGGATTTGTCATTGATTTTAATTTTACTCACTAGAACAAGTCAAATCCCAAGACTCCACAGTATCAATTCTCCCTCTATGACCATGAGGCTCTCCCTCATCCTCATATTAATCTACTTCTTCTTAAGCCCCAACCAAAATAACATTATGCGGCAATAGTACTATATGAGCTTCAACTTTTTCTTGAACTTCAGCAACTCCATCCACTTGAGTCTCTCCCTCATTATGAGGCACTGGTATAGGCAAGGATTTAGGATCTTCTTCATCTTGACCTCTAGCCATAATATCATTAAGTTCATGAATGATGTCTTAAGAATAATCCTGGAGGCCATGTCCATCCTCATTCCCAGCATTTCCATCATCATGTCCATTATGGTCAGTTGCATCATGTTCAACAGGTTCAACATAATTCTGTATACCAGTCTCACAGTCATCTCTATCCACAGACTCCCCACCAGAACTAACATATCCTTGTCCTGCTTTCATTGAGTCACTCACATGATCACCTTTATCATCCTCATCACCATCTTCATTCTTATCATCACCATCTATCTTTCTTACATATCCTTCAACTCCATAGACTTCCATCTCTTCTTCATCTTCATCACCCAACAATGATTTTCTAGAAGGTAATTCTAATGGTGGAATAGAAGGCCCATATGACATGTCTTTAGGGATTTCAGCAATATATGGGTCACTCCTGTCTTATATAGGCGTCCCCTCTTCTCATTATAGCTGAAGCTCAGCTTCAAGAACGAAATACACAACCTAGTCACATGTTTTAAGACCTGTATTAGCTTGATACCTTGGTTTGGTAGGTTGATAAATGGGATTATAATCCTCATAATTTTTCTCCACATCTACTACCCACATTCTCCTCCATGGGTTCCAAAATAAAGTCATTCTTTTGTAGATATCTTTTTCCTGGCAGAAACCACTACAAGCAGTGATTAGCTCATCTCTATCCTCCACACATCCTATATTCCTCAACATTATAGAAAACATCCTTTGGTCATATAAATAGGTTCATTTCTAGGAATGTTTGATCATATCAGAAATTTATACCATAAGGTACCTATATAAATTCACTTTCACCACATTATTTCAAGAAATAAATCAGGAATACATCCTAACATTTCAAGGTAGAAAAATCTATCTTCCTTGGGCAGATTTGGTGTTTGGTAAATTTGATGAGCAATTTGGCCTCTCCATCTAATTCTATAGCTGCTAATCTCTCTGATTCCTCATTAATAGTAAACTCTTTTAATGAATTTTTATAAGAAAGAAAATCTATGTTTGGTGGAATTTTACCATAGTAATCATAATATATGACTTCATGTGGAATCTCTAAGCATTCAACCCCTTACTTTAAAGAAAAATAAATCTCCTTTCCCATTACTCCAAACTTTATCCAAACCTCCTCAACTCCATCCAAAAACACTTTTATGTTCAGATAAAATTAGAGTACGAACATAGGATAGAACAGTTTCTCATTGTTTGAAAACATGTTCATCCACCCTTGTGATTCAAATAATTCCAGCAAGAGATACTAGCTCGAAAAAAACCACTCAGTAGACACTTCATTGTCTAGAGTTACAATGCGGATTCCTAAACCCGGAGTCACATAGCCTAGGACACTACATAATTATCCTTTCTGACAGTTGGCTGATGATGATTCACTTGGTCCTTCAATCACAAGCTTTTTCCTCGCCATTCTATAGGTTTCGGTTCAAATAAGGGAGTTTAAAATTTGAAGGATCGAAGGTGGAGTGATGCATGTGAAGGGTTGTGGATCAAATTAATTTAATCATTTTGTGATTTTACTTTGTAAAACCATAAAATATAATAACTATAAAATTAAATAATTAAACTTTTCTATTTTGTTTTAAAATAGAAAACCCGAAATATTTACTAGAAATTCTATATTGTTATTAGTTTTAGTCTATTAGAATCTGTCTCACTCGATCGACATCACATGATCTATTTCTTATGATCAGTTTCAAATGATCAATTTGAATCATATTTTTCACCTAATCAGTTTCAATAATCAGTTTCACTGATCAGTTTCAGCTGATCGGTGGGACAGTGATTAGTGTCACAGAAAAACAAATTTTTATAAGGGGATAAGTACAAATAGTATTTATAGATGTATCATTCATATTTCATGTATAATATAGCTTATTCTATCATAGTTTAAGGCTTTCGAAAAAATTTCAACAATTTGATGTGCAGTTCCAATAAACTCAAGAGTTATATAACTTTTTTATGGTGATCTCTCAAAAAATGATTTCTTACATATATATGTTTTATCCTATAAAGATGAATTAGATTATTATAGATGTTAATAGCATTGTGTTGTCACAATTTATGGGGATATTTCTAAATTGAAATCCATAGTCGATCAAATTGTGTTTCAACCACAAAATGTGTGCATAGAAACTACCAGCCGCAATGTACTCTGCTTCGGTGGTTGATAATGCATAAATTTTTTTTACTACACTATGATATTAGAGACTTTAACAAAAAAGTGAAATATTCCAGTGGTTCTTTTTCAATCTAACTTTCATCCACTAAAGTCAGCATTAGAATAGCTAAACATATCCAAAGGATATCCTCTTGGGTAGAATAATCATAAATTAGTTGTATATTTGAGGTATTTTAAAACTCTTTTAATATAATTTAAATGTGACTCTATTGTGTTTTCTGGAAATATTTCCCACATAAAACAAAAACTTTTATGTCCGACCAACTAGTAGTTATGTGATGCACACACCAAATCATTCCTAAATAAGCCGTTTGATTAACATATTTACCATTTTCATCAAGATCTAACATACATGTAGAATCATAGGAGTTTTACTACTCTTAATTCCATAAAACACATATATTTGAAAAAGATATTTAGTACATTTAATTTTATTTATAATAATACCTTCATTGATTTGAAATATTTGAAATCCTAGAAAATATTTATGTTCACCCATAAAACTAATTTTAAACTCACATTGCATTATTTTTTAAAAATAATATCATAATGAATTTCTAGAAGAACCAAAAATAATATTTTCAATATATATTTGAGCAATTAAAACATCATTAGAAATTTTTTTTATAAATAAAGTAGGATCTGCCACTCCTTTTATAAAAAATTAATAAATAATATATTTACTTAATCTATCATACCAATATCTTATAACTTATTTAAAACTTTTTAAGGATTTAGGTAATTTAAAAACATGATTTCGAAAATGTGAATTTGTAAAACCTGGGGGTTTTACTACAAAAACATCATCAATTATAGAACCATTTAAGATTGGACTTTTGACATATATTTGATAATGTTTAGAATCCAAGTGTGCTACATAGAAAAGTAAGATTATAATTGATTGAATCTTAGATATTGGTGAAAATTTCTCTTCATAATCAATTCCTTCTCTGTGATTATATCTTTCTGAAAACAGTCTAGATTAATTTCTAATTATATTTCCATCTTCATCTACTTTATTCATAATAACCCATTAAGTTCCTATGGTCACGACATATTTTTTGTCTATCATCAAGATTCCAAAATTTATTTCTCTCAACATAATTAATCTATTATTGCATAGAAATCACCCTAAATTCGTCATTGATTTCATCATTGATATTTTTAGGTTCAAGTTGTCATAATAATTCTTGATGTTTATCCCGATTTCTCAATGAAGCTCAAGTTTGAGTTCCTCTATCTAAATCTCTAACTATAACATCTAAGGGATGTGTTTTATGGGTTATAGTTGGTATAATAAATGTATTCCTAGTTACTTCAGGATCATCACTTGGTTTCGGATCATTATGTCTAGAATCTGGAAAACTTCTAGAACTAGATGTTTTAACAAATTCTTTTATAGGATGGTCAAAAGTTTTATCATTAATGTTTAGATTAGACATATCCTCTTCAAGATAACCTAGTGATGACTTAGGTTTATATGCATCTGTTTCTTCAATCTTGGAATGTATAGATTCCTCCACACATTTGGTTCTTTTATTAAATACTCTATGATATTCTCTTGATGTTGAATATCCAAGGAAGATTCCTTCATCTCTTTTAGATTCAAATTTATCTATATTATGTTTACTGTTAAGAATATAAACAACACATCTAAACACATTAAAATAATTTAGCTTAGGTTTCCTATTATTCCACAATTTATAAGGTGTCTTATTGAGGATAGGTCTGATTAAGAATCTATTTACTATGTAACAAGTTGTATTAATAGCTTTAGCCAAAAAATAAATTGGTAGGTCATATTCATTGAGCATAGTTCTAGAAATTTTTTATAAGGTTATATTTCTTCTTTCAAGTACACCATTCTGTTGAGGTGTCCTAGGGGAATAGAAGTTATGCCTATAGCAATTTTGTGAGAAAAAAATTCAAAGTCGTTATTTTGAAACTCATAACCATGGTCACTTCTTAAGGATTTAATTTTACGTTCACTTAGATTTTCTACATTCCTAGCATACTTGGTATAATTATAGCAAGCTTCACTTTTATTTGATAAAAAAAGGTCCAAGTATACCTTGAAATGTCATCTACATGAACATAAACATATTTCTTCTTAATGAGACTTCAAACTCTAGATGGTCTAAACATGTCCATGTGAACCCACTCATGATTTTGAGAAGTTGTAACATCATTCTTTGGTTTGAATGTGATTTTGTGTTGCTTTCCTTTTTGATGGGGATTTCATAATATATTTTCCGTAAACTCTAATTTGAACAGTTCCATAACTAAAACATTTCTAGTTAATTTCTTAATGGAGTTTATCTTACAATGTCCTAGTCTTCTGTTTTATATCCAAGACATTTTGTGAAAGGCCCTTAGGCACGATACATTTTATGATGATATTGTGTCTAAATTTATAGAAAATACATTATAATTTCTAAGAGAAGTAAATACTAAGATATTTTTGGAAAAAAACATGGCACGAATCATTTTTAAATATTACATTAAATCCATCATCACATAGTTAAGATACGCTAAGCAACTTATATTTTAATCCATCAAGATAATGTACTTTTGAAATTGATATAGTGTTAGGGTTACCAATTTGGCCTAAGATGATGACTTTTCCTTTAACCCTGTCACCAAATGTGACATGTCCTCCATTAATCTTGATATGATTCTTGAAGCTTGAGTAGTATCCTTTATAGTGTCTTGAACAACCACTTTTTAAGTACCAAATTCTTCTACATGAACTCTTTAGTCAATTTACCGATAAAACAATTATTCCATGAAAATATTTTGTTACCCATATTTTTTAGATAAAAAAATATTGGTACTAAAGGATTTATGAAACAATAATTGTCTTATGGGTTTCTTAAATGTACAATATAATGTATTTGAAAATTAAACTTTATTTTATCCAGAAAAACCATGATGTTGTAAAAGATTTCTCAGAACTAGAAATTGCAGAAAAATATTGATTTTTGGAAAGAGTAGGAAATTTTCTGGATTTAGTTATAAAATTTGTTCTATATATATTTCATTTTCCTAGATAGTATCCTATTATTTTAGTATATCTAGGTTCTATTTGTTTACCAAGTAAGTGAGTGAGTGTGTTTTTAAAATTGGTAAACTTTTCCAAATCCATCTTCAATTAATCATTAGATAACTTTGGGTCATTATTTTATTTTAGAAATTGTGAATATTTACCTTTCTTAATAGCACCCAAAGATTTAATATTGGTAGAGAGTGCATGTTGTTTCTATAAAGATTTATAATTATCCTTCATTTCATTACATGTTTCTTCTAGTATATTACAATACTCAAAAAATTCATTATTTTTCATAGTTTCATATTCAGATTAATCTCTAGAATAATAATCATTAGTTACAGGAGATTTAAAGATTACCTCTAAGGTATTTTTAATAAATAACATGTTTTCTATATCTTATTTATCATTCTGAGAAAAAGAAGATTCACTGGAGTTGTCCACGGATGCACTCCAGGTGTCGTTCATTGCTATCTTATATTTCCAATATTTATACTCATATTTATTTTTATACATTTGTTTATGATGGTTATATTTTACATTCTCTGTCTTTTTTCATTTATCAAAAAATATTTCTTCTGATTTTTCAGTCTTCTTCTAATGCTTTTTCCTATTTTATTTTTTTCATATTTTCCTTTAATGTTTTCTTCCTTTATGATCTTTTTCTTTCTATAAAATTTTTGGAATCTTCTGGATATATGGCCCATTTCCTCATCACTATATGAAGCTTATTCTTAAATACTTTTGCTCCCAATAGTTTCCTAAAAATTCACTTTTTTTTCTCTTGGATGTGGTAGTCTTGAAGTCTACAAATTTTCTCTTTTCCACATCCTCCAATTGATTCACCTTTAGTTCCTCTTCATACATCATTAATTTCTCTATTAGATTCATAACTAGAATTTTATCAATGTCACGTGATTCTATTATGGATATTGATGTCCCTCACTATCTCTTTGGTTAGTATCATATAATCCACATGATTAATTCCTTTATTGTAACAACTCTTCCAAAAGAAATCATGGAGTTCACAATTGCATTGAACCCGAGATACATATCAGAAATAGATTCATCATGATTCATTCTAAAATTTTCATATTTAATAGTTTATGTATTTAATATTATCTCTTTCTCATTAGTTGTTCCCTCATCGTAAATACCTAAATTTTCCAAAATCTCATGAGAATTTTTATTAGAGGAAAGTGATGAAACTCTTCATCTCCTTGTGAAAAGTATAGAGCATTCATTTCATTACATTTATTATTATAGGATTTCTTGGTATCTTCATCCCAAGTGTTTCTAGTAGTTTCAGGGAGTGAATATTTACTTTCAACAGAAGTATGTATTTCAAATCCCATGCATTCTATGTATATTTTCATCTTAAGCGTGTACTGAGCATAAATTTTTCCATTGAAAAATGTGGTCTATTTATAGAAAATCCTCCTAATATATTACCAATAATGTAAATTTTGAATATATTTCAAAGAGATAAAAATATAGAATTAATAGAAATTTTATGATCTTTGAAATACAATTACAATCACAGTTGAAATTTTTTGAAAAAACATTGAAAACTGAAAAAAAAAAACTAATACCTGTGATACGAAATGATGGTCGGAGTAGAGTACATAAATGGGGGGTGAATTGAGCATTTGTATTTTTTTTCAAAGTTGGTTATTTGAAAATTTCCCCGAATTTAAAATATAATCTAATTCAGTTTTTAGGGAAATTCATAATATTCCTAAATGTTTATTTAATTTCTCATTAGATTTATTAGTTATTAACCATACTCACCTAAAGATTTATATAACTTTTAAAACTAATCTACAATTTAAAAACTATTATAATAACATTATAAACTAACTATAAGATTTTTACTTTGTTTGAATGAAATGTGTTATAAAACACAGTAAAAGAAAATAAAAATAGGCACAACAAAAATTAAAATAAGAGGTATAGTCTCAAGCTAAAACTTAGTCTTCTCAACTTTGTGATCACCTACCACTAATTAGTTTAAATTAATAAACAGTTTTGATCCAAACATTGGATCATGGTTCACAATAGCGCACAAGGATGACCATGTCTCACTTGGCATATGCCAGAGTTCATCGTGGAAGAAAACAAACAAGTCACACATAAACTATTTCATGGTTCTATATGGGATACAAAGCATTAAATAGAGTGTGAGATTGAGGATATAAATTATCCTTCAGTTATGCACAGGAGATAGTGAGTGTAATGGACACATACACACTACTCAGAAATGTAAAAAATGAACACAACAAATCCAAAGAAGTAGAGTTAGGATTAGAAGGCTCTATGTGTTGTGGTGTACATATATGGACTCAGTTATTGTATTTGAATTTAAATTTAATTTTTCCTCTGGAAGATCAATCCAAAACAGAGTGTCGTAGCCTATGTGTTTTGGCTTTAAGTGTATGTTTATCTTCATGTTAAAAAGATGTTTAGATCATCTCTGTAGGTTTATATTGACTCCTTTATCTCCCTGTATATTCATCCATTTTAGTTCTTCAGGTTTGGAGGTATTCTCGAAAGTTGCATAAGTTCTTCTCTTTCAAATGATTTATTTTATTATTACTATTTGTTTCTACCTTTTTCTCGTATATTCTCATCATTTGAATGATCTAGTTTATAGTTATTTTATACTTAGAGGTCTAGAAGATAGAATAATCTCCTCACATTCTTGTACCTTGTAGTATCCTATGAATATCCTAAAAACAACATTAAATAATTTGATAACCACTAATTTATCAAGATATTATAATTAGATATAAATTTGAATTAATAAAATAAAGAAAAGTTTTTATGACTATCGTTGAGTCACAAGTGTCGATGCATCAATAGAATTAGTCTCTTTGTATCAATGATTTATCTCCATTGGTATCAGTGAATATGGGAATCAATCAGTCATTTGTGCTATTATTCTGTTAGCATCTGTGACTCTGGGAATCAGTGAGTCATTTGAAATGTCGGTGTGTTTGGGCATCAGTGAGTCTTCATCGGTAACTCAATTTGAACTATCGGTGTCTCACCCATCATTGACTCACCCATGAGTATGTCTCTTGAACTATTAGTGTGACCGATAATCGGTGTATTGTCTATTAGTGTGTATTTTTTTCTATCATTTATTCATTCATCTATGTCTTCTTCAATTGGTGAGTCCTCATTATTGATTCATCCATCATTAGCTCCTTTGAACTATCCGTGTTAGAGATTTAAAAAACTGACAATGTATCAGCCTCATAGAGAGTAATACCAGATTAATTGAAATTCATAATTGCATGTAAAAAACCCATTTAAATATATTGAAACACAAATATCCATAATTTATTGACTTATTGAAATTTGTTATTCCATGTGATAGAATTTATTCATTTATAAATGTTCATTGATATGATTGTCATTACATAAAGCCTAATATGTGAATTATCATGATTTGTAAATTGGATTGATTTTTTTATTATTAAAACAACTTTATCAAAAAGTGTCCAACAATAAATATCATATATATGATATTAAAATATTTTTCCCATAATAATTTCCATCTATGTGAGGTGGGAAGGAAAAAACGAATGACATCATTTTGTTAGATGGTAGTTCACCATACACACTAATGTTATGTTTGTTACCAATTTGATAGAAGTGTGTGTATGTTTAGGGTGGAATATAAATATAAATAAATATTAGTATATTTATTATAAATAGGTTGTTATATAATAATGAAATACAATAATTTAAATGGATGAATAATGAAAATAAAACAAAATATCTTCAAGAAAGATGTTACCTCTTATTCGGGTAACTCTTTTTGGTTTTCACCAAAGATATTCCATGGATGGTTTTATTCCCTAGGTGAGGAATCTAGGATTAGTGGAGGAATATTGACAAGATATTTTGGAAGATTTTAGTTATGAAAATTTTTATTGAGATGTTTTCAAAAGAGGGAGGTGAGAGTTCCTTTTAGAGTCAAAGAGAAGTGGCATTCTTATAAAACATTTAAAAGGGAATTGTACCAGTGTTTATACCATGTTTCATGGATCTAATAGTAGTCAAATATAGATAAAATGGATTATGGTGTACAAATATGTCCATACAATTTCTTTTGGAGAACTTTCTAGGTCTTTTGGGACTTAAGTTAATGGTTTTGTCCTTTGTTAAGCTTATTTTTATCTTAATCGCTATAAATAATTTAATTTAATTTCACTAATATATTTGTAAGATAATATTTTAAACTAATTTTAAATTATAAATTATTATTATTCAGAATATGGGGTCCTTATCTACATATCCCAATCATATACGTGGAAGAAATTAATTTAAATTTAATCCCTCAAACATGACGACACTACGGGGTTTTAAAGTAAAAATGTTGAAAAGCTGCCTATGTTTTTATGTAAAGTTTCAAATAAAAAATTATTATAATGACATAAATTTGATTAATTGATATGAAATTTATATATTTGAACTTTAAAACCAATTAAAATATATTTTAACCTTATATAAAATTATAAGAAAATGATGATTTGAATTAAAAATTAGTATTTTTTACAATTCATTTAAAAATGAAACTTCAAAGACAAATACCAAAAATTCACCCCAAGACAATATTTATATTCCAATTTCATGTTTGATGATTATTTTGACATATTAAATCATTAAAATTTCTAAAAAATTGGATTTATTATAGGTTCTTCATTAAAATTTGGCAAATCTGCCTTATAAAAATATTGGGTTTTGTATAAAATTTAGGATGTTCATATCTTATGCCAATAAAAACTATCGGATTAGTAAAATAAATATTTTATTGGATATATAGTATATAAATTTTTTTAATATCACTCACTAATAGAAATTAATTTAATTTATTTTGATAAGACACCTTTGCGAGCATGAAAATTAAAACATTTTTGTTATAGTAAATTATTTACATTTTCATTTCTTATTAATTGGAAACCAATAAATTCATATTACATTTTTGTAAATCATAAATTTTAATAATTATGTTTACTCTATTCACAAACAATAATTTAATTTCTATTTTATATATTAATTTATTTAATTATACTATTTTTAATAATATATTAATTTTCAGAGAACTTTATCTTTTGTGTTACAAAATCCATCGAATAAAGTCATTATTTCTTGTAATGCAAGCCATCCTTGATGTTTTTTATGAGTAAAGCTATCTTTTATGTTATGTCTATTGTAATATTAACTTTTTGATTCATATAAAACTATCTAGGAAGAAAATTATATTTATTCAACATGGAAAATATTGAAAGTCATGGGGTGTTACATTCTGCCCACCTTATCTAAATTATTTCCTCTCATTTTAATCTCAATCCTGGTAAGTAAGGGATTAATTTATAAAAATATACTACTATTGAATAACTCATATCATGGGTAGAGTTAATAAAAAATATCCTTAACATGAGAGAAAAGTAAGTACAATGGGCACATATATAGGTTCCATAATAGGAGAACATTGGTGGGAAATGGAAACATGGATATAGAAGAAAAACATAACAACCATTTTCAGGTGGAGGGTGATAGAGAACATTTTCAAGTGGAAGTTGATGACCAAAAACCATTAAACCAATTTTATGGAAAAATTATAATGATATGGTCAAATATGAGGATAATAGGATAACATTATTTTGTTTCAAGAACATTTTTCCTGTAGTAGAAATATTATTTAAATCTATAATAATATAAGTAAACATAATTTTCAATTTCAAAAACACAATTTTATCCTTTGGTTGATCCCTAAACTATTTATACTTTATTTCTTTGTATAGGATACCTCATACTGTGAAGTATCCCATTATCCTCTAAAGCTTCATACAATGATCAAAATAAAAATATTCATAAATTTCTAAATTTTCCCAAATATTATGATCGAAATCATTATAATGAAAGTCACGTAATTTCCAAAATGAACATATCAAATTATATAAATTGGATTTCAATCATCATATACAAAACATGTGAATATGGTAATGAAATGAGTTACCATAAAAAGAAATTGAAAACATGAAAGCTTTGTATTCCTTAAATGGAACATTGATTATTGAAGATATTACTTGTATCCAAAAGTAATGTAATCTCCAGTAATGATGTCATAAAACAATTTTTCAATAAATCATTGTAAAGTTCCTAGATAGTCAGTACTTATTCTATTTATGTTATCCAAAACAATAATTCTGTTAAACAAACATCATTTTCATAACATTAAAAACATAAAAATGGTTATATTTCCCTTAACCATTTATTTTCCAAAAATGTGTACTTTCATAAAAATAACTTTTTCTTGGTACCATTCAATATATGACCTCAAATCCATAGCAATAAAGTACTTTTGTAACACCCTCATATATTCCCTAATTTTTATAACAGATACATCAATGATAAAATAATCAAATGAAATTATTCTTGAATCTAATCATAAGAACATTAATCATTCCTCTTCATATATGGTAGTAACAAAATCCTAACCATACTCCAAAAGCCTCTTTTGTGCTATATTCCATTGATGCAAGAGACATTGACTTGCATGGTGTCCCATCTCTTTGTAATAGATGCATTGCAGATTGGGATACTTTTTCATACCCATTAAATCACAAGAACTATGTCCTTTCTCTCTAAACATGTAGAATAATACCATTCTTTCTGATGATATACTGGGGAGGTTTTTTCCAAAATTATCACATGTGGGAAAATACTTCTTTCCATTATTACCTTTATACATTTTTCCCCTCAATACCCTTATTTTATTTCTTTCCCATGATGGTGTAGGAAATGAAAAATTATTTACCTAACTCATTATCATAAAATAATATTTCCTTATATAATGAGAATTATTGGAAGACTACATCCATTTGAAATATTAAAATAAGTCCATAAAAGGTTTGATCGTTAATACTCTTTTAATCCTGTTCTTTTGTGAGGTACAAAATCCTTATTGTAGGTGCCATTTCATAATTATTACATACACTAAATTAGATCAATTATTATGAAACATAATTTTTAATCCTAAAACTAGTAAAATACATAACCTAAATTGAAAAATATATTCATATCTAATCTAATAATCATAAACACAATTTCTATGGGGAAATTTTTATGTTTAAATCCTTCCTAAAAGTTTTCAAAGAAAATTTGAATAATCCAAGTCATATAACAATGAAGTGTCAAACTAGGTGAGTAGTATGTTTAGTAATTGTGTACCAGGTTACATCCAGTAAGGCCCGACATACATTTTTTTAAGTTTTTACACCTAGGTAAATTTGTTCTAGAACCACTTATTCTTGTAGTATCTAGATAAGGATGTAGGAATAACTGTGTAATCTCTAGATTACAAAAAATTTCTATGATGATTTTATATTATCTTCCTAAAATTATATATTTGGGTTATGTTCCCTAGCCTTGGTTTTCTAAGTCTAGTTTCCAAGGTTACTACAAAACATTCTCTAATACTAACTCTAACGACCATACCTCAAAAGCTTGAAACTAGTACCATACATTATTATATTAGCATAGTTACAATCTTTAAATCCCAAGGGACGAAATAGTTTAGTAGTTTTGAAAAAAAATACATATATAATACCCATATTACATTGGGGAAAAGACAATAAAATACGATACACGACCAAATAAAATGAATTGAATACTTGAAATCTAATTCAATGAATTTCCCTTTATATCATATGGAAAGAAATAATAATAATATTGAACTGAAATACTTATTAAGGGTATGTATAATAGAAGAAATAATTAATCAATGATAAATTTTTTGTAGAATGGTAAATAACTAAGCATAAATTCCATTAAATAAATCAATAAGTCATAATATATATGGAATAGTAGAAAATTAAAACACATGTAATTCAATCAATAAAATGAGAATGAAATTCTTCCGTTGATATGTAAAATAAAAATATCATGGTTAAAGATAATAACTAAATTATCAATAAATGTAATTCTTAATTATTGGATTAAATTTTTCCCTGGAAAATAATAAGATTTCCTTAAAATTTATTCTCAATATTGTATTGAATATTCTGATTTTTCCCACATATTTGTATTATGATAATTCTAAAGCATCAATGGGATTTCAATAACCAGTCACCAATCTGTTGGGATTGAATTAAATAGTCCCCTACCCATATCTTTCATGTCCAAAACATTCTTCATATCGATTAATCAAAATAAATAACATGCATTTTCAAATATCTATATTGAATAAAGTGTAAAAAAATTCAATAATTCCCTAATTAAAGATAAGTAATAGCAAGGGATTTATACTTTCATGAATTTAAATTCCATTTTAATTACCATTAAAAACATTCTTAAGGAAAATAATTTTTAAACATGCCAAAGTATTCCATACGAATTTGAAATATTTGAATCATAATCCAAATGAAGAACCAAAATTAAATGAAATGAATAATATGATGAGATTAATGATATTCATGATATAAAATATCATAGGTATGTATATACACTATATAATATAAACAAGAGGTGAAAATGATATATGCCTCACAAAAAGAAAAGGGAGATTATAATCCCTTACCTTGAGACCAAATTATCATGTGTGTCTTCATATTAATGAATAATAATGTTATTTTATTTATTTTATTTTTTTAGAAAATTTTAAAATATTATCTTAATATCATTTTATTTATTACAATGTTGTAAATAACTATTTGAACATTTTATTTTATGTCGGTTGTTTTGACCATACATGGTTTATGTGTCGAAAATTAATTTGGTAGGTCAACTATTGCCAAAGGGGTAATTATATAAACATATCCAAAATAATAATAATCAAATAATAATCAAACTTATAATTCAATTATACATTCTAAACCAATTATGAATGATGGAATTGAAAAATGAACCAGTTTTACAATCCTATAGATAATTGGTCATACTTACGCATGAGTAACCTTCCAATTTTTCAATGATCGTTATAAAAAGTAGGTATGTAACTATATATTGTTAGAAAAAGATAATTATTTCAAAAATACCATGTTTTTTAATCATTTACACTCATATATATAATAATTCTAATGTAAAATGAATCACATCTTATCAAGGAGGTGATAGTCAACACATCTACGACTAACGTTACCCATTTTTAGTGTGTGAAAAATGGTGTTAAAGAAAATGATATATTATGTTTATAGACGAGTAATTATTAAATTAATATAATATGTATTTCATTTATGTAATATAATTTTAATTAATATCTTCCTTCATATAGTCCTTCTATAGTGTGAATGAATCACATCACTTTGAGGAGGCGGTAGTCCACACTTCCAAAAATGAGGTTATCATATTCTCACAAAATGAAAATAATAATGGTATGTTCTATATAAAAATTTAAAAAACTCCAATAAATTATATATATAATATATATCACATATAAATAGTGTTTCCATCATAATTTTAAACCATAAAATTTGGTAAAGGAAAATTGAATGACATTGTTTCATGAGGCGGTAGATCAATGTACACATGAATTGTAAGTTTGTTACGCATTTGATGGAAGTGTGTATAGGTTTAGGTGTAAATCATAATATAAAAACATCTTAGTATATTTAAAATAATTATTTAATTATTAAATCATGGTATAAAAATATTTTATAGGAGGGAGAATGTAAATTAAACAGAAGCGCGTGATGATTGAAGGTACCTCTTATCCAGGTAACTCATTTTTGTTTACACCAAAGGGATTATATGGATGGTTTTGTATCCCAGATTAGACTTCAATATTTTGGGGGAAATTTTTTTAATCTATTTGGGAAGATCTTCGTTGTTCCAAATTGGATTCATAGGTTTGAGGAAGTGGGAGGTGTGAGTTCTTTGTTATAATGGTGGAGAGGAATTCTTTTAAATTATTTAAAAGGGAATTACACCCACATTTTCACTTGTAATGTGGCACCAATAATTGAAAAAATTAAATAAAAATTAGTATAGGGTTAAAATATGTACAACCAATGGATTTTGAACAAGTTTAACCTAATATTCCTCTTAATTACTGTAAATAATTTTAATTACATTCACTAATATTTTTGGTCAAAAATTAAGTTGACATTATTTAAAATTATAAATTATTCTGATTCTAAATATGGAATGTTTTTTCTTAAAACTTATAATCAATGAAGTGGATTAAATTAATTTAAATTTAATTCTGTAGATGGGATGATAATGCAGGTTTATAAAGTAAAATTTTTGGAATGTTGGCTATGTTTTTATATCAAATCTCAAAGTAAATTTGATTTTTATTACGTTAATAGGATCATATAAATTAAAATGTATAAAATTTAACATTACAATTAAAATAAAAATATGTGTTATCCTAACAAAAAAATTAGATGAAAAAGATGTTTTGAAATAAAAATCAACATGTTGACTATTAATCAAAAAAAAGAAACATCACAGATAAATACCAACAAATAACCCTAAGAAAATTTTTAAGATAAAAAACCATTGTGAGATTAAGAATAAAATTTTTATTATATATTAAATTAGTATATATTTTCATTTGTAATTAATTTGAAAATAGTGAATTAATATTATACTTTTAAAACCCACTTATTTTCATAAGATAGTTAATACCTTCCATGACTGTTCATTTAATGGATAGATTATCTCTTACCACTTTAAATAATAATATTTTTAATAGTATATTATTGTTCGGTGGAACTTGATCTTGCGTGATACGCAATCCATCAAATACATTATTTCATGCATGTAATGAATATCAGCCACAATGTTCCATTTAGAGAAAGTAAAACATTATGTTGATTGTTTTGTATGCTTAATTTGGTGTTTTGCATTAGAAAACTAGGAATAAGAATAAATTAATTCTAAATGGAAAATATTGAAATGTTTTGTGGTGTTAAAAATACATACTTTGACTTATATAATATTAAAAAACAAGACTTTAGAATATATTAATTTATTAAAAAGAAATTACATTTTTATAAAAATATTTTTTTCACAATTCATTGGGAAATCAACATTTTCCCAAGAATCAAAAAAACATTCCCAATGATAATTTGGTATGATGATTTTAAAATTTATGTTTATTTAATCCAACAAATTTTTTGAAATAATTATCAATTACTTATAATATGTTATCACATGAATAAAAAAATATTTTTAAAGAGAACATATTTTTTATGAATAATATTACTTTACAAAAAATAGATATATACTTTACTAAGGATTTTTATATAAATTTGTATTAAATATGAACATTATATATATATATATATCATTTTTTATTTATTATTATTCAAAACTACCAATTTAATGATAATTTTATGATGGTAAAATATTAAATAATATTATTTCATGGCTTATTTAAGTTTAGTGTTTTCTGTGTTCAATGCTATAGAGTAAAGATTCTGTTTTTAATTTATATTTGTGTTACATTCTACCCCCATTAATAAATTGAATCCTTGAATTTGTATGTTTATTTTGGTAATTAATGTATTAATATTTGAAAACACCTTTTTTGGAAACCCACATCATAAAAAGGGTTAAGAAAAAATTCAATTATAACATTTAAATAGAAATATGAATTTCATCACATAACTAGGCTTCGATGTAAGAGAAAATTGATGGAAATTAATGTTATGTAAGTTTAATGAATGTGAAAATAATTATGAAGTGTGATATATATCATCAATATAATAAAGTGAATGGTCAATAGAAACTTAGGGACCTCATGACCATAATTCCTTAAAGAGTTAAGTTAACATTAATACAACATATATGAAGGTAATAGGATAAAATTTATTTTTCAATATCCTTTTACTAGATCTTAGTAATTTCAAACTATATAAAAAATGATAAATATAAAATATACTTACTTAATAAATTTAAATTAATCGATTAATAAATTTCCACCCCAATATCATCTTTTTCAAAAGAAATATAAGTATTCAAGATGAAATTTTCATTCCTGAAGCATAAAAATAACAGTACTATCGACCACATAATTCACAATTGTATTACCACATATTCTATCTATCATTTTAAATTTACCATAATAAAAATGGTTATCATAAGGTATAATAATTCCATAATTAAATAAACCATTATGTGAGGAAAGATACATTAATATCCAAAATTCATCAATAATATCAAATGATTATAATAAATTATTCTTTAAATGAAACAATTTATATTGTAAATAACCTCAATAACCATAAAATCAAGCACTATTTTACATTAATGGTTATCTCATAACATTTACATTACAAGCACCAAAATGAAGTGATATTATTATGAAATAACAGTAATCAATAAATCACCATATAATTTTTCAATCCAATGGTTATCTATATTATAAAACCAGTGTTTCCGTAATTACATCAAAATGTATGAAAATATAAACCATAAATGTTACAAATAGTAAGAAAAATATTTTACCCAAAATTTGAAATAATAATTCTTGTTATACCACAACGTTACACATACATCATCTTAATAAAACATCTCTAAAAATTTCATTAACCACTTAATTATATCATAGCTTAAAATCTCTAAAGGGTTTCTAATAATTTGAACTAATGAACATACATAACCTTAATTAACTATGATGGTATCCATAACTCTTAAAAAACCACTCGTGAAAAAATATAATCTTTAAATTTATCTAATCCTATAATTGATACCAAATTTAGGGTCCTACCACCTTGAATCCAATATCCATTACTAAAAAGTTGTTTAATAACTTTTCATAAAAGGTTACATAAAATAAACAGTCGATTACATTCAAGACAATCATTTATAAACGTGGTTTTTTAGGAAAATGATATTATTTTAAAAAATATCATAGGTTAATATAAATTATCTCAAAATATTTATTTGACTTCACTCTCACTGTCTCCTCGATAAATTAAAACTTTATTAGAACTTCTATAGAACTTTGAAAAACATTTTAAAAATGAGTTAAGATAAAAATAATTTCTTTATAATGGGATCTAAAAATACTGTAAATCATTTATTAATTACATTTTCAAAATTATTTAAATAAAATTCTATTATATCAAATATAAATAATTTGATAAATACATTTTCAAAAATATGTCATTGGGGTTTCTAAAATATAAATGCTTTGAAAGTATGTCAAAAAATATATTAAAAATATATATTTCTATTAAAAACCAAACATTATTTTCCAAATATAAAAAACATTAAAAATAATTGGAATTCTCTTAAATATTTTAAAAGTAATTCTTTTGAAAAAAATAAATTTATAAGGAACAAAAGAATACTTGGAAACCCTTATGAAATCTAGGAGGCAACTAGCAGTATAAACATTAAGAATGAAACCTCTTGAGGCCATGGGTTCACTCCCCACTAGTCATAATCAAATTTTATACCAATCTAATGAGTTTTAAAATATTTAATTTTGTAGGGTTCTATTTTCACATTATATTCCTAAAAAGAAAATATTTTGAAAAAAAAATAATTAATTATGATGATAAAATTATTTTTTAGCACATAAATTTTTAAAAAAGTCTAATTTTATGAAAACTCTGTAAGGTTTGGATAAATACATATTTCAAAATTAATAGAAAAATAATACATATAAATGAAGAATAAAAGATTGGAATATTCAATTAATAATGTAATTACATAATTTCAATGTTATATTAGAATACAGACATATCTACAGACATTATTATCATTTGGATGTTTAAAATGACATTTCAAAAATAATTTATTTACTATAAAAGCTATTTTAATATTTCAATAATTGTTTTTTAAATATAAATATACAAAATAAAATTATATTAAATTTTAAATACACCATTGAATTTATAAATTGATTATGTTTTATGAAAGAACATATTATCAAAATTATGGGTTGGGAGATAAAAAAGTTCCTTCAATAAAATTTTAATTTGAAAATATAAATCCCACACTTAAAATAATAGAAATTGAAGTTGAATAACATATAAAAATCTATAAAAATATTTTTTTTAAAAATAATCCCTTATATAAAAGGGGGTTCAGAAAACCGTAAATTAAAATATTAAAAAAACCCCTTATATTGGGGTTTTTAATAAAAATAACTTGAAAATAATAATTTTTAAAACCAAATTTCACTTTCAATATATTTTTTTTAAAATATTAATACATTAAATAAAAATAATTATATATTTAAATATTGGATGTTATTTGAACAAATAATAATATTAATTAAAAATATCCCCTCACATAAAATAGTAACATTATGATGTATTTATTATAAATACATTACAATAAGTAAAATAATACTTTAACATGAATGGCGGTTAGAAAATAAATATGGATTATAAGTTCAAAATAATAAATTTTTCTCTTACTATGATATAATATGGTTTTAAAAATAGATTATGCATGTATAAAATAATATATATTTCAAAATAAAATTAATATTTGTTTGATAAATTGAATAGATTAAAAATAACTCCCTTATAAAAAAAGGTTTTTAGAAAATAATAAATTTAAAATGTTTTAAACAAATATTTGTTTTAATGATCATAACATTGAAGTGATAATTAATTAATGAATTTATTTTCTTTATAAAATGTAAATCCATATAAAACAAGAAGTATTAAAACAAAACATAATCTAAACTAATTAAAGGCATAATCTTAGAATATCAAATAAATTGAAGATGTCATATAACTAAATGAAAAGAAATTTAGTTTTCGAACTTTTTACCTATTTATAACATTCAATTTGTATACCATTATATTAAATAGGTCATATATAATCTTAAAATACAACAATTTATGAAGGATTCATTATATTACATGTACAAATTATAGTTTTACATACCATATATTATAAATTAGAAACATAACATTAAAATATTCTTTAAATGAAATGAAATCAAGATACAATATTTTACCTGGAGTCCGAACATTCAATTTTTGTCTTTTATGTCATATATAATAAGATTGTATAAATTATTTTCTTACTTAATAAATCCTTATATGTTTAATAACTTATAATTTAATAATTTTTTTATTCACTATTAAGGGTGTATTTAAATACTCAATCAATTATTTCTATATCATGTGATTAGACAATGTTTAGTTCATTTATTCCATAACAACATTAGTGTGTTGACCATGGTATAACAAGTAATTATTTTAACATATATAGAATAATAATCATTTTTTTAAATAAATATTATTTTAAACCACTCATAAATGATGTTAATGAAAAATTAACTCTGTTATGATCATAAAACAAGTAGACCGTATGCATGCTTGAGTAACATTTCCATTTTTCAAAAATCATTATTGAAATAAAGTAATTATGATTTTATATTTATATAAATATAATTATATCATAAAAATTATTATTTCATTAAATATATTTATATATTTTACCCATGTGTTGTGGTTATGAAAAAAGAAGTATTATCTCTTCATGGTGGTGGTAGTCCACAAATACTCAGAAACAAATTTATCATATTTTATTATAAGAAATAAAATAATTGATTATCTTTTCATAATGATAAATATTAAATTAATATAATAATAATATAATTTATATCACATATATTAATTAAATATATCCTTATTACCATCTATGTAAACTGTTAGTGAAAAACGAATCAAATCTGTTGGCGAGGTGGTAGTCCTCTGTACATATGAGTGCCATTATCGTATCAGCCATGAAATATAAATTATGATTTTATATGGGATATAAAAACTAAATATTTATTAACATGTTTTAAATATCTTATATAATTTATAAATAAATAATTATAGAATATTCCATAGCTGTTGATGGAACATAAATGACATCAGTTCCCGAGGTGGTAGTCTGTCGTACCCATGGTGGATGATTTCATATTAAATTTTATAAAAGGGATGATGTATTTAGGTTATTTAATTAAAATAAAAACATATCAATATATGGGTGATACAATTGTAATTATAATATAATAATTTAACAATATGTTATTAATTTCGAACAAAAAATACCATTAAAAGGCTTTATTAAGCCTGATACAACTTCTTCGAAAAAAAATCCTTAGGTTATAAAAAAGGACATCTAAGGATAGATTTTGAATCCAAAAAATTATTATATAATTTTGGGAGGAAATTGTGGTTGATATTTGTTCAGTTATTTAATTATCCAAATTACATTTAAGATTGAAGTGGATAATAGAGTGGGCTTCCTTTTATAAGAAAGGTGAGTGGCACACGTTAATTCATGAAATGATTATGGTGTACATAATGTTTTCATATAAAAAAGACATCAAAATTTATATAGATAATTATAAATTATTTCGAAGAAATATGGATATAAATTAAATTATGTACATGTTTTTAGGTCATTCTAACCATTATCTTTTGACTTTAACCCCTGGTAAATTTTCCTTTACATTACTCTTGGTAAATGATTTTTATATTATTCAGAATTATTTATGAAATAAAATTTATATTCCACTATTTTTTAATATAACTTTTTCAAATTTCCAATATGGAACTAATTTTTCTAAATATAAATCTAATAATTTTCCAAATTTAATTTAAAATTACTCTCGTAGACACAACAAAAAAAAGGTTTTCAAGAAGTGTATTTTTTAACAAAAAGATGATTTTATATTTATTGAATGACCAATAATGATCATTATATGAATTTTTATTAATAATTATATGTTTTTTATTCTATAAATTCCATTTAAAAAATCATCAACCATTGTTTTTCTAATATACTACGAATTTTAAATGTTATGCACTGTAGATCATTTTTTAGAAAAAATGATTTTGTAACCTAAATAAATAATCTAATACTGAAATATTAAAAAATGTTGATTAAAATTTTATTAAATAATTTAAATAAATAAATAATTTATAAATTAATTTGAATAACAATTAAAAGAAAATGTATATTTTATTTTTCCAAATTTTTCTAAAATAAATGAAAATTTTACAAAAAATAATATTTTCCAATATTCACTGAAAAATAAATAATATTTTAAAAACCATAATCTAGTTTGAATATTATTATTTCCAAAAAATTTATGATTGTATCAAAAAATTTATAATATATATATAATATTATTTTAACATTTTATCTTGATTAATAAAAAAAATAATTTTAATGAAAACATATTTTTAATGACTAAAATTACATTACTAAAAATTGGTTGATTATTAACTATGAATTTATAAATAAATTTATATTATTTAGTAAATTTATATATATGTTTCATAAAGTAGTTAATAATATTTATAATGACCCATATAATGGAATGGTTGTAATGGTCATATTTAAAATAATATTATTTGATGGTTCGTTTAAGATTGTTGTTCCATGTATTTTATGCTATCCAGCACAACATCATTTTTTAAAATCTAACCATGTTACATTCTATACCCATCCCTTTAATAAATTAAATCTAGTAATTTGGAATTTATCTTGGTAATTAATGTTTGGATATTCGAAAATACTTTATTGGAAGCCAACATCATAAAATTGGTTAATAAAATATTATCATAAAAATAAGGAAAGGGAACTACAAAGGACATCAAATAAATATGTGTCCATATAATAGAAAATTGGTAGAAATGTAGATATTTACATGTAAGAATATTATAAATAATTAGTGTGTGTGATAGATGACACTGATCAAAATAAAATGTACGGTAAAAAGAAATTTTAGGACTTAAAAACCATAAATTTGTTATGAGTAAACTATTTAACTATTAATCAGATATAAAGTAGCATGATTAATTTTTTTGATTTAGGATGCATTTACTATAATTTAGTAATTTCTTACTATATTTACTATTAATATTAGAGAATATACTAACATAATAATTTGAATTTGATCCTTCTATCAAATTCCAATCTAATATCTTCTTCTTCCCCCCAAAAATGATTATTTAAAATGAATTTTTCATGCCTTAATCCCTAAAATCAACATCCAATAAGTCTAATAATATCCAAATCAGAAAAAATATTTTTCCCAAAGTGAACAAACCATCAGGCGAAGGAAACTACTTTAATCTCTATAATTCAATAGTAATGTTTAATGTTCAAAATAAAAAATTCCCTAAATGAAAATATAAATATCCCAAATAAGTGTAATCAATTCAAAATAAAATAGTTATTTAAACTCTAAGGATATGTCAAACCATTGATCATAAAATACAAAAAATTCATATATCTTCTTTTGAAATAACATTAATCACCAAACCGCTTTAAATACCACATTTATCTATTCGATAAAACTTCGGTTTCAATAATTACCTCACTATCCCAGATCTTATAGACCAAAAATTATATAGATATACTAAAAACTATATACAAAAATAAAAATTAAAACTTTTGGTTAAACCAAATATTTACATATATTTCATCCTAATAAAATGTCTCCCAAAAGTTCATCAATCACATTAAGATCTCGTCGCTTAAAACAAGAAATGGGTGTCTAAGACATTGATAGTTTGACCATTATAAACCATATAGAATTATAAAAGTATACATAAAATTATAAAAATATATCATGAAAATATAATATTATCCAATTTTATGTAAATTTTAATTTTAAAATAACTTTAGGGTCCTGAGGCTTACACTCAAAGATCTGGTGCAAAAAACAGGCTACATATTTTTTCTATAAAAATAAACTAATATATAATATCCAGTAAAAATATAAGGATATTTTCTATTATTATTTTTTATAAAAGTCAAAAACAATTACAATGTATCTTAGTTTAATAAAAATTATCCCCAGTTACATATTTGACCATATTCACACCAGTTCCTTAACAAAGTAAAATTCTTTTGAAACATTTATGAGCCTATAAAAATAATTATAAAGAAAAGGGATGAAGAAAATTTCAATTTATCAGGTTTTAAAATCTATTTTTTTCCTTTAATAATTATCATCCAAAAACTCTTTCCAAACCTTTTATTTTACATAAACATTTAAAAAATTTATAAATAATTTTCTATAATATAATTCTAATTTTTTCAAAAAATTAAAAAATTGAATGTACTTTTTAAAAACATTTAACAATACATATAACTATTGAATAATAAATTCCATATTCAAAATATAATTACTTTTGAAAATACATGTATTTAACCATAATGTTTTAAAAAAACATTTCTGAACACGATGACTTTTTTTGGAAACAAAATGATACATGGAAACCCTTAAGAAAATCAATGAGGCCACTAGTAGTTTCAAAATTTATTAAAATATCATCTACATTCCATGGGTTAACTCCCAATTCCTTATAATTACATTTTATACCCATGTTTTGAGTTTTTTGGAAACTTATTTACGGTTTTCTTTTCTCAATTTTTGCTAATAAAAAAAACATTCTGAAAACTAATGAAATTATTTTAATGAGAAAAAATTTTTATATCACCTAATTTTTATCAATGTATAATTTTACAATAACACTATAAAAATATGATAAATCCATACATCAAAATTAAAACTTTAATAAATAAATTAAAATGAGGAATAATATATAGGTAGATTATATTCGTAAATAAAATTATAGAATATCAATGTTATAATATAATATTGCCGTATCCAATAACCTAACTAATATATATTTGTTAAAAATAACATTTGATGAATAAAAAGATAATTATAAAATCTATTTGAACTTTTAATTAATTTATTTGTAAAAATAGAATATAAAATTATATTCAATATAAATTTTAATCTACCCTCGAACTATAAAAATTTCACATATTTTGAATATTAAATGCCTGAAAGTAATAATTTCACTTACAAAGAATAAAATTTTGAAAATATAAATCCCTTAATTAATAGAATCTTTAAAGAAACATCACATATAATTTTTCATGAAAATATAGTTTTAAAGGAAATTAATCCTTAGACTGATTCTTTGGATAAAATTTTATTAGAATATTTAAAAACTTCAAACTTATATTAGATTTTATAAAAAAGAAAAACATAATAATAATAATTCATGAAACATTTTCCCTTTCAAAATATTTTCTTTAATTATATGTACATTATATAAAAAATAACATTATTAAATATAGAATATTAATTTTAACTGTTGGAATTTTTTAGAAAATTAATTCCTTTCATAAAATCATTCCATTTTGAAATATTATTATTAACACTTTTCAATATTTAAAATAATCCCCTTATGTAAATTGTGTTTTGAAAATAATCATCGTTTATATGTTCAATAAAATAAAATTCTCCCTTAATATAATATAATATAATATGCTTTTGAAAATATATTACCCTTTAATAAATTAATAGTTTTCATATAATATATATATATATATATATGATTATATTAATTCTCTTAAAATAATACACTTACAAAAAAATGTGTTTTGAAAAACCATAAATTGAAACGCTTATAAAAAGTTATATTTGAAATGAAAAAACATATAATTGAGCATTAATCATTATATATTATGTTTATAAAATGAAAATCCACATAAAAAGTTTTAAATGGAGAAAATATAATGAAAATTCATTAGCTACGTTATCTTTTAATATCTAAGATAATAAAGAAGTAATATAACCCATATGAAAAGAAATTGAGTAATGAAATTCTTTACCATTTTATAACTTTCAATTCAAATAAAATTGAATGAAATAATTAAAATTTGACATTAAATTCCATGATTTATTATGGATTCATGAAATTACATTTCAAAGGGTAATTATATACACAATATAATACAATGTAAGTGAATAACATTATTATATGCGTCAATGAAAGGACATTGTGGGAAAATACCTTTTGTCGAGTCCAAACATTCAATGTATGTACTTTAAATTTGGTTTAATAAGATAATATCAATTATTTTGTAAGATAATAATATTTTATAGGTCTAATAACTTCAACATAAATAATATATATTTTTATTTTTATTTTAATGTTTAAATAAAAAATCAGTTAAGTCTGTGTAATTTGTATTGACGATGTATGGTTCACTATTTATTAACAAATTTGGTGGGCGGACTATGGTAAAATTGGTTACTATTAAAACATCATAATGATAATAATAATATTGAAATTATTATTATTTTCCAACCTAAATTATAATTTTGAAACCAATCATGAAATATGATCATGAAAAGTTAATTATGTTGTCATCATGGAGAAGGTAGGTTGTACGTATGCATGAGTAATATCTTCATAATTCAATAATCCTTATGGAATGAAGGTAAGTAATATTATATACTTATATAATTAGAATAATATAATAAAAAATTATTATTTTATTAAAGATAATTATATATATCATATATGTGTACTGATTAGAAAAAATAGAATTACATTAGTTTGTAGAGGTTGTAGTCCCCTCATACACATGAAGGACATATCATTTTTCATTGAAAGAAATAAAATAAAATATTTTATTTTATGGTTGATAAATAGGTAATTAATATCATAATAAATTCTTATATATAACATATAATTATTGAAATTATCCTCATTAACATCCATGTAATGTATTAGATAAAGAGAAATCTCATCATTTGATGAGGTAGTAGTGCACCACACACACATGAGATGTTATCGTATCCCCCACATAATGGAATGTAAGAAGGTATATGTGATATCATAAAAAAATAATTCTAAATATATTCAAAATATCATATATATATATATATATATATACTTTAAAAACATCATTATAACAATATGTTAGAGGTGATGATGGAAAATTAATTATATCGGTTCACGAGATGGTAATCCATTGTATACACGAATGATGATTTTATATCAAACATAATAAAATATGTGATATATTTTCATTAATCCATTAACAAAATAACATCTAAGTGTATTTTATATAATGTAGTTGTTATATAAGAGTAATTTAATAACATTTAAGTGATGTGGAATAATAAATAAAATAAAAATTCTTGGTTTAGAACAATGCCTCTTCTTCAGAAAAGATCATTAGGTTGCTACTAAATGACTTCATATGATTCCATTATGATAAGAAAAAGTGATCAAGGATGTGGGGAGTTAATTAATTAATATATTTAGTAATTTATTGTGTAATAAAATGTACTTTGAAGGTGGGAAGAAGAGTGGAGTGTGGTGGCCATTTATAAGTTAGGTGACTGGCACACTTGTAATATTTGAAAAAAAGTGTACCTGTGTTATTTAAGACGCAAAAGTTCCAATATAAAAAATTATAGAGTCGAATACATTATAAGGTCGAAATATCACATCAAAAATTTTTTAAAACAGTTTTTAGTTCATTTACACTTTTATATTTTTATTTTAATCCCAGATAAATATGTTGTTACCTTAACTCTAGTAAAATTACTTTAATATTTTCACAATTAATTTTGGAAAAAAAATTAATTTAAAATAATTATATAATATAATATATGATAATTGAATATATGGAATCCATTTTTATAAATTCAATTAAAATATTTTTCAGAAAATAATTTAAAATTAAACATGAAGACATGATAAAAAATATGGTTTTCATGAAGTGTATATTTTAGAAGAAAATATTACATTATATTATCTATAAAACAAGTAATAATAATTATAGGCATTTAAATTAATATTTATAGATATATAATATAAAAATTTCCTCAAAATAATTCTTCATTACGGGGTTTTTTATTAATTAAAATATAGAAAATTATGAACATTAAAAATGTTTTCATAATAAATTTTTTTAAATAGTGAAAATATAAAAAATTAAAATGTAAATATGATTGAAATTTAAATATATTTATATAATATAAATAAATTTTACTTTTGATTTCTTAAATTGTTTTCTAATAATAACTTGACTCTTAAATTACTTAATTTACTAAAAAGAAATGGTATTTTTTCACAAATTATTATTTTCACAATTTTCTAAACAAAACCACATTTGGTGAAAAAATATCATAATTTCACACATAGTTTATTTTGGTATCATTATATAAATAATGATATTAAATGTTTCAAAAGAATTTTATAAAATATCAAGTTATTAATTATATCATGTTTTCATAAAATTTAATAAAGTATTATTTTTGAAGAGAACATATTTTTGATGAAAAGAAATTATTTCACTAAAATGGATTGGTTCATTAAAATTAATTTATAATTAAATTAATATTTAGTTTTAAACTTATAAATATATATCATAATTTAGTTAATATTATTCATTGCTTCAAGTTTAATGGGTTTGTTATAACTGTCATATTTGAAATATAATTATTTCATGGTTTATTTATGTTTAGTGTTTCCAGTCTAACTATAAAAAATAGTTTCCTTCATTGAAATATTGTTGTTTTATATTTCATGTATGGATTTTATAATTAACATTATTTTTTGTTTGGGTTGAGGATAGTTATTTTATGTTTTTTGGGTAGACATGGCTCATTTGATTCTACACCTCACTTCTTTATTGGAGATGGGATGTTGTGTACTAGTTGGAGGATTTAGATTTCTCCTCTCATTGGTTCATATGGTGCTAGTTTCCGACTATTAATGGTTTTAAAAAGGTCTGGGTGGGGTTTTTACTTCATTTATATGATTTTGTGGGTTAACGGGATGACAGGATGGACATAGTGCATACTGTTAGTAGGTTCGGGTATTTACAACCATATAAATTCTCATTTATAGCATGTTAGGATTTCTAGGGTAAATCCCATTACTAATTAGATAGGTTGATTTGTCATTTTATTGAGGGTATATAGAACTAGTTCTTAATTGTATCATTTCCCAAACATTCAATATTTCCACCTTCACTATTTATTTTTTATTTTTACATTCATGGGATATATAGTGCACACTCATTATGTGTAACCTGTGTGGGTATGAGTTGTTTTTATTTGAAATTGTGTTTCAAAAACTGTGTGTGAAAAATGTGCTTCGGGATTCAAAGGATAGTTTGTGTGAGTTATTAAATGTTACTTTCAATATGGATATATTTCATAATAAAGGGCTTCATTTGGTTAAATTTTTTAAAATGGAATCCATTCCATTTTAATAAAACTTGTGTTTTTTTATGAATGGGGAATAGTTGTCTGGGGTAGTGAAATAACATAGTTCGGTGGAATTATAATACAAAATTTATGCGTTACGTCTTTTCAAAACAAAGAGAAATATTTTATATGATTATTATTGACTTTTTGGTTTTTTCTTATTTTCAATTCTTGAAAATCTCCGGCACAATTTTTTATTTCCAAAAAAAGAAATTTTGAATTTCCATACAAAGCTTATAGAAATATTTTTGTGGGTTTTTGTGACCACTACAAGTTTTATCTCACGCTATTATGTTTTTTGTTCTTGGGTTATCATATGTATCATTTCTTGTTCATCATGAATAAAACGGGGAGACTAGGGTTGTGGTAAACAAATGAATGTTGTAGGGATATGGTTGGAGCTCAGCTTGAGTTTTTTTGTCATTGTTTCATTTTTTTAGTGTTATATCTAGTTTAATCTATTTCTACTAAGTTTTGATTCATCCAATATATATATGTTTATGATATGTATATGAAAATGGGTTGTATCATTATATTTAATTGTGACCTATTTTCATGTCATTTTATTTTGGTTCCCTCATTTACTTATTCTTATATTCTTATCTCAGATTTGGGTGAAATTATTCCTAAGGATTTCTTGTGATGCTTAGAAACTTGGAGGGAGACCGTGGGGATCATGAATTATTGTTTTAAATTGTGAAAATCCATGTTGGGTTATTGGTATGATGGAACCCTGATCTGGTTCATGAATAAATGATATCATTGTTTAGGGTTTTCCCACTAGTAGAAACCTATGCTTCTTGAGATTCCATAATTATTGAGGGTTGAAATTATGGAAATGAGGTTATGATTATTAGAGAATAGGAGTTAATTATTTATAGATACTATCAATATATTCCATATCCCTATATCACCCCAAACTTCCATGGTACATTTCACATTGAATAATGCAATAGCTTGTGATGTACGCAACTTCGAGTTCCAGCACACCACGACTAATCAAACTAGCTGTTAGGAATAGTAATACCAACTTTTTCAAATTTTATAAATTTTATTTTTCAAATTGGTCTTCATTTTTGGATTTGGCATATCAAAATTAACTTATAGAGAATTTTTTGTATTTTTAGGAAAACATTAAATTTTTTATTTATAGTGAAAACACTTCATTATTGTTTAAAACTAAATTTTTATTTAAATAATTAGTTATTATATTTAAATTTATGTTATTTAAAAAAATACACATAATACCAATATATTTTCAATGTAATTCATCAGAGACATTTTATAATAATATTCGAAATATAAAATTTTATTGAACCATTCAAATCTTTTAGCCACCTTCAAGGCACATTTGAAAATTTGCATAAGATGTAATTTTGCCACTTATGTTAATCGAATTTCAAATATCAGAGAGACATAGTTGACATCATTATGTAATATGTGGTTCAATAGGATGAAAATAATTTGTGGTGATTAGTAACTTTTGAATTATATTTACCACGGTTAAAAGTAAATAGGGAAATTAAAGGTAAAAAGGATGTTATAATTACCCTAAAACATGTCCTAATATTATTGGATAAGTGAATTTCGTCCAAAATCAACCATAGTAATAAAATATGATCATTTTGGTCCACCTGGATTATATTATTACATTTATTCTTATTTTATTTAAAAAATAGTTAAAGTGTTAAATTCAATGTTTAATAACTAAACCATTTTTAATATAGGGTTATACATAAGATAAATTCCACTATAAATATTCAATATAAATATGAAATGATTTACTACATAATTATATTTTATTTTTAATTTTTAGACATTAAATAAGTAAATTTGTTTGACACAATTTTGATGTAGTAGTTACCTTATTTTTTAAAGATTAAAATAATTAATATTATAAATATTAATATATTTGTAAATTGAGACTTTTTAAGTATTATACAATTTTTCTAGGTTAATATGAAAATTTAGGGTTTATAAAATAATTTTTTTCAAAGTTATAAGGTTGTTATGACTTCCACATAAACAAAATACTAAACTGTGTCAAAAATGACATAAATGAGTTTAAAAAAAATATATTAGATGATTAATTGATATAATATTCTTAAAACTATAAGGTTCATTCAATGGTCTTGGATAAGGTTATATGTACCAATAATGAACCTATTTGTGTTCTATTTTCTTTTTATAGAATGTTTATTAACCATTTATTATAATAATACCAGAATACATGGTAAAAGTTAAAATATTTAACTGAGAGTTGAATCTAAAAGATAAGGTTAATAAGGCAACCTAAACCTATCTAAAAACTATTTTTTGGGAGGTTTTAGACCCACACCCACCTTATCCAATAAATAAATCCTTTTTGAGAAATTATAAATCAAATATGATGGTATAATAATATATTATTTCAAGATTTTCCTTAAGTAACCCTCACCTCTCTTATAAAAGGGTACATCCCCTTCCCTCAAAATCACAACTCCAAATCTATTTGGATTAGCCAAACCTTGATAAAATATCCTCTCATATACCCTTAGATAAACCTAGAGGCGTTACATTGATCAGAATCCATCCTAAAGATCTTGTTTGATCAAATCAAAAGGAAGAACCCGAAGAAGAGGTATTAATTTCCTCACCACTTCCAATGTTATTTTCTTCTTACACATCCACTTCATTTATTGTTTACCTACCAAAATAACAACTATAGTACAATATGTGTACTGTGATGTTATTATAAATATGGTACAACCATATTCATTATTCTATCAATCCTATAAATGAAAAAGTCACGATATATGTATATGAACGACTTACCGTCTCCGGGTCGTGGTGTAGTTTTTTATTCAATACATCATTATTTAGATGGGTATAATAATGAGTATAATTGATGAAAATAATTAAAATAAAATTTTAATCATTCTTTAGATATGATATACCATCCAATTACATACAATTTCACCATTGATAGAATGATATTGTCACGCGTGCATACATACGGATTACCATCTCCACGAACACATTAAGATTCATTCCCCATTATAATAATTCAAGAATAATTTTCATTTTATGATAAAAATAATTTTTAAGAACATAATAAAATTATGTATATGAATCAAATACATCATATTTATAAAAAATATGATTTACATAACAAAACATATAAAGTAAAATGAATTATTTAACACCCAAAACAATGATAATACTAAAATATTTTTATCAAATAAATATTAGAAGATCATATATGATATCATATTTATGTATGGAGTTCTTTTATAATTTAATAGAAATGATATAAATAATATACAAGATGTTAATTTACCCTCAATCAATGAAAATTTCATGTTATATGATAATTCTACAATCCTTTCATTGTCTGAGGTTGTTGAAACGTGACTATCTACAGAGACATCTTTATCATCCACATCTGTGTTTCTTATAAATATATTTCAAAACATTTTTAATATTTCGTAGACTATAGGTTAAATTCATTTATACTTTTGTTTGACTTTTTATAAAATGTTTGTAAAGGAATCATTCTGTCATTTTCCTAACAAGGTCCTTTATGACCTTTTCAACAAAATTAAGGAAAGAATGGTTTTTTTAACTTATACGGCGAGTGTGGATATTTTATGCCTTTATAACTCCTTCTAAAAATCCCTTACAATCTTATAAGAATATTCTCAATATAAATTATTTCTTTTATAATTATTTTACATTTAAATTATTTCAAAATATAATGATATATTTCTCTCAAATAGTTTTGATTTCATCTATATGAACATCCTTTGATGGATTTTATACTAGATTAAAGTTGATTTATTATGATACAAAATTCCATATTGTAGTGATAATTTTGTGATATCTTTGACCATAGATGTGTTATTTTTATACCATTCATGTTTTGTGGTTAAAGTATTAACATTTCCTATGCTAGTTATAATATGAATGTTTATGTTATGTTTCAACCTTTTCATCTGAGAAATGTATTGGACATAGTAAGTGATGGGTGGAACCCTCTATAGCTCCTCGATTAATCGGTATGTATAATGAGACAAAATAGTGTTTTGGAACAAGGCCATAAGAAAATATTATTTTTATTCTTTGCACGGGGCCTTGTCTATGTAGTTATGATGTCTGACATTATACATTCCATTATTATGAAATGGGCTATTGATATTACATGTGATTATCTAACTAGTAGAATGTCCTTGTGAATAAGTAAATGGAATTATTTGATATATCTTTTACATATAATGATGAAGTTTAAGTTTAAAAGTCGTGTGTTTTAGTCTTATACATTGCCTTAAATGGTTATGCTTATTTATAATAGTTTCTGCTATATTGTTATCCTTACTAACAATATGAGATCAGTCCTTTCTATGTTTAATTTTTTACTAGGATGCGAAGAAGTATTTTATGATTAACCATGAAGAATAGGATAAGGGATATGAGTGTGTTCAAAGAGGACATAATGTTTTTGTTGTTTTTTTATTTCCTGATGTAATGTAATACTTATATTTGTATGTAGTACTTCCAAGGCTACTAAACTAATCGGTCATTCTAAACATGATCTCTTGTGATCATGCCAATGTTATGTAATAATGCACCGACTCTAGGTAAGTAGGGTCAGGGTATTACAGTTGGTATCATAGAGATTTTAGTACAAACCATTGAAACTATATTTAAGAAAACACTGATTAGGTAACATTACCTTAAGATATACTTTAAGGATTAGTATAGAGAAATATCCTAAAATTCTTCTAATGTAGATATTTTTTGTATTTTCCAAGAAGTAAATACCTAACTGGATACATGCAAATAGAGGCAGATTTGGAATATATTTTTATAGGATTGAAAACATTAAAAAAGAGTTTCAGGCTTGACCTAGGGTATCCTGGTTCACCACAGTGGGCCTTGATGCACTCTTGGTTATGACACTCCTAGGGGGTATGCTTTGGATAATTCAAATTTTCTTTAAAACCCATTATATCAAATTTATGAGTAAATACCTCCCCAAAGAAAACATTTTTTTATGATTATGGATTATATACATAAACTGTTCAATTTATGTTAGTTATTTTACTAATTTTGAATTATGTATTGAGACTCATAAACTAATATAATATATGCCATTGTTTAGAAGTGGAGCCTAGTTGAAGGAATGAAAACAATATAAATTCATGTAGTCTATGTAGGGATTTACCTCATACTCAAGATAATTGTATTGGAGCTGGTGATGCAATCAGTGCTCAACAATATATAACCATATCGGGACAACTCACTCAATTAATGAATAATAACCTTACTCGTATGAAGAAACCTGATCCACAACGTGGGGGATCAATGTTAGACTGATTCATGAGACAAAAACCACCAACATTAAATGGGAATACAAATCCATTTGTAGCTGAGTAATGGATAAGTTCCTTAGAGAAAATATTTCTTACTTTGGGGAATAGTGAAAGGGAAAAAAATTCCTGGCTGTTTATCACCTCACGGGTGATGCTGATCAATGGTGGTCATTATCTCGAAACAAAAAGGAGGATGAAGAAGTATAAAATATGGAATGGATGGATTTTCAAATATTTTTCTTAGAAAAATATTTTCCTCATAACAATCGAGTAGATATGGAAAGACAATTTCTGAGTCCGAGGAAAATGGAGGATTAGAATGTTGCAATGTAGGAGGCTAACTTTACGAGATTAGCAAGGCATGAAGTAGATTATATACGTAACCCAATGAATAAGATTGATCGATTCTTTGATGGGTTAAAATAATTTCTCCATTGTTCATTAGTCTCACAATCCTTCTCATCATACAAAGATATTGTCTCATGTGCTATCAAGATTGAAAATGGATTCTCTATGTCTTACGACTTTGAAGAAAATAAGGAGAAGAAGAGATCTGATGAACACTCTAAAAATTGAAATAAGGGGAAGAATGGAAAAGTTGAATTTCCATCTTATAGAAAACGTGGGAAGAAACACCTTGGTACTTTCTTTAAGAGAACGAGACTCTGTTACAAGTGTGGAAAAAAAGGCAACCAAGCTCATGATTGCGAGGGAATGAAAGTGGTTTTCAATGATGAATGCTACAATTGTAGAGAAATGGGGAATTTTTCAAATTAATGTCCTAATAGCCAAATAAACTTACCTTATAAAAGTCCTAGGGAGAAATTTAAAGCTTATGTAATCACTACTTCTAAGGTTTAAGATCCAAATAATGTGGTGGTGGGTAATTTAATGCTTTCCTCAAATTTATAAAATGCTTTATTTGACTCCAGATCATCGCATTATTTCATATCTTCCATGTTTTCTGATAATATTATATATTTTAAATATGATTTAACAATGGAGTTTTTAGTAAAAACTCATAATAGAAATATCATTGCAATAATGTTTTTTGAATAAGTTCCAATTAGGGAATATAAATGTGTTTTATCTGTTCATCTCATCATCATACCCATCATTGAATTTCATATAATCCTTTGTATGGATTGGATTTCAGACCATGATGTGAAAATTTATTGTAAGAAGAAATAAGATATAATTCTTAGAGATGATAATGAATACCTTATCTTTAATGTAGTAACATCACCATCTGAGTCACATCTAGATCCACCCCCAGTAGATCTACTAAATTAAATTATTGGGGAGGAAGAGAGTGAAATTGTTATGGGTGAGGAAGGGAATGTTCAAATAGAGTATGTACCTATTGTGAATAAATATGTTCATGTGTTTTGAGAGGATTTAATAGTACATCCTCCAAAACAAGAAATTGAGTTTTCTATTGATTTAGTTCCTGTTAAAAGGGCCATATCAAAGACCCCTTGTAGAATTTCCACTATGGAATTAGTGGAAATAATGAAACAACTTGAGAAATTGAGTAATACTAGATTTATTCCCCCTAGTGTTTCTCCATGGGGAGCCCATATTCTTTTTATTAATAAGAAATATGGATCTATGAGGTTGTGCATTGACTACAGGGATATCAATTCTATAAAGAACAAGTATCCCCTACCTAGCATTGGTGATTTATTCAATCAACTTCACATAGTTCAATATTTTTCAATGATTGACCTTTGATCTGGATATCACCTTTTGTGTGTGAAGAAGGAAGACATTCCGAAGACAGCATTTCGTACCAGGTATGGGCATTACAAGTGTACAGCAATGCCTTTTGGACTGACTAATGCACCCTCTGTCTTTATGGATCTAATGAATATAGTTTTAAAGGAATATATTGATGAATTTATGGTGATATTTATTGATGATATCTTGGTTTACTCCAAAATCTATAAAGATTAAGAAAATCACTTGCGTACTATTCTAAAGACTCATAGAAGAAATTAATTATATGATAAGTTTATCAAATGCGAATTTTGTCTTCAAGAAATTTATTTTCATGGCCATATTGTCTCTAAGGATGGAATCTCTGTCGATCCTTCAAAAACCAAGGCAATCCAAGAATGGCCATCACCGACACGTATAACGGAGGTACGTAGTTTTATTGGTTTAACAAGATATTATCTGCATTTCATCCATAATTGTTTTCGATTGGATAAACCATTAACTAAGATCACATGTAAAGGGGTTAAATTAATTTGTAAAAAAGAGTTTGAAGAATGTTTTGAAGAACTAAATAGAATATTAGTCAATGCTCATATCTTGACTCTACAATCGGTTAATGATGGGTTTGTTATTTATGGTGATTCTTCAAAGAATGGACTTGGTTGTATCCTTATGCAGAATGATAGAGTTATTTCCTATGCATCAGGGCAGGTAAAAAGTAATGAACAAAACTATCCCACTCATGATCTTGAATTAGCTGCTAGAATATTTTATTTGATGATATGGAGACACTATCTATATAGTGAAAATTGTGAAATATATACTGATCAAATGATTTTAAAGTATATTTTCTCATCAAAATAACTCAACATGAGGAAAATATGATGGATTGAACTACTCAAATATTATGATTCCACTATACACTACCACACGGGGAAGGAAAATAAGGTGGAAGTTGCTTTGAATAGAAATAATCTTGGTGTTTTTTATAAGATTAGATTTGGAAGGGATCCTATGTTCATGGATCTAGTAAAGATATATATGGGAATAATCATGGAAGGTGAAACATCAATACTTTTCAAATGGTTTCCAAACCATCTTTACAATAAATGATAAAAATTTCTCAGACTAATGATGAGGATTTTCTAAAGAAAATTAATGTTGTAAATGATGGGAGATTGGTTGACTTCATATATGAAGATGGAATTCGGAAATTTGGGAAGAGACATTGTGTCAATGACATACGATATCTTAAATGATAATTGTTGGATGATTCTCATAGATCCAATTTCTCTATACACACTGTTTGCACTAAGTTGTATAGAGATTTGAAGGAACATTTTTTGTGGGACAACATGAAGTGGGAGATTGCAGATTATGTGTCATAATGTATGGTTTTTCAGTGGGTTAAGGACGGAAGACAACATCTTAGAGGATTCATTAAACCTATTCCTATACCTGAGTGGAAATGGGATGATATTAAGATGAAATTTTTCATGGGACTACCAAAGACTTCGAGAAGGAATGATGGAATATGGGTCATTATTGATCGTCTTACCATGTCAACACATTTTGTTTCTATAAGATAAGATTTACCATATAATCATTTAGCAATAATATATATCAATAATGTTTTAAGACTTCATGGTGTGCCCCAATTAATTGTTTCTTATCATGACCCCCATTTTACATCAAGATTCAGGAAAAGTATTCAGAAGGCCCTGAATACTAAACTTTATTTGAGCACTTCCTAACACCCTCAAACTGATGGAAAATTAGAAAGGACTATTAAAACCATAGAAGTAATGTTGAGATCTTTCTCACATGACTTTCAAGGTATGTGGGATCAATACTTACCTCTGGTATAATTTTTCTGTAACAATATCATCCATTAAGGTATTTAGATGGCACTGTATGAAGTGTTGTATGAAAAGAGATTTCGCAGACAGACATAATGGGATGGTGTTGGGGAAAGAAAACTCGTAGGCCCAGAACATGTTGATGAAATAATTGGAAATAGTGAATATTATCCATGGTTTTCTACTTGAAAGTTTCTTTAATTAAAACCCACATCATAAAATGAAATACCAAAACATAACTTTAAAAACTGAAGTATGAAATGTAATGGTTACCCAAATTAACTAATCACTAGGTTTCCACATAGGATAACATATGTGAGAATATGGATATGGAATAGAAATATAACCATCATGTTCTGATGGAGAGTGGTAGAAAGCATGGCTATGAAAAATCCAACAATCACAAAGCCCTAAATTTGCGATGATCTAAGGTACCATCTGATTTATCGGATATAAGAGCACTAGGACAATATTTTTGGTTTTCAATATCATAGTTGATGAAAGAAATACTTATATGATTTTGGTACAATCTCACTGTTGTTCGTGAATTGAACAATTTCCACTTCATCTCTTTAAGAAATTAATTTGAATTTGTTATTCGTGAAGCGTTAGCAGATCATGTGATAGAATGATGGGTCATTCCATCTGTTTCAAAAAAAAGTTTAGCAAAAGTTATAAGTCCATATTATGGTGAGATTAATCGTATATGGTTCAAAAAATGGACATAGACTTTATTTATCATACCTCTTAATAAAATAAAAATACTTTCCACTAACTAGGGACTTCCTGTAGGCCAGTGGTAGGCGATAAAGGCTAGTCGCACTTTGGTTGTGGGTTCGATTCCCACAACCTTGTCTGATGTGATGGGTTGTAATCCATCCTGCAGGTTGTCCTTTTTCTAAAACTACATTACTATAACATCCAATCAATAATATCGAAAAAAGTTCTATCCATAAACAATACTAACTTATGTCCAACATAATCCATTCCAATCTTTAGGCTTATCTAAAATACTTCGGTCCAAGCTCATAGTATAAAGAAAATGATTACCTGAAATTTCACATAACAATCACGTGAATTCCATCATTTATCCCCCATATATCATAAGATATATATTATTGGTCAAATTACAAACATGTGAATACCTTAATCATGTATTCTCTTGAAAAATGAATACCCATTTAACCTTAGTGAAAACATAAATGCTGTCAAAAGTTAACTCTTTCCTCATTCCGAAATCCCAAAATTTCTATATACTCAAACCATGATATCACTTTATCCTTATTTTAGTCATGAGCTCATGATTACTATCATATTATATTCTCCTTATCCCTTCCATATGCGCATTTCATCTGCTTTCCAAAAATATTTGAATTACTTTTCAGGGTTACTGGTACCATTAAATTATTGAAAACCACAATAGACTAATAAAAAAATATTCTAATACTCCATAAAAGTACCTCAAAAACATTATTCTTGAATACCAATACATAAACACTTCAATCCATCCTATTCAATGATTTTCCTGGAATAATTCCATCCTTGATTTACAAGTAACTTTTTATGTTAGGGCATTGAGTTGGGTAATGCCCATGTTCTCCACAAATAAGACATTGAACTCCATAACAGTCTGTCACTCTATGACCCTTTTGTCCACACAGATAACATATGTCCCTCCATTTGAGGTATTCCTCAAGGTTCTTCGTCCCTTCTTTATAAATCTCAATCTTCCTTTCTTTATGCTCCTCAACATGCGAACATGGATAAAAGTCTATCTTCCTCTTATTTGATAAATTAGGAATACCACTAAATTTCACCTTGTTAATCATATATCGTGATGACTGATTCGGCATAATCACAATATATTTCTCTCTAGGAATTACACAATTTTGTTGCTCATAGTCACCAATTTTTTCATTGGATTCAATGTTAACCGAATTCTTTCTGGTTCCCTCCATTGACTAAAACACAAAAAATATTCTGTGAGAGGAAAAAATCATACAAGGAAAATAACATAATCAAGGGGGAGTACCTTCGACATCTAACATCTTAGGTTTAATTCTAAGATCGTTAGTGCAATTCTAGGCCTGTAACCTATACGTATACTTAACCTTAGGTACATCCATAGACATACCGTAGAAATATCTATATGGATCTCACTAACATTTTCGCATCCTTGTTTTCAAAGGTTGACTAAAAATTTACTCTGATACCAACTATAGATAACCGAAACTTGATGTACATGGACATTACATTACTTTTGTGGAATACTTAATACATAACAAAAACAGACACATAAGGACCGTAATAGTTTAGTGTCTTTGGAAACTCGGAATATAAACATCTAATCCTGTTGAAATATCTTCAACATCTCTAATAACGATCTTTCCCTTTTTGTATCCTTACCTAAAACCATTCTTTATTTCATGGGGAAAATAAAACATAAAAAGGGTGAGCTCAAATGCTATGTAAGGGAAAAATTAGAGAACATAAAACAATCCATAAACATTTGAAAGCCAAAACTTGAACATGAAATCTAAACATGAAAACCTTGAGCAAAGACATAAATCTTGGAAGTACGTAAGGCATATATCATAAAGGAACATCAATCACTATAACATAACATGGGAATAATACATGTAATTGTGGCAACCATTAAGCACTTGTTATGATTTCCATAGTAGCCAAGGCATTGCTGTCAAGACCATGTTAGTGGACAAAGTCCCTTTCTGAATTGGGTTCACCCCTCGTTTTAGTCCTGTAACACTGAACCGGATTAACTTACCATTCCAGCCATGTCTATCTCATGAGATATAAATCTTTACCCAATGCATTGGAGGGAGATATAGGTCCCACCACTCTCATAATGAAATCATTCTTACTTGTGCCACAAAATAAACATATATCATTCATAATAACCCAATAAATAAAATGGGTTTCATAAACATCATCCCATCATCACATAATCCATATGAAAGAAATGGATATCATTTCATAATAAGAAAAGTGAAACAATGTAAATCATAGAGACATTAATCTTGAAACATATGAAATAATGTCATCATAGATGAAAAATTGTTTTGATAAAACACATGAAATGAATTCTTGAGGAAAATATCCTTTTTTCTTCAAAATCATTTTCTTTTCACAAAATGTCATGAAATTTTAAAAGAAAAGAATTTTCTTTGAAATTAGTCATGAAATCTATTGGAGGAAGATTCATGAAAATAAGCCTTTATAAAACCGTAAAAATCATTTCATACCGTATAAGTTAAAAAACATTCTTCTCGTACTTTGGATGAAAAAGTGAAAAAGTGCCTCATAAAAGAAAGCTTCCATACATACCATGTAGTAAAAGTCAAAAATGGGTAAAAATGACTTTAAAAATACATGAATACACTTTTATAAAACATGGACATGGATGATAGCAATTACCCTAGTAAATACTTACGAATAAGCAATCTCGGATAAAAATGAGATTTACAAAATTATCCCTTACCTTAGGTCTGATATGCTTCGTATGTATCCGAACCTCCTTTATAATGATTTAAATATTGTTATTGACTTATTAAAGAATATTATTAATTTTTATGATATCATATATGGTTCACTTATGACTTTATATGAACCGTTCTTTTGTAAGTTCCAAGTTAACGTAGTGTTTTGGGAAAAATCTTTTTATTTATTGTACATGTTTAGAATTGTTGTTCTTGATATTATTAATTATATTCTGATTTAAATAATTCCATAATGTAAAACATGATTTATATATAATATATATTTTTCATATACATATATATTATAGATCGACAAAAGGAATGAAATACACCGTTCATGGATACGGTAGGTCGTACGTATGCATGAACGCTGTTTTCGTTTCCTTATTGAATTGAAAGGAATTGAGTAGATGACATACATATATATATACATAAATATAGTATCATTATTATGTCATATATTTCATGATTGCTTATTACATATACTTTATAATAATTCATGAATGGTTAACATGGAGAATGAATCTCATCGCGTCGTGGAGATGGTATTCCGTACGTACGCACGAGCGATGATATCATTCCCATGATCGTGGAATTGTATTGAAGATTATTTATAATATTTTAGAATCAATTTCAATTTACAGTAATCATATATATTTATTATTTACACCATTTTACCAATCCATGTAAGGTGGTGGTGGAAAAACATATTACACCATGACGTGGTGATTTCATTTTCCGTAGGATGGATATAAGGTGAAATGGGGTTGTCTAATATTTATAATAACATATCATTATATGTGAGATAGTGATGTCATTAATTCATAATGAAACAACTAAAGAAGATGGATCATAAGAAGAATGGAACTTGAAGAAAACGGTAGAAGTTATTACCTCTTTCTCAAAGTGCCTCCTTTAAACATTCTCTTAGGGCACTAGAGTTGGTCTTTTGAGAAGACCAGTACCTCTAGTAGGTTTCTAAGGAAGTGGGGATGTGAAATGGGATGGGGTTGTCCGATTGTGAAGGCTCAAATTGGTGTGAGAAGGAGAGGGAGGAGGATCCCTTTTATAAGGGAGGAGAGGGGCACCTTTTGAAATATAAGAAATATTAGTTTATATTAAATCACATCCCCACTTAAAAACTTCCAAAAAGACTCATATCCTAATATTAGATGATATAGGGTTGTAATCGCATCAACCAATAAAATTTATACATGTTAGGAATTTATTTTAACCATTATCAACTTGATTTATCCTTATTTATCGATTTAATTTTATTTGTGGTAATAAAATTATAAATTTTAATTTATATTAAATAACTAATTATTTGTTGTGAATTATCCATAATTGGATACTTTAAATCATTTTCTACCATATAAATTCAAATTTATAATTCTTAATAATTTTTCTGATTTTTAAACAATTTTATAATATGTTTTTTTATAAAATAACAATAGTGTCAATTTTGACACTATTCATTTATTTGAATTTAAATATAACATATACTGAATAAATGTTCGAACTAAAAGTTTTAATAGATTCATAACATGTCATACTTATCTACAAAATTAGTGGAGCACACTAAATAGTTCATATAATATTTATTTTAATATTTTTAAAACCATTTATTTGATATTTCTCTTAATAAAATAATTTCAACATCACTATTATGTCACCTTTAATATTAAATATTTAATCCCTAAAAAATATAAATAAATTCATATGATGTAGATAATTTTATTATATTTCTGGAGACTATTCATGTTCAATGTTTAATGAAGTTTATCACTAAATTAAAATTAATATACTAATAAGATTTAAGAGAGTGACATGTTGTCACTTTCTTTGGTTTTAATAATAATTATATTATTTCATGGTCAAAATTCCATGAAATAAATCTAGTCCAACTCTTAGGTGATATGGTTCTACATTTATTCATTCAAAAGGATTTTGTCACGTGTAAGGGTAATTTTATAATCTTATTTTTACACATATTTTCCCGATTTACCTTTAACTATATTAAATAAAAGTTACCGTAGTTACTATTCATAATGCCCAAAAATAAAAAGTAGCTTATTAACATAATTTGGAACCAAATATTCCAAATATGGAATCCTTTTTTCCAAATTCAATACACAAAAGTTGCAGAAATTAAATTTAAATTAATCCCGTTGTCGAAATAAAATGGGTTTTTTTAAAACATTGCAAAAGATTGAATTGATTTAAACTACGAATTCAAGGTAAAATCAATGCTAATGACATAAATTATATTAAATGGTAAAAATTTATTCTATTTATACTTTAAAACCATTCAATATTATAATTTAACCATATAAATTCTTATGATGAAAAAAGTTGTTTTTAATTAAAAATTAGCGTTTTTTTAGTATTCATCAAAATATGAAAGTTATCAGAAAAATATCAAAAATTTATCCAAAGTAAATTTTTATATCCTGATTCAAAACAAGAATTTTATTTTGTCTAATTGAACTTATAAACATTTCAAAACTAGATTTAATGTGGGTGCGCCATCAAAAGGCGGCAAAACTCCATTTTTTGAGAAATACTTATTTTACCCGAAAAATTAATTTTGTTCACATACCATGTTCTAGAAAATGCGTAAGATGAAATAATAATGTTATAACATTAAAAATTTAGTTAATATTATTCATAAATGCTATTTCATATTAATATTATAACCATATATCATTGTTTAGTGAAACCTGATATTGCATACAACACATGCTATCGAGGAAAGTCGCGATTACGTGTAATGCAAGCCAAGTCAGGGTTGTGTGTTATGCAAGAATCCTTCGTTGTTTCGTATAACAAAATCCAAACATATTTCATTTATACATTGAATATATATATATATATATATAAATACACTCATTGTTGCATAGAATGACTATTATAAAACGAACTTGAAATTGTGTGTAACACAATCTAAGAATAGTGTTGCGTATACTGCAAGCTAATACGGTGTTGCGTATAGCACAAGATAATATTTTTGTAGCATAAAACACATGACATCAAATAAATTAAAAATAATACTTATCATAAAATATCGGGTTGTTACAGGGAGGATAGGTGGCACGCAAATATGGAGATGAAGCAGGCGAAGAAAAAGAGTGGCTGGTTTCCCCCAGCTTGCTTGTTTCTCTAACCCGGTAGCTTGCGGGGCTTGACCTAGGGCTATCCCTGATTATACATGTGATTGATCCATGAATAAGGTACATTTATCTAGTTTTTATTTCATTGGTACCCTATCTAGGTATGATCCCACACTTAGAAAAGTTTCTATGTATGGTTGACTGTGGGGATTAAAATCTGGAATACCCAAAAATTGAAATAAACATCCTAAAATCAATTCCCATTCTTTCTATTCAAAAAATTATTTAGAGGATCCTACTATTGGTTTGTTGGTATGCATGTGGTGTGACATCAATTACTATAAAGAAAACATGTTAGATCATTTTCACTTCATCCCTAGATTCCCAATCCCTCACATTTACTTTAGGAATTTTAGAATAAACCTTGGGTTTATATCAGCATCCCTCAATGTGGATAAAAAGATTTTTTATGATAGGATTTATATGATCGATGAACCGTATATGTCCACATTCTCAAAGTTTACCTTAGGATAATTAAATTCCATTGAATTTAACTTGTTATTAAGATCCAACCAGGAGCATTATATGTGGGTGAGCCAAATATTGTCTAAATTAATCCCAATTAAGTTGAAAATAAATTTCTAGAGTTTTTGTAGTATGGGAAAACCAACTGAAATTAATATCCATAGAAAATTAATTTAGATACCCTCACCATGTATGTGATGTGAAAGGATAAAATTTGAGTTAGTTTAGAACATATTTTTTGATTTAGAATGGGCCCTCTTTGCTTGGGACCTTGTTGGGAAACATATTGGATTTCAATTTTAGCGGGGGGATACAACTCTGAATTTTTGTGTACATTATTTCAAATTGTTGAGAATCATTCATATATGGTTTACATTCATGTAATAGTGTTTTCAGTGGTGTTTTGGGTGGTTTAGGAGACAAGGAACAAGGGTCGTGAAAGAAAGAATAGCTCCTTATATTCATTCATGGTCATGTTCTCTCTCTCATGGACAAAGTAGGTTCCCCTCTTCCTATTGAAATGAGAATGGCTACTAGTAAGTGTATCCTCCCTAGGGATGTGATTACAGAATATAGAGCTTGTCTAGGGTGGTTGATCAAGTGGATCCCCAACAATGTTGGACTAAAACATAATGTGAATGGGTCATGTAAATAGTGAGTTATGAGGAGGTATTGTGCCTGATTGTAGGGGATCTATGGTTATCAAATATAGTTTCTTTTATGGTTTATGTAATTCTCTTTGGGTGGAGAAAAGATCTTTACTCAGTGGCCTTTAAATTTGGATGATAGATAACCTCAACATTTCTATGGTTGAGTAGAACTCCAAGATTCTTTTAAGACTCCTACATGATGATGCAAGTGCTCCTTGGTATTCTGTTTCTAATATTAGGATGTTTCGGCCCCCCATCGATCAAGGCACAAATATCATTCATACAAAGGGGGAGGGGAACTTTTCTGCATAAAATTTATCCAGTAAAGAGATACCTTATGAGATTCTTTTCATCTATCACATTACATCGGATCCTCCACATTACTATGAAATTATTGTTAGTGGTGAAACCATCATTATTCACCACTTTAGACTCCCAAAGTGCAAGATTTTCCAATAAAAGTTTCTTCTTGAGTGATCAATAATATCCCAACTATTACATCAATCAAGGAAGATCTTCTAGGGATGAAATTAATGGAGGAGAATGATCTGAATAATAAATATATTTATGAATAAAACAATTTTCATCACCTGTACAATGAAAATACTAAATTCAATTGGTTGGATAATAAATTACTCAATAAAATACATGGTCTAAATCCTAACCATCTGGAAAATTTTCCAACCCATGGCCTATTTTAATCCCAACCATCTCAACAATGAATCCAATATTTTCCATATAAATTATTAGAATTATTTTTAAAAAAAATCTTGAAAATGAATTATCAATTTTCATCATTGATATTAGATATATAAAACATTGAAATGGTTATGGATGTTTAACATCTCGGTTCCGGGTGCCCTGAACCCAGTTCACCACGTGGCCTCAAGAGCATTTCCCCAAACGCCAGAGGCTTCCGACTAGCAGAAAGGGCCCATGTCTAATAGTGGGGAAACTATGCCCTCATTTTTCAAAGTGTAGCGCAGCGGAACACAAAATAAAATATTCAACGAACAGCCGATGTAGTAAACCATACATAACTGAAATAAACAACATAAGTGCATATAACCAACTGTATATAAACAATGATGCTACATGTCTCAAGTTCTAGGAAAACAGCCAGAACATGGTATCCATCGATACAATACAACAAAATGAAGAGTACTGCAAAACATGAAAAACAGCTGGCAGCGGCATCGCGAGCCTAGGCTCGGTCTCATGCCCTCATACTCATCAGCAATAGTCAAGTACCTATATAGGGACTCTTTCCCCTCTCCACACCTGCAGAAACGTAATCTGTTTGGACCGAAAAGCATGACCCAAACAGGGTATGGGAAATATATCTCAGTAGGCACCCACCAAAGGCACGTGCTCGACTGTGAGTAAACATGCCACCAGTGTTCTATAGTAAAATGCAATAAACTAAGAATTACTCAAAAGTAACTAACTTACTAGTTAAATTTCCATTATATTATTCATTTAATCGATTAAATACTAGAAATCACCACAGTGCATTTCTAAGTAAACAGTACACATCCTCAGACAAGAAAAACCTTACCCTCAGGTAAACAGAATCCAACCTATAGGTATTTCCCTCAGGCGTAACAGAAATTACCCTCAGGAATAGGAAGTGTCGCCTTCAGGCACAGAAGTCAAGCCCTCATGCACGAAAGGTTGCCCTCAGGCGAAATAGAACGTCGCCCTCAGGCAAAATAGTGCAGTGCCCACAGGCTAATCACAACAATGCCCTTAGGTTAAACAGGTAACCGGGCCATACCCAACATGTAAATATGCAGCAAACAAGATATTCCTCTTGAGGAAATTCTACAAGTACTACATTAAAGGCATACCCTCGGGTATCCTGTACAAAGGGATAAATAGTAGAACACACCCCCGGGGTGGTTCCAGATCCAAGAAACGATCCCAACCTGCATTTTAATATCATAATTAATCACCTATTCAATTCTAGGTGTTTATTATAGCAACGACCTCAGCCACACGACACCCCAACATGGGTTCGTGGCCCAAACACACACAAAACACACGACAATTGGAAAAATTAACACCAAGGCACCTACATTATACGCCAACGAGTGCTATACACGAACGTCGGTTCCAGAAATGCCCAAGAATGACATAGATCGGAAAATGAATAAAACCCTCTCAAACATAAATAACATCATTTAGGGGAAGAATTGGTAAGAACCACATCAGGAGAAGAGAGATCTTACCCGTGCGGTTCCAACTAGATCGTCCGAAGAAAAATTGAATTCCAGACGTGCGGCCGACAGATCTCGGAAGGTTCGGTCGTCCTCTCCTATGCTCTCTTCCTATTCTAAGCCTTCCCTATGAACAGGGGAGGCTACTGCCCATTTTAAGAAAAAAACAAAGTACACAGCGTGTACTTCCTTCAATTAACTATTCCTCTGGTGGCACCACCACACTATTCATCCGTCGATATCAGTACATGGCATGTACCCCGGAGTACACGGCGTGTACAGTCCCCCAGCTGGCGGCTGCTCCACCGCCTTATTGTTTTGGCCTGCCGACTGACTACACGGCGTGTAAAGATCCACTACATGGCGTGTAGTCAGTTCCTACACCCTTTTCACCGACATGGATACACGTCCCATGTACTCATCCCACACGGCCAAAAGTACACGGCCTGTGGTTCCAAAATTTAGTATTCTTCCCCATTTTCCATATTTTCTCAAAAACACTTATGTAAAAGAGAAAAGAAGAAACCCATACCTCAAATAAGATCTGGGTTCTTACAAACATCCCCCTTATAACAATTCATCCCCAAATTGCCCTTCGATGGGTGGAGAAGATATAGTCGTGAAAAACTCTGGCCACTGAGCACCTACATCAGTTTTCCACTCCCAGGATTCATCATGCCGTTGGCCATGCTGCCAAAGCACCCGTACGAGAGGAACTGACCGGCGTCGGAGAACCTTCATGCTCCTGTCAACGATACGAATTGGATGCTCCTCAAAGGACGCATCTGCTTCCAAATCAACCTCCTCAGGCTAAAAGACGTGAGATGGGTCTGAATGATAGCGACACAACTGAGATGCGTGGAAGACTTCATTCATAGCTCGGTACCGCTGCGGTAACCGCAACCGATATGAAACCAGACCGACTCTCTCCAGAATCTCAAATGGCCCCACATATCGTGGTGAAATTTTACCCTGTCTCCTAATCCGCTTCTGTCCCAGCCTCGGCAAAACACGTATAAAAACCTGATCCCCAACCACTAACTCAAAAGGTCATCTGCGGCAATCATCATATGACTTCTGACGAGACTGCATAGTATCCATCCGCTTCTGAATCAACTGGACCTACATAGAAGTCTCCTGCACAAGTTGTGGTCCCTGTAAAGCTGCCTCACCTGCCTCCAACCTGCAGAAGGGTGATCGGCATGGCCTACCATATAAAGCCTTGTCTGGTTCCATCTCAATAGTCGTCTAAAAGTTATTGTTATAGGAAAACTAGACTGAGGGTATATTCTTCTCCCAAGAGCCCCCAAAGTCTAGGACGCATGCACGCTGCATGTCCTCACCACCTGTATCGTATGCTCTGACTGGCCATCTGTTTGAGGGTGGTATGTTGTGCTCAGAAGCACCTGTGTACCAAGTGCCCTCTGAAAACTCTTCCAGAAATGAGACATAAAATGGGAGTCCCTATCAGAAATGATAGAACGAGGGACCCCATGAAGATGTACGATCTCTCAGATATACAGCCTTTCGAGCTCGTCAACACCGAAGGTTTCCTTGATTGGGAGGAAGTGATCCACCTTCGTAAGTCTGTCCACAACAACCCACACGACGTCATTGCCATGAGGTGACATCGGAAATCCAGTCAGGAAATCCATCACGACATCATCCCATTTCCACTCCGGAATGGGCATCTTCTGCAACATTCCAGCTGGTCTCTAATGCTCTACCTTCACCGGCTGACAGGTGGAATATCTCGCAACATAACCAGCTACATGTCTCTTCATTATTGGCCACTAGTACTGACGTCTCAAGTCACGGTACATCTTGGTAACCCCGGGATGAACATCCCATGATGAAGCATGAAACTCTTGCATCAGCACCTCGTGTATATCCCCTGGAACCCATACTCGTCCATGGAAACGTAGAACCTCATCACAGCCTATCGTCTAACCAGGAGGAGGGTCCTCACTCGCCACCGACTCCCATAGAACTAGGCCTTCTAGATCAGATAGTTGTCTCATCCTCACTCTATGATGGAGGGTAGAAGTCATAGCTAAAGATGAAAGATAAGTCTAACCCTGACTGTCGTGCACCTCAAAATTCATCTCAGAGAACAAGGCCATAAGTTTCCACTCACCACTGGCCTCCTACACTTCCTGTATCTGAGTCTTCCTACTCAGTGCATCAGCTACTGCATTACCATTACCTGGTGTGTATGCAAGCTCAAAATCGAAGGATTGAAGGTATTCGACCCACCTCCTCTGCCTCAGATTTAGGTCACGCTGAGTAAAGATATAATTGAGGCTCTCCCAATAGATAATGTCTCCAACAGCGCTACGCATGCACAACTGCAACTAACTCGAGATCAAGTGTCAGGTAATTCCTCTCATGTGGCCTCAACTGCTGAGACCCGTATGCAATGAATCGATCGCCCTGCATCAACACTGCTCCCAGCCCAATACATGATGTGTCACAATAAACTGTATAGATCTTCCCCTACTTTGGGAGTATCATGATAGGTGCTGATGTTAACCATCCTATCAGATCCTGCAAGGCTGTCTTGCCCGCTTCCGACCAAATGAACTTCACAACCTTCTTAGTCAGACCCATAAACGGTGCTGCTAAGCAGGAGAAGTCATGTATGAAGCTTCTGTAGTAGCCAACCAGCCCTAAGAAACTTCATATCTCAAACACGTTCTTAGGCTACTCCCAGGAATCTACTGCTCTCACCTTCTTTGGGTATACTGCAACTCCTGCCTCTGAGACAATGTGACCCAGGTAGTGAATCTGGTCCATCCAAAAGTGGCACTATGAGAGCTTATCATATAGAGGATGCTCTCTCAGTGTACTCAATACGATCTCAAGATGGGCGGCATGGTCATGTCAAGTGTGTGAGTATACCAATATGTCTTCCATGAATACTACCACAAAAGAATCAAGATATGGATGGAACACACGATTCATCAGATCTATGAAAATTGTCGGCACTTTCATGGGCCCAAACGGCATAACCAAGTACTCGTACAGACCATATCTAGTCCTTAAAGTTGTAAGCGGTATATCTGATGGTCTCACGCGCAGCTGATGGTATCCTGATCTCAAGTCAATCTTTGAGAACACTTGTTCTCCATGACGTTGATCAAAAATATCATCAATCCTCAACAAGGGATATCGGTTATTAACTGTTAACTGGTTCAGATTCTGATAATCCACACAGAGTCTGAGAGTACCATCCACCTTTTTCACAAAACGGACCGGAGAACCCCAAAGAGAAGTAGTGGGTCGGATGAAACCCTTCACATGTAACTCCTCTAACTGACTCTTGAGCTCCTGCAGCTCAGGTGTAGCCATCCTATAAGGAGGATTGGACACCGGTGCTGTCCCTAGCACGATCTCAATAATGAAATCCACCTCTCGCTCCGGAGGTAGACCCGAAAAGTGGTCCGGGAAGACATCCATGAAATGATCAACAACTGGAGGGAAATCTATCTGACCAGTCCCCTGATCATCCAGATATAAGCTCATAATCTGAGCTGTGACTCCACCTCGCCCATGATGCTCTGGTCTAGCTCAACTCACCTGAACATCCCATTTGCCCTTGTATAGAAACTCTCCGCCCTCTGGTGATGTGAAACTCACAATGCGATGATAGCAGTCTACAAAGGCTCGATAGGGAACCAACCAGTCCATCCCGAGAATGAAATCATAGCTCTTCATCTCTAAGACAAAGAGGTCCCAAAGAAAGTGACACCCACCAACCTCAACGGTTCACTCCTTGCACTGACACACACTAGCCGTCCAATTCCCCAACAGAGTTTCTAGCATCAGGATATCAGAAGAAGTAGAAACATAGAGCCCAAGGCTCTCCACAATGGGCGCAGATATGAAACTATGTGTATCTCCTGTAACAAAAAGTACTGAAGATAAGACAGAAGCTACTAAAATAGGTCCTCTTACTGTAGAAGGTCCAGGATCCTGCTCCTGCTGGGTTTGTTGAACTGCATATGCATGTCCAGTGCCACGGCCGTGCGACACAGCCTGACTACCCTGAGCTATCCCGCCCCGTTGCCTCTGAGATCCTGGTGTCTAGCTACCACGGAAACGACCACCATCTCTACCTGCACACCCTGATGTATTCCAGTTCCTTGATTGCTAAGAAGCCACTAGTCTTCCTCCTGCATGCGGAGTCTGCACAGAACCCCTTTCACCAGCCACTGGTGAAAATGCCCTGAAAAAGTGTTTCAGATGACCCATCTTGCCGCAATCTCGGCACTCCACTTGGTCTCATGGACACTGTGGTCTCTTGTGCCCCTCTCTACCACACTGGTATCACCTGACCGGGCCACCTGAAGAAGCTTCCTGACTGGTACTTCCACCCTGAGAAAAGTCCATCTGTCTTTTCCTCTTTCCAATAGAAATAGTACCAGTAACTGGTGCTGAACCGCCCTGGACCACACCACTAGATTCCCACAGGTTCCTCTCTCTAATCAGTTCCTTTTTCACAATAGCATGTAATGAAGGAAACCTAAAAACATTCAACGGTGCTCGAAAGTCATAATGAAGAACATCCTCAAAAAGTCTAGCCCTCAACGTTTTATCACCCACCAGTACGGGTGAAAAACACTGATTCTTGGTGAAGCGAGCAGAATAGTCCATCCATGACATAGCGCCTTCATACTGATTCATGAACACTCGAGATCTATCTCCTCTCAGCACCTCCGAGAAGAAAAATTCATAGAAGACTGCTTGAAAGTCTTCCCACGCCATGTCCCTTTGATGCTCTGACTGGGTGGTAATGTACCACCACCTCTTGGAGCAATCGTGTAGCATGTAAGTAGAGAGCTTGACCCTCCGCCCTGGAGGTGTCTTTAAATGCTCGAAAATAGTCTGCATCGACCCCAGCCAAGACTCCGCAGTGTGTGGTCCACCATCCCCTGAAAATGTAGGCAGATGCTGCTGCTAGAAGATACGTTTCAGCTCGGCCATAGATGTGGCATCCTGCGGTGCTCCCTGATAGGTATGCATGAACCACATAAAGCTCTCACAGAACTGTGCCTCTGCACCTATGTCCGGTATAGTAGCTGGCGCCGCATCTGGCTCTACGGGAGGATCAACTGGTAGCCCATGGCCCACCATCTATGGAGTATAATTATCGCCGCTCTCCTGGAAAACAACGTGTGGTCGTCTTGGCGTCATGACAATACAAGGCCAAAATCACGCCTTAGATTCAATATTATTTAGGCTGGAATGAAGGAACCACAAAGGGAAAAAGAGGAAGAAGGCATTCAAAATTTTCAAAACAAGACTACACGGTGTGAACTTGACGTCCCTTCCCCTGCCCGGGTCCTTAGACACGGCTAAGCCACATGGCTCCCGCTCAACAAAAACTACACGGTGTGTATAATATATACACGGTGTGTATGGTGTTATTTTCCAACTGCCCGTGTCGTTTGTGACATGGTCGACTACTCGGCTTGACACTACACAGCGTGTTTCACCGGCACACAGTGTGTACACCTCCCCGTTTCCCCACCACATGGCTAAGTCCACACGGTCTATCCTCGGAAAAGTCTACATGGTGTTTCCCACAGGTACATAGTGTATTCAAGGAGAGGTGACACCGACCCATGTTGTTAGTTACACAGCCGAGTCCCCAAGTCACACTACACGGCGTGTTCATCATTGACAGGGCATGTTCTATGAAGGAGCTCACCGACCCGTGTTGTTAGTGACATGGATGGACTCCGGGTCAACACTACACGGTGTGTAAATTCATTACACGTCGTGTTTTCACCCAAGTCTTCCCTACCCCGTGTCGTCGTCCACACGGTTTGTGACATGGGAAGAGACTACACGGTGTGTACTCAGAGTACATGGTGTGTACATAAAAAGTTCATTTTTTATCCCAAATAGAAGGCCATACACGATGTATTTAAAGATAGTGCACGGCGTTTATACTGGGTTTCTAGACAGTATGCCTCAAAAACTTCCCTGGAACCCATAAAATACCGAAAAACAACACCTAAGTGTCAAATTCTGTCCCGTGAGGGGCCATACTACCCATGAATCAAAGTTTGACATCTTATCTGTGTTATAACAAAATAATTGTCAATGATCCACCAAATTCCGGTCAATGGGGGCATGTACTCTCCAAAAACAAAATTTTGGCGTTCATTCCACAAACATGCTCCATAAAATTACTCTATCAAATAGCAGGTATTTTATCAGAGTAGCTATCACGACAACATGCTTTTCTAGCACAACAACTATCACAACAACATGCAATTTCTAATTCAACTACATGGCATGGAACTATGCATGGCATGGGATTTCTAGCATGTGACTATATGATGCATGAGACGACATACCCTTGTCTCATCAAGTTGTAAATAAATAGAACCCATAGATAAAATATAAAAGCACAATCACAAGTGTGTCACCCAACGGTGATAACATATCAACTGTAAAATTGCAAAATCAGAACAATTGCAAGATAGGAGGTAGACTGGATTTTCCCTATACATAGGTTAGCTACGCCCGAGAACAGCTTATTACCAACTACCGTTCCTCATATCCCTGACTACAACTCCGAACAGTAAATCAATGAAAAGAACCTCGCTCTAATACCACTTTGTATCGTCCCGGTTCTGAGTGCCACTCAATGGGTGCCCCAAACCTAGATTTCCATGTGACCTCAAGCACATTTCCCTAAATGCCAGAGGATACCGACTAGCAGCGAGGGCCCAGGTATGATAGTGGGAAAACTATGCCCTTATTTGTCAAAGTGTAGCGTAGCGGAACAAAAAATAAACCATACAACGAACTGCGGAAGCAGTAAAACATATATAACTGAAATAAACAACTGTAGTTGATAAAACAAACAATATATAAACAATGATGTTACATGTCTAATGTTCTAGGAAAACTTCCAGAACATGTTATCCATTGATATAGTACAACAAAATCCAGAGTACTGCAAAACAAGAAAAACAGCTGGTAGCGGCATCGCGAGCCTAGGCTCGGTCCAATGCCCTCCTACTCCTCAGCAACAGTCAAGTACTTGTATAGGGACTCTTTCCCCTATTCAAACCTATTGAAACGTAATCTTTTTGCGTTGAAAAGCATGACCCAAACAGGGTGTGAGAAATATATCTCAGTTTGCACCCACCAAAGGCTCGTGCTCAACTGTGTGTAAACATGAAACAACTGTTCTATAGTAAAATGCAATAAACTAAGCTATACTCAAAAGTAACTAACTTACCAATTAAAATTCCATTATATTATTCATTTAATTCATTAAATACTAGAAATCACCATAGTGCATTTCTAAGTAAACATTCCACGTCCTTAGACAAGAAAAACCTTACCCTCAGGTAAACAGGATCCAACCCGCAGGTATTGCCCTTAGGCATAATAGAAATTTCCCTCATGCGTAGGAAGTGTCACCCTCAGGCAAAGAAGTCAAGCCCTCAGGCACAAAAGGTTGCCCTCAGGTGAAATAGAACGTTGCCCTCAGGAAGAATAGTGCAGTGCCCACATGCTAATCACAACAATGCCCTCAGGCTAAACAGCTAACTGGGCCATTCCCAACATGTAAATATGAAGTAAACAAGCAATTCCTCTCAAGGAAATTCTACAAGTACTAATTTAAAGGAATTCCCTCAGGTATCCTGGCCAAACGGCTAAATTGTAGAACACATCCCCGGGGTGGTTTTGGATCCAAGCAATGATCCCAACCAGCATTTTAATATCATAATTAATCATCTATTCAATTATAGGTGTTTATTATAGCAACGGACTCATCCACACGACACCCCAACAAGGTTTGGTGGCACAAAAATGCACAAAACACATGACAGGTCGAAAAATTAACACCAATCCACCTACCTTATACGCCAACGAGCGCTATACACGAACATCGGTTCCAAAAACGCCCAAGATTGACATAGATCTAACAGTGAATAAAACACTCTCAAACATAAATAACATCCATTAGGGGAAGAATTTTTATGAACCACATCAGGAAAATAGAGGGCTTACCTGTGCGGTTCCAACGAGATCATCTGAAGCAGAATCGGATTCCAGACGTGCTCCCAGTGGATCTCTGAAGGTTCGCCCATCCTCTCCCGAGCTCTCTTCCTGTTCTAAGCCTTCCCTTTGAACAGGGGAGGCTACTGCCCATTTTAAGCGGAACAAAAACTACACGATGTTTACTTCCTTCATTTAACTATTCCTCTGGCAGCACCGCCACACTGTTCATCGGTCGACATGAGTACACGACATGTACTCTAGAGTACACGGTGTGTACTGTCACCCAGCTGGCGGCTGCTCCCCCGCCTTACTATTTTGGTCTGCCGACTGACTACACGGCGTGTAAAGTACCACTACACAGCGTGTAGTCAGTTCCTACACCCTTTGTCACTGACAAGGCTACACGCCCCGTGCACTCATCCCACATGGCCAAAAGTACACGGTGTGTGGAAAAGTACACGGCGTGTAGTTCCAAAAGTTAGGATTTTTTCCCATCTTCCATATTTTCTCAAAAACACATAAAGAAAAGAGAAAAGATGAAACCCGTACCTCAAATAAGAACCAGGTTCTTACAGGAAGGAATTCCGACTCAGGTATACCCTTCCTCAATATCTTAGAATAATCTTGTTAGACACAAACCTCTCATGAATAACTCAATGTAGTTACTATTCCCATGAATGGGAAAACTATTTGAAAAACTAAACCATTGATTCCTAAACAATTAGATTCTTAAAAATCATAGGAAAAAACTGAATAACCAACATTTGAAATTGAAAAATCAGAGCTGCTTAATGAGTGAATTGGTTAGGGAATGTTGAAATTCAACCAGAAGAACATGTGGAAATTGTTGATGGGTGTTAAAATCTGGAGAAAACTGATTTTCTATATTCAAACGAGATAAATTTGACATCTTGGAAAGATTTTCCTAAATATTATTGTATTATTTAAGGGATATTGTCAAGAAAATATAAGAGATTAAAGATTTTAGATAAAGACGTAACAACCCTCATAGATAGACACATGTAACCCATCCCATAATTAATGAGATTGATCTTTCTTATAGATACTAAAATAATACGTGGAAGATGGCCTTGATGTGGACATTAGATAAATAACCCCATACCCACTTATAAATAGATTGATCTTAATAAAAATTATAATATATCATAATGGTTTTTGATTAATTAATTGTTTTATTTGGTGATGGTGTTTAGACTATAGATCTCTTCATCATCGATGAAGTTAGTAAAATAGAGATGTGCAATTCTCATTTCTTTCCAGAAGTATCAAGTGTACTCAATTAATATATCCTAGTACTGTTTTCTATCCCCATATCAAAAATAGGTAATGATATTTCTAGAGTTTCGGAATTAAGGAGAAATCTAGGGGTATCCATTTTCAAGTTGAACGGGAATTACATGGATGCTGTTAAAGAAGAGATTTTCTCACATTGGGAAGATTTTCATTGTAAGAATTAGGTGGTGAATGCAGCTATGGAAAGAATCCTCTTCGAGAGTTAGGTATGGCGGCAGTTTAAATCGAGAGTTATATGACTGGATTTTTGTCAAATTTTATTTTTTTGGTATATGTGAACCATGTTTATGTTAAGATGTAGTACAACATAAAATAATAATAAAATACAGCTTAAAATTATTTACATTAAAAGGAGAGACATTCCCCCATCAAAATCCATTGATTTAAATGAATTTCTATTTTCATCTCTCTAGTGTGATTTTAATGAAATCAGATTATTTTCATATGAGTAGTAGATTATTATCCATGCGCCTTAAAATTTTATCATGATTGTCTCAATTAATTTGGTTTACACATAATTCTATCACAATTTTAAATCAATTATAATATGATGTAGGAAAGCATAGAGTGATTAAGGTGTGATTATGCATTCTGAATTACCATGGGTAGGTGAATGTAGTGTATCAAGAATCATTTTTTCACTACATAACCTAACACACTGAATAGAGAGTGAATGGATTGAGATCTTGGGTCATTCCAGGGTATTATTTAGGGGGTTGAATTTATTTTTTATGAGATTATTATATAATTGATGAGAGAATTAGATAAGGGAACCCTTCATTATATTAATCATTTTTCACTTTTATTTTATTTCTTCTATTCAATTTTGGTTCCACTCCTTCATTATTTCAATATTTTAAATATAATATTGTTATATTAGTGTAGGTGTGAGGAGAATGAATGATTAAATATTTCCATGCACCATTGGTTCCCTATCTCTTTTTACCATAAAATGTAGTATTTTTAATTTTCTAATGTATTAAATTTCCATATTGGAGTTGAAAATTAGTTTCAATCATGTTTTGAGGTCTTCATCAGATCTACCTATTGAATTAGAAATCACTAGTGTTTTGCATGCTACACTTTTATTATCCTTTTGGGATCATTCTTTTGTTTAAGTACATTCTTAATGAATACTATCTGTTAATGCTTATCTGATAGAATGATTTAAATTTTGGTTTCATATAATAATGCTCAGTTGAATCCACATTTGATTAACTTGGATAGAGGGCTGAATAGTTCTTATTTACTTGATTGTCAGGTTGGTCCGAGAGGAATATGAAGACTTTTTTTTGATGAAGTGAAGAACTTATAATTATGAAAGAGCAGAAAATGTGGATGTTGCAGTTGTATTTTCTGTATGGAGTTTTGCTGCACTTTTTTCCTCATAAGGTGACTCATTTTCCTCATTATGTGAGGTTTTATTATATGTCATGTTTATATCCTCTTTCATTTTATTATAATACATTTAGGGATTGGAATAATTCAATTATTCATGATTCTATCTTCTATTTATAAAACAATACCTGTGTTGAATTGTTGTTTTGAACATTTTTGAAGAAAAATAAAGGACATACCTATCCTGTAGTTATTGATTACATTATATAAACTGGCCAAATTATAATTTATAGACCATTTAGATATGGGGAGGTTAATTATATATTATTGATACACTACTATAGAAATAAGGATAAAAAGATATGAATATTATGACTCTTTTTAATTAGGGAGGGCTGGTGTAGGCTAGGGGATGGTGCGGGGGGGGGGGTTGGGGGAGGGAGGCTAGTACAGGGGTGGGGTGGTGTAGGGGGTTGGGGGGTTGGGGTAGGATAGGGGGATGGGGTGGTTTAGGGGGGAGGGGACTTGTTTTGGGGAAAGGGACTGGTTTTGGGGGAGGCTAGTACATGGGTGGGGGTGGTGCAGGGGGTTAGGGGAGCTGGTGTAGGATTGGGGGCTGGTGGATTCTAGGGGCGGGGGTGGTTTTGGGGGAGGGAACTAGTTTTGGGGGTAGGGTACTAGTTTGGTGGGTGGAAGTCTAGTACATGGGAAGGGCGGTGGTGGGGAAAGGGTATTATGGGGGTCGGTCCAGGGGTGGGGCAGGTTTAGGCTAGGAGTGGGGGATAGTGCAGGCTAGGGGCTGGGGGTGGTGTAGGGGGAGAGGGTGTGGGGGTAGGGGATGGTTGTGGGGGAGGTGATTATATTAGGGGGAGTCTAGTACAGGGGGAGGTGGGGGCTGGTGTAGGGGGGTTAGGGGTGCTGGTACAGGGGTTAGGGGAAGGATCATGTCGGGAAGAGGTTGCATGGCTATAGGAGGGGGTGAGAAGGAAGTGGTCATTGGGCTAGGTTGTGGCCAGTGAGGCTGAAATAATCCAATATTTGCATGATTACAAGAAAAAATAGTAGAAAAATGAATTGATGTTCCTATTATCTACTCTTGATCCCCATTTTTCATCTCGGACTGCAGCATTGAAGAAAAGTTAGATCTTGGTGACTAGTCAGTTCAGCTGGATCATGTGCTAGTTCAGACGCCTCTTTCAACTCCTTTCACTACATATGTAGAGGCTCTAAATTCCCCATATCACCCACACTTTATGTTTCCTCTATATTTTTATGTTCTTCATTTGTTTTAGAAGTCATATCCTCTAATTATTCCCCCACCACACCTCCAAATCTCTAAATCGACACTACTTTAATTTGAATCCAGGTGGGGCCATTCTTTTTTAGTTCAAAAAAGAAATAACAAACCCAAGAGCAGGCATTTTCTGGAGATGATTGAAAAGGAGGAACTGGACACTGAAGAGTAGGCCTTTTCTAGAGAAAATGATTATATGGTCTTGCATACTGTCCAGTAGAATGAACAGGAAGAGGGTGAGGCTACACAAACTGATATAGATAGACATAATTCTCAGAATTCTGCTGCAACATGTACTCTCAATGGATTCCAATCCGCTACAGCATCTGAAGCCACAAAACCCACTACACTGGACACCCAACCTGCTACTAATGTTAGTAATTCTACATCTAATTCTTGTATTTAAGAGGGGAATTCAACACTGAAAGACAACACTCAAAGACCTGATACAACTAGGGATGATCATGTGCGAGAGGATTGTAACCACCTGGATAATCAAAATTCCAGTAACAGCATAATTAACACTGTCCATGGAACCTCCAACATAATTCTAGATCTGAATTATGAGTGTGGAATGGAGGTATCGAAGCAGCTAGACACTGTTGTCCAGGACACCTATGTTATGACTTCTAATAGTGAAAAACAACATAAACTCTCCTCACCTTCACACAATGATGAGATGTTGGACAAGGCAGCAGTTCAGAATCTAGTTTTCAATTATCATATGGCTGATATTAGACAAATAATTCAAGGATTTAACATTTTTTCTTTATGAACTCTTATATACATGACTCTTCTTCTATGTTATATCTCATTAAACATTTGGGTTCATGTTGATTATTGTATAAGAACTGTCACTTATGTAGTACGGTTGATGCTAAGGGGGTACATACCGAGAAGAGCTACTGAGAGGACTTAATGGACTTCGTATTGACTTCACTCAAGTTAAATTTCAAGGGAAACTACAATAAACACTCAATAGAAACAAGATGAGTCGTTTCCTACTCTGATGACCACACCCGCAAATGGATTGGGGTTGACCTAGTGGAACTGTCCAGCTGTGGACAGGTTAACAACATCTCTTGTTTGGGATTTGAAACCTAAAAATTATTTTCCCTTTTCTTTTATTTTATTTCAATTAGTTATTTTACAATTTAATATCATTTTTCTTGTGTTTTCTAGGCACGGTAAAATCTGGAGAACACCTCATGCACCTGTTGAAAGATCGAATAATACTGTTTTTGGAAGCATATACAAACATCCAGGTTTGTGTTTCGACTTTTTTTTCAATGTTTTTTATGTTTTCCACCTTCCTCTTTAAATTTTATGTGAGACATTTCCCATTTAATTTGAAGGTTTCCGTAAAATACATTTAATGTGTGAAGGTGCGTATACCTAGTGGGGGAGCAACAACTTTTAGTTAGAATGTTCCAAAAGCCGAAGTGGACGGTTTGGTTCCACCTTGAGGTAGGATCCCTCTTCTAGCCTCTTTAATTAAAGAATGATTTAAATTGAATTTAGCTTATTTATTAATTATAATTAATTATATTGAATTGCATATATTGAATATGTTTTATTTAATATAATTGTTTCATTTGATAAAGTCATGTTTTTATAATAAAACCCCTCCAACAGAGGTGCGCTGTCTGCAAAAACTCACAGTGATAGTTATGTTGATCTAGTTGCTTAAATTATTGCATTTGATTTGTGATGAGTGAGTTTTATAATAAATTTTAAATATAATTAAATAAATTTTGTGATAAATAAACTCCATGCTTTTATAATAAAACCCCTCTAACGGAGGTGCACTGTCTTCTACACCAAAGAGCAGTGATAGTTATTTGTATCATGTTTAGATTTGGTTTGAGTCTTTCATATGCCTCTTCATACTCCCTTCGCTCCTGGATAGATGATGCTGCCTCGCGAATATCCCTGGATCGGGCCAACACACCATGGTCACATCGCGGTCACGTCGCGGTCACGTCGCGGTCACGCCGCGGTCATGCCGCGGTCACGCCGCGGTCACCCCGAGGTAACCCCGTGGTCACACCGCGGTCACGCCGCGGTCACACCGTAGTCACGCCGCGGTCATGCCACGATCACTCCGCGATAATGCCATGATTTGGCCCTACTCCAGGATGACACCCCATGGCAGTTCGCAGTGATAGTATTCCATGAATCTTGTGATCAATGTTGAGACTGACTAATCACAATTTCTGTCGGTGGGGCGACGACCAGAATGTTTCCCCTCCTCCTCTGTCTCCCTTCCCTCTTGGCCGGAAGATGCTGCCCCACAGATGTCACTGGAAGATGCTGACATGCCGCGGTAATGCTGTGGTCACGCCGTGGTCATGTCGCGGTCATTCCGCGGTAATTCCATGATTTGGCTCTGCTCCAAGACGACACCCTGTGGCAGTTCAGAGTGATAGTATTGCAAGAGTCCTGTGATCAATGTTGATATTGACTAATCACAATTTCTGCCGGCAGGGAGATGGCTAGAATGTTTCCCCACCTCCTCCCGCTCCCTTCACTCCTAGCCAAATGATGCTACCCCATGGATGTCGTTGGACCGGGCCAACATGTCGCGGTCCCTCCGCGTTGATGATGTGGTCACGTCGTGGTCACGCCGCGGTCACGCCGTGATTTGGCCCTGCTCTAGGATGACAACCCGTGACAATTCGCAGTGATAGTATTCCATGAGTCTTGTGATCACTGTTGTGACTGACTAATCACAATTTCTGTCAGCGGGGCGACGACCGGAATGTTTCCCCGCCTCCTACTACTCCCTTCACTCCTGGCCAGAAGATGCTTCCCCATGGATGTCGCTGGACCGGGCCAACACGCCGCGCTCACGCATCGGTAATGTTGTGATTTGGCCCTGCTCCATGATGAATCATTAAAAATTCAATCAAATTTAAATTCATAAATTCCTAAAATGTTTCTTCTGAACAGAAAAACAGATAAATCAATGATCCAAATAGACTGAGACGATTCATGATAGTTGTATCTTGTAAATCTAGATTCTCAATAAGATATTGTTGATTTTATTATAGCACATTGAGTTGTATGATGTCGCACTAAAGAGAATGAATGTATCATTGAGACTATTCATGACAACTATATTGGGTTAAAACCTCATGACTAAATTTAAAGAGGTTGGAATTGTATATTTTGAGGTTATAGATTGATTGGAACAACTTCTATCATATTCAATGTGACTCCAAAAATATCTTTTTAAATCTATATAATCTATTTTAAAATTATAATCTTCTTTGATCTTTCCAAACTGGTCATCCATTTATAAAAAAACAAAAGCACTACTTGTAATTGTATTATCTCATAGATTAGTAAAAGGAGTCTGTAAAGATTCAATCTCATATCCATGAATAGTTTAATTTCTTAATCTTCAAATGATTTTATTAAAGCCTTTATTTCACTGTGGGAACGTGAATTTTATTCTCATGGATTCTTAAAATGATCATGAAATCCTTTGATTATATATTCAATGAATCGAAATATTGTTCATCTTTTCTTTAGATGATTGGGCTCTATCAACAGTGGGATAGGATTGATCTCAATTTTCTAAATAGAGGCAATGAATACAGTCTCAAAAACCACTTTAATATTAGTATGAATAAACAGTTCCATTTCTATGTAATCATTTATGATAGAAATTTATTGGATTTGGACTATCATTTTAGTGTCAAAGACTACTAGTTGATCTTGGTGATTTATTTTGTCATTTATTTAACTTGTTCTTGCCTAAAAGACCTATGATTCTTATTTTCATCATGATTGGTAATAAAAGCCTCCTTCTATCTCTATTCTATGGTTGAGTAATTTCACTAGATACTGAAACCACTATGTTTTGTGCGAGAACTATAGTACCTTAAAATGTAGGTTTGTTCTCTGACTATGCCATATTAAAAGGGGCCTCAAACTACGTTTACCCCAAATTCCAATCTATAGATTGAGGTAATATATTTTAGGTTCTATATTAGAGATGTTGTATCTAATCTTTTCCTCTTTTCGTGAACTTGGAAATCAATTATGGACATTGAATTATCTTCTTCTTGAATTTCCACTGAAGGTGCAGATACTAAAATCCCTCACCCCTCCTATGAAATATGAACCAATCTTTGTGGATATTTTTCACAAAAAATTAATAGTTTCATAATCACATTATCCTACAACAGACCAATCAACTCACCTACAATAAACACAATCAATCAAACCCACCTCCTATACCCTTACAAAACCACAAACCATCCACCTACCACCTTACCACAACACCGCTCCCCTAAACACCAATAATTGTAGTCATCCCGCACAACACCAAACAAAACCCAACCCTCCTAGCCACTCACACCATAATAGATACTGAAACCAAAGAGGCTGCTAGAAAGAACCCATCCAATAATGAAAACCTTCCTCTAGGAACAACAACACCAGTCCATATGAAACTCGAACCACCTACTACATCCGGAACCTTGAAGCCAAGGAATCATTCTACAATATCATGGCACCAGACCACCACATTCGACCACTCAAAGACTCAAGAAAACAATATCATAAAATCACCATATGAAAAATACCATCCACCAAAGGAATGCCCAACCAGTCAACAACAAACTCAACCACAACCATCCACAACAAATCCCCTACATGTAGCCAAGTAGCAGGAAAACCACAACCCAAAAAGAAACCAATCAACCAAAAAATAGAAATCCCCCCTTGAATCACCCACACCATGAACCAATCCTCTACAACTACACCTAGAATAATAACTTGTGACTCTATCCGCACCACACTAGAAGCCCCTCTAGAATCATCCCCACACAATAAAATCAGGCATCCTCTACATAGGATCCTTTCACTATAAACATCCCACACCCACCCAACACCATAATAGCAACAACAATCCCCACATGAACATCGCCTGCATGACCCACACAAGTTAAGAACTAGACAAAAAATCCACTCTACATTCCTATCCCTTTCCAACGGATAAATCCAGCACCTAAAACCCACAATGGACCCAAAGGCAACACAAAAGTATAGGGTTTCCAGGAGGGGGAGGGCTGTTGTCCGGGTGGGGTGGTCCAAGGGGGATTCCAAGAGGGAGGGGGTGTCCAAGAGAGGGGGGTGTCTAGCAGGGGTTGTGAAAGGGTTGCCCAGCAGGGGGGCTGTTTTCCGGGTGGGGTTGTCCTGGGGGGGGGGGGGGGGGTAAGTCCAGGTGGGTTTCCAGGAGGGGGATCCGTTTAGGGGGTGGAGGGGGGATGTTGTTCGAGGGGGGGGGGGGGCTGCTGTCAGGGTGGGGTTGTACAAGGGGGTTGTCTATGAGGGAGGGGGTGTCCACAAGGGGGGGGGGGGGGTTCCAGCGGGGGCTGCTATCCGAGGGGGGCTATCCGGGTGGGGTTGTCCAGGGGGGTCTGTCCAGGAGGGAGGGGGTGTCCAGGAGGGGGGGTCAATCCAGGGGGTGTCCAGCAGGGGTGGTGAAAGGGGGTGTCCAGCAGGGGGGATGATGTACGGGTGGGTTTGTCCAGGGGGTATGTCCATGAGGGAGGGGTGTCAGGAGGGGGGGGTCTGTCCAGGGGGGTGACCAGCAGGGGTGGTGCAAGGGTGTCCAGCAGGAGGGGGGGCTGCTATCCGGGTGGGGTTGTGCTGGGGGGTGGGTCTTTCCAGGGGGTTTCCATGTGGGAGGGGGGGTCCAGGAGGGGGGTCTGTCCAGGGGTTTATGGGGTCGGTCCAAGGTGGGAAGGGGGCTGCAAGGGGAGGGGTGCATGGGGGGGGGGGGGCTTTAAGATTCGCATACTAGAACCTTTGCTTGAGAACTTCATATTCCTTCTCAACAAGCTCAGAACTTCCAACTCCCTTCTAAGCTATCTAGCCCTTAATTGTATCATCAATATTCTTGGGTACTCTTACTAACTTGAAAGCCATTTATCATCTGTATATTGGCATGAAACAACCTGTCTTCCTCATTTACAACTTGATTTCTTGCACTAATCTCAATACACATTTTGAAATAATTCAAGTACATGTAGAAGGTTATAAAAATCAGCCTTCATATCTCAAATTTCCTCAACTTCTTGTCATTGATTAATTAAATTTCTCCCCCTTAATATCAGACTTATTCGCTCATTAACAGTGATGAGAGAAGTGCATACCTCATCAATGATTTTTTCAGGAACATTCTAGAAATTCCAAATTTTCATGAATAAATAAGGCTAGCATCTTCTCAAGGGTCTTCTCCACTCATCCCCTGGGGGGGGGGTCTGGTCTGGAGGGAGGGGGTGGGGTTCCGGGCTACTAAAGGAGTTGGGGGTGCAAGGGGGCTGTCTAGGGGGAATAATGGTGCAGGGGGGTTGTCCAGGGGTGGTGCAAGGGCTGCCTAGGGGGGGTAAGGGGTTGTCCAAGGGGGGCTGTCCAGTGGGGTGCAAGGGCTATCCAGGGGGGGTGCAAGGGGGTTGTCCAGGGAGGGTGTGCAAGGTGGGGTGGGGGTGTGCTAGGGGGTCTACATGAGGGGGGGCTTCCGGGAGGGGGGCTATTGCAGGAGGGGGGTGGGGTGGGGGAAAGGGAGTTTGTCCAGGGGGGGTCTGCCTGGGGGGGCTGCTGGGAGGGGGTGGGGTGGTAGGATACTATAGGAGTAGGGGTGGGGGGGAAAGGGGGTTGTCCCAGGGGGGTGCAAGGGGGATGGCCAAGGGGGCATGGGGGTGCAGGGGGATGTCCAGGGGGTATGGGGGTGTAGGGGGGCTGTCTAGGGGATGTAAGGGGTTGTCCAGGGGGGAGTGCAGGGGGGCTTTCCAGGGGGGCATGGGGGTGAAGGGGGGGCTGTCCAGGGGTGAAAGGGATGTCCAGGGGGTGCAAGGGCTATCTAGGGGGTGCAAGGGGCCGTCCAGGGGGGTGTAATGGCTATCCAAGGGGAGTGCAAGGGGATGTCCGGGGGGACATGGGGGATGTCGAGGGGGGGTATGGGGGATGTCTCTAGGGGTGATAGGGGGCTGTCTATGGGGGAGGTGCAAGGGGCTTTACATGGGGCATGGGGGGTTGTCCAGGGGAAGTTTAAGGGCTATCCAAGTGGGTTGTTCAGGGGGTGGGCTGTGGGTTTTTTAAGAAATGTCGAGCCTTATAGCCACAGTTTTAAACTGTGGCTATAGACCTAAAGCCACGATTTTAAACCATGGATAAAGCTATATAGCCATGTTTTTGAACCGTGGTTATAGTATTTGTGCAGCTTAATGTTCTACCATGGTTTCAAACAGCCGCAATATCTTACAGCCACGGTTCAAACCCTAGCTCTAGGGCTTTAGCCACGGTTTGAAACTGTCTCTATAGGTCTTGCCCTATAGCCACGCAATTACCAGCCATATTTTTGGGACTTATAGCCACGGTTTGAAACCGTGGCTATAGCCTAAATTTCCAGTAGTGAAAGAAAGAATATGTTGAAGAAGAAAGGAACTTGAAAGATGGTGCTGAAAACATTTCCTCTGCTTCGGGTTCTTCCTTTTGATTTGATCAAAAGGGATCATTAGGTTGGCTTTCTGGCTAAAGGAAGGCCTCTATGATTAAAGGAGGATAGTTCAGAGGGTATTTGGGTAGAGTTTGGCTGAGCCAAAAGGATATGAATGTGTGAACTATTTAGAAGGGGGTGCCCTTTTATAAGAGGGGTTAGGGGAACCTTATGAAAAGGTAGAAATATTATTTTATAATAAATCCATATTCCGTTTATAATGGCTCCAAAGTGAATTATTTAAAGTTTAATGTGGGGATTGGTCGAAAACAACTCAACCAATAGGTTTTAGACAGTTTTGGGTCACTATATTAACTTTATCTTTTTGATTTAACTCTTAGTTAAATAGTTTGACATTTACCATGTCTCTTTGTATTTTTATATTATATAGTCAATCAAAATACTATAAACATCCAAGAGGCCCCCAAGATGTCAATTAATAATACACCTATCATTATATATGTCCTTTGGTCGAACCATAGATTTTTAGTAATATAATAGCAATTAATAATATAATATTTGTTTTACAAACTCCTTTATGTCAATTTTGACACTATTTAATAATTGATTTTTGTTAAAGTCTTAAAAACTTTATTAATTCGAAAAAAAATCATTTAAGCAATCCTAACATGTCATATTAAACTAAAAAATTAATTTAATTCATAAAAAGTCACATATTACATTTATTTTGATATTTATAATATCCATTATTTTAATATTTCATTAATTAGGTAATTACTGCATCACCATTGTGTCATAAATAAATTAACTTATTTAATTTCTAAAAATTATAAATAAAATATCATTATGTAGGAAATCGTTTTATATTTCTAATGAATATTTATAATCGAAATTATCTTATGTATATCCCAATATTAAAAATGTTTTAGTTATTAAAAATTGATTTTAACTCTTTTAACTCTTCTTTGAATTAAATAATAATAAATGTCCTAATCTAATCCATGTGGACCAAAGAGGTTCATATTTTATTCCTAAGGTTGTTTTTGGTCGATTTATACTTAGCCAATAGAATTAGGACATGTGTTATGGTAATAATAATATCATTTTTACCTTTAATTATCCTATTTACTTTTAACCGTGGTAAATAAAAGTAAAAAGTTACTATTCACCAAAAATTATTTTTATCTTATTGAACCACATTTTACTCCTTGATATTAACCGTTTCTCTCAGATTTTAGAAATTCCACTCACAGAAGTGGTAAAATTATGTTCTATGTGAATTTGCAAATTCTCCTAGGAGATGGGTAAAAGACGGTGAAAAGTTCAATAAAATTTTTATATATCTAAAATTATTATTAACAGACTCCAATTAATTAAATTGAACTTATATAGGTATTATGTGTCTATTTTGACCTAAAATAAATTTAAATAAAATAAATAATTATTTGAATAAAAATTCAGTTTTAAACTATAACTAAGTGTTTTTCACTATTCATCAAAAATTGAAAGTTTTCATAAGAATACCAAAAATTCACCCTAAGCTAATTTCGATATTCCGAATCCTAAAATGAAGTCCATTTTGAAAGATAAAATTTTTAAAATTTCTAAAAGTGGGTATTACTATTCATAACGACTAGTTTGATTGGTTGTGGTGTGTGTTAGAACTCGAAATTGCGTACAACACACGCTACTGTATTATTCAAAGAGAAGCGTACTGTGGAAGCTTGGGGTGTTACATATAATATCGATCATGGGGATACGATACCCTCTTTACCATAGTAATAACATAATGGGAGATAAATAAACATTAACCAAATGATATAATGTGACCATAATAATATTGTATCACAAGAAGAACAAAACTGGAAATATAATGTCAAAACTGAACAGTAGATATGCCATGATAGAGAACGTTCCATGTTTCAAATTGCATAGCCAAAAGTTAATACACTAAAAACTCACATTTGGGTCTCAAACCATGTTTTGTTCCATTTTCCATTCTCCATCCCAAACCATCCATATAACATAAGGAATTTTTCCTTAACCTGTATCATAATCATGAAATCTATTTGGGTACAGATCAGTAAGCCTGAGTAGCGTGTGATTTGAACTGAGTTGGACACCATAAACAACATTTAAAAAAATATACAGTTAGATAGTATATGTATTTTTATAAAAGAATTAAAATTCACAAATAAACAGTTATCACATTATCGACTATTATTTATTTAACCACATAACCCCCTGGGTCCCCATTGAAACTCGTATCTCAATAAATTATTTGGCCAATACTGGTGTCTGATCTATCCCAAAGGGATATCATACCTCAGGATTCCTTTGTTTCCATCCATTATTTCAATTCATATTTCATAATTAGATTGTTACCACTATTAACCTCAATTCACATCTGAATTCCACTATAACCATTCATTGCCTTATTTCACAAATTAATTCCAATATTACCATTCATTGTCTAGATTATCATTTCAAATCCATTATAACCATTATCTATTTAAATTCACAAATGAATTTCATTTTTACCATTCGTTTTCATAATTCACACATGAATTCCATTATTACGATGCATTCTATCAATTCACACATTAATTCCATTTTTACCATTCATTTTTTCAATTCACACATGAATTCTGTTGTCTCCATTCATTCTTTAAAATCATTAAAAATTCCATTATTAACATTCATTACCTCAATTCGCATATATAACGATATCACATATATCCTAATATCACCATTAATTAATTATCCAATTAATTAATCCAACTCATTAGTTTTATATTCAAATCATTCCATTAATTAATCCAATAATTTGTTAATTACATAAATGATTATATAATCATAACAAACTCTATTAATTAATTCAAAAGTTATTTAATCAATTATTTTATTTTCATAAACACAACATTTTTCATTAATTAATTCAATATTCAAATAATTATTCTACAATCCCAATTACCCATAATTTATTCAGCAATTAATTATTCATTTTCATTATTATAATATCTCAACAATTAATTAAAAAATAATTACCTCAATTAAAAAATATTAGTATCCCATAATTATTTCGCCAATTAATTATTCAATTCCAACCATCTCAATATCCCATAACTAATTCAACAATTAATTATTCAATTACACAATCCCTTCCTTAATTAATTCAACAAATTAATTAATTAAATTAAAAAAACAATTGATAAATGAATTTCTTACATTCAATAATTACATAAATGTAATTGAAATATTGATTCTGTGATTTGAATAATATACCACATACGTCAATCCGTTTATGAGTGACCGCCCAACAGAAATCCCCATTTGAAACAAATAGGTCAAATCCATGATGAGGAACACGATATTGATTAAATTTCTAGATCAAACATTAAAATAAATCAAGATCTAAAAATATAGATTTAACAAATATAGATCTAAAATTTATTTATATAGATATACATCCAAAATTGGACAATCATACCTCTTTTATATGGAATGGGGAGCAGAAGAGAGTGAGTGTGAGATTTAATAGGGAAGAAACCACATACCTGGGGTGGTACATATCTTCAATATGTCATTCGATTCGCCCAGAATGGAGGTTGGCGAGGCATTGATTCTAACCAGGGGTATCCAAAATGTTTAAAGAGAAGATAGGGTTGAGCTTGGGATGAATTGTGGTTAAAATGGGGGTTCATGAAATTTTTTAAAATATTTTCATGGTAATTAAATTCCCACACATGGTTTTTAGGGCAGGGGCACATATTTTTCACTAACAGCATGCTGTAATCATGCACATATTATAATGGGTGCATAGTATCTCCTTTTAGGTTCAATTGTTTGAAAAGACATACAACTTTTTTGAAATTCCTCTCAGTGAGGGTCAGCACAGTTTTCTAAGCTAGGGTGTATGGTGTTAGAAAACTATGCCCCAACCATGAACATGCACTTCTCCTTCCAAATTTTCTAATTTTCTCCCAAACAATCCCCATAGAAAAACCCCAATGTAAATTACTCAACAAAATAAAAAAGAGTATATTTAAAAAATAATGATTCATCTTCATAAAATCTTAGGGTTTTACAATCTCCCCACCTTATAACATCTCTTCCCCAAGTTATACTCTAAAGAACCTACAAGATTCTGATTCCAAAAGATCTGGCCACTAGTCCAGTGTATCCACTTCCCTCTTCCATGTTTCCTCCAATTCACTTCCTTATTGCAACAGTTTATGAACTATTGTCTAGGTCTTTCCCTTCTACACATGTTCATTGTGATCTAAAACACTTATCATATGCTCATCAAAAGACACATCTATTCAAAGCTCAACATTGTCTACATGAATCACATAAGCAGGGTTTGGGTGATACCTCTAATGTAGTGACATGCTTAAAACATCATTCATACCATTGTATATATGTTGAAGATAAAGCTAGTATTCCACCATCCCAATTCTCTCCACAACCACAAATGGTATGACAAACTAGGGTGCCATCCTTCCCAGTCTCTGTATCCTATGGTTACCCTATCTAGGTAACACCTGGAGGAATATATAATCATCCAATATAGACTATAGGGGTCCTCACTATATACCATCATATGATTTATGTCTACTCAGAGTCTAGGCCATATGTTTTCAAATCAAGTGATCCTTCTTTGGAGTCTCCTACATGAGACTCAGTCCCAATAGTTTTTACTCACTTTCCTCCATCCATCAAAGAGATGATCTAGATGGACTTCCATAAAGAGCCTTGTATGGTTACATATGAATAGTTTCCTTATAAATATTTTCCTAGGAAAAATCCACTAAATCCATGTGCTTCACCCAAGGCCCACCAAATTTAAGAACACAAACTCATAGAACATCCTCACTCACATGTATAGTATGCCCCAACTACCTATCTTTTTGTTGGTGGAATTGAAAATTAAACAAAACCTGTATAATCAAAACCTTCAACATGCCCTATTAGATGTGGAAAAAGTGCATGTCAGGGTATAAAAATATAGTTCATGGTACCCTGTGAAGATAGACTATCACTCGAACATACAGCTCTCCCAACCACTCCCCTGAGAATGTATCATGTATAAGAAAGAAATTCCACACCTTTGAAAAATGGTAAAAAATCACCCAAATAGAACAATTCTTCTGAGACATCCTTGGTAGACTCTCCAGAAAGACCATGGTCCCATCATCTCACTTCCTTCCTGAAATGGGAAACATCTATATAAATCTTTTAGGTCATTGATGCTCGGCCTTAACCTGTAGATAGGTATAGAATCATGTCATGAACCTTGTAATATCATTTTTCATTCCTGAACTAAATAACAGTCAACATAGATCACAATAAATTTTTGTTACACCTTGATGTGCCACCCATTTCGAGGCATGAAATTTCCACATCAACTTATCTATCATAATCATAGGCACACCAAAATGGTTCCTAAAATATATGATCACATCCCCATCTACGTTCTAACCTAAAGGTGACTCCCCAAGTTGAAATATTTATTTCATTGATAAAAATTTCATATCCTCATAATGATTGTCCCCGATCTGTTCTAAAAGAGTAGACTCTATTAAAACTGATCTAAGAGTTATATGATCCTAACTCTCCTAAAACAAATCATTCTTCTCAGCTATTAAATTCATCATATTATACTCTTCACTATACTCCTGATCCTCCTAAGAGTATTTCATCATTATTAGAGCATCAACAACATTGTTTCCCTTTTTAAAATTATATGATAGTTCAAAACAAAATTTCTGCATATACTCAACCCTCCTCCACTGTTAGATATTCAAATCTCTCTATTAAAAGATATAATTCAAGATATTTATAACCACATACATTGAAAACATTTCACCCAACAAATAATGACCCTAACTATCAAAGAATAAACCACTACATCTAACTTGAGGTCTTTCATTGGGTAATTACATTCTTGTGGCCTGAACTTTCATGTCCCATATTCCACAACCCAATCTCCCTACACAAACACTATTGAAAATACGATACGAGAAGCATCATAATCCACCATATACTTCTCACCTAGTTTAGGTAGGATCAATATAGGTGAATATGTTAATAGCTACTTTAACTCTTGGGAGGAAATATTATATGCTTATGGACATTCCATCATAAACACCTTCTTGTTAAATCCTGAAACTGGTGTTTCCAAATGAAAAAATTCATGCATGAATCTCTAATAATATCCAGATAACCCTATAAAGCTACAGATACTGAATATTTTCATGGGATTCTCCCAAGAATCCACTTCTTGTACCTTTTCTAGGTCCACGGAAAAATCATCCCCCGAGATAATGTGACCTTTGAAGTGTACCTGATCAATCCAAAAATGCAACTTAGATAACTTGGTATATAGTTGATTATCTCTTAGTGTACATAGGACAATGTAAATATATTGGGAATGATCTTCATGAGTCTTGGAGTACACCAAGAATTAATCAAAAAACACTACCATAAACTAATCGTGCTATGGATGGAAGATTCTATTTATCAAGTACATAAACACATATAGTGTATTCATAAATCAAAACATAATTTTGAAAAACTCAAAAAGTCCATAACTAATTATGAAATTAGTCATTGGAATGTCATAATCTTAAACTCTCATCTAATGTCATCCCTATCTGAAGTCAATCATTGAAAATAAACAAGATCCCCTCAAATGGTCTAATAGATTGTTGATACATGGAAGAGGATTCTAGTTCATCAGAATCATCTGTTTCGGCTTCCAATAATTAAAACACAATCAAAAATTCCCATAATCATTCTTAGATAAAAATATTATAGAACCCCAAGGAAATTTACTATGATGGATAAAACCCTTAACCATATACTCTTCTAGCTGATTCTTGCTCTGTTGATGCTATGTCAGTGCCATTCTATATGGTGGAATAAAAAATGGATCAAACTTGATCCTGAGATAAATAATAAACTCCACATATCTTTTAGGAAGGAGCCCCATGAAGCATTCAAGATAGAAATCATTAAGCCAATCCAATTTGGGTGGGAAGATGCCATGCTTCTATCCTCCATCATTAAACAACAGAATAGAAACATGGTTGGTGAGCTCCTACAGTTGTATATTAACTATCCATGTATAACCCACCTGGATTAACCATTCTCTATAGTGAATACATTTCTCATCCTTAGGAGATGTAAAATTCAATCTCCTTTGATATCTATCTTCGTGTTCATGGTATAAAACTATCAATCCATACCCAAAATTAGGCCAAAGCCTATCATGTCATGGATATAATGATCCCAATGAAAATGATACTCCCCAACCTCTAAGTGAAACCCCTTTTCAGAATCAAATTTATATAGACTATACTCTTAATGGTGTATTTATCATCAACACCCTGCTCACAAACTCTATCACCAGGTTCAAACCATTAACATGTTTTTTGTAAATAAATCAATTATTGGCATCGATATCAAATACGGAACTAGCTAATTTTGAATATATAAGAATAGTAGTAATCAATGTTTGTGGTCTATCCTTTCTATGTACCAGTATAGGATAAACTCCATGTAACTATTTTCCCATATTTCCTTTGATATTGTTTGAGTATATTTTTCTTCACTACATTGTTTGTATGGGTGCAATTTAAATGATTAGTTGGAGTTGTTGTCCCAAAACCAACTACTTTGTAATTTTTGATAAACTTTTATTCATGGATTTGAATATTAATAATTAAATTATCACATATTTATTTTTCTTCTATCGGAAAATACATGTTTAATGTCCTAAGGATAGTTTTTTCACAAAAGGTTCATACAGAATCCCTGTTATGTTGTGAACCCGGAAGTTCCCAAACAATATTCTTGAATATATGTTCAATGGTTGGAAGTTTTCATTTGAGGGAAAAATAATATAGGCCATTAAGGGTGAGGAATCATAAAACATTGAGTCACCTTCTCATGGTCTATGCCTGTGATAATATCCAGGAGGTTATTATGAGAACAAGACCCTCCAGTAAGAAATCCACATTTCATAGTTTCATTGGGTGTTTCTATCTACGGACGTGTGTATTGGTTTGTAGACTTTAATATTATTGTTAATGGGTATTAAAACTCATGCACATAGATGTGTTGATGAAAACTATGATGAAAATCTATTCACATTGAGGTAGGATATGTTGGGTGCCTCACGAATAATACAACATTAACAGATAATGCGAGAAAGGATTTTCCCCTTCTGTTCCATAACGAAAGTCAATATCTCAGGACCTTTTATAGAATTGAGATTGCAAAAATAAATCCATTTCCATGGTGTGGAATGGGAAAAGTAAATTCTGGGAGGTTAAATAAACAGTAATCAAGTGCATGGTTTGATGGCACTGGCATGCTTCCCACTTGATTTGAGATATCAAGACAATGGGATTACATTACACGGTAAGCGTTTGTACGAGGTGACACGTCATTGCGGCATTATCTTCATTATCTATGGGTGTCTTTGAGTGTTTCTAGATTCTAACCATGGTATATAGGTAGGATCCACCTAATGCCACTAAGAAAGAGGCATAAAGGATCACACACTATTTGTATCTATGTATCTCAGTTAAATATTAATTTAACATGTTGAATAATGATTATTCCAGATTGTGGTTTAATAATTAATCAAGGATGCCTGCTCACATTTATTTTGACACTAGTTATTCGAGAGAATACATTGTGGGAAATATAAAACATTTATTAGTCAATAATGCAGTGATATTTATTTAAGAAATAAATAGTCATTATTCAAGGTCTAATGAATGTGGAAGAGGAAATAATGGAAAATGGAAAACAAAAGTACACACTGTGTATATTAATTTACACGTCATGTTGTTTTTTTAGGAATTTGTGGGAAATAATATTATCTATTTTATTAAATAATATTTTGTGTAATTCATTGGGATCATATAAAGTAATAATAATTGTCAAAAATTATTATTAGATATGGAGTCTTAATAAGAATTAAATGAAATAAATAAATATTTATGGGCAATTATTTTATTTCATTATTCATAATATTATAAATACCAATTACATTAATATAATTAATCCTAGACATTCTTTGTGTTTGTGCACCATGGATCAATAGAAATATCTCAAGCCAAGAGATTATTACTTTCCTCCAAGAACGCTCTCTAGTTACGAGAGAGATCATCCTCCACCAGATCAAGGAGAGTTCATTGGAAGTCGCTCTCAATGCAACCAAAGGAGGACATCACAAGAGAAGGATCTTCTGTGTTAGCACATAGATATTCCATCAGCGACGTCCTGATTGACGTGGAGCATTTGTGGATCACTTCTAGAGGAATCCTACACTTTTCTTCTATGAATCAATGACGAATCTCATCAGATCATGATGGGAAGCATCAATGGAGACATAATTCCATCATGGTAATTCTTCTCTTTTAATTAAATTAATTATAACCAACATATGATGTTCCAGTCTATGGTTTCGAGACATCCCTATTTCTATTTAGTTCTTATTAATATTCTAATGATCTGGCATTTTATTATCATGATAGATCTTATATTGATCGTTGTTGATAGTAAAATTAATGTTGGGTACACCCATCAATGCACTTCCACTACACACGGATCCAACAAGTGGTATTAGAGGGGATACATAATTGATTATAATTATTCAGTTTTCATTGATGATTTATGCATTTAATATTTTACTTGTTTCAATTCAGGTTAATTGTTCTATAAATCTGATTCTTGAGATCTATTCCTCCTTCATCATTTCTCATTCACCTTACAAAAATGATTTTTTTTATTTTGATTAAAATATAACAGAGGATCTCATCTAGAGGGGCCAAAGGTTCCTGGCCGTACAACACCAAAACACCCAGCATGTCATTTGGAATCACATGTCATGTAGTTGGAATGATACATTTTGTATTCTGCCTCTCACGCCATGTAGTCATGGTTCAATGCATTAAGACTGGTCCGCCAAACCAGGCCATGTTTTGGAGTCTATCTAAGTCTTTATGACTATGTTTGTTGACCAAGAAAAAGAGGAACATGGGTTTTGGATTACATGTTCTCTGACCCACTGGACATTTCTTGTAGTCCTCTTTGCATAGGTTTGGACAGTTTACCCCATACACGTCTTGCCCGGCTGGAGACCGTGTAACACTGAGACTACACAGCATGTGGCCAACTGAAAACGTTGTGTACTGTGAATATTTCTAAATTAAATCTACACACTATATCCCCAGGCGTGTACATCAGATGGATGATGAATGATAGTACACACCATGTACTCATCCAAATTATGTTGATTTATTGAAAATATATGTTTATATTATACAAACCCTTGAGACGTGTACCATGGTGCGGGCGTAAAGCTTGCTCACAACACGGGATAGATTTTTTTATAAATATGTGTTTAATTTCACATCTGCATAATAATCATTTCTTCTCATTTGGTAGTTATGAATGGGAATTCACTAGGTTTCCTCCATTTTACATGTTACATTCAAACATAATTTTAAATGAATTTATTTGTTTATAATTATGATGTATGATAATATCAAGGAAATTCAAAAAAGAGTTTAACGTATAAAATATTGATTAATTAAAAATAATAATTGATTGTTTTCACCGTGATTTATATTAAAAAATAACAGTTGAATTATTTATTGATAGATTTATTTATTCATAAACATCATTGCATGTATGGATGAACATGATCTAGACTAGGACCTTTGTATGTTGATGGTTTCTTTTGATTTCTTTATTTAAATTAAATTTGACCTCCTATGATCCATCTCCTCATTAATATGTAGGGAATGTGTAGACAAGGTTTAATTTATATAAAACCCTTTTTTACCCCTCACTTGTGTTTGAGATAAGCTCATATTTAATGGATAAATCTCACAAGATTGTATAGGTGGCTTAATTTTTGAGCCAATGCAAAACCAATCCCAGGAGTTACAAAGGTGGACATGTGGGAAGATGTAAATATAAACAAAAAAGTTTCAATGTGTTTTCGCCCCTAGGTCTTAGGTTAAATTATCAAACACTAGTTAAACTATCCAATAGGACATGCTCATGATCATTCTATTTACTTTATTCCTGTCAGTTGCAAGGATTATTTATTTTGGGCGTGTTGTCATGATCACACAATTAATGAATTAAACAAGCATGAAAGATGGAACTAAAATAAGACCAAATTATGCATAAATATTATCATAGACATGGTTAATAAGTTAATTATATCCCACATAATATTAATAAGAATGAATGAAATATAATAAAATGAAAATTTATGTATAAGGATAAAATCCTTCAAGGATATATTAAGTTGGTATTTCCTTCCATAATCTTGGTTAGAATCGAACCATAGTTCAAAGTGCTTGACCAAAACTAGTTGGGGTGATTTCAATTATTAGGGTATTATAATTTGAGGTTTGGGGTTTACATGACTTGGTTCACATCAAGGGTTGACTGCCGTAGATGGACATGGTGTGACCAAGAGTAAAAATTTGAGGAAATCCAAAATAAAAGGATTTCAGGATTGGGGTGTCCACTCAGTAGATCAACGAACTACGAGTTCATGCAGTTGGAATTTTGAATGAAAACCTAAAAACCATCATGATTCTTGACCAACCCTATTTGAGGGTAATTAAAAGGAAAATATGGATCCTTTCCACTAGAATAGTTAGGTAACCGAATATTCTGAAGGCAAAAATGTGGGCTGTTAGATTTCAATAAAATAGTGGGAGACTAATAAGTATTAATTTATTCATTTCTTTAGGTTTAATAATGATAAATTACTACATCATTTTTCATCATAATTTTTAGAAATGTAAAGAAAAATGACCTCAACCCTATCATTGTGAACTATATTTGGAGAGTGAAAACCTTCTCATAGACATCAATTTCTAGGAGTGGCAGAGGCGTTTACGCGTCATCCTTTTCCATGACATGAAATTGTATTTTCTGGAGAGGCCTATTCTAATTTCACCTAGAAACAAGGCCAATGATGAGGAAATATCTCTCTCTATGAAACATTTGGATGAATCAATGAATGTCCAATGTTTTAGGCTATCAGCCATGTCTATTGAGATCTTGAAGCAACATGAAAACATGGACGCATATAGCATGATACCTCACCTTAAGGATCTGTATCATGAGAAGCTGAGACATGAGAGATATGAGATCTCCAATGCATTGTTCGTAACTATGCTTGGAGATTCTATGCCAACAAAGCCTAATGTAGTCATGCTTATTGGCTACACTGAACATCTAGACATCTTAGGGACTATGTTACCGAATGAGTTGCCTATAGATCTCATAATATCATCACATACCATGACCTTCTCTATATTTATTGTCAACTAGAACATGAAAAATAATGATAAGAGTCTACCAGAACTTTTGAACTTGATTTTCTAGGTAGGTAAGGTCATGGGGAATTACAAACCCATTTTCCTTATATTTAATAAGAAGAGAAAGGACTAGGAAAAGGGGCCAAGGATTTATAAACAGTCTGAAGCCCTCGAGCACCATCCCTCCAAGAAGGGGAAGATCGAGAATAAGGGAATGGAATGGAAGGAAGTATGTTTTTCATGTGGCAATCCAGGCCAATGGAAGAGAAACTACACCCAGAAGCATGGGGATTCTAATGGTGTGTTTCCTATCGAGTGTAATATTTCTATTTCTACACATTGGGTATTAGATACATCATATGGGTCTCCCACCTATATTCAAATGTATGAACCAAGTACAATTAGAAACATTTATAGTGGAGAGGTGGATCTTCGAGCTTCCAATGGAACAAGACTCAACGTGTTTTCCATTGGTGATTACTTTCTCTCATTTCCAATTGGAATTATTTGGTTTTACATAACTGTTATTATGTACGAAGTGTTAACAATAAAATTATTTATTAATCGTGTTTTGATGTGGATGGATTTATTTTCATGTTTAGAGATAAGGGTTGATTAATTTATAAGAACAACTTATGTTATGGAATGGCATATTTAAATAATGGTTTCTATGTATTAAATTATGAAAACCAAGTTTTGGAAATTGATAACAAAACAAAATCACAAGACTCATCCAAAACATAGATGTGGAATCACTATCCCGATCCGGTAAACAAGAAGTACTTGAAAAATCTCCACCAATATGGATATTTAGACTCTTCTGATCTAAAAAAACTTGATATATGTCACACTGGTTGACAATAGAAAATGACCTAGCCGCCTTTTGGTGGACATGGTGAAAGATCCACATAGCTTCTAGGATTGGTACACACAGATGTTCATGGATAATTTCTAATAGAATCTAGAGGTGGATATTCTAGCATCATTACTTTTATTATTGATTTAAATATATGTGGATATATATATTTAATGAGGAATAAGTCAGAGTCCTTGGATAAATTTATGGAATTCAAAAATTAATTAGAGAATAAGAATGGAATGAATATAAAGAGGTTTTGATTAGATCGAGGTGGAGAATATCTGAACCAAGAGTTGATAGACCTCTTTCGGGAGTCTGGGATTTTATCTCAACTCACTCCTCCTTATACAATATAGTGGAATGGTGTTAGTGAAAGGAGGAACCACACTTTTTTGGGAATGGTGAGGTCTATGATGAGTCATGTAGATCTTTCATTATCATTTTGGGGATATAAATTAAAAACTGTAGCATAAACATTAAAATGAGTACCAACTAAGGTGGAAAATGGAATTCCCTTTGATTTATGGAATGAAAAGGAACCAATTTTGTTGTAAGCACATTTATGGGGATGTGTGGAATGTGTTAATGCCTTCTCAAGAAACAAACTTGCACCTTGGGGACTAAGGTATAATCTATTTGATATCCCATGGAAACAAAAGGATATTACCTATATAACCCTTTAGAAAAGAAAGTGAATGTCACTATACAAGACATCTTTATTGGGAGGGATCACATCCTCAAAAATGATTAAGAGAGAATGATTGACTTCGATGAAGTTTATTCTCATGATATATAGGATTTGGTACTGGAAAAAGTTTCACAGGACCCCATGGAAGAGGTTCTAGTAACCGAAGTCCTATGTAGGAGTTTATGAGAGTTAAGGGAACCAGCGAGATTTGGTTTCCTAGTCATCAAGGATGGTGAATCATTATTGTTGGAAAATGATGTAACTCTCTCCTAAAAGGAAGAAGTAAAGAGATTAGAAGCTACAAAATGGTTAGAAGATATGAATTCTGAGAAGGATTCCATATATCAGAACTAAGACTGGGATTTGGTCGATGAGATAGTTGATATAATGCATGTTGGATGAAAGTGGGTATTCAAGGAAAATCTAGACCTGGAAAGTCATGTTAGCACCTATAATGAATGGTTAGTGGCTTAAGGATTTAGACAGGGTAAAGGAATTGACCATAATGAAACAATCTTTCAACATTCCATGTTTAAATCTATAAGAATCAAACTTTCCATAGCAGCTTACCATGACTGTGAGATTTAGAATATGGATGTAAAAAAAAGAATACCTTAATGGGAATCTTCATGAATATGTCTATATGACACAACAAGAAGGATTTGTGACATGAGGTGAAGCCAAATGGTTTTGTATGTTGCAAAAATCCATTTATGGATTAAAGCAAGAATCCAGGACGTGGAACATTCGATTTGATGAAGTAATAAATGATGTTGGATTCATTAAGAATGAATGTGATACATGCATTTATAAGTGGTTTAATTGGAATGAGTTCATTATCCTAGTAGTGTATTTTGACCACATTTTACTTGATGGAAATGATGTACTAGTCTTACAGTCAGTTAAGGAATGGTTGAACAAGTGTTTCTCCATGAAGGACATAGGTGAAGGAGCCTACATTAAAGGGATCTAGATCATTTTTGATAGATCCAAGAGGCTAATTTCACTAATTCAGGGTACATACATTGACTAAATACTAAATAGATTCTGTATGAAACAATCCGTGAGGGGATTGGTTCCAGTGTCAAATGTCCTACATCTTTCTATGGGAATGTGTCTTCAGACACAACAGGATAAATATAGGATGAGTAATATCCTATAGGCTTTGGCCATTGGATCCACTATTTATTCCTTGTTATATACTAGGGCTTATGTCATCTATGCACTGGGCATGATATGAAGATATCAAGCAGAACCAAGAGATCATCATTCAACTGATATTAAGACTATCCATAAGTATCTTAGAATAACGAAGGATATATTCCTGGTTTATGGAAGAGATGCAGAGATTTTCATCAGTGGGTATGCTGATTCTAGTTTCAGTTAGATCAAAATGATCTGATGTCACATTTAGGATATGTTTTCTATCTTAACCGAGGGACTGTGAGTATGAAAAATTCAATGTAGCTAGTTTTTTCCAACTCTACAGTAGAGTCTGAATATATAGTGTCTTCTGATGTAGCCATTGAATCCATTTGGATTCATAACTTTTTTCAAGATCTTGATGTCGTTCTTAACAATAGAGACCCTATCAAATTATATTATGATAATACTGCAACGGTGGATCTTGAAAAAGATCCAATGTCACATCAACATAAAAATACGATTCTACAAAAGTATCACCTCTTCAAGAATTTATATCAAAGGGGTGAAGTTGTAGGGAGCAGAGTGCCCATAGATGATTATGTGGAAGACCCCATGACTAAAGGTATCGCTCAGTAGAAGCATTAATATCATGTGAGAGCTACCAGGTTAAAAGTTGTTTGAAGATGGCTCTAGTCCATGTGGGAGTCTGTTGGAGTAGGCGGATGAGAACAAACTATATTTTACTTTCTGATAAACTTGTATTCATGGATTTTAATATTAATAAATACCCTATAACATCTTGAATTTTCTTCTGTGATACAATGCATGTGATAATGTCCTAAGGATAGTTGTTGCACTAAAGTGTCATAGCGGATCCCTACTATGATTATAACTGGAATGTTACCTAGCATTATTCATGATCATATGTTCTATGTCTAGATTGTTTGATTTGAGGGAAAAAATAATATAGGCCATTATGTGTGAGGACACATAAAACATTGATGGACCTTCTCATAGGGTGATACCTTAGAAATATCCAGGAGGATATTATGAGAACGAGACCCGCCAGTAGGAAATCAACATTTCATAAACTCATTGGATGTTTCTATTTATGGACATGTATATTGGTCCTTAGACTTTAAAATTATTATTAATTGGTATTACAACTCATTGACATAGATTTATTGACAAAAACTTTGATGACACATAGTTTGTTGTGAGGTAGAATATATTGGGTGCATCGTGAGTAGTACTACATTAACAGATAATGTGAGAAAGGATTTTTCTCTTCTGTTCGACAAAAGAAGTTGATAACTCAGGCCCTTTTATGGAATTGATATAGCCTAAATAAATCCATGGCCATGGCGAGGAATGGGAATGTTCAATTTCAAAAGATCAAAAATAGAGTAGTCGAGCACATTGGTTGATGACGCTAGCATGAAGCCCTCTTGATTCAAGCTATCAAGACAAAGGTATAACATTACATGGTAAGTGTTTTTAGGAGGTGACACGTCCTTGCAGCATTAACTTCTTTCTGTATGGGTCCCTTGCTGTGTTTCTAGATGCAATCCTTGGACATTAGGTAGGATCCACCTAATCCCCCTGAAAAAGAGGCCTAGAGGGTCACACACTAGGTGTAACCTAGTATTATAGTTAAATATTCAATTAACAAGTCAAATAATGATTATTCCAAATTGTGGTTTAACAATTATTCAAGGATTCCTGACCACATTTATTTTGACAGTACTTATTTTAAGAGAATATATTGTGGGAAAAATAACATTTTTTTAGTGAATAGTGTAGTGTCATTAATTTAAGAAATAAATAGTCAATATTCATGATCTAAAAAATGTGGTGGAGGAAATAAAGGAAATGAGAAAAAATGTACATTCCGTGTATATTAAAATACACGCCTTGTAGTTTTTTTGGGAATTAGTGAAGAAGAATATTAATTAATTAATTAATTAATATTATGTGTAATTCATTGGGTGCATGTAATGTAATAATAATATTCAAACACTATTATTAGACATGGGGTCTTAATAATAATTAATTAAAATAATTAAATACCTATGGGTAATTATTTTATTTCATTATTCTAAAGATTATAAATCCCAATTAAAATATTCTCATTAAGTGTAGACATTCATTGTGGTTGTGCACAATGGATCTAGAATAATTTATCAATCCAAGAGAGAATTTATTTCCTCAAACAACTCTCTCAAGTTACAAGAGAGATCATCCTCCACCAGATTGAGGAGAGTTATTTGTAAGAAGATCTCAAGGTGATGGAATGTAGACAATACAAACGAAGGCACTTCTTCATTATCACCTATAGATACCTTTGGAAATGTCCAAAGATATGTGGATTTTGTGTGGATCACGACTAGATGAATCCTACACTTGGCTTTTGTGACGCAATGATGGGTCACATCGGATAGTGACCAGAAGCATTAAAAGATAGATAATTCTGTCAAAATAATTACTTTATTTTAATTAAATTAATTATAACCAACACATGATGATCCTATCTATGGTTTTGGGGATTCCTTATTTCTTTTTCATTCTTAATTATATTCTAAAGATATGACATTTTATAGTCATGAAGAGTCACCGATTGATCATTGTTAATAGTTAAATTAATGTTGTGTACACCCATCCATGGGCTTCTGGTATACCTGAAACCAACACGATTCACTATGTCCACTTCTTATATGTCCACATATAAAAGGACTGCAACATCTAACCTAATATGGTGTATAGTTTCTCCTTCTTACAATATAATTCTTTCTAACTCCTGCTTCACTACACGTCCATATCCATTTCTTAAAAAACATTTGTAGATTACCCATAATTCTACAAGATCTTCACTCTATAGGTGGTTGGGAATATAATATATGATAGAAGGCTGACCAACCACACTTGTGAATGGTCACTCAATTATGATCCTATGTAATTTATACCTCTATCTGGATACTCTCCTTCCCACTGCATAGACTATGATTATCATAATTTTACTTCCTACTCTCTAAAGTCATACCCTTTGATCATCTAGAAGCAACTATCTATAATTCATTGGAAGCCTTCTCCAGGTTCTACTTATCTATGAGAACCAAAGCAATAACTTCAACCAACATCTTTAACTGAATGTGGTTAACTTGAGACTTAATCTAAAATTAAAGCCCATCATGAAAATACCTCACTATAGACATCTCATACCCTTCTATCATTAGAGAAAATCAATGAAACTATCTAAGGAGTCTAGCATAATCCATTTCAAACATACTCTCATGAGTCAACTTCAGGATCTTAGATACCCTATCCTACATCAACATCTTGGGAATGATGTTCTCTGAAATATTCTCCAAAAATTACATCTGTAACATACCATGATCCCTTATTTCCCGCTTCTTATTGTTCCACTAGAACTTCGTATATCCTTTTAGCAATAAGCTTCCAACTTGACCCTCCTCTTAGGTGGAGTCTACAAATCGTCTTGTATTGTCTAGATAGTCCCAATCTATAAATGTTCTACCTCTAGTCTATGCACTCCTGTAAATATCTAAGGTTGCTATAACTAAATCTCTCATTTATGATCATACATACTTTCCACAACCCATTCTAGGTCTCTCTCTATAAACAACATGAATCGATAAAAGTTCTCCGGGATCTACTCCCTTGTTTCGTCACCCGACACTACTGGTTCACTAAGTTCCACCACTGGAAGATCATCCCTAGCCATGTATTCTGTTCACCCTCCCAAAAGGCATCATTGTGGAGGTATATATCAATATTTCCACACAAACATGATAAGACACATAACACAACAATAACCCATTTTTATAAGGTAAAAATCATAATATCCCATAATAGTTTTTTCCTCTTTCTCCAGCACATGTTCAAAACTGAGGTATTATCACTACCCTAAACAATCCCACACCCAAGACATGGTAAATAGGGGAAAAATTCTTAATTTTAACTTTCTCATTATACAACCTTTTATTCTTAGCATTCATAATTTTACAATCCTCAATTCAAATTATGGAAAATTTTAAATTCAATTTCAAAAGAAAATAAAAGTAGTCCAGTATCATCAACTAACCAAAAACCCATTTTCCTATGCATTCCTAAAACGATGCATGTTACAAAAACAATATTGAGTGTCTAGAATGATACATGAAAACTAAACACTCATTCCATATAGATCAACAAGTATAATATTTGAGAACTAAAAAAAACACATATCATCACAATTGCATCACCCAAGGTGATGCAACATCCAACAGTAATAGAAAAGATGAATTACAGTAATCCCTGTTATGAACCATGTCGGGTTCCCATCAAACTGATGCCCAATGTAGTCTACGGCATGGCCCAAAGGGAATTCCCGATCTTCACAGACTGGCACAATTTCCCAGGTATCATAAATAAAACATGGGAATTATTTTCATGAATAAATAAACATAAAACAAACAACGAGATGAATAAATTGAAACTAAAATTAGAAAACCAAATAGACCCTTACACAAAGTTCAGATTTAATGTTTACCACTTGAACTAAAAACCCAAAAGAGACTACATCAAAGGAAAACCAAAACTCCAAATCAAACCACAGTGCAACATGAGGAGTCACATCCCTAAGCCACAACTACAAATCCAACACGAGGGTGCCACTAACAACCCGAACCACTAAGGCTATGCTCGATGCCTCAACCTAGAATGCTGAAGAAATAGAATCTATATAGACCAAAACGTGTATGAAGGGTGTGATCTAAAATCCCAGTAGGATGCCACCAAGGAAAGGTTCAACACATAATTATTAAATTACAAATAAATTTTAAATTTAACAAACGAAAAATATATAAATTATTAAACAATTTTAATTAAACAGTTTTAAGTAAATGTAATATAAAGAAAACAACCAAAATTAAAACACACAAACACACACAAACTTTAATGGTAACCCCAACATCACATCATGTGCTGATGGTGAGCGAAACAAAAAATAAGAGCAAAAAACTTAGGAGAGGCCCTAAATATTCTAGCGAGAAGTGGACCCTAGAACATCGTGTCTCGGTGAGAAATGGTATATAAACCCAACAATATATGTTCTCATGCATGAGCCACTAGTAGTAAAACACAACCATAACCTAGTGGTCTCCAAAAATCATCCATAAATTTAGTTAGTAATGTAGTCTTCAACTAAGTTACGTGAAACAGGGCCAATGCCACTTCTGTATCAAGAGTGCACTAGTCCTAGTCTGCACACCTAGTACCCAGGCTTCCCATTTGTGCTCTAGTAGTTTAGAGTTTATATCATATGTCAGACACAAAAAAAACAAAACAAATGATGCGTTATCTCTTCCCAACACTACACACACACACACACAAAACCATTTAAAAAAATATGGACACTAAAAATATCCCAAAACCAAATCAACATCACTTAAATAACAAATTAACGATTGCGTAGTCAATGAATGAACTTACATGGTCAATCAAACCAATAAAATAGTTTATTAAACAATTTACACACATGTCACATGACTTTACGCAATGAAAACATTTACACCATTTAACCAAAACAATTTATCACACTTAATAATTATTTAATAAAACAATTCAGATTTTCATAAATATATTTTAATGAGAAAAACAGCACTTTACACACTAGACTGACCCAAACCCTCTTTCCTAACCAAACACATAGTATAATCTTATCAAAACATGTTTTGCACCACCAATAACATTTAATTAAACATTTAATAATTTATAAAAATGGAACCATGAAGCACCATAATAGATTACATAAAAAACACACTCAAAACCCAATTACATCCCTTAAACATTTTATTAAAGTAGCAAGAGAGTTTATAAAATAGTAAATAGCATGACATGGATTCTTTCATAGAAAATTCAAAATCATATGGCATAAACTTTATACTAGTAAATAAATGAAAAATGTTCATTCTGGAATTATTTCCACCCCAATATTATTTTCAACAACTAATTTGCAACTTCCATATCATTTTATAAACCATTAAGAAATTCTATAATACAATTCCAAGCGACGTCACATGCTTTTTCACACACAAAACTCCTTTTATTACAAAATGAACATCATCACCACTTCATAATCCAATTCACAGCTCTACATAAATTAAATAAACTTATTTCACAACTCATATAACACAATCAAATGGCTCAATAAGGGTGTTCACAAAAACACACTATGCACTATACTAACATGCTACAAAATAAATAAATTCTTGTTAAATTATTTTTAAAAACTATGTTCACACCCATGTAATTAATGTAAGGCCATGCAAAATTAAATGAAGAAGAAAATTAATCCATCAAGAAATAGTTATATGTGGAACCACCTACATTAGTGTAGAGCAACTTCATAGATTTTGTGCTGAAAGTCCACCACTCTTCAATAGCACCGCAAACAAGAAAATTAAGCCCTAAAATCATGAAATTGGTTCAATTAAACCATAAATAAACCAAAAAAACAAAAACCTAACCAAAAAATTACCCAAAATGAAGAATAAACGGGTCAAAGGGGAACACACCTTCGGCGAGGGTGCTGGAGGTCAGCCGAAGCTCCGAGGAGGCTGTTGGGCTTGCGTAGTGCCGAAAAAAAAGAGTGAAAGTAAAATAAAAAATAAAATAAAATAAAAAGAAAATGATGAAAATAGAAATATAATAAAAAGAAATTGAAAACAAAATAAAACCCCCAAAAATGAAACTTAAGACATTTAAAAATAATAATAATTATATGTTAATAATTCTATAATTATAACATTAATTTAACATCCATGACGAAATTAAAATTTCATTTGAAATAATAATAATCACCAAAAATAATAATATTATTGTTATTCATAAAAATATTAAATAATATTATTTTATTTTTTCATTAATTTATTTTATGAACTCTTTAATGTTAACCCCACTTACTAATTAATTAACCGTGTATCGGGCGAGGCGCTTGGTGATTTAGAAAAGTGACGCGACTTCGACCGAGCTTTTTCCGAGTGTCAGAGGATGCTAAGCCAAAAATTCATTTATCAAAAAAACACAAAATCTCACGTCGGACTCATCCCACACCTCAGAAAAACAATTAAATCAAAAAACAATTATGAGATAAGGGTAAAAATTAAAAATCATTGCCAATGTGTGAAGTTAGGGTGTCACAATTCTTCCCGCCATGACACTTTCTACCCCAAGAATGTTCCAAGGACTAGTTCAACCATGGTTTCCAAGCAAGACCATGAAGACACCTAAAAAACCCAAATCACCCAAATATCGGGAATTCAAAATACCCGTGAACTGGAACTTTAGAGAACTCAAATCCAGAATCACCAACAAAAATAACCAGAAACAAGGAATTCACCTCAAAAAAAACTACAACATGGAACACCCCAACCCCTAGCTCAGGGATCATTGGGGCCGCTCAAGATATCCATGAATACTCTTCCAATGACCCACTAATCTATCTAACCAATTAGAATGGTTGAGGTTAGGCAGAGCAGAAGTAAGGGGATGCCTCGCCAAGTGCACTTTAAAAATAGAGTCTTCCACAAGTTCTTTGTATGGTGGTCTCTCCACCATATTAGGATTCTTACCAAATATTGGTTCTCTAGAAAACCTGTAACATAGACTTGACCCTCCATGTTCCTTATGTTTAACCCAACCTACATATTAGAAGATGCGAACAATACCAGAACTGGGTCTCCCCACCATTTTATGATTTTCCTAACACCACGACACTCGTGCGGGTATGTCCAGTTTACATTGAGAAATACGTACTGAAATATTCATCATGAACCCACCAACACAGGATGAAATGCACGGATGACTCCTACACTAGACAAAACTAAACCACAAGAGATGACTTTGATAGCCGAAACCCCTCACCTAGCAGCAAACTGGATTGGAATGTGTCAATCCCACAAGACATGATCATCTATGAAACAAGCTCAATTTTGATCCGTAACCGTTAACTAGAAGGTTCAGAGAGTACGCTCATAAGATTTACAAGAATATAGACACTCTAAACATCTTTAAGGCTAAAGAGGAACTACCATAAATTAAGACCACATCAAGGAGACAGGGGCTTCATGCCCCTCACAATAGAAATAAAGCCTTCAAAGACTATACTACAATTGGGAAATTTCAGTTTTCCTCATCCTGAAACTGAAGACATAAATCGGACCAAGACCATCCCACGTACGACAAGTTTTGAATACGCGCTACCTTCACCCTGAGGCCTATAGTTGTGGCTATGATGTCTGAAGAATATTCTGCCTCACAGTCATAAGTTGACCACCATTTAATGGAACTTCCTCTACTAGAAACTCAATCTACATACTTCTCCTCATGTCCCAGGCTGCCACTCTCTAAGCATACCCACTGATAATTGCAGTGAACATCTTAGATTGACAGACTGACCACACTATAGATAAGATATTGAGTGGTATGTCTGACACGCAACACGGAATAATGGAAGTAGCACTCCACGAATAGGCCCCTTCGGTTCACACTCCTCATCATATGAGGAACCTTCACTTCCTTCGGTAAAACCGCTGGATGAGTCCTGTCTTGATGATTGATCAAGACATCCCCACTCAAAAATGGAATGATCACCATTTGCTGGTGTAGTCTCGCTCCTCCAAACATAATCGAGACAACTTATGCATGCACAACATCAAGAGTCCCTAAAAAACTGGAGACATTCCCAACATTCTAAAAGAACTCAATGATATCTAACCGACCTCAACATCTAAAAAAAGTCAACATAACCGAGCAGAACCCAAATCCGCCACTCCACTGGGAGTTCGGTCTGAGTCAAGAACTAAAGGACTTACTGGAAACCCATGAGACATTTATAGGGGGAATATCCCAAACAAGAACCCAATATAGCCTTCCACATATTCAAATGCATCACAAAAACAAACAACCACACATCAAACACAATTCCAGTAATTCTAATTTAAAACATCTATTTTTTTTCAAGGAAAAATACCCACTTGAAAAACCAAAAACTGCACAATAAAGCCTAAAAGCTCTTTTGAAAAATTCATTTTCACTCTGAAATCAATTTCATTTTCCAATTTCCAAAACCATTTAAGCACAAAAACCCATTTTAGAAAAAATCCCTCTTACTAGGAAACCAGAAGTGGCCTTATAAATCAATCAATCACCACTGATATTCCATGGTGCCGCGTAAGCATGCATTTTCATGCCACTTACTCTCCTATCCACACAATCCACCAACCGTCCATTAATCACGTCCACATGCAAATTTGTACACCCATAGGAATTCAACTGAGAAAAAAACAAGGCTAATCCATTTAAAAAAACATTATCAGTATCCGAAACTACCTTTTTTCAAAACCATTTCAAAAATTCTAGAAATTTTTCAAAATGATTCCAATTTCCAAAATAACTCACATAGATTTCAAATAACCCAAGTCGTTATTTTTGAAATTCGACTTCAAAAAAATCAAAATCCAAGTTCCAGAAACAAGGTTCAAAAGAAACACACCCTAAGAATCATGCCAAACACACACCAATATAAAATAAGAGCAACCCCAAAGTCTGCTTTCCTTAAAAAACACTTTCATACCAACCCAAAACTAAATAAAGGCATCTCAAACATTAAAGCACCTGGATGGAGGATTAGTGGTCGTGTCTAACTCGGCTACATGGTTTAGCAGACCATGACCAAGACAAGCACCAACCACTAGGAGTATGAAACCATACTCTCAGGCATCACATGGGTCGCCACATTATGTGAGACTGCGCATAGTACCGTTTTACTCCTATCATAATTCCCCATCCAGAATGACCCGATAGAAAACTTAAATCCCAAACTATCTTTGGTTACTCGAGGATCAGAACGAGTAAGAGTTTACAACGTTCTTCTTGCACCTACCACTCGAGTACTGACAGTCCTATCTCCAATCTACCTAAAACCCGAAATAACAAGAACAAACCTCCTTTGATACCATTTTGTCATGAACCAAGTTGTGACACCAACAAACCGACGCATGAACCAGTCCACGGTGAGGCCCGAATGGTGTTCTAGATCCCCACGGGCTGGCACAAGTTCCCAAGTATAAAAAATAAAACATGGGAACTATTTACCCGAATAAATAAATATAAAAAAAATAACAAGCTGAAAAAATTGAAACTAAAATCAGAAAACCAAACAGACCCTTAAACCAAGTTCAGACATAATGTCTACAACATGAACTAAAAACCCAAAAGAGACAACCTCAAAGGAAGACCAAAACTCCAACTCAAACATTTGTGCAATATGAGGAGTCACATCCCCAAGACACCACCACCAAACCAATATGAGGGTTCCACTGACACCCCGAACCACCAATGATATGCTTGATTCCTTAACCAATAATGTAGAAGAAATAAAATTTACATACACCCAACAGTGTATGTATGGTGTGAGCTAAAAGCCCAGTAGTATTCCACTAAAAAAGGTTTTCACACATAAATATTAAATGAAAAATAAATTTGAAATTTAAAATATGAAAAATAAATAAATGCTTAATTTTTTTAAATGAAAATAGATTTGGGGAAAAATAATTTAAAGAAAAATAACATAAATTAAAACAAACACACACACTCACTTTAATGGTAACCCCAACGTCACATCGTGTACCAATGGTGAGTGAAAAGCAAAAGAGGATCACAAAACATGGGAGAATCCCTAAAGATACTAGTGAGAAGTGGGACCCTAGAACAGGATTTCTGAGTGAGAAATGGTATAGAAACACAAAAATATATGTTCTCATGCATGACCCACTGGTAGGGAAACACATCCATAACCTAGTGGTCTCTAAACATCATCCAAAAGTTTAGTTAGTGTTTTAGTCATCAATCCATCTAAGTGAAACTAGGCCAATGCCACTTAGGTATCACTAGCGCACTAGTCCTAGTTTTCCCACCAAGTACCCAGGCTTCCCATTTGTGATCAAGTAGTTTAGAGCTCATTTCATATGTCAAAAACATACAAATAAAACAAATGGGGTGTTATCTCTGCCCAACACTACACTTCCACACCCAAAAACCCATTTAAAAATAATACGCACACTAAAAATATCCCAAAACCAAATCTACATCACTTAAAAACCCATTTAACAACTGAAAAGTCAAAGAAAGTATTTACATGGCCAAAAAAACCATTAAAAGAATTTATTAAACAATTTCCACACATGTCGTTTGACTTTACGCACCAAAAACATTTACACCAATAAACCAAACCAATTTTTCACCCTTAATCATTATTTAATAAAACAATTCAAATTTTCATATAAAAATTTTAAATAGAAAGACACCACTTTACACACTAGATCGACCCAAACCCTATTTCATAACAAAACACATTGTATAATCTTATCAAAACATGGTTTGCACCACTAATATCATTTAATTAAACATTTTACAATTTATTAAAACCGTAAAATGAAGAACCACATGGGAGTACATCAGAAACCCACCCAGAACACCATTTCATCCCTTAAACATTTTATTAAAGTATCAATAGAGTTTATAAAATACTAAATAGCTCAGCATGGTCTTTTTCACAGAAAATTCAAACTCATATGGCATAAACATGCTACTAGTAAATAAATGAAAAAATCCAATTCATGAATGATGTGCACACTAAGTAAATTTTCAAAAACCAATTCGTAACATCCATATCATTTCATAAACCATTAATAAATTCTTTAAAATATTTCCAAGTGGTGTCACATAATTATTCACACAAAAAAATCACACAAAAACTTCTTTTATTACAAAATGAACTTCATCTCCAATTCATAATCCAAATTGTAGATATTGTTAAATTAAATAAACTTATTGCATAACTCATATTACACTATCAAATGACTCAATAAGGGTTTTCACAAAAACACATTATACACTAAACTAACATGGAACAAAATAAATCAATGCATGTTAAATGCTTTTTGAAAACTATGTTCGAACACAATTAATAAATGGAAGTCCATGCTAAATTAATTGAACAAGAAAATTAATCCATCAAGTAATAGTTATATGTGGAACCACATACCTCGGTGTAGACCAAATTTTTAGATTTAGTGACCAAAGTACACCACACTTCAATCGCATCGGAAACAATACAACAATGCCCTAAAATCAAGAAATTTGATAAATTACACTATAAATGAACCAAACACAAAACAAACCTTAACCAAAAAATTTCCCAAAATGGAAGAACAACCCGGTCGTAGGGGAACACACCTCCTTCAAGGGTGCGGGAGGTCGGCCAGAGCTCCAAGGAGGTTGTCAGGCTTGCATGGTGCCAGAAAAAAAAAGAGTGAAATAAAAATAAAAAAGGAAATAAAATAAAAAGAAAATGATGAAAATAGAAAGAGAATATAATGAAATTGACATCAAAATAATATGAAAAAAAAGAAACTTAAGCCATTTAAAAATAATAATAATAATAATAATATTATTATTATTATTAATAGTAAGTTAAAAATTCTATAATTATAACATTAATTTATCATCCATGAAAAAATTAAAATATCAATTGAAATAATAATAATACCTAATATTATTATTATTATTATTATTATAAAGAAAAATATTAAATAATATTATTTTATTTGTTCATTATTTTATTTTATAAACACTTTAATGTTTACCTTGATAATTAATTAATTAATTTCATACTGGGCAAGGCGCGTGGCGATTTAGCAATGTGAAGTGGCTTCGACCAAGCTCTGTACGGGTGTCGGACACTGGTAATCCAAACTTTTATTTATCAGCAAAATGTAAAAACTCAAGCCGGAATCAGCCCACACTTCAGGAAAACAGTTAATTCAAATAAAATTATCAAATAAACGTAAAAATTAAAAAACATTACCGATGTACGAAGTCAGGGTGTGACAGTCCCTCCCTGGGTAATTTTGTTTTTCCCTACTCATCAGTTAGCTACTCCTATGCATGAGCTCATAACCAAGGCTTGACTCATCCTAGTTTCTTGTATACCTTTCCCAAATAGAAATAAATAAGAAAAATAAGAAAAATAAGATCTGATACCACTTTGTAACGTCTCAGCCTAGGTGTCACACACTGGTGCCTCAAGATGATTGGCCACATGACATCAAGTTGGTCTAACCATATTCTGGATGTTACTAACTATCAGTGAGGATCTAATAAAAATCATGAGGCTTCTATACGTGGTTTATTAGAGTAATAATATGATAGAATAAAAAATAAAAAATCACCAAATGATATAATATATCCAGAATAATACTATATCACAAGATGACCAGAACTAGAAATATAATTTCTAAATAGAACAATGGATATTACTTGCTAAATTATGTGCCAAGTGTTAAAATGAAATTCTGAAAGTAAAGAAACTGAAAAATCCCATGTTTCCAAACCATTTTTGGTTCCCTCATCCATGTTCCATCCCAAATTAGCCTTCTAACATATGAACTTTTCTCTTTAACATGTATTTCCGTTATCAAATCTATTCTGGTTTTAATCATGTAACCAGAGTAGGATGTGAGTAAAAGTAAGTAGGCTACCACCAATGGTGTCTAAATCAATAAACAATAAAACTATGAATAAATTTGTTTAAGGAATTTATTTAAATTGATTAATAAATAGTGCCAACATTATCTAATATTCATTATTTAACCACATAACCCCTTGGCCCCCAAGGAAACCCATGTACCAATACCTTCTTCGGCCCATTCAAGTGTCTGAACTATCCACAAGGGATATCATACCTCAGTATGACTTTGTTATAATCAATTAATTAAATGCATATTTCAGAATTCCACTATTACTATTCTTAATCTCAATTCACATCAGAATCCCACTATTAATTTTCATTACCTCATTTCGCACATGAATTCCATTATTACCATTCAGTGTCTAAATTCTCATTTGAAGGAAATTGTTTACATTCATTGTTTCAATTCACCACTTAAATTCCATTATTTCCATTAATTGTCTTAATTCACAAATGAATGTCATTGTTACCATTAATTCTTTCAATTCACCCAAGAATTTCATTGTTACCATTCATTCATTCTATAATGTACCGTGTTTTGAACCAGACAAAAATGATAAGGAATTTGAACTTTTTCCATTACTGGATGGTCCATTTCTTAAACCAATATTCAGAACATAATTCTGGTAGTTAAAACCTTTCAAGGTGATGTTTTTGGGATTGGGTGAAGGACCAATAATTTTCTCGATAGTTATGAGAAGTTCTGGAAGCTACAGACCAAGAAAATAATGTTTTAATGGGACTATAGAAGTGACATGGTTTTTATGAACCGTGTGGCCCCCAACAACAAAACGTGTGACCTGTAAAAGGTGGGAAGAGATGGTGCAAATGCTATTAATATGATTTTACAAACTGTGTGAACATCCCTCATAGGTAGTGAAAGTTAGGTAGTACCCTCACATTGTTCCACACATGGTCAGTGCATGGTATCCAAATTGTGCATCCATCCTCTACAGAGTACCGGACTTCCTAGTAGTGGCTGAATGGTCAGTAAATGGTTTTTAGAACTGTGTGAGACACCCTATATTAAAAGTTGAATTATTTTAATTTAAAAAAATAGTTACTCACCCCTTCTGTCCCTAACTCACGTGGAACAACACCCCGCCTCCTCTCCCATGGAATGCGACCCCATCTTCTGGCATCCTCTTCCTAGTCCATTGTCAAAAATATCTTCTCATGATTTCTCTTTGAAAATTCGAGGTAAGGTATTTGGGCCCTCATTCTCGCACTTTCCCAATAATTCTTATTCTCTCAATCAAATAGAAAGGTTCGACTGAACCAATTTTTTGTGGATAACCCAATTTTTGTATTTTTCATCGATTATATGATATGTCAAGAGTGTATTTGGGTGACTTCATATGTATTCTAGAAACTATCTTTGATGGAGAAGTGGGTTGGGTTGATTAGGTTTTCCACTACGTAAAACGTTGAGGTTCTTTTCCAACTTCATGGAATTGCACCAATTAAATAAGGTTCTTCCTGTGTTTATGGGTTATTAGTAATTTTATTGGAGAATTTTGAACCTTGCCTCTATGTTTTTATGGTTGTGGTATTTGTTTTAGTGAGTTTCAATTGTCCGTGAAGGTGCACACACACATACATAGGTATGTATATATATTTATATCATCATCATACATATTCTATCATGGTGTGAGGAATAATTATTTTGGATTATAGGATATTTAAATATTGATATATGTTTATGTGTGTGTGGCTATGGGGTAGTTTGGGGTGTCCACTGCCGAATCTAAGCAGTGCTGAGTGTCGACAACGTATACTTCTTGAGGTAGGATCCCTTACCTTTACCTTTTAATTCAAGAAAGAAATAATTAATTAATTGTTCAATCCTTACACCCTTAATAATAATTTAAAACATATACTAGTTTTTCTAAAATGGTTTTCTTTGGTGAATTGGAAGTGAAACATAGTTGAACTATTGAATTGTTTTGGTGAAAATGTCATGATTTAATTATATAACCCCTCCAATAGAGGTGCGTTGTCATCAAGCTAGAAATTAGAAGTTATAATTTTATTCATTTTTGGTTTATTTCAGTAATTTTTTTATTCATTGGATATGGATAGTAATCATAAATTTTATGTCCTTGGCCTCTTTTTAGTTGCAATTTCCCAAGTGGGAAAAGGTCTTGTTTCCATGGAACCTCTCCTTTACACTTGAATCATTGAATTGTATTTGCCATGTATTAATGAGTTAAATGGTTTTGTTAATGTAATTGGATATGACAGAATGTCTTACGAATGATTGTATCATTCATTAAGGGAAATGAACTAGATCCTTTTCTTTTCCATTGGTAACTTAAATCAATTTTCCACGTTTATAAAACATTAGTGATATGACTTGAGTATAATGGTTTATACTAAATGGTGAGTTTTCAATGAAATGTATTAAATGGCTAAAGAATGATGGTTGTTTCCTTTTTATAGAAATTGACCAAATGATTTTCAAATGAAATGATCCCTTGGGATGGTAAGACCATGCCCTTTCATTTATTCCTTATGAAATTCTAATTTTGGAAATGTGTTGGTTTAAATAGAGTGGAACATAATTAATCGAACACTTGAGAGGTCGCGTTTCATGTTACATGTTATATACTGTATTATTCCTTGGCCATTGTTAAAGGCTAGAGGACAATACATACTATTCAATGTCTTATGATCATTTTGTTTAAATGTCAACATTCTTATAATGTAATATTTAATAATATAAATGATTATGGATTTTTGGTAATTCCCTATGATAGTCATAAACATGATATGACTCTATTAAGCTTGAAAACGATGGTAAGGGAGGTCGGATGAGAATAACTACTAAAATATAATTTACATCGACGTTAGGAATGATGGTAAGGGAGGTATGATGAGTATACAAACTCTACTCTCATTTACACTGACATGAAGAATGATGTTAAGGGACGTCTGATGAGAATAGAGACTCAACTCTCCTTTACATATATGTCATGACTGATGGTATGTGAGTTCCGATGATCATAACAAATCAACACTCCTTTACATCAATGTCATGAATCATGGAAAAGAAGGATTGATGAGAATAATGACTCTACTCCCCCTTACATCGATGTAAAAATGATGACATGGGAGTTTTGATGATAATGATGACTCAACACTCCCATACATCAATTTAGGGATCAGAACCCCATTTTTAGAGCTTATTAGCTTATAGACTGGTTGTTGGATTCCTTCATGTTACATCCTGGTCCACTCTAGTAAATATATTTATGTATTTATATATATGTTTGTATCAATATATACTAGATATATATGTGTGGAAATACTCATACTAATTAGGTCTATGAGATGAAGCATGTATCACCGTTAGGCGTCCATTAGGATCTAGGAAGAGTTGTTATTTATTTATGCGATTCTATTTATTACTTCTCTATACCTACACACTGCATATTTTAAATTTCATTTTCTAGATCGGGCTAGACACCGTGGGTGCTGGAATACTATGATTTATATCTCACACCATACTCAGGCTTCCATTGAACTCGGGTTCCTGAGTAGTCTTCCTTGTTTGTAGGGACTTGGACCTTTCTTATTGTTTCATGCTTCTATCTAGGAGTTAGGAGCAAAGGACTGAGTTGTAGTTTAGGATGCTTGTGGAGACTGACTTTGGGAATTTAGTCTTTTTATTTACTATAGTATTCTATTATTATGAGTTTCAAGGTATATTGTATGATTAATATTTTCATTTATGAATCATCGTTATGACATGTATGCATGTTTTTTACAACCTAGAACTCACCAAATTAGTTAAATTGTTATTATTTTTCATCTATTGTTGTCTTTATTTTACTTATTACTTCCTATGTTGATGGATATTTATTATCTAATAATCTCATTGTGAATCTCAAATAGGAGGGTATAGTCTCCCCACTATCACCTCTCGAGACCCTTACTACTAGTCAGCAGCCTCTGGCATACAGAGAGAAGTGCTTGAGGTCCTGTGACACAATAGTCCAGTTACCAGTTTGATGGAATGTTGGGTTGGGACTTAACACATTAAATTCACACATTAATTCCACAGTTTCCATTGATAATTTCAATTCAAACATAAATAACTTTATTAAAATTCATTTCCTAAATTTCCCTATATCAAAATTTCTCAATATCATAAATTTCTCAATTGCACCATTAATTAATTATACAATTAAATAATCCAACACATCAATTTAATTTTCATATCAGTCCATCAATTAATACAATAATTAATTAATCACATCATTGATTGTATGGTCATAACCACCTCTATTAATTAATAAAACAATTAATTACTTAATTTGGTTAATTGCATAAACAGTAATTTTGTTAACAATTAATTCAATAAATAATTTATCAATTCTCAATCCCAATATCCCATAATTATTTTAGAAATTGATTATTAAATTTCAAAATCCCAATATCTAAACAATTAATTACCTCAATTCAACAATATAAATTTACAATAATTATTTCAATAGTTAATTATTCAATTCCAACAATCTCAATATCCCATTATTAATTTGATAAAAAATTATTCAATTTCACAATTCCTTAAATAATTAACTCACCAAATTAATTAATTCAATTTAAAAACCCAATTTCTAAATGAAAATTACATATTATAAAATTATACACACATAATTGAAATCATATCTATGGGAATTAAATAATATATCACCTAACTCATTTCATTGATGATCGATTACCCAATTGAAAACCCAATTGAAATGGATAGGTCAAATCCAAGACAAAGAGAATGATATTGATTCAATTAATTGATCCAAGATATAAAAAATCTTGATCTAAATAAAATAGATCTAAAAATTTAAATATAACATATATAGACCAATAAAAATTGTGGATAATCATCCCTCTTTTATCAGGGAAAAGGAGTTGGAGAGAGTGAGAGATCTAATTGGGAAGAATCCACAAATAGGAGGAGGTGAGGATCTTCAATATACCTTTGGATTCACCATGAAAGATAGTCAAGAAGGTTTGGAATCTGTCTAGGAGTCTCCAAAATAGTGAAAGAGAGGTTGGGGTCAGGTCAGGGTTGAATAGGGGTTAAAATGGCGGTTCAAAAAAAATTATACAAATTTAGGGGAAAAATAAATTATTTCAGAGGGTTTTATATCCCAGGGAACATGGTTTTACCAAATCATGAGCCTTAATTTTGTGCCTTAATCATGTTCATGTTCTTGGGTGGTTCACGGTTTCACCTTTTATGGTGCATGGTTTGAAAATCCATGACGTATCCTTGAAATTCGACCCCAGAGGTTGCATGGTTTGCTGGGCTAGGGAGTACGGTTTGGGAAAACTATGTGCCAACCATGCACATCCTTTCCTCCATTAATTTTCAATTTTCACCAAAATTCACCCCATGAGAAACCCAAATGAAAGGTACTCAACCCATGATAATGAGTACTCATAATGGAGATGAAGATATCTCTAGAAATGGTCACACTTTTACATATGGTGTGGATAAAATAGGATGGATAGGAATTATAAGAAACATGGTTTTTGAATGAGGAAAGGATCCTTTTTTTCAATTTGAATGTTTATATATGGATTAATGTGATTACCCATTGAGTTCTCAGGTGTATCGTGGATGTCTAGGTCTTTTTTAAAGAAAAAATCCAATGTTCTGGGGTTAAAATGGATGGGTGAACTATTATTACAAACCATATGTGGATGGATACACAGTCTGATAAAACATACGAGGCTTGGGTAGAGAGCAGAAAGAGCTCGCATAGTTTAAGAAAACATGTGACATGGGTTGACTGACTTTGCTACAATGTCTGCAATTTTGATAGTGTGATTTTTCATAGTTTCATCATGGTTAGTCAAACCATGTGAGATAATCTTGCGGGGTTCCCTTCCCCAATATCTAACCATGAGTCCCAATGTAATGGGCGATTTTACTATTTTACCCCTAATTAATTCTTTTAAAATATAACATGTTTCTTTCTTCTCCCATTCTCATAGTAGCCTATCCTCTTGGAAACCCTCATTAGTGACTAAATTTGGAGTTGATGGATCACTCATGCTTGATCTCTATTTCATGGGAATCTCTTCTTGTTAGATCAGCATTGGTCAGTACTTGATTCCTTTTTAGCTGTTTCTTGTTCTTCTGTATATCGACTATGCTCTTTAGGTGTAACGTAATTTTCCCTATTTTCAGGTTCTTTGTCCATTCATCTTTTTTCTCCCCATATTATTCGAATTAAGTGTTTATATTAGATGATGAATCTTCTAGCTTTCTACGGTAGGTTTTCAATAAAATTTACTTGAGTTTTGGTGATTTATTAGGCTACCATCCATTGTACTGCCTACCAGAATTTCAAATGCATCCCCAAAATTGAAATGGATAATTTAATTATATATAATTTTACATATTAGGGATTCCCAAAGTTACATATGAGATATATTATTTATAGTTTCTACAACCCAGGGCCACTTATGGGGTGCCCCGTATGAATTTACCTTGTGTGATCCATCATAAACCACACATGGGGTGAGTTGATGCTTTCATAGATAGAGGGTTACCATTAATAAATAAATTAAATTGAATGAGATGTTTATGATATAGTTTGTGTTTATTTACATGTGATATCTTGTTGATCTTGAGTGGTTTAATGTTTTAATTATTAATGGATTGGTTAAATGTGTAGGTGTACTCATTTTATTCTCTTGAATGTGAAATGTGGTATGTGAGTGGGTATACTCATGGGATGTAACTGAATTTGAAATTCTTATTTGAGTGTGTAGACTCATATGGTATGAAATGGTGAATGATTCATTAGATTAATTTGATGATTCTCTTTAGATCGTGAACACAGTAGTGGATGTCGTGTGTAGAGTATTCTCCTCAATTCTTGATTTAGTGGGAAGCCTTGGGATTTCGTACCCCTTGGATTCGGATTTCTTGGACTTAAGAAAGACATGTTTTGTTGACATAGTCCTAGGATCCACACCAGTAACTAATAGAGTTTCAATTGATATCCTCATGGGATTTGACAAGGATTCCTTGGTCTTATACACCTCATATAAAACCCTTCGTGGTTTTACACTTGATTATACCACATGACCATGATAAATAGAAATTTCTTTGTCGAATTTCTTAGACGTAGATGTTATGACACTTCAGGTTGTACAGAAGGTCATTTCTGACATGGTTTCATGATTTGTATGGGGAGGATGTGGTGTTATATTCAAATTACTCAAATCTTGATTGTATAGGAGCATGGAAATTATTTTTTTAGGGAGCATTGAGAGGCTATTTAGAACTACTTCATACATAGATTATATTCTATGGGAATCCTTACTAATTACTACTGCTTACCAGTTTACCTGAAAACTAATTAACCTTATTATATTGCATAGATTATATTGTATAGTTCATTGGGTGGTTCCCTATTGGAAAAATTTCTCACACTATGTTCAGTCCGCCATTGGGTACCCGAATTGACTATTTGTATGTAGGAAGAGATAGGGGAAATCACCCACAGTTCGATGGTTGGTTTTGTGCCACTCGTAGGAGCAGGGAATCATGGGACTAAGTTGAGTCTCATGATTCTATTTGGGGATTTAATGTTTTGTCCATTTTTGTATTTTGGATACATGTATTGTATTTTAATTCATTTTACTTATTTTTACAACGCTGTAGAGACATGTATCATCATTTTTGAATATATGAGATTCCATTGAGCATTGTTCTCCATTACTACTTTTTATCTACTCCCTGCATGTTTTACTTCTTTATTTATCACTCTGTTATTACACATCCATGTAATTTGTCTCTTCTGTTGAGTGAATCATCTCCCCACAGACATACTTATGCCCTTACTATTAGTCCGCAACCTCTATCATTTGGGGAGACGCGCTTGAGGCCATGTGGTTAACATGGCTTGAGGAACCTTTCAGGGAATCTAAGTTCAGGATGTCACAATTTCATATTAGATTCATTCATTTCAAGTTTGCTTTACTATTTAGAGACAATAGAGAGTGATGAAAAGGTATTGGAGTTTGGTAATGAGTTTTCCATGGGCATAACTAACCCACGTATGGGAAAAAAATTTACATGAATTAAATTATGGTTCTCTAAACATTGAGTATTACAACAGATTTGATTCCACCATTGGGAGACAAAATTTAATTGCGATGTCATTATTGAAATTATTGAAGGTTATAAGTCATTGTAACCTGATTATATGGTCTTATGAAATATCATTCATCATTTTAGCCACGTTACATGAATCACATGTCATGGATTATTCAATAAAATTAACGATTCATTAATTATTAAATTTTATTGTGATCGGTGTTGTGATAGGTTTACCATATATTGTGATAGGAACTCTAGAATTTTTCATAGTGTGAATTTGTTGATGTTAAGAACTGTATCATGAAGAGTATGGGCCCTCATGTATCAAAATTTAGATAACCATTTAGATTAACCATTAAATTATATTTTGATATAATGGAAATGAATTATAAATTAAATTCAAATAGAAATTGGAAATTGGAAACCGAGACATGACCTGGACCCATATTTTAGTGGGAAGGAAGAAATGCAATTAGTGACTTTTTTCTAATGTTCCTTATATTGTCCTAGATTTAGTAGTAAGTTGTGTGGTATGACTTTCTTTTTGGAGGGGTTTGACATGTCCTATGCTTTTGATCTATGAGCTTTGATATTATCCATTTTTGAGGTTTGTATTTGGAATTGTAAATAAATTTCACCACAAGGACATCCATTCATATGTAAGGTGGGTGGTTAAGACCACACTCTAGAGGTCGTGATCCATGGGTATTAGTATAACCTCTATTATTGAAAGTTGCAGCATCAACTATTTTTCCAGAAACTAGTATTGAAGAATAGTTCCACATGGGATTATATCACCTTATTTAGACATAACAGTGTGCACCACAACCAACCATGTCTAAAGGTAATCACACATTTGTGTTCGAGCAGCAACACCCTCCCATATTTTTAGGGGATGGTGGTCCATAGGCTACTAATCTATCACTTGAGACTATGATTTTGGTCTTTGATCATATGGATACACTTCCTTTTAAGATAGTGAAGCTCACAACATAAATGCTTTATGGAGAAGAAAAGATTAGGTGGGATGTTCTAAACCAGGATGATAGGTTGTGAGATATTGTTTGGGCTGATTTCCAAACCCATTTCTATAATGACTATTAACCTAAGAATATGCAGGTAGATCGATCTTGTGACTTCATGTGTCTAGAGATAGGAATTATTATGGTTATATAGTAATCATCATCATTTACATAGTTTCAGTGTTTTTCACTAATGTACCATGATTATTAGCTATCGAGAGAACGTATCTTTTAGGAAGGTCTCTGGTATGCTATAAAATATTTGGTAAATGTGTTCCTACTGACCTCTATGACTAGAATTTTGAATTTTGTGTTGATTAAAATGTAGAACTAGATTGAATCTGGGGTGTAGAATAAGGAAGTATACTTTCTTGGCACAGTGGTTCAATGACTATAGGTCTGGAATGCATTGTGAGGATTCCTGTTGGAGGAGTACCAATCTGGATATGAGTATTGGTTTCTCTATGTACCATCATTAGTGTGTAAGATGAGGACACATGAGGGATTATTGTGATCATGACCCAGTTGAGTGATGATCTAGTGGCGGGATGGGGTATGTGAAATGTTTTTATAGAAAATTTCCTCCAAATCTGATTGGTAGGGCGTTATCTCTGACACATGGATCTAGAGTAGGTTTATTAGATCCCTGTCAGGAATGAAGCTGGAGTAATACCATTAATTTTGGACAAGGTAGTGCTGGTTGTGGCTAAGGTAGCTGGACACTAGGTACAATGAGATATCAGATTATTCCAACTCCAGGAATTGAGGTTGTGTCCTATGATCATGGTTTAGGATAGATCAATTTTTTACAACCTACTCCAAAGGAATAGGGTTCTGTACTATCTATCGTGAGAGGTAAGATCTTAATAGAATCTACTTTTCATATTCTCTTTTTTTTGATCTAGGTGCATCACATAGTTTTAAATTTGTTCCTGGGGGGAAATCCTTGTGTTTTAGGTTTATTTTTCGTAGGGTGTTATGATGATAAATAGTCCGTTGAGGATTAGAAGGAAGGATTTACCCCTATTCAGGGAGTTCTCATTGAGGTTGGTGGGTGTCACTTCATGTGGGATCTTTATATTTTTGATATGATTTGGTTTGGCATCATACTAAAGATAGACTCGATAGTATCTTATCGAACTAACATTGTTTTTTACCACTGAAAGAAAACACTAACATCACCAGAGGGTGGACTTCATATTTACAAGGGTGAACATGATGCCTATGTGAGGTGAGATGGACCAAAGAATGGTGGGCTGGGAAGAATGTCAACCCAATTCACTATTTTGTATCTAGATGATCAGGGTGTACATCAGACAGACTTTCCTCTAGTGGTTGATTTTTTTAGGGATGTGTTCCCCAATGACATTTCGGGTTTACCTCTAGAGAGAGAGGTGGAGTTCCATACCGAACTACTTCTAGGAGGTTCACCAGTATCCATTCCTAATTATAGGATGGTTATTATGGAGTTACCGGACCACAACATGTATCCATAGGGTTTAGAGTAAATGGGTTTTATTAAACCCAATACTTTTCCATGGGGTTCGATTGTCCTTTTAAAAAAACCAAGATATAACCCTTAGTATATCTGTCAACTATTGGATGATAATGATTGAAAATTGATATCCCTTTCCCCTAATAGATGAAATATTTGATCAGCTTTGAGGACCTAAGGTTTTCTAGGAAATTGATTTGATGTCAGGATATAACTGGGTACATGTTCGACATCTAGACATACATTGTGCAACCTATCATCACAGGTATGGTCTATATGTGTACATGGTTATACCATTTAGACACACAAACATACTTTTGGTTTTCAAGGAGAATATTAAATGAGTCTTTCATCCTTATCTGGATTCATTTGTGGTGTTTTTTGGGGAATACATTTTGGTGTATTCTCACAATTGACATAAACATAGTGAAAATCATGAGATCAATTTGAATACATGGATATATCCTTAGTTATATGATAAGATCACAATGTTACACTTATAAATGGATCAAATTCAATTCATGGTTCACATTATCTCAGATTCAGTAGTATTGGTGGATCAAGGGGAAGGTGGGAGCTGCAGTTTCCTAGAAGAATCCCGCAACTGACATTAACATATGATGTTTTTTAGGGATAGCTAGATATTAAAATTTCACCATGAATGACTTATAATGATTAGGAGTTATGTTGAAAGGATTTACTAAGAATGTTATTTTGTTTTTATTTTCTGATACCTACGAGATAGAATTTCAAGAGATGAAAGAGATATTGACTTCAGCACTGGTCTCGATACGGCCAGAGCCGGAGAAGAGCCACACTATTTTTAATGACACATGAAGTATTAGGATTGGAATATTTCTAAGGTATGAGGGTAGATTCATGGAATATGGCTCTAAAAAAACGCAACATCGTAGGAACTACCCAACCAAATATCTCAAATTAGTTATAGTATTTCACTTATTTCACTATTGGAGACATTACTTATTGGGAAAACATTTTTTGGTGTACACATACTAGAAGGTCCTCATGTGCATTTTGACAAAACATGATATGAATCTGGGGAAGTGAGAATGGGTGGATTACCTACATTCTTCCAACATAGATCATGCACACTTTTTTAGTAAAGGCAATGTAGTGGCTGATGAACTATACAAGAGAAATCAGATAAAGTTAGTTTAACAGGACAATTGTGAGTGGAAGATCATGGATTCGTTTTCTATGATTCACTTGGAGGTGTAATAATGTTAGGGGAATACTTCTATATCATCCGTAGTTGTGTCCACTAAACATATGGATAGATTAAGGATAGAGGTATCTATAGGCTTAAGAAAGAATAATTTTATAGGGGAGTTTGGTAGTTGATGATTCTCCTCCTCATTGAACTACTGGAAAAATTATATCCTACATATCCATCGTGGAATTTTTGTTTTAGTGGACATACATAAAAAGATAGTTTTTATGTTTCATGCCTCATTATGGGAATTTTATCTTATTTCCACTAAGATGGAGCATGACTTACACCATTAGAATTGGTGGTCGGGTAAGAAATGTGAGGTTGTTGGTTTTGTTCAGAGGTGTTCCACCTGTAAGAATGTGAAGGATGAAAATCAGTTACCGGCTAAAAATTTATTGTATTTAACAATTTTTGAGTGAAAATGGGATGATATCACAATTTATTTCGTGATCAATTTAATGAGGTCACTATGAGGTAGTGATGTTTTATGGGTTGTTGTGGAAATGATCATCAAGGAATATCATTTATTTCCAATGAAGGATAACATTAGTGTGGATGATATTGGGAGGATTTGTATCCATGAGATAATATTTCTCCATATGGTCATACATAATATCCATTCAAATTGGGATAACCATACCAGGTCTCTCTTCGAAAATTGTTTTTAGAGGGTTCTTTGTACACATGTGCTTTTGAGCACAACATACCACCCTCAGAATGATGACCAGTCAGAGCGTATGATACAGGTTATTAAGGACATGTTATGATCATTTGTACTAGATTTTAGAGGTTCTTGGGAGAGGAATATACCCCTATATGAGTTTTTGAATAATAAAATCTATCAGGTGATGATACAGATGGCACATTATAAGGTTTTTAAATATATTCCTTACCAATCACCCATGTTTTGGTTATATGTAGGTGAGGCTACTTCACTAGTACCATTTTTCCTATAAGAGATTATTGAGAAGGTCTAGTAGATTAAGAATTCGATGGATTTTTCATAGTATTGATAGAAATATTACACCGATCTCGATAGATGACCTCTAGAGTTCATGGTTGGGGATCAGGTCTTTTTACATGTTTCACCGAGCCAGAGACATTGGTGGATTTGGAGATAGGGAATGTTTTCACCCCAATATGTTAGGTCATTCAAGATTCTAGAGAGAGTTTGGTTGGTATCATCTCTATTTTAGTCACAATATAGGCACTAAGACATGAATGACTTCATCCATGAATCTCATCTACGATGTTATCATTCAGACCCAACTCATAATTTTCAGCCTAAGGAGGTTGAGTTACATGAAGATGCATCCTTTGAGGATCATCCTATTCTTATCATATATATGTGCATTATGTTTCTCCAAGGATGTTCATTTTCTCTAGTACATGAGCTATCATATCATGGACATTTCAAAATGAGACATGGGAGTAGGATGCCAACATATGTGCTATGTTTTCAGAGTTATTCTTTGATAATTATGGACCACACTTGAGAGGTAAATTTGGGGAAAATTTTGTTTAGGGGGGTTGATTGTAAGATCGTAGATTTTTTCTATAAAGTAAATAGAGGATATTTTTAATTTTTAATTTTTAAATATTTTTTAATTTGATTACCCTTTGAGGTAAGATTTTTATCAGTGGTGTTTGGGACACATCCGAGCTCAGAACCCAAATGTTTTGGTAAAAATGGACTAGCATAGTATTAGTTAAAACCATGAGTAGTATTCCTCATAGTCTGATAAAATTTTCAACTATCAAGATGGGTGCATTATGAGTTCACAAAGTTTTGGAAAACCATGTCACTTGAGGAACACGACCCTGCAAGAATTTCTCTAATCCTGAAAGTGGGTATTTTCATTATTTTTGCATGGTTAGTCAAATACTGCGACGTAGCAGTGTGGGTTTCCCTTCTCCTACAACTAACCACTAATAGTTGGCACCCAGTTTATAAACTGTGTACCTATACCATGAGACCCAGTGTTTTGAAATATTTTACCATTTTACCACTAATTATGTCTCTGAAAATCTATCTTTTTAATTTCTTCTCCCATGCACACATCAGGCCACACATGAAAGCCCTGTTGGATGACTAAATTATGAATTGACAAGTATATCTTGTTAGATCATTGATTTTATCACCAATCTACTCATTGGATCTGTATCTGTGAGTACTTGAATCAATTTCATCTATTCTTAGTTCTCTTGGATATCGTCTTCACTGTTTAGGTGAAAGATAATTTTCTCTATTTTCAAGTTCATCATCCATACTTTTTTTCTCAGGAACTGAGTCAAATCAGGAGGTGATACTAGAAAATAGATCTACTACCAAGATATGTTTGGTTTTCAATACATTTTCCTTGTTTGTTCGTGCTTTATTAGAAAACATTCAAATATTCTACCCACCAGAGTTTTCAATGTGGCCCCAAAATTGAACGGGTTAATTGAACTAAATGTAATTAGACCTATTAGGGATGCCCTTACATTCCTTTGAGATGCATTAGTGTTTGCTGATCAAACCCAACACCACCCATTGGGTGATCCATATGAATTTACCTTATTTGGACCATTTTAAACAACACATAGGGTGAGTTGATGCACGCCTAGATAGATGATACACTTTAATAAATGAATTTAATTAAATGACATCTTTTGGAGTGGGATTTTCTCTTTTTCCATATGATAGCTTCTTGATTGAGAATTATTTAATTTTTTAGTGGTAAAAGGTTGTATTAAATGATTTGGTATACTCATTATTATATATTGAATGTGAAATGTGATATGTGAGTGGGTATACTCATGAGATATAATTGAGTAGAAAATGTTTATATGAGTGGGTAGACTAATATAGTATGAATTGATGAATAATTGATTAGATGCATTGGTCGATGATCCTTGGACATTGAATGTAGTAGTGGATGCCTTGTATATAGTATTCTACTAGGGATTTCATCCTGTGAGAGGCCTTGTGACTTTATACTCCTTTGACCCAACATGCATGGACTTGCATAGGACATGTTCGGTTGACATTCTCCAAGGACTACAACAAGTACCTAAGACAGATTCCATTGAGATGCTCTAGGGACTCGATGATGATGCCTCAATCTTATACACCATTGGTCTAGATCTTTGTAGTCTAACATGGGATTATATAGCACAACCATGGGATCATGTGGTTGTGTTTGCGGGATAGATGGAATGTGGAGCGACTATGTTGTGATGTGTGGATATGCTCTATTTTATGTTGTGGTATGTTTGTAAAGAAAAGGTGTGTGTTTTTGGTTGGATTGGATAGCATGGTAGATGAACATGTTGGTGATACATCAATCTGACCATGTAATGGAGTCTTAGGTTTAGAGATTGTTTGATTGTGGAATGGATGAAAAGTGTTTTGCAGTGAGGCTATGATTAGGCTATGTGTTGATGTTTTGTTGTGTTTCTTGTGGTGTGATGTGTTTGGTAGTTTCCCAGATAGTAGTGGAATAAAAAAATAATATGGTAATAAAGATCTAAATTGTCTTGGTTTTTTTAGTTAACCGAATGATAAAACAATTTGTGAATAATGAATTATAATGGTTAATTATGATGGTTGAAAATTGAAGGGAGGTTGTGGCTTGATGATAGGTTTTGCGCATTTTGGTGTAGAAAAAAAAGTTGGATGTGTTATGAGCTATTTGTTTTTTTAGAACCCATAGGCTGGGCTTCAGTGTTTGGTATCATATATTTATATACATTTATTTTTTGCCTTGAGATTTATATATACACTAATCTAGTTTCAAAATATATATTGAACACCCCCATCATCATTGGGTAGTGTGCCTTTCCCAAACATCCTAGTGGGAGGATGGATGGTTGTCCACCCGCTATTCCCATCTTCCACTCACAAGAAGTGATAGCCCAATATTCATTGGGAAGGATGTGGTTTGGTAGTCCTAGGTGTTTTTTGTAGAGTTATGTTTTCCTAGGTGTCTTCGGGATGAGATGGGTAGTGAATTTCCAAGTTTCTTCGAGATGTGATGAGTTGTGCATTACTAGGTGTCTTTGGGATGAGATGTGATGTTGATTGTGGAATGAGTTATGGAATGAGATGTGGGTTGTGGCCAAAGTTTTTTTATACAGGGTGGGATGTGGATCAGGGCCCAAGTTAATAGATGAGGTGAGGTAGTGGGGCCAAGGTGTGTGCAGGCGGGTTGTGACAGTGTTCGTTCGAAAGTGGAGGGATCATGAGGATGTTTTTTGTTTGGGAAGTGTGGATAAAGCAGTGGTAAGTGGTTCATTGTACACAAATCATTGATGTGCTTACTATATTACATTACTTGAACTGTGTTAAATAGTGAGCATGCATTAGTGAGAATGGGAAGGCTAGTATACCTTTTTAGGTGATGTTTGGTTCTGTTGTTTTCTCATAGAGTCATTATTATGATTAATTTCATGTGTTAATGTGAGACATTGGTTTTCCTATTTAGTATCTCTATATACCCACCCTACATATATAAAACAACTCCCATGTTTCTACGAGGACTTCACAGACTGTGCTAGACCTTACTATCTCGGATACTAATAGTTTTTGAGTCACTACTTTATCATTATTTTGGAAATTACATTGGTGTTATTATTTCACTTGTAATTGTTTTATTTTAAAATTTCATGTGGGATGGATTTAGGTTTTATTATATATTTATATATATCGTGGAGTTGTTTTGGTATGAACCATCTTATCTCCCAATCTTGTTTTCCAAAAATGGGGATTGCCACTAATTTTGTGATATTGTATACCATTGGTTCTAGTTTCCACACCCAGGCCTACTAGAGGTGGTAATCGAGGTTCATTATCTCATTTTCTTCTTTTCCATCCCAAGAGGGGTATCTTTGGAGGGAGGGGTTCATGAAATAATGGTATGAGAGTAGATGGTTGATAAATCAGATGGAGGTTTGAGTTATCCACATTGAGGATTGGAAGGGATGGTATGGAAATAGCTCTAGCTGACCTTGGGGAGTAGAATAGGCCAGGGGGACCTGTTAAGACATCATATTTTATCCCCCTCCTCCCCCACCCCCATGATCCAGTGCATAGAATCTGTGCCTATCGAATGGAAAATTGAGATGGATCTACTTATAGGGTTAATACATAGGAAACATTAATGTATCATAATGAATTGTGTTAATGTGTGAATTGGGTTGTTTTAGAAAGGTTAAAATTAATAAAATTAATCAAATGGAATGAAAAATGAAAATTAGATCTTGAATTTCATACTACATGGTCTCAAGAAATCATTATTTACCACTGTAGTTATGGCCTCTGGATTTGATCCACATGTGCCTCAGGTAGTGGATGTTTAGCAGGCTAATAAAATTGATCACCGGAGGGTTGATCTAGTTGAAGAGGATGATCAGTTGTAGAGTACATTGTGTTCTTTCTAGTAGTGGTATTTGGGAAAGTACGAGGGAATAATTTTAGATGTGGAGATAGATAGCGGGATAGAGGAACTTGAGATCACCTTCAGTTTGATATGGAATCTGACTGAGTGTTGTAATCCTTTGGAAGTTATTCATATGTAAGGAGTTGTGCATCAGTGGAGTATAGTGACCTAGGATAGAAGGAGGAGGATGACATTCTATGGGTTAATTTTGAGAAGGAATTCTGAGACGAATTCCTTTCATTAACAATGAAGGTCGAGAAGAGGAAGGAGTTACTCACTATCCAATAAGGGAGAATGTTAGTACGAGAGATGGGGGTCATATTTATGGATCTTCTCTATTTTTCCCATATCTTTTTCTGAATGAGGAGTCTCGTGGAAGATGTATAGGGGAGGCACTCCATCCATTGATCTAGTTTGCAGTTATTCCTCTACGTTGTCGACATACTTGGAGGTCTAGAAATAGGTAGAGGTGATTGAATATATGCAGTCATGAGGAGGTTTATCGTGAGAGGGGATCCATCAGGGTTATTTATGAGGCAGGGTTACCAGTGGACAGTTAGGGGTGCCAGGACCATCGAGGTTTCAAAAAGTAGGGATTGAACCCAATAGATTCCTTTTCAACCATCTAGTCCTTATGCATTTTTGAGGTCTTTAGACTGAATTTTTACTTTTTTGAGTTTTCATTCATCTTCAGAATAAGTTTCCTGTGGATGTTCATGATTAGTTTGGAGGGGGTAGATAGGTTCAGTGTGAGCCTCAGAAACAGTTTTTAGCTAGGACATTTTTTTAGTATGTATAGCAGACACATGCTCCACTATGTGGAAATGGAGATCATAAAGGCCAAACACAGGATGTCCCTTAGGGACCCCGACCTAGGAAAGGTTTTGGAGGCATCCATTAGTAGAGGCATAGAGGATCAAGGTGTGGTCAGTTGCACACTGCAGAGGCAGTAGTTCAAGTTGTTCCAGATATTGTTATAGGTGTGATCCATTGATTAAGCACCCTTTCTTGTGCTTTGTTTGATTTAGATGCTTCACACACATTTATTTCACCCGATATGTCAAATGTTATGGGGATAGACATTGAGTAGATTCGAATTCCACTATTTTTGAGTACCCCAGTCAGAGGTCAGACTAGCTTCTTTGATGTGTGTCGGGGATATATACTGATTATGGGTCCACATCTGTCCCATTTTGATCCTTTCTTACTAAAGATACACCCATATGATTTAATTCTCGACATCAAATGGTTATATTTCAGGCATACCATTCCTAACTGCTTCTGGAGAAGATTCGTGTTTTCAGATATAGATAGTCATCGTGTGGTTTTCATTATAAAGCGGGTTTGTCAAGTGTTCAGTGCATGTGTGGAGCCCCGTCTCTATTTTTTGGATGAGCTGTCATTGGAATCGGTGGATGCTATGATGGAGGAATTTCTCTAGGTTATTGGGGAGTTTGTGGATGTTTTCCCCAATTATGTTGTGTCTCTACCCCATGGATTTGATGTTGAGTTCGGGACAGACTTGTAGCCCAGTTATTCATTGGATTCGATGGATTTTTATCGGACGGAACCTTCTAAGTTGTCGCTGTTGAGGATTTAAATAGATGATCTACTGAATAAGGTCTTTATCTAGCCCAGGGTGTCATCATCGGGTGCTACAATGATATTTGAAGATAAATATGAAGGTGCTCTAAGGTTTTTTATTGACCACTGGTGGTCAAATTAGGTGATGGTCGATAACTGCTACCAATTTTCATGGATATAAAGTATTTTCAACTATTTGAGAGGGGAAATTGGTATTTCTATGATCGATATATGGTCTGGATATCACCAATTGAGGGTGAAGGAGGGTGATATCTGGAAAACTACTTTCATATGCAAGTTTGGTCACTTCGAGTTGTAATGATATCATTTGGTTTTATGAATGCACCGTATGTGTTCATGGGGCTTATGAACTTCATATTTCATGAACTCTTGGACTTGTTTTTCATCATATTCCTTGATGATACCATTATTTAATCGATGTCAAAGGAGGACCATGTCGAGCATCTCAAAACTATCTTGCAGGTTTTTCGATGCCACCAGATCTATGGAGATATGTCCAAGTTTATGTTCTGGACATAAGAGGTGCATTTTCTCAAGAATGTTGTCTCATAGCAGGGTTTGGAATTGGACCCATCGGTAGTCAAATAATTTGTTTCTTGGGTGGAACCAAAGAACTTGGTAGAGGATCATAGTTTTCCTAGTCTCAAAGGCTATTATCATAATTTTTTTCCCAATATCTCTCACGTTGTAGCCCTATTGAAAACTTTGACTTGGAAGGAAGAAGATTTTTTTTTGGAGTGAGTAGTTTCAGGAAGCATTTGGCTATCTGAAGGGGAAGTTTTTTAGTGCTCAAGTGATCCAGTATTCATAAGGAGTAATGTTTGAAGTGTTTTGTGGTGATTCCAATGAGAAATTGGGATGTTTTCTAATATGGTGGTGGTAAATGATCTCTTATGGTTATAGGAAGTTATTAACCATTTATCATAATTGTGCCACCCATGATATGGAGCTATATGCGGTCATTTTTGTGATAAAGTTCTAGTAGAGATACCTCATTGAGGAGCACTTTGTGGTCTTTACAGATAACAATAGTTTGAGGTATATCTTTTTCTAGCAAGATCTAGACATGCGATAGTGAAGTTAGATGGAGTTTTTTTGGGACTATGATATTGAGATATCATAAAACCCTGGAAATAGAAATGATGTGGCCAATTCTATGAGTAGAAATTCATAAGAGGATGTTGTTTAGGAATCTAAAGATGATTGGAAAATGGTGGATTAGTTAGAAACCGTGTACTTAGATGTAGTAATGGATAGTGGTAGAGTTTATCGTTTCCAAATGACAGTGAAATCTTCTATGATGCTGTTGGAGGAGGAGCCTCATTGGGGATACTTGGACACATAGGTGTTTTTCGATTGTGTTTTCCATGATGATGCTCTAGAGGGATGGTCAGAGGATGGATAGAACCCAATGTTGTTTTGTAGAAAGATGTTAATTCCACCAAGAGTTCCTGATGGGGTCCTTCTAGAGTTTCATATATCACCTTTTGTGGTACAGCCAAGATTTTATATGACTTAACATGTATTGTGAACAAAATTTTGGCAGCTCATGATGAAATTGGTAGTGGTAGAGTTTGTGGAAAGGTACATATTTTTCTTGCTGGTGAAGGCTGATCACCATGTTCCTAGAGTTTTTTGCATCCCTTTTTTATCCCTAAGTGGATGTGGTATGAGTTCTAAATATATTTCATCACAGGGTTACCCATAGATCATAGAGTTTTTTATTATATCTTGGAAGTAGTGGATAATCTGATGATAACAACCCACTTCATTTCCATCAAGGAGTTGGGAATAGTCGATGCTTTGGCTATGGGAATGTGGATGAGGTTGTGTGGTCATATAGAGTAATGAGGTTCATTGTTTCAGGTAAAATAACACATTTTACCTCTCGATTCTAGAGTGTATTGAAGCATGATTTTGGAACCCAGTTATGCATCAACACTGCCTTCCTCTCTCAGAAAGATGGGAAGATAGAATAGATTATCCAGACTTTAGAAGATATGTTATGAGAAATCATCTTGGACTTTGGTTGATCTAAGATGTGGAAATTAACATTGGTATAGATTTATTATAATATCATCTTTCACTCTTACATTTTCATGGCCCTATTTAAAGATTTGAGCAGAAGACTGTGTTGTTCTTTATTATGCAGGATAGTGGTTTGGGAGAGAGATGTTCTTGATCCTGATGTAGTGTAGAGTATGATAGAGAAGATTCATATCATTCGTGAGTGGATGAAAGTAGTATAGAACCGGAAGAATCCAAATGTTGATCGTAGAAGGATCCACATGGTGTTCGAGGCTAGGTAACATGTGTTCTTCAACGCTTCCCATTGACGTGGGAATTATAGTTTTGGAATAGGGAGTAAACATTCTGCAAGGATCATTTGACCCTTTGAGGTGTGGGGGTGAGTTGGTTTGGTGGCATACTAGTTGTCATTGACCATCAATATAGATAGGATCCAAAGTTTTTTCCATTTCTCTCAACATCATTGGTATCTTAATGATGAATCCTATTTCTTTGACTAGGGAGAGTTAGATATCAAGGATGACACGATGTATGTGGAGTGCCCGATATAGATCCTAGATTTTTGGGAGAAGGTATTGAATTGATGGAACATTCCTTTGGTTTTTTATTTTGGAGGCTTTGTGTCCTTTAATAGATAACTTGGTAGTGGGAAAAAAATATTTGTGCCCATTAACTACTGTTGTTTTGAGTTTTTCCGCATTCTGTTTTGTTTAAAAATGAATCATTTGAACCTTATTTTATGGAATCAGTTGTTTTCCATTAGGTTGATATGTGTGTGGTTAAATGTGTGATGAATTTTTGAAAAGTGAAAAGTGGAATACATAAATACAAATCAATATGCCTTAATTATGATGTGATTAAACCCAGGAGGGTGAGTCAGTGCCACCCAGAGCAAATAGTAAATTGACATGGTGGGAATAATTCCTTGATCCATGTATTCGGGATAGTACAGTTCATTGACTATAGCATTTAGTGACATGGGATATTTGGATACTAAGACACTAAAAGGTTGTTTTGTGGTAGTGTGGTTGTGGCCATTTGGGTCATCTTCTTCAATTGGTGGTAGTTCTTGAGGAGTGACAGGAGTCTTGAGAGTTATCTCATCGGGTGGTTGTTTGGAACCCTCATACTCTTGGTCTTGGTTTTGGATTCTCCAAGGCGATAATCATTTTATAGTTATCTAGTGTAATATTATATGCCATCCTGACCCATTACTATGTTAGTTTTGGTGGTTGGTAGTGTTCGGAGGAGGCTCGAAAGGAGTTTGGAGAGTTTTGGTTACAAAAGGCTAGAAAAAGGGGGATATCGTGTCAGGTGACTATATTACATGATGTGAATATCTACTTCAAAATTTTTCATATATCTTTCACAATGTTTAATATTTTAGGCTTTGAAAAAAAATCAAGAGATGACGCATTTTTCATCAAAAACTGATCCCCAGGTATTACACGATGTGAAAGTGTATTACATGTCGTGTAATACCCCAATCAGGTGTTGTTTTAATATTTCTTTTCATGCGAACCATTATTAATTTGGCATTTTTTTTCTTTTCCTATATTTACAATTGATCCCTGGGTTCCTAGAGGATTCCTTCTAGATATACTCCTCCTTCATAGATATATCAATCCTGGTGGTTGTTGGTTAGCGATCAGTGATTGATCCATGGTGAGTTTTCTCCACTTTCTCATTAGTTTCCTCTTTCTCTTTCCCCATAATTCACTGTCACTGTACATTTTCTCTAGGGTTGGATGCTTGGGTATCATTTTGATAATATTATTTTACAGAATAGTTTGATCCACATTTCATGCAGTGTGGCTGTTACGTGTAGGAATTCTTCTATTCTATTTAGTGGAGGTTGAGTTAAAAAGATTCTTCAAGGTAGGGATTTCATTCATTATTCTTTAATTGGTAATAATATGGGAGGGATCAACTTTTCCCCCTGTAGATTATATTTTTTCACACTAATAAAAGATAATAATCTGGTAAATTAATTGAAATTGTAGAAGGATCTGATGCACATGATTTTCTGGCATTGATGATATTATGATGTTGTGAACTATATGGGAAAAACGCCCTATTGAAAATCGTGGTTGTTGGTGGTCCTTGTTGGCACACTAAAAAAGATACATGTTTGTTTGTTCCTATTGAACACTTTTATATTGAAATTTTAAAATCATGTATACTTGGCTAATAACTAATTCCCAAGGATTACCAAGTTTCTATGAAACCCCATTAATTAACCAGTGGTATTAAATAAGGGATTCCTTATTAAATCTAGAAACGTGAAATTATTTGGTTTTTGGGGTGATGTGGTGTGTTGGATAGTGTGGTTGTGTGGGTTGTATATATTGAATGTGAGGTGGCTATGTTGTGATGTTTTAATACACACTAGTCTGTGTTGTGGTATGTTAGTGAAGCACATGTGTGTGTTGTGGGTTGGTTTGGGTGGCATGGTGGATGAACTTGTAGATGATACATCAACCTGACCATGTAATGGAATATCTTTTTGAGAGATTGTTTGATTATGGAATGGATGAGAAGTGTGACATAGTGGGGTTATGATAGGGATGTGCTATGATGTGTGGTTTTGTTACTTGTGGTTTGATTTGCCTAGTAGTTTCCCGAATAGCAGTGGAATAAAAGAATAAATAATTTGTTAATAAAGCACATAATTTTATTGTGTTGGATTGGTGAACATAATGAATTAATGTGTTGTGAATAATGAATGGTAGTGGTTAATTTTGTTAGTTGGAAATTGAATGTAGGTTTTGGATTGATGTGTTGTGTTGTGCATTTAGGGTTAGAAGTAATGTTGGCAGTTCAGTGAACTAGATTATTGTTGAGAACCCATAGGTTGGTCTTGAGTGTTTGGTATCATATATATATATATACTTCTTTTCATTTCTATTTCTATAATCACCCCACCCAAGTTGAGCATAATGTTCCAAACAACCCCATCATCATGGGGGAGGGTGTCTTTCCCAATCATTTTAGTGGAAGGATAGATGGATGGCCACCCATTCTTCCCTGATCCATCTTCCATGTTGTGGTAGCCCAATATCCTTCATATAGGTTGTGGTTTCTGATGCCAAGGGACATGTTTTCTTTTCCCAGGTGTCACTAGGATGATATGGGTTTTGTTTTCCTAGGTGTCTTCATGATGAGATGAGTTGTTCTTTCCCAGGTGTCATTGGGATGTGATGTAATGTGGCTCGTCGCCCAGGTGATGAGATGAGGAGTGGGTTGTGGACTAGGTGTTTTCTGGTGGGATGTGATGTGGATCATGGCCCAAGTGATTGGATGAGGTGGGGTTATGTGGGCTAGGTGTGTGTTGGCGGTTTTTCACAAGGTTAATTCAAAAGAGGTGGGAGCCTAATGATATTTTCCATAAAGAAATATCGGCTAAACCAGTGGGAAGTGGTGGGCGCTACCCAAATAGTCGATTTGCTTACTATATCACATTAAATGACTTGTGTTTCTTGGTGAGTGTACCTTGGTAGGGGTGGTATGGCTAGTATACCTTATCAGGTGTTGTTTGGTTCTACTGTTGTCACAACCGAGCCCCCAAGGCCTATGTCGTGAATACCCCAATCCTTCCTTCCATAGGCTAGGGTATGGAGTCTAGTCGAAAAGGCATATCCCAAAAATAGATGGCATATAATTTAAACTTGTACACACACATCCCATACTATGGAAATAAAATCTGAAACTGGGATTCCAACAACCAGTATGTCACATGAGGAATCAACCACAAATATAAAGATGAAACTGAAATGAAAAAGGGATTTAATACAACTACAAATAAAAAGGAAAGTACAATAAAAATAAGTACAAGCTCTGGACTTCATCTGCCAAGGTTCCAACCTAAAGGTTAGGTCCAGATCACTATTGAATGTAGCTGAATCATAGTGCGTCGGTAGATCCAACTCCGGGCACCACCAGGCCCTAGATATCCAAGATCCCAATCAAACTTTTTTGTCATCTTCACAAGACCCAATAGGTTTGGGCATAACTAGTGTAGGGGTGAGCATAAAAATACATAGTAGGGACCCCAGAACTATCTCGAGTATCACAGAAATCCAAAAAGTATGTCATAGAATAATGCACAAATATTAGAGTCACTAAAGTAAGACTAACATAGGTATAACATAAAGTTTTTATAGGAAAACCAACTATTTTAAACACTAAACATCAATCATCTCAAAGTAACTCATCCTTAATGAGTCATTTAGGATTTATAGGTCACCTAGACTGATTTATAAGATGGTTCTTGAGGCTGCACTGGGTATCTAAGTCATGAAGCATCACTGGTAGTTGAGTCAAGAAACCTAACTCAGTAGCTGAGTCACGAAGCCTCGCTGGGTATCCATGTCACAAATCCTCTCTAGGTAGATAATTCACAAAGACTCACTAATATCCGATTTAGGGATCCTCGCTGGGTAGCTAAGTCATAAAGCCTCGCAAATAGCTGAGTCACATAGCCTTACTAATAGCTGAGTCACAGAGCCTCACTGGTAGCTGAGTCATGAAGCCTTGCTTGGTAGCTGAGTCCTGAATCCTCACTAGGTAATCTTCTATGAAAATTTATTTAGAGGATTTCTTAAGGTCTGCCTCATCACACGGGTCCCAACACCGCAGACGGTGCGTCAATCAGACGTACGACTTAAGAGATACATCCTTTTTTGTAAACAAGGGTTGGTTACATCCGGGGCCAGTCTAACTAGATTGAGCCGACCCGTCGAACCAATCCTAGGACCCCACATGACCAGTTCCTATCAGTATTGAACTTTATTCGAGTCCATAGGACCGCAATAGACCATGCCAAGTTTGGTCATTGGTCCATTCTTCTCGGTCAGCTAGTGACCTGAATTTATCAGGGCAAACATTCACTTTTGGGTAGGTCTCTTTTCCCTGTTCAGTCTGCCCCATGACCCTACATTATCTAGTCATCCCGGTCTGTTAAATCGGACTATATCAAAAAGAAAATAGTCATTTCATTGGCCCAGCCATGCTCGACCGGTCCGATTCAACCTAGACCGGCTCGAATAGAACATTTTGGGGGTGTGCGAATGGTCAGTTGGACTCCCCCTAAGGCAACATGTGGCCCGCATGGAGTGGGTCTCTCCCTCTATGTAGTGAAACAGTATCACCACATCCGGAAAGTCTCTGTGGCCTATATGCCACATCCCTCCACTACCGCGGCACGCACTAGGTGCACCCCCTCCTCCATTGTGGATGACAAGGGCTTGATGCTACATCCCACACGTGGTGACCATGTGGCACCACCTGCATCGTGTGGCCGTCGCCGCAGGTCACTGCCACCTATCACTGGTGGTGCCTCACTAGTGGTGTCTCGCTGGTGGAATCTCTTGCAGGTCATCAGGTCCACTCCGGTGGTCTGATCTCAGATCCATCTGCACCCTCAGGCCACTCGAGTCACTGCTATAAATTCCATGGCCTCAGGGTGACTAGTTTGGTGATTCCACCATTTGTTCACAAATAACACAAACACCCACTTCTAATGGATCTGAGCCCTATTCGTGTTGGCCCGCTCCATCCATTTTAGAATTTACTAACAAATGTCGATGGGTTTTCAGAATTCAAACACGGATTTCAAATACCATAACTCCCCAAAATATCATTTCCCAACCTACAAGAATAACCGAACCATGGGTAAACCTATTAGTGGGTTGATCCACATTCGTCTTTTGAAAAGAAGAACGAGATGAAGCAATCATAGAGAAAGCACATAACCCCTACTTTGATTGAGGATTTTTCATTGATGAGGGATGAATATATGAGCTGTTGTCGATCCATGATCTATTACAATTTTTTGTTTTATTTCATCTCTCAAATACATCCATTCAGCGTTTTTCAATCCATGATTCGATGGTGTTCATCGATGTCTTTCGTTGTCAGAGAGAGAGAGAGAGATAGAGATTCCTTGTTCATCGTAGAATTTCCTAATGCTGTTTTTCAAATCTGGATCCCTATTTAATTGAAGGAAGGAGAGGGATTGTGTGTCTCCACACTTTCTTATTAATGAGGTTATTTAATGATTTATCATCTCCTTTTCAATTAACTACACCCCTAACTAGTCACTACATCGCAGCAGAAACCACTTGAATAAAATGAGCATAGAATTTCTTTTATGATTATTTTATTTTTTCACCAAAAGTCCATAATTTATCTTTTTCGGTCAACCAGCACCAATCGAGGTTAGTCCATTTATATGTGAATCCAAGTGTTATGAATTCAACAGTGCCTTTATATTTTTATTTGAGCACTGGTTCAAACGTTAGGAAGACCCGCTCACACGATTACATATTGTACTTTAAAAAAAGTTCTAAAATACATTCCAGCCTCTCTGGTTCTCAAAATAGCATTATTTCCTAGATAGTGGTTTTGAAATAATTCCATGTTCTTAAAAAAATTACACGAAAATTTTAGGGCATTACATTACTTTCCCATTTTTGGGCTTCACGTCCTCGTAAGCCAGAACAAGGCTAAACAAACCAATGGGGGTACTGAGCATGGATTTGAGCATACCACTCCCATGTGCACTCTTGGAGAATCTTGTTCTGCCACCAAACACGCAACTGAGGAATCAAACACCAACAAAAGGACCCACTCATGTCGATTCCATATCTCCACTGATAACTACGCAAACGTCACCCCATCGTCAATGTCCATATCTCCCCAGTCGATGATGTATGATTGATCATGCAAGGACCTCTTTAGATCGGACACGTGAACCCATATTGTACCTGGTGAGTCTGTAGGGGAAGAGCTTGGTGGTAATCCACCTTCCCAACTCTGATCAGAATCTAAAATGGTCCAATAAACATTGGTGATAACTTGCAGCCCCGACCAAATATCTACAATCCCCTTCAGTGTGAGACCTGAAAGAAAAACATGGTCTCCCTCCTAAAACTCCAAGGGACTCCATCTCTTTTCATCATATGAATTCTACCTTCTTGTTGCAGTCCCCATCATCTCCTGGATGATATGCACCATGTTAGTGGTGTCCCATACAAACTTCAGACCCATGAGTGTCGACTCCCTTAGGACTTTCTAGCATAGAGGTGATCTACATGGTTTCCCATACAAGGGCTCAAACAGTGTGATGCCCACGATGGATTGGTAGATTTTTTGTATGAAAAAACAACCAGTGGAAGGTGGTCCTCCCAACTACATCCAAAATCTAGAAAACAAGAACGAAGCACATCCTCCAAGGTTTGAATGGTCTGCTCTCTCTGACCATCTGTCTAGGGGTGAAAGGCTATGCTTAAACATAGTTGAGTCCCAAAATACTCCTATAATCCCTTCCATAAATGGAAATTTAAGGTGTGCATCCTTTTCTTAGAAAATCATCTAAGGAACCTAGTGTATTCACACTATCTTTTAGAGATAGTGGCATCCTAGTCCCTCTATTGATCCCTCATCCCGAATGGGTAGGATGTGAGATGATTTGTTGAGTCTTTTGATGATAATCTAGTTATAATTGTAACCCTTTACATTTTTGGTAACCCCATCATGATGTCCTTTGAGATATCATCCCATTTCCACTCGGGTACCTCATGTGGATGGGCCAAGACTGGTGGAACCTGATTCTCAACCTTCACCTACTAACAAGTGAGACATCGTGAAATGAATTCTACCACTGATTTCTTCATCAATAGGAACCAGTACTGACATTAGAGGTCCTGGTACATCTTCACCACACTAGGATGTACCACCAAAAGGGATGTATGGGACTCCCTCAACACCTCCTCTCACAACATCACTGGTACCACTTTTCATCCTCTGAAAAGTGTGACATGATCCCCACCTATTGAAAATCCATCAGGATCTTGTCTTGAAGATAACTAAGAAAGTTGGGCCTCACAGTCTTCATCCACATGTTGTGCCTCTCTAACTTTCTATAAGAGTTTAGTAGTGATAATCATCGACTGAAGGTAAGATGATCCATCATTCTCCATGAAGGATATCTACATCATAGCTAGAAGCTCTGTCGCCTCACTCAACAGATGTAAACCAGACCTCCTATTGAGCTCATATTCCACTACATTCCCCTTCCCAAGAGTATAGACTATCTCAAAGTCATAGTTATAAAGGAACTCCAGCAATATTCACTATCTCAAGATCATTTCCTTATGTGAGAAGATATAACTAAGACACTTGTAGTCAGAGTATAAGGTAAAATGATCTCCTATCAAGTAGTGTCGCCACATCATTAAGGAAAAGACCACTAATGTTAACTCTAAGACATGGTTTGTGTAGTTTTACTCAAGATGTCTCTACTTCTATTAGTTGTAGGAGATCACTTATCTCTATTGCATCAGCACACAACCTAGTCTAGTCCATGATGCTCTATTGAAGACTACATACCCAATGTCTTCTTCTGGTAGTCTCAAGATAGGGGCACCCTTCAGTCTCCACCTCAGCTCCTGCAAACTCTGCTGGAACTTCTCTATCAATAATATGGTTTTCCCCTTTCATTTCAAGGCTGATAAAGTTTATTCTACTCTATAAAAGTAGAGAAAAAACATTAGGTAGTATCCAGCCAACCCAATGAAACACTGCATCTTAGTCACGATCATGGTTGGCTCCCAAAGAAGCACTACCTCTATCATTTCTGTATCTACTATAACTCTAGCCTCCAAGATTGTGTGTTCTAGAATGTAGACCCCTCAAATCCTTAAAATTAACTTTGAGAGCTTACTGTATTGATGGTTATCTCAGAGTGTATCTAGGACTATCTGCATATCTATAGCATGCTTCTCCTCTGATGTCGAGTACACCAAGACGTCATCAATGAAGACTATGAAAAACTGTTCAAGGTAAGGTTGGATGATCCTATTAATGAGTCCCAAAAACAGTATTGGGGAATTGATCATTATAAAAGGAATAACAAAAAATTCATAGTTTCCATACGAGCATCTAAAGGATGTCTTCGATACGTCCTCATCTCGTACCCGATATTGATGATAGACTTGCCTGGGGACGATCTTCGAGAACAAAATCACTCCCTTCATTTGTTCGAAGAGTTCATCAATCCTTAGCAGTGGATTCTTTTTATTCACAGTCACCTAGTTCAGGAACCAGAAGTCCACACATAGCCTCAAGCTCCCATCTTCCTTCTTGGAAAACAACATTGGGGTTTCCTGTGGTGAAACGCTAGGCCTCACGAAGCCCTTCTTCTGCATTTCTTCCAATTGTACCCTCAATTCACAAAGCTCCACTAGAGCCATCTGATATGATAATGTGGAAATCAGTTCCATCATAGGGTATAGTTTTATGATGATTTCTAACTCCCTATGAGGATTTAGTCTCAGAACAACCTCAATAATGACATCCTCATAGTCATCCACCACTACCAGAAAGCATGAACTCCTCTCATCCACTACACCGAGGGTGAGTTTATAAAATTGGGGAGTGATCGGCTGCACCCTCATTTGAAAATGTCCATCCTATGCCAAAAAAGTTCCCTTCTCGCTGGTGATGGAAAACCCAGTACCATCATCATGGACACACCACCATTTGCACGTAATACCGTCGATCTGAGTATGGTTTTTAGATAACTAGTCCATACCCAATATAGCATCATAAGGCATCGATGCTGCTACTAGGAGATACCAACATAAAATATTGCCTCCTATAGTTATATCACAATGTCGACATCAATGTGTAATAATTGAATCCCCTCCTATATGAGTCTCTAATTGTATGGATCGAGCCAACGACTCCACCGAAATATCTGAGCTCTGAAAAAGGTTTCTTACCAAGAAAGAGTGATTCGAACCTAAGTCTATAAGAACTCCAAATAATGGATAGTATTTACAAATCATATCTCTAATCATAATTGGAGAGCCATGCTAATAGGCCACCGTCGCCCGAAGTAGGCCCTGCCACTATCCACCTGCCCCTAGAGCTTGTGGTGGACCGCCTAGGGGTGGTGGGGGTTGTACATCATATCTCCTCCCACTGTCCACCACTCTGCATGCTCCCCCACCACATCCACCTCTCTTTGGACCAACCTATTCATCTCTCTACCTCTATCACAGTGGCCCCTCAACCATCTATTGGTTGTCTGTACAGTGGGGCAGTCAGTCTCGAGCAATGTGCCCCTACCTACGACATGTGAAGCACAAACTATCCCTCTGATGGTTTCTACTACCTGTAGGAAATCACAATACCGATCTAGTATCATGGGGTCGTCCCCTAGAGGGTCTTGTTCTCTTGGACCCCTTTGTCAGCATTCAGATGCTCGATGCTGAGGACACTGCTACGAGCGTCCTAGTCGTATATCTCATAGTCAGTGAAGGTTCTTCCAGGAACATCTATACTAGGAAACCTCTCTCTAGCACTCTAGCCTACATAGGGGAGATGAGAGAGAATATTGATGCTCTGATATCCCATCTGAGCCCTTTCTTAAAGGTTAGATCCCTGAAGAAAGGGTCTCCCACCATATTAGAATAGAATTGGGAGAGGTCTGTGAACCTTACAGAGTACCCAGCCACAGTCAGGTTGCCCTATCGTAATTGGATTAGCACCTGTATGGGTACTGAGCACATGGTAGTTGGGAAGAAAACCTCCCAAAAAAGTCACTCGATGTCTGCCATAGTGAGGGTCACCTACTCATGCGTCGCTAGTGTCATGCTCCAACATCTCTCATCCATTCCCTATAGAAGGCTAGTAGCTAGAACTGTCGTCTTGTCTAAAGTTGTCCTTACCAGGTGGAAAACATGTGTCACCTCTTCTAATAAATCCTCACCTACCCAAGGATCTATCTCTCCTCAAAATCTCAGAGGCCTCTGGATCAGCAACTCATGAAACATGCTCAGTCGACATGAGTCCTCTACTAGAAAGGCTTGTAGCAGTGGATGCTCGATGGGTAATGGTGCCTCTGGTACACCACCCAGGGGTTCTATCTCTAGATCTGGTCCCAGCACCGATGCCTCGTCGCTCGGTGGAAAATCTTCATGATCATGTACTAGGATCCTTTCTTGTTGTCTGTGGTGAGGCATCCTGAGAGAAATAAAAATGAACCACGGGCAGTTAATTATACCTGTTGAGCTGAATCTGGCTCAAAGAGATCATGGAAAACATTTCAAAAGATTCATGCAACCAGTTTTTTCATGTACTAAGTCAAAAAGCATAATTTAGGGTTCTGGTGTATGGATTCATTTTCCTCCACCCAAACACTAGACTCCCAAAATCTGAAAGTCAAATTCGAAACATTTATCATTGTTTTCCAAAAACAAAACTACTGACTATTGGTCTTTGATGTAGAACGTACCAACTCTGATACCACTCTTTCATGACTCCTCTCCTAGGGCTCATACGATGACTACCCCAAACCTACCTTCCATAATACAAGGGTTATCATCTTATACCAAAAAGGCATATCTTGAAATGTGAAGGTATTTCCTTTAATATTGTAAACACACGCATAACACATACTATGGAAATTAAAGCTGAAAATGGGTTACCAATGATAAGTATTTCACCTGAGGAAGTAACCACACAAGTAAAGGTTTAAATGAAAGGAAAAAGGTGCTAGAATACAAACCTAACTAAAAAGGGAAGAACATTAAAAAGATGTACAAGCTCCAGAGGACGTCCTCCAAGGATCCGACCTTAAGGGTAGTTGTAGCTCATTGTCATAGGTTGGTGATGTGTAATGCGTTTTCATATCCACCTCTCAGAACCACCTCGAACTGGCTCACTAATATCCCAGTCAATGTTTTCCATAATCTACACAAGACCCACTAGCTTCGGGTGAAGATTGTGCATGAGTGAACATAACAATACTTAGTAGGAACCCCAAGAACAACTCGATTCTTATTGAAATCCAAAATTGAAATAACAAAATATTTCACAAATATTAGAGTCATTAGAGTCAGCTCAACCTAGGTATAAGAAAAAGTGTTGACAGTAAAACCAATGGTTAAAAACCCTAAAAATCAATCACTAAAATGTTACTTGTCCCTGATGAGACATTTATGATAGGTATCTCACCCAAACCTATTTTGTCACTGAGTCACAAAGACTAACTAGGTAGTTGAGTCATAGCGCCTCACTGATAGATGAGTCAAAAAGCCTTGCCTGGTAGCTGAGTCCTGAAGCCTTTCTAGGTACCTGATTCACGAAGCCTCACTAGGTACCTTAGTCATGAATCCTCACTAATAGCTAAGTCCCAGAGCCTCACTAGGTAGTTGAGTCACGAAGCCACCCTGGTAGCTAAGTCATGAATCCTCATTCGATAGCTGAGTCTCGAATCCTCAGTAGGTCAACATACATGAAATATTATTAGAGGTTTTCATAAGGAACTCCCCCATCACATGGGTCCCAACACCATATAAGGGTTGTCAATCAGAAACATGGTCTTATAGGTATGTCCCTTTTTGTAAACATGAGCCAGTTGCATCTTGTCCCGGTCAGACTAGTGAAGACAGATCGGAACAACACTGCCCAGGGTCCCGCATGATCTGATCCTATCTGTCAGCCCATTAGACTAGACCATTGGGCCACAATAGACCCGAATGAGGTTGGTCATGGGTCCAATCTGCTCGGTCGCCTAGTGACCCAAATTTATCCATCCCGACCCGAACTGGGGGGACAATCTCTCTTCCCATCCTAATCCGCCCTATGGCCCCACTTAACCTCATTGGCCTTATCCTTTATATTGGACCGGCTTGAGAAAAAATTCATGGGATGCTTGGGCATCCTGGTACTTTGGCTCGGCCCGGCCCAGTGGGCAGACAAGCTTGGCTAGTCCGGTTGGGGCATGCGCAGCTGTCAGCAGGCCGCCCCCCTTCTTTAACACATGCCACACATTGAGTGGGTTTCTCCCCAAACATAGAACCATGATGGATCTGCACCCAGAAAGTCATTTCTTCCCTCCTCTGATATGATGCGTGCTCGCTATGACACCTCCCCCAGCACAGATGATAAGGGACAACCGCTACATCCCACACGCGGCACCCGGGTGGCACCAAGTCTGCTCTGGTGGTCGGATCTCAGATCCTTCTTCGCCCTAGGGCCTCTTAGGTCACTTCCATCACTGCCACGACCTCAAGATCATTGGTTTTTTATTCCACCATTCAGTCACGAGGAAAAAAACTCCCAATGTGGAGGGATCCAGGTCTTATTTGTGTCATCCCACTCCCTCTGCGTTAGAATTTAAAAATATTTGTCAATGGGGTTTCATAATTCAACACATGGATTTCAAATCACGTAACTCCCTAAAATATTATTTCCCATCCCCCAGAATGACCGAACCACTGGACAACTGGTTTGTGGGTTGATCTGCATTCATTTTTTGAAAAGAACAACCCAAAGAAGCAATCTTAGGGAAAGCACATAACCCCTACATTAATTTAGGATCTATTGCTGATGAGGGATGAAGCTTGGAGACATCGCCCATCCTTGATCCATTAGCGTTATTATCCATTCTTTGTCTCTCGAATCCATTCTATCAGTGTTCATTGATCATTTATTTGATGGTGTTTGTTGATGGCATTCATCATCGGAGAGGGAAAGAGAGAGAAGATAGAGAGAGAGATTCCTCATTCATTAGAGAATTCCATAGGGTTGTTTTTTAATAATGTATCTCCATTTAATTAAATCAATGTGTCTCATTGTTTTTCACCATGTTGTCTCATTAATGAAGATCATTAATGATGCAATGTCGCATCATTTCTACACCACAGTACTGACTGGTAACTATGCCTCTTCGAAAATAGTTTGAATAAAATAAAAATTAAATTTGTTTTATATTTACTTTATTTTTTTTACTAAAAGTACACAATTTATCTTTTTCAGTCGACCTGATCCAGTCGAGGTTATTCCCTTATTAGGTGAATCCCAAAATTCTTAAATCAATAGTTCCCTTTGATTTTTGTTCCGGGCACCAATTCACAATTTTTAAAAATCACTTGCATGATTACCAAATGTAATTCAAAAAAATATAAAATGCATTTCATCCACTCTGGGACTCGGAATCACGTGCCATCTCATAGACTAGTATCAAAATAATTCCATTTAATTAATAAATATTACACAGAAATTTTAGGACATTAAAATTGTTTTCTCATAGGGAAATTAGTATTATTCCATTAATTTTTTCATAATTTACTTTGGGTTTCCTACTAATTATATCACTATATACACACTAAGTTTATAAAAATTCTTTCTGTTTTTTAAGATTATTTCAAGGACCGTGTTGGAACATAATAGCTTGGATATTGACAGTTGTTGAGTCGCTACTTTATCTTTCTTTTTGTACTGACATTGGGGTTTTTATTGCACAATTAATAGTTTTATTTTAAACAAGCATGTTGGATGTTTTCTTATTTTCTTATATGTATATATATATATATATATATATATATATATATATATATCTTTGAGTTGATTTGGGATGAACCATCTTGTCTCCGATCTTGTTTTCCTAAAAAGTAAAATTCCTCCCATTTTCAATGATTGTATACACATGGCTCTAGTTGCCACCTCGAGGCCTACTATGGGCAGGACTCATGGTGGTCATTGTCTCCCTTTCTTCATTACCTGCCCAAGAGAGGTATCATAGGAGGAAGGGTTCATGAAAAAAAAAATAGAGAACAAACCAGTCTCAAAGGTCCTATGAAATGAATCCTTCAATTGCTGTGGCCCCAAAAAATGATGGCTACCAGTATAAACCCATTAGAACAGAACATCAGTGTCCATGGTAGAATGTAGCATCCCGGATTCACCAAAAACTCTCTATGAGTTCCTCATAACATCATCAAACATAAGACACTATAGGAAGGGATCACACTCAGCTAGAGGGGGGTTGAACACATCGATATTCCCAGTTATCACCATATGTTTTTCAAAACATATCCAACCAAATGAGGATATAACCAAATAAAAAATAAAGGATAATACTTAATCCAAGATATCCCAAGTGTGTCCTACTCAAACCAAATTCCAAAGAAGAATATACCTCATCCAACATAGCCAAAGTCCAACCTATCATGGGATTATCAAACTCTAGAACCCACATTCCAAAAAACTAATCTAGAAATTACAATAAACATTTTGAAAAAAATGAATGAGTTCTATATTGGCCCCTTAGATCACATCATAGAGTAAACAACCACTATATTTTCTCCACTACCCACCTCATGGAAAATTAAAACTGAGGGTCTTGAACAGTACCCATGTTCAATGATAAAGGTGACTACCTACTATAGACTCTCATTTTACACCAAATATCTCAGGTGACTCCCATATAAATATAAACAAATGACCCAAATGTGACCATAAGTGTAGGAAATCCTGTGAGGGATCCCTATAGCTTATCCAAACTTATGATGTACACCTAGTTTATAAAAAATCCAAAATTTTCTTAATGGACTCAAACTGATTCTTGATCAACAATGTTCCCAATGAGCATCTAATTAAAAATCACACAAACTAGGGAATTCACAAAATTACTTATGGCCACCTCAAAAGAATGAACCTTTAAAGGGGCTTCACTTCCATGGGAATACCTTGGGAAAATTAACATAAGAAAATCCATAGACTTCCTTCTTCACAAACAACTCATCCATCAGTACCAACTAACCCACAAGGGAATCCAATAAAACACCATGCAACTCGAGAAATATCAACAATCAATTATGGAAACTTAAAACCACATAAATAAGAATCCTCCGATAATGAAATTCTCATGTGTCCCTTATAATTATATAAATATCTAAATAGAACGCCTTCATAACATCACTCTCACATCATTATACATGTCCAAATGCTCCAACAGCTCTAGTTATCAATCCTAGTATGAATCCTCAACCTCTATAACCTTGAAAAACTAGTTATAACACACAAAGAAAACCCTATATCTTCATATAGATTATTGATGATCCTTTTGTTTAGAAATATTCTGAAATAACCCTAAATAACATATGTCATACATCGGCAAGTGATGCTAACTAATGACATCACCACCCTTGCCCAGTCCTCAAAATTTAATACCCAACACTTAGAAGGAATCTAATATCCAAAAACAATGAAATCCGCATACAATTACTCACCCATATAAATAAAAAATCTAAAATGCATCTAAATGAATTATTAATTCCACCATAATGATCCATAAGGAAAATCAATATAATAGACTATTCACAAGTCTAATTTTGACATCTAGGAAAAAATAAGAAAAATATTCCATGGAAGGGAATATTTTTTGCATGTTCTCACAGTGGTCCTCCATGGCTATGAGCCTCAATCCACTAAACATATACATTTCCAATGTACATAGAGTATGGAATATTTACATGGAATGTACCCCCACATCGTACCTTCCAGTGTACCTCATATTCTCACACCCCACTTAGAGTATACACTACAGGAATAAAAAAAATATTTCATGTATATGAAGTGTACCCAAAACGGGGTCCCAAACTGTGTACGTGGCCATGAATAGTACATGACCATTGGTCATATACCATACATGAGTTCTAAACATGTAACCTATAGTTCCATGTGGTTTTAACACAAACCAAGTTGACACTACATAGCATGTTCCTATAGTACATGGAATGTAGTCCCAAAAAGTTCATCATCCCTGATTAGTAAGAACACAAAACATGTGTTCTCCAAACGAAATGTCATGTAAAAAGGTTTTTATGAATAGAAAACCTTCAAGAAAGCTCAAAACCACAATTTCTACCTCATTAACCCTTGAATAACCTCCATGGGGTACCTATAAACCCAAATAATGATTTGATAATTTTAAAAAAAAATATAAAGGATATCGATTTAAGTAGAAAACATACAAAAAATCCTACCATGTGGTATAAAATCATTAATCCTAAAATAAGATCAGTGAAACACACCATTAAAGCGTCATTCTACCTATGGGTGAGCTCCCTAGGTGGTGCCTCCTCCTCTCTCTCCCTCTTCTTTCCCTCTACATCTCTTATCAGAAGACCCCAAAGGGGGGGGCTCGTGAGAATTCATGATAAGACAAGGAGAAGAAAAAAAAAAGAAAAGAACAATGAATACAGAATGAAATGGGGTTCAGGCCTGGCCACGATTTCCATGAAGAAATTATGCCTTACCTAGGAAAACCCCATTGTTTCACAATCAACCATAAATATAGAATCCCAATCTAACAGTTTGTTTAAAGGATATAACAAAATTAAAATTCCCTAGTAAAGGATATTCTTCCTAATTCCCTATCATTCATACATCTTTCTTATATTTCACCAATTATTTTATATGTTTCACTTACTATGAGGTGAAATACAAATTTCATATTTACATATTATATCAGTAAACATGAATATTCAATAAATATGACTTTTAATCACACCCCATAACTCATAGGTATTATGTATTTTGAGATTAAATAGAAAAACAACATATTTTATAATATCTTTATCATATCCCATAAATAGACTCCTAACATGATACCCTGTGTACATAAAAAATATAGTTTTCTAATTCATAACATGGGGAATTTAATGATAATAAATGGTGAGATTTGATGATATATATGTGTGAGGAAAATATATATCAAATGAATATTATAATTAAAGATAAAAGATAATATGGGTATTAGAACATAATATTGTTTCATAGACCTATCATAAGATAATAATATAGTATATCACAAAATAGGAGTCCTATAATAAGGATTTTAGCATAATATAAGAAATTATTTTGAGATTTTTGGAAACATTTTTCTTTAATCCAGATCTATCCTAAATAAAAAAGGTACATTTTTTAATACATGAATGTGTCATAGAAATAAGAATCGAATCATAAAATATGTCTATAATAACCACTAGTACAAGCATGTCATAATGGACCCACCTACCAATAAAAAATGGAATTGGGATGACTGCCCAAATCCATAAATGAAGTGTACTTGTATTAACCAGTTTAATTACATCCTGATCTCATGAAATGTAAAAAATTTCCAAATTCATTAGAGGTATATAATATACCCACATATAACATAATAATAAACAATCCACATGTGTTCCATAAGATATGTAAAACATTGAAAATTACATTATAACATAATTGACTCATAAAATCGGATGAGTTTTATGAAAAAATGCCCAAGAGATTATAATACAACATATAGGGAATGAATTATGCTTAGTATATTAGGTAATATTCCCATTAAATCTTAAAAAAACATTAATGCATGATTACATATAAGAAAAATAGTTTCATAACAACCTATATATTCACTCGAATAATGATGTAGAACTATGATTTTCATTTTTTATACCTTTGATGAATTTTTAAAAAAACTCTAGGTAGTATATTTTTTTTGTAAAACTATGAAACCTTATAGGGGAACCTCCCTAATTAATAATTGTTATAACATCTAAAAAATACATTTTTATGAAAATCATTAAAAGGGAATGTTATTCAATTTTTTAAAGAGATACAAAATTGGAGGGAAAAAACACACAAAAGATAAAATAAAATTACATTTACAATGAATTTCATATCTTTCAAAAAATTCCTCAGGATGTAACACAATTATATATCTGGATATCATGAAAAAAATTTAATAATATGTATATGGTGGAGAAATATTCTTGATTGAAATGAATATCTAAAGTCATTTTAACATACACGCATTACATTGTAAATATTATGAACTAAAGGTGAGTTGAAATGATAGGAGGACACATGGAATAAATGAAAATATATAGGATAAGATAGTAGTGATTGTTTTAGAGATAGGTATCATGTAATTTCCATAGGGAGAAGTTTATTCATAGTAATAATGGATTCAATTTGTGACTAGAAAGAAATCCCATACAACTTTTGTATCTCATAAATTAAATGAACATTAATGATAGAAAAATTAGTGGGTTTCTAAATCCATATAATTTCATTAAAATCACTATTAATCACATCTAATGGCAGTATAAATGTCTTAAAAAAGTAATAATGGTTGACATGGATCATATCTATATAAAGAGAAATTGGGATGGAAAGACCCTTACCTTTTACTCCTGACATCAACAAAATTGATTTATCCTCTTATTTAAAAAACATAAAATACTAATAAATTATTCATAAAAACAATTAATATCTATTACCCCATTATATTATTAAGTTATAACCATTCATTACACACATATTAGTTACACATTTATTATTTTTATCATTAGATGTTTATAATTTTGATTATTTTATACATGTTTCAAAATTGAAATTTCAGAATCGGTTCCCTGATAATAAGCCCATCATTATAATATTGGAAATGATAGTTCAATAATTTTATTAAAACTATATATTAATTCAACTACTTCTTAGATGAAAACTATCAATATGTTCTATGAGAATAAAATCTATGGTGATCATTTTTGTACTAATATTACCATAACGTAGAGTAACAATAAAATAAGTATTAATTTTTATGTTATACATATTGTATCCTATTCATGAAAGATATAAATACTAAATATTTTTTGTTATTATTATTATTAATGTATTGATACATATTTCTAGTGAAAATGGTGATGTTGTTATAATTGTTTATTCAACCATCCAAAATAAGAACATGTTATGCTAATGAATGAGTATGTTTATAATGATATATAATAGTAGTATCATTTCCATAAAATCAAAATGATGTTAACATAACTTCACTACATTAGAGTATAGTAATTATAAATACTGAATATTATAAGGTAATTGAAAATTCTAGGAAATAACATTGATACATAATTGATGAATTCACTTTTTATCAACAAGGGAACCTTTCTAATGAATAATTTTTGTGTCCTTCATAGAACTTGAAAATACAAAACATTATAAAATGTCTGAATAAAGGTGAAAAAATATGTATTCAAGAGATAATCACATGTTTTGGGTGTATTGTAAGTGGTGGAGTAGGGGTCCATTTAATATAGGATTTTGAGTTACATTTCCTAAATATTTAGTTCATTAATATAAGGTTTTCATTATAAAAGTAATGGGGTTAAAATGTGTAAAATAATTTATACAAGATATATTTTCTAGAATATATTATTCATCTAATTTAGATATATGGTGTTATGACATTCAACTCTTTTTTCAGTTAGTTTGACCAGAGTTAGAAACCTTTTAAAATTATTGTTCTTACTCAATTTTTGACCCAACAAGTTATTTTTAATCCTAAAAAAATAATATCATTACCTAATGTTGAAATGATTATTGTAAAATTTCACTCCATTTAATCTAATTAAATTTTTCAATATGAGAATTATAAATTTTAAATGAAAACATAATATATATAAAATCCAATTTTTATATAAAAACATTTTCTTGAACAATATATGTTCTTAGTCTTATTTCATATCATTTAGTAATTTAATGGGTGTTTGAATTTTTTATAATTAATTTATGAATTATATAAATGTTACCATTAAAATTGGAACCTTTAATTTATTAAATAAAAAATACATAATTCAAAAAATAGATTTTTTGTAAAATATCAATTTATAATATTAAATAAATTGAATATGATCCAATTAAAAATAATAATTCAATATTGAAACATTTACTTTTATCAAACCATTAATTTTTAATATAAATATTTTAATTTTATAAATATGTCACATAATTATTTAATAATAACTATATGATGTAAGGAATAAAAATATTTTTTTATAATAAATTATTTTGATTTAAAATTCTCTATTTACCTAATTCAATATGTATATTATTTTAAATTTTTTACTAAAGAATACACAGTTTTAATATTCACATTGTATATATGAACACCCACTAACCATATAACAAATGAAAATATTTTAAAAATTTATACAACCAACAATCATATTTATATTCACCATATATAACATTCATATTTTATTCATATATATATATCCTTTGATGCATTCTTATAATTAGGAATCATCATCATTTAAATTCATATATCAATATGTTTATTATATTTCCAAATATTTACTTCATTTCTATAGTTACAATTAGGGTGACGATCATCAATGTAAATTGAGAGGGAAAATATTATATATTTTTGGTCTTTTTAATCAAATATAGATTTATTACCATTTTAATTTTCTCAATGATTTCAAATATTTCAATCTCATTATTTGTCACTTCTTTTTTTGTATATTATTATTTTATTTTACTAAAATGGATTGTGTTTATTTTAATTTATTGGTACAGGTGGAAAAATATATTCATAATTGTTTTTATTGAAAGGTAATATATATATTAAAATCATAGGATGATACATTCTACCCCCAGAACAGAAATTAAATGTAGAAAAAAAATTACTCTAAAGAAAAAATCGGCATACATATACCTCTTTATATAACGAGGTTCTTATATTTCTTCTTCATACTTATGCTTTCTATATTAGTCAATTAATAATTGAGTGGTCCTATTTTATTATATTTTATCCCTTTGATCTAATAAATCTACTAGATCCTCATCATAAGAATGATAATATTATAATTGTATAACCTCTGAGTTTAGTACATATAAATTATACATCATATAATTCTTTAAAAATGATACATGGAATGCATCATGCACATGAGAGAGGACCTGTGGAAGTAAAATATTGGTATCCCATATTTTTAGATTATCTATGATATCTAAAGGGAAAACGTACCTAGGTACAAACTTTCCCTTCTCCCTGAATATTAAGTCTCTCTCCCATAATTATGTTCAAAGGAGTAAATTTTCTATAAATTCATAATATAAATCTTGTAGATGACTGTAATCATAATTATAATGTCATATATATGTTGTTTTAATATTATGTTGAATGTTTTGAATCTTCTATTTGAATTATTGACAATGATCTATTCCTAGAAGTTTGTACTATCCAACTTCAACCCCAAATGTTTCATGTTTCTACATCATCCCACACATAGTCTCAAATAGTTCAATTTTATTTCTATAATGGAAACATTTGTTATGTGTGAACTCTACAAGGTAAGGTGATGATCCTAACTGTGTTTTTAAAATCATGAGTAGGATCCCAATATATCATATAGAGTTTCCATGGTCCCTTTTAATAGATAATATGTTTGAGGATGATAATTTATGCTAAATAATATATCTAAATCCATTACAGTTTGAAAAATCCTCTAAAATGTTGTTCTCAACCCTACATCATGTAGAATTGCAATTCATGGTGGTACTCCAAGATTCCTTAATGTATCTTTTATATGTAACATTTCATGTTGATGGAGTGATAAATCAACTCTAATATTAATGAATTATTAATACATTCTATGTCAATCCATCACTTCCAAGATGTAATTGTATCCTTTCAGATCAATAGGAAAAATGATGAGGAAATAAACAGTGATGTTCTCTTATTTACATATAAGTGTGAGAAATGTATTTGTTTTCCCCTTAAACTTTTGCGGCCCCTCCGTAACTTGCAAGAATACCAATAATTGAGACAGAAAATTTTCAATCACCCTCATCATGTTGTCTCATAAAAAATGACAATTGAGATCTCTATATAACATTATTCTTTGTGTGTGGATAGAAAATGTTGACCTATGTTCTTCATCTAACATATCCATCCAATTGTTTTTATTTATGGAACACATATTCCATTCTTGGGTCACACAAATCCATCAATGTCAAATTCATAATCCCAAATAATCCCTAGCTTATCATTTAAGTCCATATCCTCCTTCTATTCCTCATTAAGGATTACATGAATAGCTTGTTTAATATTCATTTGGGAAATATATTATTTATATCATTATATTATTATTTCATATTTCACCATTACTAAATCCATGATTATTAAGTCTCCTTCAATCCTTATCATGGATATTGTAGTTTGATCCATCATGATCAATGAATCAACCACATCATTTACCTTCCTTTGCTGGTAATTTATTAATTAGATATAATCTTTAATCAACTCCATCCATATTCATTTGTATATGTTAAACTCATTATACGTGATTACATAATTCAATATCACTTTATCAGTATATATTTCTATCTTTTCATAATAGAGATCATGCCTCTATATCTTAAAGGAAAATTTTACCACTGCCAACTCTAAATCATTTATCTAGTAATATGAATCATAATTTTATATTAAAATACCATTTCAACTATATGGTATTGTGAGTATAGGATCACTGACCAAACATCTATTGAGATGCTTGAAATTTTATTTATATTAATATTTCTATAGGAACTTGTCTCTCATATGATATAACATGCATAGTTGATTTGAAAGATGTGATAAATTTCACATTAATAATTAATAAAATCTATCCAATTTAAGAATCGTATGGATCTCTATTAGAGTTGTTTGACTATTCTATTCTTCAATAGCCTCTTTCACTGATGGTCTCAAATATATACCCTCACATGTGAATAAATTACCCAATAATGATAATTTTTGTAGCTAAAATTCACACATTCCAAATTTACCATAAAATATCTGTATTCTAAATGTATTTCAAACAATCACAAAACGATCTTCGACAACCTCCATTACTATAGAATAAATGATAATATTATATATAATGACTCTATTAAATTGATTGAAGTAATATATAATGATTTTATTCATTGTATCCATAATGATATATGTAAATTTTATGAATCATAATGGAATCACTATGAATTCATAATTCCCATATATTTCATAGAAAGATGACTTGGGTATATAAATTTAGACCATTAAAATATGATTTCAAAATAAAATTTCAATAATTGGAATTTATTGATCCTCTCTATGTTTATTGGAAAAGTCATCAATAAAGGGTAGGGGATACTTCTTCCTGATAATGATTTTTTTATGTTTATAATAATAAATTTAGAGATTCATTTATTTGAATTCCCTCCTATTAATTCCTACTATTTCACCCCATGGTAATGAAATTGTATGCATAAAACCATTATCTTTATTCACATTTAGATTCTTATATAATAATTCCTCTTCATCTAGGGTCATTATATATGGTGTACTCAATATGGGTATATCAACAGGTATAATATATATTAAGAACTAATCCTCTTGATATGGAGGTAAACTGTATAACTATTCTATAAAAACTTCAACATATACTTACACAATATACATATATTTAGTGTGAAAATTTCGGCAAACCATTACAGCTAAATACCTATAATTATTGGGTATTATGACACATATAATCTATATAATTTCTACATGGAGTTAATGGTTGTAATTTCACGAAATTATTATCATAGGTTGAGTCATGATATGAAATATGATTTTCCTATCCTAAAAATTTATATGGTATTTTTGCAGAGAGATGAAACCAATGCCAAAAATAACGTCAAATTTAACCAAAGGGGGATTAATATGATTTTATTGAAAATAGATTCCAAAAAACAACTTCTGAATAAAAGTTATAGAATTTTGATGCAATCAGCATACTACTATGATTTTTTGATGATAAATCAATATCAAAGATTTGGGGATTTGTATTCATAGTCTTATTGTATTTTCAGTATATGATATATTGATAAATATAGCCTCAAATAAGATGGTTTCAATTTTGAGTGTACTTATCTCCACTGACATTTCAGGATTCTGACATTCTTCACTTACTAAAACAAAAATGGTTACCATGTGTATCGTGAAAAAATATCAATGTATGAAATCAATGAAGATGAAAATCAATCATAATATACACTAAATAATGACACCGTTATTTTGACCTATTAATATTTATTTATTTCCTCATAAATATTTGTTCAAAATAATGTCATTAGGTTTTATGAACTTATATTTCATTATATAATCTCATTAGTATCTAAATTCCACTCTGATACAAACTATGTTACCCAATAATTTCATCCATACATAATACATTATTTCACATGAACATTCATTTCATCTCACCATGAATCATAACACATAATTATTAGGTTTAATTTATTTCATGATTAGATACATGGAAAACATATTTTTATTTGTCTTAAATATATATCACAAATGGAATTCTTACATGACACCCTTATACATGTCATAAGAAATATTATCCATCAAATCACGATGAATAGAAATATAAGATATGGGGAGATCATATACTCAGTAATGGTAGGCATAAGATACATCAATCATATATCATAAGAGTGAATTAAATGATCATATAGGTATGTGACCATAATAAATATACAAGGTCATAACATATGTTAATTATACCATATATCATAAAACATGAGACATGGAATAGTTGTTTCAGAAAAACTATGAAATGATTCAGGGGAGTATGTACACAAGTTCCAATAATTTTGATCCATGTGAATATAATCTAGGATCATTGCAGAACATAATAAAGTGGCAGAATCATGTTCATAAAAATCATAACAAATGCCATGTAAAATAACAAGTACATTCATATCATAATGAACATGACTGACTACCTACCAATAAAATAGTGTATATTGTGTGACCGCCAATATCGCTTATCATGGTGGACTAAATCCAACCACCCTTGTCCTATATTCATAAAAGGATATATATAAAACATTACAAAATTCATTAGAGGGATAAAAAGTAGGCACATAACACATAAATATAAATCATGTGTTCTTCAAGAACATGAAAACATTCATAATTCCATTATTACTTAATTTACGTGTGCAAAGAAATGGGTTTCATGGAAACATAAAGTTGAAATTATCGTACTCCTTCCAGATAAAAATGATGGATGGTTCTTTTAAGTCATATTACTAGTGAATCATAAGGAACATTGAAGGATGTTTACATTTAGACAAAAACTCTTATAATAACATTAAAATTTATTTAGAGAAAGAAGAATAATTACAATTTACATTTTTGATAAATTTTAGGAAATTAGTTTTTATAAGAAATGGAATAAAAATTTCTTTATACATTCAAGAAAACATTTTGAGTATTATTCATCATAAAAAATAATGTTAAAATAAATTAAATTGTTTTAAATATAATAATATATAAAAATGATATTCTTTCCACAAATTAATAAAGAGATTCAAAATTTTAAGATAATTACCTCATAGGAAACATTAAATGAAGATTCATTTTGTAATGAAATTAAACTACATTGAAAATTTTCTTTAGTGATAACAGAACTAGAGAATAGGTTTTTATACCCCCCCAATTAATACCCCTTCTACCTTGATGGTGATAATAGGGATAATATCATAAGTCAGAATATAACAAGACCTATGTTCCCAACTATCTATGATGGTTTATAATGCATTAAATTGATTGAATTACCCTCAATAATTAAATTTGAGGATTAAAGATAAGAACCACCAACCAACATCATCATAGTGATAATAAATATCCATCCCAATAAAGGAATTTAATTTCATACATCCAAAAAACTACTTAAAATTTAAATTATAATTATGAAGAAATTACCAAGATCTAAAATAACCCATGAACAATATCTATAACCTATAAATTCCATGTTCCATAACAAAAAATATCCTACAGAATTCAAAATTATTATATATATACATATATGGGGTGATCATAGAATTATAAATAGTATTATCATCCTATAAACCTCTCATGAATTTGAAAGAATAATTCTAAATTCCAATGAAGAAAAAATGAATCCAACCCAACACCTAAATTGGATATACTATATTTGAATCTTAGAAATGCTCTCTCACCATCAAATATATTAAGGTAGTACATAATAAAATCATATAAATGTGAAAGTTACCCTACATCCAATTCCCCATTAATGTTTCACCCTCATGCCCCTACTCCAAATGTAATATTCTATAATCCCTTATATAAGTCTTTTATCACACCATATGAACATATCATAATGACATTCATGTCTCATCTCGTATATATTACAACTAATCATAACCTCATAATCATCAAATATCGTGTCCTTTTAGAGAGATTGAAATCCTTCACATGTTGGGTTATCATGTAATAAACATCATTTAAATACTTTGTGAACATGTTCACCGATTATATAAATCTATAAATACACCAATAATACATATAATTTATAAAAATCTATCTATTATAGCCCGAACACACATGTCTGGTAAACCGAAAGCCATCACAACTTGTCTAGACACATACCCTATACCTAATACATCATTGTCCTTATATTCATACACATTATTCTATATGTGAAGTGAGAGTATGGATATGGGAGTATTCAACCATATTTTCCCTCTCCCACAATGATTTTATGTCAAACACCCAAAACCCAATGAATATGGGTGACGACTACTTTATTGAAATGGGTATAGGATCATTAGAATTAAGAAAAAATAATGGATAGTTCATCACATATTGAAACTATAGGAAACTACCTCACATTAGATAAAACCACAACTATAACCCACATGAAAATGGCTTCCACCCCTAAGTTCAATGAAACAATATCTCATATAATTATGAAATCATCAAAACAAAAAATCAAAAATCCTTCTAGTTTTTTAATTTTGGAATTACCAGTCATTCATTAATCCCAATAAGTAAACCTGCCCAAATAATTCAATTTCAACATAGTAAATTATTCCTTTAGGATTTAAATTTCAATTTAAAAATTTTGGATCCATGATATTATATAATTTATCAAAACCATTCCATGGTTTCCTTTATTTATCTTTACTAACATCAATAACCATCCCTTGAGTTTATTTAAAAATTATTTTTCCATTCCACAATCCCAATATTCTAGTACTAATCCTAAAATAACACTGGATAGATACACTCATGATGCAAGTTCCAACTACAATATTATTTTATAAGTCACAAAGAACCAATCATCAAGCCTACTATTCATCGAATAACAATCACATCATCCATATCTCACTCCCAAACAAAACCTTGAAATTTATAAAAATTCCATCACAACCATAAAAAGAACATGCATTCCCAACTCTCAACTTGTTCCTCCTATTATATCTCCATACCAATTCTCACACATAGATAATATCAAGGCTAAAAAATACAAGATAATATATATACTTTTAATAATAAAATTATGTATAATAATTTCTGTGGGATCTAAGTCCCTAACATCAAGAACACAATTGATCAAACATGTCATAAATCAAAGGTTGGGATCAAAATATCCCAAATAAATTAAATTCTAGAAAATAACATTTCTAATTACATCATTTAATTATATACATCATTATGAATTAGTATTATAAATAAGTGAAAAAGCATCAAAATATATCAATTGATATGAATCAACTATAAACATGCTTTGAGAATTAATTTCACACTTATTATAATTCAAGTGTGAATAATTGATCATATTAAAAATACTCATTCATTATCCAATATTCCTGTTTTTTATCAAAGTTCAAGCATATCATCCAAGATAAGGAATAATAAAATTCCCAAAAATCAATTGAACACAATCATGAAAATATCAATAGGAATCCAATCACAATATAAACCACATGTGATCCCAGCATCCCATTCCATATTTCATTCATCCTTAATTGTCAGATTATTATATTAATTGGTTTAATTCATACACAATTCAATGAATCTAAGGTATTATAAACCCAAAAATTCACATATAATAAGTAGAAGAAAAAAATCTCCCGAATCTAAAAAATGATTGAATAATTATTTGAGAAAGAATCGAAGTAAAACCCAAATCTCCAATCAACTCTACCACAATGAATCTAAAAATTACTATAGATATCATCACAGTATGAATCAACTATAAATCCTTAATAAAAACCCCATGAAAATAAGAATAAACATAAAATTATATAATGAATGAGAAAATTAGAGGGGGATAAAAACCAAAAAAAAAAGAAATTATGACTTATTAGAGATAACCAATAAAATAATCTTTAGAAGATAGGAGTTAATGTTAAGATATTGATATCAAATACCTTTAAAATGGATTCTAAACATTCTTCTTAGTATATATGGATTTGAGGGAATGAGATGGAATAGAGATTAATTTTTTTAAACCCATCAATTTATAATAAGGATGGAATTTTAATAGGCAACTAAACAAGACACCTAGACATTCCATAGTTCCTCAGGTACTAACTAAAACAACAATGTTGAATAGTGGATACACCCCTATGTCTTGAATCATACTAACCCCATGAAATCCATAAATAAAATAACTTCATGATCATATAATCCTAGGGTGACACAATTAAATAGTCACATTAGATTTCTAGAGTTTCCATCCCCCCTCCCTCATGACTACAATATACAACCAACACCCTATTCTATAACTGTCCTTGAGAAGGAATAAAGGAAAAAACTGGATCCCCAACCACCATGATGTGGCCCATGTGAAATGATGAAAATTATATCTTATCAAAGTAGCCACTAAAACCATCATCCTAATCCTATACACTATGTGGAATATTTCTACACTACACGATGCCCTACAAATTACATTGTACCACAACCATAGTAACTATACCATAATCATTCCCCACAAGAAAGGAAAAAATTCATAATGACTTCATAATCATTAATCCCCCCCAAAAAAACCAATAATAAAACCCAAAAAGGGGGTGGGGATAAATCAAGACTTTAAATCAGTTAACTCTAAAGCAATTCACATCCTTCATGATTTAAACCAAATCGTTCTATGGAACTAAATTTTAATATGATAACCATTCCATGAGGTAGCTCTCATTGATATCCCTATAACAATTAGATTACTAAAAAACATATGAACATGTTGTGTAAATACCCAACATTATCAGTCATCACATAAATAAATAATGGTTTCACACAACATCTCCCTAACATCGATCTCTAGAGGCCTCCTCCTACAACAATCATATGATTCCTGATAAGTTTTTCATATATTTATTCACTCATGGATTATCTATAATTTCATTATCAAACATTAAATAAATTTCAAAAAAAATAATTTATGACTATAGAAAAATAATTCAACATAATATATATAAGAATGGTTTATCATACAACACTTAAAATATAGGCATTCCAATGGTAGTGTGATATCAAATATTATAAGAGAACTCTACTAAACTCCAAAATCAATAAATCATGCACAGTGAATATCCATAAAATTATTGATAGTTCACTCACTCTAAACATAAATATATTGATTAAATGTAATTATAAGGTCTAACAAAGATCCAAAATCATACTGGAGACCTATCTAAACCATGGAGTTAAAATAGGGTACACAGTTAGAGATAATCATCTTTAAAAACAAATGAATACTCACCACCTACTCTAAATACTACTATTAGAAAAAATCCTGTGATATCAACATCAAAATATCTATGAACTAATATATAACTTCATAAAGGGTTTTGTTATAACCCATATATTATAAAATTTACCATGATCGTGATGAAAAATAATGATGGAATATATCATGATATCCCCCCACTACCACTTGGGTAGATCAGGTAGTCAATGAAAATAACTAGGAACCTGATTCTCACTGTTCACCCTCTAGGAAACCAAACACTAATGCAAAAATTATAGAAAATATATTTTCATATAATATCCTCAAATATCACCTCTCATGGTATGATACATCTTAGAAACACCATGATATACTTCCAAGTGTGATATAAGAAACACTAATAGAACCACACCATGCATCATCGAAGGAATTTAGAAGATTACCTAGAACAACAATATATATTTTCCATAATTAGACCATACCTAAGAAATTTAACCAAAAACAACTTGATATCATCAAATATCCATCATTAAATACCATTTAGGGACTCCTCTGTAGGTTTCATGAAGCATTATTCTCCCATCATTTGATAAATGAATCCATTTCTTTCAAATACTCTCATATCATAGTTTATTGTGGAGAGTTCCTACATAACTCCCAAAACATCACTAGTTTCATAAAAAATACCGCCATCATACATCCTCCTCAGTACACTAGCCACAACATTACCCTTCCCAAACATATATAAAATCTCAATACCATAATCGTATTGTAATTTCCTCCACCACCACTATAACAAATTAAAATTCCACTAGGAGAATATAACTAAAAGTTTTAAGATCAATAAATAAGACAAAAAATTCACCAATGTGGTAATGTCACCAAAACTCTTGAGAAAAACACACACAATTATATCAATATCATGGGTAATGTGGTTACATTCCTGGAACCATAATAGCTAATACCCATTGGATATTTTCTATCTCAATTACATCATAATGTAACCCAATTGAATATTCATACCATTGAAAAAAATATTTAACATAACATCTTCATCTAGTAAATGGTCAATAAAAGAAATGAACATATTCTCTTTAAAATAATCAAATGTAGCATAGTAATAATATTTTGACTTAATAACCAGCTTGTTTTTTATCAATGTATTTAGGTGTGTAACAATCCTAGAGAATTTTGGTATGACCCCCCTGTAAAATATTCTCAGACCAAGGAAACATTACGCCATCACAAACATTCTAAATGGATACCCATGAATCAACTTATCCATGATTTGAAAGATCCATAACTAATCCACATTGAAAAATTACATGTATGATGAAATGGACATCATGGACACCAAATTAATCTTAAATAGATACCCAAACCATCGATGGAGTCAATTTACTCCTAAAATAGCTCATATATTCCCTATATAATACTTTTTAAAAACTAATTACACTATGATATAAATGATAAAAACTAGCATGAAATTATCCATAATTTTATGGAATGTAGAATTCATCAGTATAATGAACACATTTGGTGCATTCATAGAACATAATTAGTATATGGAAAACTCATAGTTCTCTTAATGACATATATAATTATTTTTTAGAATATCATCATCCTCAACACCCATATATTGTTATCCTAACAGAATATTAATATCTAAGAACAAAAGGTCCCCCTTCAGTTGATTATATAGACCATAAATCCATGGAAGAGAATAGTATTTCTTCCCAATAACTTAGTTCAAGATATGACCGTCAATACACAAATGTAAATTTCAATTTTAACTTTTTCACAAACAGAACTAAAGAACCACATGGCGATGCACTATGTCAAATTAAAAAATTATGTAACATATTGTCTATCTAAATCTACAATTCTAAAAACTCAAAATACACCATCATATACAGGTACATAATTTCCGATAAAACACCAAACTATAACTCTATTCCAAAACTATATCTCTTATTAGAGGGGATCATCACTAATTATTTTATAATTACTTCATGGTATTCTTATATTACTCTAGGAATCACCATAATATGATCCTCACACGATCTCAGTATCATCTTTTCCATCAAGGAAAATAAGAACATGACAAGCCTCTATCCTATATTAGGGTCTTGGTCCCCAAAAACACAACATTCTCAAAAAAATCATATAATAAAATAAAACCCAAGAATTAATTAACTATAAACTACTCTAAATTCTTCATGTCCATGCAGGGGATTATATCATATGGTTGTATCTAAAAACATATGTAATCAATTCAAGATCAATACTCCCCTAGTAGGAATTCAGTGTCCTGAGACATTTTATATTAGACACCTTAACCTCAAAATGGACTAGTTAATGCTAATGGAAATATATTTCACTCCACACCGTATTCTAAATCATGTAATATGGTGGGATAAATAAAGGACATCATAGTCCCTGAATAAAACAAAGAATACATCGAGGACAAATTTCCATAAATAATACCTCACATGAATTTCTAGCTCAATTGTGACTAAAAACACTAAGGCATCAAAAATTTCCATGTATGGATACGTGGATTCATTTTCACTAATAGGGACAACTATTATGGTAATTTTTTATCACTATCCCTAAGGATGATAAGCATCAAAGAGATTTCTTCTTCCCACGCCACCCCCTTGATATTAATCTAAAGTATAATGAACCTTCTTTTACTTCTGTTGCCTCAAATAATTTTATTGTGAAATATAATATATATCATAGATTTCATCCCTCCTCTAAATTTTGGGTATGGGTAGTCACAAATTATTCAAATGGCCATTTCCTCCACACACAAAAAACCACATCCAAGAAACAGATGGAGACCAAAAAGTGTCCATCCTTATGAAATAGGATGATGAAAACATGAATCAATTCTCGAAATATGAATCTTATATTGACCAAGAGAGTAAAAACCTAAAGATATTGTTCTACACTATTGATTAATTTCTTAGGTAATGGCTACTCATTATAATCGGTTCCTAACTAACACCATCTCTATAACCTCAACCTTCTCCAACACCATGATATATTTTGAAAATATAAGCAGTGTAACCTAGCCCAATATCATTGGGCATAGATCCTACTCAAAATGAATCTCATTAGCCTCCTTATTTAAATAACTATGATGTATATTTCTATATGTTCTTATATTAATTTATAAACTCCCCACATAAATATCCCCCAATAGGATATTTGAAATCTACTATCGGAAATCAACCTCCACTATTAATGAATAAAACTCAACTTAAAACTAATCAAAAAATGATTCCAATGATACAATTGACCCCTAATGATCCACAAGAAACAAGAACCACTATAGATGAACTACACCATATATTATAGTAACACAATTGAATCCCACTTCTCCCTCTAATAATGGTTCAAACTGAAGGAAATATCCACCTACTCTAACCAATCACCAGTCTCCTATACAAAAATAGATCCCATAAACTTCTTCAATCCCATGCATGAAAAATCTCTATGTCTTACTCCAAACATTATTCATTTTCGATCTAAACTCTTTGGGTATCTTCTAGAATTAATTTATGAAAATCATCATTGAAGTTTTTGAGGATTTTGACATAGAGTCATTCCTATAAAATAAAAATCCTTAAGAACTTACATAACCTAGAATATGGAATGTTTTGTATTAATTAAGTATGATATGAATTTATTTTCATCCTCTTCCAAATTAATAAATAGTTACAAGAAATCACGATGCATGATTATCACCTAGGTCTCTTGGATAAAAATATCATCACATTACTTAGTATGTTGAAAAATATTATAGTCATTGGATTAGATCTCAGTGGCCTCTAAAACCTTATTTCCTAGCCATTATCCCTTACTTAACATTAATGGGATACATGATTATATTTCCCTACCTACATTTGAAATCATCATTTGTTTATATTCCTAATATTAATCCAATATATCAACCATTATATCCGATACCACTCTATTATGACCCCCAATATTGGTACCCCTTGTAGACCAATAGTGAAGATAGTGATCACCGTAAAGATATAATTTTTTATTCCTTGGGATGAAACTATCCCATAGTGTACAAAATAAAAATTAGTGGCATTATTATTAATATAAAATTGTAATTATAATATATAAGATCCAACAATAACCTTAATCACATAGATAATTGATAAATATTCTAAAATCTGAATGTAATCTCATAAAAGTATGAACAACATTAAATACCGAGAATAATTTCTAAGAAGAGACCATGAACTCCAATATAATTAGAAACAAAACTCTATGATACACTACTAGAATATGAATTATTTGTAATGGTATTCCATTAAATAAAGTCATTTGTGATGAGATCCCATCATAAATGGCTTGTAGATGAATAAAGCATCAAAAATACCATTTTGTGATGGTCTTTCAGAAACTAATTGAAGAACATAATATAATAGAAAAAAGCTCAATTTTTTTATTATGACGAGATACTAATCCCATCAATAATAATAAATACTAATAACAAAAATAATAAATCAATAAAAAGAAATAAATAATAAATAATAAAAAACATCAAAATAATATAAGAAATTAATAATAAAAAATTAAAATATATAAAAGTATATAATATAAAAAATAAAATGTATAAAAATATAAATTTATTAATTAATAATAATATAATAAATAAATTCTAATTAAAATTTTTATAGTAATAAATTTATCTAAAAAATACATAAATCACTATTAAGGGGGACGGTCATCTGGAGGATGGGGTAGAGGGAAATAAAACTATATAATCTACACCAAATACAGCATGTACTTCATGATCTGTTGTTTCTTCTGCTCATGCTCTCAATATTTCACCTCATACCACTGCTCATTCTATCAAAAAATACTCTTCATACTCTCTACGCTAGTTATATATAGCCTATTCCTTATCATGTTTTGTCTCATTATACTCTTTAATTGATGGTAATGATTCTCAACAAGCTCCCCTTGAGATGGTTGATAACAACACATCTGTACCATTATAACTACCAGGAGTTATTTGGGGTCCAATACCAACCACTTAGCCTTTCTCAAAAGAATACTGAGTCTCCTGCATCCATATTGTGTCCTCAAATCAGACTACACTATAAGTCAAAAACTAGGTCTTTTCTTGACTCTCATCATGTGCATGAGAAGTTGTGGCTACATATAACTTTTTCATATGTAATATAAAATTGAAATAGTTTAAATACTAATTGTTTTTAGTTCATTTTAAAACTAAACACAATAGTAGTGATAAAAACCTATATTTTAGTGTAAGAATTTTGATGAATATGGAGTGGCTGATACTAGATTAATCCATGTGATTCCCTACTCTAATCATGAAAAACTCTACTCTGAATCATATATCCTTCTAGGATGTGGTCACCGGGAGAACGACTGAGATTATGGGACCTTCCCCAAATGATGTCATCACTCCAGATCTTAGTGTCAATCCTATGAAATTTTTCAACCAAGGGAAACCATTGATTTCATTCTCAACTAATGAGGTAAAAAAATTCATCAGATCTTTCATTTTTTCTTGTTGAGAAGTTATTTAATCGTAGATCATCATTGAAACTTTTACAAACCTCCCTCAAAAACATCGGGTTTTCCGGCTTCCATATCGGCATACTGAATTTTTCCAATGTCGTGTTTCGCCATGCTTCTGAGGAAGACTATTACTGATTTTGAGTGACACATTCGTGGTATTTTTGGGGTTTCTCAATGAATGTTCTCAAATGGACCCCATACTTCGATCCCTCTTTCAAATACCCTATTGATCTGTTCTAGATTGGTTTTCCTAGGATACCATTGCATTTTTTCAAACAATATTCTTTGTTTCTATTCTCTAAGCTCATTGGTAATCATTTTAAACTAGATATGGAAACAAGGACTCTATCAAGTCCTTCTATAGAAAAAATTTGTGTTGAAATTGATGTATCTTTGGACCTACCATCTCAAATTTTGGTCAAGAATGGTGATTGTGGATTTTCTCAGGAGGTTGTATAAGAGAGGATTCCAGATTACTATCATCTATGAATTAAATTTGGACATGCATCAAAATATTGTGGCCAAATGGCTGCACCTGTTGAGGCTAGGAAAGCCACCTGGAATGAAAAAACATTACAGGATATTGGATTTGAGGAGTCCAGTGTTCGGAATAATGTGGGTCCATCTAGTTTTCCTAATGTTTTCAAAAATTATAATGTGAATAAGGAGATTTTGGTAAATAATTAACATCCTTCTGATGCTAAAGGATTGTTAGTATTTCTTCATATCGTTCTTACTACTAAAATAACCTTCAATATCCATACTACCATGGAAAAGGATCAATTTAAGCAGATTGAAACACATAATACAAGAGACAAGGAGCATGGTGGTCTCTCGGATTCTAATGAATCATATTTTGGAGGATGGTGATCATCCTAATCAAATTGAGGAAGCATATATCAAATCACATTATAGGAAATTAAAAAATCGATGGTGGACGTTAATTGATCCATCACCCCAAATACCAAGAAAACTATGAAACATATTGACTATTCTGAAATTTAATGAAATATAGTTACAATATCCTACGAAGCGTCTAGGAAGGATAATTCTGAGCTTCCTCAACAACAGGTAGAGCCTGTTTCAAACTCTATTTTAGAGGAGGAATATGAAAAGAATAATGATCCTGCGTACAGAGATGCCTACATGATTAAAGACAAGTTATGCAATAAAGTTCTTGCCTGGATGAAAAAACAAGATGAAATTACAAATCAAAAATACAATAACTATGTCATCACTTCTGACATGTACCTTGAAATTGGAAAACATTTGTTCATAAGGATTCATGAGGAATACAATGAGAATCCTAATTTCAACTTAAGATACATACCTTGGCAATGATTTCTACTGGTTAAAATCTCTCTTGCTTGATCTGGGATTTGTTTTTTTGTATGCTGATGTTTGTTTCCTCATACTTTTGGTGGTTTTTTATACTGGGTGGTTTTTCTCTGTTTGGTGTCTTTATTTAAGATGTCTATTAGGATTGTGAACTAGATCAGGTTTAAACAAAGGTAGAATGCCTTGAGCCTCATACTGAGTAGATGTTTGATCACTTGGATGATTTTTATGGTTCATAATTGGTCCCTCTATAGGACATTTTTGTCATGGAAGGCCCTCTCTTACTTTTTCTATAAAATACTTTAACTGTTATGGAACAAAATTTTATTTTCCTTGGGTTATAGTTTTTCTTCTTGCACCCCTGTCTAGTGAGCCTCTTGAGGATTGGATTTTGTGACAAGTCTTGGTGAGGCAAAATGTTTGTAGAATGTATTTGGCAATGTAATGATGAAAATGTTTGTGGATAAACTGGTACAGTGTAGGCCGTGGCTTTTTATTGTGGTGCCCAACACTGCCCATTATGCAGATTGCATATGATCCCTTCTGGGAAATGCAATGAAGAGTTGTTTTCTTAAAGTGGATTTGAAGATCTAGTTTTTTTACTGAAGATGTTTAAGACCATGATGTTGGTGTGTTCCATCATCATATTTCATATATAACCATTACAATGTATTTTTTATCTAACATTTTGTTGGTGCAATCTCATTACACCTCATGTATAAACTTCTACTCTTTTTTTATTTAATAAAATTTTTGGATATGGGTATGGAGACCAACACATATCTCATTTCATTAAAAAAAATTAGTGACCTCAATCTGGTGTTGTTGTCCACTGTTAGTATATCCAGTGATAGGGTACATGTACATCCTCTTATAAACATAAAACATTTAAATATTAGACTACTCGACTTCTTATATGAGAAATAAAGTAATGAATCTTGATTTATAGTTATATAAAATTTTATATAATCATACATAACATATGTAATAGATGAGTTCTGAATATATGGATACTAGCTTAATGGGTGACCACCTATCTCCCTCAATTCTGCTAACCTAATGATGATCTCCTCTAACATATTTCTGACATCCAATATGAGCATAATCAATCCCAGACCTAAGAGGAGATATAATCAGTTCGATGGTAACTACAAGACAGGTTAATAATTCTGACTCTATCTGTCTTCATAGATCTCTTCCTTTTATTGTGAAAAATAGATGAAATTACTCATACATAAAGGCCTATAAGGCCTCCCAGATAGAGGTCATCATGTAATCATCACTAAGAAATAATAAGCTTGAAAACTAATTAATAATATAAAGTTAATAGTTGAATAAATTTAAAAATAACTAATATATATTTATATAACACCAAATGAGAAATTGGGTTCTATAAAACATTAATGGGAATATGATCCAACATCACCCATGCCCAGGAAAAATAATTTTGTAGAATAATATCCCACTTACAATGAGTTATATTGAAAAAAATATGGAAAAACATAATAAATAATAAAACAATTAGTACATAAAAAAATATATGAAAATTATAGATAATGAAAATTAGATAAATTGCACAACTAAATGTAACTTCACATTCATGGATAAAAATCACATGTGGACATCTCTCAAAAATATGGTCGGGAATCATCAGTATCACAAGACCATAACCCCTCTAGGTTAATACACTCCCTACAACCTAATTAAACATATCATCAGGAAAATCACCAGGTTGTATATCCACAAAGAGGCTATGAAACATCTCCTCATATGTTTGATTAGCAATATGAAACACAAAAGAAATTATAACACATAATTGAAGATGAGTATTATATATATAAATTTTGACTATAACAAACAAGTAATTTGGTCACTCTTCACCTTCATCTACACCTTCATATATGATAGTGTCAATATATTCATCTTTCCAAGTATCATCAATTTCCAATGGTGTTTTAACTCCCTCAACACTTGTTAATTAAAATTCATTTTTTACATCATAAAAATTATCGTCACCATCAACAAGTAATGGTGGGGTGTCATCATCGATATCTTTTACAGTTTTTTGAAAAAACTTATTTGGAGATATCTCTAGAAAAATTTAATTTCCTTTAACATCAATATATAAACATTGAAATTGTATAAACCAATGGGCACCCAATTTCATTTTTTCTAATTACCACCCACTAGGGAATTTTTTATTAATTACCACTCATTGCAATTATTTTTTAGAAAATACTGCTCATTTTATGTATTTTTTCTAATTAACGCTCATTTCCAATATTATTTAATACCTACCGATAATTTCTAGAATTTTTTACTAAATATACCTCATTTTTTGTATTTATTACTTAATAATACTCATTTATTTAATTTATTACAAATTACATCTTATTAAATGTATTTATTTTATTAATAACCACTCATTGAAGGAAATGTTTTCTAATTTCCACTCATTGAAGGTATTTTTTACAAATTAACACTCATTGAAAGGGTTTTTTTTTATTTACCACTCATTGTTGTTATTGTTTAGTAATTACATCTCTTTAAATTTATTTTTTATGAATTACCACTTATTATAGGTATTTTCTAATAATTACAGCTCTTTATAGTTTTTTTTACTAATTAAAGATTATTATCTGTATTTCATACTAATTAATCTCAATGGTGGTATTTTTTACTAATTAAGGATTACTGAATGTAATTTTACTAAATATTGCTCATTAATAGGTTTTTTTACCAAATTCTACTCATTAGTGGTATTTAATACTAAATATAGCTCATTGTCGGTTTTTATTACTAATTACCGCTTATTCAATGTAATTTTTACTAATTAATGCACATTTTAGATTATTTTTAATATTTAATGCTCATTTCATTATAATTTTACTAATGACCACTCATTACCAGTATTTCATACTAATTGCCGCTCATTAACATTATTTTTTATAAATAACATCTCATCACATGTAGTTTTCACTAGTTACCATTCATTTTCACTAATTTTAAATAATTAATGATCATTTAGACTATTTTTAAATAATTTACACTAATTTATTATAATTTTTTCTAATTACCATTCATTACTACTACTTTTTATTAATTCCATCTCATTTTCACTAATTATTACTAAGTAATGATTATTTTCACTAATTATTACAATTTAACACTTATTTCTTCTATTTATTAATATTCCCCACCCAATAAATCAAATTTTTAATAATTCTAACTCAATAATAATAATTCTTAATAATCCCCTCTCAATCTTACTACTTTGTACTAATTATCACTCATTTCTAGAAATTTTATCAAAATACAACTCATTTCGGCTAATTGATTCTAATTACAACTCATTTCAACCAAAATTTCACTAAATACCATTCATTTCTATTTTTGCTTAATTAATTAATTCTCAAATGCACTATTTTTTAATAATTATTGCTTATTAGAACAAATTTTTAATAATTCCCACCTATTACATCTAATTTCAACTAATCCCCACTAATTACTCCAAATTTTAACTATCTAATACTAACATTGACTAATGTTTTATAATTCCCTCTCATTATTGGAATTTTTTACTATTTACCCCTCATTGTGGTTATTTTTTTAATAATTATCGCTCATTACCTGCATTTTATACTAATTGCCTCTCATTTCTTGTAATTTAAACTAATTACCGCTTATTTTAACTAATTTCCACTCATTTCTGTTAATTTTAACTCATTAAAGCTCATTTTTTCTAATTATATCCCATTAACTCTCATTTTAAAAAATATTAACTAATAAATACTCATTTCTACTAATTTTGACAAGTTTTTGATATTTTCTACTAATTACTGATTATTTCTATTAATTGCCTATATTTTTTGGAATTACCTAACATTTTACTAATTAGCACTAATTTTTAATGAATTAAAGTAATTCACATTTTTTTTAAAATTATTAATATTTAGCATTAATTATTTACATTTAGTGTTAGTTAGTAATAATTACTAATTAAAATATATTAACAGAAATTACTAGAAATTTTTATTACTTATTACTATGATATATAAATTATTACTTTATTATGGTAATTAATAATCTTTATTTTTCAATTATAAGTAATTACTATTCATCAAAAACCCTTATTGAAAATTAAAAGTAATTATTTTAAATTAAAACAACTTACATCTAATTATGAAAAATTACTGCTAAATAAAACTTAATAAATCTAATCTAAAAGATTTACTAATAATTATAATTAATTACTTATAATAGATTTAATTACTTCTAATTAATAATAATAAATTCTAACATAAAATAATTTAATTTAATTTCAAAGTAAAAACATTTAATAAATACCTCAATATAATTCATTTATTGGACGCAAATCTCAATATTTTCTTCCCTATAAAAATATAAAATTTCAAACTATGAAATGGAGTGGAGATGAGATTGGAGGAGAATATGAGAGATTTGATTAAGAATGATTTAAAAAATATGGTGAGGTGGGTGGTATATAGGGTAGATTAGTAGTGATGAGACTTTTGGCGATGGGTTTATTCTTTCAATTAGTACCCACTATAAATAAGTGGATCTGTGATAAAAAATTTATTTGTGATAGGTCCCATCACAAATAATCTTCTGTTGATAATTAATTTTTAATGAGAATTAATTCTCTTCTCAAATAATAATAATGATAAAATGTATTTAGGATGGGGGTATATTTCGATCACAAATACCTTTCATGCTATTTAACTTACTCGGCGTGCCAAAACAATTTATGATTGGAATGTTTTCTGATCACAAATAAGATTGTATGCAGGATTATTTGCAATGGGATTTCATTGTCATCTCAAATAGTCCCTCGGAATGGAATATTTGTGATAGGAGATGGGCCAATCACAATTATCCCATCACAAATCCACCTTTTCTCATAGTGCTACTAAATCCCAACTTGATCAATAATTATCTATTGATGATAAAAAAAATTGGTTTTTATATATATGTAGTGGGAATAAAGGTATACATAGTAGGATCCTACCTAGAAACTCTCTTATATATGTGGATAAATTATTCTAGAGACCTGTGAATAAAAAATGAATCCAACTCATAACCTAAACTAGAAAAACTATATCACAACATCACCAAGGATAACTCACCAAGTAACATATAGAAGTAGAATATAATCTGTCCTTGTACATAAGAACGGTATTATTCATCCACTTCCCCAATGGTTTTCCACTATTACACCCTAACCCTAACCCAACCCCAATCTATCATTTTGTGTTTTTCAGAAAAATCACTTTTTAAGGGTTATGTGAGAACCCACAAAAATATAATACTACCAATAAACAAAATTTAATTAAAAAACCAACTGAATAATCTAAAATAAATTAAAATTCTAAATTCAAACTACAATAATGCATGCATGATCGACCCCTCAAGCCCAGAACTATAAATGTATCCTAACAAGATAGACATCATCGCCATAAGGATTTTTCCTACTATCGCCAACCATCATCCCCATATCCATCACTGCTACAAGTAAACAGAATCAATATGATGATCATAACATCCCTGAAACCACAACCAACAAAACTAAATTGACATTGAACCCAGCCAACCAAAAACCACCAAAACAAGGAAACATTATAAACCATAAAAACCCAATTATCAATGATCCTTGATCAAAAACACCTCACCTTAACCAGAAAACCAAAAACACTATATAAAAAACCATCAAAATTTCATACTAAAATCAGAGAGGAACAAAATCATCCAAATGAATGAACCCTATAGGCACACGCACCCCCATTCCCCAGTAGAGAGACAAGATCTCACAAAGCCACCTAGACATCATTGAAGCAAGGGAGATGGAACAACACCTCATAAGGAGGAATGACCACACCCAAACAAGAGGTAACCACAAAATAGACCACTAGAAATGTCATAGAATAGAATTCTACACTAAGGGATTTTATTTAAAATAGGGACAAACCAGGTGGACGATGATGATTGGTGTAGAAAATATGAACTTGTTAGAGGGAATTGGGATGTCAAGACATGATGTGAAGCAATATTAGATAACAATCATGTCCCCCACCAAAATAGATTTTAGATAGAACACCTTGAACTGAAAACATTTTTCCATTGAATTCCCCCCAAACATTGGTTGAGAAACATGTGAAATCTGAAAAATATAATGGATCATATATCCCAAGACCATACTAAGGGAAACAACATATCCTTATACTCAATTTCATCTATCATCACATAGGACACCAGGATTCTACCATTATGGTCTAGGAAACTTGATCCCATACATACACCTATTCATTAAGATTCATCATCATAAACCATTCCCATTTAGTTATTTAGCAATTACGAGTAATTTATTATTCCCATAAAAAGTTCTAGTTTAATTGTTATATTTTCAAATAATAAATCTTGATTATATAAATCAAATTTTAATTTCTATATTTCCCTCCCATTCTCTCAAAAAATTCATTCCATTAATCCTTTGGTTTTTCTATTCCTCATTTTCAACGTCAACCACCATCCCATGGCCTCATTATTAATTTCATGTAACTTTCTATAATGTTTTTATTCTTTTACCTGATGTTAATTACCATAATAATGATACAATTCTAGTACATAGGCCAACTATAGTATGTAGTTGTAATTTCCAACAAGAAATCATCAAGAAAACTAGTTATATAAAAATGAACACATTGGGATATCCTTGATCTCAGCAAGAATTAAAAAAATCATCAATAATCCCCTCATAAGGATCTTATAAACATGAAATCCCCTCATTTAAATTAATCCATATAATCCATCCCCATAAAAAATACAATGAATTAAATAATAGTAAGGCTCTACTATCCTAGATAATTTATATCCATCGAATCAAACCATATTTTTATAGTAATAACTAAGGGTAAACCAACACAATAACATGATGAACCCAATCATTGAAACCATGGAATAATAGGAAGGTCGGGGTAATAAATTCTCAAAACACCTTAATTCGAGGAAAAAACGGTTTTCATTACCATATTAAATTATTTTGTTTATTATAAATAGGTATTAGAAATAAAAAACCTAACATATGTATTTAACAAAAACTATTATTCAACTATAAATATTCCTTGAGCAATAATTTAATTCTAATTATATTTCCAAGAAGGATAATAATTCATATCATAAGCTCATTCATTATCCACATTATTTTACCATCATTAAATTATTAATAAAATTTCAAGAAAATAAACCATTCCAATGAATAATAAGAATCACTATAAGAAATATGAATACATTGATGAAATATATAGTGGCAGCGAATCCTAAAATAAACCACATGTGATCACTTAAACTGATAATATATATCATTATTCCTTAATTTACAAATTATTATCTTAGTTTTGGTTTTAAATTATTTACCCCAAGGAGATAAATCATTTTAAACCAACATTTCCATAAAATAAATAGAACTTATGAATCCTTGACGACAACAAAAAAAATTCATCATTCTCCAAGGCTGAATGACAAAAAAATCACTAATCACTAATCCTCTCTAATATAAAGAATTACATGATCTTTATAGATATCATCCCACCCAGCATCCACTATTAATAACCCATAGAACCCTAATAAAAATAAAAGGAAACAATCACCATAATATGATATGAGAGAATGAGAGAGATCATAAACAATGGAGAAAATAAAAATTCACATTAGAATCACCTATCTAAGGGTTTATAAATACTGATATTTGAATCCAATACGTGCTGAAAAATGTATTTCGAATGGGATCCTAAAATATCAATTCATCCTCCCAAGAGTCAATGAAATAAAATTTAGAGGAACCCAAAAATGTATAACAATGATGTATATTTAATAGACCACCATGAAACACACCTAACCATTCCATAACTTCCATGTTTCTCACTAAAACTATGGAATAACTAGGTGGCCATGCCGTAATAGATTGAATCCAACTCCCCCTGCAGAATTCAGGACACAAGTCCCCTCAATATCTTATAAGCCTGAATAAACACCATGGAACAACAATGACACCATTTTTAAATTCCACTTATATTGGTAAAGAATATATCACCCCACATAGAACTCTATCTTGAAACAAACTCTATATGCCATAATAGTATATGAGATGGTAGAGACATAAAAAATGTATCCCCAACCTCCACATTCCACCCTAAGAGATATGATGAATTTACCTCCATGGAAAAAAACCACGAAGACCCATATCCCAAGACTCCATGATGCAAAGGGAATTACTAATCCATAATATTCCATCCAAAATTACACCACACTAAAACCACAACAACCACACAACAATCTACCTCATCTAGGAAAAAAATCAGTTTTGGATCACATTATTCACATCCATACCCTCACAAAAAAAGCCAATCATCCCAAAAAACAATGTAATAGAACATGATTAATTTATCTCTTTCATAAGGACATCCATAAAAAACTATATATATATAAATATATATAAGATAAATATAGAAGATCAAAAAGAATAGGTAAAGTCAGTATATGTTTGAAGATTTAATTTTGGAGAATTATGAACGAGAAGGGAGGTAAAATTGTAAGGGGATAGGCAAAACAAATTAAAAAATAATGGATAATACAATTGATGTGGGATTAGAGTTAAATATTTTGAAATTTTCCTAGAATTAAATTTATTTAAAAAAATATTGAACTGAATGTATGATTTTAAAGAAAACCCTTAAAACATTGGAGGCATTTGAATAAAAATACCTTGAAAGGGGGAAACACAGATGTATTTTTTGTGTCATTAATTTCATGAATATTTTTACGAAACAAATACATTTTTAGTATATACAAAAAACAAAATAAAATAATGGTGAATATGGAGTGTATCTTAATGATGGGAAATTGAGATGATAAACCACTTACCTTTCACTCCCATTATACATAAAAGTGAATTAATATACTATATAATAAACATAACAATATAAATAACATAATATATAAATATATTATTATACATACCATTTTAAATTCATAAAATATAATAATTAAATGAACATATATTTGTATTGATGATTATTTTCATCATCAAATGTCATTAATTTTGATTATTTTATACATGTTTTATAATATAAATGTTAAACCCCATTAATTGATACAAATTTCATTATTGAAATCTTAGTAATTTAAGTGGAATAATATTGATCTAATTATTTTGTATCCCCCTATTAATTTAATGACTGTTTTAGATATAGTTTGAATTAATATATTTCATGATGAATATTTTTTATGTAATTTCCTAATAACCATGAGAAACATTATAATGATCTCTCATTTTTTATTTCATCCATATAAAACCATATTAATGAAATATATCACAACTTAATATCATATATATTTAGTAATAACTTCTTCATACATATTCAATTGGAAAATTTTGTTATTTTTATAGAATCTTTCTTGTATTTGGTCGAACAAGCCCAAATAAGAACATACTATAGTGTAAGCGTATAATGTTATACAATTGTAGAATAACTGTATCTAAAACATAATGATGTTAAAATAAAATCACTATAGAATAAGATTATATTTATAAATGCAATATAATATAAGGTAATTGAAAAAATATTGGAATAACATAGATACTTACATGATGAATTCACTATTTCTCGACATGGGTGCCTTTATAATAAAAGATTTAGTCTTCCTTTGTTCAACTAAATGAAACTCAACATCTTAAAAGGTTCCTAGAACACAAAATTAGTAGGAAATCAAGGGATAAATAAATTTATTGAGTTTCTTGTAAGGGGTAGTAGAGCGGTCTTTTAATATATGTATTTCAAAATAAGGGAAATTAAACTTTATATAAAAATATGAAATATATAATTTTGTTTTTATAAAAAAATGTATTCTCAAAAAATATGTGTTCATAATACTATTTCATATCAATCCTAAATTAAGAGTATTCTGCTATTTTTTTATATAAATTGTATCACTACATTAGATTCATCATTAAAGAAATAATATTAATTAATATTGATAAAAATAAAAATTTACTAAAATAATTGTAATTTGAAACAAACATTTTTTAAAATATATAAAATATTGAACCACAATCAATTAAATATAAATATTAATCTTCTAAAAATTATAATTTTATATAAATTAGTATGAAACTATTTTCTACAATTTTATAAATACATAAAGTTTTTTATTATTAATATTTATTATAATAAATGTAACATATAATTTTTTTTATAATAAAATATTCAAATATAAAATATATTTTTTCTTCATTAAATAAATACATCATTTTATATTTTTTACAAAAAAAATTACATAACTAAAATATGGTTATATTATAAATTGATTCTCAACATCCATATATTAAATGAATAATGTCAAATGTTCAAATGTTAAATGATTATATATCCACGGAAAATATTTCCAATTATAATAGATATATGAATCCTATTTCATCCAATATATATACTTTCATAAATTCATATAATCGTTAATCATATTCATTTAATTCTCTATAAAAATCTATATTATATTTATAACTATTCTATTTTATTCAATATTTTTAATTTGGGTTATGATATTCAACTAAAACTTCATTGACAAAGACTACATGTTCTTGTTTTTTTTTCATTTGAATAAATTACTCTTGTTTTTTTCATAATGAAGTATCATCATTCATTATCCTAATGTATTATTATTTATATTGAATTTTAATATTTTATCTCAATAAAATACGTCTATGTTCATTATGGTTCAGTGCTCCATGTAAAACTAACTACTAAATATTGTTTTTTTATTTAAAGTATAAAAAAATAAATAGTAAAATCTTGGGGTCTTACATATAGACTCATTCAATTATATTTTTCAGAAATATCGTATTATTAAATGTATTATGAAAAAAAATAATTTTATGTTATTATGTTTATTTTAATTATATCACAACCAAAATTTTTAAGGGTTTTCTTGAATCAATCATCAATTCATTATGTCTGCCTATCTCTTCCCAGACTATGTTCTTCTATAAATGATAAATCAATATCATTAACATTATAGGGCTTTATTTTGGTTTCATATTTGAGAAAATAATGTTTTTGTATAATGAACACCATTTTTACTTAATTTCTCACTTCATAAAAATTGGATGTTGTGAATAATAATTCCCATCCAATATAGTGGTTATTTCTCCACAATTTCTATGTTGATTATTAAAAAATGTAATCATTAAATATTTTCAAAGATATAAAAACGTTAACTATTTTATATTTCAATTTTTTATTTATCATTAACTAAAATGGAAAATATATAATTCTTTTAGAGATGTTGGTTTTCATTAAAATTAAGTAAAAAATGGCTAAAGAATATATTTTTCCAACATTTGTATATTTCTTATATTACACTCCATTTATATATGTACCTATTTAACATTATTTTTATTAATTATTTAATTATTTTTTATTATTTAAAAATTAATTTATTTCAAATTCATATCATCAAACATTGAAAATTATTTCGAAAGCAACTTATAACATTGTTTTTAAGACAATGTTACAAATGAATTAAGAGATATATTTTAGTGATATTTCTTAAATAATCCTATATATCTATTAAATATCTATCTTATGTGTTGTTATGCTTCTTTTATAACCCTCTACATTTTATTATGATAAACATCTTTGGGGTTATTAAAATTATTTTTTATATCAAATTATCAAATTATTTATTTCACTTTATGTGATACCATTTAAAAATGTTATGAAACCCATTTCCCATCTATGGGATAATAAAGCATGAAATATTATAGATTTAACATGGTTAAAATATGTATAGTTTATCATTATTTGATGGGTGGGTATAATAGAGACCTATATTACATTAATTAAAGATTTATATCACATTAGATATTAAAGTTATGTATGGACGTGATTTTGGTGCGTGGATATGAATATCGTTAACTATGTTCCCCGTTTTATATGGGAATTTGATTATTATTTTCTATGTTCACAATTAAATGAATTGTATTTAAAATGTTATCATTGTTCACAAATTTACTTATTTATAAGATTATGTTTGTTCATAATAACTTTCTTATGCTCTATGAATCATAATTATTGTCTAATATTTAGACATTCTTATTCCATAGAATATGTACTGATTTAATAATGATTCATCAAAAATAATTATACATTATTCCCTCATGTATTTTATTTTATCATTCATCATAATCATCTATTATGATTCCATATTATATTTGATCTGTTATTTATCCCCTTTTTTTATCACATACTTGTGGTGTAAACCTCTATGACTCATTGATATGTTTTCAGCATACTCATCATTTGATATCACTTATTTTTATGTTTCATATTTTCCAAGGAAATAATATGATAGAATATTTATATAAGGAATTTATATGTGGAGAATTTTGTGAGACATGTTAGTGAAATAATGTGTAATAAGAAGTATATGTTTCTAATATCCAATGAAACTAAATCATTATCTCTTATAAGTGTATTTTATTATATGAATGAGATATAAAATAATATATATATATAGTATTCTTGGGTTTTAACCATTTTTATGAGAGAGAGTTTTTTATTTTTTGGACTTGAGATATGGATAATAAGAGGATAAAAGATAATTCATCAATGGGTGGATAGAAAGAGTTATATATAAAACTAAAATATTTAAAGGCTGAACTAAGAGTCTTATATTTGAATCAATAGTGTCATACTTGAACTAAATGTATCATATATTTTAATGAAGGTTTCATAGGATAACACCTTTTTGGATTTAATTTTCATATAAATATGTTTATTTACTATGAATTAAATAGATATTATTATAACTATTTAAGACTTTGTATTTTTTGGGGAACAAGATCATGCAAATTAAGTAGAAATAGATGTCTTTAAAAACCCTAATGTATTATAACAAACTATGGATGAATATTGGAAAACAATAGTTTCTAAAAAGGTATATTTCAATATATTTCACTTATTATATAAAATATTACTTCCATTGTCTTACCCAAGGTTGAGATGATGATATATCATTAGAAATTATATGTTGAGTCATTACAATCTTGTTGATACCCACATATATTTTACTCAATATGAAAAAATTAAAATAATAAGGATGCAATTTATTTAATGTGGGAGAATGTAATGGTGTGGATTTTTTCTGTATATATATTATATTATAATTCATGTGTCTCAAGAATAATTTTAATTTTTTTTATAATTTCAAATTAATGGAATTTATGATATAATGATGTTTTTAATAAGTAAATTAAATTGATATTATAATGTTTTTATTTGATAAATATTTGTACACACATAAAAAATGAATAATAAAATATTTTTCTAATATAAAATCGTACAAAATAAAATAAAATTCATTATAAGATACAAATAAATTAATAAAAATTCATTCATTCGTAATAAATAATTTAAAAAAAATTAAGAAAACATGTATTACACACAATGAGTTATTAAATACCATATATTATTACATAAATTCAAATTTTATAAAATAAATATGGGACAATAAATAGAAAATAATAATATCTTTAGATCAAGGAAACATCTAGAATCATATTCTCCTTTTAGAATTAATGTTCGTAAAACTAAATCTATAATGAAAAAATATCATGAATGGAGAAAATAGTTTTTTAAAATTTTAAATGAAAATTGTATAAATAATAAGTGTGATAAGTGAATTAGTATTGTAAATTTTTATAGAATGTAATGGGGGAAATTTAACAATAATTTTCTTATTATATAGGGATATGTATAAGCTAGGCATAATACCAGTAAACATATTACTAATATAGAACTACCAATATAATGGTTATATAAATGTAGATAATTTTTATGTTAAAAACATATAAGTATTATAAATGATTTTTTTAGAATAAATTAATTTATTTAGGAATATGATAAAATATATTAATTGTTTTGTGAAAAAAACATTTAATTTTAATTAAATAATTTTCATTAAATACACATTTTTGTTAAATTTCATACTCTCATAGTATTATTTAAATAATACGGATTGATAAATTTTAAGTGAGGTTTAGTAAAATAAGTACATCATATCCATAACATAATAATGTTATCATGAAGAATAAAAATATAATGATTCATACACAAAGACACAAATTTATATTAAAAAAAATATATAATTATATAATATATGTTTTTATTTCAAAACTAAATTTCTCTTATATTGAATATGAAATTGAGTATAATCAATTTATTATATATTTATTAATTTTAGTAAAAGTTCATAAAATAATTATTAATCGGATTGAAATAAATAATAAAAACATTTTATGTTAAAAAAATAATGTTTTAAAGTTATTTTTTGTGTTTTTTTGTTATTTTAATAAATTTGAAAGATGACTATTGAAGAATTATTTTAATTATATTTATATTTTATATATAATTAATAAAATTTATATTTATTTTATTTATATTATATGGTAAATAATAAATATAAATTCATTTTTATATTTTAAATTACTTTTATATTAAAAAACGTTTTATGCATTAAGCAGTCTTATATTAAAATTATTTCTCATCAAATTTAGATATAAAATAAAATAAAATGGATATCATATTTATAATTCATATAAAAAAATTTAATAAGTTCAATTTCATTATTAGTTGAAAAATATGTCATAAAGGTAAAATGTAACTTCCTATTCTCAATGTAAAATGAATAATATGTTGTTAAATATTGGGATAAAGTGATAAAATATATCTATAAATATCTATAAATTGTTTCTATAAGTTAGTTTATGATCTATATTCCTTACATTCTGAATTTGGATATAATTCCAATGTAAATGGACAGACACATTATAGAATAGTTATTTTTTGAAATTCCACTCATGTTTAACTATAAAAGGAAGACTCGTATGCCCACTTCAATTGAAAACTCATTAACATTTATCCATTTAATAACTACCCAAATTATCTTTTCAGTAAGTATCTCTAACTTCATTTAGCTTATATTATTAATATAATTTACAAAATCCTTCAACACTAATAAGACTTCCATGAAAAGATACAATTTCTTCATTTTACGAAATGAATTATTTTCCAAATTTTTATATAAAATTATTCCTCTACCTCATCCTTATTATTATTTATCACAATTGTAAAATCTATGTAATATCATTATAATTCTATAATAATACTATTTTAGTAAAATAACTTCTTAATCTTACTCATTCATTGATTATAGCATGTTTTGTTTCAATTGTACCACCTACCCAAACGATGCTAAATATTATTATCATGGATGGTTATAAAAATTTAATTATTTTTGGGATAATATATTATTACTTGAATATATCTTAGTGTTTCCAAAACTATGATATTAATATTTTACTCACTATTCAAACAAAAACACTTATTTAACAAAACATTTCTGAGACAACCTCGTTAAATATTCTATCTTAATAAATCATGCCCAAAAATCACATGGAAGGAACATAGAACATAATAAAAAATTATAGATATACTATTATATTGGAATAACTATTAATTATATTGTCATATATTGAATAAAGACTGATTATTTATACCTCTATATTGAAATAGAAATTGAATATATAAAAGATATAACAACTGATGATAAATATAAAACAAAATTTTGAATAACAATATAATAAATGGAAAAAATTATTTAAAAGGTAATATATATGAATAATGTTTTGAAATAGATGATTAATGAGTTTATTTTTATTTAATAGGAGGTTGAATTGTAACCAAATAACATTTAATCCATGATAAGGCTTTGTTGTCTCAATTAACAAATACGTAAGATGCGTTTCATTCTATACACTCAATTTTTTTATGATGCACTTACTACAAAATTAATATTTTTAATTTGTTATTAACTTTTAATGCATGGTATTTACAGTTCCACTCCACATATTTTCCATCACATTCTTTTGATTCATTTAACACTAATGTTGTAAGGGCTTTCCTAACATCACATTCTTTTCATTTATTCATCATCGATCATCTCCAACTATGTTATTATATGTTTGATATATTCAACCCATTCCATTTTTAATTTTATATTTTATTTTATTATTTTTAGAATTCATATTTTTATATCAATAAAATATTCTTTTACTAATTTCACATTTGGAAAAAAATGACTCTGTTAAGAATAATTATCATAATTTATATTTTTTATCTCTCTATAATTTCCACATGCTTCCTTACCAAATATGTTTTATTTTCTAATTTCCTAATATGTACACGTATTCTCTTCTGTTTCTGTTATATTTATATTTTCCTCTATTTCAAAATTAAATTAAATAATTATTTTATCAATGTGTATTCTCGTTAAAATATTTTATAAAATACTCAATATTTTATTTATTTCCATAGTTTGATATTTTATTTCTCTAACTACTCATTTTATATCCTTTACCATTTTTTACATTTTCATTATTGGGAATTATTTCAAAATTATTTTTTTCAATGTATTAATTTCAGTCCTTGAAAATTATTTTAAAATTGGATTATAAATTCAATTTTATTAAAATTTTCAAAAAGAATTATGAAAACTAATTTTATGATTTCACAATGATTTTACACATTATATATAAAATATATATATTTTAAAAAATTATGCCTCATGAGTCACACTATAAATTCTCTTATGATATAACACGTTGGGGTGGGGTGATTTTTTTTTTGTTTGAATTGATGCAATTCATTATTTCTTCTTATGTGATACCATTTGAATATGTTATGGATGACCATTTTAGTCCATGGGCCCATCATACTTGATGTATGATTTATTTCATGTGGAAAACATATATAAGGCATATCATTGAGATGAATTTGGGTCTGATATAACAATCCAATGCACTGAGTCTATCTTTATATCAAATGATATAATTTTTTTATTAATAGACATGATTATGGTTATATTTTTTAAAAATTATATTCCTATTAATTATTATAGTTAAATATGTTCAAAATTCCATGTGTGGAAAGCATTGTGGTTATCTATGTTCATATTTTATGTGTAGATATTATTTTGGTAGGATATGTTCTCAAACTTATGCGTGGATGTGATATAACTAGATATGTTCAAATGTTTTCATTTTTTATACATTTTGTGTGCCACATTCAGAGGATATACTATGTATATCCCATTTATTCACCCAGTTTTCAGATTCAAATGAAATTTTATATTGAATTCATTTATGATAATTTATTTGAGTATATATTTCCATCATTCATGATCTATATTATTCTATCATTCATTATAATAGAATTTTTTAATTACATTTTATTTTTAATATGGTATTTCTACCATGTTCATTTTTTCTCGCATGTTTGTGGTCAAATCCGCTTTTATATTTATATGTTTTCCCTTAAAAATAAGTTGACCTCACACATTCTTAAAATTTTCATTTCCCTTGGAATGTATATGTACGAATATGTTTTGTAGAATTTTAATGTAGTGATTTATTTTGGGAAATTATAAAAAATTCTACATATTTTTTCATCATGTAGATAATATATAAACTCACATAACAGTAGGGTCCTTTGGGTGTTTTTAATATTGGTATGATCATGAAATGATTTAAAATATATTTATGTTGTTTTTGGTTCATCACAATATGGTTTTCTAAATTATCCCAAATATACCCCTATATATCCAAAAAAATATATCAATATTCCTCATAAGAAAAGAGATGACATCATTTCTCTCTTATCATGGATTCACACTCCCATGGTTTATGGCTATTTTGGTAACCCACCATAATACACAATAAAAATGAATAAATTTAATGTGAGATGATTTATCAAAACACTGAAGAATATGAATTTTTTTTTCATGAAAGAAATGTAATTATATATTATCTGATGAATCCTAATAACAAAATTTAAGGATCATGATTATTCTTCCCGAATTGAGATATATGGGGAAAATGTGAACTTATTTCAAATAATGAGGTAATTCTATATGATATTCCATATTTCTAAATTTTTCCACAATATGTGATGGATTGATACACATCGATTTTGAATATCAGGTCTTTCTATTCGAGGATGTGTCAGTTGACATGAGAAAATTATAAACACATAATAACTAACTGAAAATAAAAAATATCGAAGAAATAAACCTACATGAGATTTATAATGAATCCATTATATTGATATAATTTAAAAATCAACTGGATCTTATCTACAATCACTTGAAATATACTCGACCTTCACAAAGAATACTCACCCACTTCTTCCAAAAAAAAAGAGTAAAACATGGATGACAATATAAACTCTCAAAATAAGAAATTATAAAAGATAAATAATAAATTTTATTATAAAATAATCCAGTTAATGATAATTGTTTCTCCCATAGACCTCTAAAATCATGAGTTCAAATAATGAGTCTATATTCAAAAATTTTAATAGGTTACTCATTGTAGCCATATGTTTTTGGATGAAATTTTATGTTATTAGATTCAATCTAATTTCCATCATTTCGTGACCTTAATCCTTGAAATAAGTAGAAAAATGGGGATCTTTTTTAGAACCATATGATGTTTGGAATATTTTCAATTTCACAATCTCTTAAAGGTATAATTTTCCATGATCATCCACTTTTGAACAGACTTTAATGGGAATGAAATTATATTGTTTAATTAATAAGTTAATGAAATCCATTATAAAAATAATTACTTGATTAGAAAAAGGTGATACAATCCCAGAATCCAATCACTCTAATAAAAATTTCAATGTCAGATTATAGATATAATGAGAGAAACTATTTATATTTTGTTGTCTCGTCTTCATTTTTTTGTCAAGTGAGGAAATGGTATACAAATCCAACCACATAATATTTTATCCTAGGAAAACCATATTGATACATGGAATATTAATACATCTTGGTGTCCTTTAGGTGCAATTCCTAACTCAAATAATGACTTCATTTTATAACCACCCACCACAAGGAGTGAGTAATCATAAGCCACATTCTATAAAAAATGTACCATTACATGTCTCAGACTACACAAATATAATCTAATAACTATTTAGAATAATTTTGATTCATTTAAATTTATAATAAGATATATTCTCATGATAAATATGGAACTATAATGAAAAACTATCATTCATACCTTTTTAATACAATTTATAGTAAATAGTGTTGGATTCTTTTCATCCATAGAGGTGTGTATTCAATTTTTTTCTAAAACCATGGAGTGATTATTGACCATATAGTGTTGTTAATAATAATTAATAGAATGAATTAAATGTTTTAGGATGATTAATGGTTTCTAATTTATTATAAAATCATTTTAGATATCATCTAAATGACTAATAGTATCAATGGGGGAATGATCACATAGATGACTAATATGATTGAGTAAGAATGAAGTGATGTTATGTTTGAAGAACTGGTATCATTTTATAAATTTGGTTTTATATCATAACATATAATTCAAAGGATTTTAATATGATGGGATATTTTAGTCTATTTCATTCTAATTGAGATGTATACACAGTAATGGAGTTTCATATGATTTGGAATTTATGAATTGCATCTTTCATGTTGAGTTTTCATAGTAGCGGGGACCCCATAAAATTTATATTATAAAACGTATAAATAGAAAAGGGATATTTCACTATAAGGGAAAAACCATGAAAAAAAATATCTACTTATGTTCAAATATTTCTTGGTTGTTTGGGGGTTTCACTATTGAAGTGAATCCACTTGAATCTATTTTTCTACTAAAATGTTAATATTTTATAATACTGTATGGAATGAAACATGGTAGTATGGTAAAAAGGTATTTTCCTAACAATATTCCATGTAAATAATGTAATATTAATTTCCTTGACTCTCATAGGTGAATCTAATTTCATCATAATGATGTTAATCATATAAGGTAATGTAAAAATTTGAAGAATCCTAATTTTGAGTATTCTGATATGGATAGAAATTATGTCATGATGTAATGGATCATGCCACAATTGGGTCAATTCAATTTTATTTCCCAAAAAAAAGTTTCCATATTTTAAGTATTTGGATAGTACCACAATTAAAATTTATTAAATAAATATTTTTAATTTATTTTGAAGATATATTTATTGTTTTCAAATGTAAATTTTAATTTAAGAAACATGAACATCCTTTAAAGAATGTCAAATATAATATTTGATAAAGTTATTGAATTTAAAATTTTGGGTATTTTATAATATTTTATTAGAGTAAAATATTTTTAATTAATAAGAATTGAATATTTTTGAACATCGACCATTGAAAAACTTTTACATGGTGTAAAAAGGAATAATAAATTATATAATTAAACTTTATAAATCTATCATTGATATGATTAATTTGATAAATTGTGCAATTTAATGGATATTAATTGGAAATTAATTAATTTTTGAACAATGTTAGATAAAAATTCACATTGGAAGTCATCATGGAATATTTCAGATCTATTATTGATGGAATATTTTATTGGATATTTTAGGAGTTATTAGTGGATTATACATGGTATTAATGTGGTATATTTTGTTGAGATACATTTTAAAATATAAAATGAAAATATATAATGATAAATATATCACATATCCATTAAAAATATGGGTTCGAAAATATTAAAATAAATATAATAATCAGTGAATATTGATTGATTATAAATAAAGGTAATTCATGAAGGAATAAATGAGGAAGATAAAAAAATCAATCATTGAATATATTTCTAAAGGAAGAGTGTTTCCATGAAAGATCATAAATTTATTTTAATGAAAAGTGGGGTTTCAATCATGGTTGTACTTATTACTTTATTTTGAATTATCAATATAATGAAATTGAGGAGAACCATTCAACACATATTGAATCAATAGCAATAATAAAGTTATTGTCATTATATTGGCTTTCATAGATAAGTTTTTTGTATTCCTAAGTTGTGGAAAATTAGAGTATAATGAGAGAGTTACTCATAGAAGATATTACATCATCCCAATATCTGATAAATGGAGTAACTGTTGGATTGGATTGACCTTCAAAAAATCCACAAATGAATAGTTTTTCTAACCAATTTTGGTACTTTGGAATACCAATATTTTATGGTTCATGGATGCAACCCAGTTTGGGAATTCTAAATAAAATAATTTATTATTTTATGAATTATTTACCTAATCCCATCACGAACTAAATCTTCATGTTTGGGTTAACTTATAATTTGATAATTTTTATTTAGTAAAAAATAATAAAAATATCAATTAGATCGTCATTTAATGAAATTAAGAGTGACCATAATAAAAATAAGGGAAATATAATTTTTTATGAGAGTTTTAGGATTATGTTGTTTAAATTTGAATAAGTTTCATACTTTGATTCATTACCCGAACATGTTTCCTATAGTAAATACCATTTTGGAATTAATAAGTGCTGTAAAAGATTTTTTACATCTAATTGTATTTGTAGTATAAAGAACTCACCCAAAATAAAAACAAATGATATCCCAAATAGAATACAATAAATTTATGCCAATTATAATATCATGTCTCTCAATGTAGATTAAAAATAAATCTATATACAATGAATGACACTCTATCATCATATAAAATACATGACACATGTTTTTCAAACTCAACTAGTCATAAATTAGAATACTGAACACAATGTGAAATAGAAGTCAGGACACCAAAATTCCCAATGATATGGATAAGATATATACAATAAATAAGTGAAAATATATTTAATCAGTATACGAATAAACCCGGTCATAGTTGAAACAAATGGTACCTAAGACGATATCTAGTTTCCCAAGTGTTAGTTGTTAACCTCTACCCCTCTACATTAGATAAAATCCACCACCTTTTTCCTGGTAAAATCTATATTCTTTATGATAAAAAATATCTCATGGATGCCATATACCTACTCCACCACCCCTTTATGGAAGAAAATATTGACGAGGGTACTACTGCAATTATGGCCTTAGAGGAAATATTTAATTATGTTATATCTGAAATCGATCACTTTCCCCTTTACTATCTTCTGTGTATGGTAAATAAATGGAACATTAAATTGAATTTCCCCAAAAAAACATAGAATCTGAATCCATAGATCCTATTTAATGTCTAAAAACGTCCATATATATATATGAGATATTAAATTCTCACAATTACTCCACATGAAGCTAAATCTATATCGGATAGACAAAGGGAATTATTACTAAAGGTTGTTATAATATATTCCCTATAGGGATAAAACCATTCATGTTATCATCTACTGAATCACATAAGACATCATTCACATATATAGATACACGATTTTCCTAAAAGTGATAACCTATAATTATATCTTAATACATATATTTCCCTAAAAATTTCAGGATCACTCTCCATAATCAAGAAGAAGATTAGGATATTAATAAGAAAATGTTCAGGAAATAAACCATAACCTTTTGAAAAATATATCTCTCTTGTTAGTGGGTGGGTAACACCTTCTAAAGAATTATCCCAATCATAAAAGATTATAATTAAACCTATAATTAACAATCATATTCATCCCATAATACCTATAAACAAATCAATATCACCGATTAAAAATAATACACCACTATAAAGTAGTACCTATCAAAAAGTTAATTGCCTAATGATTCCAATTATTTTTCATCACATGAATGAAACCAAAGGATATCTAAAAATAATCTAACCATATCTCAATATTATGATCAGAGAAAGTCCACTCATACAATGAAAAAATCTATCATTGAAACTCACTCATGATATTCTTCTATGAATAATGACCCATTGGATCATCCCTCCTATGGTCAACTGAATCATATTGCTACACTTCACCAACCTGAACCGCACTAGGGAACCATCCACCATTAGTCTTCAAAAATACATTAAACTTGAAGCATATTTATGGATTTATTTAATTAGTTTATAAATAAGTTCATTTTAAACATTGGAAGGACTCCCTAATTTAGAAATAAGCACAAAAAGTATGCTATATTTACCACACTATGGCATCTTCCTTTAAATTGGTATAGTATGAATTTAATATATTTAGTTGGCTTAAAGACCATCCATTCTATTAGAGTGACCATGTTTCTATCATTTTTCATCTCCCTTTCATTTGTTAGATAATATGTTTTAAGGTATTATTTCTCTATAAACTATGAAACATCCCCCATTATGTCTAACAGAAAAATCCCTTAGTATAACCAACCTAGAATTGATATAATTATATCATATCATGCCTCCACGAGAATGCCTCTTAAGCTGGTAGTTAAGGTGTGAGTGCCCCCAAATCCCACTTCCATTAGTCCATGGGTTCTTGAGAAGCCTCACTAGTATAAATCATGAAATGTGGGTCGTAGTAAACTCATATAAATGACAATAAAAAAATACATCAACAAACAAAATAAAATAAAACAACCATAATACAAAAAATTCATGTAATGTTATTAAAAAAATGATAACATCTTTGAGATAATTTCGAAGAACATCTCTTAAAATAGATATTCCAACACTAAATAATCACCATAACATGAGATAGTAATGTATATGTGTTCAAAAATGCCAATATAAAAGTTATTTATAATTTATATGAAATATTTTAGTTACCTTATAAGTACACACAATATATCCCTCCCCAAAAATTCTCTTTCATATATAGAAGAAGAAAAAAGAGTAAAATATCGGTGAAATTGACGGGTTATCTATTCCAGGATTAACAAAAATAAAACATCTCCAAATTAAACTGTCAATAGCCTCATATAAGTATAATAATGTTATAATGTTGAAAATATAACAAGAAAATTACCCCAACACCTAGTTACCCACTAATATAGTCTCTATCACATCCTATAGAAAACATATTGGTTCTCTCATCAAATATATATCCACATAGAATATCATTATAACCAAATTAAATCCCAAAATGAATGCTCAGTCACATATGAAAACTATATATCATGTCAGTGACCTGATCCAAAGACATGGAAAAATGACCACTGTGGTTTTGATAAAAGCACCAAATTTATGATAAGAAGACCACCAAAAGTTCAAATACACATAATCATAGTGAAATACCAAACCTTTAGAACATCACATCCACAATAACTAGGTGTACCAAATATAGGGGAACAATTTGACATTTTTACCATGAGAATTTAACCCCCCCCCCCCCCCCCCCCACACACACACACCTCGGAACAAACAATATATTAGAAATAAATTCAATATTAAGACATGCAATGGAAATAAAAATTAAAAAAAATGAAAAAAATGTTTAAGGAGATTGATACTATGTCTTAAATGTATAAGGGAAACACATTATTTCTACCTTTATTATAAATATAAGAATACATGTGGATAAAAGGGATTATAATGATATGTAATCCCCACCAACATATTTTACTTCCAATTAACTCGTAGTTGATCGGCCATTTTAAACTTACATTACACATATGGTCTCGTATACCTATATACTATACAAAAAAATCATATAAGATAAACAAACATCACATAAAAATATAGATATAGAGATAGGATCAACTAATCAAGGTTCCCAACTTGTGTCCCATAATCTCATCTATAATTTCATACAACACATAATTCCTCTATAGAATCACTAACAAAAGATAACTTCTGATAGAATTAATAGGGATTAAAAATATTAGTTTCCATTTAAGAGAGTAACATTTCATTCCTTCACATCGAGTCGAGCCTAACCAAAATTACTTTGAATATAAATTTGATGCCCAAACGTATGGTTATATGAGCTTCCAATGATCTAAATAATGACTTATATCCCAACAAACTCTAAGATAATTACTTGTTCAAAGGAAAATATCATCTACCTTCTAACAAAAATCATTCAACAACATTCACATTTTCTTTGCATTCATCACCCATGTACTATTATGGCTTGATATTTCCTCAATATTTATTGAACTGTCACCTTGGTGAATATGTATTATGTGTTTCATCTTCCTCCTATAATTTGTATTTCTAACTCCCTTTATTCCACAAAATTTATGATGAAATGATACATCATGTGGATATTCCTCATGTGATCATGGAACACTATATATTTATCTATGTAAAAAAGAACACTGGATATAATAGTGAGGAACTGATTCAAATTGAACCCAGTCTAGATCCATCAATAACTACATCATCTATACCATTTCCTTCCAAGAATCCAATACATATGTATACTCTACTTCAATTGAAGATAGATTGTTTTGATTTTAAAATATTAACAACAAGAATTTTTTTCCACCTAAATTAAACAAAAAATGTTATACTTTTCAATGTATCCCAGACAACTCAAAAAATTGAGTCAAAAAATACTATTTATGATTCATCTATTATACTACTTGTTTCATAGAATTCTGATCCATTCATGTAATATAGAATCCAATTCATTACCAAACAATTTCCTTTCACTTTACTTTCCTTGTACAACCCCATAACTCTCTACGCATGGTCAATGTTTGGATAAGTGAAAAACATTAAATACACCAAACTTTTGACTACTAATAAATATGGAGCATTATCTATGTACATGTACTCAACCGCCATTTATAATTCCTATGGCATTGATAATAGGATATTTTCCACAAGAGGGGCTCTATCTGGATAAATTTCAGTCATCCTAAACCTTTTAGTAATCGTTATGATATAATATTTCTGAGATAAAACCAAATCTCTCACTTTCATAACACTATCAATATTTATCCCCAAAATATTCCCTTCCTAACCAGTATGTTTCATCTCAAATATTCTAGAAAAATAAAACTCCATCATTTGGTTGTTACAAACATATAGCCTCGTAATTTGTATATCATCTACATTTAAATGTAGTACGATGAATTTCCCATCTACCAATTAATTTTTATAAAGGAAATGATCTTCGTTGCCCTTATTGAACCCTTAATATTACATGGAACATTTTATAATACAATTACCCTGTTGTAAAGAATTTTTTAGCCTATAGAGGCTTTTTTCAGTCTAGGGAACTCATTTTTCTTCCATACTTCCAATAAATCTTTCAACTTTTTTATATTGACATCCCCCTCCAATGCACCACGTAAGAAGGGTATCTTGTCATCCTTTTTCTCTAAATTAATATATTATGACGCAACCATACAAAAAACTATTTTTATTGTAGATTTTTTAACCACCATTGAAAATATTTCAGAGAAATATACTCTATAATTATATTAAAATGATTTTACTGTCTTAAAATATTTATATATTTTATTTGTATTTGTTTCTTCCCAATTCTGATAGTCCCAAATATTTTCAAGTGATTTTTTAACCTCTAGTCAATAAATCATTCAATATGATATGTTCATCCATTATGAATAGATATCCTTATTCATAGTGGACTCCCACAACATATACTCACTATAAAAAGTATATTCCTTTGAATTGTTATGTTCTTATGCATCCTTTATGAGTGCAATGTTCATACCAACCTCATACCTATGAAATATATATGATTATCTTGTTGATATCCAAAACTAAATTTGATGAACTATGATTCATTGATATAGTCTCTCAATCAGTACCTAAACATCATGTAACTTTAATTTTGGGGCATGCAAATATGGTTCTCTCTCTAAAGAATCAGTTACCCATGAGCATTATATTCCTTCTCATGGTATTATATATATAATAATAGTGCCTACAGATCAAGAATATAAGTGCTATAGTTTTTGTAAACTGTCATTTTTCTATTCAACATGGATTTAAATAGTTGACTCTCATTCAACGTCCTACTTCACTATGTTTTGATATTTTAATTGAAAAATATAATAAAAATCCACATCCCTTCATCGAATGATCTTTTCCCTTTTATCATACAACATGTGATATCCAAAATTTTCATCTATGTAACTAAGGAATAAGAAAAACTAGGCTTTCATTAATTTGTATCATGGTCCTTAGCATTTACATGGTCATATATTAAAAAAACCTGAGTCACTAAGATGACGAACATCCATTTTTTTAGACCACGACTCCTCAGGATGATCCAACCCTGTTTCTATTACTATCCTTCTATTTAAATGTCATGTTTTAATGTTGTGTGCCATCATACAATTTTGCTTTAGAATTCCCATGTGAAACCCCATAATACTATATTTTTTACCTATTCATGTTCATTTTTTAAAGAGACACATTCGAATTTGTTTTTATTGGCATAGAATAATAATGCATTTCTTATTACTTCTTATATAAATTATTGACCTTGTTTCTGGTGTACATAATTCCATTTTACATTAAAATGATCCTCAACTCATATCTGTATACCATTTTTTCCATCAATATATATTGAATAGAAACCTTAAATAATTTATACTTATTCTTCAAGAAGCAATTATTAATTTTCCTTATAGAATCTTAAATTAAAGTATAAAGGTAAAGACCGCCATTGTAGAACTAATCCTCGGTACATCTCTAATCATATGAGAATAAAAGATCCAAATTATTTTCCTTAGGATACTAACCATTCATGTTTAAATACATCATTTTCATCATTCCCATTATAAGATAGTCACACATTCCATTTTCTATGTGATCATCTACCATAATTCCTTTAGCCTTTTGAACCATCTGGTTATTATCACTGTTGTGAGAAATCATGAAGATATATTCTTTTGGATCATCTGATATTCATCATTAAATAACTATTATTATTTTATTAATTTCATGAAAACTAAAGGCACTCCACCTTTAATACTTTTTCAATCATAATGGATCCAAAAATCACTTTTTTGACTCTATTTTTGAAGGTTTTTCCAAAAATATCACCATCCAGTTTCCATGATTAAATAAAAATATTTTGTACACCATGTGTCGCACCCATTGTGTTGTTTTTTTTTTGAATTTTTTGTATTCTTTATATTCCATTTTTTGGGTGGTTTTCAAATTAAAATTTATTTTTTTGTGATACAATGGGTGGGGAAAATTATATAAACCTTGGGTAATACATCATAAAACCATTTCCCCATGAAATAGGCACTTAGAAGCCTATAATGATTGGTTATTGACCATGTTTACTTCAATAGATGTATGTATGGCCTAGGGAAGAGGCACTAGGTCCCCACATGTTTAGGTATGTGGTTTTTGAAACAGTTTGACACATACTTTCTGGAATTTCTGATTTTAAAAGAAATTTTTTTCCAAAAAAAACTTCAGGATTTTTACCTGCATACCCCCCCCCCCCATAGTTGACCCATTGGAATCCTCCATCCCTACACATAAATCCCCTCCTCTTCAACTTAGTATTGGTTTAAAATCATGGGTGATTTTGGATTGGATATTCAAGAAATAGTATTTTATATGCGTCATGTTATTCATTCATGTAATATATTACCTTTCATATTTTGGTTCCTTATATCTGATAAAATGATTACCTGTAATGGGGGAGATCCTTTTTATTCATTATTTCTAATTTTGGTAGTGTTTTATTACATTTTTAGTGTCATATCATTTCTTAGCATACCTATTTCAACTGGATTGTGGGGATTTCAAAGGGAAAGGTATGTGATTCGGTGTTCTACTACTGTATAGTTATTTTAATATTATTTTTTTCTATTCCAAATTGTGTTTAGAAAATTTTTGTGTGTGAAAATGGGTGATTTCCTAGGTTTGGGTGTGTGTAATGATTAAGAAATTTTCTATCCCCACTGGAAATTGTTCTAAATGGAATTATTAGATTCTAATTAGATTGTTTATGAAAAAGGGTATTGAAATTGTTTTTATATTAACAACTAACATGGGAACCCTAGTTACATAAGATAATATGTTATGAATTGTAGTTTGGTTATCCAACATGGTACCATCATGATCCCACTTGCAAGGTTATGATTCAACACTAGCTAAATGATTTTCTATGGATTACTACCATTTGAATTTGGGTTCATCCATATAAAAATGTGTTCATGAGAAACGATTCATGCATTCTTGGACATCATGATACAATTTTCCATGTTTCCCAAATCCAAGCTATATATGATCTTCCCATGGTGTTTAAAATGTGTTCTTACTTATGTTTAGTTGCTCTTTATTTTTTAATATTTGTTGAATATTTAATTTATTTTTTCAAACAAATTTTTTTTTACTTTCCCTTAAAACTAGAACATTAATTATTTTAATAATTTTAATGCACTAAGCACATGGTAGTATCAAACTAAAAAATTTGGCATGCACCCTACATATCCCAAACACGTATTTGAAGTTCTTATTTTTTGATCCAGGTAAAGGTGAGGCTATCCAAGGGAGTTGAAATCCATACACTTAATAGTGACACCATCTTTTTTATGGTGCTGGTGGGAATGACATGAAGGTTGTTGTACCTCATTCCTTGAGGAGAATTTTGTTTTTTATTAGTTCCCCTCCATTTTATTTTGGTTTTTTTCATATTTTATGTATAACATTGGACTTTTTCATGATTCTATTGGATAAATATTAATGTAATGATTGTTTTTTTGTTATTTGAGTTTAGTATTAATGTTTTTATAGACATATATTGACATTATTATGGTAAAATCATTCCCAAATGAATTCACCAATTACCAGTCACATGCTTATAGCATTTAGGGATCATGAATTCTATTTTTTCCATGCCACTTGTTTTTTTAGATGTCGAATTGGATTGAATTTCAAATAGGAATGTGATAAATTGGTATCATAGGGAGGTTTCCACTTCCATTGGGTCATGTAATTTGGGAATTCATGGTAGAAATTATTTAGGACATTTAGTGATTGAGGAACTGGTTATGAGTAAGGGGTCTAGCCAAAACACCTTATGAATGATCTTAGGCTACCAAAATATGTTCGGAATACGGTTCACTCCTACATATAGGGTAATGTATAGGATACATACTGGTAATAGTCACTAAGATAGGGTAGAGTTTTTTGAGTTTTGGATTTAGTTTTTTTCTATATTTAAATAAATGATAATTTTATCATGTTAATTTGATTTCCCAATTTTATCATTTATTAATGGTTTCTTGGTTCATTTTTTTTACTGTTGTAGAATCAGGACAATAGGGAGACCTCCAATACAACCATGGTAGATGGATGGAGATTTTCATACGTCGCTATTTTATCATAGATTAGATGAGGTTGTGGTTAAGGAAGTATGAGATATAGATTAGGGAGTACGAAGTAGTCCTGAACAGGATAAGTAAGATGAACCATGACTAAGAAGGATCGAGATCAAATGATACATGTGAATAATTTCCCTTCCTTATAGGGAAGCATAGATCCCCAAAATTCATAATTCTCTGTGGATTATGGGGACAAGATCATTGATTTCCCTTAGATGGGTGATGTTATTAATTTCAAATGTTTTCATTCTTTGTATAAATCCCATGTCATAGGTGGTTAGAGTCAGTGGATTTGGAATGGAATCATTAGAATATGAGATAGAAATACATAATGTTCATTTAAATGAGTGCACTGATCCTAATACATTAGACCTCACCAAGAATTGGGATTTTCTAGACACTCATTAGGGAGAGCATTCGGGGTTGGAATTGTCCAACATCTTTGGGGAGGTAGTTTATTTTTTCAATGATTTAGTTTAAAATGAAATAGTGGGTGAAAATGTTTTAAAATGGGGTTGCATCTATATGTTCTATATCAAGTCTTATTATTTATGGTAACGACCTAAGATGAAATTATTGTCTGAGATCTAATAGTGGAGATTGGCTAGGAGGGTATGTAAGGCCTGTATGGGATTATTCTTGGTTAAATTTAGAGAAGATATTGATTTTCTAAAAAAATATAAAACATAAGGAGTATAGACATAAGGTTGGTTGTAGTTTTGGATATCTACTCCAACCACCTTCATCAGTAGTTATAGGTGATGGATCTATTGTTTGTATCCAGTGTAATTGATCAGGTCATGCACATCCAACCTTTCCAAACGCACCTATTTGTCTTACTTTTATGGGTTTGTGGGTCATATTTAAAGGTTTTAAATGATTTCCACTCATTATGAATGAAATGATTTATATTTATCTCCTACTATAACATCTAAGGATTCTTTTCCATGTAGAGATATGGGGTCATGTTCTGGTGGTTTTTGTAGAAATAGTAGATATAATTTTGGGTATAGTCAACATATGGTCGAGCCCCAATTCAGTGTGCATCCAAAATAATAGTCATGCATGAATCACATGCATGATATGGATCAGAAAGTAATGAAATATTTTATGCAGACCTAGTGACAATTAATGTTAACATTCTTATTTCATTATCTATGTTAATTAATTTGTTAAATAAAGGTACTTCTTTTTCATTTGTTTCTTCTCTACTTTTTTATTTTTTGAAACTCTAGATTGAGCTTATTTCATGTTCCATATAGTTGGATAGACCTATTAGAATGAGGAATCTATGGGGTTTCTAGTGCATGTCCTGTGTTATCTACTAGTCATAGGTTGAGGTAAATGGTATTTATATTTCCTAGAAATAGAACTTATGATGTGATCTTAGAGATATATTACATGAAATTATCTAATCCCCACACAGACTACTATCAACGGTAGGTGACTTTTATTTCACCTAATGGTAGTACTTCAGTTTTCTAGGGTTAATAGGATCCATGGAAAAGAGAATCTAGACCTTCCCATCCAGAGCTATGAATATTGGATATCATGAATCATATATCCTAGTGGAGGATGAATGGAAATACATATGGGATTTATTACCTTGTATAGTGAGTTAGTTCCCTGAGGTTTTCACTACAACTTAAATCGCCTTTAGTAGCTCTTTACAAAACTGCCGCTAAACCTTTATGTAAAATGGATTAGCGGCGGTTTATTAAAACCCATCGTGAAACCTATTTAATTTTTTATAGTGGCGACACTCCCCCCCCCCACCCAAGCCAACCCTCTTCCCGGACAATTGTGACGTATGTCCCCTGATGAGCCCCAACCCTAGATATTCTCCCCTCCCGTGCCTCCAATGACCTCGATGATCATCGCTGATGACCCCCCTTCTCCCCCCAACACCCACGACGCCACATTCTCCCCCGAACCAGTCAATTTCCTACCCTAGGTCGGTTCCCCTCCCCTGCCGCTGGTGGTTTACGTAGTCATAGGTATTGTTTTTAAAAACAATTTGTAGCCTTCATCACATAGGGTTAGAGAAACATGAAACCCTTTTGTGTGTATAAACATGTCTTGGAAGAGGTTAGTGTTTATTCATGATTCATATATATTCACCATGATTGTTTTGGATTTGGATACCAATTCTGTTTAATTATGAACATAGATTGTACCACCAAGTGATGACTTGGGTCAAGGGTATGGGTTTCTAATCATGGTTTTGGGTTATTAATTGGGTCTTACATAGATTCAGGATACACTAGGTTAGTTAACTAGCTCACAGAGGGGAAGTTTTAGTGTATTTTTTGGGTGTGTGATTTGATGATCTAGATGTGTGCTATAGTGTGAGTTTTTTTCACTGGTTATATGTATCTTATTCACTGGTTTTTAGCTTTAATTTTATTTTATATAAAATGTTAGATAACTTGTTTTTATTATAGTATCATGTGTAGGAAGTCTTTGGTAGATTGTCTACTGGGTGTACATACTCACACCCCACTTATGCATCGTGGTGCATATGAAGTTTGACATGGTATAGGTAAAGGTAAGACCTCTTAATTCTATAAAGGAGAACCATGATTTTGTGGTAATTGGTGATAGAGGTAGGATATTAGAGATAATAGTGGTTTGTAGCTTGGTGTAGTACCTTGTTTGGCTCCCTATTCTACCTTTTTATGTCTTTTTTCTTATAGTCTTATTTGAGGATATTTTTGCTTATTGTATCTTTGATTATTATTATTATTTTATATTATTATAGTTTGGTTTTCCTTTATCATGAATTATATTTATATTTTACCATTAGTTTTATTCCACTAAAGGTTATGTATTTTAAGGGTAAGTCACCCCCCAGTGATATTATTAACCCTAGGTGTTTATTTCCAACCTTTAGTGTTTGTGGGATGGACCTAAGGTTAGTGGCATTCCAATATTATCTAAGGTGATCAGTTGGGCTTGTGATATTACAAATGGTATCAGTTTAGTATGATATATTAGTTAGGATGTTATTATGGGTATATGATGTTTTAAGACTTGAAATATAGGGTATAAAAAGGTATATATAACCTCTTTATACTAATATTCCTGTTACCTAGGTTTTCTGAGTTTTAAAAGTGTTTTAAAACACTTCTAGGAGTGTTTTGTCTTCATCATCATGGGTTTAGCCAATGAGAGTTGTGTATCAACATTATTAAAGAGAATTACCACGATAAATTCATCATTCACATGATATTTCATGGGTTGTTACTTTGAAATTTTTCCATTTTGATCTTTATTGTGCATTATTGCACACTGTAAAACCTATTACTAATGTATTTGGTGGTGAATAAGTAATGATTTTATTAACATCGACTATGATTATAGAAAAAAATACCACTGGTTAGAAGACGTATAAATTAGCAAGTGTGTGACACTATAAATTTGATTCCACATAAACCATAAGTAAATTAGTAACTATTAATAAGAATAGTGAATTATTTTTGGGTAGTGGAAAAGAAAAAATTGGAATGAGGAACCACATTATATAGATCAATCATTTGAATTTCAATGGAAAATCCTACCAATATTATAGGGTGACTTAGGACATGATGATTCAAATTCATGGCTAGGTTGGATAAATAGAATCTTAGATTTTCTTGTATCTACTGATGGGAATAAATTAAGTATAGTAGTGTGCATACTCAAGGGACTATCATGAAAATGGTGAGACTGTGTCATCTATGTTAAGGTTGATCAATACATTACCTCGGATGGATTTGAGGATTTTTTTTAACAGTAAATTCTACCTACATACCTTTCAAGTATTAAGAAAAATATATTTTTTATCTTAATCATAGAGATATCTCAGGTATGTAATATAAAGCCAAATTTACTTACCTTCCTCACTTTATACTAGAAGTGGCATCTAGTTAATCTCTTAAATCATGTGTGTTTGAGTTGGTTCTGTGACTTAAGAATCACTCTATGGTTTACATTTTTTTTATTTATAATTTCATTGATATTGAGAATAAATTGATGGTAGAAAATGTGTACATTATAGGGAATATTAGTGGAGGGAACAACTTTTTCCACATGAGAAAAAGTGGAAACTCTGGCAGTGGAAATATATATAGAAGGAAAATTTATCCCTGGGGTAGAAAAGCACCATATAACCAATCTACAAGGTCATATTACATTTATCCACTTTAAAATATTTAGTTGGGTTAATTCCAATATGTCTCATTAGATAACTTAAAAGGGGAATGTATGACAGTCCTTTGAAAATTTCACAACTATGGTCGAATATGACATCTCAATTATTTCTATACTTATCATCTGAATTCAAAATGAGGCAATGGTTTTCATCTCACTCAATCCTATGGCTGAATATAGCATCTCAAATGTTTCTGTATTGGTTTATTTATATCTCATAGTCATGTAATTTTTCATCCATGATGTAATCTGATTGATTATATATATCTTGTTATATATGAGAGATATTGTCTTGTTATTTTAGTGTGAAATCACTCCAATTGTTATGTGTGTTGATACCCGGGTGCTTGTCACTTTCCCATGGTGATCATGAATACTCTTTGGGACCCATGTTGGTTCATTATAAAATATTATTATATGAAGTTTTATTTCTATGCATGGTTGGTAATATGGAATTATTTTATAACAATCTATAGGAGTGTGTCCATCCATGTTTCACCACACACATTGAACTAAGTTATCTTTATGTGGAATCGATTGTTTTTCTTTTTGACTATACTTTTCTTGTGCTTATTTTATTTTCCAGATTTTCTTTATAACATCCATCTATATAACTAACATGTTCATGTTTTCATTGGTATATTTTTTGAACTTTCAACATGGATACTTCTAACTTTCATCCTTTTTATTAGTTCTTTTAGAAGATGAACCTTTCATAATCTTCTCAAATTTAGATTCCAATTCCTCTTACCTTCCCTATTTGAAATATTATTTGGAGGTTTTTTTCATAAAATATTATTTCACTTTATTCGTAAGGTTGATTTTTATTTATTCACTAACTTATGTGGCCTTATTTTCTTATTCGATTAATATATAGGTTGATATGAACATGGACCAATCCTATGAATACTACTTCTTCATACATCAGACTCATTTTCAAATTTTCCAATTATTTTTTATGTATACATGCTTCTTTTAACCTATTGATGTTTCTTCTTCATATCTAGATTTCTATTACATTGAATTAGATTCCTTTCTAATTTTTCATTTAACGGTCTATACCAATAAACTAATTCACAAGAAAATGAATTTATCGCAACACCAACATTGATCCACAACCCATGATCATCTTATTTCATTTGAATAATTACATTAGGTCTTGTTTATAACTTTTTTATATTTTTAAGGGCAACCAACTTCTTTAATTTTCTTATCCACCTTACCTAAGATGGAATATTCCATAAAAAAATTGAAAATCCATACTTGTACATAATTTTTTTCCTACCCACTCCCTTTTATAAAAATATATTTACAAACATTATTACAAGATTGTATGGATAGTTCCTCTTCCTTATTAGTGGTATAATTATACTAAATTCAGTGCTTGATATTCATTGTTATAAAACAGATTCAATATGACATCATTGATTCTCTTAGTTAAGGCTTGGAAACCTCTTTTTATTCTAGAATAATCACTTTTTTATGTAATTGTAGATTCAACAAGTGACTTTACTTTATCATGAAACTTCTAGATCATGTTTTGAAGAAAAAAAGTTGTTTCTTAACACTACATGATGATTCATGATCAACCATGACACATTTTGATCATATTTTATGTCAAATTAGTCTTGAAATAATTATTAAATCACTTATTTCATGAATTTTTTGGATTTAATCAGATCTTCCTTTATCTAAATAACATGTAATTTATTAGCACATCCACCCCATGGATCATATCTCCCCCTAAATATTGTTCCACTTCAAACAATGGTTAGAATTATTTAATTTAATGGGAGAGGGGAACCACCAACATTATTAAGTTGAGTAATGTTGTTGGACTTTTTTCACTCACCCTAATCTCCCAATTTAATTCTAATACATTATGGTGGTACTACATTAGATGACACAACTAGTGGGTGATTTACCACATGTATTGATATAGGAAAACCTTACGTGACATATTTATATATTTTTTCAACTTGTATATATGAATATCTTTCCCCACTTATTAATAGTTATGTGTTTTAATTTTTTTTATATTGTGTAGGAACATTGTGATATACATGGATAAAAGCTGGATCCCATTTCCATGGAACACACCTTAGTATATTAAGGTTTTGAATGTGTTTTTAGATTTTGAAATTTCCAATCGATCCGTTGAATAGAGAATAAGATGTCGATGTCCTAAATGTAAATTTAGAAAATGGTTGAAGAGAGATGAAGTGTATGAACATTTAATATTGAAGCAATTCCCTGGTCAATAATTTCGCTGGATTTGGCATGGAGAATCGAACATTACATAAAGGTTGAGCACTGATGTAGATCCATAGAATGACCTCCCAAATTCATCGACAATTGAAAATGAAATTCCAAACCATATAAATGATTCATTCGTCACTGCAAGAGACCACCATCAACATCTAAACATATCAGAATAACTAGATGACGGTGCTACAAATAGAAATGAGACATGGGATGTTTTTGAGACTGTAACACAATTAGTTCAAGATTGTAACATATCATTGGATCCTCCTCTTTATTCTATGGAGCCAAATGTATGAGAAATATTTACTGATAAAAATGTGTTTCATGATTTTGTTGATGATGGAAATCAAGAGTTGTATAGTGGGTTTTTGAAATATTCAAAGCTTTATTTTCTACTACAGTTCTACCATATCAAATGTCTATATGGAATTAAAAATAAAGCAATGTCCAAGATATTGGAATTTAATCATGATGAATTTACTAAAGAAAAAATCCCCAAGTCCTTTTATGACATGAAGTAATTTGTTAATAGTCTTGGTCTGAATTATAAAAAAATACATGTGTGTCCCAATGATTGTATGCTTTATTGGGGGAGAGGATTCAAGTAGACAGAATTGAAAAATGTTCTTCTTCTAGATGGAAGTCCATGGGTGATGTTGGATGTCCGAATAAACATAATTTCATAGAGAATAAGAAAAGGGACACACCTGGAAAGGTTTTGCATTACATTCCATTGAATCCTCAGCTGCAATGATTATTTATGTCATCGAAAACCGTTGAACACATGAACTGGAATTCTGTAGATAATAACAATGATGGGTTAATGAGACATCCACAAGATTCATTATCGTGGAAGACATTTGATTCATTACATCCAGATTTCTCATCTGATCCTAGAAATATTCGATTGGGATTGGAATTCGATGGATTCATCCCATTTGAGGCTTTGAGTACCAGTTATAGCATTTGGCTGGTTGTTTTGTTCCCTTACAATCTGCATGCGTGGATGTGTATGAAAAAACATCGTTTATAATTTTGATGATTATTCATAGAAAAGAAATTCCTGGAAATGATATTGATGTATACTTGTTGCCTTTTATTGATGAATTGTAGGATTTATGGAGCAGCAGTGTTGAGACATTTGATGCTTCTTCTAAAACAATGTTCAAAACGCATGTTGCTTTAATGTGGACCATTAGTGACTTCCCTAGTATTTGGAATTTATCTTGTTATAAAACTTACATGGGTTAGGCTTATCCCATTTGTAACTTTTATTTTGAGCCCAAGCGACTACCTCATAGTAGAAAATGGTGCTTCTTATGCCATCAAAGATTTCTTGATGCATCTCATAGATTTTGGCTGAACAGATCAAAATTTAATGGTTTTATTTATCATAGGAAACCTCCAAAGTTTTTAAATGGTTCTGAAATATTGAAACAACTAGAAAATGTAGAATCATAATTTGGGAAGGTTCATCATTTGAGTGATAGCGGAAAACGGGTTTGAAGTGCATCATCAAGTGAAATCAGAACGCAACAATGGAAGAAAAAAAGTATATTATTGAAACATCCATATTGGGAATTTAATTTGTTGCTGCATAATCTTGATGTGATGCATATTGAGAAGAATGTCTGTGACAATTTGATTTTCTCATTACTTAATGAGCATGGAATGTCTAAGGAGCATCTCAATGCTCACAAAGACTTACAAGTAATGAACATAAAATTTGATCTCTGGCCAGATGAGAATGAAATGTATTCTCATGAAATTTTTTCAATGAAAAATAAGGATAAAGATACATTCCTTCAAATTTTAAAGAATGCGAAGGTATCTAATGGATAATAGAGTAACATCTCGAGGTGTGTTGACTTGAAGAATCGCAAGTTACATGGGTTGAGAAGTCATGATTCACGTATTTTGTTACAACAGTTAATACCATTGTCATGATATACATTATTACCTAAAAAAGTTATTGTTGCTCTACTCCAATTCTGCACATTGTTCAGGAAATTATGTGAGAAATCTCTACATCTATTTCAGCTTGAAAACCTCCATGAAAGATTTGTATTCACCCTTTGTTCAATGGAGATGATCTTTCCTCCTTCGTTTTTTACTGTAATGATGCATTTAACTGTGCATTTGGTTAAGGAATCTAAATTAGGAGGCCCCGTTACTTATCGATGGATGTATACAATTGATAGGTATTTTATTTATATGTTTTTTAGTAAAGTAAAAAAAATTGGCATTTAGAAAAATGAATTGTTATGATTATATTATTTCATAGATATCTTGGGCATTTGAATGCTTACGTGAGAAATAAATCTCAACCAGAAGGCTCTATTGCTGAAGGCTATTAGGCTGAGGAGTGTCTTACCTTTTGTTCCAGACACTTGGATGATATTGAGACATGATTTAATCAAGTTGGACGTGTTGAAGACACATCGTATCAATCTAAAATACATCATAAATCAAAAATATTTCTTACTATTGTCTGATCAGTTGGGAGGACCTCAAATGTGACACTGATAGAGTTAGAATTATTACAGGCACATAGATATGTGTTACTGAATAGTGAAATTTCTGATCCATTTATTGAAGAGTTGAACACGAAATGAGAATGATATAATTAAATCTGTGAATAAAGAGCTTGTAGAATGGTTTTCATGGTGTGTAATTTTATAAATATTTCAATAAATAAGAATATTAGTTTGACACATACATTTTGAAAATCTAATAAATTATATTTCTTTTTTTGGATCATGAATACTGATACTGGAGCATATTTGTCAGAAGATTTGAAGTTTCTTTCTAGAGGTCATATAAAACAAGTCATAAAGATTGACGCTTACAATGTTAATGGATTTAGATTTCGTATAGTCGATCGAGAAGTGGTTTTGAAAACACAAAATAGTGGTATATTTACATTTGCTGAATTGGAATACTATATAAAGATGGTTGATATTATTGAATTAAACTACCACAAGCTTTTTTCTATTTTTTATTCAAATGCAATTGTGTCAATATTATTAGAGTTGTTAAAAGTGATTTCTTGCAATTTACATCTGTGAACTTATATCACATGATGGATATTGTGATCATGAACTGCATTATCCATATATCATATCATCATAAGAAAAAATGGTATATTATGTTAATGATGTTGTGGATGAAGGGGGGAGTGTATTTTCTCACGTAATACAAAGAGATTTCTATGATATGGGTGATGAAGTGGAATATTTGACCAATGAAATTGAATCTCATCAACAACATGAAGCAGAATTATTTGTCCATCATGATATTGAAAATATTATTCTAGCAAGGATGAATGAAGTGGATGAAGTAATAGAGTAGCAAACTGACATGATTGAAGGGGAAAATGATTGTATGGAAAGTTATTTATTCATTCAGCAACGACTTATTTCATTTCTGCAGTCATTCATTAACATTGTTATATATATTTTTCTTGTTAGTATTGGGAATCTATTATCATTTTTAAATTTTTTTTTTCGGCATATTTTTTTCAAATATATATTCTGATCACACTTTAATTTGATTAAATGATAGGAATTCCAAGGAGGAAGTAGTACACTATTTCATCTTCTACTATGATAGATGACGATCCATCTGTCTCCCTCCCCACGACAACTGAACCACCAGCTACCTACACCCCTGCACCATCTCCCCCTACACCATCTCTCACACCCTCTGTTGGTGTCCCATTAGAGGTTGAGTCATCAAATCTCCCTTCAGGAGCCTCAGTAGTGGGGTGGCAACACGCCCCTTCTTGTTCATCAAGGGTATACTGGATGGTCACTGTCATAGGTCCAAATTTTAATATAAATAAATTTATTGCACTTTGTTTATATTAATTTTTTTCTCATTGAAGATGAAAAAAATGCAACCATGAAGAAAAAAATAAAAACTTCAGATTTTTGGAATATGAATCGGGAGAAGATAGTCATGCCACTTTATTCATTTGGGGTCCCTACAGATGATGACGCGGGGTTACATGGCCAGATTCTAGGCCAACTGGCAGCGGAGCCCATTTACCTACCTATTTCTTATTATGATTGGAGACATATTCCTCCCTGTTGGAAAAATGAAGTTTTTGATTCCCAAATAAAGGTAATTTTAATACATTATTGTTAAATTGAATTCCATGTTACTAATATGTTCAAATGGATTTTTTATATACAGATGTTCTTCCACTTTAGAGTTTCTGATGTGATAAAACAAAAGTGGACATTGAAAAATCTTTGTAATAAATAGAAATACTTAAAATGGAGATTGTGTTGTGATGTCAATGATACTTCTTTGACCGTGCAACAAGTGTATGAGAAGCTACCCAGTGGGGTTTCAAAAGACAAGTGAAATTTTTTTTTTGATAAACATCATGATGAGAAGAGGATGGTATTGAAATATATATTATTATATTATCTTCATTTTACATTTATACATGTATATGAAGAAGATATGCCATTGAATACATTACTGTTAAATTTCATTTTATTTATTTTAGGATCTCCCACTATAGAATGCATCAAACCGAGCTAAGAAAGTCATCCCTCATACTACAGGGTCAAAAATATTTTCTAGAAGTCGAATGACTCTAGTAATATTTTGATTAGTTTAAATATTTATAAGATAATATTATCTATTTAATATATTAAATTGTTTATTTATCTTTTCCTAATTCATTCACAGAGTTTAGGGCACAAAGCATCCCAAACTGAAGTGTGCTTGGATGCTCACAAAAAATCAGATGTATGTTTTTTTAATGATCCTGCAAACGATGTTGGTCTATAAAGTCAATTTTTTATTAAAAAAACTTATTATCAGTTCTTACTATGTTAATATATATTGATATTTGATTTATAAGTAAAAATTAAAGAACTGTGGGATGCCAATCCTGGGCAGTCCTACACAGTCTCCTAAGATGACCAAGTTGCTAAAGTCCATGGGAAGGAGCATCCTGGTAGAGTGCACGGGATGGGTTTCGGACCCATACCATCTGAGGTATTGGGAAAGCCACCAGGGATTCCAGCTTCATCTACTCCTGATTATAGTTAGTCCATACCCGAAGATTCTCAGAGGAAGATTTCTTCTCTACAAACCACATTTCAAGACCAGGGGGCTCAAATATCTGCTTTGCAGAATGCGATGACTGATATATATTAGTAGATGAACAGATTTTCCCCTGGTGGTAGTGCATCAATTGGTGGTAAGAAAGTAAATCACAAAAAATCAAAATCATTTATTTTTTCAAATTTTATTGGATTTATGTTTAAATATAAATATGCAACAGTATTTAATTTTCAATATAATATTCTTACAGGTGACAGCAGGAAGTGGAGATGGAGGTGGCGAGGGTGATGATACGTGTTCATCATCGGACTATGAGTAGTTGTATTGTTGATGTGTTTGAAAAATATGGGAATAATTGGTTTGTATATGTATCATGTGTGGAACATAGTTTCATTTTATGCATTTTATTTATTTCTAATGTTTCCTTTCATGTCTTGATTTCTCGAGTGTGGTATACACCATATATTTCGATTGATTACTATGATGATTCATTTTTTATGATTCATTTTTTTGAGTATTTTTTTGCATATAATTTTAGGACTGAAAGAGCCAAATATTTTATTCATTTAGAGTGTGGTTCTATGTTTGTTATGGAGTGTTTGACTCACTTTATGAGATTTTAGGTTTTGTGCATATTCTTCTTATGGATGATCCATCTAGGGTGATATGATTCGTGTTCGGGCACAATCATGTTGTTTGATCAAAGGTGAATGTATTTTGGTTGTCCGTCATATCAAAAATAAATCATGTTCTTATTACATGACATAACTTGAGGTATGGTTTGGGCATAAAGTAGGTTAGTTTAGTTTTTTTACCCAATGGAAAAGTGTTTAGTGGAAGGAAGTGACACTTTGTGACCTATCATTGAGGGACAAATTTCTAGAGCATTGGTTTTGGTAATTATATTTTCTATCATTGGTGTGGGAGGTAGGGATACATGGGGAGACTGTGTGATTGTAATCAAGTTGAGTGTTGAGATTACAGTAGGATGAGCCATCTATGGGATTTTTTAGATCTTTTCCTATAGTATACAATGAATGAGTTTCTACAATAATTACACATTTAGGAGTATAGAAATCAGCTTCATGTTAGGAAGGGAGATATTGTTTGGTCAATCGATCAGTCTGAAGTGGTGGTCATGGTCAAAGCATCCAGACACAAGACTTACATCACTTGTATAGAGGAACTGCTCAAGCTATCTACGCTATATATTAGGGCCACATATTGGTATAATTGTATAATTTGAGACCAATATGTGAGGAACAGATTGTTGGACCTTCTATAGTGAGAGGTACTATTTTGGTACCTTCCACTTTAGTATCTAATTTGTTTGATATAGGTGCTTCTCATTCCATCATATTTGTGAATGTTGTGGAGATCCTTGGGCTTGACATTCAGTTTTCCATTGAAGTGATGACACTAAAAACTTTTTTGGGGATTTGATTAGAGAATTTATGTTAGTGTAGGGAGTTGATATTGATATAAGTGGGTGTCACCTCATATGGGACCTTGTTTACCTTAAGATGATGGTTTTGAAATCATTCTTGGGATGGAATGGTTGTTCCACTACAATTCTTACATTGATTGTTATCACCAAAGGGTGTCATTCACATCACCATAGGGTGGGTTTTTTATTCACAAGGGTGAATAGGATGTACGAGAAAGATGATATGGACTCGAGCATCATGGGATGGTTGTGATGATAGACTAAATTAATTGATTATATCTTGAGCATAATGAAGTCAATAGAAAAATTTACATGCCAACAAGGCTCATAAAATCTTACCCCGGTCATGGTAATCCCTATTTTAGAGTTATCAAATAATTCATTTCCTACATTCTCATAATAGAGGTAGAGGAAAGATGATGTTGAATAATTTATGATGATACAATCACACAAAATTAACTTCGTAACATAAGTGCATACATGATTTTATGTTTGTAGTTTCTCTTTGTGAATTTTTTATTTATATTACTAAAGGATGTGCATTCTTTTTATAGATGGAATTTCTTTTTATTCTCTATATATATTACTAATTTTATTTTTTCCAATATACGTATTCATATATGTGCTTTTTTTCTAGTATACATTACTTTTTTTCACTTATATAGAAGGTTATTGTGATATGACTATTGTATTCACTATTTTTACATTATGAATTACTAGTACTCACTTTTATTGAATATAAGTCCATTCCTGTATGCACTTATTGTCAAGGAATTAATTTTGGAAAAAATTCAAATTATTTTTATGTGAACGTGTAATTGATTGATCATGTCATGATAATTAATAATTTGGGTAGTAGTTCTTTATAACCTAGTGGTTATGGAAACAAAAGAATGTGTCAAATCCGATGTTCATTATGGGTAAACGCAAGAGATGTCAATTGATAATAAAATGAAAGCATAATATAAGAGTAATGATATGAGAGAATGACTATATATTATGAATATCATACACAATTCATCATATATTACAAGTGGGATGTATGTTGATATGAATTTTTATGTCAAGGTTTGAACTGGTATTGATGGAATAGGTTGAACCTAGGCTTGACATTGTTTTCATGAAATATGACAGACATGCTTGTTAATAATTTTGTTAAAAGTTCTAATGGATATTTGATATGATTATCTGCATTCCTTTATTGAAAGATGCATTTGATTGTGCTTAGTTAAGCATCACTTTTCATATTTACTAGTATGTATTCTGTTAGACTATTCGTATTCCAAGAATGGTTTGTTTTTCAGGGCACTATTGCAGGGGATGTAGAGCTGCTATTTTTTTCCCGGTCCAGCTTTTAGAGTCAGTTTTAACCACCGCTAAATATAGATATTTTTATTGTAGCGGTGGTTTTAACTGCTTCTACAGTGTCCCACCATCCACATGTATTCAATGATGGTTTTGATTATTTTAGCGTCACATTTCCGGTGAGGGGGTTTTTTTATTTGTGACGGTTATAACCGCCACAAATAAAAGAGAGCCATTGGCCGTAAAACTACAGGTAAAAAACTGGAACTTCCCCAAAATGAGGCTACTGCAATGATTAATTTAATCCACCATGAAACTGATATAACCACCACTAATAGTTTCCTGACGTGCAATTTAGTAGCCGTTTCCTAAAACCTCCACTAATAGGTTATTTTCCTTTAGTTTTTTTTTCATAATTTTTCTTAGGTTTACCTTCAAAATGGGATGTGATGTTTATCATTGATTTGGAACTGGGGACATATCCATTATCTCACCCCTCATGTCATATGTCCCACATTTATTTTAGGTGGTTAAATAAATAGCTAGACAATTTTGAATCCAAAAGGTTCTTCTTCCCAAAAATATATCTGTAGGATTCCCTATGGTTTTTTCTAATAAGGACGATGGATCTCTCCAACTGTAGATTGAATACTGAAATTTGAACCATGACCTCGACAAAAATAAATACCCATTTACCTACATGTTTATCTCTTTGACCATATCAAAAGATAATAGTTGTTATCAAATATCAAAATTCATTCTGGGTATCACTAGGTCAGTGAGAGAGAAGACGACATTCCGAGGATATATTTTTGAGCATGTATGTCCATGTAATGTATTTAGAAATTTCATTCAAATTTATAAGTAATCCAGTTTTTTTCATGAATGTAGTAAACTAGGTGTTCCGTCAATAACTCATGTCCTTTTTTCGGGTTTTAATATATGTCATGAAGGTCTATACAAAAAAATGGAAGAGTAACACAATCATGATTTGAGGGGTATTCTATGATTTCTATGATGGAAAAAAATTTAGGATTGAATTTCAATGTGAAATATTAGGATCTAGTATGTAATGTTTATGAGATCTGAGATCTGAAAACATGGGTTTTCAGTGGTCCTGGGAAAGGTCAAGGAAGTGGTGTCTTTTGAATATCTTATGAATGAATTTGAGATCAGAAGATTTGTGGACCACGTGGGGTATTTTTGATTTTTCATGATGGAATTTTCTTGAATATCCTAGATAGTGAAATCTATCACCTATGAAGTTCTAAAATTTATTTAGATCATGGAATTACAAGAGTCATTTTGTGATCTTAAACAGTGGTTTACCATCTCTAATATCTTGATTTTACAATGCCTAGATAGGTCTATATTTCCTTTTTTAATGATTAAATATGGTTTTGGATTGTATTTTGATATTGGGAAACCATATGATGGCATACAACTCTTGATAACTTTGACCGCACTAAAAAAAATACCAAACACATGAAAATCAGCTTGTGTTAATAACTCATGACCTTAATTTAGTGACACAATCTATTTGGGGATAAGCTTATGATATATTCAAAACCAAAAAATTATATCCTATATATTCAACCATAAGTATTTGATCTTGAGGTAGTATCAATTGACAAAGATTCATTAGGGGTATGAATTTGATATTATCTATATCCCAGTAAAAAGATGTGGTTGATGGTTCCCCATGAAGGCATATACCATCCACATTTCGAACAATGTCCAGTGATGAGTGGAGTTTCAATACTGGAAACATCACATATACCTAGGGTTTGGAACCACAGTTATATCCCTAAATTTGATGGGTATAGGATATACCCATGATTACAAGAATTGTGGCCTCCGGAGGCGTTGGTATAGAGCTATACCCATGTCTTCTATATAAACAATGTGTATAAACTTAGATATTCCCATAGCACCCATGTTTTTAGTTTAACCATGGGAATATATCTATACCCACGATTTATAAAACCATGGATATAGTTGGTCACATTATAAATAATAAACCCAAGGTTCGTTGAACTGTGGGTATGAATATCGGTCTCAATTAGGTAGTATCAACCTTCATGAAATCATAAACATGTTAAAAACCCACCGTACATGGCATATATCATGAGTGAATGGAAATAGTTTACATACCAACTTGTACAACAATTTTTTTACATATAAACATTGGTAAAAAAACAGACCAATTCAACCTACCAACATGAAACAATCTAAACAAAAATAATTCTTATTCAGTTTAGTTTTGTTATTTTATGGATTAAATCATGTTTTTGTCTATTTATCATTCATGTATTTCACACACTTCATGATTTGAGTGTTATAACCATCCATATAAAATTTCCAAAATTCTCCATGGCCACCCGCATTGGGTTTCACCCTAATCCTGGAATATGGGTTCCAAATAATGTGTAATGTGAGTTTATATAGTTCCTTGTTGGTGTCTTCTGATCATCTCGTATACATATAGTAAGAGTTGGTACAATTCCACTTAATTTTTCATGGGACCCTTTGGCCTGCAGATCCCCAAAGTGGGGTCATGTTTCACCTAGAACCCTCAAAGAGTTCACATCAGAGCTCAACACATGGAGTTGTAGCCTTGTGTGTGGTATGAGTTGTTTGTATTCTGCCCAAAATCATCGAAGAGGATTAGTCTACACTAATCCAACATACTTAGACAACAATAATTCACCATTATATACAATTATTTTAGCTGAGAAACTTGTATAAAACATCTTATTTACCTGAAATTTTAAACTTCTATCATGCTATTGAGGCAATCTATAAAAAATATTAAGATACTAAATTTTCAAATTAGAATACAATTTTCCATTGGGAAACTCATATATATATTAATGATAAATGAGTTTCTTAGACCACATCATCATTTATAAATAAATCTAGTTGTTGTGGTAGTACAATTTCATGATCAAAAAAGAGGTGTTTAATAATCATCGACATCAAAAGATACTAATCTCTCAATACACTCATTCTAAACCCACCAATATGATGAGTAATCAATTCTAGTACTCGACCCATCGTCGTTGTTGAGTTTCTCTCCATCATTATCCCACAGAACGGGTCAATCCACCTAGAATATTAGAGTGACATTAATTGTTGATTTGTGGTTATAGTATTTCTTGAAATTGATGAATGGTAATATGAAGTGATATAATTGAAATAAAATTTTACTAAATCTTGTGGGAGGTTAATGGAGGTTTTATTTAGAATTTCAAACCACATTATCTATTTTATGATAGAAGGTGTTTTTGTAACCCTGGAATTTATATGGTTTCTTTGGGATGGAGTCTAATCACCAACTCCCAAAATATACAATAGCTCATGATCTGGTATTATATTTCCAAATTGGTTATGAATGTGAATTTCTATTTAATATTCCCAATTAATTACCATTTCACCACCTTTAATACCTATATAATTTGAAGAATCTATATATATTGAATTGTCTCCCAAGTATCCTTATTTAAAATTACAATGCCCCCAATCCCCATTCCTGGAAATTCACAATTCATTCTTAGACATTCCCAATACCTCCTTTATTATTCAATGTTTCATAGGTCATCCCATGGTCAAAACATAGTAATGACATAGTTACACTCTAATATAAGAATTATTAGGAAGGGATAAGGTGGATGATCTACGCCCATGAGGTGGTATAACTTTCCAAGCATCATGGAATCACTACTCAGGAACAATTTCCCCCACAAAAAATTAATTAAAATAACAGAAAAAAATACATAAAATCTCGGCATGAACTATCTTTAATTCATATTTCCACATTGAAGGAAAATAATATAAAAATAAGAAAGATAGTATGGAGGTTGAAAAAAAATGAAACATACTAAATAATCCGTCCACTACCACTATCTATCCCCCCTATAAAAAAAATCATGTAGCAACCTCTAGTATATTATATATCATTTCAGAATCAAAACTCCCCATGGAAAAAACAAGTTGCTATAATAAAGGGGGGAAATAAATAAAATTAGTTCATGAATATGAATTTACATATATTTTTTTTGTTTTATTTATCTAGAATCTATTTTTCATGGTTATGTTATTTATATTTTAATTTGGTTGATACTAGTTTTTTTTCTAGTTCATATTAATTTAGTTTTTTTCCATTAATTTTTTTTATTTCATTCTAATTCCAATTTATTTGGTTTAATTATATTATTTTATGTTTTTTATGTGTTTTTAATGTATTTTTCATTTTAGTATTTATACATTCAATTTAGTTTGGAGTGAAGTATCATAAACCAATAAATTTTGGGTCTGTTTATTTTTTCAAGTTTGCTAATGAAATTTTCATTAGATTTAGTTTGTCTTCATTTTTTTATATTTGGTTGGATAATTTAATTAATTTGGGTTCTAATTGATTATTTTTTGTTATATTTGGTTCATATATGATTGGTTTAGTCTAGTTTAGTTCATATCAGTTGTAGTTATATTGGTTTGAATTCATTATATTTGGTCCAATTTTATTCATCATTAGTAATATCAATGTAGTTATGGATAGATTAGTTTGACCTGGACTTATTTAGTCTCATCCTATATTTTCCTTGTTGAATTCGATATTCATTATTTTGATCATTCTAGATATATTTTGTTTTATCTGATTTAAATTTATACCAGTAAGGTTCGATTAGTTTGTTTATGTTTTTTCATAATTTTGTATTCTATTTTTCATTTGGTTTTATTCTATACATTATGGGATTGTATAATTCCACATTATTTAGTTTAACTCATTTTAGAATTAAACCTCTTAATATTATTTGGTGTAGTTTATTTGTTTTAGCTTGGTTTATTTTGTTTTATGAAATCCTAATTGAGGTATGTATGGATATGTCTATCTAGATTATATTGATTAATTATGATACACTTTTTCACAACCTGATATGATTTATTTTAAATATGGTTATTTTTAATTAATCTGTTCTAGATTGGATAATTTAATCTATTCTGGTTTCATTTTAGAATATTCAGTATTACTATTTATAGTTTATTATTATTCAGATTATGTGGGCTTTTACTACTCATATAATGTCATATATCATTCAATTTTGTATCATTCAATGTAGCCCATTTTTATATCTGGTAGTTTTGTTCACTTTGAGTATATTCTGTAAAATTGTTATTAGAAATATATATCACTATTTGGTACAAAATCATAGTGTGAAATACAAAAAAAATCAATGAATATTTAAATTTAAAGGCCAATATATAAGGGGACTAACCTCATACTCAAGGAGCACTCCTTATGATGATAGAAAATTGAATCGTCCCTTTACCACTTCATACATATTCACTTTTTCATATATTTACTGACACCTAGACCATATGTACATAATTTCAAGGGAAAATATATAAAATGGTATCCTTATATAAATGACTATACTTGCATATACCCCTTTATTTAACACACGCATTCTTTTTTTAAATATATACATAAGTGCACCTAACACAAATATATATACATTCACGCAACCATGAGTGTATATATATATAGTAAAACATATATATATATATATATATATATCCATGTGTACTTGTGAAAGTCTTCTTTGACATCAGAATCTGAAAACCACTGCAATAGTTCCAAAATACTCTAGGAATGCACGGAAAACTAAAAGCCCCCAAACCACTAATAGATAAAAAGAATGTAATCGAAACAGAACAAATCATATTAGAAAACCATGGTAAACCCACAACCTTTGAATGAGGTGTCTATAATCAGCCTCAATGGGGTTCAATAGACCAAAACATCATGAATCAACCAAAATAAAAACCCCCATAATGATTTATCTTTCAGTTGTAGTGATCGGGAATGAAATTAACAACAAAGAGGAAACCTCAAATATCACATAAGTTGGTCCATCATAAATAAAATACATGATAATTAAAACACCAATCCTTCAAGAATTTTATCATTAGGATACAAAATAAAATCACCCCATAACATGGTGTCCCAAAACATCAAAAATATATTAAGAGTATTATTGAACAAATCCAACGTACAAAAAAATTATATTTAAATTGTTTTCATAAATTTAATCATTCAACTAAAAATTATAACATGAAATATTAGGATATATAAAATTAAAATTCAATTTATACTAAGAATTTGTTTCCTAAAAATGGAATAAAGAAAATATATTTCAAAACTTATAAGGCGTATCATTATTTCATTTCTAATGAATTTATAACGGTGAAAAACAATACAATAATAAAAACAAACAATAATTCATTTTTTTACGTTGGGTTTTGAATTTGAAATATGTATTTATAAGACCGAGTGAAAGGGTAGATACCCAAATTTGGGTATTTTCCTATACATTTCAATGATATACAATAAAATATGGGATAACTAATTGATGAATGAAATTTCCATTTATTCTTGTACTTTTCAGTAGATGGGATATCAATAAATCAATAAATTATTAAAAAATGACAGTATTTTAATTATTAGCTATCACCTATAGAAAATAAAAATGGGTAGGTCCTCTATTGAAATTATTAAATATCAACGGTGTCATGTATTCCAAAAAAGGATAGTATAAAACATTATAAAGAACATTAAATAGGTTGTATATAATTTTAGATTGTATTAAATGAAAATGTACAATCAATTAGTATGTTATATATCATATGATATGTATTTATTATGATGACCTTTTTTATCTCTTTATGATCATAAAATTAAAATATATACAAGTCTTTTATGAGTAATTGTTACATGTGATATGTATCAATCAAACATACATCAAACATATCATCATATACAAACTATTTGTTTTAGGAAGAATAATAACAAATTGTTAGTATTAAAAATATATCAATTAAAGTAAAACAAACTCATATTCATAATCAGATACTCAAAAATTTTATAATAGATATTAATTAAAAATCATACATCTCTTTGTGGAATGAAATTTTAAACACAAGCTTGGAATACCAAATATACAGTCGAAAATATAGTGCAAGAGAAAAATTGCATCGATGTCGTGTTAGAGGTATATGTTTGTAGAATGTGAAGAAATATTAAAACCAATTTATTCAGGTTTGAGGGGAGAATTTATGTTGATCTATAGAAAACATTAATATTATAAATAATATAATTATATTATCTAATATCCATAAATATAAAACTACATTTTGATGGAGTTTAAGAGTGGTGTTTCAATTTAGTCTATATGGAGGTCTTTACAAATGAAAGTAAATTAACTCTTCATTTCAAATGAGTAGGAAATCATGAGTTGAAAATATAGGAGGAAAAATTATTTCACCAAAAAATAAATCAAAATCAAATGTGATTGGAATATCTAGGGAATTATAGGTATTTGGATTGCATGTGGAAATTAAAAGAATGGAACATAAATAAACCCTATCTATAATATAATAGGTAATTTCAAGATTTATTCTCTCCAAAAATGAAAAACAAACATTCAAAAAAGGTTTATAATAAATTATTTAAGGAGGAAGCTGTCAATATAGAAATTAATTACATTAAAACACTTACCTGCAATATGATGTAAAGTAGCTAAAAATTGAGATAATGATCAAGTAGTTGGGTATAAGTAAATGAGAAAAATGAAATCAGAATAACATAACAAAATTTGAGTAGGATAACATAATAAAATTAAAAACTCAAATTAGTAGTCATATAATAGATAAAACTAACCATAGGCCTCATAAGAGAATCTGGGGATAGTGGAGGGGACTTCTGGAACTGCTGAAGAGATTAATAGAAATTTTATGGTCCAATCAAACATTAAAATAAAATTCCATAGTTCATACATTTGAGCTGAGATATAATTTTAAATTTGGGTACAATAAATATATATTGAAGATAACATATCTATGATGTAGTATGTGAATATTGAGACCACTAAAAAGTGTAATGAATCGGTTTTAACCTTTCTATAGTAGTTGTATGACCAAATAGTCACATATGCTACAAAGGAATTGCCCAAGTATCATGATTGGTTGGTAATCGAGGAGACCCATGTAAATAGTACCTATTTATAGGTATGTGTGGGAGATATGGACGAGTTAGAGGTAGAACCATAGGCAGGGAGGTGGAGGCATGGAGGAGGGGCAGGAAGGCTCAGGCTGAGGCTGACTCGGAGGGGGTCGCAGAGGTAGAATTGTAAAGGGAGGGAGGGGAGGGATGGGAGGAGAATCTCAGGAGGTTGAGGCCGAGGGAGGAAGGTGGGACCATGAGGTGAAAGTATGGAGGTATAGGTAGAGGGAAGGCACATATGTTGAGGTAGAGATGGAGGTGATGATGGGAGGGGGTGGGGAGGTCGGTGCTAATAGGAGGGGGGATTACGAATCGTCAAAGGTGGATGGGGAGTAGAAGACCAAGTGAGGCTAGATAGATAATGGGATATATCCACATTTTATTGAAAAACCATATGTATTGGTTTGAAAAAATGATTTATGAGTAGTTTTTCTCTAACCTATGGGTATATATTTGATGTCTTAGATCCCACTTCCAATAGTGTTTGAAGGGAATTTTTCTTTTCTTCACGGGGAAAAAAAATTGGGGGGAAGGGATTTGTTTTGGGTTAGTGTATGGTTGAAACATTCTCTTATAGAGCTCATTCAGGATGAGAAAATTAATCCTAGGATGCTCTAGAGAACTAACAATTTTTAAAATTATTGGGGGGTGCGTAGTGATTGGTGGTTGTCTTCGAAGGGGGTTATCTACATCAATAATTTTTCAATTGTTTTATCATATCTATGTACATTTAAGATATAAGGTTTTAATTAGTCTTAGTGCTTCCTTAATATTGATATCACTAAGATGATATATGTTTTTTGATGATTGTTCAGGTGTCTCTGTATGAGGTTTTATATATATAAATTTTTATCTCAAAGTTATACTTTTCTTCTAGTCAAAGATGAGCACGATATTCCCTCAGGCTTAAATTAGCATCTTCGTATTTCTTCTAGAAATTTGGATGAGGTAGATATTAATTCCATTATTTGGGTACATGATAAAACATGTGTATGGTATTTAATATTTCTAATTATATATCATTTTACCAAGTCTTCTCACTTCATCCTGATCAAGTACACTGGTAAAGTGAAGGGGTTGGGTAGCTTGTGTCATCAATAGGTCATGAAGCTGCATGTTTTTCCATATGATGTCATCATTGGAAGGATACCCCATTCAAAAATTGGATATTAGAACTCATCTACTAGTCCAAGGGGTCCTAGTTTTATCTTATCAAAACATACCATCATCAAACATATGGTTAGGTATATCAGGAAAACTAGATTCTAGAAGACATGATCCACAACTTGTACTATAATTTGGTACCTCATGGGTTAAAAATCTTTGGATTGAAGAATATTATTATATTAAAATGTAAAATGACTTAATTAGGATTTATCCCATCTGGGTACCACATGGTCATCCTTGTTAGAATCCCATATGTTAGATATATGTGGGTTAAACATCCTTATTTGGTCAAAGCATTATAATGAAAATGACATGAAATGATCAGACAATTTAGAGGAACCTAATGATATCCCATAGTCACCATAAATCCTATCCCAGTAATCAAAACCATCCCTTTTTACTCTCAGTGGGTTATCAAGTTTATCTAAATCTAACACCTCCCTTGGTGCATCACCATCTTTGTAAGTAATGGAAGCTTACACTGAGGTATGCATGAAATTTTGAGATTATAAAGACAATCACTAAGGTCACATTATAATTTAATTTCATTATTTTTTGTTAACATTTCATGATTTTTTCCATTCCATGTAGTTAAAATTGTATTATATCGGCCCTTATCTAGTACATTGCTAGAAAGAGCTTCAGTTGGAACCTGATATGTTAGTAACAAAGTTTCCAGTTCAGATTGTGGAGTCCCAAGTGAAATTTCTTTACATAGATCCATTTGGTTATTCCAGGTCCAATGGAAACATGTGAATGATGAGTATGAGAGATGGGAATTGAAGTTTATTTTATAAGAGTATTACCCCCACTTTTTATCTGATTAGAATAGAGATTCAATTTCTAAGGGTGGAAAGTATCATTGTGTGGAGAAATTTTCAAACCACAATACTATTTTTATTTTATTTTTAATTTATTTTGGTCTTCCTATTATCTCATATATTTTTAGGGTTTTTTGAATGAAAAGGTTGTTTGGGGGAGGAAATGGGTGAAACAATTTAGGAAGAACCATGTTCCATCTCTTAGCAAACCTTGCATCCAGGACAAGTACACGCGGAAACCTACATGATTTGGTGCAATGTCGGGCTTCCTCCCCATTAGGGTGTGAATACTAGGGAACATACACCATGTACCTACATTGTTAGGAAAATAATTTTAGAAATCATTAATCCTCTATATATTGGGACAAAATCACCCATATGATTAAATCATAGGCCTGAAAAGTGAGCGACCTTGCCATTCCACCTAAAACATTTTTAGAAAATAATTATAAAAATATGCCTCTACAATTATACTCTTATTTCACCCATAATTCCAACCATTAGGCTCCTCCATCCCTATGTTTACCTTCAAACTCATCCACCATCCACTTGGTATCAAATATTGGTAGGTTACGTCTTTAATCCTCATGAAATATTCAAGAAAGTGCCTCCTCCTATTCATTCATTGTCTCTCCACTGTTTCTTCATTGGTTTCTATCCCCATGGTTGTTGTGATGACCTACACTATCTTGGATCCATTTTATATTTCAGGTATTCATTTTATTGGTGTTTTAATTATTCTGTAGGATCTTTACTTATCCCAGATTTCAGTTTCCAACAGAATTATGTTGGTTTCCAAAGTTAAGTTTTGTGGTTTTCTGTTCTGTAATTATTTGATGGTTTTAATCTTCTTGACTCGATGTAATAATAGGTTTTTAAATTTTTTAATGTGTGTTTACATGGTTGATACATAAGGTTTTGTATGTGTAATACTTTTTAAATGAATTATACATTGTGAAAATGGTTGGATATGTCATTCTATGATTGTGTGAGATAATTTATGCAAAATAAGATTGATATAGTTTCAAAATGGAAAAATGCTCCAAGGAACCCTGACTACCAAGTAAATTAGGCAAGGACTGGAATTTTGGTTATCCTTAAGGGGCTCATCCTAGCTTCACTATTAGGATTTTGAATAAACACTAACAAAAAATATTTTGGGATCTTATTGGGAAACTGATATCATACCCTAAAAATACGATATGGGTATATTTCGACAATATTTCATATTATCATGGTAATGTAATGGAATTACATTAGTGTGGTAGTGGGTAATCTTGCTAACGGAACCTTATTTTGGTAGGAATAGATAGTGGTAAATTGGTGAGGGTTGTCCCTCAACGCACATGGAGGATTTTGTTTTCCTTGATCCCTTCATTTTTATTTTTATTTTGATCTTAATGTGTGCATGAAATAGGAATTCTTCCTGTGTCTCTGGTATAATTATTCTAGGAATGATGGTTTTTTTGTAATGTATGTATCAAATTTTTGTTTTTACGGATATTGAATAATTTTCTTGTGTAAAATCATTCCCAAATAAGTTCCTAGATTACCAGGAACATGATTCTATCCCATGGTTATCATGATCAACTATCATTCTATGCTAGAGGTCTAGATGGGTGTTGGGGTGGATGGAAGCCCAAGCCAGTTCAAGACACCAAGAATATTCAAAACACTTTATATATTGATGAATCCTTTATTCACCATCTGGGTGTTGACCACTCCTTTTCAAAAAAAAACCAAGGCCTTAGTCATCTTCTAAATATACATTCCCAAAATTTCCTTATACATTATTACATTTGAATTATTGATTGACAGCTTAATGATAATAGGATACGGATTCAATGGCCTAATATTCTAATAGAGTAGTATATCATAGAATGAAATTATTCACATCACCCATTGTATTAATAGAACATGAAACATCAATCATTTATAGTTTTATTAATTGTATATTTTTAATCAAACATTATACAAACTTTATTCCAATATTTCCAGCTATTTGGACTCAAAACATCAAACTAGCCACTACTCTTCTATAATATATTTTATTCAAACATATCTACCGATGTATTATGTTGATATATTTACTTATATTGATTAAAATGAACTTTTTTATTGGTATTAGGGTAAATACTAGTTGGAACCTGAACATACCATCTTTTAAGTTCATTATTTGTTATCAAATTATTTATATCATCTGGAACCATGTTTTTTTATTGGTGTCACAAATTGCAAAAAAAAACTACATCATAACTCTATAGAGGAAAAATAATAATAGAAACACTCATACATCATCATAAAAAATACCTTTGATGGTTAGAGCTTTCCAAGGACCATGTCGAAATAATTGACATGATTATCCATTGGTTTTCATTTCATCATCCTTAATCTAAATAATGTTTAAAAATTCCTTACTAACACCATTTGTAGAATTATTATCTATAATATTGAATGAAACATTCCCTAAAAGAGAATGAATATAAGAGTCATTTATTTTATATTAATGTTCTTTTATTCATCTTTTTTTTCATTTAAAACGGTTTCAATCCATAAAATAGTATTTCCATGAAATTATAAATCATATACTCTTTAATATTCATTCTTAAAAAGACAAAATAGAATCAATAAAATCCATTTATCTCTCTCTTTAATTTATCTAATTAAATACCTAAACTACTTTTGGTGTGAAAACCATGACCTTATAACTAATACCTATAATACCACTTAATGGGTTACATACATGAAACATTGATAATTATATCTCTATGCATAAAATAAAACAAATATTTATACAAGTGAAACAACGCTATTAGATCCTATATAGATTATCACATTGAAAAACGAAACCTATGGAACACTCTTCTTTTATAACTAGGGGTTCCCAAAGAATGTAGTCAATGATACCTACTCTCTACCCAAAGTCATAATTTCACACACACACTAGTAAAATCAAAAAAAAATTATTGTAAATACTTTAAATGATAAAACATGGTAAACATATAAGTATTAAAGGAACAAGATATTAAATATGCTTTAGACTATGTCCTCCACGCGTAGGGGAAACACACTACTATCACCATTATTAAAACTAAAAGATCATAGTTGAATAAAAGATATTACTATTATATGTAATCCTCACCATCATCCCATAATATACTAAATTCTTGGTAGATCTGCCATTTTCTACTTAATTTTAACTAATGGCCTCATATACTTATATACCAATAATAACAAGTCAATGACGTTAAATTTAATATTAGGATAATCTGTATCAAGAGATGTTAAATAATGTGCTACATTACCAACAAGGTGGAATATTAGTTTAGATGAACTTCTTGACCTCCTAGTGGTCCTCTATAGAACCATAATTAGTTTTGAACCTCTAGAATATTTCTATTCATTGGAGAAATCTAATTCCACTAAATAGAAGAACCTTCAATGCCTTCACATAGAGCCCAGTCTTATTCCACTGGAATAAATTCTAGTGAATATAAATATGACTCTCTTAATTCTAGTTCCCAAAAACAATGATTATTTGAACATCTCTACACATCACATTATATCAAAAAATAGTGACATTTCATTTTTTATGACCACATATCCTCCACCACAAAACTTTTTCATCTTCACAACACTAATACATCACTACTTAACCATATAATTTCTATAAGACACCACACATGGGGGTGCGGTTCGTCCTTTTGTATCATTAACATCATTAATGTTCACTATACACCTGGACCCCAGATCTAGGTATGGCCATTATCCAAGCCACTCAACTTGATTTTTGTGCATAATAAGCAAAACAAATTAAAATTGGTATATATATGTGTGTGTGTGTGTGTGTGTGTGATTCTCATCAGATTCAATTAGTTTCCACCTCCTACCACAAAACAATGGTGACCATAGGTCAAGGTTATATTTCTTAGATAAAAAGATCAACTTTATGTGGATTTATTATAAGATGGAGTGAATTGTAGTTCAAAAAACATTGTTTAAAATCATTAAACTAATTAACACCCAATCCCCTTAATGTAACACTATTAGACTCATAACCAGTCTAATTGTAAACGTATTAAAATTAGAATCAGACTATGTATGATTATATCAATGTGAAAATTTGTATCACAATGAATTCAATTTAAATCATAGTTTTTTTTATCATAATCAGATAATCATTGAAAAAAAATCATAATAGAAAGGTGAATATGATGAATCCCATTCTATAAAATATAGTGGAATAGAAAACTTGTATAAAAAATTAATACAATATCTATGTATAAGTTAGAATGAGTTACAACCTATACTAAAAGATTGACTCTTTTAACAATAAGATTAACATAGTCAATAAACCTGACTAATGTTATCCAATATTTTATACATAAAGTATAATCTGTCATTCCATACCAAGAAATCCCTTTCTATGATGAATTCATTTTCATTTCCTTATTATCCCCAAAATCCAGTGATATGAATATAAATTTGTTTATGTCTTCATAGATATGGAATCCCATGATCTGACGGATCAGATTCACCATCATTTTATCACCATAATCCCTCAATCATAACTAATATCAAACATGAACTCAGAATAAAAAAGTTATAAAGGAAACCACCTGACAATGATACCTTTGAACAACCAACTCTCTAATGAATTAAAAAAGGGCATGAAAAATATGTTCATTCTATGTAGTCTTTAGATGACTTGAGGGAGAAAATTTATCCACCTCAAACACATCATGTAACTCATTATTTATTGGTATCCTCCTAACCGTCATATTTTAGAGTTTGTCTCAACAAATTCAGACATGTTGCACTTGACATATCATTTTAAGTGAATATAAAATGTGATATTCATTAACATAATTATAATGTTAAAGATATTCCTTATGATATATAATTGATTATGTATTTATATTATAAAAATAGGTGAGTCTGATGTACTTCTGTTTATATTTCAATATGATTATCATAATCTGTGTCAGTATGATGGTATCGATACCCATATATGTTTGATAGTTATAATTTTTTTAGTATGAATTACTTGACTAAAGTCTATCTTCTGGTCTAATAAAAATTATGTATGATGACTCAAACACCAAATCATTCATATTATCATAATTAATAATAGTAATTGTATATTCAAAATACTTTGGATGTTATTATATATATATTAAAAGTTTTTTTCTTCAAAAAAACATACTAAATCCCTTGTGACATAAAATTTAGAAAACATGTCTTAAGAAAGAGATTGTGATTTAAAAACATAAGGAATTGAAGAGCAAGTGGTAGAACTTATGACTCAAAAATCTCCCCATTTTTGGAAATAACAACCCGAAAAACATAAATGGGAAAATAACATGGAAAAACATATAGTTCTTTAATATTTTAAGAAATTTGTATTCAAAGAATTAATTTAAAACATAACACTTTATATGTATATAACTCTTATAAATACAACATTTAATATGATATAGATATTATTAAAAAATATATTCCTTTAGAAACCTTATCCTTTATGATAATATCTTCCCCTTATTGATAAAACTTTCACCCTTTGAAAAATATTTTCTCCCCTTATCCACCCCATTATATTACAACACCGACTTTTTAAAATCTTCTCCTTATTTAATAATTTCACCCCATGTAATAATTTCTCCCACCTTTTTATTTTCAAAATTAATGGGTAATGATCCAACGATTATGAAATATCAGAAAGGTAAAAAAGAAAACAATAGTAAACTACCTAATTATCCACAAACATATATATAAAAAAATGTATCCAATCATAATTGAAAAACATTCAAACAAATTGGGTTCAAATGAAATGATATTTCAGTCAATAAAAACTATTCAAATTATATAAGAATAAAATAAATGAAAAGGAAAAAAGGAAAAAAATCATTTTTTCTTCATTAATGTCTTTCAAAGGACTTCATCTTTTTGAAATCCTTCTACTATTTCTCTAGAATCTTAATTATTTCTTCTTGAGACCTCAATCTTTTTACATCCTCTAAAAGTTATTTATTTATATCCCTCAAAAAGATAACTTCAACTTTAATATAGTGGATTCTACTAATTTATAATTCTATAAATTGTATTTTCATTTTCAAAACATCAACATCTTTGATATTATCATCGATTACATCCATAAATTCTTCAACAAAATTTGTCATGTCTTTAATGTCCTTAGACAACTGACTAAATGATTTAAACGATTATACCATGAGATTCCTTACTTTATAAAAGTAATCATTATGAAATTTAATATCTGAATCAACATTATTATACCATTTAACCATATGATTACATGACATTTTTTTATTCTGTAAACTTTCGTTATAAATTATTAAATTTTCTTTGATCTGAATTACTGATTCCATTAAGTGTTTTTTACTATGATTTCTGATGGAGGATTTAATTGAAAAGATGATCTCATAGAACAAGATTAGGAAATTAAGTAATAATTTTCTCTAATATCATCGACACATGGACAATATAATCAAAAATTTTAGGATCTATCATTCCTAAATGGTCTAATTGTTCTAGCTCTATCATATGAGATTTTATTATTCTTGTTCCGATGGAAGCGTAGTTTCCTTCCTTATTTTTATCTTTGAAAAATACTTTTAAACTAATTTAGAAACTTTTTTATGAACTTAATTGTAATAATAAAATTTAGGTATCATAAAATCATTATCATTCTAAACTTTATAGTTAACTTTTTTCTTTGAAATTTGATTATATTCTTTTTTCTTGGATGATGATTCTACTTCTTCTGATGATGATGATTCTTCTTCTTGATTACGTAGTGATTTTTCATCTTTATCAACCATAGAGAGAATTTCTGGTGAGGATGAGGACAAGGGTGTGGGTGATTCTGATGAATAATTTTCTGAAAATTTTTCCTTTTCATCATTTTCCTATTTTTCATCCTGGTTTTCTTCCTCTTCTTCTTGTACCTCTTCTTCTATATCTATTTCAACCTCTTCATATTATTCTTATTCTATTTCATCACATTGTTTTTATTCCTTATATTCTTCTTATTTTACTTTTACCACATTTATATAAAAAATTTCTTCTTGAAATTCTTTTATAATTTCGTCTTTTTGTTCTTTCTATAATGACGTAGAAGTTCATTGAACTCCCCTTCCATCTATTTCTAGTAATAATTAATTGTAAGGAGAAACTGGGAAAAATTATACCTCATTAACATTTCCTTTTTCTTTTTCCCAAATAGAAGGAACATAAATATGTATTATCGATGTTTCTTTAAAATTTAATCCTCCTTCCATATTAATTTGATTAGTATGGGATTTCCATAGGACTATCTTCTCAAAGGCTCTTTAAAAACATTTCAATAGATTGATGTAATGTCATGATTTGTGTAATATATTCATCAATTTATTTTTCTTATCATCTTATTCTAATGTTTCACCTACCCTTATTTTAAGATTCATGGATTTTATTGGTTTAATTCTAATTTTCATATCCCATTGTTTCTTCTTTGCTTTATTTTTATAAAATTTTAAAAAACTTCATCTTTTTAATTCTTTTGTTTCAGGAGAGGAGAGGTATGTAAATTCATTTTCTTCTTCTTTGATACATCATTATAATTTATTGATGTATTTCCTTTAAAAACATTATCATGTGATTTCAGAAAAAGCTATTTGATTTTTCATCAATGATAAACCTCATTATTTTCATTGTATACTCACTAATAAATGAAATCTTTTCCCTTATTAGATATGGTTTACTTGAAACATAAAAAATATGTATACATTCAATAACCATTATTCTTGTAAAATAAATATTGAAGAAAATCATTGAATTTATTGTTCTTGTTATGATGTTGTCTATAGTGATAAAGATAAACATGGTGACATCTATCTTTCTCATATTCAGTAATTATTCCAATACAAAAACATATGATACCTTTGAAGTGCCTCTTTCTCCATTTCTGATAATGATAATGCCTTGGATCTATAGTGTTGTGAATATGTTGTCTCAAGTTAAATGGAATACATTCTTTATGTTAGAATATTTTCAAAAAAAGGATTCTTAGAATTATACTTATTCAATGTTCTGAGAGAATTTGGAATCTAGTGAGAAGTAGAATATGATTTTCCTTGAGATGGACCTCAAAAGAAGGATGTATGTTTCTAATAAGAAAACATGTATTTATTCCCATATATTGAAAAACAAACCTTTTCTTTTCCATCCACATTTATAAGATAAACTAATGCATAAAAATAATGGACTAGATCAAGATGGATGAGATCAAATTCGATATCTGGTTTATCCACACAAACAAATTTATGTCCATAAAAAGAGATAATATTTTTTAGATTTGATTATTTTTTCATAACAAGATCATTCAACTAATCACTTTTTGAATAAAAACTACTTCATAATATTCTCCATTGTTTCCAAGGGGATGGAAACTGAAACTAAAAATCAGAAAAAAAAAAGGAAACCTTTTGGACTAAGGCCTTATAGGGGTGTATCACTCAAGAGAGAAATAAATTAATAACGAATGTGGCACATGGGGGGTTTCCCTCTATATAGTAATCTTGGTGGTGGTTCATTATCTATAAAAATCCAATGGTTGTGATGAATAATCCTCTAATCTAATGGCCAGGATTGATTCGTAGATTGTTGTAAAGAATATTTTTGGAATCTTTATGTTTTTAAATGTTTTAATGGATTGATAATTAATCTGATTAGGAAATGATTTAAAGATTTTGATAACAAAACAAAAATTTATAAATCTAATGTTATAAGAACCACAACAAATATAAAATAATCAGAATAAAATAGTGAAAAAACCCAAGAATAGAAAAGTACCTTTCAGAGTAGAAAGTATCATTAGTATGGTTAATCTATTCTATTTCATTTTTAAACTAATTATGATATATTTGAAAAAATTTATAAAAAAGTATTTTCAGTAGAAAAACTAAAAAATATAGTTTTTACTGAAAGATGAATTCGAATGTTTTTATATATGAAAACATTATAACTTAATCTGAGTTTATAAACATTATAATATTTTATAAGTATACAAAACACGTTGGAATTTCTGACTGTGGAGTTATTGTAAGATATATGAACCCAGAAAACTCATGATGATAAAGATATTTTATAAAATATAAAACATGTTTGTGAAATATTAAATTTTTTTAGAAAAAAATAATTTTTCTAATAAACCATAACACATGTACTACTCATATGAAAAATATTATATTATTATAATGAGATGGTTTAACCAGAAGTATATATGAATGATCACCTAAAATTAATTATTCATAACTTTTGTTTTATATATTCAAATATGTCATAAGAAAAGGGATTTGTAATAATATCAACAAGTTATTCTTGAATTTAAATGAATTGTAAAATTATGTATCCTTTATGTTTGGAATCCTTAAGGGAATGTTATCTTATATCTATATTCATATTATGTTACAAATGTGATTAGTATTATACTAAATCAATGGAAATTTTATTATCATGATGTTTTTGAGTTTTAGTAAAACACATTCCATAGTTTGTGAGGGTGAGTTACATCCAAAAAACTTGTGCACAACAACTTTCCGCTTCCATTTATTCAGCTTCGATAGTGGAATGTTGTACTGAGTGTTGTTTCTTAAATGAACATGAAATTAAATAATCTCCTTTGAAATTATGTGTTCTATATTTAATTTCACTTTCCATTCTATATACACCAAATCCATTAGAATAAAAAAAATTAATTCAAAAACATTTACAGAAAAATAGAAAAGTACTAAATCCACAGTTCCAATTAGAAAATTAAAAATTATCTTTATAGCTTCTAAAACATATTATTTTTTATTTTCATGATATATTTAATATAATAAAAATAAAACATCAAATCCAATTGAATAGAAGTTAAGTAATTTAATATTCCTCTCATACTTCTAATTTTTTTTTGACCAAATGGTCGACCAGCCTCATCACGATATAAAGTATTAAACATATTAATATTTGTACTAATACTTTTAGTATTTCCATATCCAAATTTCTTAAGAATTTATTCTATATACTTATGTTTAGATATTAAAGCTCCATCTTTTTTTGGTGAAATTTGAAATACATGGAAATATGCAAACTCACCCATCGTACACATTTAAAAATCAGGTTTCATAAGATACACAAATGATTTTTTTAACTATTTTTTAGTTGAACCAAATATATTTTCATCAAAAAAAAATTTACATACAAATGTTTTTCATTTACTTCGTTAATAAATATATTTGGATTAGAAAATCCATTAAAAACAATTCTTGAAATAGGAATTCGTTTAATTTATCATACCATGCTTTATAGGCTTGTATAAGTCCATATATTTATTTCTTATGTTTATAAACATGTTATAGATTTTTTTTTAAAAACCATGTGTCTGTTAAAAATAAATTTCCTCTCCAACATGTATGTTAATAAAATAACACTTCACATCCATTCTAAAATGTTTAAAATTAATAATTATTATAACGAATATAATTCCATGAATATCTTAATGTTATGCTACCAAAAAAAATTCTATTCATAATAAATTACCTCTTATTAATTATATCCCTTTGAAACAAGTATAGAATTATTTTAATCAATTATTCCATTATCATAACTTTTGTTCCAGAAACCCCATTTTACTCAGATTATAAAAGTTTTTTAATGTCATTCAACTAAATTCCAAAAATATTTTTTATCAAACTCATTGAGTTCATCTTGAATTACAATAATCCAATATGTTTCCCCAAAATACTAATTAAAATAATTATGATTAAATTTGGGTAATAAATCAAGATATTTAATTTCATTTCTTAATGAACTTATAGCCCTAATAGGTTTATCTGCATCAGTTATGATACTTTCACAGGGATGATTTTGTGGAAACCACTAACATTCATGGGTTTTGAATAATCTATTCTTAAACAAAAGGTAGAATATATTCCTGAGGAGAAACATCAGAAACCATTTCCTGGTAAAATTACATACGATAAGAACATTCTAATAATGGCTGAAAATCAGTTTTAGAACCCACATCCATGGATATAGGTTGATGTTTTTCTGAAAAAAGATCATTTTCAGCAAAAATTACATTTTCTATCTCGTAAATAGTACAATAATTGTTATTAAAAGACCAATATGCCATAGAAGTAGTGGAATACCATAAAAATATTCCTTAATCAGATTTTGGTGTAAATTTATTTAAGTTATATTTAATATCTTGGATGAATTCGTTGAAACCAAAAACATTGAAGTATGAACCTTTTGATTTTCTATATGTGCAGAACTCATAATGAGTGTTATTAAGAATATGTCTAATTAAATACCAAATAATATTTTAGTAGTCAGTATTAACTGCTTCATCCCAAAAAAAATTTATAACCTAAGTATTAAGTCAACATGGTTCTATTAATATTCTGATGAAGTCAATTTATTCTAACAACTACACCATTTTTCTAGGGGTTGGGGGTTCTAGGTGCTGAAAAGCTGTGTTTAGTACCATTCTTATTAAAAAATGATTAAAAGTATGAATTTACCTATTCTCTACTTTGATCACTATAAGTAGTTATCACAGATAGGGTTTTCTAATTTGTAACATTGTATAACAATTTTTTAAAATAAAAAAATGATTTTGATTTATTTGTGATAAAATAAACCCATGTGAATCTAAGTTAATCATAAACAAGGACATATACATAGTACTTTACACCAATTATTCCTTTTTTTATAGGACCAAATTAGTTAATGTGCACTAAAAAACATCTTCACTGGACACATCACTCATAGAATTGAATCATCACTTATATTTCCTTCTTGTAAAAAAGGGTCACATGATTTAGAAAATAATTCATAAGTTCTAGTAGATCCATAAAAAGTCATCACATAGTAAATTTAGATAATAATATATTCTTACAATGTTAGACCTTATATCCCATAACCATGACTTATGTTCCATTGCACTTAATCAAGGTCTTAGGTCCACTAGGTCGAATACCCTGATGGGGGTGAATCAGGGTATGAAAGATTAAAACATCCTCCCATTTAGATCTTGTTTCATTGTTAGACAAAACTCAAATCTCTCTTCCTCCCAAATTAATATATGAATAGATATGAAATCATCCATAGGACACAGTGATTTTTACTTGGTTCACCCTCACTAGGCTACATCCAAGGATCATACAATGACAATGTGAAAATGTACCAAATTCACTAAGGATCAAAGCCAATAATGAGTACAATTTTTAGGATAGATGATCAATTCCCAGGATCACTACCTTTACAAGGCTTAGGATCTGCTCACTACATTCCAAATGGTTACTCCCTATGCCTCTTTCTCTTGCTCACTGCTGGGGGAAAGGGTCACTTTCTTCATCTTCCTTCACTCACCGCTCTTGAAAAGGAATCCACTAAAATTTTATGGTCTTTTAGGTCAAATACAGTTTATGGACTTGTAGGTATCTTAGTTTACATGAATTCCTACATCCTCAACTCTAGGTATATGCTATGTTGAAGTAACTTTTTCACCAGCATATGAAGTCCACCTTCCCAGGTACTGCTGGGTATCAGAAAATACAATCAAAAATAGAATTGAATCTTTTTCAAGCTTCCTTGAGAAAACTGTAAACCACCTCCTTCTCTTGTGTGCTGAGTACCAGGTTTGGTACCTGGGCCACTTGCTCTGGGTATTGTTTCCTCTTCTGCAAACCTCCTCTATCTACAGACTGCCTCGGCCTTCGCAGTCGTGCACCGCCACCACGTTCTATTCCCACGAACCTCTACTATGAATCACCCTCTATCCATGAACTATTATATATTCATGGACTTCCATCACTTCCACATACTGGAGCTCTCCCTCTATGTAACACTTACAGAATTTACTATTTTTCTTACCGAAGATTCCTCCTATGCATACCGAGTCTTATGCGGATACAACTTTCCACTTAAATCCTTTGACAAAATTCCTTCCGAGTGAGCCACTTTAGCCTTCACAGAATTCTTCATCACAAACCTCCATCGGACTTTGCCAAATTCTTGGACCAAAAATATGTCCCTTATTTATATTCGGCCTCCATAGTAATCAGTGGGATTTTCAATTCTTATATTTCCAATGATATATATAAAAACCACTAATCCATGATTTACAAAATCATCAATCCAACCTTTCCTGCTTACAGATCCTTCTTCTACCGCGAACTGTAAGGCACCTGCAAAAAATTTTTCATATGCACTCTACGTACCGTCTTTGTTCCTATGCAGTCAATCTCTTTTATTGATGCCAAGTCATCCGCATACCACACCTCCTTCCACTGCGAACCGTTTTTCATTTCGCGAACTACTCCGGCATACCGTTGTTTCCGCTCCACGTATTGTTATGAAAACATGGTATGTTGTCAGTGCATTGTGGTATGCATTTCTCATCCTTTTCCACTTTTCTTCAACATTCTTCATAGTGTTCACTCCTATGAAGAAATACTTCATTTTACAAGATCAAACTCTCGATTTTGAGGGCCAAAATTTTGGCAAACACTGGGAAACTACACCACCATAAAACCTGTCTTCAACAAACACCTACCATACTCATTTATGTACAAATGTATTTTTCTACATACACAACAACACCCAAAACACACTGAGAGGAAATTTTGGGGGATTTTCCCCCAACACAAGGAATGTCTTTGCTCCAAAGGTCTTATATGTTGGGTGTGTATACTTTATCATGAAAATGGGTAGAAAGAATATATTAATATATGGAATTATGTATAATCCAATTATTTTAATGGCCCAATCTAGCCCCCAGTCATGATAAAGTCCACTTTGGTCTAGACCAAATAGTTTTTCCTTCCCTGGGATCTAGCCCTCAGGCATCCCCATAGTAAAGGCCTCATGATGAGATAGGTATCCAAACCACCTTATAAAGTGGTTCTTCTTGCTCCTCCTTATTAGATGTGGGATTTCCATAATCCCCCCAGAAGGGCCCAGCATCCTCACTGGTACATCGAATGTACACTGGCTCTGATACCATTTGTAATGTCATAATACATCCCATGGTCATGATATTGCCCACTTTAGGCCAAGCCTATATTTTTTTCCTTGGGCTTTATCCCTAATGCATCCCCCCAAAAAAGGCCTCATGATGGGAGAGGTATCCACACCACTTTATAAAGTGGTTCTTCATGCTCCTCCTTCAAATTGGGATTTCCATAATTCCCATGGGCTAGTGACAGGAACCTGGGCATCGTACAACAAACTAGAGGGAATGATTTTTCTCAACCTCTAAAAACACATGGGGTATATAAACATGGAAAAGAAAGAAACAGAAGAATTCTAAAAAATGTATTCCATGACAGTAAGAAAATAGTAGAAAAAAATCAATTGTAATAGTATCCAAATCACTAAAGGGAGAGTCCAACTATAAAGAAAAAAACAAAAAAGAAACTCCAAGTGATGGCATGGATGAAATCCCACAATCTCACCACCAGCTACCCAACCCCGCTAACAAGAAACCTCCCTTCCTCAAAGTGGAAACTTTCCTTTCCCAACAATGGAATACATACGATGGTCTATGCACCACTGAAGAGGTGCATAGATTGTGAGATAACATGCTTAATAAGATCCCACATCGGTGTTCCATAACATTTCGCTGTATAAAAATTCAATTTTGATCATTCTAAAAAAATCATGGCATGATATGTAATTAAGATGTTTTATAGAAAACAGAGTAAAAATATCCCATTTATCACAATACTAAAACAAAAGAAGGTATATCAATTTTAAATTATACTATCCATACAATTTTTTAACAAGAATAAACATGAATATCAAGGCTAAAATAACAAATACATGAAAACAATATAGAAACACAAGTATCTTCACCAATGATCACTATAGGTCAGACTACCAAATTACCCATACCACAATCAATTAAGTGCACAATCTAGTTCCTAGAACACATGCCTAGGATGAAGATGAATAAACCATGAGTAATCCATCTAACAACATTAATATCAGTCCCCTAGAACAACTATCCTTGGAAATAGAGGAAATACCCATGGTAAAACCTCCTGATAACCACACATCATGGATGATTGACTCAAGATAAACCTTCAAACTAAGTACCAAAGGTACCCTATCTGCTCATTTTAATGATTCATTCCATTACATGGAAACCATTGAAAAAACACATTTCAATTATTTGAAAATACCACTTTTCGTTCCATTTTTCAACAAACATGGAAAAATAATTTTCCTTAAAAAACACATTTCAACACACGCAAATTAATAATGCCAATTCCTCTGGTAAATTTGTTTATAAAATAGGAAAAACCAGGTTCATCAACCTAGGCTTGAGATGGAAACACCTACCTCAAAACATGGGTCATACACTCCTGTAATGGGGTTCCCCAATAATGAATACCCAAATACGACAAAAAAGGCCCTAGAATCCAATCTAGGCTTTTCAAAATTGGTCCAATGGGGAAAGATGGTATGTGGAGAAGAGGAAATACCAAATTCCTCAAGAATGAACACCCTCCAAACCATGACCAAAAGGAACAACCTCCAGAATAAGATCTAATAATTGATCTAGAAGAAGAGCTGATGAAACATAAATTTATACTAATGAACCTGATAATGCAACCCATGGGTGCTACTATGATCAATGGAAATTAATAAGCCGAATGGTCACTCACTTGAAAAGAATCAACATAACTACAACGATGATCGAACACTGAACATGGTGATTTTGATGGAACAGTGTCTCCATAAATTGGCTGGGAATTTCCCAGGGTCGAGAGTAATGGATTTTATAGAGTGAATGATAAGAAAATCAGCCAAACACTTGTTTTAAAAAAATTATGTAGGGAGTTAAAAGATGTGTAACTTGGTTACACATCTTGTGATTTCTAAAGTCCTATATATTCCACAAAACCCATCACCTTGAATTAAAAATCCAGCATTTTATTTACTCATGACATGTAACACTTTTTCACATTATGTAAGCTTTCAAAACATGATTCCTTTCATGACATTGATCTAGAAACATGTACATGTTGTGAAACCTAGTTACATGACATGAAATACTCATATATCCTGTATAAAATTTTGGTTAAAGTTAACAATCCAAAAAAATGTGACTTTACCATTATAGGTACCCCCTTAATTTTTTCCCAGCCTTATACAGACAATGAAAAGGGGGAAACCATAATGTGGTTAAGTATATACCTCACTGATCGGTAACATGATGTTACAAACTCCCCACCATAAAGACATTTTGTCCCCAGTAAGTCATGTGGAAGATGAAATCCCATGAAAAAGATGAGTCCATTTCCCCCTAATCAACTACTCAAGTTTCCAAGACTTGTGATAATATTATCCATGTTTCCATAGAACAATGACCAATGCAATCGACTTACCATGAAACACGTTCACTTGAGAGTAAATGATCTCATCTTGTTTCTCTAAAATAGAATCATCTAGCTCTAAATCAATTTCTTCACAACTCAGAACAACAGCATGATCATGATAATACTTCTTAGGATGAGATATTTGTTAATATTCATGAAAACCTTTCAACTAAACTTGAAATGCTAACCGATAAGAAACCTACATAAGAATCTTAGTGATCTCAAATGATCCAACATATCTTAGAGAAAAAATTTCCTATTTTTCAAGCAGATGATGACCCAATATAGGATAAACATTCAATAAAACTGAATCACTAATGGAAAACTATGGAAAATTATGTTACCAATCCACATCAAATTTCTATACACTCGAGGTTATAACCAGATGTCGATGGAAATCCTGAATCTTTACTAACATCTCCTAAACCAATCTTTTTCCAAATAAGATACTTCTCCCAAATCATCTAAACAAAGGTGTGATCAACACAGGTGAACATAAAATGCCTTAAATAGAGAGATTACTATTCAAGAAAAAAATATTTTTGTAAATACACTCAACCTATCCCTGATAGCTATCTCATGATCCACTAAAATCGCAGACACATGAACTAAGCATATCCTCCAGGATCTGAATCAAATGCTCTGTCTGACACTCTATCTATGGATGGTATGTTGTGATCAACTTGAACTGAGTTTCCATTTCCACTTAGAGACTCCTCCATAACATCAGGGTAATCCTAATATCAATATATATACAATGGGATAAGTAATCCCATGTAACCTCACAATTTTTTTCATATATATCTTACATAGATCCTCAACCTTAATGGTATCTTTGATCAGAATAAAATAACTTGACATCGTCAACCAGTCAACAATTACCTAGATATAATTTTCCTCTTGGGGAGTCCATTATAATACCACAATAAAATTACGTGGATACCTCATCCCATTTTCACACTAGTGCTAAAATAGGCTGAAGAAAACAATATGTTCTCAGGTTCTTTTCCATTATCATATAGTAGGTGTTACAATGGGCACATAATCTGCAATACCATGCTTCATACTGAGCCAATATAATCATTTTCCCATGTCATAATACAAATTAGTAGTGCCTATATTAATTGAAAACAAAGTGTTATGAAAATTAAATGATACCAAACTCCTCACTAATGATAGGACAATAACCCACTTCCCTAAGAGAAGCATACCATATGAAGAGAGAGAAAAACCAAAAATGGTCTCCCCACCATAACGACTTTCCTAAATTTTTATGAACTCATCATCTTGATGTTGACTCTAGAAAAAAACTCCAAGAGAGATGATGATAATTATGAGTTGGTCGGAACCATACCTGAAACATCCTTCAAATCATCTTGGTGAAAATGAGAAAACCCCCCCTTAAGGTTCCACTCCTCAATTAATTTTAGAATATCATGCGATGTTACTTTTCTTATATGAGCATATGCAATGAAATTACCCTTCCCTAGGGTGTAGTAGATATCAAATTCATTCATTTAAAGGTATTTTATCCATCATCTCTATATGGGATTCAAGGCTTTCTGAGAAAAGAAATAACTCAAACTCTTATAATCATAAAAGACTGTGATCCTCTCCCCAAAATGATAATGATTCCAACATTTAAGAGCATTAATTGCTACAAAAATATGGAAATCATGGTTAGGGTAATTCTTCCCATGCGATCGAAGCTGACAAGATATATAAGCCACCACATTGTCATCTTACCTAAACATGCCTCTCAAACCAGCACAATAATAATAATAAAAACAAATATTACTCCTTACTGGGCTCAAGTGTTATAAGAATAGGATATGAATTTAGACGTCATTTTAGTACATAAAAATAAGACTAACACTTTGTATCCCATTAAAATTTCACCACTTTCTATGTAAGAGTAGTCAATGGTGGTCCCATCGTAGAGAAATACTTAACAAACCATCAGTATTATCCAGCAATACCATGGAAGCTTTATATCCCAAAGACATTTTGTGGTTCCTTCCATGGAAATATATCCTTCTCCTTCTCCAGATCAACTGATAAGCCATGTACATAAATGTTTTTCCCTAATAACTTCACTTCTTGCATCCCGAAACAACATTTTAAAATATTTCCTTACAATTGGAGACATCTCCGAATTTCCATAACCAAAATTAGATGCTGCTTTCCCCCGCATTGGGATTTCAAAATAGACCAAAATATCATCCATGAACACTATAAAAAAGTGTCAGGATATTGATAGAATATCAAATTAATAAAAGATATAAAACTGTTGGACTGTTAGATAGACCAATAGGGTAAACAGATATTCTAAATGGCCATACATACTTCTGAAAGATCTCTTCCATATATCAAACCCTCTAACTCTAAGCTGATGATAACTTGGCTGAAGTTCAATATTTGAAAACCACTTTTTCCACTATAACTCTTCAAATAAATAATACCCATGTAGAAAAATGATATTTTTATTAACTATTACTCATTTAACCTATGATAATCCAAACACAACAAAAGTGAACCATCTGGATTATTGGAAAAGATAATGGGGGATGCCCAAAGGGAAACACTATAGAGAATGAAACGTTTTTCCAACATGTAATCCAATTGAATATTGAGCTCTTTTAGCTCTATTGGTTCCATATGATATGAATGTATAAATATCATTTGTGCACTTGGAACCCGGTCAAGTATAATATCTACCTCTCTCTATATAGAAAGAATAGAGAAGAAATATTAGAAAACATCAGGAAATTATCAACCAAGAATGGGAAGATCAACCATAGGAGAAGTTTCATCAGTATCAATCGCAACAGAAAACATAAAAATCCCGAACTCTGTGTAGGAAGTCCCCGAACTGATTAACCTTGGGGGCCGCTCCCCCTAAAACACATGATAATTCCCATCAACAGGAAGAAAAAAATCCAACTATGATAATAATCAACCTAATTTTGATGAGAAACAATCCAATCTAAACTAATGATGATGTCAAACATATCTAGATCAGGAACGAGAAAATCCAAGACCAACCCCATATCAGCTATTTTTAACAAACCATGAAATGGAAACCCCTACTCCTTCCTATTTTTAATTAGTATCTCTAAATCTATTACAAAGAACATAATTTCCATTGGAATTTTAATCATATCAAGAAAATTTAATGACATAAATGATTGGGAGGAATGAGTGTTAAATAAAGAAATTGATACAAAAGATTCAATAAGGATAGTACATCTCACTATTGTCGAAACAGAATTGAATTTCACTAGACACTCATCTAATACATGAAATTGTTTCACCCCTAAATCTTGTGGCTAGATCCATATAGTCTTTAATGAATATGACTGCACCATCGTAGCCTTCAGAGTAGACGAACCCAAAACATAAAAAGGTATTTTCATAGTCTGACAGAAGTGTTTTAAATGACCAAATCATCCATAGGTATTGGATGTCTTTTCGAGCATAGGACAAGAGCATCTTATGTGTATTAACTAACCACACAGATGTAAACTTAGTGGAACACTACTAGTGGTAGTAGATAGTGTATAATTGGAACATTGTAGAGACCAACCTCCACCACAACTACGACGATCCTTCCACTTCCTCCTCTTACCATATATGCCACTTACCACTAGATGGAAGAGAATAGGTAAAAAACCAACCTTTCTAACCATATTTATCTCTTCCATCATAGATATATCTACCATATCTGAATAAGAATAATGGATTAACATAATAAAATAAGATCTAGTATCTAGTTGAAACCCCTTTAGGTACTTATGACCCTTTAACTAGTCATTCTTTTCCATGTCTTGAGAATAACAGACATGCTCAAAAAAATGATTAGTGTATACCTACACAATACTCTCTCCCTACTAAGAATATAGGAACTCTATAGATATATACAACATTAGAGACTCAAGGAAAAACTTCTTAAACAAAAAGGTTTTGAAACCCTTCCAACTTGTGTCCATGTGACTATCTTCTATGTCTATGGAATCACATCATCCCATACTAGAACCCTCGAGTCTGAACACCTCACACATAACCTTGATATTATCTAATGTATCCATGATGTCTAATATTTTATGAATCATATTAGTCCAATCCTCTACCTCTTGAGGTTCATTTGTTCCTTTAAAAGATGATATCTTCTCTCATAAGGATTCCCACGACTGATATCTCCCCCCTAGCTCCTATATGTACCTCAATAACTATGTTCTAAATTCATGGAATATCATGATCAACAACATGAACTTCCCATTTGATAGTCTCGATGAGATTTTGACCATTGGAAGTTTCCCTTAAGAAGCATCAACTACCCTTTCTACGGAACTTAGGGAAGACATTTTAGAGGCATACTGCTAGACATTGAAATAAATGGACTGATCAGATAATAGAGTAAATATTAGTTTAAACAAAAAAACCATAAGAAAAATAAATAATAGAAACAAAACCCAACACTAGAGATACATATCCTAGCATCCAATGGTAACTTTTTTCTCACCAAAACAAGATATATCCAGGATCTCATCACAACACACCTCTTTCATTCTAAAAACCCTACCTCCAGTCTAATATACATTCCAAGAGAGGAAATCTTGGGGTCTACCTGGCTCGAATACCATTTTTTTAATAAACCAACCCAGGTAACCTACAATGCTAGTACCTGACAAAATCCTTCACATTCCCAAATGTTATTCTCGATCCCCACCGGATAGAGGCAAGCACCCATGCATCGAACAAAAAATCAAAGGTAATTATTTTTCCCAACTTGTGCCAACACATGGCATATATTCCAATGGAAAATAAATAGATAGTTGATGTCTAAAAAATATATTCCATTATCGTAAAAAGATATGGGAAAAAAACCAATGTATATGTAGCCAAAACTCCACGAGTCCAACTGCAATGGACCAGAACTAAAGAGCTACTCCATTTTATACTGTGAATGAACTCCCACCATTTCAACACCAACTACCCAACTAGACTAAAACAAAACCAAACCTCCTCACTGAGGTTCCTTTTCTTTCCCTGTAATAAAAGGCATAACAAGGTGTACATACCACCAAATATGTGCATAGGTTTTGAGATAATAGTCTCAATAGGATCTGACCCATGTTCTCCATAACAATTCCTTGTATAACAATTCATGCATGCTCATTTTAAATAAAACATGGAATGATAAGAAGTATTGATGTTTTATATAAAACATGTTAATAATTTCCATTTTATAATAGTACTAAATCAAAAGCTGGTATATCTATTTTGAAGCATATTTTCCATATCATTTTTACACAAGCATAAAAATTCATATCAAGGATAAAACAAAAATTCCATGAAAAAAACAGAAGCATAGGTATCATCACCAAGTATCAATATAGGTCAAACTAGATTAGTAATCATACAAAAATTAATCAAGTGAAAAATGATGTTACTAGAAAACTTACTGAGGAATCATAAGAATACCCCATGAGTAACCCCCACTAATAGTGTCAATATCAATCCCCTATATCAAAGGGCCTAGGAAACATAGGAAATCCCCTTGAGTAAACCTCCTGATAATCACAAAACATGGATGATGGACTCAAGATAAACCTTGAACTTAATTACCCAGGGTAACCCATGTTTTCATTTTCAAAATTCATTCCATTACTTTGAAACCATTTCAAAAATCCATTTCAATTAATTGAAAATTCCAATTTTCATTAAATTTATAAAAAACCATGGAAACCCCATTATTATTTAAAAAATATAATCAATACACAAAAAACAATCATGCCATTTCCTTTTATAAAGAATTTTATAAAGTATGAATAACAAGTTTCATCAACATGGCCTAGAGATAAAACCAAATACCTCATTACTCAGGTCACACACACCCTCAATAGGAACCACCAACAACGAAAACCCAATGATGAGAAAAAAAGCCATATAATCCAATCCACACATCTCAAAATATGTACAATTAAAAAATAGAGCTAATAGAGAATATGAAATAGTAAATAACTCAAAAATGAACACCCACCGTATAGTGATCAATAAAGGAATGACCTTTATAATGAGATTTCACAATATATCAAGAGCAAGACATGAAGAAACACCAATTTAGACCAATGAATCCTATAATGCAAGCCATGGGCACTACCACGATCAATGTTAGTGAAGAAGTGGAAAGGTCTCTTACCCAAGGAGATTCACCACAACTACAATGAAGATATAATTTTTTAATGATAAATATAGAAGGAATGGTATCTCATAAAAAACCCTTGGGAATTTCTTTGGGATGAGAGAAAGGAAGTGTGTAGAAAGAACCGAGATAAAATCAACTACCCACCTATTTTAAAAACTATACACGAGGTGTTACATGATCTGTATCCAAGTTATAGGAAATGTAACTACCCATGTCCCATATACACTGGAAACAAATCACCTCCGATTCAAAATATAATCATTTATTAACTCATGACATGAAAATTTTATTCACACTTTGTAACCTTTCACAGTGTGAATCATTTCACGGCTTGCATTTAAAAACTCTTACACATCGTGAAACATAGTTAAACGGTATGAAATACTCATACAACTTACAAAAAAAGATAGTTAAAGCTAAGATTACAAAAAATATATGACTTAACCATTACTAGTACCCTTTTAATTCCTTCTTGGCCCGATACATATAATAGAAAATGGAAAACCATAATAAGGTTAAGGATATACCAGGATGATCAGTAATGGGATGTTACACTTATCATTCAAAACAATTAAACGGTAACAATCATCAAATAATTTATTCTTTATTATATGTATGTGATTATAACGTATGAAAAATAAAACAATTAAAATAATATTTTTTCTAAGGTGAAAATTGATACATATGACAAAAATTTCTCCTTTAGAATTATCTCTGAAATATACTTTTCCACCATTCATTTTGATAATTTTATTGAATATGTATTTGATATTATCTATATTCCTAGAACATACACTATCCATGTATCATATATTATTGTTTTTGGTACGATCATTCTTTTTATAAAAACAAAAATAGTTACCGTTTTGAAACAAAAATGTTCTTTGGTCTGATATTCTCTGAAAAAATATTTAGGCAACCACATTTTTCTATCATTGTTTTGATAAAATGTCATTTCATTTGAAAAATAAGCATTATGAAAACCATATTATTGAATTCCATTTAGAGAAAAAAAATTCCAATACCCACCACTTTGTCACTTAGTGAAAAAATGTTCACTTTTTGGAAATAATTAATGGTTACTAAAAGTTGTTTTTTATTTGAGAACCCCATTCCATAAATATTACCATGAGTTATGATATTATTAAACATTTTGGAAATAATTTCATTCATAGTGGTAAACATAGAAAAATTATTTTAAATTTAGAAATTTGGGATTTTAGTTTTACTACTAAATTTTTATCCTCATCAGTAATCATTTTAGAACAATATTTTTCTAAAATTTTTTGTAAAACAATTTTCATAAAAAAACCAATATCTTTAGAAATAGATTCTTTTTCAATATATTTCTCTTTAATATCATTAAAAATATATAATATTTCATTTTTAAAAAGAGTTTTCCTTGAGTTAACCTTAGAATGTTTCACTTTCGAATTATAATTTTTTTTACAAATCTTAAAATTATAATTTTTGAGATGTATTTTCAATTTGGAAACCTCATCATAATAAGGTAAATAATAATCATTTACTGATTAAGACTGATCATATGAAAATGTAGAATTATTCCAATTTGGATAAATTGAACATTAAGACATTTTAGAATGGTTTTCATCTCATCCACTACCATAAAATATTTGTTTTTACCATGGGTACATTAGAATAATGACCTATGTTCATATATCTTTAACTTTTATCATCATAATTAGTATTATAAGAATTAGCATCATTGTCACTCCATGTGTAATAATCATTCAAAAATTGTTTCCATTGGATTTATAATATTTTTTTCATTCCTTTGAGCATTTATTTATTTTCTTTCAATCCTATTCATCTTTGGACAATCAGTTCTGATGTGTCCTACAATCCAATATTCATAGAATATAACTTCATAATACTTATTATCACCTTTATCCATACGTCCTTTATTGTATCTATAATGAAAATTATTCTTTTCTGAAAAAAATTTCATCCATATGGATAGATTGGCTAAATAATTCTCTTAATGTTCCATTGTGCATGTTTCAGATTCAACACAAACTTTTTCTTCCTCGAATATTTAAGAATTCTCTCTGGAGTTTGACCTTTAGAATTAATAGTAAAAGTAATAGAAAAATGCACACCATATGTTTTATTCATATCCTTTTTAGATTCCCCTTCAATATACCCACATGTTTTATAACAGTTCCAATAAGATCATCAATAGTAATATATCTATGATTTCATGTTTTATACACAACTATTATTTTTTATTCTATTTCATTGGGAATTATATCAACAATATTTTCAACCTAGATTTCATAAAAAAGTCATTCTTCCCCAAAACATCGTAAAATTTATATAATTTTTATGATCCCCTAGTGAATCTTTGAAATTTATTATTTTGGTAAGAAATAAAAATGTTTATAGTATGATCTATGTATAGATATTCTAGTCTAAAATACATTTTATGTAACAATGTGTGTGACTTTAAAATGGTTCAATATACTTTTTCCCACTTCACAAGAAGATATATGAATATAAATAACTCCCTTCATAGAACATAATAATTTTTTCGTAACTCTATAGTTTAATGGATATTCCTATTTTTCTTAATGCGTAATGTAATTGACTTATTTATTTAGAATCTTGTAGACTTCAGTAATCATAACAAAATTATCAACTCTAGCCTTGATAACAACGGATTTCATCTTGTCTCTCTAATAAAAATAATCAGCACCATCAAATATATGTGGTCTGTATAGATTCAGATTTTCTATAGAACCAAAATTACAACCTTCTAAAATAATAAAATATATTCAATTTTTATACAAACACATTTTTCTATGATAATTTATAAAAAATAATTTTATAATAATATTTTCAAAAATACATTTATTTGATAGAATAATGAAAAAATAAATCAGAATAATAGTATTATAACCTTATATAATAATAATTAATAGATTAAAATACTAACTTTATATTATTATATTACAATAGGGGTGAATTAAAGTGTAAAAAACTTTGTTGAAAAATATTTAAACTAATTAGAAAAAATGTTTCTTAAAGAAACGTATTTGGAATTAGACCTAGTTAGATTATAAATATATTAAAATCAAAATCAGACTATAACTGATTATTTTAGGGTGAAAATCAGAATCACAATGGAACCAATTTATATTAGTGATCTCTTCTCTTAATCAGAGTAACATCAATAAAACATATAGAATAGAAAGTTGAATATGAAGAATTAGTTTCTATTAGATGCAGTTGATTAGAAAACCTATATAATCAAGTAATAAAATATCTATATAAAATTATGAAATACTTATAAGATATATTAAAATATTTTCATATTTTTAACATAAGAGTAAGGTAGCCAATAACCCTTACTAAAGGTATCCACTATTTTATACTTATAGTAAAGGTCGACTTTCCTTACAAAGAAATCCCTCAATACAAGGATAAAATTTTCCCTCTATTATTGTCTGAATCAGATTCGATTGGTATTAATATCTATTAAATCCCTCAATATGATGGATTGGATTCACCATACTACATTCCTCAAAAGTCCTCAATTATAACAATGAGAAGACGAGAATAAAAAATAAAAAATTTCCAACTGTAACAACGTGATAAGGATTCTATAGAAAAAAATCACTAAAAATTTAAAATTGACTATGAATGATAAGTTCATGATAAGTAATATATAGAAGACTTGAGGGTGAAAATGTTTCAGTCCAAAACCTTTTCAAATGAAATAGTATTTATGGTCATCCTCCAAGTAGTCAAATTTTTTATTTTTTTATAATAGATTAAGAAACATGACACTCGTAAAATCCTTAGTAACTAAATATATGTCATCATATTGAATAACATCATCACAATTTTAAATATATTCTTTACGATAAAGTAATGTTTATGTATTCTGATTATAGAATTAGGTGAGACTGATGGACTTCCTTTTCTACGTCAATATGAATATTGTAATGTGATTAAATCTTGTTGTTTCAGTAAGAATATCAATCTAATAGACAAGATTTTTTTAGTATTAAATACATCAATAATGTGTAACAAGTATTCTGATAAAAAGAGAGTACAATGAATCAGACACATACTAATTTCGATTATTGAAATAAATAATAGTAATTTTATATTTGTAATAATTTACAACATATTCTTTCATATAAAAAGATAATTTCTTCTATCAAAATATACAAAAACACTTGGGTCTTAAATGATAGGAAACCTATTTTAAGGAAGTTAATCTGATTTCTAAAACCAAAAGATTTGAAAAGTAAGAATTAAAACTTATAACACAACAATATTCATACAACCAAAAAACCAAAATTGTTTAGACCAATAACCAAAAATAAACCAAAAAATATAAAATAAATAATTATTATTTATAATAAAAAATCCATATTAGTTCATATTTTATCATTTAATCAAAACTTTTCATCATTTACCAAACAACGTAATTCATTATCCACCTAATGATTCAAAACTACTACCATTTAAAAATATCCACATCCTATTTCATATCACATAATCTAATTGAAAAATATTTTTTTTTGTCACCTTCAATTCCCAAATTAGGGAACATTCTTTATTTACTATCAACCATTCATAATTTATTTATCAATTTATTCGATAAATTTACCACACTCTATGTCATTGGGTATCAATAACACTAACCACACTAAAACAGTTCATACAACCACATATAAATGAAACCAACAACCAATGAATATATATCCACTCCTACTATAACATTTATTGACACAAAACCACTCAATAATGTATCCATTACACAAAAAATCATCTATTATAAGATTGATATTGGTCTCTCCTTATACTATCTCATTTATCAAAATAGAACATTATACTCAACAAAGAAATCCAAAAAAATAAATTTTTACAGTTCTTATCCCAATAATACCATTTAAAACATTTATCCATGTTAGAATAGGTTTTACCATATAAATTATGAAATGGATTCATTATATTAATATTAAGTAAATAGTAATCAGTAAAAAATGTAACAATTATATGGATAACCTCTAAAATATAATGAAATCACTACCCATATCAAATTTTAGATCAATTATTATATTTATTAGAATGATATCATCTATTTACCCATAGATAAACTAATCTAGATTAATAAACATTATCATAGTGATTAAAAAAAGAATCTAAAACGCCTAAAATAAGGAAAACCTATATAACACAACTCTAATAAAGTATATTTAAATTGTGATATAACACAAAAAACACTCATGGATATCCCACCATACCCAGAACACATCAAACCATCATCTATATATCACAGAAATATAGTACGATACACTACCATAACCTTCTCAATAATGGGGAGACTATAAAGGAAGAAGTAAAGAGGTGAGAAATAATCCTAGAATCATGAGAAATCAATCAAATGAAGAAAAGGGATCAAAATTCACTAATTAAATCAATGATCAAAAATATTGATCTTCCAATACATATTGGATTTAAGATGAAGGAAAAATTAACCATGGGAGGGATATTCAAAAAATTATTAGTAAAAATATTATAAATACAGCATAATCGGAAATGTGTGTAGAGGGTCATAGTGTATCTTATTCAACAAAGATTGGGAATTCATGACATTCAAAACATCCCCTTCCTTAAATATTGTTGGTAATTTTCTTAATTGGAAATGAAAATTCCTATAATTACAAAGTTGACATATAGGCCCCAATATATTTTCTTTGACCACCACCCTCAAAACACAAATAAGTATAATGTTGTATTACTTAACAATTTTTATTTAATATATTTTCCTTGAACCTCATCAAAAAAATCATGATGTGGTGTTTAGTAAGCCATGCCATTTCATCCCATGATGAATAAAACTGAAATCTTCCACCTCCAAATCTTATATGTATACTTCATTAAAACTCCACAAAAATCAAAACCATCAAATTTTGAAACAATATATTTTGATTTTGTACACTAATAAATATATGAGATTTAGAAGTGCTAGAAATATTCTTCATTAGCACTAAAAAATCAATGTCGTTGAATGTGACTTTAAAAGATAATGGATTTTATTAGTGGTAAAGATAGAAATCATAAAGGGGATCCATTACCATCACAATAATATCACTGATAATAAAATACCATTATTAATAATTCATTAGTTCTAATATTGGGCTCTCTTTATCATTTAATTTTTATCATTAACAACAGTATGTTTTTATGAGTGTCGAAGATATCACTGATAAAATCCATATTGTAGTATTGTGACCTAAAAAATACAGTACACCACAATAGTAAATACAGTATTTAATTATACTAAAATATACATCTAGAATATAATTAAAAGCACTATATTACATATATTCCAAAAATTGATTTGTATAATTAAATTATTCTATAAAATTAATCAGAAACATCACACATCCAAAATATGAATATCCCTCTATCATGGGACCCTACCATCTACTCAAAAGATCATCAATATCCTATCAGTATCTATTATAACAACTTAATATAAAGAAAAAGCAATATCATATATAAATTTTTTTTCTTATGTTCGTAATACTATAAACAAATTACGCATTAATGTGAAAAATTATATTAATAATATTTTACTTTTAATCTGAAAACATGATAGAAAAGTTAGACTAAGACCATCATGGGTTAGAATAATTTTATGTTAATTTATATATACAAAACTAATTTATGGATAATTTTCCTAATTTATCAAGAGAATCTGAGTTCATTTTCTATGATTTAAGTATTTATTGTGTGTATTGAACTAAAGTGTTAGCTTTAATCTAAAAAATAAACATTGAGTCATATTGGTAACAAAGTGTATCATATTACTGGGTTACTAATTCATACACATCTAAAATGATTTATGAAATATTTTTTGAAGTAATATTAAAATCATTGATAATTTTCCTATATTTATGTTTCTGACATTTTTCTTTAACAAAAAAGAAAATTAAAAAAAATACACACACACATTGAGTCATATCAGTTACACCATGTGTCATATAGACATGTTTTTGATTCCTAAATGTGAAAAATGAGTTGAAGAATTTTTTCCTAATATATAATGATAAAAAAGTATTATTTTTTATTGATTGGAAAATTTTTTATCTAAAATTTCAATTTAAAACAAAAGGCATTCATTTTGAGTCAATCTTGGAACACATTGAGTTCAATTGACATCAAGATCACTTCTGAAGATTGAAAATTACCTATGGATCATTTTTGTAATGCCATATCCCTAGATTCCCAGAAATGGTGCATTATTTTAATACATTGGTATGATTACAAAGATTCATGTCCCAAAAGACCAATCAGTTTAGCAGTCTTGGAAAATAGATTGCATACATGAACATTACATTACACTTTCTAACATACAAAATAGAAAAAAAAATCTTTGAGAACACCATTATTCCCTTTAGTTTAACCCTGAATATCAATCATAATACAATTCTTGTAATCCTGGGAAAATAAAACATAAGGAAGGGGTGAGCTTAGATGCCCAATAAATGTAAATAATTTAGCAGAAGCTATAAACTTTTGAGCCAAGATGTGTGATAAAAACAACAACTGTTTTAAACATAAACATGAACATAATATGATAAAAATAAATCAAACATTACCATATAAACATGCACATGGATATTCTACTAGTAAAATAATCGCATTTAATAACTAATTTCATAATGAGGGAATGCCTAATACTGGACATCATTACCACATATTCAAGGCCTTCTGCCAAGACTACAAATAAATGTTTTTTCAAGGCCTTGTGCCAAGACACTAGTTTGTCTCATGAGACCTGCAGATGCATTGAGGAGCTATAACGGGCTCCACCCATCCTATAACGTTCTCCACCTGTCACTTACTAAGTCCACTACATTCCTCATGTGAAAAAGTTGAAACATAACATAAACATTCGTATTAAAACTAGCATTCAAAATGTCAATACATTTACCATAAACCATGAATGGTATAAAAATAGAACATTCACAATAAAACATATCATAACTCTTTCAATACAATATGGAATATTGTATTGTAATAAATCAACCTCAATCAAAAATAATATCCAGTAAAAGATGCTGACATAGTTGAAATTGATGATTAAAATTTTTTGAGAGAAATATCCTTTTTGTAAAATCATTTAAAATTCACACATTTATAAAGGAAATAATTTAAAATATATTTTTGAATCAATGTGTCCCATACCACTTTTAAACTTTTTAAAAGAATTATCATTTCAAAACATTCATGTCCATATAAATAAATCATTAAAATCATTTTGAAAACAAGGACATTAATTAAAAATATTTAAAAATATATATATTTAAAACATTTAAAATTATGATCTTGATAATGATTAACATTCACAAATTCTTAAAATATTCATTTTGAAATATTTTTTATGAAAAATGGACATGGATGATAAAAATTCCCTAGTAAATACTTACACATAAAAAATCTTTGATAATAATTAGATTGAGGAATTAACCCTTACCTTGATCTTTCCATTAGTCAAGGGTACATTTAACATCATGTATGGAGATAATAGTATGTTATTAATTTATACCATTACCATATTAATATTTATGATATCGTACATGATTCATTTATGACTTTATACTTCCCATTTAATAATAATTTCCATGTTAAATTAACATTTTGGTTAACAATCGCTTTCTTTATCGTATGTGTTTTAACTTGTTACTCTTGATTGTATCACTTAGATCATGATTTAAATACATCCATAATATAAAATATTTTTTATATATCATATATATTTAGAATATAAATATTTATTATAGTCATTTATATGAAATTAAAAGCACCGTTTATAGAGACGGTAGTCAGTACGTACGCATAACCGTTGTTTCTGTTTTTATATCGTATTGAATATAACAATGTGAATAAGATATATGTAAGTAAATATATATATATTTTTATATTTATATATATATATATGTATATCTAGTAGCATTATTATTTCAAATATTACATACTTATTAGTAATATATATTTCTATAATCGTCGATGAATGGTGAACGTGGAAATGAATCTCGTCGCGTCGTGGAGACGGTAATCCATACGTACGCACGAGCAACAATATCATTTCATTAAATGTGTGTAATTGGATGGTAGATTAATTTTATAGAGACATTAACAAGTTATTTTAATTATTTATATTCATATTACTCATCATTATGTCCATCCAAATAACATAGTGTTGAATAACAAATAACACAACGGCATGGAGACTGTAAGTCGTACGTACGTACGCATGGTGACATTATCATTAATAAGATGGATAGAATAATTAATATAGTAGTTCCATATTTATAATAACATCACATTATATAGAATATATGGTAGTGATTATTTTATAATGGAAACAACAATGAAAGAGTATGTGGAAGAATAAGAGAACTTGAACGAGGGTGGTGAAATCACTACCTCTTCTTCATGTTCTTCCTTTTTATTTGACCAAACGGGCTTCTTAAGTTGGATTTATGACCAAAGGAAGGACTCTAGGATTAAGGTAGGATATTTGGGAGGATATTTGGGTAGTGGGTTGCTGAGCCAAATGGATTTGGAGGTGTGAATTTGAGAGAAAGGGAAGTGCCCTTTTATAAGAGGGGTGAGGGGCACCTCAGGAAAAATTTATAATATTATTTTATAATAAATTCATTTTCGGTTTATAATGACTCAAAAATGAAATATTTAAAATATAAGGTGGGGGTGGGTTGAAAAGAACTCAACCAATACATTTTAGACAGGTTTAAGTAACCATATTAACCATAACTTTTAGATTTAACTCTTAGTTAAATAGTTTGACATTTACCATGTATCTTTGTATTTCTATATTATGTGGTTAATAAAAATACTATAAAATGCCAATCGAACCCAAATTGGTTCATTAATGTCATATATATTATTATATAAGTATTTTTTGGGATCCTTATATTTTTAAATCTATTATATCAATTAATAATATAATATTTGTTTTAAAAACTATTTTATGTCAATTTTGACACTATTTGGTATTTTTTTTGATAAAATAATAATAATGTGATTACTTCAAAAAAATACGTTGAATCAATAATAACATGTCATATTCACCTATAAAATTTGAGGATGTCATAAAAACTAAGAATTTATATTTATTTTAATATTTATAATACCATTTATTTGATTATTTCATTAATAAGTTATTTATTGCATCATCCTTATGTCATTAATAAATTTAATTATTTCATCTCTAAAAATTATAAATAAAATACCATTATTTAGGAAATATTTTTATCTTTCTAATTAATATTTATAGTCTAATTTATCTTATGTATAAACCTATATTAAAAATTGTTTAGTTATTAAACATTGATTTTAACTCTTTTAAATCTTCTTTAAATAAAATAATTATAAATGTCTTAATCTAATCCAAGTGTACCTAAAGGTTCATGTTTAATTTATAAGGTTTTTTTTTTCTAATTACACTTTTAAAATAGAATTTTACTTTTTTAGGGTAATAATAAAAACATTTTTACCCTTAATTACCCTATTTACTTTTAACCGTGTTAAATAAAAGAAAAAAGTTACTATTAACCAAAAAAATTATCTTATTGACCTACTTTTTACTCCTTTATATTAACCGTGTCTATTAGATTTTTGAAATTCAACTCACATAAGTGGTAAAATTATGTTTTATGTAAATTTTCAAAAGCTTCTAGGAGGTGGGTAAAATATGGTAAACAGTTCGATACAATTTTTATATATCTAAAATTATTATAAACCACCTCCAGTTAAATACATTGAATTTTTATAGGTATTATGTATCTATTTTTGCATAAAATAAATTTAATTAAATAAATAATTATTTAAATAAAAATTCATTTATAAATAATAACTCGCTGTTTTTTATTGTTCATAAAAAATTGAATGTTTTCAGAAAAATACCAAAACTTCACCCTAAACTAATTTCTATATTCTGAATCCAAAAATGAATTACATTTTACCAATTTCAAAAAATATAACATTCATTAGTTAATTTAAAATTAATTCTCGTTGTCAAAACCAAGAAGCGTATTTTTAAGAAATAAAAACTATCAAAAGATTGACACTTTTTTATTCCAGTTTCAAAGTGAAATTACATACAGTGACCATCATTGGATTAAATGGTAAAAATATAATCTAATTATATTTCCAAACCATTAAAATTTATATTTCAACACTATAAATTATTTTGATTAAAAAAGTTTTTTTCAGTTAAAATATAGTATTTTTCACTATTCACCCAAATATAAAAGTTATCAAAAAAACACCAAAAATTTATTGAAACTAAATTATTATGTCCCGGTGATAAAGAATAAGATTATTTTTTCAAATTGAATATATAAAAGTTTCAAATATTTTATTTAAAAAGGGTTCGCCATTAAAAGGTGGTAAATTTTCATTTTTTTTAAAAATGTTTTTTTATCTGAAAAAATGTATTTTTTATTAAATTATATCTAAGAAACTCATAATATGGATTCTAAAATTATAAGGATTATATATAGTTCAATATTCAGTTAATACTATTCATAACCACTTTTGAACGGCTAGTTTGGTAATATTGTGGTGCGCTTGAACTCGGTGTTGCATGTAGTGGAAGTTATTGAATTACATTAAATAAATAATGTACTATGAAATCATGGGGTGTTACATTCTTACCTCCTTCAATAAATTGCGTCATCACAATTTGAAATTTTTCTTCGAAAATAAAATGTTGAAAATAGAGAGTACCTCTGTGGAGAAATCATATCGGAAATTGGGTTAATAAAATTTATTTTTAATAAGAGGGAATATATATAAATATATATGCATGACAAGTAGAGTTACATACTTTAACTAATTCTTACCAAAAACTCATCTTTCACTCCAAAAGATTTCAAAAAAATATTCTGTTTATCCTAATCATATAGGTTTCCAAGGATAATGAATTTATAATTCATCTACCAGACCCTTAAAAACTACTTTATTCAATCCAGGACATCATGTGGGTCACTAGTAAGTGATACAACCTTTTCACCCTTTGGTTTCGGGTTCAAGTCTCATGGCCTTGCCAAATGTGACGGGTCGCTGCCCGACCTCCAGGTTATCCTTTTTATGGAAATCCAAAAATAACAACATAAGAACTCTTAATCATTCCTCTTCATCTTCGATAGTATCATTACTTGATTCTTATCCAATAGCATCATTTGGGGTATACTCTAATGATTTTGAAATTGATTCTTGTAGTGTCCCAACTCCTTGTAGAAGAAGCATTGTACATTTGAAACTTTTTTCTTACCCTTGCAATCACATACTTGGTGTCCTTTTTCTACGCACTTATAAAAAACTCCCATTCACTTCAAGAATTTTCCAAGGTGATTCATTCCACAATTATCACATATGGAAAATCCTTCTTTTCCCTCTTCCCTTTATCGATCTTTCTGTCTTCCATCATATTCACCTCTTGCTTCCCTTCAAATCCATAGGACTCAGTGAATTCATTACTTATCTTATTAACACATTATATTATTTCTTCAAAAGTTGAGAATAAATGGGATATTATTTCCCTTCTAAATGTTGGATTAATACCATGAAGGATATTATCCTTCTTACTCTTTGGATCATATGTATTGTTGGAGTTCACATTTCATCTACTCAGCACCATTTCTATACAATGACATGCACTAGGTTAATTTATGAATTGTAATGAATAATTACAAACTTGTAAAATACCTAACATAAATTGAACAGTTTAAGGATATAATCCAAAAAAAATTTCATTGAGGATATATATACTTGCAAATCCTTCATAATAATTTTTAAAGAAAATGGGAATTATCCTAAGCATATCCCCTGGGAGTGTCATAACCAAGGGTGCAGCATGACCCGTTGTCGTGCACCAGTTGCAGTTCGAGTCTAGCTCAAAGCGGTGTTTTTGGGTTTTACCCCCAGGTACATCTGTGCCAGAGCCGCCTCTACCTGATCATATCTATACAGGGACGTATTTCTTGGAAAACTAAAAAAAATCTCTACAATACCAACATTCTAGGAAGTTATTCTATAATAATCCCCAAAGTCTATCTTAGGGTAATGTGCTCTAATCAAAGATTATCTAAATCTAGTTTCCAAGGGAAATGCTAAACTTCCTATGATACCAACTGTAATGCCCCAACCCTAGATTCCTCGAGTCGGTGCATTATTTTAATACATTGGCATGATTACAAGGAATCAAGTCCTGAAATACCAATCAGTTTAGCAGTCATGGAAAATAGACTGCATACATGAACATTACATTACACTTTCTAACATAAAATAAAAAAAATAGTTCTTTGAGAACACCATTATTCCCTTTATCTTATCCCTGCATATTAATCATAATACACTTCTTTTAATCCTAGAAAAATAAAACATAAGAAAGGGGTGAGCTCAGATGCCCAGTAAGGGTAAATAATTTAGCAGAAGCTATAAACATTTAAGGAAATATTTGTGATAAAAACTGCATCCTTTTTAAACATAAACTTGAACATAATATGAAAATAATAAATCAAACATTGCAATATAAACATGCACATGGATATTCTACTAGTCAAATAATCACATGTAATAACTAGTTTCACAATGATGGAATGCCTAACGCCAGACATCATTACCACATAGTCAAGGCCTTGTACCAAGACTACAAATAAATTTTTTGTCAAATACTTGTTCCAATACACTAGTTTGCCTCATGAGACCTGCTGATGCATCGAGGAGCTATATCGGGCTCCACCCATCACTTACTAAGTCCACTGCATTCCTCCTATGAAAAAGCTGAAACATAACATAAACATTTGTATTAAAACTAGCATACAAAATATCAATACATTAACCATAAACCATTAATGGTATAAAAATAGAACATCCAGAGTCAAACATATCATAACTCATTCAATACAATATGGAAGATTGTATTATAACAAATCAACCACAATCAAAAATAATATCTAGTAAACGATGCTGACATAGTTGAAAATGATGAGTAAAACTTTTTGAGAGAAATATCCTTTTTGTAAAATAATTTATAATTCACACATTTATAAAGGAAGTAATTTAAAAGAAATTTTTGAATCAAATTGTCCCATACCACTTTGAAACTTTTGAAACAAATTATCATTTCAAAACATTCATGTCCACATAAATAAATCCTTAAAATCATTTTGAAAACATGGACATTAATTAAAAATATCTAGAAAGATAAATCATTAAAACATTTAAAATTCTGATCTTGATAAAGAGTACCATTCAAAATTCCATAAAATGTTAATTTTGAAATTTTTTTTATGAAAAATGGGCATGGATGATAAAAATGTCCTAGTAAATACATACACATAAACAATCTTGGATAATAATGAGATTGAGGAATTAACTCTTACCTTGCACTTTCCTTTAGTCGAGGGTAAGTTTAAACTCTTGTATGAAGATCATAGTATGTTATTAAATTATACCAGAACCATATTTATATTTATTATATCATACATGATTCATTTATGATTTATACTACCCATTTAATAATAATTTCTATGTTGAATTAACATTTCGGGTAATAATCGCTTTCTTTATCGTACGTGTTTTAACTTTTTACTCTTGATAGTATAACTTAGATAAAGATTTAAATACATCTAATATATAAAACATGATTTATATATCATATATATTTAGAATATAAATATGTATAATAGACATATATATGCAATGAAAAACACCGTTTATGGAGACGGTTGTCCGTACGTACGCATAAACGTTGTTTCTGTTTTCATATCATATTGAATGGAACTAAGTGAATAAGATATATGTAAGTACATGTATATATATATATCAGGTAACATTATTATGTAATATATTACATAATTATTAGTAATATATATTATTATAATCGTCGATGAATGGTTAACGTGGAAATAAATCTCATCGCGTCGTGGAGATGATAATCCGTACGTACACATGAGCAACAATATCATTTCCTTAAAGGTATGAAATTGGAAGGTATACTAATTTTACAGAGAAATTAACATGTTATTTTTATTACTTATATATTTATTACTCATCGTTATATCCATCAAAATATCATACTGTTGAATAACAAATTACACCACGACGTAGAGACGGTAAGCCGTGCGTACGCACGCATGGTGACATTATCATTCATAAGATGGATAGAATAATGAATATAGTTGTGCCATATTTATAACAACATTACAGTATATATAAGATACTCAAGTTATTATTTGATAATGGAAACCAAAAACAAAGAGTAAGTGGAAGAATAAGAGAACATGAAAGTGGGTGGTGAAATCATTACCTCTTCTTCGGGTTCTTCTTTTTGATTTGATCAAAAGGGCTTCTTAGGATGGATTTCTGACCAAAGGAAGGCCTCTAGGATGAAGGTAGGATAGTTGGGATGATATTTGGCCAGGGGTTGGCTAAGCCAAATGGCTTTGGAGTTGTGAATTTGGGAGAAGGGGAAGTTCCCATTTATAAGAGGCGTGAGGGTCACCTTAGAAAAATTTAAAATATTATTTTATAATAAATTCATTTTAGGATTATAATGGCTCCAAAATGAATTCATTAAAATATAAGGTGTTTATGTGTTGAAAAAAACTCAACCAATAAGTTTTAGATAGGTTTAGGTTACCATATTAACCTTAACTTTTAGATTTAACTCTTAGTTAGATAGTTTGACATTTACCATGTCTCTTTGTATTTTTATATTAGATGGTAAATAAACTTACTATAAAATGAAAATAGAACCCTGATTGGTTCATTAATATCATATATATTATTATATATGTAATTTGGATGAAATGCATATTTTTAAGACTATTATATCAATTAATAATATAATATTTGTTTTAAAAATCTATTTTATGTCAATTTTGACACTCTTTGGTTTTTTTGATAAAATAGGAACAGCATGATTACATCAAAAAAAAATACTTTTAATCAATAATAACATTTCATATTAACCTAGAAAATTCGTGGATGTCAAAAAACTATGAAATTATATTTATTTTAATATTTATAATAACATTTATTTGATTTTATCCTTAATAAGGTAATTACTACATCATCATTGTGTCATTAATAAATTTAATTATTTCATCTCCAAAAATTAAAAATAAAATTAAATTATGTAGGAAACAATTTTATATTTATAATGAATATTTATAGTCTAATTTATCTTATGTATAACCCTAGAGTAAAAATAGTTTAGTTATTAACATCGATTTTAACTCTTTTAACTCTTCTTTAAATAAAATAATAATAAATGTCTTAATATAATCTATGTTGACATAATGGGTCATATTTTATTTATAAGGTTGTTTTTGGTTGAATTACACTAATCCAATAGAATTAGGACATGTGTTAGGGTAATAATAATATCATTTTTACCCTTAATTACCCTATTTACATTTAAATGTGGAAAATAAAAGTATAAAGTTACTATTCATCAAAAATGATTTTTATCTTATTGAACCAAATTTTAGTCCTTGATATTAACCGTGTATCTCAGATTTTAGAAATTCAACTCACAGAAGTGGTAAAATTAATTTTTATGTAAGTTTGAAAATTCTCCTAGGATGTGGGTAAAAGATAGTAAAAAGCTCGATAAAATTTTTATATATCAAAAATTATTATAAAATGACTCCTATGAATTAAATTGAATTTATATAGGTATTATGAATCTATTTTTATGTAAAATAAATTTAAATAAAATAAATAATTATTTAAATAAAAAGTTGTTTTTAAACAATAACAGAGTGTTTTTCACTATTCATCAAAAATTGAATGTTTTTAGAAAATACCTAAAATTTACCCTAATCTATTTTTGATATTCTGGGTTCAAAAATGAATTCTATTTTACCAATTTCAAAACATAGAAGTTGAATTAATTAATTTAAAATTAATTCCGGTTGTCAAAACCATGAAGGGTATTTTGAAGAAATAATAACTACTAAAAGATTGACACTTGTTTATATCCAATTTCAAAGTGAAATTACTTTAAATGACCATAATTAGATTAAACGGTTAAAATATAATCTAATTATACTTCCAAACCATTAACATGTATAATTCAACACTCTAAATTATTTTGATTAAAAATGTTGTTTTCAGTTAAAATATAATATTTTTCAATATTCACCCAAATATTAAAGTTATCAGAAAAACACCAAAAAATTATTGAAAAAAAATTATTATGTCCCAATTCTAAAGAAGATGTTTATTTTTTCAAATTGAATATGTAAAATTTTAACTTATTGTACTTAAAAAGGGTTCTCCATTAAACGGCGGTAAAATTGCATTTTTTGAAAAATACTTCTTTTATCTGAAAAAAATTTATTTGTTCTTAAATTATGTCTAAGAAACTCATAATATGTACTCTAAAAATATAATGATTATATATAGTTCAAACTTTAGTTAATACCATTCATAACCGCTTTTGAACGGCTAGTTTGGTAATCTTGTGGTGCGCTTGAACTCGGTGTTGCGTGTAGAGCAAGTTATTGAATTATTTTGAAGAAATAACATATTTTGAAATCTTAGGGTGTTACAATTTTCATAATATATCAAGTCTAATTTATCATGCTTTAAATAATTTTAATGAGTAAAATTCATTTTTAACTAAAATACCCTTTTTAAACTGAAAACAAACAATTCATGTCATATAGGTCATAATTTGTATCGGATTGAGGTATGACTTATTTCTATACATAAAAAATGAATTGTTAATCAATACCATATTGTATTATAAAATAAAAATGTTTTTGATCAATTTCGAGTAAGAAATTCATCATTTTCAATAAAATATCATTTTTAAACTAAAATCACACATTTTAGTCATACATCCCAAACTACATACCAAATTGAGGTGGTGATAGTTCAAAGATTTCACCATTAAAATATAGATCATTTCCCTTTAGAATCAAAAAAATATGAATACATTTTTTCTATTTTTAGAATGTCACACATATTTTGAACTAAAATGTTAATTTTAATGAAAAACTCAATCTTTGAGTCATATCAGTCACAAAATTTTTTGGAATAAAATTTCGTAAATTTATAAACCTAAAAAAACTACATAAGGATAATTTTATTGATGAAACATGGAAATATGAGTGTTTTTCTAGGTTTTCATGGAGTGAAACTCATTTTTAACTAAAATGGAATTATTATATTGGACTCATTCCAATTGAGTCTTCCCAGTCAAAACAAATAATCAGAATGTTGTGAGACACATTCCAATACATCACAAATGAAGTACATATCATTTTCATAATTTATCAACACTATCTGAGAATTATTATATTTCATTCAATAAGTGAAAAGAGTTATTTTATAAACTTTCATTTTTACGCTAAAAATGCATATCATGATTTATAACGATCACACCATTTTTTGTATTAAGGTAAAAAAATTCTAAAGTGTAAAAAATTACTTATTGTTAATTTATATAATGTATGTAAACAATCTAAATGTTTTTTTTTCATTTTGGGTTTTCATGTGTCATTTAAAAAAATTACCACTTTTAAACAGAATCCACACATTTGGAGTCATAACATACAAAATTTGTATCAGATTGAGGTATGGGAGACTCATACACATGAAAAATTACTTATGGATAATTTTTCTAAAAAATAAAAACAATATAAATGTGATATATGTTTTTTGGAGTATGGCATGCATCTCTTGAAATAAAATATCAATTTTAATTAAAAACTCAAACTTTGAGTCTTATCGGTAACACCATGTAACTGATTAATGTGAATTTTGTTCTTACATGTCAACATTGAAATAAGTATCATTTTCCAAAAGAATAAAATAATATGGATTTATTTTCATTTTTTGTGAGGTGAACAATTTTTAACATAAACTAAATTTTAAACTAAAAATATGAATATTGAGTTGTACGTGTCACATTGTGTGTAGAAATTATGTGTAGATAATTTATACACATCAAAAATGTATTATTAATTATCATACGAAATTATTAAGATAATCTGTGTGAATTTGATCTGTTTCAAGTGTCCAATGCATATTTTTAATTAAAATTACTTTTTAAAATTATAACACACATGTTCAATAATATGGGTAATACCATGTATCAGAGTGGTGTATAGATGATTCATACCCATCATAATCGATATATGAATCTTGTTAACAATTTATTTAAATAATATCAATGTGTTTTCAGAATTTTGAGTTGGTCATGAATCATTTTAGTAAAAATGTCATTTTTAAACTGAAAAAACACATTATGAGTCCTACTAGGAACACCATATATTAGATTGTGTTATGGGTGATTTCTATATATCAAAAATTACTTATGGGTCATTTTTATAAATTTTCAAAATAATCTAAATGTGTTTTCTCAATTTTGAGTAAGTGGTGTCTTTTTGGAACTAAAATCCCAATTTTAAATAAAAACACATTATTTGACTCATATCGGTCATATAATGTAAAGACCCGTAAAATTCAAGGGAAATTTTTTTTCTTAATTTTCTTTTGGATTTTACAAGAACGCAGTTTTAGATGGCACTTGATTCTGAGGCCCGGTGTGCTCGGAATTTCTATATGATGTTTAGCTTGGGTACGTTCAGTAAACGAATGAGCGGGAATTCCTATCTTTTGAACTGGTGCCCGGAATTAGATTTCGAGGGCACCGATGGAACCGCAGCGCCGGTAATTGCTTAGGAACTCCTGTTCTGGAGTTGCGTTATCACTGGTGTGGATGATAAAAATTGTGGAAGTTAATTTATTATTATTCTACAATTTTTATTTTCCTTTTGTGTTTTAAGGCTATGGGTGGAAGTTGGGTAACTACACAACCTCCCTTGGGAGGTTCTGAGGGTGGTGGGGCCCAAACTAACCCCACCCCTTCATATTGTTCAACTCTTCAACTCCCCATTAACTCCCCTTCATTTAATTTGACAACTTGTGAAATTTTAATGAGGTGAGTTAAGTGTGGTTAATTGAATTTCAAACTCTTTAAATTCAAAAGGGTAAGTTGTGTTAATAAATTAAGACTTGGTCTTATTTTATTAATGTTAGATTTTATGCCACGTTGAGAGGTTTTGGGAAGCGTGAAGATCTCCTTCATCTCCAACGAAGAACATCTTCGACGAAGAACGTGAAGAACACCTCAGACTCCGACGAAGAACACCGTTCTTCAATGAAGAACATCTCCGCCGAAGAATGCGGAGAACTTCTCCAACGACGTTTCCTCTTCGGACACACCTCGACGACAACAGAATCAACGTTCGTTTTCCGCGACGCCCGACCTCCGCGACGCTCATCTTCCGCGGCTCGTTGACGTGCACCGTTCTTGAAACCGAGGTTGGGGATTGTATTTAATTAATTTGTTCGTGACTAATTCCCTGAATTTCTTCGTGAAATTTAACCAACTGGTATCGATTCACGTGAGGGGGGGACCACACAAACATGGCTGACCCACCTCCTTATTTTTCTTGTTGGATTCTTTTGGATTGAAATGGATGGGGCGCGGTGCTATTGCACCGCGCGGAATTATTGTGGCAAGAAATACGCTGGGTCGACGCGGCGCCGTCGCACTGCACCGGACGACAAGGGTCGCGGCCGGTTCTGGGCCGCGGTGGAGCAGGGTGACCAGCGGCCGGTACCGGGCCGCCGGCGTCAGAGCTGGAAGGGGATCGGCCATCGCCGGTCCCGTTAAGCAGGAACCAGTCGGCCAGGTCAGGCCGGCCGGACGAGGAGAAGCCGGGGGAATTAATTCCCCCGGCCGGCCATTAATGCGGCCCCCAATTAAGGGGTCGCGGTTACAAGAAAACGGGAGGGGCAGCACCCCCCCCCCCCCCCCCCGCGCGAGCCAAAAACGGCCCGGCCGTTTTTGCCGAGAAACCGACCGGCGCGCCCAGCGTGCAGGTCGCCGCGTTGCAGCGCGCCTGCCGGGCCGGGCCACGCCCAGCCGGGCCGGGTCGGTCCGGGCCCGAAACCCCCATTTTCGGACCATTTGGGTTCAATTGCTCATAACTCGGGCTATGGACCTCCGATCGACGCGCCGTCAGTGGCGAAACGATCCTTGGAACGAGACGGTAGTTTCGGTATATCGCACTCAAGGTTTCAGAATACTTTGGGTACAGCCGGGTTGGTTCGTACACGAAACAAACTGGGCCCTCGGAGCGGAAATGCTCATATCTTAAGCTCCGGACGTCCGATTGACGTGCCGTCGACTTTGTTGGATTCCTCTTAGTGAGACGGATCTTTTGGCTAACTCCGCCCAAATTTTGGACGTAGGTGGAGTACGGTCGGGTTGGTTTTTCCTTAAAACCCATCTGGGCCCTTGGGACGAAAAAGCCAATAACTCTCAGACCGGGCGTCCGATTGACGCGCCGTCTGCGATGTTGAGTTCCTGTTGATGATATGGAACTTTTGGATACATCAACTCTAGACTATGTGTCAGTTGATGTATCAGCCTCTCGGCTCGTGGAGGAGACCCTCCCGAACGAGCTTGCTGTGCGCGGGAACCCTAGAGCTGGCTGCGACTGCTACTGTGACTGCGATGACGACCGTCCATAGATCCTCAGTGGATTCGACGATGATGACTTCAGCACTCAGCGATCCTGTGTGGATCAGTGCTATCGATCCTGTGTGGATCCGATCCTGTGTGGGTCAGCGCTCAGTGGTTCTGTGTGTGCCAGCACCTATAGATCCTGTGTGGGTCTGATCCTGTGTGGGTCATTGCGGGGGTTAGTACCTATCGATCCATTGTGGGTCCGATGACTAAGATGGATCAGTGATCATCTCTATCGTCTTTCGAAGAACTATACCTGTCTGAGCTGAATCCTGTTTAATTTCCTATGTGGATTGTGTTGTGCTATCCTGTGTGGATTACGTTTTTCTTTCTTGTGTGGAATATGTATGCTTTCCTGTGTGGACTGGGTTGTACTTGGGCTTGGAGGTTGGAGTGTTTTGGAATTGATAACTTAGGTATATGTATGGGAATATACCTAAGGAGTGTTGGATGTTACTTCGTTATTGTATCTTTCCTTTGTGGTTTATCCTTTGTGGATTTTGGGAGACCTTCGGGGGTCTCAAGGTCCCTACTAAGTAGCTTATACTCTCCCCTTCACGGGTTATACCCGCACTACATTGTGTTGGTTGCAGACGACGGACAGCGCTGATCGTAGTGGAGGCTTGCGGAGCAGGACGGTACCTGGAGGTCGACCATTGGACGGGACGTACTCGGAGCGGTAGGTTGGACCCGAGGAGCAGTGGAGGATTTCTGTACCCACCCTTCAGGTGGGATTCCCAGTGGACATCTCGTTGTTGCGGCTTTACCTTTCAGTTGATGTTTTACCTTTCGAGTTGTACTTTACTTTCAGTTTGGGTTTGTATACTGGCCCACTTACTTCCCGCACTTACTCTTGTACCAGCTTTTTTTTAGTGTTTACTTCTGCTGCTTGTTTACTCTGTGGTGTTTGTTTACTTTACAAAGGAAATTCCTTCCCTTTTTACTGAGATATACGCCTTGGTGCTAGTCACCAACCCCTGGCCTATGGAAGGCGGGCTTGGGGTAGTCACGACACGGGCCCCGAGGACGGGTCGTGACAAATTGGTATGAATTGAGTTCGGTTCTACCACAGAACTTGGGACTCTGATCTTTTTCTAAGTGAAGAAATAGTGTTTAGCGTATTGGGTGTGGTTATCAGTCCAGGGAGTCCAGTGTTGGTGCGGCGGCCGACGTATCCATACACCAGGACCCTGACTTCTGATTTCCGACTTAATGCATGAAAACATTTATTGCATGTGTGTTTCAAATTTTCTTTGTGATTACTTTGTATCAGCTCACTAGGTATACTGTTCTGACTGTGGCACAACTATTTCCTTTTCAGGATTGCCCCACGATGACAGCCAGCTAGGGTTCTGAGGGTTGAGCATGACGACATCCCACCGAGCGACGAGGCCTCGGTGCAGGGCCCTTTGTCAGCAGTGGCATCGGCGGTAGCTCTACCCGCCGAGCCACCGATGCTTCCATCCCCAGCCACTGACGATGCACATCGCCTTAGTGCAATGCATGATTTCCAGCGCCAGCGACTTCCCAGGTTCCGCGGGGAGATGGACCCCCAGGCAGCCGAGGACTGGCTGGAGGTAGTGGTGAGAGTTTTCAGGTTAGTGAGGACACCAGCAGACCTCATGGTGATCCTCGCAGCGAGCCTACTGCACGCAGTAGCAGGCAGATGGTGGAGCTTGATGCTCGAGGTGCATGATGAGGTATCACTCCTCTGGACAGACTTTGAGGGCCTCTTCCGCTTAGAGTTCGTCCTGGCCACCCTCTGTGCGGTGCGCATCCAGGAGCATCTTCAGCTGCGGCATGGCAGCTTGACGGTCGCCCAGTACTTGGCGAGATTTACCGATCTCTCGCGCTACTCGACAGACATGGTACGAGACCCATTTTTCCAGGCTCAGACCTTTGAGCAGGGATTGAGACACAAGATCAGGGCATCGCTGATCTCCCTCAGCATTCTGACTCTAATAGGAGTACTGAAGCGAGCCCTTTTGATCGAGAGCTTTCTTGTTGAGTCTACACCAGCACCGGGACCCACCGCAGGGTGGCACGTAGTAGAGTCTTCTGCAGCAGGCAATCGACGGATGACACATGGGTCCAGGAAGACCAGACCCTAAGGCAGACGACCTTAGGACACTGGCTCAGCAGTGCGGGGCACATAGCACGGAGCCAGTCTTTCGAGAGGCAGGCAGTGCTACTCATGCGGCGGGTGGGGCCACATGGCTCGTGACTGCTCGACCCATCGTGTCGAGGAGCAGTAGACGATTGAGGGACCACCGAGGCAGAGGCAGAGGGTCGACCGTGGCGGTCCGCAGGGAGGAGGCAGATGAGGCAGAGGAGCTGGCCGAGCAGTAGGTTGTGGGCGACGCTTTGAGGCTCTACCACCACCACCACCAGGAGGTCCACCCTGACCACAGGGAGCTGGTGGGCAGAGACAGGAACAGCTCCAGGCAGCAGAGGCCTATGACCACGGCGCGTCCGAGATGATTCGAGGTCCTATATGTGTCTATTCCACCCTTGCTGCAGTACATATAGACACTGGGGAGAGTCATTCTTTCATAGCTTCTACCCTTGTTCGAAGCTCAGAGATTCCGACAGAGCCGTTGGCTTGATCCATACGGCTAGAGACTCATACGGGAGCAGACTCGACGATTACGCACTGGTGCCGGCAGTGTGAGCTTACTCTAGTAGGCGAGAGATTCGGATGGGATCTTCTTGTAGCGGTGTCGAGGCCTTACGACGTCATCTTGGGCATGGATTGGTTGTCTACATTCCATGCACAGATTGACTGTATTAGGCACAAGTTGTGATGTGTACGCACTGACGGGAGCATGTTCATCTTCACCGGTGAGAAGGGAGTCATCGCAGCACAGGATGGACTTCCGCAGAGGAGAAGACAGCCCATCACTCATCAGTTGGCTAGCCTCATCCGAGGAGCAGTTGACGTACGGATTCCTAGTGTTCCTGCAGTGGTGGATCAGTATGCGGACGTTTTTCCCAACGACATTCCAGGTCTACCTCCTCGCAGAGAGGTAGACTTTTATATTGACCTGTACCCCGGGACAACCCCGATATCGACTCCAGCATATCGAATGGCCCCCTCCGAGCTTCGAGAGCTACGGGTACAGTATGAGGACTTGCAGGCCAAGGGGTTTATCCGACCCAGTGATTCACCATGGGCTTCCCCGATTTTGTTCACCAAGAAAGAGGACGGGAGCTTGTGACTTTGTGTCGACTATCGTCTCCTGAACCTGGTGACAGTGAGGAACAAGTATCCACTACCGAGGATTTATGACCTCTTTGATCAGCTCAAGGGAGCACGGTGGTTCTTAAAGATAGATCTCAGGTCAGGCTATCATCAGCTCATATTTCGAGATGAGAACGTGCAGAAGATGGCCTTCAGATGTCGGTATGGCCACTATGAGTTCTTGGTTATGCCATTCGGTGTAACTAATGCTCCAGCAGTGTTCATGTCCCTCATGAACAGGATATTTCAGCCATACCCCGATCTATTTGTTGTGGTCTTCATCGACGACATTTTTCTTTACTCAACGACTGAGGAGGAGCACGCCTACCTCTTGCGGGTTGTACTAGACACATTCCGAGAGAACCATATTTATGTTAAGCTCTCGAAGCGTCAGTTCTGGATACGTGAGGTCCACTTCTTGGGACACGTCATCTCTAAGACGGGTGTTGCAGTGGATCCTGTGAAGATCGAGGCAGTGTTAGCTTGGGAGCCACCCAGGAGCATGACGGAGGTGCGGAGTTTCTTGGGTCTAGATGGACACTATCGGAGATTTGTGCCAGATTTCTCCAGAGTTGCGGCGCCACTCTCAGCTTTGATGAATAAGGGGAAACCCTTCGTGTGGTCAGATAGATGTCAGTAGAGCTTCCAGGAGCTGAGACAGAGATTGAACAGCGCAACTATCTTGAGGTTGCCTGAGGAGGGAGTAGGGTACGTAGTCTACTGTGATGCATCAGGGACCGGACTCGGATGTGTCCTGATGTAGGAGCGGGCAGTGATCGCCTATGGATCACGTCAGTTGAGGCCGCATGAGCAGAACTACGCTACCCATGACCTGGAGTTAGCAGTAGTTGTATTCGCTCTAAAGACATGGTGACACTATCTGATGGGCGAGCGCTTTATAGTCTTTTCTGACCATTAGAGTCTGAGATACATCATCTCTCAGAAGGATCTGAATCTGAGACAACGGTGATGGCTCGAGATCCTCCAGGACTATGACTTTGAGATAGTCTATACTCCTGGGAAGGGGAAGGTGGTAGCTGATGCCCTCAGCAGGAGGACGGGCATTTAGCTACTTGAGGAGGAGACAAAGAAGCTATCCTCTTTGCAGATATCCTTCGTGGATAGATATGGAGCAGTCTTCCTTCAGTCTCTCACAGTCACTCCTCTGCTGCTGTTGCGGGTCAGAGAGGCACAGCATGGGGACGCGGACTGTGAGACACGGCGTGCACAGATATCCTTAAGACAGGAACCTGATGGATTCTCCTTTGGATCAGAGCACGACATCCTTTTAAGAGGACGTACCTTAGTACCAGTCTCTTTATGAGAGTAGGTGATGATAGATTTTCACACTTCTCCTTTGGCGGTTCATCCTGGAGTGGCGAAGATGTACCAGGATCTCAGACGACAGCACTGGTGGTCGGGCATGAAGAAGGTGGTGGCAAAGTTTGTTTCTCGATGCCTCACCTTCCAGTAGGTGAAGGTAGAGCACCAGGTACCAGCAGGCTTGGTACAACCCTTAGAGGTCCCGGAGTCGAAGAGGGACGGGATATCTATGGACTTCGTGACTGAACTTCCACGCACTTACAGAGGTCACGACTCCATCTGTGTGATTGTCGACCGACTCACCAAGTCGGCTCACTTCTTACCCATCAGAGAGTCGGGCTCAGTGGAGAGATTGGGATGTCTTTACATTCAGGATATTGTACAGCTTCACGGTGTGCCATTATCTATCGTCTCCGATCGAGATGCTCGCTTTACTTCCCGTCTATCGAAGGGGTTGCAGGAGGTGTTTGGGACGCAGCTACGTCTGAGCACGGCCTTTCACCCTTAGACGGATGGTCAGACGTAGAGGACCATTCAGACTCTCGAGGACATGCTCCGCGCATGTGTCCTCGACTTTGGTCGCAGCTGGGAGGACCACCTACCCTTGGTGGAGTTCAAGTACAACAACAGATACCACTCCACCATCGGGATGGCACCATACGAGGCGTTGTACGGCAGACCTTGCAGATCTCCTTTGTGCTGGACAGACCCTGGGGAGTCAGCACTTGTGGGACCAGAGATGGTCCAGGCCACGACAGAGAAGGTACAGGTCATCTAGGAGCGGATGAGGATAGCTCAGAGCCAACAAAAGTCTTATGCTGACAGGAGGCAGAGTCCACTAGAGTTCGAGGATGGCGACCACGTTTTCTTGCGTGTCTCACCTCGACGTGGATTACGGAGATTTGTCTGAGGCGGCAAGTTATCTCCATGCTTCATCGGACCCTTCCAGGTCCTCAGTAGGATTGGTGAGGTGGCTTATCGTCTGGCTCTACAACCTCTGTTGCACCGGGTGCACAACGTCTTCCACGTATCTTAGCTGAGGAGATACGTGCAGGACCCGACGCATATCATTGACCATGGAGATCTTGATGTCGATGATGGGGAGACTTTTGCGGAGGTCCCAGTGGAGATCGAGAATCGACAGGAGTGGGTCCTACGTGGACGGTCGATTCCTCTAGTGCACATCAGATGGCAACACGAGAATCTCCAGGAGAGCACTTGGGAGCGGGATGCTCAGATGCGTGCTCAGTACCCTCAGTTGTTTCCCTAGTTATGATGTATCTTTATGGGGACGTAAATCCCTAAGGTGGGATTAATGTAAAGTTATTTAAAATTCAAGGGAAATTTTTTTCTTAATTTTCTTTGGGATTTTACAAGAACGTAGTTTCAGACAGCACTTGATTCTGAGGCGCGGTGTGCCCGGAATTTCTATCCAAAGTTTGCCTCGGGTACGTTCAATAAACAAACGAGCGGGAATTCCAATCTTTTGAACCGGTGCCTGGAATCGAATTCCGAGGGCATCGATGGAACCGCAGCGCCAGTAATTGCTTAGGAACTCCTGTTCCAGAGTTGCGTTATCACTGGTGTGGATGATAAAAATTGTGGAAGTTAATTTATTATTATCCTACAAATTTTATATTCCTTTTGTGTTTTAAGGCTATGGGTGGAAGTTGGGTAACTACCCAACCTCCCTTGGGAGGTTGTGAGGGTGGTGGGGCCCACACGAACCCCACCCTTTCATATTCTTCAACTCTTCAACTCCCCATTAACTCCCCTTCATTTAATTTTTCAACTTGTGTAATTTTAATGAGGTGAGTTAATTGTGGTAAATTGAATTTCAAACTCTTGAAATTCAAAAGGGTAAGTTGTGTTAGTAAATTAAGACATGGGATTATTTTATTAATGTTAGAGTTTATGCCACGTTGAGAGGTTTTGGGAAGCGTGAAGATCTCCTTCATCTCCAACGAAGAACATCTTCGACGAAGAATGTGAAGAACACCTCGGACTCCGACGAAGAACACCATTCTTCAACGAAGAACATCTCTGCCGAAGAATGCGGAGAACTTCTCCAATGACGTTTCCTCTTCAGGCGCACCTCGACGACAATGGAATCAACGTTCGTTTTCCGTGACGCCTGACCTCTGCGACGCTCATCTTCCATGGCTCATTGACGTGAACCGTTCTTGAAACCGAGGTAGGGGATTGTATTTAATTAATTTGTTCGTGACTACTTCCCTGAATTTCTTCGTGAAATTTAACCAACTGCTATCGATTAACGTGAGGGGAGGGGGGGGGGCGACCACACAAACACGGCCGACCCACCTCCTTATTTTTCTTGTTGGATTCTTTTGGATTGAAATAGAAGTGGTGCGGTGCCGTCGCACCGTGTGGAATTATTTCGGAATGAAATACGCGGTGTCGACGCTTCGCGCCGTGAATTAATACAAGGACGCGACGCCATTGCACCGCGTCGGAGACATCCAAAAATACCGCGGCCGGTACCGGGGCCACGGAGGAGGTGCGCGGTGCCATCGCGTCGCGCCGGACGACAAGGGTCGTGGCCGGTTCCAGGCCGCGGCAGAGCAGGTTGACCGGCGGCTGGTACCGGACCACCGGCGTCGGAGCTGGAAGGGGACCGGCCATCGCCGGTCCCGCTAAGCAGGAACTGGCCGGCCAGGTCGGGCTGGCCGGACGAGGAGAAGCTGGGGGAATTAATTCCCCCGGCCGGCCATCAATGCGACCCCCAATTAAGGGGTTGCGGTTACAAGAAAACGAGAGGGTCAGCCCCCCCCCCCCCCCCGCGAGCCAAAAATGGCTCGGCCATTTTGGCCGAGCAACCGACCAGCGCGCCAAGCGCGCGGCTCGCCGGTCCGTGCCGCCGGGCCGGGCCACACCTACCGGGCCGGGCCGTGCCTGCCGGGCCGGGCCGCGCCTGCCGGGTCAGGCCGCGCCCAGCCGAGCCGAGCCGTGCTGGGCCGGGTCGACCCGGACCCAGGTCGGGTCGATCCGGTTTGGGCCGACCCAGGGGGTCTCGGGCCGGGTCGGTCCGGGCCCGAAACCCCCGTTTTCGGACCGTTTGGGTTCAATTGCTCATAACTCAGGCTACGGACCTCCGATAGACGCGCCGTTAGCGGCGACACTATCCTTGGAACAAGACGTTCGTTTCGGTATATCGCACTCATGGTTTTAGAATACTTTGGGTACGGCCGGGTTGGTTCGTACACGAAACCAACCGGGCCATCGGAGCAAAAACGCTCATATCTTAATCTATGGACGTCCGATTGATGTGTCGTCGACTTTGTTGGATTCCTCTTACTGAGATGGATCTTTTGGCTAACTCTGCCCGAAGTTTAGATGCAGGTGGAGCACGGTCGGGTTGTTTTTTCCTTAAAAACCAACTGGGCCCCTGGGACGAAAAAGCCAATAACTCTCAGACCGGGCGTCCAATTGACGTGTCGTCTGCGACGTTGAGTTCCTGTTGACGAAACGGAACTTTTGGATACATCAACTCTAGACTATGTGTCAGTTGATGTATCAGACTCTCAGCTCATGGAGCTGACCCTCCCGAACGCGCTTGCTGTGTGCGGGAACCCTAGAGCTGGCTGCGATTGCTAATGTGACTGCGACGACGACCGTGCAGAGATCCTCAGTGGATTCGACGACGACGACTTCAGCACTCAGCAATCCTGTGTGGATCAGTGCTATCGATCATGTGTGGGTCTGATCCTGTGTGGTTCAGCGCTCAGCAGTTCTGTGTGAGCCAGTGCCTACAGATCCTGTGTGGGTCCGATCCTGTGCGGGTCATTGCGGGGCTTAGTACCTATCGATCCTTTGTGGGTCCGACGACTAAGATGGATCAGTGATCATCTCTATCGTCTTTTGAAGAAGTATACCTGTGTGAGATGAATCATGTTTACTTTCCTATGTGGATTGTGTTGTGTTATCCTGTGTAGATTACGTTTTTCTTTCCTGTGTGGAATACGTATGCTTTCCTGTGTGGACTGGGTTGTAGTTGGGCTTGGAGGTTGGAGCGTTTGGGAATTGATAACTTAGGTATATTTATGGGAATATACCTAAGCAGTGTCGGATGTTACTTCGTGATTGTATCTTTCCTTTGGGGTTTATCCTTTGTGGATTTTGGGAGACCTTCGGGGGTCTCGGGGTCCCTACTTAGTAGCCTATACTCACCCCTCCACGGGCTATGCCCGCACTACGTTGTGTTGGTTGCAGACGACGAACAGCGCTGATCGTAGTGGAGGCTTGCGGAGCAGGACGGTACCTGGAGGTGGACCACTGGACGGGACATACTCGGAGGGGTAGGCTGGACCCGAGGAGCAGTGGAGGCTTTCTGTACCCACCCTTCAGGTGGGATTCCCAGTGCATAGCTCGTCGTTGCGGCTTTACCTTTCAGTTGATGTTTTCCCTTTCGAGTTGTACTTTACATTCAGTTTGGGTTTGTATACTGGCCCACTTACATCTCTCACTTACTCTTGTACCAGCATTTACTTAGTGTTTACTTCTGCTGCTTGTTTACTCTGTGGTGTTTGTTTACATTACAAAGGCAATTCCTTCCCTTTTTACCGGGATATACGCCTTGGTGCTAGTCGCCAACCCCTGGCCTATGGAAGGCGGGCTTGGGGGAGTCACGGCACGGGCCCTGAGGACGGGTCGTGACATATAATGATTCATATTTATTTTTGGATGATACATAAATATCAAAAATTAAATAAGGATCTATTTTTTAAATTATGAAGACATTCCAATAATTATTTATTTGTTTTCAATGAGTGAGAAATATTTTTAAATAAAATTTCATTCATTAAATAAAATTCTACTTTTTGAATATTTGAGGTCACACGTATTGTGTCCTTTTGATGGTTGAATTATTTATACATTTCAAAAATGAATTATTGATCATTTTTATAATTTATCAAAACACTCAAAATGTGTTTCTCAATATTTAGTATGTTACACATCTTTTTTTACTGAAATGTCATTTTTAAAATTAATTTACATAGTCTGAGTAATATCAGTCACACCATGTATCAGATTGAGGTGTGTATGATTCACCAAAATATTAAATGAATTTTGGGTCATTATTATATTTTTTAATACAATCTAAATTATTTTTATCAATTTTGATTTTGAAATGTGTAAATTAAACTAAAATGTCATTTTAGTATAGAAACATACACTATGAGTCAAACCAATCACACCATGTGTCAGATTTATATTTCATTGATTCATACACATAATAAATAGCATGGGGTTTTTTCTTTTTCTATCAAGAAAATAGAATAAAATTTTCTCTGTTTTCAGTTAGTGAAACTTTTTTGTATCTGAAATATAATTTTTAATTTGAAAACAATCATTTCATTCCATATCAACCACACCATTTAATAGATTTTGATAATATTGATTACTAAAAATAAATAATTTTTTTTGAAACATTTAATAATGTTTTAATATAATCTAACTATGTTCACTAGGTTATGAGTGTGTCATAGATATTTTTACATAAAATGTAAATTTAAACAGAAAACCTGCACTTAGAGAAATTTGTAAATGATAAACACAAACTAAATAACATTAAGAGATCAAATATGTAGTTGGATGTTACCTCTTTATTTTTTCTATATATATTCTAATGAAATGTATTATTCCAATTAATTTCTAATCAAATTTATTTCCACTTTTGAATACAAGTAATGCGAGATGATCTAGTAGTACTGGTAAAATTTAAATAAACAAAATATGCATAATATTTTTAAATAAAATTGTATTTATCCTCATATATACATGATTATTAATTCTATTTTGTTGAAGAAACACAATATATTTTATAAATTTTCAAAAATAATAATCCCAATCTTTACAACAAGATTATTTTATACTCTAACAAATCATTAAGAAAAATAAGTTATTTTTTATATTTCTATTGATATGGAGATGTTATTATATATACCACAATTATTATACACATGATGAGGTCTTTGTGTTTATTATAATCATAGACTATCATCATTAAAATATTTTGATTACAATTAAACACCTCACTATTATAAAACAATCATTAAAACATAATATAAAATGAATAAGTTGATGTCGATTTGTAAGATGTTAGAGGTAGTGTATTATAAATTGATTAATAACATCAGGTGTGGTTTTTTTATTCATGTAATTGATCAGAAAAATATATACTTGGTGTATGTAAATTTATTTTAATGACCAAAAAATTCTCCGTATAAAATGAATAAGTAGTGAATGTAATGGAAATACATTAAAATTGATTATATTATAGAGACTCACCCCTATGTTTGGTTATTAACGTCAGTATATCATCTATAAATTTTATTTCAAATATTGCATCCAGTTTTCTCACTATTAATGAATATACCTCTTCATCCAAAGACCATATTTGTGTAGAAATGATGTGATGATTGATGAGTCCAAATTTATTTCACTGTGTTTTCCGTTCAAATAGTATTGATATATATTCCTACAAAAAATATAAATAGAATTTAACTGTAATTATTATAATAGATCATCTATGGGAAAGAAACATAATGAACGAAAACCACATGTATAAATTTACAATTAAGAACTCAAGACACCTTTCATGAGGATTTAATATATATATTATAATGATAGATAAATTTTATCCTGGTCTGTCTATTGAAGTTTTCTTTAGAATCAATGTTTTGGTTTATCATAATATTTGAACATTTTATCAACAAGAACAAATATTAATAGTAAATGTGGATGTAAAACTCTTGGTTCAATGGTATATTCTAACAAACATTTGAAATAATTGGTTGATCCTTTACTTTCATTTTATTTGATATTCCCTTTCCCATTCCATTTATTTGTCTTTAATTACATTCATCATTTTTTCATTTTTCATTAATTATTAAACATTTTTCAAAAAAAATAAATTGTAAAAAAATACCCCCATTTCAACATTAATTTTTACAAGATCAGGTATCAATTAAATGAAATATCTAATATAATGTTCATCCATGTGAACTGCATATCATTAATTGGTTCAAGTAACTCAGTTCCTAGTTCATGAGCTAAATGAATCCCCACTCACAAAATTCCATCTGGATGTTTTCTATTGGTTATAATATCACCTTGTAAATTTTACATTGTACCCCATGAGAAAATTTGATGGTTGGTTGATGATAGATATAAATCACAATCATTTTCCACTTGTATAATTTCATTATTGGAATGGTTTCAATGTTGGGATACTTCACATTTAACAAAAATAGTTATAAAATATTCTTTACCTATGATAACGTAGTCCTTTGAGGTTAATGGATTATCTCCATGATGGGGGGGCATTATTTAGTAGCTATTTTTTTTGTTGTTTGTTCTCTTTGAATCCCTCTCATTACATTCTCTAAAAACATGGAATAGTAATTATATTTTTATTATAGGGAAATTATCCTTGTATGAAACTCAATAATTTTGTTATTTTAATCCCCTAGTGCATTTATTTCCAACAAAATAAGTTCAGGGGGACCCTCCAAAACTTTCACCTCTAAAACACCCTTTTATTTTGTATAATTTAATTCCATTGATTATTGTCATTCATTAGGTACAATAAATGACGATTCTTATATATAAACTAGAAAAAATATAAGAAAATATATAATTATTTTCCTGAAATACTAATTTAGAGAATAAAAAATCCATACATACACATGGTTTTTAACAAATGTTTTGTGTTTCCATCTATTAGTATTCTGTCTTTATTTACATGAGCCTCCTTCTATAGAACATTACATGGGATGGAAGTGGATTTGTATGTTAACCCACCAATATTCATATTATTGAAGGAACATAATTATGTTATTGTTTCATCCCACATAAGATTATTATTTTTGATTTAAATAAATACAATTTTTTTGAAGAATTCCTCAACCATGATTTACAATAGGGGTAAATCGGTTCTACTACACTCTACATAATTTTAGTGATAACTTTTTTTAATAATTTAAAATTATTAACCAAAATAAAAAATATACATTTTATGAAGTATTGAATTTATAATAATAATGTACATGAAAGGAATCATCCATTAGAAGAATAATAAACAAATTTCATGTTTCTTGGTTTATCATTTGTGTATACATATGTGGTTAGTGTGAGTTCAAATTCCATTAATCATCATTGGAATGATTCTTAATAATAATTTATTGAAATCCACTATGATCCTTTTTGGAGACCGTTGATAAAAATTTCATTCAGTAGTAATATATTATAAATGGTCTCTACAATTGATAATAGAGATTAAATCAAATTTTCAATATATTTTTTTTATTAAAATAAGGAATGTATAAAATAATGTGAACCTGATCTCATTTGAAGTTAGTTCCTTAAATGCATCCACAACACTATTCAACATTTCTGCATTGATTTTCATGTTCATTCATTTTTTGAGCCCAATTTAAATATTGAAAATGGTCTTTGGGGGTTAATAGATCAGTTGCCTTCATTCCATCCATCCTTAAATTGGATGCATATTCTTCTGAACATAATATTTTTTATAAATACTATTGCTCTACAAAGATCCTATTTTTTTGGACATTTGTCAGTCACCTTATACCATGCCTTTGTTTTCAATATAGTCAATGTGTTATTCAACAGTATTGGTAGAATCAACATATGGGAAACATATTTTTCCTCTGTATTAGGTATATTAATATATTGAGAAACCTATTATTTCTCATGATTTGGATCATCATAATTTATAGAACCCATTATCTATAAAAAAGGATCGATTTTAAGTTTATATTTTTAATACACAATAGTGAATAAAATAATATTATTAGAAATCACAATGTACATTAAAATAAATTATAACATGATTTTTTAAATCAATTTTTTAATTTAACTATTTAGTTTATTTGACCATTTTACTGAGTATCAAAAAGTCCTAATTATGGTCTCATCTAACATACAAGGCCCCATATACATTGGGATTGCTATAAAATTATTGTGATATACCAATGAATGTGAAATCCTTAGATGAGTAAACACCAGACCATTCAATTTTGTTGATTTATAGCGTAATAATTGACCACATTTTATTTATAGGATCTAGAATATAAAATTAATTTATTTCATGTGATTCCATTAAAAATAGTCTTTCCTCATAAAAATCATCACATAAATCTACTATAATGAATCCAAAAATAAATAATTTTAATAGAACTATTTTTATTAACATCAATTCATTAAAAAATTATATTTTATAATGTTTTATAATCCAAATACCATATTTGATTAATGATGAAAAAGTTTAACAAATTTATGTAAATTAATTTATTGTTCTTGGTAAATGATACATGCATCTATTCATCAATATGTATAACTCCATTATTTTTAATGGTATTATATTTATCATTTCCCTTTTTATATAATATATAATCCTTAATTACATAAAAATTATAAGATAATAAATGTTCACATAGAAGTCCAGTAATACATCGATGTCCTTCTAAAATTGAATTATGATTTCTAGTAGGCTCAATAAAAATATTTTCCCAGAAAAATATTATTAATTATCTATTATGTGTTTTTCAAATCCATTTTTTAGCCATTAATGGATTCAAATTCATAAGAATTACATTTTGTTTTAAACATTTGGAAAAACATCAAAAAATTTATTTAAAAATTAAACGTTTGTCTTCTACTATTTTTTAATAGTTATTGTGAAAAAATCAATTTTGGATATTCATTAACCCATAAGACACCTACAATATTTTTTTCATAGAATAATCATTACCACAATAGAAAGGTATTTGTTAGGTAAATCAATCGATTCCTCATTAATATATTATTGTGAAATAAAATCTTTTGTTCAACATCAATTTTTACATACATTTTCTAAATATTAATATAATATTCAATGGATTACGTACATCAACAATATATATAACAACATAGTTGGATCTCTCTTTCCATGTGAACCATCTGGCGAACCATCATATTAAATAATGATTGTGGGAAGAAAATCTCCAATTCTTTTAATATGATAGAATGTTTCTTTAGCGTGGTAGGTAAATTTTGGGGACTAAAACATTAATCCTTCTATAATTGAAAAATAAATAGAGGTTGGATAACATATGATAGTGATTGATTAAAAAATGAATCGTATGTACCATGCATTAGATCATACAACAAAACACTATAATCCTCCAATTTTAGGCCCTTTAACATTAAATAGGTCACTGATACGAAATTATGGATACTTTATGAATACCTAAATGGAACCATTAAATAATTACAAAAGTTTTATAGTTGATATCACTCTTTTTTGGAAATATTATAAGAATTTAGAGAAGTAAATTTCCATATTTCACCATTTACATGTGCCAACACTTCCCATATCCCGAGGTTATTCCTCACCAACCTTGCCTTAATGAATTAATTTCATTTTTTTGGGTTCACTGGGTAATAATCTAGTGACATTGTCATAGAAATGTTTCTGACTTTTAGGAAATCAAGAAAATTTCAAACATTTAAACAATTTTAATATCGTTATTAAGACAATCCTGATTATTATTTTGACTAGTTTTCCTAAGATTTATCAAAAAAAAATTACCAAAACAAAAATTTATATCCTTTACTATCTCAAAAAGTCGATCACATATTATTGGATATACTTTGGTATCTTCTAATGGTTTCTCATAAAATGATTACATTCATGATCAGTATTCATGTCATCCATGTTGAAAACACTGATGTACATGAAATAAAACCTTCAATGAATTATTCAAAATAGCATAGTGTGTTCCTTGTTCACAAAAAGTTCATCCTTGAGTTCAATTAATGATATATATTGATAGATTTCTATAAATACAAACATCATTTATTTTCCCATACAATGTGTCTCCCAATGTGAAAATTTCATTTATGAGATCATCATACAACATATCAACTAAATCTCACATTAACATTAAATATTCAATCAGTGGAGTAAAATAAAAATGAGTACAATTAACTAATTTTTTTATTCCTCATATAATCAATGAAATAAAATATAATGTAACATTTTTTGTAACCATGTTAGAAATAAATAATTTACCAGTAGAATATAAGATATACTATGAGTTCTGCTTTGTATCCAAAAGTATTCACTCTATCTAAAGATAGTGGATGACAAAGGATTCTTGGATCATTTCTATATTCATGATACTCATTAACAGTTATCATCCATTGGGGATATAATATTTAGTGATGATGTTTTCTATCTAGATTTATTGTTTATGTTTTCCATATCAATTGACATGAATTATTCTCACTTCCATTAGGTTCCTAATGCTTGGAATAATTGGAATGTACTATACATTATTTGAAGGACTTGATTCCACTCTCCTATATCTATACACACCAAAATTTGTGAAATTTAAATGTGATTCACTATCCTTGAAAATATTTTACCATCAAGTTTATAGGTATTTAATCTTTAATAGATCATAACCCTTTTACATATAATTCATTTGGATTTATATATTTGTTAAGGAATCTCATTATATTATGCAACAATATACCTCTGAAGTGTATGTAGTTCAATAATGATGGTTTCAACCCATATGTATATATTATTTAAATTATATAACATTAGTATCTTTGAAAATGTTGTATATTTTGTACGACAATAATAAAATGGAATCTGGGTAAGACTATTTGAAATATTAAATAGGTTTTGATAACCAAGAGGTTCATCAACACCTATCATTATAATTTAGTCAATATGATCTACATCATCATTCAAATTTTTAATCATATCCTTTGTAATTCCCCGACCCCAATTACCTAGAGTCGGTTCATTATGACATGACATTGGGATGATATAATGAATCATGTCCCGAAAGACCGATCAGTTTAGTAGCCCTAGAAGAACTAGATACATACATAAGTTTTAAATTACATTATTAATTAAAAAACATTGTGTCTCTATAGAACATGATCATATACCTTATCCTATCCCTATAGGTCAGTCATAATATACTTCTTCACATCATTGGAAAAATAAAACATAAGAAATGGGTGAGCTCAGATACTCTTTAAGGATAACAATATAGTGAAAACATTCATAAATAAGCATAAAACATTAAGGAAATATATAATACTAAAACACAATAATTTTAAAAATTATCATTTGTATAATACGGAATAGATAAATAAAATAATTACATTTATTATTTGCATGGATATTCTACTAGTTGAATAATCACACGTAATATCAATAGCTAATTTCAAAATGATGGAATGCATAATTCAGGACATCATAACCACATAGTTTAGGCCTCGTGCCAAGACTACAAATAAGATTATTTCAAGGCATTATGCCAAGATAATAGTTTGTCTCATGTGACCAACAGATGCATCGAGGAGCTATAGCGGGCTCCATCCATCACTTAATAAGTCCAATGTATTCCTTATATGGAAAGGTTGAAACATAACATAAACATTCGAATTAAAACAATATTAAGAAATGTTAATACTTTAACCATAAACCATGAACGGTATAAAAATAACACATCCACAGTCACACATATCACAAAACCTTCAATGAAATGTGAAATATTTTATAATAATAAATCAATTTCAAACAAGTGTAATATCCATCAAAGTATGTTTACATGGATGAAATAAAAAAATATTTGAGAGAAATATCTCTTTCTATTTTGAAATCATTTAAAAGTCACATAAATATAAAAGTTATTTTGAAAAAATTATTATAATCTTTTTAAGGAATCTTCGAATGTGTTATAAAGGCAGAAAATAGTTGCACTCACTGTATAAGTTAAAAAAACATTCGTACCTTAATTTGTCGAAAAGGTCATAAAGAACCTTGTTTAGAAAAAATGAATGAAATATCCCTTTTCAAAACATTTTATAAAAAGTCAAAAAAGAGTATAAATGAATTAACCCATATTTTAGGAAGTAGTAAAAATGTTTTGAAATACTTTTTTAACAACCACAGATGTGGACGATAAAAAATTCAAAGTATATACTCACATATAAACAAACTCGGATAACAAAGGGATTGTAAAATTAACCCTTACCATGTACTTTTCCTTGGTCGAGAAAATATTTACCTCTTGTGAAATAGTTAAATCAGTATTATTAAATTATACAAGAACCATATACATAAATTTTATATTATATATGATCTTCTAATATTTCTTTGTTAATAATATTTCTGTAGTATCATTGTTTTGAGTGTTAACTGATTCGTTTTACAATATATTTTTTGTTACATAAGTCGTGTTTGTTTTGGATAGGATGTATTTTAATCTTGTCCATAATGATATTATGTTCATAAACATTATTTTTAATCATAAAATGAAAATTATTCTTGAATGGTTGTGATGTGGAATAAATCTCATCGTGTTCGTGGAGACAATAATCCTTACGTACGGACGAGCAAAAATGTCATTCTATTGATGGTGAAATCATATGTAATTGGATGGTATATCATATATATAGAATAATTAAAATGTTATATTTATTATTGGCATAATTAATACCCATTTTTATACCCATCCAAATAATGATGTGTTGAATAACAAACTACACCATGACATGGAGACGGTAAGCTGTACGTATGCACGTATGGTGACTTTGTCATTCATAGGATGGATAGAATAATGAATATGGTTGTACCATATTTATAATAACATCATAGTCTGTATAAGGTATTTCATTTATTATTTTGGTACGGAAACAACAGAGGAAGAGGAAGTTGAATAAGAAAATAACTTTGAAAGAAGTGATGAAATTATTACCTCTTCTTCGGGTGCTTACTTTTGATTTGATCAAAAGGGCTCATTAGGTTGGATTTTGGATCAAATTAAGGACTCTAGGTTGATGTGTGGGTAGTTGGGCAGAAATTTGAGTAGATTTTGGTCGTTCCAAATGGCTTTGTAGGTGTGATATTAAGCGAAGGGGAAGTACCATTTTATAAGAGAGGTGAGTGTCACTTTTTGAAAATCATGAAATATTAAATTATTATACAATAATATTTAGATTATATTAGCATTAAAGGATTTATTTCGAGGCTAAGGTGGTTCTTGGTCGAAAACCTCTCAACCAATAGGTTTTAAATAGGTTTAGGTCACCATATTAACCTTGTCTTTTAGATTTAACTATTAGTTAAATAGTTCAACTTTTAGCATCTATTTTTGTATTATTATAATAAATTGTTAATAAACATACTATTGAAAGACAAGAGAACCCCAAGGGGTTCATTATTGACATATCTAACCTTATTTAAGACCTTTTCTCAAACCATATATTTATAGGAATATTATATCAATCAATAATATATTATTTGTTTTAAGAAATCATTTATGTCAATTTTTACACTATTTAGTATTTGGTTTTTGTGAAAATAAAAAAAACAAGATTACTTCAGAAAAATTAAATCTATCCTAACATGACATATTAACCTAAAAAATTATTGTAAAATTTACATTTATTTGGAAATTTGTAATATCAATTATTTTAATCATTCATTAATAATATAATTATTGCATCATCATTGTGTCCTAAATAAATTTAATTATTTAATGTCTAAAAATTATAAAAAAATATCATTATGTAAGAAATATTTTTATATTTTTAACGAATATTTATAGTCGAATTATTAGATGTATAACCCTATATTAAATTTTTTTAGTTATTAAACATTTAATTTAACACTTTTAACTCTGATTTATTTAAAATAATAGTAAATGTCCCAATCTAATCCAAGTGGTTTAAAGTTGATCAAAATTTATTCATAAGGTTTATTTTGGTTGAAAAACACTTATCCAATAGAATTAGGACACATGTTTGGGTAATTATAATTTCATTTTTACCTTTAATTACCCTATTTTCTTTTAACTGTGGTAGGGTATAGTGGAATCATAATCTTTAAGTTGTTCAATCCATCGTCTTTGCCTCATGTTCAGTTATATCTGTAAGAAAATATATTTCAAACTCTTGTGATCAGTATAAATCTAACATTTTTCACCATAGAGATAGTGTCTTCATATCTTCAAAGAAAACATTACATCTGATTACTCAATATCTTGAGTGGGATAGTTTTTTTCTTAAATTTTAAGCTTCTATGATGCATAGGAAATAACCCTATCATTCTGCATAAGGACACAACCATGTCCATTCTTTGAAGCATCACTATAAATAACAAATTCGTCATTCCTCGATGGTAGAGTCAATATGGGATCATTTACATATATTTTCTTCAATTATTCAAAACATTCCTCCCACTCTTATGTCCAAACAAATTTAATCCCTTTACGTGTGAGCTTAGTTAATGGGTTAGCCAATCGGGAAAAATTCTGGATGAAACACTAATAATAACCTGCTAAACCAATAAAATGGCGTACCTCGATTATACTCGCCAGTTTTAGAAATTTTTGGATTGATCTTGTCATTTAAGGATCAACATAGATTTCATCCTTAGAGACAATATGTCTATAAAATGAAATCTCCTGAATCAATAATTCACACTTGCTAAAATTCCTATATAATTCATTTCTTATAAGAGTATTTAGAATAGTGCGTAATGGATTTTCAAGATATTTGAAGATTTTGGAGTTTACCAATATATCATCAATAAATACCACTACAAAGACATCAAGATATTCCTTGAAAAATATATTCATTAGATCCATGAAGACAGAGGGTATATTAGTCAATCAAAAAGGCATTACTGTAAACTCATAATGCTCGTACCTTGTTCAAAATATTGTTTTAAAAATTTCTTCCATATTCACACACAACTGATGAAATCCTGATCTAAGGTCAATATTTTAAAAATATTGAGCTCCATGAAGTTGGTCGAATAAATCATCAATTCGAGGTAGAGGATACTTTTTCTTTATTGTTATAGCAATGATCTCCATGTAGTCAATGTACGGCCTCATATATCCATCTTTCTTCTTTACAAAAATAACAAGGGATCCCCATGGAGATACACTAGGGTGATTAAATCTTGTATTACTCAATTACTCTAGTTTTTTATTTAGTTCCACTAATTCCACAGTGGCCATTCTATAAGGGGTCTTCGATATAGGCCCGGAACCATGAATTAAATCAATGGAAAATTAAATTTCTTGTTTTGGAGGATGTCCATGTAAATCCTTTGGAAACACATGAAAATATTCTTGCACGATAGGTACATCCTATATTGGAACATTATTTTCCTCACCCAAAGTTATTTCACTCCATTATTCCCCAATAATTGAATTTAGTAGTGATACTGGGGGGTGAATCTAGATAAGAATATGGTGGTGACGTTTCTATTCTAAAGATAAGGTACTCCTTATCATCATCGAAAATTGTAATATCTTTCTTCTTACAATAAATTTTCACATCATGATCTGAAAGACAATCTATATAATGGATTATATCAAATTTAATCATGGGTATAATGATGATATTAGCAATTAAATAACGTTTATATCCACTAATGGGAACTAATTCACAAAACATTGTTTCAATGACACTTCCCTTAAGTGTTTTGATTGAAAACCCCCTTTTTAAATAAAATTGGAAATATCTATTTTTCTTAGAAAACTGGGAATATATAAAACAATGCGATGATCCAAAATCACGTAAAGCATTGGATAAATTGTAGGAAACTATTAAATTACCTACCGTCATATCATTCAGAGCTTCAACCTCAGCAGTAGTGATCGTATATTCTTGGACTTACTATTTTGGCCTTTTCTGAGGTAAGTTTTTTTGCATCTTAAGACATTCATTTATATAATTCCCCATTTCTCTACAATTATAGCATTCAAAATTGAGAGCCTCATTCTTTCCCTTGCAATCATAAGCATGGTGGCCTCTTTCACCACACTTGTAACAGATTCCCATTCCATTCAGGAATGTACTAGGGTGTTTCATCCCACATTTACCATATGATGAAAATTAAACTTTTCCCTTATTCCCCTAATTTTAATTTCTGGAGTGTTCAGAAGATATCTTCTTCTCTTGATTTTCTTTAAAGTCATAAGACTTAGAGAATTCCTTTTCTTCCCTGATATTACATGAGAAAATATCTTCATACGATGATAATGATTGTGAGACTAATGATTGACAGAGAAATGGTTTTAACCCACCAAATAATCAATCAATCGTACTCCTTGGGTTATATTTATAATATTCTGCATGCCTTTCTAACCTCATAATATTAACCTATTACTTCGCGAAATTCTCATCCACCTTTTTCCTTAGACTCAGAAATTTTCTTTCCATATCTTCTCGATGGTCATGAGGAAAACAAATTTATAATAAAAGTTCTTTAAACTCTATCCATTCCATATTTTATACCTTTTCATCTTCCTTTGTGTTTTTAATTAATGACGCCCATTGATCTGCATCTCTCATGAGGCGATAAACTGCCATGACAACTTTTTCCCTATCACTACTCCCCAAAGCAAGAAATATTTTTTCTAAGAAACTTATCCATTTCTCGTCTAAAAATGGATTTTTAGCCCCATTAAATTTTGGATGTTGTTTCCCCAAGAAACAATATAACATTTATCATCTGTGTTGTATATCAGGGTGCTCCATATTGGTAAGATTATTATTCATAACCTGATTGAGTTGTCACGGTATGGTTATAAGTTGTTCAGCACCGGTTTGATCACCATATCCATTATACTTATCTTGATTAGTATGGAAATCCCTATATTGATTATGTGTATTGATATGGTTTTCATCCCTTCCACTAGGCTTCATTTCTAAACAATGGCATACACTATATTAGTTTATGAATTTCAATACATAATTCCAAACTAGTAAAATACCTAAGAGAAATTGAATAGTTTATGCATATAATCCATAATCATAAAAAAATTCTTTTTTGGATGTATTTAATCATAAATGCTTAATAATGGTTTGCAAAGAAAATGTGAATTATCCTATGCATATCCCATGAGAGTGTCGTAACAAAGAGTTCAGTAAGGCTCATTGTCATGTATCAGGATACCTTGGGATAATCCCAAAACTCCTTTTCATAGTTTTCACTCTGAGGTACATTTGTGCTAGAGCCACCTCTGCCTAATCGTATCCAAATAGGGATCTATTGATTGAAAAATACACAAAATATATAGATTATGAAAATTCTAGGAAGTTATTCTATACAAATCCTCAAAATATATCTTAGGGTGATGTTCTCTAATCATAATTTTTCTAAATCTAGCCTCCTCGGATTGTACTAAACTTCCTCTGGAACCAATTATAATGCCCCAACCCCAATTACCTATAGTCAGTGTATTATTACATGACATTGGCATGATACAAGGAATCATGTTCCGAAAGACCGATTAGTTTAGTATCCTTGGAATAACTAGATACATACATAAGTTTTATATTACATTATAAATTATAAAAACAACATTTTGTCTCTGTAGAACACACCCATATATCTAAGCTTATCCCTACAGGTCAGTTATAATATACTTCTTCACATCCTGGGAAAAATAATATATAAGAAAGTGGTGATCTCAGATGCTCAATAAGGATACAAATATATAGGAAACTTTCATAAATAATCACAATCATTTAAGGCAATGTCTAAGACAAAACACAAGCCTTTTAAACAAAAATATCATCATAATATGGAAAATATAAATCAAATAATTACATTTACTTATTTACATGGATATTATACAAGTCGAATAATCACATGTAATATCAATAGATAATTAAATAATGATGGAATTCATAATGTCGAACCTCATAACCACATAATCTAGGCCCCGTGCCAGGACTAAAAATAAGATTTTGTCAAGGGCTTGTGCCATGACACTAGTTTGTATCATGAGACCTACCGATGCATCGAGGATCTATAGTGGTCTCCACTCATCACTTACTAAGTCAAATGCATTCCTCATATGAAAAGGTTGAAACATAACATAAACATTCATATTAAAACTAGCATAAGAAATGTAAGTACTTTATCCATAAATCATGAATGGTATAAAAATGACAAATCCAAAGTCAAACATATCACAAAACCATCTATACAATATAAAATATTGTATCATAATAAATATATTTCAAACAAGTGTAAAATCTATCAAAGGATGTTGACATAGATGAAATCAAAACTATTTGAGAGAAATATATATTTTTTTTAAATCATTTAAAGGTCACATAATTGTAAAAAATAGTTTATTTTGAAAACATTCTTATCAGTTTTTAAGGGATTTATCTAAGGTGTTATAATGGTTGAAAATAGCCACACCCACCATATAAGTTAAAAATCATTCCTACCTTAATTTTTTTAAAAGGTCATAATGTACCTTGTTTAGAAAATGACGAAAATATTCCATTCAAAAAAATTTATAAAAAGTAAATTAATGGTATAGATGACATAATCCATATTCTAGTAGATATTAAAAATGTTTTCAAATACATTTTTAAGGAACACGGATGTGGATGATAATAAAGTCCTAGTAGATACTCACATATAAACAACCTCAGAAAATAAAGTGGTTGTAAAATTAACCCTTACATTTTACTTTTCCTTTGTCTAGGGTACGTTAACCTCTTGTATAGTATTTAAATAATTTTTATTAAATTATACCAAAACCATATAAATAAATATGACTTTATATATGATCTTATAATATTTCATTGTTAAAAATATTTCAGTAATATCATTGTTTTAGATGTTAACTGATTCATTTTAGTTTATATCTTTTCGTTACATAAGTCTTGTATTTTATTGATATGATGTATTTGATTCATTTACATAATGATATTAAGTTATTAAACATTATTTTTAATAATAAAATGAATACTATTTTTGAATGGAAATAATGGGGAATAAATCTCATCGCGTTGATGGAGAATGTAATCTGTACGTACACACGAGTGACAATATCATTCAATTGATGGTGAAATCATATATAATTGGATGGTATATCATATATAAAGAAAAATTAACATGTTATATTTATTATTTACAACAATTATACTCATTATTATACCCATCTAAATAATTAAGTGTTCAATAACAAACTACACCACGACGTGGAGATAGTAAGTCGTACGTAGACACGTATGGTGACATTATCATTCATATGATGGATAGAATAATGAATATAGTACTACAATTTTCATAATAAACTCATAGTATGAATAAGGTACTGGAGTTATTATTTTGGTATGGAAACAATAAAGTAAGTGGAAGTGGAGGAAGAAAAGAACTTTGAATGAGATGTTGAAATTATTAACTCTTCTTCGGGTGCTTCCTTTTGATTTGATCAAATGGGTTCCATAGGTTAGATTTATGATCAATTTAAGGCATCTAAGTTTAATTGAGGGTAGTTGGGAAGATATTTGAAAAGATTTTATTCGTTATAAATGGCTTTGGAGATGTGATATTACCATAAGCAGAAGTACCCTTTTATAAGAGAGGTGATGGTCACTTTAGGAAAAGCTTGAAAAATTAATTTATTATACAATAATATTCGGTTTATAATGGCTCCAAAAGTATTTATTTAGAATATAAGGTGGATCTGGGTCGAAACCCTCTCAAAAAATAGGTTTTAGATAGTTTTAGTTCTCCATATTAACCTTATATTTTAGATTTAACTCTATGTTAAATATTTTAACATTTACCATGTATCCTTGTATTATTATAATAAATGGTTAATAAACATACAATAAAAATCCAAGAGAATCCAAAGTGGTTCATTATTTTCATTTCAATCCTTATTTAAGACCTTTGGACAATCCTTTTATTTGTAGGAATATTAAATCAATCAATAATATAATATTTGTTTTAAAATATCATTTATGTCAATTTTGACACTATTTAATATTTTGTCTTTGTGAAAGTAAATAAAACTTGATTACATAGAAAAAAAATAAATTAAATCAATCCTATCATGTCATTTTAACCTATAAAAATAGTTTAATGTATCAGAAGTCTCAATTTAAATTTATTTGTGTATTTAAAATATCAATTATTTTAATCGGTTATTAATAATGTAATTAATGCATCATCATTATGTCATAAATAAATTTAATTATTTAATGTCTAAAAATTATAAATAAACTAGAATTATTTATGAAATATTTTTTTCTTTATAATGAATATTTATAGTAGATTTTATCTTATGTAGAACCTTATATTAAAAATGGTTTAGTTATTAAACAATGAATTTAACACTTTAAACAATTCTTTAAATAAAATAATAATAAATGTCCTAATCTAATCCATGTGGTTCAAAGAGGATAATATTTTATTCTTAAGGTTGATTTTGGTGTAAAAAACTTATCTAATAGAATTATTAAATGTTTTAGGGTAACTATAATATCATTTTTTGCTTTAATTACCCTATATACATTTAACCGTAGTAAATAAAATTCAAAAGTTACTATTCACAAAAATTATTTTAACTTATTGAACCATATTTTACATATTGATTTCAATTTTGTTTCTAAGATTTTTTAAATTCAATTCACATAAGCGGTAAAATTGTGTTTTAGGAGAATTTGCTAACGTGCCTAGAAGGTGGGTAAAAGATGTTAAAAAATCAATAAACTTTTATACATCTAATTTTATTATAAAATGACTTCAATGAATTACCTTGAAATAATATGGGTATTATGTATCTATTTTTACTTGAAATATATTTAAAGTAAACGAATAAATATTTAAATAAAAATTAGGTTTTAAACAATAACGTAGAGTTTTCACTGTTCATAAAAAATTAAAAGTTTTCAGGAAAATACCAAAAATTCTCCCTAAGATAATTTTGATATTCAGAATCAAAAAATGAATTCCATTTTGATAAATACATTTTATAAAATTTCTAAAAGTGGGTATTATTATTTATAACGGCTAGTTTGATTGGTTGTGGTGTGTTACAACTAGAAGTGGCGTACAACGCAAGTTATTGCATTATTAAAAAAGAACGTACCATTGAAGCTTGGGGTGTTACATCCTTGATACATTATTCATCATCATAAACACATTTAATCATATGAATTTATCAATAAAACATAGTTTTATCTCTTTCAATAACTACATTCAATTAATCCGCTTACCTAGTCCAATATTTAAAATCCTGATAATTCTTTGATAGATGATCTATTATTCCAACTCATATAGACTAAGTCATTTTTAATTATTACATAAAAATGTGGGAACATTATTTGAGAATGTTCTTATTCAAGATATTCTAAATTTTTTATGAATTCATCCACCCTATGATCTTACACTTTTTTCATATAGTTTACATCCAATAAATTTTAATTTGTATCTTACCTATTTGAATCAATATTATCATTTTGAAGATGTATTTGTATAAATACATTAATATACCATGTTGATCATAATGATTTAATTGAAAATATATTCTTTGATAACTATCATAAAAAAATATATAATATAACATCAATGCTCAATAAAAATAAAACAATCAACATTGATGTACATAAATATATGGGAAATAGAAATTAAACAGAAATATTAGAAAACAAAGAATATAGAATTAAAAAACAAGTATTATTGCAATAACATTCACTATGAAAATAATTTATTAAAATATAAAATGTAAATAAATACAATAAAAAAGCATATAAATGAAAGTGAACATCATCATGGGAGTGACTATAGTGAAACCAAGATCAATGTAATATATAATTTTATACTATCTCAATGTTGGAACCATCCTAATCAACTATGTATAGACTTATACAGAGATTAATATAAATTTATAACAATAAAAGTTCACCACAAAACATGGAAGCCTAATAATATCATATTAATATTATGTTAGTATTGTAGCATAGTCCAATGTTACGTACAAAACACCATGTCTTGAGGTAATTTACAAGTGTTCCCTAGCCCAGCACTCAGGATCCCATTATCCACTAAATATAGAGGATTACATGAATCCTAATTTTGATTAGAATAATTGAAAAAGAACATATAAAAAACCACCCACTTATTTTTTGAGAAAACCCTCCAAAAATTATCTTAGTTTCATAAAGATAATCCCACCATAAAAAAATTTCAAGCCTAAAATAGTAAATATTAAGTGATATATCTAAACCAATTTTATAGTCCTATAACTAAGACTTAAATCCTTAATACAAGTTTCAAAACATGATTTTTTTCTAATAAATCCATATATGATCGAATAAATTTATATAAATATTTTCTGACCATATGAATCTTATGTCCAAAATGGAAAATTTTAACACACCTAGATAGAATCAAAAAATATCATTTAAAATATCACTACACATCAATTACTCATATCAATATTAATAACTATAAAATTATAACTATTAAATTACTAAATATCAATAATACTAAAATATCTTTTAAATGGACTCTTTATAAATTTAAAAAGTAGTGTTATTAAATAATTCCCATTTTATAATATTTCAAGAATAGTAAATACTTAGAACACACTATTTAAAACATGAATATTCCAAAAAAAACTTTCTATTAAGTGTTTTATCAAACACCTAAAAGGACATAGAAGTCAGTTTTAACCATAAAAAACATATATTCCATTTTCAATTCATATCTATGAAATTCGATTCATATAAAGTCTTCTTTTATGCACCATGCAATATGGGTATGTAGGAATAGGTATATAGTTGTATAAAAATTACAATGATGGGGGAATTAGTGACTAAGAAGGGTGGGAGACCACATTTTCAATTTTACGGGGCACATTCACTTATAAAACAGTACATAATATCATCCCTTCATTTTTAAATTTATAATTTTCCAAAATGGATAACTGTAGATGGAGAGAATTTTTTGTTTTATGAGATACTGGCTACATTGTGAGGATGACACCATGCTTGTGTTCGTTTTATAAATAGGAGAAGGTACCATTCATATGTTACTAAATATCACTGAAAAATTGTATTCACAATTGTTTAGGATAATTTTTGATAATTTCACTGGAGCACCTAGAGGGGATATTCCAGGGGGTGAGAGAGAGAATGGTATGGAGAGATAGAGATAGAGGTACTAGGTGAATAAGGTGAGGGAAGAATCTGGTATTCAGGTAAGGACACTGCCTATGACTTCCTCTTATTATTAAATTAATTATTCCCTTAAAGAATGATATATATATATAAATATAATTGATACATAATCATAATAAAACTAATGAAAAAGAAATGAGCTAGTTGATATCTTAGTTTGTTTTAATTGGACATGATTGGGTATTGGGGTTGGGGAATTAGTAATTGGTGTTTATTTTGATCATTTTATATGGATATTATATCATCATATTAGAACTACATAACACATAATTTCAACACTAACATTTATCAGTGCTAAAAAATGAACAGATAAAGGATTGAAATTCATGAATGATAAAATTACTAATGATAAAGGTAAATTTTATGCTCACAACAAAAATCATAGATAAAATGCTTTACATAGTTAGTGTTTTTTCAAACTAATATAGGATCCAATTTATCAATGGTTTTTTGCTGTGTATGTACTCTCCACCGTTAATATCTTGAAAAAAGTGATGTTAAATATTATAAGGAAAATTTTAGTTTATATATTCATATTTATATATTTTTAAATATGACCTGTAATAAAATGCATATATACATGTAAATATATTATATAAATTTTATTTATATCACTTTTATTAAAAAATATTATTTAAATAACATGATAAATAAAAAATTATTAAATTTAAATTTTCCAATAAAAATGTTTTTCTGTATATTTATATACATTAATTAGAAAATGTGTATACAATTATTGTAAACATGTTGTATTAATATTTTATTTAAACTATTTTTTAAATATATTAATATGTGGTTCCTATTTGAAACTATATTATAGTATTCATATTAAATAATTAAAAAACTTGGAAGATATATCTAAATATTTATGTTTAAATGTGTATATATTTGGATTTATGTTTATATGTCTATATGTGTGCATGTCTATATGTGTTGTATGTGTATACTTGTGTTTTGTTATTCCACATAGTGTGTACAGGTATGTATGTATGTAATAATATTTAAATATCCATATACATGTATGTACATATGTGCGTCTATATTTTGATGTACATTCATATGTGTATGTGTATGTGCAAGTGTATATGTAATCAAATGTCTATGCATGTATATATCGTGTTTATATGTGTATGTATGTTCATGTATGTTAATATGGGGTTTCAAGGTTTATATTTTATGTGTATATAAGCATATGTATCTGACTGTATATACATGTGTGAGTAATGGTGTGAATGTGTATTTTAATACATGTGTTTACATGTACGTGTATGTATATATATATATATATATGAATGGATGAATATTTTTTGTATGTGTATATGTATGCAAGAGTATGTGTATGTATGTGCATGTGTATGTGTATGTGCTTTTATGTGCACATATGTATGTCTATTCATATATATTTGTGTATGTGTATGTGTATGTGTAGGCATATGTGTATGTGTATGTGTATGTGTATGTGTATGTGTATGTGTACGTGTATGTGTATGTGTATGTGTAAGTGTAAGTGTATGTGTATGTGTATGTGTATGTGTATGTGTATGTGTATGTGTATGTGTATGTGTATGTGTATGTGTATGTGTATGAGTATGAGTATGTGTATGTGTATGTGTATGTGTTTGTGTATGTGTATGTGTATGTGTATGTGTAGGTGTATGTGTATGTGTATGTGTATGTGTATGTGTATGTGTACGTGTATGTGTAGGTGTATGAGTATGTGTCTGTGTATGTGAATGTGTATGTGTATCTGCATGTGCATGAGTATGTGTGTGTGTGTGTGTGTGTGTGTCTATGTGTATGTGTATGTGTATGTGTATTTTTATGTGTATGTGTATGTGTATGTCTATATCCATGTCGATGTCTATGTGTATATGTATTTGTATGTGTATGTGTATGTGTTTGTCTATGTGTATATATGTGTATGTATGTGTATATGTATAAGTTTATGTGTAATTTTTTGTGTATGTGTTTGTGAATATGTATCTATATATGTGTTTGTGTATGTGTATGTGTATGTGTATGTGTATGTGTATGTGCATGTGTATGTGTATGTGTATGTGTAGGTGTAGGTGTATGTGTAGGTGTATGTGTATGTGTATGTTTATGTGTAGCAGTATGTGTTTGTGTATGTGTATGTGTATGTGTATGTGTATGGGTATGTGTACGTGTATGTGTACGCGTACGTGTAGGTGTATGTGTATAGGTACGTGTACATGTACGTGTAGGTGTATGTGTATGTGTATGTGTATGTGTATGTGTTTGTGTATGTGTATGTGTATGTGCATGTGCATGTGTATGTGTATGTGTATGTGTATGTGTATGTGTATGTGTATGTGTATGTGTATGTGTATGTGTGTGTGTGTGTATGTGTATGTGTCTGTGTCTGTGTCTGTGTATGTGTATGTGTATGTGTATGTGTATGTGTATGTGTATGTGTATGTGTATGTGTATTTGTATTTGTATGTGTATTTGTATGTGTATTTGTATGTGTATGAGTATGATTGTGTGTATCGGTATGTGTATTTGTATGTGTATTTGTAAGTGTATGTGTATGATTTTGTGTATGTGTATGTATGTTTATATAGTATTTTTATATATGTATATGTATATTTGGGCATGTATGTGCATGCACGTGAACGTAATTGTATTTATGTGTATGTGTATACATACGTGTTTGAGTATCTCTATACATATGCATTTGTACATGTATATTTACTTGTATGTGTATGTGCATATGTGCATTTTCATTTTTAAATGTATTTGTATGTGGATATGTTTATCTATATGTGTATGTATATATTTCTACATGTAGGTGCATATATTTTTACATATTCATGTCAATGCATATGTATGTGTATTTTTGAATGTATCTGGGTGTGTAACGAGCTAGCCTGGGATACGATCTGACCTATCACTCAACGTTCCCAACCATAAGCTCCTAAGGGAATTACCAATTCCTAGGGGCAGTAATAGGTTCGTGGGAATCACAAGAATCCCTTTTAGAATGGTTACACCCAAATTAGATATAAAGATAGTATAGTAAATAAATACAAGATCCAAAACAATGAAAACATGCCAACTAGTCACAACCGACTACAATGATACAAACTATTTTAACATACGTAATCATTATCCATAAAAAATATGATACAACAAGACATCAAAGATTCAACACTCACTAATTTTAAAACAACAAGAACCTATCCTGAGACAAACATAGAACAAAATCATGGATCGTCCAGTTTCTCACCACAACCCAACTCTCACCACATATTCCATGATTGTAAAAATTGAATCCAACTATAAAACTATTACATGGAAAACATATGTGTGAGTTAAACTCCCAATATGTCACGACAACCCCCCATGTAATTATGAAATTTGTTTTATACAAAAATCCATAAATAATAGTTTCAAAATAAATCTTGAAAGAATTCTTTTTATGGCATTTATATGATATGGAAAACGACTAGAGTCCATAATAATGTTTCAAAACATATTAATTTTTTTCCTAAAACCAAAAAAATGCTTTGAAAACCATTACTATAAGGCCCCAGCCTTAAACCTTACTTAATCTTGAGTTATTACAGGATTACACATTGAGGATCTTTTCAGGTTTAGAGTTTCAGAAAATTAGATCATAAAACTTGCATTACATTCCACATTTAAACGAAGTGGTTACATAAAATATAGTATTAATTTTTTTCCATCAACGGAAACATATTTAAAAATAAAGCATGGATTCTTTCTTGACACTTCCTTGACACTATCATCATATCATGTACCTTTCCCTTGACCTGTGAAAAAAAATTCAAAAAAACTTGGGATGAGCATAAGAAGCTCAGTAAGAGATATAAAAATATGCAAAGGAAACATGAGTTCATATATACATAAGAATGAAATCATACTTTACCCTTAAAACATAGGTACGTTAACATACCTCATCAAATCATGAATAAATCATAGAAATCGTAAGACATAAAGGTAACTTGAGGCATTCATAACATTCTTACGTAGGGAGTAACCCTCTTGGTTACGTTTGGAATACCCATCACAGTATATTCCCTAAATCTCTTCGGAGAAACCTTAACGTTTCACTCCTTCGCGTTACCCAATGCATTGGAGAACTATATCGGGCTCACCCGCCCTTAGTTTATCACGAAACCACCCGTTTTCATAACAATTCCCAAGAACCATAACATAAACGTATCACATTAAACATGCATAAAGGAAACATAACATTTCCACATTTCAATCACAATATAAAATTTTAGTATATTGAAATAATGAATCCATTCAAAAAGAAACCATTTCCAAAACCATTTAAAACATTTAATAAAGGGATTTTTGAATAAAAGTGTCCCATACCACCTAGAAGCTTTTAAAATTTTAACCCATTAATATCCATATAAATAAATCCTTAAAACCATTTTGAAAAAATGGAACTAATAAGAAAAAATAATTAAAACATTTAAAGCGATATTTTGGTTAAAGGGGTTTTACCAAAATTAGAGACACTTGAATACAATAATTGAGGAATAACATTTAGTCAGAACTTTATAATATCATGAGAATAAATGGATTCATGATATAATATTCCAAAGGATAGTATATACACCATATAAGAGTTAATTAGTGCATAACAACAATGAAGTCTCAAAATAAATGTCAAATGTGATGAAATCCCTTATAAAGAAGGTATCCTTAAATTAAGGATAAATCAATCTCAAAATTATGTGTGAAAAATATAAATACACCCAATATAAGTGGATATTAAGTCTAAAACAATAAAAGGTCCTTAACACATATACAAAGGATGACATATTCAATAACTACATGTTGAACCCAAAGAAATCGAAATTGGGTTAAAAAGTTCCCTTGGTAAAATTCGACAGCCAAACGACATCACTTCAAAATTCAGAAAATGAGTTGATGAGAGATAAAAAGGGAATCTCATCACTTGGACATAAAATTTACATCAATAAGGATATAAATTAACATATCCCAACATAATAGTATGTGAATTAAAATACATAACAAAAGAAGTCTTTTAAAAAGTGGAGGGCGAAAGGTCCCCTTACCGAGTTGGGTAACTTTCGAAACGTACACCCCATTGAAGAAGGTTCATACAATAAATATGTGAATACCCATAAATAAAATTATACTACACAAAGTGTATATTAATGGTCATTACATACACCACTCAAAGTAAATTGTGGCAAATGTAGCATAAACCTCACGGGAATAAAAGTTAGATGAAAAATCCCTTACGACAACTCGGCAGCCTAACGGCGCCACTTAAAACATCCAAAATGGATTGATGAGAGAGAATAGGGTCTCTCATAATATGAACATAAAAATTACAGTAAGAGTAATATAAAATAATATCCCAATAACAAGAAATATGAGTTTTAAAATGAATGAAATAAAAGAGTGTACTTTAAAAGAAAGAGAGGAGTCAGATCCCTTACCTCAAGTCCCACTTGTCTTGTTCGTTTCTTTATATTCCTGAATAATAAACTTTGGTAAATTTATAATTTCCTAAGGACCTCATTTAAATATTATTATTCAGTTCAAATCACATATTATAATGTAATAATAATTTTTTAATAATGTTAGTTCATATCAGACGTTTTTGCCGCTGTTTGGTACATGAGTCAAAAATGAACTTGTTTGAAAAATGATTGTCCATGTAGTTATAAGTAAGTAATTTCCAGAATATTATTAATGATTAAAATATCATATATATCCAGTAAATATTAATTTTATACTATACCATATCATTTGGAGATAAAAATGAAAAGCACCGTTCATGGAGAGGGTAGGTCTTACGTACGCATGAACGCTACTTTCATTTTTTATTTATCATCTTAACGGAATTATAAATCAGTCATATATATCTATATATTATAATTTCAGTATAATATATATGTTATATAGGTCACATATTATCATTAATTTTATTATTTATATGTTCCATGTATTGCATGTACGAGTCACATCACTTGAGGGGACGGTAGTCCACACTTCCTCATATGAAATTATTGCATTTACACAACATGAAAGGAATAAAGGTTTGGTTTAAATATAAAATACAGAAGCTTATAGTAAAAATAAATACCATATATATCATATATAAAATACAGTGACATCATAATGGCCACCCTTAAAGGTGTTAAAAGAATATTGAACAATCATCGTTTCGTGAGGCAGAAAATCGCTAATCACAGAAACAGTATGTTCTTGAACCATTAGAAGAAGGTGTGTGTAAGTGTAGCTCGAATAATTATTATAAAAACATCCTAATATATTTAATATACTGTAGTTGTTACAAAATAAATAAATAAAAAGAGTTTAGGGGGTTGGAGAAACAAAATAAAACAAAAGGACACAAGTGAAGACATTACCTTAAAATCGGGTAACTCCCTTCGGATTGAGTTCAAAGGCTTCCTTTGGAAGACTTCTGCCCAAAGTGAGCCTTCAAGGAGTAAGAAAGGGATGTTCAGAGACAAAATGGGCAGAGTTTGGCCGAGCCAAAGGCTATGGAAGTGTGGGTAAGGAGGTAGAGGTGGGGGCCTTTTATAAGAGGAGAGGAGGGGCACTCTTGGAAAATAAATAAATGTTAATTTATTTTAAAAAGAGTTTCGGATTCAAAAGTTCCCAAAATGATATAATTCTAGGTTAAGGTGATAAGGGTTATAAATCCACCCATACAATAGGTTTTGGACATGTTTAGGTCTTAGAGTTTACATTATCTTTCCATTTTATTTAAATCATTAAATAATGAGGTCATTGTTGCATCATCATGATGTCATAAATAATTTAATTTATTTAATGCCTAAAAATTATAAAAAAACTACAATGATGTAGGAAATCTTTTTAGCCTTCAATTGATTATTTATAGTTAAAAATCTGACTTGTATAACCCCATGTAATAATTTTTTTAGTAAAACATCTCATGTTTGTGTCATTTTTATTTTAACATTAAATAAAAAGATATTTATGTCATTATCCAACCAAAGTAGCTCCATGGGGTCCCAAAGTTGACACATTGATTTTCTTGGTCGTCCATGACACATCCAATGAGGTTAGGACATGTGTCTAGGTCATTTCATTTATTAAATCATTATTCTTACCTTAAACTAAACTAATTACCTCTAATCGCGATTAAAAACATAATAAGTTACTATTCACCCAAAAATTATTTTAATCCCATTGAACAACATTTTACTTCTTAATGACAACCATGTATGTCGTATTTTTGAAATTCAAAACACAAATGTGGCAAAATTTCATTTAAACAGAAAATCAGTTTTTATAAGTACCACTTAGTGGTTTCACTATTCATCAAAAAATTGATGTTTTTCAGAAAATTACCAAAAATTCACCCTAAGCTGTATTTGATATTCCAAATTCAAAAATGATGTTTATTTTATGAAATTCAAAACATATAAGTTTCATTAATTAATTTAATAATTAATTCACGCTATCAAAACAAAAGCGTGTTTTTATGAAACAAAATGTATCAAAAGATTGACACTAGTTTAAGTCTGATTTCAAAGTGAAATTAATTCCAACAACCACTATTGGATTAAATGGTAAAAATATATTCTGATTTCACATTAAAACCAATTCAAAATATAATCTAATCATATAAATAAGTTATATTAAAATAGGTTTTGAATTAAAATACAACATTTTTCACTATTCATTAAAAATTGAACTTTTTCGGAAAAAATACCAAAAATTTACACAATGTAAATTTTTCTGTCCTGATTCCAAAGAAGAATTTTATTTAGTCAAATATAACACATAAAATTGTCAAAAAGTGGATTTAAAAGAGGTTCTCCATCAAAAGGCAGTTAATCGACCTTTTAATGAATATTAGAATGTTTACGCATAAAATTGGATTCATTCGCATTTTTAATCCTCTAACATTTATTATAAAAAGTAAAAATATTTTATAGACATATATAGTCATTTTTCAGTTAGTTCTATTCATTCCTTCCATCACAACAGCTAGGTGTTAACTACCATTTAAAATAATATTATCTTATTATTAGAGTGCAACGTAAGATTCCCAAGAAACTCGTTGTTGCGTATTGGGTACGCCATCGAGCATAGCATCCCCTTTAAAGATATATTAATATTTTATTCAAAAATATTGATAAATTTGAAAATTTCATATTCTTTATTTACCTGGGGTGTTACATCCTTCCCCCCTTTGGTGAATTGTGTCCTCACAATTTTAAAATTGGGCTTGGAAACATCCTTGAAAGTCCCACAACGGAACCAGAGTCAGTAAAACAATCACTTTAAAATAAAGAAAGACAATTACAGAGGTCACCCAAGTTAACCCATACTAGGATTCCAAGTATGAAAATATGGAAATTGAGGGAAAAACAAAGGTTCATGTTCTGATGGAGAGTGATAGTAAACATGTCTAGGAGAAAGTTAACTATAAGAAAATCACAAACTTGTGATGGGTTAAACAGTATTCGATTCCCCGGTAGGAAAATTTAATAGACAACATTTTTGTTTTAAGTTACATTTTATTGGGGAATTTATTCATAAGGAAACATAATCACTTATCATGTTGACTTTCAAATTTTATTAGATTCCTTACACAAACTCATATTTTCTCTAAAAGACGAGTATTTAGGAAGACTTGTTCACATTAAGAGTACTATAATAAACTTCTAGAGAATCACCTAATCCATAAAAGAGAACTATATAATTACCATGTCTTTAGACTTTAACCAAAACCAAAACCAAAAGGTTAGTACAAGATCAGATAATCCAGAAAAGGATAACCCTTTATAAAAAGAAAATCTATTCTTAATCTCCAAAATTTGTCCAGCAAAACCCAAAGTTCAACGAGGACCATTCGATAAACAAATTGTCCATAAAATACTTCAATGTAAACCAAACTAATATTGAAACCCAAATATTTTAAGGATTTTGTCGTATAGTCTTCCAAGGTACAAATTAACACCTATCTCCAAATAACATCAGTTACTCTTAAAGTCTCGTATTGAAATGTAATTAACCTAATCACATATCCTCCATGATAGGTTAATAAATTTCCATATATAACCCAAAATAAACTTACTCTTAATTCATAAAATCATCTAACTAAAAAGAATCAGTCAAACTAACCAGGGACTTCATGTAGTCCAGTGGTAGGCGATAAATACCAGTCGCACTTTGGTTGTGGGTTCGATTCCCACAGCTTTGTCCGACACGACGGGTTGTCACACAGTCTGTGTGTTGTCCTTTTTCCAAAACTATATAATTCTCAAAAAATTCCCCAAAATGAGATAAAATCTTCAAAAATAATCATAACATATCTTAACCTCATGTTTATCTCATTCCTTTCATTTTCCATCATAACATATAATAACCCATAATTACCTCAAAAGTAAGGATCATATAAACCCTAATGGTTACCTTTATAATTATTACCTGAACTTCCACATCGATTGGTCATCTTGTACAAGATGCATTACAGAACATACCAAGGTTCAAGTGATTGATCATGGCTCCTTGATAGTTGGTTTAGAACAACCACGAGTTTCCTCATTGAATACCACATTTCATCCAGTCTCTTAATCAGAGAACCACCACAGTTTCCATCAAACCTATTGTCACTATGGTGCCTGCTAGATCCATCCATTCACTAAAAACAGAAATGTCAGTGTGATTATATCAACAAAACCATCATGTACTAATGAGGGAGATAACCACTAAGATATACTTACACATTCACTTTATCTAAAACTAGGACTCTTTCAGAAATCCTATCAATTATGGTACTTTCACTTATGCTTATAGAATACCCTAACCTCTAAAGTTATCTAAACCGACCTTTGATACCAACTATAAGGCCCCAGCCTTAAACCTTACTTAATCTTAAGTTATTACAAGATTACACATTAAGGATCTTTTCAGGTTTAGAGTTTTATAGAATTAGATCATAAAACATGCATTACATTCCACATTTAAACAAAGTGGTTACATAAAAGATAGTATTCATTTTTTTCCATCAATGGAAACATATTTAAAAATAAAGAATGGATTCTTTTTTGACACTTCCTTGACACTATCATCATATCATGTACCATTCCCTTGACCTGCGAAAAACATTTCAAAAAAACTTGGGATGAGCATAAAAAGCTCAGTAAGGGATATAAAAATATGGAAAGGAAACATGAGTTCATATATACATAAGAATAAAATCATACTTTACCCATAAAACATAGGCACTTTAACATACCTCATCAAATCATGAATAAATCATTGAAATCAAAAGACATAAACGTAAATTGAGGCATTCATAACATTCTTACGTAGGGAGTAACCCTCTTGGTTATGTTTGGAATACCCATCACAGTATATTCCCTAAATCTCTTCGGAGAAACCTTAACGTTTCACTCCTTTGCGTTACCCAATGCATTGGAGAGCTATATCGGGCTCACCCGCCCTTAGTTTGTCACGAAACCACCTGTTTTCATAACAATGCCCAAGAACCATAACATAAACGTATTGCATAAAACATGCATAATGGAAACGTAACATTTCCACATTTCAATCACAATATAACATTTTATTATATTGAAATAATGAATCCATTCAAAAAGAAACCATTTCTAAATCCATTTAAAACATTTAATAAAGAGATTTTTGAATCAAAGTGTCCCATACCACCTTCAAGATTTTAAAATTTTAAACCATTAATATCCATATAAATAAATCCTTAAAACCATTTTGAAAACAAGGATATTAATAAGAACAAATAATTAAAACATTTAAAGCGATATTTTGGTTAAAAGGGTTTTACCAAAATTAGACACACTTGAATACAATAATTGAGGAATAACATTTAGTCAGAACTTTATAATATCATGAGAATAAAAGGATTCATGATATAATATTCCAAAGGACAGTATATACATCATATAAGAGTGAATTGGTGCATAACAACAATGAAGTCTCAAAAGAAATGTCAAATGTGATGAAATCCCTTATAAAGAAGGTATCCTTAAATTAAAGATAAATCAATCTCAAAATTATGTGTGAAAAATATAAATACACCCAATATAAGTGGATATTAAGTGTAAAACAATAAAATTTAATTCACACATATAAAAAGGATGACATATTCAATAACTACATGTTGAACCCAAAGAAATCGAAATTGGGTTAAAAAGTTCCCTTGGTAAAATTCGACAGCCTAATGGCATCACTTCAAAATTTAGAAAATGAGTTGATGAGAGATAAAAAGGGAATCTCATAACTTGGACATAAAAGTTACATCAATAAGGATGTAAAAGAAAATATCCCATCATAATAGTATGTGAATTAAAAGACATAACAAAAGAAGACTTTTAAAAAGTGGAGGGTGAAAGGTCCCCTTACCGAGTTGGGTAACTTTCGAAATGTACACCCCATGGAAGAAGGGTCATACAATGAAGATGTGAATACCCATAAATGAAATTATACTACAAAAAGTGTATAATAATGGGCAGTACATACACCACTCAAAGGAAATTGTGGAAAATTTAGCATAAATCTCACGGGAATAAAAGTGAGATGAAAAATCCCTTACGACAACTCGGCAGCCTAACGGCACCACTTAAAACTTACAAAATGGATTGATGAGAGAGAATAGGTTCTCCCATCATATGAACATAAAAATTACAGTAAGATTAATATAAAAGAATATCCAAATAACAAGAAAGATGAGTTTTAAAAGGAATGACATAAAAGAGTGCACTTTAAAAGAAAGAGAGGAGTCGGATCCCTTACCTCAAGTCCAACTTGTCTTGTTCGTTTCGTTATATTACTGAATAATAAACTTTGGTCAATTTATAATTTCCTAAGGACCTCCTTTAAATATTATTATTCAGTTCATATCACATATTATAATTTTATAATAATTGTTTAATAATGTTCGTTCATATCAGACGTTTTTGCCGATGTTTGGTACATGAGTCAAAAATGAACTTGTTTGAATAATGATTGTCCATGTAGTTATAAGTAAATAATTTCCCGAATAGTATTAATGATTAAAATATCATATATATCCAGTACATATTCATTTTATACTATTCTATATCATTTGTAGATAAAAACGAAAAGCCCCATTCATGGAGACGGTAGGTCGTACGTACGCATGAACGCTACTTTCATTTTTTATTTGTCATATTAACGGAATTAAAATAAATGATATATATATATATATATATTAATTCTAGTATAATATATATGTTATATAGGTCAAATATGATCCTTAATTTCATTCTTTATACGTTCCATGTATTGAATGTACGAGTCACATCACTTGAGGGGGCGGTAGTCCACACTTCCTCATATGAAATTATCGCATTTACACAACATGAAAAGAATAAAGGTATGGTTTAAATATAAAATACAAAAGAATATATTAAACATAAATACAATATATATCATATATAAAATACAGTGACATCATAATGGCCACCTTTAAAGGTGTTAAAAGAATATTGAACAATCATCGTTTCGTGAGGCAGAAAATCGCCAACCACAGAAACAGTATGTTCTTTAACCATTAGACAAAGGTGTGTGTAAGTGTAGCTCGAATCCTTCTCATAACAACATACTAGTATATTGAAGATACTGGAGTTGTTACAAAAGAAATGAATAAAAAGATTTTAGGGGGTTGGAGAAGAAAAATAAAACAAAAGGACACAAGTGAAGACATTACCTTAAAATCGGGTAACTCCCTTCGGTTTGAGCTCAAAGGCTTCCTTGGGAAGACTTCTGCCCAAAGTGAGGCTTCAAGGAGTAATAGAGGGATGTGGAGAGACAAAATGGGCAGGGGGTGGCCGAGCCAAAATCTTTGGAATTGTGGGTAAGAAGGTAGAGGTGGGGGCCTTTTATAAGAGGAGAGGAGGGGCACTCCTGAAAAGTAAAGAAATGTTACATTATTTTAAAAATAGTTTCGGATTCAAAAGGTCCCACATTGATATAATTATACAGTAAGGTGATAAGGGTTCTAAATACACCCATCCAATAGGTTTTGGACATGTTTAGGTCTTATATTTTACATTATCTTTCCATTTTATTTAAATCGTTAAATAATGAGGTCATCGATGCATCATCATGATGTCATAAATAATTTAATTTATTTAATTCCTAAAAATTATGAAAAAAATACTATGATGTAGAAAATAATCTTATATTTCGATTTATTATCTATAGTAAAAAATCTGACTAGTATAACCCCATGTAAAAATTGTTTTAGTAAAACATCTCATGTTTATGTCATTTTTACTTTAACATTAAATAAAAAGATATTTATGTAATTTTCCAACCAAAGTGGCTCCATGGGGTTCCCAAGTTGACCCATGGATTTTCTTGGTCGTCCATGACACATCCAATGAGGTTAGGACATGTTTCTAGGTCATTTCATTTTATTAAAACATTATTCTTACCTTAAACTACACTAATTGCCTCTAATTGCGATTAAAAACTTAATAAGTTACTATTCAACAAAAAATTATTTTAATCCCATTGAACCACATTTTACTTATTAATGAAAACCATGTATTTCATATTTTTTACATTAAAAACACAAAGGTGGAAAAATTTCATTTAAACGGAAAATCAGTTTTTATAAGTACCACTTAGTGGTTTCACTATTCATCAAAAATTGAAGTTTTTCAAGAAATTTGCCAAAAATTCACCCTAAGCTATATTTTATATTCCAAATTCAAAAATGAAATATATTTTACAAAATTAAAAACATATAAGTTGCATTAATTAATTTAATAATTAATTCCCACTGTCAAAACAAATAGCGTGTTTTTATGAAACAAAATGTATCAAAAGATTGACACTAGTTTAAGTCCGATTTCAAAGTGAAATTAATTCCAACGACCACTATTGGATTAAATGGTAAAAATATATTCTAATTTCACTTTAAAACCAATTAAAAATATAATTTAATCATATATATAAATTAGATTAAAATTGGTTTTGAATTAAAATACAACATTTTTCACTATTCATTAAAAATTTAACTTTTTCAGAAAAAATACCAAAAATTTACACAAAGTAAATTTTGATGTCCCGATTCCAAAGAATAATTTTATGTTGTCAAATATAACACATAAAATTGTGAAAAGTGTATTTAAAAGAGGTTCTCCATCAAAAGGCGGTTAATCGACCTTTTAAAGAATATTAGAATGTTTACGTTTAAAATTGGATTCATTCGCATTTTTAATCCTCTAACATTTATTATAAAAAGTAAAAATATTTGACAAACATATATAGTCATTTTTTAGTTAGTTCTATTCATTCCCTCCATCACAACAGCTAGGCGTTAACAACCATTTAAAATAATATTATCTTATTATTCGAGTGCAACGTAAGATTCCCAAAAAACTCGTTGTTGCGTATTGGGTACGCCATCGAGCATAGCATCCCCTTTAAAGTTATATTAATATTTTATTCACAAATATGGATAAATGTGAAAATTTCATATTCATTATTTACATGGGGTGTTAAATTTACTCCATCCTATGTTTTTTGAAAACAAATCCATCATTATAGATTCCCTACAAAATATTTATTTTCAAATTGTTACATTAAAAAAATTATTCCATTCCATAATTATACCAAAATTCATATTCTGATATCCAATTTAATGCACCAACACAAGATTCATTAAATTCCAAACTAGTTATGTAACAACATTGAAAACTCATTTTCCAATGTAAATGATCCAATGCACACATGTCTCAAGAGAAAAAAAGTAGTCACTATGCATAAAAGAAGAATATATCAACGTGAATAAAATCAGGTTCAATAATAATGAAAGAAGGTGAAATGATAAAAGCTAGAACAAGATCAAACTTCCCTAAATAAACTACCATTTATGAAATTAATGGTTATGGGATGTATGTAGGTATTCCTAACATGTAAAGAATCTAATCATATAAAATCATAAAAGCCCATGAATTGGATACCAACATGTGTTGAAGTTCAATCCACTAATCATCCAACTTACTCAAACAAGCATCATTGCAATGAAAACATCCTCCTAGTCTTTTGTGCTAAACATGTCTGGAGGGCCACTAGCAGCATGTGAACTAACTACTATAAGGAATTATATCTCCCAATTAGTACACAGATTCCAATGAACAATAAGTAAGCGAGTTATATAAACAAGCATGGGATGTCTAAAATACAACAAAAAACCATAGCAATTATCACCTCTAACACCTAACAATGAATAGACCATATAAAAAATTCACCCATATAACAAACAAGTATAATCCCATAAAAGGGGAGAAATAATAATCTCATAGAGACAAATCACAACCGCACAAGGGATGAAAAAAATCATGGGGAAATTAATGGGTTTCTTACACAGTAAACATTTTAAAACCAAAGTGCCAATCAGGCCTTTAATAATAAATCATAGCGTGGTATTCCAAACCAATTAAAATCTTATAAAACATCATTCAAATAGAATTTAAAAAATCATGGAAATAATCTTTAAATTCATAACATGTCCATGACACCCTTAAAACAACTATATTCTTCCCTGATGACCGAAACAAGAAATAAGGCCATAAATTTCATTCAAAACATTTTAATAGTGCCACAGTGACATATTCACAAGGGGAACCCACAAACCTATTTCAAATAACCTTTTCTAATTAATAAATGAGCACTAATATAAATAAATTTGTGGTCAATGACACCATTTAGAACAAAACTCCTTTTAAAATTTTTCTTTTACTTATTGAAAACTAAAACCATACTAAGATTCAATTCACTAAATGAAAACCATTTCAAAACTGATATAGGAATTTCAAAAAATCCTAGCACCTCTAAAGATTCCATATTAATTAAAAAAAATTATTTCATATGAATTACCCATTCTTACAATATCAAAACATAAAAAACAAATTGTTTCAAAACATCATAAGGATATCACATATATTTACACATTCGGGAAAAATGAATTTCGAATGAGCAATAACATGTTTGATTTCAAAATGATTTAATTTATTAGAAACATCTAACTTAAAGAGATGAGAATCAAGAAAAAAAATTATCCTTCAATGATGAGAAAGATGAATGGTTACAATAAATTTTTAAAACACTAAAAACCAAAAACCGAAAAATAAAATCCACCCAAAAACCTAATATACGACATAAGATTTCTAGGGATCATGGGGGAAGCCAAAATCAAGAGGGAATAGTGGTGAAGGTGTTAAAAGGGAAAGATAGTACGAAATACCTTAGTTCCACTTAAAAGCACCAATGGATGGAATATAATCAAGAGGAAGAAGAATATGGAGCTCCTCTATATCACCAATGTTCCAGAAAACATGAATAGGGGAGATAGGGGTGAAACCAATTATATTTGATGAGTTAATTTTAGGAATTTTCCATAATTTGAAAACGTGGACTAACTGCATGGTTTTTCGAACCATGTGGGAACTGAGTTGTAGTTGTTTCCTTAGTCAAAGAGGCCATAAAACTACTCCTTGGGTGCCACCTAGAATGGAAAAACTATGTTCCTTCCCTCAAAGACCCCCACTTACCCCAATGTCATGTTAGTGATCTTAAAGATTTGAAAACCCATGTGGAAACCACAAAACAACTATACAAACATGACATGACCACTAAAATAGGCACAACATTGTTACACATGATAATGTGTGATAATCTTCATTCTCCCAAAAAGCCTCTAAAAACATCAAATTTCATGTAGTAACAAACCACAACTCAAAAACTTTTTAGAAATTATTATATATTTAAAAAAACATAATGAAATGGGGGGGTCACATACTCTCGAACGTGCCATGTTCTACCCCAAAAAAAGTCAATGGTTGAAACAAAATATGATAGAAAAAAAGGATCCAATGATTACCTAACTCCAAATAACTAGTCATGACCACTCAACCTCATTACTCAAAAACATAATCCTTAAAAACAATCACATTGAACAACCATAGGTTTCCCAAACATGTCTAATAACAACTGATAAAGGGACACCTAGGAAGAATCCCTAAGCATCACGGGAGACCTAATGTTGTCTCCCCGCAATTTAGAATTCCACTATCATGGTGGAACCATTGATAAACTACCAAGATATGTATCCATTAACATTGAAGAAATAATGAGATAAATGTGTTTTCAATCCAAAAAAACATCCATACCAAAAGGTAGGATGAAATACCATAAGAAGATTCAACAGAATGACCCAAGATCCCTGCACAAGTCAGGTCACATGTTTGTAACCTACGGTCAAAAACTATTCACCCCACATGGTGCTTCCAAAATAGAAACAACCAAACACCAGAAACTATTCCAAACTCTACTATTGAATAAAAAACCCTAGTTACCTAAATCATTCACCTAACGCCTCTATCATATTCAAACAACAAGCACCACAATGGATCATCACATTAATGGGTAAAATCAAAACACTCAAGAAAATTTAGGTTAAAGTACATGGATCATAAAAAAGGGACTCATATTCAACAAAAAATAAAAAAACCTAGAATAATAACCTCCAACACCATCTATGAAGAGGGGGTTTTCCCCCAGCAATGCAAGCAATGCATAAAATTACATCCATGGAAAACAACAAGAAACACCTCATAATGGATTGATCCACAAAATTCAGACAACTACAGAAAAAATAAAAAAATAAAAATTCAAACCATCAAAGGAAAGATCCCAAAATATCACATCCATAAATGGAAAAACCCCATGGAATCTTTCTAAAAACCAGCATAAAAACATCTAACGATTACCCATACTTCCATAATGGGGGCATACTCAACAATACATAATATAGGAGAGTTCATAATTCTCTAAATCAACACTCTGGATGTGCATGATAGATATTTTATTCCTATGAAAAAAATACCCTTATCACTATAATATGGATCAGAATACTTCAACTCCTCACTCACATGGTTATATTTTTTCAACAACACTACCACATAACATCAGATGGAACCAAAGAATCTCCCTGGATAGGATTACTAGACTAGGGATATTTTGTTTGTATATATTCACTAATAACATCAAAAAATGAATCATTCATTGATGAAAGTATATGAAAACCAAAATCTAGGAAAATATCACCTTCAATGAAATTATATCACTTAAGGTCACTATCGAATAACTTCATTGAAATAATTACCATGTTGGAAGAGTGATGGGTATACTCCCTTTCTGATATTTCACCCTAACTAAGGATCATGGTATCATCTTCTTTATATACATCCAAAACCTCTTGGTAGAACTAAAGAAAATGTACCATCCAATGGTACTCATAAGACATATCTTCACATAGTATAGAATGTACCACCAACTCACACCAAACTTGGATAAAATCGATATGGATGCTCTAAAAAGCTCCAACATGCATTAATTCTAGGGTTACAATAGATTCTAGGATCATAGTGATCTCTTCCACCAACATTATTTCTAATACTGATCCATGATCCCCCCCCCCAAATTAAGTTGGATACTGATTCAGGAAATCCATGATGGGGTCTAAGATTCATGAATGTTCCACATCCACCACTCCACTAAGAGTATGAGTACACCCTAGAACATAAGGAACTATTTTGACCATTCTGGGAGGCAAACTACAAACAATAGAATACATGAACGACATCAGTCACTACCTCAAACCATATTCCATACAATTCCTTCATGAGTATGTACTCAAACCAATACAAGAATCCCTTAAATCAGGCACACATCAACCACACCATGAAAATAATATTCTCTCCCTAAATCACCATTTTCAAAAAAAAAATCTAAATCCACCTTCTCCAAGGTGAAACCTTGAAAACCAACAAAATAAAAAAAACTAAAAATAGAACATCCTTGTTGGAAGTAAACAATACCAAAACAATTAATTTCCCAAAAACACATCTTAAAAATCAATTTCATATTAAAACCCATATATCTATTGAATAATCACAAAAATTCAATTCCCTTTTAGACTTGTTTAATAAAACCCATTTTCCATTAATCTATGAAAAAAAGATTTAAAATTATCTTTCAAAAAAACCATTTATTTGGAAATAATTGTTTTAAAAATAAATTCCCTATCAAATGACTATAGAACGTTCAAAATATTTCATAAGAATTCCATTTTTAATAGAAATAAAAACCCACATAAATCCACCTCTACTAAGTGCTAATTACTTTTTGATAAACCCATAATCAAGTGGTGTATTAACCAACTAATAAGGGAGAAATGTGTTTCACACACTTTTTCCACACAAGTTGGGAATCCATGTACCAATTGTGAAACATACTCATTAAAAGTGGTGTAATCAACTACACAAGCACCACATTGTTTCCCATATCATGTGAGATTAATGTACAACTCATGTTGTCCTCTATTCTCACCTTAAAACCAAATAGTGACCCCTAATATATCTTATATACTCAAATTGGATCAATACACATCAATTAACATTAAAAGCATCTAAAAAAATCGAATTCACAATTTTAGATATAACATCCCCCAAAAATATGGGGATTAAAATGAGAAACATCTAGCAAATCTCTCATAAAACTTACCTATAAATATCTAACAAAATTAATCTCCATTATACCAGGAAAATCTTAAATAACAAAGGATACACAAGAGGATTACAATGTTTCCAAATAACCAAATAATTTTATATAATTTTTTTGATAAATTGACAGAGGCTTCCATTCGACCTATCACCCATCCCAGCATGCCATAAGGCCAAAAATGTTTTCCCTATCGTCTTGGGATACTTTATTTTCTTAGGGGTCATAATATTTCCCTCCGCTTCCAAGCGTTGGACGGGAGGCGAAGGATAGGGCCTCACCAACTCCAGCGCCTCAGAAACTCTTCATCCCTTTCTCGAACCCCAACTATCTCCCGGATTTCCCGACGATCTCGATATGTCCGAAGGTTCCAGATCTTCATCAGGGGGCTCCTCAGCTGCCGATCTCTTCATCCGAATTCCTCGAAGCTTCGAGTCACCTAGATTTGACGCTGGTTTCTCGCTTCGATCGCAGAAGTCCCTCGGTTGACGAGTTCGACCGTTTCATTTTCGGAAAATGGGATTTGCAGGAACGTGTTGTTGTTGGGCTGCTAGACAGCAGACAATTCATGATCCGCTTCAAATCAGAAGAAGATTTGGTTTGCGCCTGGTCTAATGCACCGCGGAGATGCAAAGGGTGTCGTTTCTTTCTCCTTCGATGGTCTTTTGATCTTCACATGAACCGCGATCCGTCAACCACTGCGACGTGGGTTAGTCTTCCGCAACTCCCACTCCCTTTTCAAAACCCTGCTATTCTTCGTATGGTTGGTAATTTGGTGGGGCGATACCTCTGCTCGGATGTCCGCACATCCACTGTAAGTCATCCTGTGAATCCACGGATCTGCGTGGAGGTGGACATGGCTCGGCCTGCTGTCAACTGGGTGTGGTTAACCGTTGGTGAGGAATTTTGTTGGAGGCAACCTGTGGTGTTCGAATCCTGGGCTGGTTACTGTGACAATTTCCATAGGTTGGGGCACCTTGTGTCGCGCTGTGGCTCTGAGATTCTGAACAGACGACCTCCGAGCCGGGAAGAGAGGTTGGTCGAGTCCCCTAGCCCGGGTGCTCTGCCTGTTGGGAGTGTTGCTTATGGTTCTGCGGTTGATGTGAGGAAGCGGTATGTTTTCCCTGCGGGGAGCAGTGCTGAGGCTTCTATTAATCCTACTATGTCTGCTGTTCTCGGCAGGTTCAAAAATGACTTACAGTTGGGTTAGCATGTGTGATGTGTTATTACCAGCGAGGGCTGTGGCTTAGGCGAAGGAGGAGGTTCTGCTAGTGACCTCAGTGTGGTGAGGGAGTCGCAGAATGGGGTGGGTATGCTGGCTCCTACTGGAATGGCTGAAAATGGGGGAAAAGAGGCAGGAATGGTGGAGAATGGAATACCGGATGAGATCAGAAGAGGCAGTGGCGGTTTAGAGAATGTTGTCTTTGAGAATGGGGTGCAAGGAAGGGCTGCAATGGATGGGCAGGTGGGCTTCACTGTGGCCACTGCAAATCGGTTTGAGGGGCTGTAAAATGAATCCAGAGAGGAGGAATCCTCCTTGGTTGTATTCCAGCATGAGTCTGCTGTGCAGGAAGATGAAAATGGACCAACAGAGGTGGCGCGGGGGGCTTCAATTACTCAGGAATCTCCGGAACAGTCGAGATGTCTTGCTGTAATTGATGACATTGGCCAATGTCAGCAGCCTAGTGGTGAGGATGGTATGCTTCAGCAAGTGTGTATCACTGGAAAGTGGGGAGATTGCTACGAGAGCGATCAGGATTACTATGGTGACATGAGAAAACCCTCCTTCAGTGATGTGGTCCAAGGAGGGAAGACAAAGACGATTAAAGCTCCTGAAGTCTTAACTGCTCCACCGCGGTGGAGGGCAAAGAAAGACTACTCATATCTTCCAAAGTCGTTGGCCACCAGATCCTCTGGAGGCAATGATGAGCTATTATCCTTGGAGCGTATTAATTTGCGAAGGAAATATGCCAAGGTTCTTAAGCGTTATGAAAGCTCGGAATGGGAAACAGCCACAGTGGAGGAAGAATATGGATATGGGTATGGTGTTTGTGATATGTAACTTTCTTTCCCTTTGGCTTTTGGTGCGTGTTTACTGTCATTTTCTTTTATTTTAATAAATGGTCAGGGAATTATCCATGGCTGAGCCTTCCTGGTAAATAAATAAAAAATCTAAAATAAATAAAAAATACAATATTTTGTAACCAACTACAATAAGAATATTATTTTCACATACATCACCATTATACATAAACAAAAGGATAAAATCAAGAATCTGAGATACAAAACTATATAAAAAAATGAAAACTATAAAATAACTCTTTTATATTTCAAATAAACTCTATAATGTATATTTATTCTGACCAAAAACACTCATCCCACTCTAGATATGATGAATATAACTAAATCCAGTTGGAACCCTATTATATAAATATATAGGTGTGAGATAAACACTACAGAAGGTCTCTACAAACTATTAAAACAATTCAATATATTTTATAAGGCAATTCATTAATCCTAATTTGAAAATAATTCAGGAATGTGACCTCTTCATTATATATATATATATATATATTACATGTGAAACTTAATAATTCCATAATCACATTCCAAAAAATCTCAATTCGATCTCCTAAAACTAAAAGTGTGTCTTTGAAAACCATTTCACTGGTCTGACTCATTTCAAAGAGACCCCCACTATGAATTCTAAAAAACAAACCACTTTTTTATTTAAATGTAAATGGTTACATAATAATTTTTTTACTAAAAAAATCCATCTATGAACTAATATTTATCAATAGGACTTTTATACAAAAGATAAAAAAGTCCTGAGATTCCTTTCCCAACCATATTTTATGAATCTCTATTTAAAAAAATATTTAAATATATGTAAATCAACAACATATTAAAAATATTTCAAATACACCCTAAAAGAAACAGACTTTTTCCATAAGAAAAAAAATCATTTTCCAAGTCCATTAATTTACTTCAAAATATTTTAAGGATTCCACCATCGAATTTTCAAAAGGGGAAGACATGCACACATTTAAGATCACAATTTTAAATTACTAAAAAAATCACTTTTAAATTCACTTTGAGGTCAAGGCCCCCATTTTGAACAAAAATACATATAAAACATATTCATAAATAATTAAAAACTGAAAAAGTATTAAAATCACATGCACAACATTAAAACCATTTCCAAATCCATATAGGCATTTATAAATATCTTAGAGATATTAAAAAAATCCATTTTAAACAGGATAACATGGAATTTAGACGAATAACGCTTTAATTTAGTATAAAAAAAATTACATTATTTTAATACATCACAGGGACACCACATTTATTCATAATTTCAATAAAAATTAATTTAGAAATCATATGCATGTAAAAAAATTGAGATACATAACAATTTTATAGACACCACCACTATAATGTGATGATAATGAAGATAAAACATGTCACCTTCAATATGGAGAACATCCAAGGGGATATAAATGAAACTTAAAAATCCTATAAACTAAAAAATATTATAAACTAAAAATCCCCAACAATAGATACATATGGAACCAAAAAACTCATCAAAAAGAGATCTATGGTGCATTGGGAAAGTCAAAACTAACAGTGAAAAAATGGTAAGGGAAATATATAGAAATAGATGAATAAATACATTGGATTAAGTTAAAATTTTCCATATCAAGGTCGTGAACATGGAGGAGGAAGAAGTTGGATATCCTCCTTTCCTCTCATGGGTTAGATGAAATTAATGGTGTTGAGTAGTGGAAAATCCATTAAATTCAAAGAGGCAATTTTTATAAGTTCTCAAAATTTAAACACATTGATGGGGTTCACTATTTAGACCCATGGCTATCCAAACCTTACACCAACCATAACTAACCTAATACCTATGTATAGAGAAACAACATGTTTGGTTGTATTTTTTTTCAAACTATCTGTAAAATTTATGATGACCTCTTCCCATTCCAATGAGGCTGCAAAATTACTCCTTAGGCACTCAATGGACTAGAAAAACCCTAGGCCACACCTCAAACACACCAACATCCCCGAACGTCTTCTGGGGAGCTCAAAATGGTTTGAACAACCTATATGTAGCCATGAAAAAAGGCTCTATAAAAATGATAGACCCATCCAGATGGGAATATCATGGTTAATCCTAACTATGAGTACAAAATGTTCTTCTTTCGAAAATTCTCCAAGACCTCAAATTTCTGTCCACAACCTACTGAAATAAGAAACTACTCAGGAAAAGATAGAATAATACAAAAAATCATAGTGTCATGGGGGTGTCATAGATGTATGTGTCTTTGTGTATGTATGTGTATCTATACATATATGTGTGTACATGTATATTCATGTGTATGTGTATGTGTATGTATCAATGTATGTTGATGTCCATGTCTATGTATATATGTGTATGTGTATGAGTATGTGTATGCACATGTATGCCTAATCCTATATATGAGCGTGCGTGAATGTATATGTATGTTTATGTTTTATTTGTATGTGTTCATATTTTTGTGTTTGTCAGTGAATGAATGTGTATTTTATTATATGTTTGTGTTTGTGTATACATTCTTCAACATATATGTATATGTGGATATATGTGTGTGGGTATGTTTATTTGTAGGTTTATGTGATATGTATATTTATGTATATATGTGTATATGTAGTTGGGGTTTGGATTACTGGTAAGAACCCTATAATACTACATCGACGTTGGGGGTTAAAAACTCATGGAGTATAGGTACTGTAGAAGCACTGTAGTGACCCTGTAGCACAACTGTAGTGTCACTGTAGTAGTGGTGGAACTATAGAAATGGTGGCATTGTAGTAGTGTTGGGAACTGTAGCAAGAAATATAGTGGCAGCAACACTGTAGCAAGGACTGTAGTAGAACTATTCACTAATGGGCCTTTGGGTCAAAAATATTGGCCTATGGGTCATGTAATGGGATTCATTCCCACTAGGTCTGTGGGTCATGTATTTAATAAATAAGGCTTCATGGGTGGGTTTTCCCCTTGGGGGGTTATTGCCTACATTTTTAGTTTGTGTTTGAGATGTGTCTGTGTTTAATTGTAATTTTACCTCCAAGCACCAAATATATACATATATATATGTGTGTGAATATGTATGTGTATTTAGCTATTCATTTATCTCCAAATGTATATATGTGGGTTCATTTATGTTTGTCTATTTAATATTGTTTAATATTTCTTAATGTTTCCCCATTTTTTGTAATTTCTGAAACTTAATGTTTTTTAATTTTCAATAAATTTTAATATATACTTAATTAATATTTTCGTAACATATTTGATTTTTATATTTATTTGTAAATTATGAACTATTTATATATTTAATTAAAAAATGAAAATTTTAATTCTTATTAAAACAAATAATGGTTAATAATTAATTATATTTTTTATATAAAATCAATACAATCCATACATCAACCATTAGAAAAAATATTCTGATTTACTTATCCATTTTTATGTTTTTTTCTATTTTTTTATTTTCTATAATTAATGCTCTGAATTATTTTTTACATACTTTTTTGTTATTAAATATTATATTATATAATTGTTTTCTATTTTTGATTGTTGTTATTTTATATTTTTTGTTTTTTTTTATTTTTACAATTTTTACAAATCAATTCACTATGTTTTTATATTTTCAATATATTTTAAATTTTGTGATTATTATTTATTAATTAATTTTTATTATGTTTAAATATTTTTAATATATTTGAAATTTATATAATTCATTCTTACAATATCATCTCCACCCCAAAAAAGTTTTCTAAGAAAATGCCATTTCGGTGTATTGTTAAACTCCAACATAAATCATTCCAAATTGATTTTGGTATTTTTCTATAATACATTGCCAAACATGGTGTTGCACTATAGCTATGTAAATTTTCTTCTTTTTTTTATTTCAAAATTCTGTTAATAATTATTAAAATATTAATATATTATTGGGTTTATTTATTTGTTATATTTAACTATACATTTATTATTATTTATTTTGATATTTAAAAAGTAGGAAAAAATCAACTAAAATATTTATTTTCACCTTCCTTAACATTTTTTTACCCTTACATAAAAGTAGTTTACAGTTAATTAACATTTTTTTAACATTTCATAAATTCTTTTTACCCTTATATAATATGATATTATATGAAAATATATTTTTTTACTCTTACATGACTTTATCTTACCATTACATAACATGTACATGTTTCAGTTTATCATCACATAACATTAGTTTTCCCTTATATAACTTATTTTTACCTAAACACAAGATTAGTTCACTGTCATGTAAGATTTTTTATAGATAACTTTTTTTCCCTCACATAAAATTATACTAACCATACATAGCATTTTTTCACCCTAATATATCTTTATCTTTCCCTTTCATGACTTATAAATGTTTTTATAAAGACTAAAATAGAATTTTTTAACATTAAATTTAGTTTTTCCTTACCAAACCTATAAATGTTTTTGTTCACCCTACATAAGTATTTCTCTTACATAACTTCAATATACCATTACATAACTTTATTTTACCCCTAAATGTCATTTCTACCATTATATAACTTCTCTTTATCCTTACATAACATTAGATTACCCTTACATAAATTTTTTTACCATTATATAACATCATTTTACCCATATATAATCTATACATGTTTATGTCTATCTTTACAAAACAAATAACCTTAAATAACTTATTTTAACCATTGATAACATTATTTTACCCTTACTTTAACTTTTTTCCATTACGTAACATATGTTTCCCATTATAGGAGATTATTTTATGCATAATTATTTTATTTTACCCTTACATAACTATATTTTACCCATACATAACACGTACATGTATCATTTTACCCCCAAAATAACTTTGTTTTATCTTTAATACACTAATTTTTACCCATATATTAATTTATTTTACCATTACATAACTTTTTATTACCCTTAAATAACTTCTTATTACCCTTACTTAACATTATTTAACCATTTAATAACTTTGTTACCCTTAAATAACTTTTTATTAACCTTATTTAACCTATAAAAGTTTTTATTTTTCCCTACATAACATTTTTTACCCTAACATAACTTCTTTTACCCATATATAACTTAATTTTACCCTTACATAACAATTTTTATCCATACCTAACATATTTTACCATTATATATCTTTTCATAAACTTACTCAATATTTTTTACCCTTAAATTACCATTACATGTTCCGGTTTACCTATACATAATTTTTTTAACCATGCATCACTTGTTTTTACCTTTACATAACTTTAGATTACCCATATATAACTTTTTTATACCCTTAAATGACTAATTTTTACACTTACATAACATTTTTTAACCGTTACTTAATTTGTTTACCCTTACATTACTTTATTTTACCCTTATATAACATATAATGTGTTTTTCATACACATACAAAACATTTTTTATCATTATGAAACATTTGATTGCCCTTATATAACATTAATTTAACCTTAGATATTTTTTTTAACCCATACTTAACTTCTTTTTATACTCAAATTACATTTTTTTCCTTAACTAATTTTTTTAACCCTACATAACATCAATTTACCCTTACATAACTATACATTATCCTTATATAACATCTTTCACCTTACATAACTTTAGATTACCCTTAAATTACTTATACTTGTTTTTTCACCCCCTATATATAATTATATACCATTATATAATTTCTTTTAACCCTTACAATACTTTAGTTTACCCTTATACAACTTTGTTTTATCCTGACATAAATCCATTTTACCCTTAGATAACTTTGTTTTACACTTATTTAACATCATTTTAACCTCACATAACATTATATTACCATTATATGACTTCTTCTACACTTAAAATATTTTTAGTACACCTACTTAAGCTGCAGATGTTTATATTTATGAATTCATAACATTATTTTAACCTTATATAACATTTCATTACCCATATATAACATTATTTTACCATTAAAAAAAAATTATCTTTAATTAGACTCATTTTACCCTTACATAACATTCTATTAACTTACATTACTTTTTTTATACATACATAACTGTATTTTACCCTTAAACAACTGTTATTAGTTTTTTTCACTAAATAACATTGTTTTACCCATACATATCTTGTATTTATGCTTACATAATATTATTTTACCATTGCATAAATTTTCCTCTTATTAACTCTTGATAACCATTACATAACATTTTTTTACCTATAAATAACTTTTCATTACTCTTACTAACCATTAGTTTACCCTTCCATAAACTATACATGTTTCAATTTACCCCTAAAAACATTTTTTCCCATGGCTTATATTTACCATTACATATCTTTAAATTACCCTTAATTAACCTTGTTTTACCCTTACATAAATTCTTTTAACAAATTTATTTCTTTAGTTTAACTTTACATAACATTTTTACTCTTACATAGTGTACCGTACATAATCAGTACATGTTTCTATTTATCCCGATTTAACTTTTTTCTACCTTTATATATGTAATGTTTACCCTGAAATAAGATTAGATTACCCTAACATAACATTTTTTTACCCTTACGTAACATCTATTTTCCCTTAAACAACATTAGTTAACCCTTACATGACTTTTTTTGACAATTACTTAAATTATTTTTAGTCTTACTTAACCTGTACCTATTTCTATTTAACCTTACATAATTTTGTGTTTCCATTAATTTTTTTTCCCTCACATATGTTTTTATATTGGTAATTTTTTCCTTTATAATTGATTGTCATTTTTAAAAACGATGTTTTATTTAATTAAATTTTAAATTACTAAACAACAACATCACATTTAATTTAATGTATTCATTAATTATTAATGTAGAATAATATGTTAGTATATTAATTAAAAAAATTAATATTTTAAAATAAAATAAAATATAACAATTTTTTCATATTTTATACATAATTAATAATATGATTTCACTTTTTATATGTTTTTTTTGATTTCATAGATTTTATTTATTAATTTTATAATATATTTTTTTATTTAATTAATATGACTTAATATTTAGAAGTTGTTTTTAATTCAAATGAGTAATATTAATAAATTTTTTTTAAATTAAAACCATTCTATTATGTTTAATTTTATATAATTAATTTATTAAAATGAATTTTAATAATTTGTTAATTTAAATAGTTTATATTATTCATATTTAACAATTCTTTTGTTTAAATATTTAATATATATTAATTATTCTATTTAAATTTGTTTGTATGTTATTTAATTAATGTTATCAATTCAATTTTTTTTAAAATATATGTAATTTATTCAAATTTATTTAATCATTTTCAAAATGCCATTAATTTGTATAATTAATTCATTTACAATGAATTTTTAATATTTTTTATTTAAATAGTTGTTATATATTATTTTTAATTATAATATAATTGATATATATTTAAATATTTTTTTAATCATATATATTCATTGGATTATTTTAAAACTCTTTCATTACTTTTTATGTGTTGATAAAAGTTATAATTATTAAGCATTGAGAAAGCGATGAAAAAAAGTAGTGTTTATCATCAATAAACATAAAAACATACAAATAACACTTTTATAAGCTCTTTTTAGAACCGATGAATCATTACATTTATCATCACTCATAAAATTAGTATTTATCTACGATTATGTTTTTAGTGCTGATAAAATAATGTTTTAACTATTAATTTCATTAACTACTGATAGAAACCTTTCACCCCTTTATAAAAATAACCCTAGCATCATGTCTTCATCACACCACACTAAAGCTCTCATATAATTAAGGGTCTTTTTTAGATGAATTCTTTCATTTTGGAAAAATTGAACCTCAAATCTAAAGGTATCATCTTCCGAACATGTTTTGTATGTTCTATTATCCCTTAAAATTCATATTTTGGTTCCCCACCCCTCCTAGTATCTAAGACCTTATCCGTCTCATTTTCTCTACTACTACATTCCCTTTACCTATGTACACTGGTTGAACGGTGCATTAAAAAAGATTAAAATATAAATATAATGTGATGGATATAAATAAAAAATCGATCTTTGGTCTTGCATGGTTGAAATAGATAACTACGACCTTCTATGTTATTGAGTAAATTCTTTAAAGAAAATTTTCTTAAAATTAACATTTTATAAAGGGTGTTCCAAATATTTTGTGATGTAGAAATGTTTTCAAAAGTAAATTATTTAGAAATACCACTTGATTTTCAAATTAAATTGATATATTTTCAATAATATTTGATTATTGCTGAGATTTAGTGATCTAGTGGCTATTATTTTTATTGTTACACTTAATATGAATCATATATGTATAATTATATTTTAATTGAAATTTGCGGTTTCATCCAAAGATATTTAAATGTTTTCATCATGGATTTAGGTTTCATTTGGTAATAAAAAATTTACTTCAATTTATTGAATCATATTTTTCTTTGAAAGGGAAATATCAAGTTTCTAAACATTTTTTAAATATTTAAGGATTAGTTAAAAAAAATTAAATTCTATTCTAAATTAACTCTTGGTTAATAATATTTTCTTCATGATGGGTATTTCATGTGGCGTTTTCATTGATGAAATTATGATTATTTAGTGAAGCATAAATCATAAGAGAGGTCAGTTGAGTTTTTATATGTTTCTTTAAGGACCTTTCTATAAACATTACATATTATGGTGATTTTATACTTGATTTCATATTATTACATTCCAATGTATCTTTTATGTTTAGAGTTTTATATAACTTCTAATAAATAATACATAATAAAATATTACATAATAATTGTAATCTTATTCCAGGTATATGTTTTTGGCATTAAAAAAATTATATAAATTAAAACAAGAATACTTTTCGGGGTCAATTATCAAAATTTCCCCTATTGTCATCACATTTTCTCTATTCTCCCTTAAATCCTATGGAAACCATTTTAAAACAAGGAATGAGCACAAAATATCAGTATTAGACATAAGAGAAGGTATAACATTAGTTTATTGAAAATCCATAAAAACATTTTCAGAAAAACATACGATTTTATTCATAAAAAAGAATCATATTTTCAAAAAGATAAATATCTTACCTTTTAAAAAACAATTTATTTACATAAAAAACATTATAAATCATCAAAAATAATATTTTGTAACTCGGTAAATCATTATACATGTAAAACTCAACATATATTTTAAGGGATCACTCAGGGATATTTATCCACCCCATACCAAGCTATAAATGGATTACCAGGAGCTATCAAGGACATGTCATGTTAAGTTGTAATGGGATTTCCTGATGTTGTCATGGACACCCCATGTAATGATCTAGAAGGATTTTCCAAAACTATTTGGGCCACCACATGTTAATCTATAAGGGGATTTCACGACACTATCCGGGCCACCCCTTGTTTAATGCTCATATAACATATAATTAATAAAATATTTTTATACTTGTAATTTTTTATCACAATGCATTTCGAAAACTCTTTTAAACTCATAATAAAATCACATCTGGATTTCAAAATACCCTCTCTTTTTTAAAAGTGTCTTTAAAAATAAAAACACTACACATATGAAAAACAAAGAATTCTATTAGAAAATAACTGAGAAAATTTAATTAACAAGGATCAATGTATTAAGACTTCATAACAGCAAAAATTTCCACTCATGTTGTATAAGATAAGAAAATATCTCCTTACATAAATGTTTCAAAAATTTCTCAATGAACCACTTTTAGAAGAAGATTAAAAGAATACATTCAAAACATTTTGTAACAAGTCAAACATGAGTAAAAATGACCAAAAAATAACAATATAATAGTAAAAATATTTTGGAAGTAATTAGAGAAAAATTGATGAAAATTAGGCTTTTAAGTGGAACATTCAAAAGATATGTTTTAAAACAAATCCCCCTGTAAATATCATATTGTTGAAGTGGGAGTTAATTAAATTAATAGAATATGTGCATATGATTCAAACCCACAAAAAAAAGTTGATATACATCATAAACTGATTAAATGTAATTTCACACATAATCATAAAACATCATAATCCATAACTACAAGTTTAACCAAAAAATTGGAAATTTGGTTAAGAAATCCCCTTATACATTGTAATCAGTCGAATCCCGAGAACTATAAAGTAAATAGTTATAATATAAAACACTAAATACTATGAAAGTAATCATATTCATTATATAATATTTTAAAGGGAAGTATATACACCACAAAAAATAAATTAATGGTCAATAATTCATATATCTGGTAGAAGTAAAAAGTGAGATGGGAAACCCTTACCTCATGCTTCACTTTATTGGTCTTCACATTAACCTCCTCTAAATGATCTCCTCTTTAAAATATCCCATAAATTCCATGGAAATGGACTTTGGGTTTCACTAGAAAAACATGGACATTTGGAGAGTGTTTTGGAGAGTCTTTTTAATAGATTTTAGGATCTTCATGTCTTGTGAGGAGAAATGGGTGGTATTTATACTTGTGGAGGGGTGGATCTATGTGACTAAATAATTATTGTTTTATATTTAAATCAAACCAAATTTAAGTGGCATTAATTTCTATGAATTTGGTTTATAATTAATGTTTTAAGGGCTGATTAGGGTCTCTAAATACCTCAACCACCCATTAAAATATTTAGTGTTTTGTTTATTTTAATAATTAACCATTTAATTTTATCTCGTTTCATTATTTTTCCTAAAATAAGGTAATTATTATTTTTACAACTGTAGAATTTTTTTACTAAAATTAAAATGAACTTACAACATAATTTTGACTTTTATATCCCAAATATGGCACCAGTTTTACCAAATTCAACTCACATTACTGGGAAAATTATATATGAAATTAATCACGCAGACGGGCTAAGAAAGTGAGTTGATGAATTAAATTTTTTCAAATGTTTACTAAATTTATAAATCTAAATTCAACATAAAAAATATTTTGATGAACTATATTGGATTATTAGATGTATTATTTATCTCATTTTACTTTAATAACAAATTATACTGAAATTTATCATTATACATTATTTATATGAAAATTCAGTTTTCAATTAAAATGTTGTATTATTCCCTATTTATCAAAAAATGAGACTTCTCTGAAAAACCAAAAAATACATAAGATAATTTTGTCATTATTTTTTTTAAAAAATGAATTATATTTTTGAAATAAAATTTATAAAAGTATCAAAATTTAGTTTTAAAACAAGTATTCAATTAAAAGGTTTATACATTTCCTTTCTTAAACATAAATAATTTTATGCATAAAATTGGATTTATTCTTATCATAATACTATAAATCATATTACATGAATTTTAAAAAAAATTATTGAATATATAACATAAAATAATTGATTAATATCTTTCCCTAATATCTATTAATTTAATTTATTAACATAAACTTCCATTATAGGAATAAAAATAGTTTTTATAAAAAATATCTTTTATATTTAGGTAGTTTTTATATTCATTTATAATTACTAGTTAACCAATTAATTAATTTGATAAATATGGGAAACTATGTTATCATAATATTGTTAATCTCAATCATTTCCCACAATTCCAATGGTCAGGTGGTAAGTATCAAATTTAAATAATAATATTTAGTAATTTGTTTAATCTCGATGTGGATTAACTTGTATGATATTGAAGATGGTTCTTCTATTATAATTATTGGATGTTACATTCCCTCGACCTTTAATAAATATATTCCTCTCCATTTGAACTCAGATAAAATAACTATGTGTTTTACCTTTTATAAAATATTTTTTTTAAATCCCACATAAGAAAAAGGTTCAATAAAACATCCACTTAATAAGAGTGAAATAAAAGTACGAAGGTCACATGAGATAACACATAATAAGATTACATGTAGGAAAACATTGACAAGGGAAAAAAACTAACTATCAAGTTCTAATGGAGAGTTGTATAGAACATGTTCAAGAGGAAAATAACCACCACAAAATGATATATATATATAAAGGATTGTAAAAAATTTAATTATCGATCTGGAAAGTAATTAGATAATTTTTTTGATTATAAATTATTTTTCTAGAGTTGAGGAGTTATTTTATTAGATAGACTAAGAACACAAGGAAATATACTTTCAAGGAAAGTATAAATTTATCCTTTAATCAACTTCTACCACAATGACATCATTTTTCCAAATATTGAGCACATAAGATGAATTTACAAACATAATGCATTATAATACATCCTACATATCAAATAAATCATAAAATTATAACTATCAATTCCACGCTTCGTTGGAAATTAACCAAAACAAAAAAAGGTTTATTCAGATAATGTAATTCTTTAAAAATAACAAACCTCATTATGCTAAAAAAACTACATTAATCACCATAATTAAATATTAAAAACCAAAATTTCAATATTGATCCTTCGATAAATAACTATCCCAAAAATTCAACAAAATATTCATAAATAAAATTAAAACCCATAAATCAGATGGATTTGATAACATAAACATCCAAGATAAAATAAATATCTAAAAAATCATCCACTCTAAAAATCTAACACCAAAGTTTAATCATCCTATTAAAATAAACTCCAAGGTATGATAATTATTCACATAAATAGCCCGAATCACCATAAAACATATATTCTTCCAAAAGATAATTCATCCTTTATTTCTTATGGAAAATCCCGTAGTTTCAATTTAACATTTTCATATAAGGTTCCCAAAATTTTGGGCATTTTTTTAAAAAACGTTAATCACTTAATCAAGAAATCATTTTTACAATCCCATGCTTTTAAAAAGGATTAATCATTTGCTCCAAAAAATTCTTGTATTTCATCGACCAAATCATTTAGAAAAAAAAAGAAAATTATTGTACTAAATATGACATAATATTGTCTAAGGGAATGCAATGAACCCTTCTCACCATTTAGCTATGGGTTCAATTCTTACATCCTACTCAGATGTGACGGGCTGTCACCCATCCGACAAGTTTTCCTTTTAATAAATAAATATTAATATTATCTTTATAAAATTCTAGAGACATAAGAAACATCATAGAAAATAACAATAATATATTTAACCACAATGGTTAACTGATGCCTTTAATTTTTCATCAGAAATTATAAACCCATATTTTCCACAAATTCATAGATCATATAAACCAAAATGATTAGTAATACCTTTAAACTTATGTCCACCAAAATTAATCGAATATTTACTCAAATAAACTTTCTCGTATTATAAAATTCAGGGGTACATGTACCTTAAACATTTATCAAAAACTGATAATGTCACCCAAAGTCTTTCCATTACATAAAAGATAAAATACGGGGTGTCTATAACATTAAAAATATAATCATCCTTTGAAAAATATTGTCCTCCTAGGAGCTATGATTTATTATCACAATGGACCAACATTAATTGTAGTAGTATTAGTAGAAGTAAATGACATGGATTCAAATTTATATTTTAGTTCATGATGATTTCCATATAATGAAACTACCATCTGACAAAAATCATCCTAATTACCACACTCATTTCTTCTGAAACACCTCACATTATTATAGCAATTAATTACCCAATTCATTTCTAGTTTTAGGATATTTTTTAGTCATGGATCTTGTCACCAAACTGGCCACACCTAAAACACTTCTTAGAGTCTATCAAATACTCCATGAAATGGATTTTTCTACACATCCATCATTTTTTGGGATTAACATTATAATTATTAGTTTGATTCTTCTTCATTTCCATTTACCTTGACCATTTCTTACTATTTTGATCTCTTGGAAAATAAGTGTTTGAAAATCCCATCTCATATTTTTCATCACAAAAAATAAAATTCTCATAACTTTTAAATTATCTTGAATCCAAATCTCTTCGTATAATTCATTTCAATCTTGAGTAAAATATAATAATTTTAATATCAATGTTTTGAATAAAATTTGGATAATAACTTTCCAATCATGTAATTTTTTTCCATATCCATCCACTAAATCATTTTCATTTTTCTTTAATTCACATATATGTTTCTCCATCCTATGTGAAATAAACCTAGGGAAATATTTCTCAAGGAATATATTATTATATGTTACACATTACTTAGAATCAATATCATCTCTCTCTATATTATTATTTACGAGATACCTTCATTGGTCAACATAATATTTAAAATTATAAACTATAAGAGTTATATTTTTACATTCCATACATCCCATGACATCAAATATCTTCTATAGTGAATTCATATTCCCTTCATCTACCACTGAGATAGATGATCCACTAAATTATGGGGCAAGTTTCATCATGAATATATCCACTATAGACATGTTCTTTCATGATATATGGGTTTCCTCTCCCGCATGGATATTGTAATGTCCCATGTTTTAAACTGGAAAAAAATCCAAATGAACTTGAACATTTGGCATTAACTGGGTGGATGTTTTTTAAACTGATCATCAGGACATAATTTCTAGAGTTTCATCACTTCAATGTGTTTTTATGTCATTCAAGGCTCAAGGGGTCCCATGTATGTTCCATCATGTTTCAGAAGCATTGGGCTCTAAAATTTCATGTCTGGTGGAGATGACAAGGGCACACGGTTAGTCTAAAACCATGCGGCCCCCCAATAGAAAACTATAAGATGTGTTTATTTTTAAGAAATTAATTAATTAAATTAAAATTATAAGGAAATTAAATTAAATTAAAGTAAATTGGTAAATAAAATAAAATAAAATCTTCAATAATAATAATATTTATGATTAATTTTATTATTATTATGTTAGTATTAATATTAATTTATACCCAAAGGGTCTTCTCCCTTTTCTCTCCTTCCTCATACATGACACAACCCACCTCAATAGGGCCCTAGGTGCATACGACCCCCCCCCAACTCTAATAACTCCTCTCCCTTTATCTATCCACCCACATTTCTTCACATTTCTCCTTCAATTCATCGAGGTATGGTCTTTTATTCCCTTTCCTTCCATTTCCAACAAATTTTTGGTCTCCCCATTACCTTTATTATTCATCAAAAACTCTATTATTTATGTGTAACCTATTTTGGTGTTTTTATTCTTTTTTAGTTTATGTGATGGGTCTCTCGAGTCGGCCCTATTCTTTTTCTAGCTTCCACTGTCAAAGGAGAAGTGGTTTGGTTCAATTTGGTCTTCCAACATCATTTTGGGGTAAGTATTTCCTTTGTATTTTATGGTTGTGCTATTTATTTTTGGGGCATTCATTGTTTCTGATTTCCTACTATTTTTTTATAATTGTGTTGGAGTCTCCGTGATAGTTTTGTCTTTTCATTGTCACTTTGAGAGCATTTTGTGGATCCTTGAAGGCTTTCACTCATATATATAGTTATACATATATATCATCCTTGTACATATTCCCTCATGGAAAGGGGAATCATTATATATAATTAAGGGGTATATATAGGAATTTATTTGTGCATGTGTGGAGTGATCTTCTCCGTATAAAATGTCTAGTGCCGAGTGTACGTCTTGGTTCTTCTCTTGTGGTTGGATACCTATCCTTGAATATTTAAAATAAATAAAGCATTAAGTGGTTCTTTAAATAATTTGAATAATTTTTTCCTTTAATAAAGTTAATTGAGGAAAATTAATTAAATGATTAAATAGGATAAATGATTTTTTTTTTAAAACATTTTTTTATATTAAAACCCCTCAAATAGAAGTGAACTATCTTTTAAGAAAAAAATTATTGACTATACTTTTATGGATGATTGGATTATTGATTTTGTGTTTCATTATGCCTTGAGATTATTATTGATATATGGAATGTTATCTTTAAATTTTTTAATTAAATTAATTTACATGGAACTTATTAGAATGGTTCAACAACATGTTATGTTATAATTAAATAAGAACAATTTATATGAATTTTTTCAATGATATAACTTGAATATATTTAATCACATGATTCATGGTGGTTGTATTCCTTAAATGGATTTTATTTGGTTGGTCTAAACCTAGTCCAGTTTTGTCTAATTTAACAAATTTAATTTATAGGTAATATATTTGATCGTTTAGGCATTATGAGTGTGACAAAAAATGGATCATCCCTGATTAATTATAATTTTTCATTTTAAACCATCCCTTGGGTCCATTTGGGTATATAGTCATGGAGACTCATACTAGATCCCACCCAATTGGTGTTCTAGACCATGAAATTTAATAGACTTTGTCTATTTGACTATAAAGACAAATAATAAATCGGATGAATTGTTTCATTGTTTCCTTAGACTTTTGAATTTATATAATAATATTTTTTTTTGATTTATTATGGTAGAATCACCTTGTCTAATCAGGTTAATTAATGTATTAACAACCTCAAGATCGATTTATTATTTAAATAGGTTTGATATAATTATAAGGATAATTAGAAACCTAGAATAATAAAAGGAAATGGTTTGATAGAAGGATTTTTTTTCAAATTTATCATCATGTCTTATAAAGATAAATCTAATATATTTGATACTATAAGTTTGATTTTTCCTACATGAATTTTGATATTATTTTATATCGATGTTATTGATACCTGAGGGTTTAATGTTTTTATCATGATATGTTTTTCTAGATATGACTCCTGATTGGTGTTGACACCTGAAGGCTAGGCGCACCAATACTGAATGCATGATGGTAGAGTATATGATTATATTAGATGCCTGAGGGATAGATGCATTGTCACATGATTCTTGAGGGTGAGATTCTACTTATGGAAGATGGAAAGATTGTAATTATTCTAAAGGTCAGGATTCTAGTTATGCCTGAAGGTGAGATTTTAGTTAGCATGAGGGAAGATGTCATATGTTTATGGTATATTCTGAGTGACTCATCCTATGTAAAATAATCTTCCATCGATTGGGGTGATTCATTCTAATGAAGGAGGATCTACCTATATACATAGATACTCGGATTGGTGCTGAATTGGGTATAGGTGTCTGTTGTACCTTTGAAACATCAGTGGATTGTTGTTTATTTATTCATCGCCTATAGTTTATTTTTCTTCTTATACCTACTCACTGATTAACGTTACATATCAGTAATGGATTGGGATAGACATAGTGGGTGTCGGCCTTTTAAGATTATTATCTAACCCATTTCTCATGCTACCATTATATTAGGATACCCATGTAAACATTATATTTATAGAACCTTGGGTGATTTCTTGTGCAATTTAGCTTGTACTGTGGAATTAGGAGAACAAGACCAAGTCGGTGCCTAGGATACTCATGGAGCTAGTAATTGGGTATTTTTCTTTTTTTACATTTTTTTCTATTTTAATTTATACTTCATGAACATGAAGCATCATCTATCATACATGAATTCATGTATATTGGTGTATCCATTTTTATTGAGTTATTATTTTAAAATTCAATTATTTATTTATTTATTATTAATGATTCCACTATTTTTTGTTGTTTTAATATTATTATACCACTAGTATAATTTAATAAAGAGGGTATAGTCTCCCCAACATAAAATCAATAGACCCTTGATATTAGTCAGTAGCCTCTGGCATATAGGGAAGCGCTCTTAAGGACATGTGGGGCTGGTCCAATGACTTTCTTAGTGGTGAGATGGGATAGGATGTTACAAAATTGTATCAGAGATTTATTTTCATTTCCCTTAGTATGTTGGGATGGTAGATAGGAGACTATTAACGTGTCAGCACTTAGTAAATAGTTATGTTTCAGACTGATCACCCCACCCACTGGGAGATGACCAAGTGGGCAGTGTTGAGATTATTTTTCATGATGTTCGATATTAATGTTGAATATGATTTCACCTTGACTGATTGGTTTATTTTTACTCATCTTATTGATTTTTGAGATTTATGTAATTATACACTTGGCATGGAATTGCCAGGATGAAGCATTTCTTTCATCATAATAGGCATATATAAATTTACCTTCCATGCATATACCATGCCATGTAGTTTCACATGTAGGATTTTTTTATTTGATTTCTGTTCTTTGAGTGTTAATCCATTCATGATTTTATAACATTCGTAGATATTTATATTTCAGGTTGTTTTACTAATTATCAAGTCTTCCCTATTTACTATCCAGGATTTTGGTATTTCATCATGTTTCTCTGTGTTAGCCACATGTAGTGACATGCCTTGATTGGTTTTAAATATTTAATTAGTGGATTTTGAGAAATGTAATTACTTTAAATTAAATGAGATTCAAATTCCAAACTATGAATTGTATGGGTTCTTTATGGATTGTTAGATTTCTACCCATATGAATGAACTATTGAACATGAGAATATATTATTATGAAATGGTTTTAAATTTAATGGTTGTTCAACTTCAATTTGAAATGAATAATTTAACCATCTAAATTCCCAACTTGACCAAAGTAGGTTATTTGGGGAATGGTTCATACGAGATAACACTTACTAGTTGTTTGTAATTTTAATGGTTAAGAAACTGTTTTTAGGTTTCATGATAATGAACTAAGTTGGATTTTTGGGACCTTCATTGGTTACCTTACCTTTAAAAAGAATTTATTTTGATAATTTTTCTAATTATGAATAAATTTCTAGAAGTATAAAAAAAAATTTAAAAAGTAATTTTGTTGAGACTTACCTACATTTACTTGACATGTTAGTTAAATATTTTAAATGGTTAAATACTAAATTGTGAATAAATGAAATCACTGGATAGTGGAACCTGTATAGGTTTCCATCATTTAAAACCTATGGGTAAGGGTTTCATGATCTTTTCCCTTTTAGTTTTATTTGATTGGGACTATAGACATATTTTTTAGGATTCCTCTCTTTTTAGAAATGGCATAAATGGTAAGCTCTTGAGCCTAGTGACTTTTCTATTGGTGTGAACTTGGTATAGGGTCTCCAATTGTGCTTTTGTAAAGGTCAATAATATGGTAGGTAGCACATTTTGATCATAAAATCCTTGAAAGAAATTGTTATATTCCTATTTTTTGGAATTTTTTGGTGCCATCATCCCTATTTGGGCCCCCATTTCTTTAAAAAGACACATTTAATTGGATGGGTGGTCATGTTTGTCATGGAATTTAATATAGGTGTGAGCATCAAGTAATGCTTGGTTTTAGATGTTTAGACATGCCTTTGGCATGGTTGGATGTTTTGTAGGATTATTCAAACTCTATACTTCCTTAGTGATAGACAACTTGATATGTCATCATCCTTGTTAATTCCCAAATCCAGTAATATGACTCTGAAATAAATTTCTAGTGATGTTACCTGATACTTGAATGAATAGGATGATAAGCCTATGTGTGGTGTTCATATTGTTTCATTTCCCTTGTGATATTGTGGTATTATGCATTCAAGTACATGGTACCTTTCGAGTTCCAGATGATAAAAAGAACCATTTTATTTGGGTAAAATCATTGATCCATTTGTCTTTTAGTACATTCTCTGGTCACCTCAATAGTAAAGTGACATGAGCATTAAAAGAACCAAGTTCATCCCAATACTCTTTAGGACTTTCCAAGATACATTGGTATTTTGACACATCGATCGGTTTGGTTTTATCTTTCTTTGTATGATTTTATGTGTTTGAAAGCGACTCATAGGAGCGACACACTTGTGTTTCAGGTGATTTTGTTGTATCAAGCTAATGAATAGTTGGACTCTCTTTTCTCTTGATGACTATGAAACTCAAGAGGTGGGTTTTGTTGTGCTGAATATGGTAAATGTATATTTCTAAGTTGAAGGAAAAAAACCAAGTAAGACCATTGGTAATGATCAGTTATGCTGAAATTCCCTTAAGGATTTCATGTTTTCAATAATGTTGGTGCTTTCTTGGTAACACAATGTTGAATTGGTTGGTTTTCTATTCATGTATTGAGAACATCATTGGTATTGGATGTACATCATTGGTTAAGTTTTATGATCATAGGATTCCTTAGGTGGTGAAGGTATCATGGATTGGTTGGTGATGCGTTGATAGGCCATGTCGATCTTCTTTCAAAAGGTCAACCAGTAGTTATTCGACCGATCTTCTTGGAAAACATTCAAATCCTCATAGTCTATTATTCCTTGATATTCTAGCATGTTTGATATCTTAACTTCTTCTTTAATACATTAATAGATCACAAGTATTATGCCACGTTTTAGTTTAAAATTGGTTGGGCGGTTTAAGTTTCCTCTTAGTGCTTCATATTGAACTTCTAGTTTTATCGAGGCTTGGTTAGTCTTGAGTGACTGTTGGATTCTGATATAGGAATTCCTTGGATGAAATCTTGTACACGAGCCATTTATTTTCACTTAACTGCCAGGTCAATGCCAGTTTGTTCTCAGTTAATGTTCTAATATGGACGAATTAGCTTTGTACTGACATCTCACTTGAAAATGTATAGTGTGTGACTACCTTGGTTACTTTCCTTACAGTCCAATCATTTCAATCTGATGTTATACCGGACTTGTATTAATGCTCGGAGGTGATTATTATTATCAGAGAATTTCACTGGAAGATATGTATGGACATTAGTGAGAGTGATTTTCGTGAATGTGATATGACCTGGGAGATGGAATCACAGATCAATTTTTAAAAAGTATTCCATCTAAGACTATTATCATATTGAGTGGCTTGCTGGAGTGGCTTGACTAGTTGTCTCTCTTGTTCAATTGGAAAATCAATGAATAAACATTTCTTTCATGTTGTTAGGTGAGATGAGTATGGTTTGTGTTAGTGAAGTCTTTTCATGAGGAGGTGGATCAACCTAGATAAATATGTTCAATGGGGAATCAACCATACGACAACTTAAAAATCATGCCAAAGTGTCACTAGAACATTTGAGGCATTAATTGTTGGAAATTATGATAGTGGATGTGTTGTGTCATGTAATTCTACCATCTTGATTTTAAGACCAATGGCTGGGATCATCATCGACTAGAAACTTAATGAGAAGATAGTTTGACCTTTTATTTAGCTAATTGGTATAGGATAAGTACCATCTTAGTTTCTTGATTATAGAATGATCACTAGCTCTAGTTTTGATTGATTAAGCACTGATTGCTCAAGTGGATGCTCGTAGGTGCATTGGTTGTTAGAAACGCAACACAACCATTTGAATGGAACATCATGACCTTTTATGTAGGGATTAGTTTTTGTTTGTCATAAAGGCTTCGTTGGGATGATAGTTTCTATGGTAGGGAGTTTCTAACATCCCCTGACTTGAATCAGACAAAAATCCATGGGAATTTATACTTTTGGCATTTATTGGACGTGCCATTTTTTAAACCGAGAATCAGAACATAATTCTGAGAGTTTCATCACATCAATGTATTATTTTTGGATGTGGTTTAAAGATCAAGTGGTTCATCAGGTGTCCCATCATGTTTTTATAGTGTTGGTCTCCCTAACAACAATTCAACGGTAGTTGGTAGGAGCACATGGTTAGTATGAAACCATGTTTCTCTCTGAAAAAAATCTACAGAGTATTTATTGTATGAAATTAATTAATAAAAATAAAAATAAAAGGAAAATAAATTAAATTAATGTAAATAGGGAATTGAAAATAATGAAAGGTTTAAATAATAATAATAATAATAATATTTTTTGGATGCTGTTGATTATTATTATTATTATTAGGTTAGTTTTATTTTTTGAGACCCAAGCAGTATCCCCGCTTTCTCTCCTTCCTGGCACGTGACGCACCCCCTTCTTGGAACACTAGGTGTTTATGACCAACCCTCTCTACTAACTCCTCTATATTCATCAATCCACCTAGATTTCTTCACATTTCCCCTTTGATTGGTTGAGGTAAGGTCTCTACATCCTCCACCCATCCTTTTTTGTCTGATTATTGGTCTCCCTATTACCCATCTTGTTCGACTGAAACAATATGGTCTAGGGATATCAAATTTTGGTGTTTTCTGTCAATTTTAGGTTATGTGAAGGATATATCAGGTTGAACTTCTCCATATTCCATCATATTTCACCAAACATGAAGAGGATTGAATCGATTTGGTTTTTCACCATTGATTTGGAGTAAGTTTTTCTTTTGTCTTCTGTTGTTGCACTATTTATTTTTGATAATATCATAGAGTATGATTTCCTACTATTTTTTTAAGTGATTTGGCCTCACTATGATGGTTTCATCTTGTCATCGTCACATGGAGAGTGGTTTGTGGATCCTTGAATGCATTCACTAATATATATAGGTGTGTGTGTGTGTCAATATATATATATATATCTTCCATGAACATATTCCCTCGTGGGGAGGGGAATAAGTACATTGTATTAAGGGGTATATTTATAAATATATAGGAATGCAAGTGTGAAACTGTGGAGTGAAATTTTCTGTTGAAAATTTCAATAGTTGGGTGTTTGGATTAGTTCTTCTCTTGAGGTAGGATCCCTATCCTTGACTATTTATGATTATTAATTATTTAAGTGATTCTTTAAATAAGTTAAATTATGTTTTCCTTTAATAAATCGAAATATATACTGTGAATGAAATTATTAAATATGATAAATATTTTTTGATTAACAAAGTATTCCTTTTAAAATAAAACCCTCAATTAGAGGTTTGTTATCTTCTAAGCTAAAAAGTAGTGATTATACTTGTATTCCTGATTTCCTGATTTCATTTTTTCCTTTATTCCGTGAGGTTATGATATCTATATAATATTTTTTCATTGAATTTTTCAAATCAATAAATTTAAAAGGTAGTAATTAGGGTTGTGTGACAACACATCTTGTTATAATTAAATAAGCACAGTTTATGTGAAATGTTTCAATTATATGACTTGAATATATTCCCTGACATGCTTTATGGTGGTTGTATGACTTGAAGGGAATTTATTTGGGTGGTCTAATACTAATAACTTTTGTCATTTAATTATATAATGTATATGAAATATATGTGATTTCACCAGATTTCCACATGTGACTAAAAAATCTAATAATCCATATTAAATTATAAATTTTCATTTGAATATGTCCCTTTATCCCTTTGGGTCTATAGGAATGGATACTCTGACCAATGGCCACTTTATTGGTTTCCCATCCGTGTACATTATTAAGACTTGGTTTGTTTGAATTTAAATCCCAACAATAACTTGGATAAATTATTTGATTGTTGGCTTATACTACTTAATTAGCATAATAATAAATTGTGTGATTTCTTTTGGTGGAATCACCTTACAAAATGGGTTAATAAGTATATTAATGACCATAGGTTCAAATGATTAATTAAATAGTCTTGATTTAAAAATGAGAATAATTATAAACATTGATTAATGAAATGAATAGGTTTGGCATATGGTAGTTTTTATAAATTGTCCATAATTTCATATGATGATAAATCTTGTATGTTTGATACCAGACTTTTTATTTTTCTTGATTAACTTTTGAACGTATGTGATATCAATTTTATTGATACATGAGGGTTCGATGTTATTGGGATGTTTATTTTTTCTAGATATGACTCATGATTAGTGTTGATGCATGAGGGGTTGGTGCATGTTTTCATACCACCTGAGGGCAAGGTGAACAGACATTGAATGCCTGAGAGAAGAGTATATATTTATTATAGATGCCTAAGGCCTAAATGCACAGTCACAAGATGGATAAGGGTGAGATTCTAGTTATTCCTAAGTGAGAGATTGTAGTTATTCCCAAGGAAGATATTTTAGTTATACTTGAAGTTGATATTTTGGTTAGCCTGAGGGAAGAGGTCGTATGTTTAGGTTATATTTTGAGTGCTTCATCCTTGGATAGAGAATATACTACTGATTTTGGTGATCCATCATGATGTAGGAGGATCTACCCCTTGACAATAATACCTGGTAGGGTGCTAAATAAGGTATAGCCACCTGGTGCCCCTTAGGAACTTGTGTGGGTTGTTGTTTATTTGTTCATCACTACTTGTTTATTTTTATTCTTATACATGCTTACTGCATTAAATTACATACCATTAATGGATTTTTCTAGAATCCTTGGTTTCCAACCTAATAATATTATTATCCTACACCCTTCTCGGGCTACCAATTCACTAGGTTACCCTAGTAGACTTTATATTTGTCGGACCATGGTTTATTTCTTGTTCTGTTTAGCTTGTATATGGGATTTAAGAGCACAATATTGAACAGGAGATTGGGATTCTCATTGAGAAAGTCATTGGGAAGTTTTATTTTATTTAATTGTGTTTTTACTATAATTCAAATATATTTAAATTGTATCATCATCTGTCATACAAGTATTCTTGTATATTCATGTTGCCATTTTTATTCTGTTATTATATTAATCTTCCGCAGTTGTGCTTTCTTTAATATTAATACTTCTCGTAGTATTTTTTTCATATTATTATAAGGATATGTGAATCTAATCTTAATGGTATAGTCTCCACACCATACCATTAGTATAACCTCACTGCTATTCGATAGCCTCTAGCATACGGGGAGTCACACTTGAGGATATTAGAGATTGGTCCGACCACCGTCATAGTGATGATCTCGTTCAGGACGTTATAGATACCACAACCATGTATATCTTGTGTAAATTGATCCATAACTAAAACAAACTATTAAGTTCTAATTTACACCATCTCGAGATAATTATTTGAAAAGATATTTTCATCTTGGTTCCTTCCAACTATAGTTTCCCTGTTTCCTTTTTGGAAAACTATTCTAAAATTAAATACATTGAATGAGGCAACATTGAAATATTTATATAATATATAATTTTAACTTAAACCTAAGGTAAAATATTTCATGGAGTGTTATTAAAATTATCTTAATCACTAAGTTGATTTAAACCATGTTCTGATACCAACAATAAGGACCCAACTATAAACATTACGTAGTATATTGATTTTAAAATAGAAATCAGAGTCATATATTACCAATATTATTTTCAAATTAGAGCTTTAGAGAATTAGTACTATGTATTAAATAATAAAACCTTATTAAATAGATGGAAAATTATTCCATGTATCCATTTCTTCAAAAAAAAATCAAAAAAAATAAACCAGGTTTTTTTCATGATCAATCTTTAAATTTTCCCCTTACTTCCATCCTTGTCACTATTCATTATTAAATCACATGAAAACACGTTAACAAACATAGGATGATCAAAAAATCTCAGTAAGAGGCCTAAAATATGGGAAAATGTTAGTCTTGTGAAAATCTATAAAAAAATTTATAAACACATAACTTATATTACGAAAAATGAATCATATTTTAACAAAGACCAACATCATGCCTTTTGAAAATCAATCAATATTCATAAATATTCATTAGAAAGATTATAAAATATAAATATGTAACTTGGGACATAATTTTACATATCAAAGATATAATAGATACTACTGGTGTACCTTGTGTTATCTAGGCCACCCAATGTTAAGTTGTAACAGGCTTACCCTGTGATATATAGGCCACCCCATGTTAAGTTGTAACAAGATTTCATGGTGTTGTCTAGGCCAACCCATATTATTCTATCAAGGATTTTCGTGGTGCTATATAGGCCACCCCATGATAAGATGTAATGGTGTTTCCAGGTATTATTTAGGTCACCCCTTGATAAGTGCTCATACAATAAATAATTAAAAAAATTATGATTGTAATTTTTTATCATTAGGAATTTAAAAAAACACTTTAACACTCATAAGAAAATAAATTTTTGTTATCAAAATACTATTTCTTTTTTAAAAAATACTTTTGAAATAAAAACACTAGGCATATAATAATGAAACCATATTATATGAATATAACCATGAAATATTATTAAATAAGAAACAAAGCATTAATGTTTCCTCGTGGTGAAAAAATCCAATCATGTCGTATATGTTAAAAAAATTGCTTTTATAATTATATAGAAAAAGTCACAAAGAACCGCCTTTATAAAATGATAAAAATAATACTTTAAAAAATTAAAAAAAACTCATACATGATTATAAAACACATTAAACAATCGTAAGTGGATAATAAACAAGTTTCGATGTAAATCAAGATAACCTGCAAGAGAAAGACAGTTTTAAGGATAACATTAAAAATGTAATTTTTAAAAGGAATTACATTATAAATATTTTTTCATTGATGTGGGAATTAATCAAATCAATTGAATATGATTATCCACTATATATCCACGTAAAACTTGTGGAAAAAATAAGATATTCAAAATTAATTTCACACATAATCATAGCATGAATTATAGGTTTAACCCAAAGAATAGAAATTTGGTAAAAAATCCCCCTATACATTGTAGTCAGTCAAATCATATACACCATAAAAGTAATAATTATCTAATGAAACATGGAATACCATCAATGTAATTATATTTATGATGTTATATGTAAAAGGGGAGTATATATACCACACAAAATAAATTTGTGGTGAATAATAAATATATATCAAATAAGTGATAAGTGAGATGAGAAACTCTTTCCTCGCACTTCCCATTAGTGGGTCATACTTTAACATCCTCTTGAATATCACCTCCTTGATGTATCCATTAATGTCGTTAGAAATGGATAATTAGAGAGATAAGAAGCACTTGCATGTGGGTAGAGAAAGGGGGAAAGTGTTTTGTAGAGATTTAAGGATCTTCATGTCATGTGAGAAGAAATGTTGTGGTAGGGGATTGTATTTTTACTTGAGGAGCGGTGGTTTTATGTGTTTAAGTAATGATTATTGTATCTTTAACATGGGCCACATTGAGGTTGAATTAATTTTATTGATTCTCATAGATATTTACGGTATTAAAAGATAGTTAGTTCTATAAATACCTAAAATATTCATTAAAAGTTATATTTTTTAGGTTTTTAAAAATTCACATTTTAACATTAACATGTTTAATTATTTTACCTAAACTACAGAACTGTTTTTTTACAATAGTAAATCTTGTATGCCTAAAAAATAAAAGGAACATAAAATATAATTTTAAAATTGTAATTCCAAATATGGAATAGTTTTTAAAAAATTTAATTCACATGATTTTTAAAATTATAATTTTAATTAATCCTATAGACAGGACATGAAAGCAGGTTTTTAATGTGAAAATATTCAAAATATTACTTAGTTTTTATATCTAAATACAACATAAAAATGATTCCAATGTCATAAATCGGATTAATATATTTAGTTTTTCTTATAATTTAATATTAATCCTAATATAAAATATAATTTAAAATTATAAATTATTTAGTTGAAAAGTCAGTTTTCAATTAAAATGCAGAATTTTTCACTATTCAAAAAAAAATGGAAATTCCCAAAAATTACAGATAATTCACCCTAAGATAATTTTTACATTTCACCTTCAAAAATGAAGTTTTCCTATCAAATTATATTTATAAAAATTTCAAAATTTATTCTTAAAACATGTTCTCCATTAAAATTCGAAAAAATTGCCTTTTAGATTAATATAGATTTTTATGCTTAATGTAAGATTTATTCTTATCTAAAGCCTATAAAACTTATTGGATAAATTTGAGAAAAAAATATGGAATATATAACATATATAATTATTTAATATTATACTATAATTGTTATTAATTTAACTTTTTATGATAAAATTCAATTATTGGCATAAAATGGTTTTTATAAAAATGTATCATTTATATTCAGTTATTTTTTCAGTTATTATTTATTATTATGTAGTGAACTCATTTCATAAATATTTTTAAAATTTTTATTCAAAATTTATCTAATATCATTCATTCTTATTATTCAAATTACAATGTTATAACTATAACATTTAAATAATAAAAATTATTCACAGGATTATGGTCGATATAGCTTCTCTTGTATGATATCAAACATAGTGTTTGGTTAAAATATTAGGATGTTATAGTTTATTCATTTCATTTTATCAATTTTATGATTTCTATGATCACCTATGTTTTCTTTATCATGGGAACCCAAGAGCATGGTTATGTAATTCTAGTGTATCATCACTTAGAATAGTGCCATATACCTAGTTTTTAAATATGATATAATAACAAATAAATATTATTATTATATGGTTATGTTTCCACAATCATGGGTGACCCCATATTACTATCCCTTGATGTTACTCTCCCTAGTGGTGTGCATGAGTATTTTTATGTTTTTTCAATCATTAATATGGTCTAGGGTTTTAGGTTACCTTTACCATATTTTCCATGAGTCACATCCATGTTGTTGGTTACTTGGAATTACATTCTTATTTTTTAGTTTTATTTATTGATTATAAATTTTTACATTTATTTTTTAGTAAACATTATTTTTCTTTATATTTAGTCATTTATTATCTCTTCATGGACTTTTAATATTTATATTTACTATCAATTTATCATATATGTGCCTACATAAATGTATATAGTTTAATTCTTTGTTAAAAGTTGATGTTGTTTTATATATATATTTGAAGATAAGTTGGTAAAGAATATATATTAAATTTACACTCCAATATAATATTTTTTGTTTAAATACCATCATCAAATATAACATCAATAGAATATTACTGAATGGTATTGGATAGGTATGAATTGGAAATGAATGGATATCAATTGTATGAAAAAATGAGTATGAGTATGGGGTGAATATTTTCATCATGTTTTGAAAAGATTTTGTATATAAAAATTCTGAAATCTATTTTCTCATTTCAAACTATTATTGTTGAATAATATTTACTCCAAATGAATTTTAATAATAAATTATTTTTCACAGAATATATCAAATTTATGAATATTATTCTAATCATGTAGAAGAAATGAATGTTTCCAGTCATTGGGATAAAACTGCAATTTCTTGATCATCATAAATGATTACAATTTTGAAAAAATATGATGACTATATCAGAAATAAATATTATACTTGTAGAAAATTGTGAAGATCATATTACAAATGTTATAGTGAATGTCGATGATGAACATCATTATTATCCAAAACCATTTCCAAAGTTACATATTTGTGAAAGGATTTCATTGAATGCTTGTTGTGATAAATGTAGAGAATTATTACCCTCTCAAAAGCTATATAATGTTAAAAAAATTAACGGTATGGATGTGCACCATTTTTACTGAAGTACATTCTATCTATAATGATATGTTATAAGAGGATAATGATCTTCTAGGCTAAACATAAGACACTAAGAAAATTCTATATTAAATGGGTATGATCTATGAGTGAATACATGAATGTAAAAATGATTTTATACTATTTTTAATGAATAATGTATTATATAATATATGTCTAATGTGTGGTATATTATAATACATGAATAATGAATTATTTCATTTGAATATTTTAGGGAACATTCCAATCATTCCATTGTTAAGGAAACTATATTTATTTGAGGACACTAAAAGGAAATTAATGAGGTATGTAGATACAAGAAATATTGATAAGAATATTCGTCCCCAAATCAACCCTCCTTAATTAAAGAAAATGGATCATGAGTATTCTAAATTTTGAAATGATCTAAAAACCATCATCTTAGATAATATATAGATTGAGTGAATCCTTTTGATTCTCAATTTTTCACTCATAGTGCAAGGCTAGTTATGTTTGAAAATTATAACATTTTAATGTTGTTATGTGTGATGGGAAAATATATTATGTTATCTCTACTTATATCTATACCAAAAACACTGAGTAATGGTATTTATGATTATTTGGATCCATTAATCAGGAATTTTAAAATAATGTGGGATTCATGGGTTTCAATGTGTGATGCTTACATGAATGGAGATTTCACATTGAGAGATATGTCATACATGGAACCAATTGATTTCCTTCATATAGAAATTTTTTGTGATATGGGATTAATTTAACTCATGAGTTTTTTATTAATGAACATGGTACACACTCAGTTAGGTTGAAACTTTTATTGTGGACTATGCCTTTAGGATGTCACAAATTCCTTGAGTAAAAACATAAATATTGATCTTGGGAATCAAAATTTAGTTTTATTTCATATAAATATACAACACCATCTCCAGTAATAGGTGATAAACTGTTTCAGAATATAAATTATATTGAAACTAGTTCTTGTAAACCTTATTTGAAAACCCATATGAAAACCAGTTTGAAAAAGAGGCCATTTTTAGAATTACCATACAGGAATTATCTTTAAATCTGACAGTTACATAATTTCATACATATTGAAAAAATTTAAATGGTAGGTTAATTTTAATGTTATTACATGTACATAAAAAAATAATGAATGGAATTAAGGCAATGTTGTAAATTATTTACGGGTGTATACTAGAAGAGTTAGCTCTGGTGATGGGTGAAATATTTCTTTCTTTCCCTCATGAGGCATACACACGTTTTAGGAAAGATAGATATCATGTAAATGAGTTATTTAATGTTTAATATCAATAACTCACATGAATTTAATGATTTAATGAAAAATCATATACCTATAAAATTAAATTGAGATTTCACTAAGATTTTCACTCATAAATTAATGAATATATATTTCATTTAAATCTAAATACAATAACGACATGGTCCTAAAAAAATTAACTTTTGAAAAGGGAATTATTATTATATTATGTGAATTGGATATTTTTTTATCACCGTTATTATTTAATATGATGATGCACTTGATGGTTCAATTTTTTAGAGATATGAGAATATGTGGTCCTATAAATTTTATAGGGATAAACCCTGCTCAATAGTAAATAAATATTATTAAAGTGTATTTCAACAATCAACGTCGACCTGAAAGATGTTTTTTATTTTGATAAATTATTTAGGGATCCATTTAATTCAGTACTGAATACGTTTTTTATTTGGAAATCATTTCTATTACAAAATCTCATTAAAATGAGTGGCCTATGGGTTATGTAATTTTCAAAATAGAGTTTGTCACCTATACTATTATAGAGTGGGGGGAGGAATAAAATTTCATTATTATAATAGATTAGAGGATGAACTATATTTTCAAACTGCCAATTTAATTTTTAGTCATTTTAATCTATTAACGAATAATAGATGAATATTAAATACACAAAATCAAAAGTTTATAGGATGGTTTTGAGACCATATTTTTAAATATTAAACAAAAAAATATGAATTCAATTTTATAATGACCTTAATTTCTAGAAAGAGGACCAAGTGAACATGTATTATATTATATTGGTCATTTAATTAATGTGTATATTTTCTATATAAAAAATATGATGAATGTAGTTTCATGAAAAATGGTGGAACATGTGGCTGAAGCGATGCATGTATCTATTACAAAGGATAGAAATTCAATTTATGCAAACATGATATACATTTTCATCATTAATGAAATATCAAACTACTATTATTAAAACGTTTATGTTTTTATTTTTCCTTAAATGTGGGTTGATAACATGAGTACTGTTAAAATTGATGAATTATGATTCCTGAATGTGGATTTTATTACAGAATGGTACAAAGAAAAATCTACTATAATAGAATCATAGGTAATAAAGGTATTTAATTTTTTATATCATGTAAAAGGGAACTGGTCAATTTCTCTATTATCGACCAAAACTGCTAATGGTTCAGATTCTAATTCAACATTGGTTGACCCATCCATTAGGATGTCACATTCATTTCATGGAAGACCCAATATAGATAAGATATTTTATTTGATAGTATTATATAATGAGGATATTTGGATTCTTGTTATAAGTTTCATATCTCCACATCTATAAAAGGTAACAAAGTTTTCAATAAATGGATTATATTTTTTATTATACAATGTCTTAAATTATATTAGTTTTTATTATATACTATGAATACAACATAAAAAATAATATTGAACTAAATAAGTTTATAATTACATCTATACATGTTGATGCCCCTAATATTAAGGAACAATGGTGTTCTAAACATTCTGATTTTCCCAATACATATAGAAAATAATTTTCCCCAAATATTGATTCTATAATCTTGAGGAACATTATATTGATGGTGTTAAATCTATGGAAATTTTCGAACATGAATGAATTATCTAAAAAATACAAGATAATCATGGATTGATTTGATTAAAAATCAATAAGGTGGGAAATGGACACATAAAATTCGTGGTTCGATAGAATTCACATGACCATCCTCATTACACTAACAAGACCACCATAATTAGTTACAGTGGTATAACCACTCAAATGAATGTGTTGATTGATTTAGATACGAGAAAAAATGTTTTTCTAATATTTACGAAACTAATTTGGTAATAAAGCAGGGTAACATTATAATATACATTAAATCTATTAATGAAACAATAAAAAATGAAATGTTTATTTACTTTTAATCATCCCTTACAGAGTGAGTTTATAGTAGTTGAATACTGAATAATTATTTTTAATTATCACTAGATAGTCTCAAAGAGGTTCTCAAATAACTATTCAGAAGAATCATTTCTGGGATGCTAAAGGAAACAAAAATCTATATCCACCACATATGTATTCACATATAATAAACAATGAAACATGGACCGTGTATATTGGATATTTTTAGGAGGAATTATTTTTTAATGATTTTGATGGGATATTGATTACCTAGAAATATGTGAAATAATCACTATCATTAGTATTTTTAAATTTTATAAAATTTTAACTGGTTGGTGGGAACAAGAATGGGGTACTAAAACCAAATTACCATTACATTAAAGAATGGTTGGGGTACTCATCACTTGAAAAAAAAAATTGGTTTTTATTTTAAATAAATAATTATTATTTTATATTAAATGAAAAAACAACATAAATATATTATGATGATTATATATAAATTAGTGAATCAAAGTACAAATCCAATTCTAGCACATGAAATCACAACGTTTTAAGGGACATGTATATAAACACAGATTACTAATATATGATAAAACAATTATGGGGAAAATTTGAATGTATGGAAAAATTAAAACTTTTTATTGTTAAAATCAGTGTGAATTAACAAGTATTACTGAATTGAATATATTTTTTATCTAAATTAGACACAATAATATTCATCTATTGTACCCAATGAAGGACCGCATTTCATGACCTATAATCAATAAGAACAAAATTTCCACAATACAGATGATGTAATTGGAGTGTCTCCTCAAACATATTTTGATAAAATAATTAAAAGGGGATTAATATTTAATAATTAAGGAGATGCATGCATGAATAACTATATAGAAGAAAAATATAAATGGTAGTCTGAGTTGTCAAAGAATATTATGGGAAGGAACTAAAGAGAATAATCAACACAACAACAACCACTACATGAATATCTATTCAAATATGGGGAAATCCATTCCTCTCATATGTCTACCATACATGAGGTGATAAATTTTCTCCTAATAATTTCTATCAAAATTGAATTAGGTATACATTGATACCATGTCATTAATGATATTATCCGGTGTAAAAATAATTTTGATTTATATATATCATCACACACCCATCCCCTTTCTTGAGGTCTGTAGTTTAAAATATAGAAGGATATATTCCTAAAAGAAAAAATACTCTAAAAAGGTCATGTGATGGTGGGTATTCATATAGGTCACTAGTAGAAAACAATTCAATATGTACCTCTTGATAATCAATATTTTTATATTGCCGAACATATTATTTTAAATTTCATAGCATGGCCATTTTATCTTGTAAAAATTCATGTTCCCAAAGAAGTATTCCATTCCAATATTTTTTCTATGAAAAACATTTAACAATTAATGAAAGAAATTCTTGAACGATGGTTTTTTTATAAAAGGATAATGGGAAGGAAACAAAAATTATTGAATCAAAACATTCTAAAGGATCAACCAATCAATAAGAATTTCCTTTAGAAATTACCATTACCCCACTAGTTAATCATATATATTTAAAAATATTCAATGGTCAATTGGATTCAATATTCAAAAATAATTATTCAAAAATAATTTTTTTGACTAAAAAATATACAAAGATTCTATTACATAAGTTCTTGGTACTGATAATGTAGATGAAATACTCATGCATAGATGGCTAGGAGTCTCATTTGTAAATATATACATGAGGTATTTTTACACAAATTTCTTATCCAATAGAGTATCTACTATATTTAATCTAGTTTAATACTATTCATGGTTTTTTTGAAAGAATATATATTTGTTCTATTTGAAGGGAATCCATCATGAAAAAAATTTAGATTCATTAGTTCTCAGATAAATTCTACACAAAAATTGGAATTAGATTAAGAGGCATATTTAGTAATAGTGGATAATCTTGAATTAATGATTTAAAAAAAACTAAATATAATAGAATATTTTTAATACACATGTATTAGGGGATAAACTATATTTTTTATTATATCTAATATATTTTTAGCCCATAAATAATTTATTAATGTTTTTAGGGGGTATTGGATTCTCATTGAAATAAATTGGGAAACACTGATAATTTATTTTTCTCATTTAATTCATGGATACTATGAATATCGACCACATGTGATGAAATTTATAAATTTTCAATACTCTACAACCATGGTTTCATAAATGTACATCATGTAATTCATTTTATATTATTTTTTAATGATTTTTTTATGATGGAGTGATGTTTAATTATTATCAAAATCTTTTTATGAGGACAATCCATGTGAAAAAGAATCCCATATAATTTTATAAGTGGATATTTATTAGGGTATATCTAGTTTGATTTACTATCCAAACATATATCAAAAAAAATTACAAATTTTATAAATGATTTATCGATTTATAAAATAAATAAATGGAAATGTTTGTTGTTATTACATTTTAATATATGTGAAGGATGTCGTATTTCTTCAATAAACTGGTATTCAAAATGAGTGATTTTTAATGATAATTACAATTTCAATTAAAAAAATTATTACTCCATTACTTATCTATATATATCATGTACTACCTAAATTATTTTAAGTCCTCATATTCAGAATCGAAATAATATATATTATAAATGAATCGGATGAATACAAGGTCTTATAATGTATAGATCCATCATGAATAGGTTACATCCTTATGCATATTTAATTTGGTTATGTTTCAGTGTGTGTGTGTGTATTTTTTGTATACAAATAACTCTAATTATATGTTTTTTATTTAAAATTTAATTTTATTTAAAATGGCACGTAACACACATAGAACTGATCAAGAATTGTCATATTGTTTTGAAACATTATGAAAATATTCAATAAGTCATTTGTGATATGTAGGAATTAGATATACATTAATCCACCACTTTGTGCGACTAGTATGGATCGAAATATTTATTTTTTATTTAAAAAAGTAAACATAGATATAAACATAAGTCACTCACTTAAAACCACATAAACATGTGTGCATTGTCTTGAAAAATTAGGATAATGATCATTTTGTCTTTTATGATATATATGAATTAGCCTCATGTTAATCTGATGCATAGTGAGACCGGTATGACATATTATGTTTGTTTCTGGTTTGAAATGTTATTTTAGAACAAAATATCCATACCATACTCAGAATTGAGTAAACAATTTATTATTTTTTGATACAATGGTAAAATGATATATCAGTCATATTTTATGTAAAAGAATCATCTTCACCTAAATATGATACACATTGTGATTGGTATAACCCAAACTATGTTGTTTCGGTTTAAGAAGGGAATTTTTGTAAAAAAATACATGGTACATAATAAAAACCAAGTTATTTCATTCAATTTGTCTTGATAAATTGAAAAAATGATTGATATATAATTTTTTATATTGATGAATAGGTTTTTCACCAACATGATACGTATTTTTTAGTATGACTCAAAATGATATTTTTTAGTTTAAAATGACATATTAGTTAAAAACATGTGTCACTCACTGATAACTGAGAAAACGTTCTTGAATTGTCTTCTTAATTTTTGAAAATTGATCCTTAATTCATTTCTTACATGTTTTAATCAACTACACATAAATCGAATGAATTATTTGAATAGTATCACTAAATGTGTGTGTTTATATCTAAAATATACATTTTTGTTCAAAACAAACATCACATACTCAAAAATGAAAAAACACATTTTACATTGTTTTGATAATTTTGTTCAATGATCCATAATTAATTTTTGATATATAAGAATTATCCATACTTCATTATGATACAGAGTGTCCATTGTATGACTTGAAATATATTTTTTTTAAAAATTACATTTTAGTTAAATAGAAGTGTTTTATACAAAAACCTTTGAATCACAATCAAATTATTTAAATATTTTCAGAAAATTATCCACATGTCAACTGGGATGTGTTGTAATCATACCTACCACATTCTAATACAACGTGTGACCCTTATATATTGAAATGGGAATTTCAGTTTAAAAATGTTATCTTATTAAAAAACAAGTTTAACTCTCTAAAAACCTATAAAATTCACATTTTTTATCTTAATACATTTGGATAATGATCCATGTGTCATTTTTTATGTGAACAAATCAGTCACACTTCTATCTGATACACTATGTGACCGGTATGCCTCCAATTATGTGTTTAAATTTAAAAATGAAATTTTATTGTGTCACTCACTGAACCTAAGAAAATTCAATCTTATTATCATCATATATTAAGGAAAAAATAAAAAATAATTTCTAATATATATGAATCTACCTAATGTTAGTTTGACGCAAGGTGTGACAGGTACAACTCAAAGTGTGCATATTTATTTAAAATTGGTATTTAAGTTCATAAGATATATGGAATAAAAAAACTAATAAAATGCATTATGATAGTTTTAATACATTTTTAAAATGATCCTCAAGAAATTTTATCATTTAGGAATAATTTTTACCTCAATCTAATACATCGTGTGACCGGTATGACTCCTGATGTGATTTATTAGTCTAAAATGATATGTTAGTTAAAAAGACATGTGAGATACCTAAAATTGAGAAAAATCATATTTCATAGTACATTATGAAAGTATCCTTAATGTTGAACTCACCTGTTTTGATAATCCCAATTATGTTTTTATATGTGTTTATAATCCAATATTAAAAATAATATAAAAATAATCATTGGAATATGTTAATCACTATTTATATATGTTTATACATACATTGAAATAATTCTAACTCAGTCTAGATATGTTTTTCATAGAACAGATAAGTTTTTAGTTCACCATTATACACATAGCTACTGATACAGAAAAATGGTCTTTGGTGCAGAATAGAGATACCGGTATTTATGTATACCGGTACACCGAATGGTTACCGTTACTAAAGTCTACCATTATTAAGTCCACCTATATAAGGAATTCGTCATTACTCAAGTCTACCTATATGTGTAAGTCTACAGTTATGAATTCCACCGATATAAGGAAGTCACCGTTACTCAAGTCTACTGATACAAGCTACCGATACAAATAGACAGACACACAGCTACCGTTATAAAGACCTACCAATACAGACAGAGCCACCGATATAAGTAGTTACTGATACATTCCAGTTACAGATATACCAACGCTACAGATAGAAGTAGTTACCGGTATATAAAGCTACTGTTACACGGAGTAACTACTACCGATACAAGGAGCTAACGGTACAAGAAGAAATTGCTACTGATAGGATCTCAATGATATACAAAGTCCACCGTTACAAGTCTACCGATAGAGAGCTACTAATGAAAGATGACTATTAACCAGTCACTGATACTTAAACTGTATTTCTATTTATTTATTAAGAAACGGTCATATTTTATGTTTTTAATGCATGTACTATTATTTAATTATAGTTTTTGGCATGTCAGGGAACACTACCTCGTACATATGAAAAGTTAATCATTCCCATTGCTGGAGAAAACAGCTATAAAAGGAAAGACAAAATCCTGGCATAAATAAGAGTGCTGAAAAGAAGTGAAAAAGCTTCTGGGTGTAGAGATACACGAAGATACTCATTTGATAAAAAAGGAACACATGCACAAGAGCTTAAAGTGGAGAAGAACTCTTGCTGGAATCTGAGGGACATTATGGTACTGCAAAGCCTATTGTAACTTCGAGAAAGACTTAAATAAACTAAAAATCAAGGAAGAAAACGACACACAATTTTCAAGAAAAAAATTAGTGAAGGACTCAGAAGCACTTCTATTTAACCAAACGGAGTACAGAGCTACATTTCAAATCACTTGATCATTCTAAACTAATATCTACTCTCTTAGTGATTCCTTTATTTACATTTTGATTAGTGTGTATACTCAGTATATTCTATACACACACTTTCTCCAATGCTAAAACTGGAGTATTTCTAAATCCTCACACAAAACTTCTATAACACTCTTGTATCCCACTGTCGGTAGTGGTAGAGGTCAAGTGTGACCCGGATAGCCTGTGTGCTATTGTTCTTATATTTTCCCACGAATAATTGTGGAAGAGGTCACAGGACCTGGACAGTCATTGTAAAATTTTTTAACCCTGATCCAGGGTGTGGATCAAAATTTATATAAATTATTTGAGACGACTGAGTCTCGTCTTGAGACTGAACCTCTTGTTTTAATCTAATGTGCTTATTTTATTTTGTTTTAAACTATTGATTATTCCACTGCTAAGTACCTTGAAATATAAATCTGGTTTAAATTAACTCTGATTGTTGAACTAGAAAGTGTTTATACTTATTTTGAACCAGTAATTTAGTCTCAAAAGCTAACATAATCTTCAGATTAAGTTAACAGAGAATTAATCAATCTTTAGGAGACTAATTAAACATTTACAATCTATATAAATTAACTACAGTTTAGCTTGCTATTTAATTTGGGGGATTTTAATATGAATCGTGTTAACAGAAATTTTTAATTGGAACTCAATTCACCCCCCCTCTTATGTATCCCCTCCGACCAACATTTGGTATTAGAGGTTGTTTGTTATTTACAAAGGATTTCCAAATACTCTGTTTTTCAACTGTGATTTTAGTGGTATCTTAAAGATATTAAATTTCTGTTAGTTCTAAATTTTATCTCTTTAAATATATTTTCTGAAATCTAATTATGGATAATAGACTTGAAGGTGTTGCTACCAACATGCCACCTTTCATTAATGGTACAAATTATGCCCAATGGATACTGAAAATGAAAATTTATTTAGAAAGTATGGGATTTGACATCTGGACTGCTATACAGACTCAATATAAGATTCCAGAAACTGAAATAACAACTTGGGATGGACCTACTAAGACTAAAAACAATAATAAATATAAAGAAATGAATGCTTTGTACTATGCTTTAGGTGATAAAGAATTTAATAGAATATATGCTTGTAAAACTGCTTATGAAATCTGGGAAACATTGGATATTTCCCAATAGGGGACAACCATTGTTAATGAAATGAGATTGAATACCTACACTGTTATGTATGATAATTTTAAAATGAAGTTTGATGAACCTATTTCTGATATGTATCTCAGGTTCAATGAGATTGTGAACACTGTGGGCTCACATGGAAAAGTTGTTCCTGCAAAGGAGTAGATTATGAGAATACTAAGACGTTTTCCAGAGAGATGTAGAGGCAGATCAGTTTTAATTAGAGAATCGTGTGTTATAAGTTCACTGTCTGTTAATGAATTAATTGGTAAGATAATTATGTATGGAGAAGAGATGAAAGTAAACAAGGAAGAATATGATGAACCAAGGAGGAAGTCAGTAGCATTTAAATCTACTGCCTCAAAGAGCAAGGACAAGGAGAAAGTTCACAAACCTACTGAAAGCTCAACAAGTGAAGGTTCATATTCTGATAGTGATAAAGAGATGGATCAGATAGCTATATGGTTCAAGAAGTTATATAGGAATAATAAATTCTTTAGAAAACCAAATTATAAAGGAAAATATGACAACAAAGGTCATTGGAAGAAGGATTGGAAAAAATCTGATAAGATGTTGAGATAGTGTGTTATGAATAGAAAAGGAGAGGACACATTAAAGAATGACTGCCTGAAGTTAAATTTCAAGAGGAAATATCACTACAAGAACAAAAAATATAAGAAATCCATAAAGGTAACCTGTAGTGCTTCAGAAGACATCACAAGTGAGTCTAATGTTTCTGATTCTGAAAAGAATCGTGCCAAAATGTGTTTCAAGACTAATACTTCGGAGGTACTTGATTCCCCTATACTGAATGATTATTATTCTTGGAATGAAAGTAGTGATGATAATATGTCTAAAGATGATTTTTTTGAATACTATAATATTCTAGAAGAACCCCGTAATGAATTGAAGGACAAGTATAATACCTGAAAAAACAGCATGCTTTGACCAGCTCTGTTAAATCTGCACTTGATATAGAAAAAAAAAATAATGCTCAATTACTTAAAGAAAATACTGAACTGAAATTGTCCAATGAGAAATTAAGGAAGGAATTAGTGAAATTCATAAAAGGAAAGAATAATCTAACTCAAATTCTAGGAAAACAAGTGGCACCAAAATATACCACTAGAATGGGATATCAGCCTAGACAGAGACAGATTACTAAAAAATAGATTTATTCCTAAATCTAGATAGAATGCTACTAGTTCTAGTTTAGGAAATTCATATGATTCAACTAGTTATTCCATTGGTTATAGATCAAATAAAGATTATCTTTCAAAATATTCTGAATCTATTGATTGTATGAGATCCATTAGACAAATTTGGGTACCAAAAGTTTTTCTTGCTAACCTCTCTAGACCCAATAACAATTGGGTACCAAAAACATTTTCTGTTTAACCCTGTTTTGTAGGAAACTTGCTTGAAAAGTTCCCATTAGAAGGTATGGTACTTGGATAGTGGATTTTCAAGGCATTTGACTAGATATTACTCATGCTTCAAGATTTTAATCAAATTTGATGGAGGCTATATCACCTTTGGTGATAATACAAAAGGAAAAATCATCGTCTTAGGAGAGATTGGAAACACAGATTCAGTTTTATTTTCCAAAGATTAATTTGTTGATGGAATTAAATATAACCTGTTATGTATTTCTCAGTTGTGTGATGACAGTTTCAATGACAAATTTGAAAATTATTATTGTAATGTTTTTAATTCTAAAAATGTTTTAGTCTTTTCTGATTTGAGAAATGATAATGTTTATACTGTTGATTTAAATTATTTGTCTAAACATAACATTACTTTCTTAAATTATTTTAATAAAGAGTCTTGTCTATGGCACAGAATATTAATACATTGCAACATTAATTCAATTAGAAAACTTACTAGGAAAAAATTAGTTAGAGACCTACCTAAACTTGAATTCCCAACTGGTAAAGTTTGTAATCCCTGTCAAAAGGGAAAGCAACATAAAGTTTCTTCTAAATCAAAGAAAAAAGTTTCAACTTCTCAACCTCTCGAGTTGGTTCACAAGGACTTGTTTGGATAGTCTAGAGTTTCTATTTTAAATGGGAAACACTATGTCTATGTCTTAGTAGACGACTGTTCTAGGTACACTTGGGTATACTTCTTAGCTCACAAAAGTAAAGCTTGTTCTTACTTTATTAAATACTCCAAGTCTGAAGAAACCCTTATTAGACTTAAGAATAAGACCCTATGAAGTGATCATGGTTGAGATTTTGAAAATCATGAATTTGAATCTTATTGCTCACACAATGGCTATAGTCACAATTTCTCTTCCCCAAGGACACCTCAGTAGAATGGTGTGGTAGAAAGAAGAAACAGAACTCTTCAAGAGATTGCAAGAACTATGCTTAATGAGTATGAGTTGCCAATTTAATTTTTAGATGAAGTTGTAAATAAAACTTATTATATTATTAATAGAGTCCTGATTAGACATGTTCTCAAAAAGACCCCTTATGAATAGTGGAATAATAGGAAGCCTAAAGTTAGTTACTATAAATTTTTTGGTTGCAAATTCTTTATTCTCAACACCAAGGATAACCTTGACAAGTTTGCACCCAAGAGTGATTAAGGAATTTTCCTAGGTTATTCAATTAATATCAAAGCTTATAGTGTTTTTCATAAAAGAACCAAATGAGTGAAAGAGTCTGTTCACATCAAGTTTGATGAAACCGATCCACACGAACCCAAATCTTCCATTGAAAATCTTGAAGAAGATTTGTCTGTTTTGAACCTTAATGATAAAATCAATGAACCTGTTGTAAAGAAATCTAGTTATGGAAACTTTCTAGAACCTGTTTCTATAGAACTTGATTGTATAGAAGAACTTGAAATTTCTATTCCCACCTTTACTAGATCAACTAGGATTATAAAGAATCATCCTTTATATGTTATTGTTGGTAATCTTGAAAGAGGGACACAGACTATAGATTCTCTAAGAAACCAGGTTGAACATAAAGCTTTTCATTCACAGTTATAACATAAAAATATCAATGATGAAATCAATGAGGAATTTTTGGAATTGTCTATATAAGAAAAATGAAATCAATTTGAATGAAACAATGTCTTGGAATTATTTGATAGGCCTAGGACACTTTGATCATATGCACTAAATGGGTTTTTAGAAACAATGTTGATGAATCTGGATACATAGTTAGAAACAAAGAAAGGCTAGTTAAATAAGGGTATAGTCAAGATGAAGGAATAGACTATGGGGAATCTTTTTCTCCTGTTTCTAGATTAGAATCTATTAGGATTCTACTTGCCTTTGTTTCTCATCTGAATTTCAAGTTATATCAAATGGATGTTAAAAGTTCTTTTTTAAATGGTTTTATAATAAAAGATGTTTTTGTTGAAAAACCACCTAGATTTACTAATCCTCATCTTCCAAAATCGAGTTTTCAAGCTCTCTAAAGCTTTATATGGTTTAAAACAAGCTCTACGAGCTTGGTATGATAGACATAGTAATTTTCTTATTTCCAAATGTTTTACCAAAGGGATTTATGATCCAACTCACTTTATCAAAATAATTTCAAAAGATGTTTTGATAGTAAAAAATATATGTTGAAGATATTATTTTTGGATATTCTAAACATACCGTGTGTATTGATTTTTCAAAGAGTATGCAAAATGAAGTTGAAATGAGTTTAATAGGGTAACTCAAATATTTTCTTGGATTTCAAGTCTTTCAAAATGAAAATGGTATTATTTTAAATCAATGTAAATATACAAAGGATATTTTAAAACGTTTTGGATTAGATAATATTAAGGAAAGTGATACACCCATGAGTACCACCTGTATGTTAGACATTGATGAATCTGGGAAACCAGTTGATCAAACAAATTACAGAGGTATGATTGGAAGTCTGCTCAACCTTACTTCTAGTCGACTAGATATTATGTTTAGTGTGTGTATGTGTTCAAGATTTCAAGCTAATACTAAAGAATACCATTTGGTTGTTATTATAAGAATTTTCAAATATCTTAAACATACTGCAAATTTATGTTTGTTATATCCAAAATGACAATCTTTTAATTTAATAAGTTATTTATATGATGAATTTTCTGGTTGCAAGTTAGATAGAAAGATCACTTTTGGAACATGTAATATTCTCAGTAAGTCCCCTGTATAATGGTGTAGTAAAAAAGAAAAATTATGTTGCATTGTCTACTGCTGAAGCAAAGTATATAGCTGCTGGTAGTTTCTGTGCACAAATTCTATGGATGAAACATACTTTGTTGGACTATGGATACATTTTTAAACATGTATAAATAAATTTTGATAACACTAGTGTAATTAACATCTCTAAGAATCTTGTGTCTCACTCTAAGACCAAAAACATTGATGTAAGCCACCATTTTTTGAGAGATCATTACCAAAAAGGTGATATTACTGTTGAATGTGTAGCTAGTGAACATCAATTAGCTGACATTTCCACCAAGATTTTATGTTTAGATAGGTTAAGTTACATTAGATATGAGTTAGGAATGATAGACTCTGTGCGATTGAAACCTCACTGATATACCTCACCGGTATGAAACCTCGCTAATATACCTCACTGGTATGAAACCTCACTCATATACCTCACCGGTATGAAACATCACTGATATACCTCACTAGTATGAAACCACACTAATATACCTCACCCATATGAAACATCACTGTTAGTAAACCTCACCGATATACCTCAACGTTAGGAAATCTAACCGGTATATGATTACCATTGGTATGCACTGTTTTAAACTTCGTGTCTTTAGCCACCGGAATCTATATCATTTATATTATAATTAATATGTTTTATTTATTTATTTTATTATTTCTAAATGATAAAAACTAAGTCTTAGTTACTTCTCAATCCACTGAACTATCCTCTCTCAAACCAGACTCCGTGAATCCCCGAATCACGCAGAAACCCTAAGTTCTTCAATCCAAAGATGTAAAAAACCAAACTTCCAACTATCAGAGATGAATTTGATGAACTAAATGATAAGAATCAGAAGACAGGGCCTGAAGCAAGTAGAAGTGTTAATCTAACAGGGTTAGGTAGGCATCCACTGAATCCGAACTTGAAAAATAGAGAAATTGTAATCGAAAAGGAGTTGTGTGTAGAATGGATTTTTCCATGTAAATCGATGACCCTAAGAATATTTTAGGAGAATAAATGGCTAGAATTTTTCACAAACAACAATGGTCCATATTATCCAAAGCTGATAAAAGGGTTCTATGCTTTTGTGCTCTTTGAGAAATCCGATAAGGAGAATAGAATGGTTTCATTGGTAAATGGAAAGGAAATAGCTTTTTAATCTATTGAATGGGTTTAATGCATGAAGTTTCCCCATGAAGGAGTATTTGGGTATTCCTAGAAGACAATACCTCCTACCAGTGACTTATTTGACTGTGATACTACCTTAGAGGTGCTCATTGGTAGTGGAAAACCGAGAAAGGTGGTGGCTGCTAAGATGGATGGGGAAAATAGGTTGTTGTTCAAATTCATCTGACATGTGTTATGTCTGAGAAGATGGGAGTTTGCAAATCTGAAGTATCAAGATATTTATTTGTTGAATATCCTAAGGAATGGTTTGAAGGTGAATTTGTGAAATCTTCTAATGATTCAAATAGAGGATATGACCAGACCCAAATAAAAAACTAATGCATTATTCTTTGCCAAATTGAGTTTGGTTATGATTAAAGAAAACGGGGTTACTGAGTCTCAGGATGAGACAGTGGTGGTAAGAAATAATTTTTGTATCACAGGCATAGTATGTAAGTACATGAAGATTAGCTGGAACCAATGGATAAATCAGTGTGATACTGATGATGAAAAGATATATGACAAGATCAATCCATTGGACCATCCAAATATACCAAAATATAAGAGAGATCCAGGTCTAAGACCTATTGAGAAGGATCCACAGTATTGTGATGATTCAGATGAGGGGGATTCCTCTACAATAGATGGAGGAGATCCGGACATGCCTCCAAGCCCAACTCCTGAAATTGTCTCACGAGAAAAGGAAAATGATTCTTTGAATCTACCTTGTATAGAAACTGTTTTGGGTTTAAACAGTGAAGAGGAACCTGTGGATGAGGAAGATCAGCAGATATCAGATTAGGAAGAGGCTACCCCAAAGAATGAGGAAGAAGAAAGAGAATCTAAAACTAAAGCATCTTCTTTTGCCACCTTGAGTTTAAGTCCTTTGATTGGAAGTTCTGATATGACATTAGAGGTTGTTCTTGTTGAAGTAGATAGACCTGCTCATATTCCTGAGGAGCCTCTAGTTGTTGGATAAATGGAGATGGTTGTGGAAGACTCTTCTGAGTAAGGCCGAGATGATGAGGCTCCTATTTCTATACATGAGAATGCACCAGTTGAGGGGGAGCATCTAACTAGACTTGGAAGTGTTTCAGTAGATGATGGAATTGGAGATTGGGCTGAAGACCCAGGTTTTGTGGTTTGTGGGTTGGACTACCCTGATTCTGAAGATGAGACACCCTTGAACAAACCACAAGTTAACTATGATATCTATTCTGAGTTTTTACCAGAGGATGTAGTAAGGAAAGCTGATTTAGATCAGTTGATGTCTGACCTCAAGACTTCATTTGTGGAAGAGATAAGAAAAATTGAAGCTTCCTTAGTTTCATCCATCCAATCTGTTATGGATGCCTCTATGGCTAGTATTGTGATAGAAATAACACCTATTGTTCTGCCTGCTAATATGGTAACCAAGGAAGCCTTTGAGTCTTTAAAGGCTGAGATGACATAGTCTTTGAATGCATCTATTTCCAATTTAAATAATTTTTTTTGAGGAGCCGAGCAACATGGAAAAATCCTTTGAACTCTCTCTTGGATGTACTGTGTCCACCACTATGACAGAGATGATGAATGAAATCCGAGTGTTTCATTCTATGATTGAGAGCTGGACAGGAGTTGTTGTTGCATTGAAGCAGTCTGTGGATTCATTAACTTCCTTGAGTAGTTCTCAAGATCAAATGAATGTTGATATCAATTACATTAAAGGTGTATTAGAGAAATTTTTGGATGTATTTGAAGCTTTTAAGAAGTCGGTCAAAGAGCATGTGAGAACTCAGGATTTGGTTGTCTAGAAGCTGATAAGCAACTTAACCCAATAATTCAAGGAGACTGTTGCATTTACTGACAAACCTCTTGCTTCATCTAGTACTTCTATAGATGTTGATAATTTTTTAGCAGTGATGAGAGAAGATCTTGGTTCAGCATCAACCAGTGGATCTGTAGACTCATCTTCCCTGACCCAGGTGGTGACTACCACTAGAGAGATTATGAAAATTGTTCGAGATTATATGAGAGAACCTTATTTCTCTCATAAAGAAGTAAAGGATAAAGATGACTCTTATTTTCAAAAAGTGTATTCCAAGCATCATCTCAACAATCATTTCAAGCTTATGTTTGAAAACATTAAGCTACCACCAGTCAATCAAGCCTTCAGAGAACAAGTCAGCAAGCTCATAGAGTTGACCCCTGCTCGAGATAAAATCATGGAGAACAAGGATGATTTCATTTCATCTATGGAAAGTGGAGGTGGAATTATAATGGACTTTATGAATTTGTTGTTGCCATTTTTGCATGTGGACAGTACTCCTATCATTGCACCTCCACCTCTTCCTGCCTCTACTCAGTCTGCCTCTATTCCTCAGATGACTCCAGTACAAGCAATCTGAAGTCTCACTCCTATGATCACCCAGAGAGCTACACATTATAGGCCAAGAATAGTCGTTGTTTCTCAACCCTCATTCATGCTTTCTAGAATTCCGAATCCTTCTCCTGAAACTACCCAGCTTGAATCTACCTCTGAACCCAAAGCCAAATCCAAAGTTGACATTCAAGAGATCGATTGATTAGTGGCTAGGGCCTTTGATGGGAATCAATTGTATTCTTTTTTTGGTTCACTTAGGTATTTCTATCTATTTTTTGCCTCAAGTAATATATAAATTCTTTCATTCTCTCTTTTACCTTCTATTACTTCTCTTTTCCTATAATTACTTTCTGTCCCACTTTTTTCTAATCACAAAGGGGGATAAATAATATAATACGGGATAACTAATATAACAGGGGTGGAATAATAAAAAGGGGAGAATTGATATGAAGAATCATTATATTTTATGAGCATAATACATTTTTCTTTGATACATTTGTTTTATATTTTTATCTATGATACATGTGTTTTATATCTCTAATACAGTTGTTTCATACCTCTAATAATTGCATATAATAATCAATTCTCTGATACATTTGTTTTATAACTCTAGAACATTGTTTTTATCAGTACCTTTGATACAATTTCCTTTAATACTGTCTCCTCTAATATTGTTTTAAAATATCACATTTGAAAATTTCATTACTCACACTAAGAAATAAAACCCATTATATTTTATACTGAAACATTAATGAATATTTTGGATTACAATACCATAAGTTGTGATTATTAAAAAGGGGGATATTGTTTACTTCACTTGTTTTGATAATCCCAATTATGTTTTAATATGTGTTTATAATACTATGTTGACAATAATATCAAAATAATCATTGGAATATGTTAATCACTGTTTATCTTTGTTTATACATACTTTGAAATAATTCTAACTCAATCTGGATATGTTTTTCACAGAACATATAAGTGTTTATTTCACCAGAATGCACATAGATACCGATACATACAAATGGTCTTTGGTATAGAATAGAGCTTCTGGTATGTAAGTCTACCGGTACACCAAAAGGTTACCATTACTCAAGTCTACCGGTATGTGTAAGTCTATCATTATGAAGTCCACTGATATAAGGAAGTCACTGTTACTCAAGTCTACCGATATGTGTATGTCTACCGTCATGAATTCCACTGATATAAGGAAGTCACCGTTACTCAATTCTACAGATAAAAGCTACCGATACATACAGACACACACACAACTACTGTTATAAAGACATTCCGATACAGATAGAGCCACCGATATAATTAGTTACCTATACAATCCAGTTACTGATAGACCAATGCTACCGATATAAGGAGTTACCGGTATATAAAGTTACTATTACACGGAGTAACTACTACCGATATAAGGAGCTACCGGTACAAGAACAAAGAGTTGCCGATTGGAGCTCACTACTATACAAATTCCACCATTACAAGCCTACCGACAGAGAGCTACTGATGAAAGATAACTGTTAACCAGTCACTGCTACTTAAAATCTATTTCTATTTATTTATTAAGACAATTTCATATTTGATGTTTTTAATACATGTTCAATTATTTAATGATAGTTGTTGGCATGTCTGGGAATCGTACCTCATACCTATGAAAAGGTAATAATTCTAGTTACTGGAGCTAAAATCTATAAAAGGAAAGACAAAAGTCGGGCATAATGAAGAGTGCTGAAAAGAAGTGAAAAAGAAGCTGGGTGTGGAGACACATGAAGATACACATTTGATAAAAAAGGAAATCATGCTCTAGAGCTTAAATTAGAGAAGAAATCTTGCTGGAAGCTAAAGGACATTGTGGTACTTCAAAGCCTATTGGAACATCGAGCAAGACTTAAATACACTGAAAATCAAGGAAGCAATTGACACTATGTTTTCAAGATAAAAATCAGAGAAGGACTCAGAAGCACTTTTGTTTAACCAAATAGAGTCCAGAGATGCATTTCAAATCACTAGATCATTCTAAACTAATATCTACTCTATTAGTGATTCCTTTATTTACATTTTGATCTGTGTTTATACTCTGTATATTCCATACACACACTGTCTCCTGTGCTAAAACTGGAGGATTTATAAATCCTCACATAAAACTTCTATAACTCTCTTGTATCCCACTGTGGATAGTGGTAGAGGTCAAGTGTGACCTAGATAGCATGTGTGCTATTATTCTTATATTTTCCCATGAATAAACTTGCTATACGTCACAGGACCCGGACGGTCTTTGTACTATTGTTTAACCCTGATCCAGGGTGTAGATCAAAATTTATATAAATTTTTTGAGATGAATAAATCTCGGCTTGAGGATTAACCTCTTGTTTTAAACTGCTATGATTATTTTATTTTGTTTTTAACTATTGATTATTCTATTTCTAAGTACTTTGAAAAATAAATCTGTTTTAAAGTAACTCTGATAGTTGAACTAGCAAGTGTTTATACTTATTGTGATCTAGTATGTTAGTCTCAAATGCTAACTTAATCTTTAGATTAAGTTAATTGAGAATTAATCAATCTTTGAGAGACTAATTGAACATTTATAATCTTTATAAATTCACTACAGTTTAGCTTCCTATTTAATTTGGGGGATTTTAATAAGAATATTTTTAACAGAAATTTTTAATTGGAAATCAATTCATCCCCCTCTTGAGTATCCACTGAGACCAAAACTTAATTTATGTTATATGTTTAGGAATTATTCATACCTCAATCATATACATAGTGTGACTGGAATGACTAAAAATGCGTTTTTTCACATTAGAAAGGACATTTTAATGAAAAACGCCTATCACACACTAAAAAACTGAGAAACCAAATTTGGATTGACCTGATGATCTAAGAAAATGATCCATGTGATATTTTTTATTTGTATGAATCATCCTCACATAAATAATACACATTATGTGACTGTTATGACTCAATGTACATGTTTTCAATTTCAAAATGATACTTTAGTTGAAAATAATTTTTACCCAGTAAAATTTTTGAAAACACCCTCAATATATCTTGATATATTAAGACAGTGATTCTTTTTTATGTGTAGTAATCGAATACATATTAATATGAAACATAGTGAGGCTGGTATGGCTAAATTTCATTGTTTTTATTTAAAATTGAAATTTTTGTTCAAAAGACACACGATATAATCAAAACCATGAGAAAATACACATTGTAATGATAAATTGAGAAAATGATCAATAAATCAATTTTGATTTGTAGGAATTAGCCACAGTATGTGGAGGATGTGAAAAAATGTGTTTTATGAGTTTAAAAATAAAATTTTAGTTAAAATGGCACATGAAATAGTCAAAAATAAGAAAACCCATTCATATTATATTGATAATTTATCAAAAGAATCTATAAGTCATTTTCGATTTGTATGATTCATTTGTATCTTAATCTGATATGTGGTGATACATGTATTTCCCAAAATGTTTCTTTTCTGTTTAAAAATGATATTTTAGTTAAAAATGTTTGAAAACCACTCAAAATCCAATAAAATAAGCTATATTTATTTTATATATTATAAAAATTATAGATATGACATTTTTTTCATTTATGAATCAATCACATGTCAATATGACACAATGTGTGTCTGTTATGACACAGATTTCATAACATCCGTTTAAAATGAAATTTAAATAAAAAACATGTGTCACTCCCTAAAAACATACCTAACACACTATGATTGAATTTATAAATTATGATATTATTCATTATGTAATTTTTTATATGTAGAAGTCAACCACACATCAATATGACATATTGTGTAACTAGTATGAAAAAAAATTTATGTTCTTATTTAAAACTTGAATTTTTATTCTAAACACATGTCACATGCTTGAAACCAAGAAACATTTCTGATATTATATTCATATAGTAGAAAAATTACCTATAAATCAATTTTTATGTTTCAGGATCAAACACATATTTATATGACACAAAGCATTCCCAATATGACACTAAGTGTATTTATTTAGATTAAAATTGACACTATAGTTTAAAAATAGATGTCTCATAATTAAAAATGATAAAATCATCCGTGATTGACTTGTTACATTACTAAAATGATCTGTAAATCATTTGATATGTGTATGAATTAATTAAAAATTAATTTATCACAGTTTTCTCGTAGAATGACTTTATTGGTATGTTTTCTATTTAAAAGTAACATTTTATTAATGAATTTTTTCAAATTTATCTTTCTCTTATTTACATATTGTATTTCATACATAAGAATTGGTTTTTTATAGGTTTCACTATTTTTCTTATGTTGGGGTGGATTGTTTGACAACTGGTATCATGAGTTGGCTCTTTTGAGAGGGGATATAAGGGAAAAGAAAATTATAAAATTATTTTTTGGGATTGTTTGATGTTTATGATAAATTTCTCATAACAATTAAATTGTACAAAAAAATTTCAAATGTCAATTATATATTTTCTTCTTGTATTTTTTAGAAAAATTTAATTTCAATTAAATTTTTTGTTTGATGCTGCAGTGAGATGTGTTTTTTTTAACACACACCTATAATATGGATTTCATAATTTCAATTTCTATCCTGGATAAAAATGGACCTTTATTGGTGAACAAATGTGTTGATTAAGGAATCCTTTTTTATAATAAAAAATAAGTGATAAAGGTACCACATTATCAATGTTAAAATATAAATAATAAATAACTCCCTTTATTAGTGATATATTTATTATTGATGAAGGAACCTTATATCAGAGCTATTTTTAGCACTAATAAGATATTTACACATTTAAAGAAACATAAAACATCAGTTCTTTTTTATCACTGATGAAGACTATTCCATGTGATAGATTTGTTTATATAATAACCATGTGGAGTTTCCCTTTTCGATTTTCATGATATCTGTTTAGTTTTGATGATGTATATGTCTAAAATTCAGAAGGTATAGAGGTTTATTTTGTTCATAATAACATGAAACTATGTGTTTTTCTGAAGAATGTTTTGTGATTATGTCAAAGAGATTTAGGGAGAATGTTGGAAAATTTTATTTTTGATGGATACATAATAATTGATGTTATTTTGAGGGAGGAGGTCAAAGTAAACATGTCATGGACTATATGGATATGTCATTATCATGATCAATGTCGTTATTTGAAAAGGAAACTATTGGTAAGACTTTAAAACGGGGGTTGTTTTGACATTCCAAAATTCCATATTTCTGTTGACTGGGCTACATGAAGATCATAACACCCAAAGATTTTTTGTATTATTTATTTTAAAAAAATTTAATCTTTTCAAAATATTGTTTTATTAGAATCACTTATATTAGATTGGGTTACATGAAACACTAATTTTCAATGAAACATGACATACATTTAAAATATTACTATTTAATATGACAGTTATCTCCTAGATTTTGGAATAGTGGATATGAATACGATTATCTAAATTATGGAAATTTATTTTTAATCATGTATGTAAATTTAATTATTTGGTGACCAATTAATTATAAATATAAATAAGAATAACTTAAATGTAATGAAAATCTTTTTTTGAAAAAAACATTTTTATGGAAGAAAAATCAGAAATTAAATATAAAAAATTAAATTTTATTATTGAATTTAATTAAATATATATGTTATATATTAAATATAATATTTTACATTTATATTATTTTTTTCTCAATATTGGAAAATAAAAAATACAATTCTAAGCATAAAAACTATATTATTCAAAATACGGATTCTTTTCATATTTTTTCACAAAAAATAAAATTAATTTTGGAAACATTAATAAAATTTATAATCAGAAATTTAATTAAATTTTTAAATAATCATGTAAAAATTATCTTTGAGTGATCGTTTGATATATATCTTAAAATTTAAATAACATCAATGAATAGTGAACATAGATTTTCAATTTTAGAATTTAGAATATCCAAAGGATTTTAATATGGTATTAAAAATAAAATTAGCTAAATTATATATTAATTTATCCAATTTAGGTATTTCTAAAAAAATCAATTTTAATTTTTTTACAAATACTTTAAAATTTTTTGAACATTTTCTCTTTAGAAAACTACTTCTTCATCACCTATATGGGATTAATTTTAAATGATATTTTCCCCTTCTGTGAATTTAATTTCGAAAAATGGAAGATATATTTTGAATCAGTATAATTTATATACACTAATATGATCAACATAATTTTTTTAACATTTTTAAGAGTAATAGCAATAAAAATTAATTATCTTGGTTATGGGGAAAAGGGGTTTATGAGAGGTGTTAAACTAAATATATAATGTGTAAAATGAACTAGAAACTTATTCAGAAACCAATTTCATGAAATATTTATACCATATCACCTATAATCATATATAATCTCCCATTTTTTTCATTGTTTCATGTAAATAATGTGGTTACAACGTTTTCTTTTTAAGAATTACAACTATGTTAGTCACCCCACATATAAATGGCCTCCCACTCTTCTCTCACCTTCAAACATTGAAAACCCATTTAATCCACGTGGAACTAACCAAATAACTTCCTAAAATATATATTATCATCTATTAATACTAATTATGGTAATAAATATATCCACTTAATCCTTTCAGTGGAAAACCCAATTATGTTTTCCGAAGAAGAGGTAAAGTACCTAACAAAGGGTTTTATATTATTTCTTCCTCCACATCCTTAAATACTAAATAAACCATTATGATATAGTATTACAAATATAATTTATGTAATTATATGTCATTATTAGAATTTCATATCCAAAATCCTTCTCCTCTTCTATCAAATGTGATACGAAATAATCATTCATGCGTACAGTGGACTACCGCCTCATGAGGAAATGTGATTCATTCTTCACATATGATTTAAATGGAAGTTAATAAGGATAGTTAAAAATAAAAATAAATTAATATCTTTGAAATAATTATTCATATATAAATTCAATATACATTTTACCTTTATTTCATCTCATCCATCAAGAAAATGGAAACGATGTTCATCCATACATACGATCAAACATCTCCATGAACGATGTATTTCATTTGTATAAATAACTCTTATGGATTATGATATATATATATATATAATTAATATATATGTAATTTATATCATTTATTAACATTATTATAATTATTTAACCAAGATAAAGGTTAGATGAGAAAAATAAAAAATTAATACAGACACCAAAAAAATTTGTTATTACCTAAAACATTAATTAAAGAAATAATTATTGATAAATATTTAATAAATGGACATAAATAAATAATAAAATTTAAGATATATATATATATATATATATATGAATTATTCATTAATTGTCTCTAATAATCATATATTTATTATACATGAGGTTCAAATATGAGTGAAATATGTAAATACTTAAGGTATGATATTTCCATCTCACATTTTACTTTTGTGAGTCACATTCCATATTCACCAACTCTTTCTCTTTTGTGATGTATATAATCACAATGAATTTTTTATGCCTAATATTAATAATAATTTTGGGTTTTTAATATCCATTTTAGGTTCCCCCTTTTATGGTTTTTACTTTTCAAAATGTACCAATGCGGGAATCAACTTTTTTTTATGAAATTCATTTCTATGGTACTTAAGTTTTGTTATGAACGTATATTATTATTGGAGTTCTATATATGGACCCATTTAGATTTTATATAATGAATAATATTATTTTCATTTTATCATATGTTTCATTTAATTTTAATCTTGCATGAGGATTATGAATAAATTTTAGCAAAGTTGTAACAGTTTTATATTACAATAACACAATTTACTAGAGTTTATTATGATTATGATTCGAATGATGAAATCATATTATCCTCAACACAAGAATATCATGGATTGTATTCTCCACTTTTTTCATGAAAATATATTTTTTTAATTCATTTTATTCTATTTATGTACTCATCATTTAAAAATATTATTTTAATTGAAAATCTTCTTTATTACTCTTTTCAATCAAAAACAATTTTTCTTCCAACACCATATCTTATATAAATGTTTTAAAAAATGTTTTCAATAATAATAAAAAAATTATTAAATATATATTTTTTTTAAATAACTTTTTTAAAAAATTGTAAGTAATCATCATTTATTTTTCCAAAACAATGCATGTTTAGATTTTGTCAAAAATGAGGAAAAACAAAAAGTTGTTTTTATGTGTATGGTATGAAATAACATTCCCACCATCATGACCATCATTTTAATGAAATTTTTGTTTATATGTTTTCAAGGTTATGTAAATAAAAGTAATTTTGAATTTTTTTTGGGATTTATTTTTTTTTTCATAGAGGAAATTATATTTTCCTCAAGTAATTTTTAAAATGATATTTGAAGCTTCATTTACAAGTGTTCAAGGTTACTTTCACAGAAAATGATTTTAATAAAAATTTAGGTTTTAAAAAATATTTTCAAAGTAAAATATTTATTTTATTCAAAAAAAAGTTTTAAATTGTTATTAAATATTCCCTTATAAAATTTTAAGAGTTTTTCAAAGAAAATATTTATGAAATCGTTTTTTTTTCTGAAATTTCATTTTCAAATAATAATGAGTATTTTACTCAAGAAATTTTTTAAATTATTTTTAATGATTACATGATATGTTTTCAAGTTAATTTTTAATGTAAACTATTTCCAAAATGTTTTATAATTTTTTTGTTTCAAAAAAATATTTTCAAATATATGTTATTTTCCTAATGAATTGTTCTATGTGATCTTTCAAAATCATTTTACATATATGATGTCATACATTGGTGTTATTTATTGTTTACTAGTGATATAATACAATGATATCATCTTTATTATTTCTATGTATGTTTCATGATTATAGTGAAGTGTTTTTTAGGAATCTCATTATTTTTTCACATGTTCTACCATGCTGATATTCTTATGAAACCTTTTTATTTTTTGGTAGGTTATAATATGATCAAATTATTATGAGACCATTTTCATTTTCCTATGATATAGTAATTTTAAATGTTTATTAGAAAAATTTATTTTCATGGTTTATGATATGATGAATTCTTTTTGAATATCATTTCTTTTCATGGGTTTCATTAAGATGAATGTTTTTTGAATCCCATTTATTTTTAAGGGTTTTTATATTATTAATGATTTATGATTCTATTAAACACATATTTATGATTCAATTTATGTGACAGGTGGTATTTATATCTCCCTCCATTTCATTTGGAAAATCTTTATATCTTATGCAATAAATATGACTTAAATAAGGCGTAATCCTAGATTAGTTAGGTAATTTTTCCATTATGATAGTCTTGGGATGAACCTTTACTAATTGATACTTTAGGGAGTGAATCCACTATACTACGATATTAATGGAAATGATCTCTTACAACTTCAGAAATGAATTTATATTATTATGTGTATTAAAAAGATCCATTACTTATGTCAATTTTATGCTCTCATGGCCCATGTTCTTTGATTTCTGTATGATTCATGTCTTATAAACATTTAATATTAGTTCCATAACTAAAGATTTTTGACCATTGATTTTCATGTTATGTATTCAAGATATTCTTCTCCATTTTTATACCTTTTTTCTCATGTAATATTTACATATTTTCTATGTTTAACATTACTAAGCATCTAATCTCACCCTTTATTATGTTTCGTTTACCAAGATGAAAAGAAAGGTTTTATGTTGGGTATGTTTTTGAAGTTTACAAAAGAGGATAATCAATATTGGATATATTGATGATATTTCACCAAATAAGAAGATTATTTAGCTAGTCTCCAAAGTCACTAAATATATATAATCCTCATGTGTGTGTCTGATTAATTTAATTAATATGAATCTAAAATATTTAATATAAATGTATGAAAATATTAGTTGTTTTCAATTATGTAGTGTTGTATAATCATATCGTGGTGTAATTTATCAAGATTATACTACTAATTTGAAGCATCCTTCTCCCTTTGTACATTTTAACATCCAATAAAACACTTGATGTCATATAATGATAGTTTTGGTGATATTTAATCTAAAAAGTGAATCTTTGATCATTTACATCTTTTTATCCATTATTTATTATTCTAGGAACCTTCCATAGATCTTTATTTCTTCAATTTTAGATTATTCATTATCATTGAGGTAATGAAAGTGAATGGTGGTTCATTTGGGGGTAGTATAATGAATGATTTATGTGTTATGGGTCTCGTGGGAGGTCCTTCTGAGGGTATGATTTTTTAGGCAGATAATAAAATTGGCCGGCACGGGCCACTATTCAAAGTATGTTTTTGGCCGTAAATAAAATAATTAAGTGACAATTATTTTATTGTAAAATTCATAACTTTTAAAAGGTAACTCGGATTTGTAATCTAAGTGTGCCGTTGGGTTTTTTGGGGGTTGGTTCACTTAGGTAGATCCTAACCTCGACCGATGCGGGTCAAGGGTGACTGTTAATAATTTTCCAAAAAATATTTTGGGTGTGTTCAGTAAACACGTGAGTGATGTTTTTGTAACATTTGAACCGGTGCTCAGAATTGAAATCTAATGAAACCGTTGAACTCGTAGTGTCGATATTATCTTAATAAGAACTCCAACTCAACCGCAGTAGGTCGAGGGTGAAAGTTAGTTTTTGGACTTTTCGTGGGTGTGTTAAAAAATAAAAAAATAAAATAAAATAACTTTTATTTTATTATACTTTGTGAAACGTTCCATTTTATTTCGGTGGTGGGGCTACCTGAGCTTTAAACATCCTATTTTTAAATTAATTATGGGGACCACCTAACCCTTGAACTCCCTCTTTATTTTTGGAGGTGACTCTTGGTTTCTCCCCCAAAATAATTGTGCCAACATAAACATAATTGTTGTGCCAACTCAATTATTTTAATTTATATTTTGGCTCCTATCCTTTATCTGGGTTGGGGGTATTGTTGGAAAGTAGAGAACTTGGAGGGAGAGCATCGGAGAACACATTCTCCAACAAAAGAGACTCTCCAATGAAGAATGAGGACGACACTCGAGCCGTATCAGAGACGGGTTGCGGGACTGACGAACACCGAAGTTCAATGAATTCATATTTTTCTTCACGCCACCTCCATCGGAAAATCGATGTATGGGATTTATTTATATATGATTGAATTTATTTATCGATTCTTCATTTTCTGGTTTCACAACAATGATGGCCAAACTAATATGGCCATCGTCCTGCACTTAAGCCTTTCCTCTTATCTATTTTTTCTTCACGTGTTCTTCATGAATTCTTCAATGCCAAATACTATTTGAAGCTGGAAACAAAATATTTTGTTGAGAATGGCTTGTGGACGTGGAGCCCTCGATCTAAGGACCCCGAATATGCGATCGTTTTATCTTCCAAACTTGGAAAGAAACCGCAATTGATTGTGCTAGAAGGTAGCGGCCAGCACCCGGCCATCCTCAGGAAAGATGGGTAGCATGTTTCCACACCGCTGTATGAGCAGGAGGTCATGGCCCATCAACAATAGCATAGTAAGGGGTGGTGGCCGACACACCAGTCTGCCGTGTAGCGGAGCGGCGGCGCACGTCCGTGCCACCGGTGGAGTAGGAAGTCACAGCCGCTTAGCTGCGGTGGAGGCCAAAGGTCTGTTGGCATCTAGCCGGCCACAGAAGAGTAGCAGTGCGTAACTGTGCTTCTTGAAACAAGAATGGCCAGCCTTCTGCCCGGCCGCACCAGAAAAGGTTGTAACCCTCCGGTGGGGCCCACGTCTCAGCAGTCGAACAGTCGACGGACCGCTCAAGAATACTGGGGGATGCCTCCCCTCAAGTGTTAGTTAAGGAAAAACCTACCACAGTAGACCACCAGCTGAGTGGGCCTCACTGCAGTAGGTCGCACCGCTGTGGGCCACGCCACATCAGGCTGCACCCAGTGGGTCGCATCGTAGCAGGCTACGCCGCCGCGAGCCGCTCTACACTGAGTTGTGCCCAATGGGCCAGGCTGGGCCACCCCCTTCAAGGGTTGGGTTGGGCCAACTATCGCCCAGGCCAACTGAGCCAAACCCAAATCGGGTTGGGGCGGTCCGACCGGGTCAAACTAGACTCGGGCCCATCTAGACCAAGATACACCTTTGTGGCCATAACTTGTGATCTGGGTGTCTATTTGACAAACCATCTGCAGTACTGGAATACTTGGATCAAGATGGTCATATTGGTATACTCCACTTGAGTTTTGGATATATTTTATGTATGGTCGGGTTAGATCGAACCCTGAATGCAACCGGGCCCTCAGAGCGGAAAGGCTAATAACGTACAGACCGGGCATCTGATTGACACGCCGTCTATTGCGTTGGATCCCTTAGGACATGACAGAACTTTGGGATACTTATTCATGGGAATTTGGGGAGATTAAGGTATGACCAATGGTTTGGAGAGTGGTTCTCCCAAGTGTGCTACGTACAGAACCCTGGGACTGGCTGAGACTTGATGACTACTGACCATTCGACTCGAAGTGACCCAACATGCCCAATGGGGATTGCCTCTATGTGACGCGGAAGACCAAATGTGGGGAGCACCTCTATGTGACATGACAGACCCACGGTACTCTATATGAGGAGTACCTTACCAGGCTACGAGGGGGAGCACCTATGTGTGATGTGGTAGACCCATGGTGGGGAGCGCCTCTGTGCGATGCGGCAGACCCATGGTACTTGACAGGAGGAGTACCTCAGCAGTCTGTGGTTAGTCGGAAATGCCGTTGTGTGATGCGGCAGACCCACTGTACTCGATAGAGGAGGATTTCTCCAGCAGTCGAGGTGTTCGACGTTGTGACTGGGGATGTTACTTGTTACTACCCCTAGAATAAATCTTGGTGTGAGTTGTCTTTACCTTGTGCTTGTGATTGAAGTTATGTTATGTGGTTCTTTACCTGTGTGGTAATATAACTTCTTGGTATTACCTGTGTGGTATTCTTCCCTCCTTTGTGAGGTGGATATTTTCAGATAACATAGGTATATTTGTGGGAATATACCTAAGTAGGGTTGACTTTTGTTTCTATGTTTTGTGGTTCATACATTGTGGATTTGAGAGACCTTATAGGGTCTCAAGGTCCATTATGGGTATTTTTATACTCACCCTTTCATGGTCTTCACCCGTACTGTGTTGTGTCTGGTACAAACAAAAGACAATGCTGACTTAGGATGAGATTACCTGGACTGGAGACTGATCAGAGGTGGACCTTTGAATAGGTGATCTGTAGTGATGATTGTTTGAGAGCTATACCTAGCCTTTTGGTAGGATCCTTGGTGGATGTTTACAGGAGCTTTACTCCATTTTACGTTTACTTTCCAGTTTTTCTTGTACTTCCTATTTGGGCTTGTATTTTGGCCCCTTTACTTTCTGTAAGCACCTTGTCTACTCTATAGTATACTTTGTGCATGTATCTATATGTGTGCATGGTTTGGGTGAGTTTACAATTTATAAAGTCAACACCTTCCCATTTTAGGGAATATTCCTTTTGGTGCTTGTCTCCATCCCCTGGCCTATGGAAGGCGGGCTTGGGGTAGTCACGGCACGGGCCCTAGGGGACGGGTCATGACAAAGTGGTATCAGAAGAGTTCGGTTCTACAGTAGAACTAGGACTCTGATATTTTATATGAAGCAATAGTGTTATGTGTTATGAGTATGGTTTTCAGTTCGGGGAGTCCAGTGTTAGTGAGGTGGCTGGCGTATCCATACACTAGGACCCTTAATTATGATTTCCAACTCAGTACACGGAATCATTGATTGCAAGGTTTTTGAAATGTTTTTCATGTGATTTCATGGAGTCAGCTCACCAGGTATAAATTAGTGACCATGGTGCACCTATTCCTTATCCGGATGTTAGTGTGTAGACAACCAGGTAGGATTCCCAAGAGAGTACATGATGATGGACCACCGAGCGACGAGGGCTTGGTGCGGGGCTCTCTTATGGCGTTAGCACCTTCAGGTGGTGTACCAGCAGCACCACTACCTATTGGATGAGCATCTCCACTAGCTTCACCAGTAGATAATGCAGGTCGAATGAGCACATTGCATGAGTTTCAGTGGTAGAGGCCTTTGAGGTTTCGAGGCGAGATAGATTCCCAGGTAGCTGAGGACTGGCTGGAGGTTGTGCCTAGAGTTTTCTGCCTAGTTGATACACTGGTAGAGCAGATGGTGATCTTAGCTTCTAGTCTTTTCCTGTGAGAGACCATGTGGATGGTTTGCATAGTGATGATTCTTTGGTACGTGGACTGTTTCCCAGGATAGTACATTCGGGTAGTGTTTCAGCTATATCACTACCCATTGGGTAGCAGTAACAACCAGTGGTACCAGTAGAGGACACATTTAGTTTTTTTCCTTACATGAGTTTCATCATCAGAAACCCCTTAGGTTCCGAGGTGAGCCCGACTAACATGTGGCAGTGGACTGGCTTGAGGAGGTGGCTGAGAGTTATCTAGAGCTTCTATAGTTTCGGCAGTATGACATGTCGGTAGCTGATTATTCATAAAGGCAAACTGACTATTCTTGGTACTTGATAAATAATATACGATCAGTGCTTCAGAGCTCGGACTTCTGAGTGAGGTGTCTTTAGGAACATCCGAGCCAACACTATTCATCTATGCATTCCTACCTGTGATATGGTGAAAGAGACAACATTTGTGGTTGAATGTACATTGGATGAGCAGATACAACCAATGAATGTTAGTAGTGAGAAAGCAGGAAATTGGAACCCGTCTTAGAGACTTGGGCATACAAAAATGTTTTGGGGAGAAGAAATGTTAGGGACAGATGAATCTTCATGGAAGAAAACATAGAAGCAGAGCTAGGAGAGAAGCATGAGCTGGTTTACATTTTGACATGTTACAACCACCAACACTTTGTTGTCCCCACTAGGCTTAGGAAGCTATAGGACAGGGGAAGGGAGTTGCTGCATATGGTCAAGGAGTGCGACCCAAGGGCTCTAGGAATGATTGGAAAAATGGTCTGTGTCTACAACTAGCTACAATATTAATAGATATAGGTACCAAACATTCCTTTCTTCCATGAATCTTGTCCAAGACCTAGATTTTCCGGTTTAGCTGTTTACTTGACCCTTACGTCTAGAGATACCTTTGGGAAGAGACTCTATAATCACACTTATGTTGATCGTGTGATCTAACCCTTGAGGTGAGAGTTTCTGTTGGAACCTCTTAGTGGAAGCATCGATCCCTTACGACGTTAGTTTTGTTATGGAATGGACATCCACAGTTTATACTCAGATTTACTGTATTAGGAAGAAAGGTTTTGGTTTACCAATAACATTGGAATGGTATTTTCCATGGTCGGCAAAAAAGGAATCCCAGACAGCACAAGATAAACTCCTGCATAAGAGGGTGAAAACGATCAGTCATGATTTGTCCAACCTTACCCTTGTGGCAGTAGGAGTTTTGAGTTTTCATTTCCCAGCATGAGTGGCTAGAGTACCTTTAGGACTGTGACTTTTAGATATTGTATACTCCTAGGAAGGGGAACGTGGTAGCAGACACACTCAGTAGGATGTCTGGTCGACAACTACTAAGTGTGGTGTCAGAGTATCTAGTTTCACTGCAGATATCCTTTGGGGATAGAGATGAAGCTAGTTACCTCCTGTTTATGACTGTCACTCCCACGCTCCTTTAGCAACTTAGAGGGGTGTAGCTTGGGGGCATTGACTGCAAGGCTCGAGGTGCTTATATAACCTTCGGGAAGGAACCCGATGGATTTTCTGAAGGTGGGGAGAATGTATTCCTCTTTAGAAGACGTACCATGGTACCAGTAGTGATACAGGAGGAGGTGTTGAGGGAGTCTCATACATCCCCTTTGGCGGTACATCCTGGTGTGGTGAAGATTTACCAAGGCCCTCAGCGTCAGTACTGGTGGCTAGGGATGAATAAAATAGTGGAAGCTTTTGTATCACGATGCCTCCCTTGTAAGCAAGTGAAAACTGCTCAGAGCTGGAAGATGTCTTGTGACGATAGGAGGAGCGAGATCAGGTATTCCTACGAGTCTCCACGTGACAAGGTTTTCAGAGATTTGGTCAAGGCAACAAGTTATCACAATGGTTCATCGGACCTCACCAGATTCTCAGTAAAGTGGGCGAGGTGGCATACCATCCATCTCTCTCCCCACAGATGCATTGTGTGCATAATTTTTTCTATGTGTCACAAATTATAAGATGCATGAATGATCCATCACACGTTATCGACCATGGCGAGATGGACTTAGACGATGGGGCGATGTTTAAGGAGGTTCTAGTAGAGATTGAGGATCGACAGGAGCAGGTCTTTCGTGGGTGGTTGATACCTCTGGTGCGCATTCTCTGGCAGCATGAGAACCTCTAGGATAGCAAATGGGAGCAGGAGGCTCATATTTGTTCTCAGTACCCCCCATTTTTTTCATTAGTCTATGTTGTGGATTTCAGGGATGTAAAGTCCTAAGGTGGGGAGAATGTAATGTCCCAGAAATTCCGTATAATTTTTTTTAATTATATGGAATTATTTCGAGACTGTTAAATATGATGGTGTGGGATTCCAAGGGCCAGAGTTCCCGAAATGACCTGTCGAAGTTCTGTTAGGATTTAATTAGCACGCGTAAGAAGTTTTCTTGAAAAATTGGAATAACAATCACTACTACAAATACGGCCTTTATCAGCGCTAAAAATGGCCTTTATCAACGCTAGAAAAAGCGCTGATAAAGCCAGCATAGATAAAGGGGGGGTCCCCTTTATCAGCGCTCCGAAAAGCACTGATAAAGACCACTTTTATCAGCGCTAAAAAAAAGCACTGATAAAAGTACCCCTTTATCAGCACTTTTGTTTTAGCACTGATAAATGACCCTTTTATCAGCGCTTTTAAAGAAGCGCTGATAAAAGTTAAAAAAATTAAAAAAATTAAAAAAATTTAAAAAAAGTTAAAAAAATTAAAAAAATTAAAAAAATTTAAAAAAATTTAAAAAAATTTAAAAAATACTTCCAATTGGGGCTTTTATAGCGCTTGAACCCCCCCCCCCCCTTTACAGTGCTTTTTGGCCCCTATACAACACCCCACGCACCCCCCTCCACCCTTTAACAGCGCTTCCTCCAATATTCCTCATGCGCGCGCACCCCTACCTCCACTAGGATTTGAACTCGAGACCTCCCCCCTGCGCGCCTATGCCCTTACCACTACTCTATTTTGATTTGCATTCCAATTCATGATATCTCTACATATATATATTTATATATTTAGTTATATTTATTCGTATAGTAATATATATTTATATTAATATATATATATAGTTATATTATAATATATATATATATAGTTATATTATAATATATATAGTAATATTAATATATATATATATAGTGGTATTAATATATATCTATATCTATATATATATATATTTAGTTATATTTATTCGTATAGTAATATATATTTATATTAATATATATATATAGTTATATTTACATATATATATAGTTATATTAACATATATATAGTTATATTAACATATATATAGTTATATGAATATATAGTGATATAGTGATATTAATATATATATTTATGGTGATATTAATATATATATTTATAGTAATACTAATATATATATATGTAGTTATATTAATATATATATAGTTAGATTTATATATAGGTATATAAATATTCATTTTATTTTAAATAAAATGGATGTTAGTTATTATTTAGATAAATCTAATATATTTTATATGTAAATATATTTTATTATTTTTATTATTAATTAAATTTTTAGGTGTGAATATTTAAAAAAATATGAATATATTGTTATATATTTGACTATAAATAGCAGTGAATTATAAAAAATGATGAAATTTCAAAGACATAATATCAATATGAATGTAATAACTTGGAATAAATTCATACCCCACCAAAAAATCCAATAATACCCCCTTAAACGAGGGTGAAAATCCACAAAATGTTAAAAAATCGGGGTACCCCGACTAAAAACTCAGTTTTGGAGGCCTTATTGGCCTCTTTTGACCTCGAAAAATGCTTTACCGGGGTGCGCCATGGTGACAGCGACGTAGAGCTCATCGCAGGCTTCGATTTGATATGTGGTAGAGCTCAAACGGACACCCGAATCAAAAGTTATGGCCGTTTGAAGTTTGAGTTGCGTTTTCAACATATTTTGGATCTTTTTTTAATTTTTTTAATTTTTTTAGTCTTCAAATTGTTATTAAATGACTATTACTCCCTAATTATTAGAAAATTATTAATTAAAAATATTTTTTTAATTTTTTAAGAAGCCATTTTCACTAAATATCTTATATATTATGTATAATAAGTGTAAATGTACATTTATAGTTATGTAAAATATATTTAAAAATTATATATTATATTTATATATCAATATAACTATATTTATATTTTAATATTTTAATATTTTTTTTTAAAAAAAAATTGAAGCTGACCCTTTATCAACGCTTTTAAAAAAAGCGTTGATAAAGGACCCCCCTTTATCAGTGCTACTAAACAAGCGCTGATAAAGGCACCCCCCTTTATCAGTGCTTTTTCGTTAGTGCTGATAAAGGGGGTGCGCTGCGGAAAACTGTTTTTGTGGTAGTGAATTAAAAGATTACTCGGATCAAAAATCTGAGGGAACCGTTGCGCTCAGGACGGCGGGTTTACCCTAGGTGCGAGTTAAGTTTAGTCGGGCGCTGGCCTCTTGTGGGAAAACCTAAATGTGCCATAAATGTATATAAAATTATTAAATAATGTTATTTAATTTTTCAAATGTTTATAACTCATAGATGGTAACTCAGATTAAAAATATGAGACAACCATTGAACTCGTGATGGTATTCTTTCTTTAGGAAGATACTAACATTACTCGGCACGGGCCATCAGTGAAAGTTAGTTTTTGGCCGTAAATAAAATAATTAAGTAACAATTATTTTATTGAAAAATACACAACATTTAAAGGGTAACTTGGATTGAAAATCCAAGTGTATCGTTGGGTTTTTGGGGCATGTTTCCCTTAGGCAGATCCTAACCTCGACCAGCATGGGTCGAGGGTGCCTGTTAATAATTTTCTGAACTTTTTTTGGTATGTTCAGTAAACGCGTGAGCGGCATTTCGTATCTTCTGAATTGGTTCTCGGAATTGAAATATGAGGACACTGTTGAACTCATATCGCCAATATTATCTTAAGGAGACCTTCACATCGACTGTAGTAGGTCGAGGGTGAAATTTAGTTTTCGGACATTTCATGGGTGTGTTAAATGAATAAAAAATTAAAATAAAACATCTTTTATTTTATTTTACTTTATGAAACCTACCATTTTAATTCGTTGGTGGGGACCACCCGATCTTGAAACCTCCCATTTTGAAATTAATTGTGGGGAACACAAGACCCTTGATCTCCCTCTTTAATGTGGGAGGTGACTCTTGGTTTCTCCCCAAAATTAATCGTGCCAACATAAACTTAATTGTTGTTCCTAATCAATTAGTTTAATTTATATGTTGGATCCTCACCTTTCTCTAGGTTGGGGGAATTTTTTGGAAAGGAATGAACTTGGAGGGAGAGCTTTGGAGAACACATTCTCCAACAAAGGAGATTCTCCAACGAATAAAGAGGATGATGCTCAATCCAGATCAGAGACATGTTGCAGGAGTGACGAACGGCAATGCTCAATGACTTCTTCTTCTTCCTCATGCCACCTCTATAAGAAAATCGAGGTAGGGTATTTATTTATATATTATTGAATTTATTTATTGATTCTTCATTTGCTAGTTTCACAATGATGATGGCCAAACTAACATGGCCATCATCCCGCACATAAACCTTACCTATTATCTTTTGTACTTCACGCGTTCTTTGTGTGTTCTTCAATGAAAAATATTTATTGACGCTGGAAACACAATATTTTCTTGAGAGAGAAAATTGGATGTGGAGCTCTCAACCCAACAATAGAAAATATGTGATTGTTTTATTTTTCAATCATTGAATGGAACCGCATTGGATCGCGGTAGAAGGCGGTGGCTGGTACCCAACTGGCATCATGAAGGAGGCACGACGTGTTTCCGTGCCATCGGAAGAGCAGAAGGTCATGGCCCGTTGGCCGCATCAAAGAAAGGGGTGTCAGTCGGCACGCCGGCCAACTGCGTAGCAGAGCGGCGACACGTGTCTGTGTCGTCGGTGGATCAGCAGGCCAAGACGGAGGCGGAATGGCATCCGGCATCTGACCGGCCGCAGTGGAGAAGCGGCACGGGACCACGCCGCTGGAAAGAAGTTCGGTCGACCTTCTGGCAGGTTGCACCACACCAGGCGGGAACCCTTCGGTGGGTCCCACGTTCCAACAACCAAACGATCCACTGAACATTCGGGAAGACCGAGGGGCACCTCCCCCCAGGTGTTAGTTAGGGAAGAACCACTATAGCGGACCACCAGCTGAGCGGACGGCACCATAGTGGGCCACGCCTACTAGGCCACATCGCAGTGGGTCATGCCCAGCAGGCCACGCTGCAGTGGGTCCAACCCAATAGTTTGCGCCATAGCGGGATGCACCGCAGCGAGCCTTGCCATGTGGGTCAGGCCGGACCATGGCCCAGTGGGATTGGCCCACCACAACCCAGGCTAACTGGGTAGGTCCTGAATCAGGTCGGGATGACCGGAACCAGTTCGGGTAGGCCCTGGCTGAGTCGGGCTGGGTCGGACCAGACCCGAACCCTTATAGACCCATATACGCCTTTGTGGCGATAACTTGTGATCCGAGAGTCCATTTGATGAACCGTCTACGGCACTGGAATCCTTGAATAGAGAAGTTCCTGTTGGTATAATCCACTTGAGTTTCAAATAATTTTGGAGTACGGCCTGGTTTGATTGAACCTTGAATCCAACTGGGCCTTCGGAGACGAAATGTTAATAACTTACAGACCGGACATCTTATTGATGAACCATCTGTTGTGTTGGGTCCCTTATGACATGATGGACCTTTGGGATACTTCATCGTGGGACTTAGGGGTTATTGAGGTATAAATAATGGCTTGGGGAGTGGTTCTTCCAAATGCCCTACGTACAAAACCCTGCAATTGGCTGAGACTTAACGACTACTGACCATTCGAATCGAAGTGACTCGACAGGCCTAGTGGGGAGTGCCTCTGTGTAACGCGGCAGACCCACAGTGGGGAGCACCTCTGTGTGACATTGAAGACCCATGGTACTCTACAGGATGAGTACCTCAACAAGCCATGAGGGAGAGTGTCTCTGTGTGACGCAACAAACCCATAGAGGGGAGTGCCTCTGTGTGACGCGGAAGACCCACAGTACTCGACAGGAAGAGTACCTCAGTTGTCCAAGGTTAGTGGGAAGTGCCTCTGTGTGACGCAGTAGGCCCACTGTACTTGATAGAGGAGGGGTTCACCAGCATCCAAGGTGTTCGACGTTGTGACTGGGGATGTTACTTGTTACTACCCCTAGAATAAATTCTGGTGTGATATGTATTTAACTTGTGCTTGTATTTGAAGTTATGTTATGTGTACTTTACCTATGACATAATCTACCTTCATGGTATTACCTATGTGGTATTCTTCCCTCCTCTGTGATGTGGGTATTTTCTAATTACTTAGGTATATGTATGGTTATATACCTATGTAGGGTTGATTATTGTTTCTATGTTTTATGGTTTATTCTTTGTGGATTTGAGAGACCTCCAGGGGTCTCTGGGTACCTACTAAGTATTGTTATACTCACACCTACTTGGGCTATGCCTGCACCATGTTGTGTCTGGTGTAGATGACAAACAGTGTTGACTGAGTACGAGGGTACCTGGACTGGAGACTGCTCAGAGGTGAACCTTTGACGAGGTGATTGGAAAAGACGATCATTCGAGAGTTGTACCTACTCTTCAGGTAGGATCCTTGGCGGTTGTTTACAGGATTTGTACTCAGTTTTACTTGTACATTCTTTTTTTTCTTGTACTTTCTAGTTGGGTTTGTATTCTGGTGCCTTTACATTCTGTACGAACCCTTTTTACTATATGGTTTACTTTGTGCTTGTATATGGATGTGTGCTTGGTTTGTGTGAGTTTATAGTTTATAAATGCAATGACTTCCCATTTTAAGGAATACGCCTTTCAGTGCTTTTCACCAGCCCCTGGCCTATGGATGGAGGGCTTGGGGTAGTGATGACATGGGCCCCAGGGGTGTGTCGTGATAAGATATTCTTAATTTGATTAATTAATTTTTATTTATATTTAGGTATAGAGAATATATTAGAATAATAAAATAACAGTTGAATTGAAATTGTAATTGATAATTTATTGAAATATGTTTCAAATGCATTCACTTTTATTGTTATGTTGTTTATTGATTTTTATTGAACTAAGTAAGATTTTATTAATCAATTTCATCATTGATATGATGAATTTGTTCTAACATGGTTAAATTATTTCCAACATACTAAAGGGTTATAGAAAAGGGATGGTGTAACTATTTTAGGTTTTTTTATTTAGTATACATTCCTATTTTGATAAAATGAAATGGGGAAGTGTGAGGGTTGTTTAAATTTTATTACAGATGAGTCATTTTAATGGAATTGTCACACAAGATAATGGTTTAGTATGAATATTTTATATCGTGGTTTTGGAGATATTGACTTAGGTTGTTAATGTCTTATTGATACAGTAGAGTGAGGTGGTATGTGTGATTGGTGTTATATAAACCTAAGGTTGTGGATTATTATTAAATTAATGAATAAATTAAATAAAATAGAATGGTAATGTTTTTATTTTGAATAAATAATGTACTGAAATTAGTCAATTATTTTGGATAAAATGAAATGAAAGGGAATTGAATTATGTGATGTGGAAGAGGAAGTGGGTAGTGTAGAAGGATACTGGTTTTGAATAATTATGTTTTTAATGAATTAACTCATTCGGTAAATGATGAATAAAGAGGAATAAGAGATGAAATGTGAATGTAGATGGATATGTTTTATTATGAAGTATTTTTATTGTATTTTTTGGTGTGGTTTTTGTTTTTTTAGTGTTGGAAACAGTTACAGTGTTTGTGGTAGAAGTGATATAACATTGGGTTGTGGTTATAAAGGTGTCATGGTTTGAGGGTTACCTAATGATGGGATAGTTTGTATCGTAGGTAAATATATTCTTATATCCATTAAAATTTTGTAATTTATTATGCCCAACACTCGAGTTGAGTAACATAGATGGCACCCATATATTGTCTTGGAATCCAAGTCTACACATAACATTCTTTATGTGAGTGATAAAAGGGATATCCCACCTCCCCCCTCGTGTTCTCATCAAGACATGGAATGGTTATGTGGTGGTGTAGTAGTGACATGTCTCTAATGTAGTTATATGGATATGGTTATGTGTACATGTCATATGGTATGTGATTATGTTGTGATATGTTAGAATGTGAATCCTTCTTCATATCATCATATATTCTCAAAATAGAAAGTTGAAGAATTATAATTTCATTCACTAGAAATTTATCCAGTGGTAGGGGCTACTGTTGATGTGTGAGAATCATATGTTCTTCACTTATGCAGTAGTAAATCTTCTCCAGTGATAGTAAATATATCATAAGTTTTGTTCTATCGATGGTTTAAAGGAAGAGTGTTTGGAGATATCTAGGCTTTGATAACCCAAAGGGTCCTCTGGTTTGTAACAACCCTTAGTCAGTCATGTCTCTTGATCTTTGGATTTTAAGGGAGTAGTTTTAACATTTTTAATTGCTATGAATTTAAATATGTGAATGTTAAGGTTTAAAATTTTAAATGGTCCATTTAAGGACTAAAGTAGTCTTCCTAATGTTTTAATATCTGGTTATGTGATGAAATCCAAGGGGTTGATTTCATCATGAATGAAGATGATTCCTATGTATAAAATCAGCTCAGTCGGAGTGAAGTAGTATTTGAGATATTGTATATAGATGACACGATTATTATTCAAAGTCTTGTTATAAAACTTCACTCTAGAAAGAAATCGCTCAAAAAATGTTTACCACTTAAAGGAAATAGAGAAAAAACTAACATATATGGTTTTAGGATTGGTAGATATAAATATAAAATGTTTCTAGGAAAGAGTCTGAATACATGTATTAGTAATGTTCTAAACCATTTGTCATTGAAAACCACAAGATGGAGTTTTTTTAGCAATTTTGGATGGAATGAATCATAGGATGATTCATGATCCTTCTCAATAGTTAGATAGGATGGATATGATTCCTTAGGCATCCACCATTGGTCCAATCATGTTTTCTAGGTTCTGTTCTTGACTACATTTCTTATGTGCTTGGATCATAAAAAGTATATACCAATATAATCCTGGTTAGATCCAATGGACTACTATTATGAACATATCTATGTACTTGATAAGGACTAAGGATATGTTATTGTTCTTAAGAGGAGAGGATGATCTATATGTAAATGTTTACCCAAATTTTTGTTTCCATACTAACAAAGATGATATGAAATATCAATCTATATTCTTTTTTTAAATAAATAGTGGAGTAGTTTGATGGATGAGTTCCAAACAAGACACCATTGCATACTAGATAATTGAGGAGGAATAACTTCCTTCTTTATAAGTTTTAAATGAAGCTATATGGATCAATAAAAACATTTATTAATAAGCAGGACTTGCTATCATAGATGTAACTATAGATACATATTTTGAAAACAATGGTGTTGTTTTTTATATAATGATCCCCAATCACATCAATAGACCAAAGAAATCCTTCGCACATACATTATCATATAAATAATCATTGGAATGGGAAATATAAATATTATTTTGGAGGCTACACTAGTGAATGTTTTATATTTTTTGAAAAAAAATTACCATAACAACAACATGAGGTTCATGTAGAATCTCAGGTTATTAGACACAAGGTATATTGGTTTAAATTGGTGTAAATATATAAATTTATTATAATAAAATTTAATATTTGAATATCAAAAATTTATATGTGTTTCTATTTTTTTATAAAAGGAGTCAAATGATAATTCCACCTCAATGTTTGACTATGATTTGTCCCTAACCAATGATTATTATAGAGTATTTTAGTGTTTTATAATATGATAATGTTTTCATAAACTGAATCTTTTATAAATTATAAAGAGTATTATATATTATATTAATAATAAATTCAAGAGGTAATAAGAATAGAATTATTAAAGGGATTAACCAACTAATGTATATCTCATGGGATTTCATATAGTTATAGGTATTCATAGTTGTGTATGCTTATTATAAATCCTTTTTACCTTAGATTTAGTAGATACCTTGAATGATAACATTCATAAATTGGTAACCAACTTTATCATGAAATCATATTATATTTTATAATCATGGGTGGGTTGGGAATTTGGTTGATCATTCCATGAGTTGGAGTGCAACCAAGATGGGATTTGAACAACTGTAGGAGAAGAAAGGACATCTGGACCACTATTTTATTAGATTGAGGAAATTAATGTGCATGATAATTATTTTCACATAATTTTTTTTCAATTAAATGGATGAGTGACATGTGATATCATTATCAGATAAATGAATGATTTTTTTATTCATACATTTTTTCATTATTTTTTAGAGAATCGTGAAATGATGATAGGTCAATACTAGATTTACATGTTCCATGTCTAGTAAACACTTAATGTCACTGAAAATGGGATTATATAATATACATATGATGTATATTATGAATTATTTGGTTGAAATAATTTTAATAATATATGAGTATATCTTATAGAGATTACACCCGCCCTCATGCATCTTGAGTAGAACTAATGTTTTAAAAGAGGCCTCTCTTTGTATACATATTTGAAATAGGGATTTCATAGTTATTATAAACACTTCTAAGGCCCGTAGGGTATCATGGTTAGGATCTTGGTTCTAGATACAACATTCATAATTCTCTTTTTCATGATAAATTGTTCTTGATAAAAATGATGTCCAAAATATTTTGGATGGATTCACAATGAGTGATGAGGTTATGTATAATTTCATTATGTCATATTAGTTAATGTTTGAGACTGTTTGATGTTCACTAAATTACACTTGCCTGAGATTCCTGTATAAATTCATAAATGTTGCATGAGGAACACTCAGACAAACACATAATATTATGTTATATAAATATAAGTGTACATTTAATATGATCATAGGATCCATGTACTATTTCGTGAATGGAAATCATGAAAAATGAATATATTTGTATATGTATATAATATATATATTTATTATCCTTGTGATTCATAATATATATATATATATATATGTGATATATATATATTTCTATTTATCTGGAATGGTTTATTTAATTAAAACCCCTTTATGTGTGGATTAAAGACTATTCTTTAACTGACTGAAAATTTTAAAGAATTATTCTAACAATTTGAATCAAATTTGATTTGAGGAGCCAAGTGATTCACTTATAAATGAGGATGAGGTCCTCTTCTGTTGGTATAGTTACTTTTAAAATCTATTTTCACCTCATACTATTTCTTAACATTTCAAAAATCAATGAACTAGAACCCCTTAAGCATTCATGTGTCCCCATGATATGATTGGGGATCCAAGTTATCTTTTATTACCTTTGAGGTAGGGTTTTTATGTTCACTACACCTATTTATCTTATTGAAACAATCTATGGTGATGAAGATTGAAAATATTTTATAATTCAATTCTAGTTACACTATTTTTATAGTATTAATTTAGTTTTTCTTATTAAAGTTATTTATATTATGGTTTTTTGTTTTGTACTACTAGTTATGATCATATGATGTTCACAAAAATCCCATCAACATGAACACACACACACATATACATATAAATATAAATACACATACACATAATCATACAAATATATACTATAACATATTCATACAAGTATAAATATACACATAAACGTACACATACACACATGTATACACATACACATAAATATAATTACTTACATGAGGGCATACATAAAAATTCATTTTCATACTTACACAAAATATATAAATATATACATTTCACATAAACAAATGTACACACACATACACATACACCAATGTCTAATACATACATAAACATTCACATAAATATACACATACACTTTAAAATACATGTACACATACTCATACAAAAACTCATACATAGATCCGTGTAAATCCACACTCACACACACTTATATGCATACATACACTTATACTCAGATATATATATATTCCCAAATACATATATACAAAAAAACACAAAGAAATATAAACATATACAAAATATAGACTCATAAATAGAAAACAAAACATGAATATACATACAACACATTTATATATGCACATATACAGACATATACACATACATCCACATCAATACACATGAATACATATACATATAGATACATGTATGAATATTTTAAAATATATAATATGAATATAAATATAAAATTCAAATATGAATCACATATTTATATATTAATATAATTTATTAAGGAAAATGGTAATATATTATATTTATAATAATTATATAAACATTTTTTAATTTATGTTTTTAAATATACTATTATAGATTTTTATTGACTAATAGAAAACTGATAATTGTATATATCATTATAGAAATAATAATGATAATTATTTTTTATTTCAATTTAAATAAATAATATTTATAGTTATATTTACATATATATATTTATTGTATTATAAATACTGTTTAAAAATATTTAAACATGTATATATAAATTAAATTATTCACCGTGACCTCCAACTGTGCTTTTTCACTTAGTTAATGGTTGAGATTTTACCAGTGATAAATATGTCATTGTGCATGTGTATATATATGTATATGTCAATGTCTATTTATGTGTACATTTATGTCTATGTGTATGTATGTGGGTATGTCTATTAATTTTTTTACAGTACGTGAATGTATTCATATGTATAAATGTGTACGTATGGGCATGCACATGTATCTAATAGTATGTAAGTGTATATGTATCAGACATGTATGTCTATGTATATGCATATTAATGTGTATGTGAATTTTTATTTGTATGTGTATGTACATATGTATATTTCTATGTGTTTGTGCATATGTGCATGTCTATGTATATCTATGTCTTTATATATGCATTCATTTGAACATGTTTATGCATATGTATGTGTATGTATGTGCATGAACACGTATGTAATTGTATTTATTTGTAAGTGTATACATGCATGTATATGTATGTATATACATAGATTTTCATAAGTACATGTGTATATAAAATGTCAATTTGTATGTGTATGTGGTTTTGGTTTTGGTTGTTTGTGTGTGTGTGTTTTTTCATGTGTGTATGTGTATGTGTATGTGTATGTGTATGTGTATGTGTATGTGTATGTGTATGTGTATGGGTATGTGTATGTGTTTATGTATATGTGTATATTTACGTGTTTGTATCTGTATATGTATGTCTATATGTATGTATGTGTGTATGTTTATGTATGTATATATTTGAAATATTATTTATTTACTTTTAATAATTATCTATTTTTTGTATTTTCTTTACTTTATTCATTTTTTATATATATTGATTTAATGTTTTTGTAATATTTTCAATTTTGGTATTTATTTATACATTTTTAAATATGGATATACTCAATTAATGAATAATATTATTATAAATTATTTAAAAATCTACAGGTTAATAATTTTCAAGAATTTTGGTATAAAATCAATAAAATGTATACATCAACAACTAAAAATATGACTATTATTTATTTATTCATTTTTTGTGTGTCTGTATTTCACTTAAATAAAGTTTTAAAAAATTGAAAATATTTTCATCATTTACTTAAATTTATTTACAAATTTTAATATTATATTATTTAGTACCATTTTCTTCATGTCATATATTTATATATTTTTAATAATTTTTGGAATTGATTCATTTTTTAGAAATTTATATATAATAATTTATACATCTTAACATTTTCAATAAGTTTGTGATTTATATGATCATTAGATATTCATTTATATTACTTTTTCAATATTTTTTATATGTTAGAAATATTTATAATTTATTAAAATAAGACCATATCCAAATTGTGCCATTTTGTCATGAAAACAACATTTTTCTTAAAATAAAAATCCAACATATGTCATGACAAACAAAAGTGTGGTGTTTTATGCTACAATAGAACACCATCAGTTTTGTTTTACCTCTAGAAACACAATTATTATTCTTTTTTTATTTTTATATTTTTTTAAAAAAAATTAATGAAAATTTTATTTAATATTATTTATTTTTATTTTTTAAAATTACCCTTACGTCAAATAATATTTACATTAATAATAAAAAAATAACATTTATTCATATATTGTTTTACCTTTTTATACCTTCTGTTTCCCCTGGTGTGTCTTTTTGATTCCTTACATCACTTTTTTAACCCTTATATAACTTTTGAATACTCGTACCTAACTTTAGTTTACCCTTACATGTCATTTTTTAACATTAATTAACATTAGTTTACCCTTTATTAACCATTACACGTTTTAGTTTACGCTTAAATTAAATCATTTTACCCAGAAATTACATTTTTCAACTCTTAGTTAACTTATGTTCACCCTTTCATAACATTCATTTACCAATATGTACATTTTTCACACAATTACATTACTATTGATTTTAATTACGTAACTATTGATTTCTGTTACATAAAATATACAAGTATCTTCCAAGAATTTATAATGAACCAACTGAATACCCTTGTACTTCAATAAATGAGAAGGGTCTGACAAGACCCATTGGGAATTCTTGATCCCCATGGGATTACTAATAGTGTGTTGGCATCATGAAAAGAATGATGGAACTATTTCTCACAAAGAACAAACAATAAACATGTAAAAATGGATAAAAAAATCCAATAAATAGTCAGTATGTCAAACACTCCTCCTTGAGAAAAGAGTACTACATGAAAAAAAATATCCCAATGTAATGAATCATCCCAAGTATGAAACAATGTTCATTAATATGAACCCTCATAATCCCTATGTAACGAGTGGACCAAATCTCCACCAATCACCAACATAATACAAGTGTCGTCTTCATGAACAGATGCCACCACTAAGTGGAAGATTATTTTTTCCATGACCAGGAATAACTGAAACTACAATTGCCCGAAGGAAAAGTTCAGATATGGGAACAAATATCCAAAAGGATCTCATTAGGTTATCTATAATCAGTTGACAAAAAATATACCATATATGGTTGAATTTTAAATAAAAAATCCATGTAAAATAATTTCAAATTTTCAAACAAAAAATTATTTCCAAACATGAACGATTAATTTATAAAAAAAATAAGATTAAATAGACATTTTAGTAAAATAATAAAGAATGAATAAAATATTTCAATAATCTTAGTTATATAACCATAAATTTAAATCATGGCAGCTTTTCATAAGCCCTATAGGTAGTTAGTTCCTAGATGAAGGATACTAACACTTCTCAGTCAATCAACATGGAACTAGTTATTCTCATCTCCCTAAGGCTCAAGCCATCCAGATAGAATCAATCAAGACCCCATTGTTCAAAATCATGCTAACCTAGGTTTAGATAGATTTTACACTGTTAATCCCAAGAATTGGAGTCATACTCCTAGTATTCTAACCCTAATCACCCACTAACCACCCAATATATTTTGTGCTTTAATCAATCATGTGAAAATAATTAATTTCAAATCAATTCATCATTCACAATTCTAATGTCCATTTTCTTGTTTCAACATGAATTCTCAATTTTAAAAACATTCATTGGTTTTCACCATATTCATTCATTTCAAAATCATATTTCATTTAATTCATTTTCCAAAGAATCAATGTCAATTATTTTCATCAAATTGTTTCTCAATTCAAGTTATATTTTATTAAAAAATAATCAAATTCATTAAAGTCTTTTAAAATTTATTTTCATTCAAAATTACATGTGTTCATAAAATAGACAAATCATGGTTCGCAAATAAATTGAAAATTAATTTAAAATCAATCTATCTATCAAGAAAAAAAATGTGTGGAAAATACTTATAGAACCACATATGTTTAATTGAATGGTAAGTAAATTAATCACTATAAATTGAAATTGAATATGGATAGATGAATACGAGGAAGATTAATAAGGAAATGGAATATCTATAATTCATCCACTCGTGGTATAGACCCATTAAAGACAGAATGACTCATCAACCCTATGTAAAGAGAGAAGTAGAAATAGAGGATTAAAATTAAGAGAATATCCTCTTTCTGTATAGAGAAAAATCACATCCATCAGTGCTTCCATATGAGAATATGAGTGGTTGGAAGGGGAAATTTTCCTCTAGAGAGCCTTCAGATTCCCAAATATCTAATTAGGGATGAATGTGTAGGGATTAAGGGTAATTATGGAAATTTCAATCTTTGAATTATAAAATCAAGGGATTAAAAAGTCATTAAATTGAATTTTAGAGTATCGAAACACTTTTAATACTAACCATACACCTAATCATGCACCCTATCTAGTCTTTGAGAAATGGTTCATAGTTTGGTTTCATAGTTACTCTAACTTTTTTCTATCCATGAAAACCAAATTTTGGTATGGTCTATAAGAGAGGCCTCGTGATTTCCACTAACTGTGCGCCAACCATTCACCTCCCACTAGGAACTCTAAATTGAGCCCATAGTTTTCGATGTTGAATACCATAATTTTCCCTAACTGTACACCAACTATGCATAATCCCATAAACTTTTAAAATTTTAGATAAGCTCAAAAAATATCTCAAATTAGTACCCAAACATAAAAAAGGATCTATATAATGTTATGAGGTGACTAAAAGTGGGTAATAGGGTGTGACAAACTCTCCAATATAAATGAATTCTACCCTCAAAAATCATGTCATGAAGATTATAAACTGAAGAGATGAATGCAATATTTTCTCATCAGTTCTTGACACACTAATGTATCCTAAAAATCAAAAACATAATTTTATAACACCATATACAAATAAATATATTTTCCATGAATAAAAATTCCCTTAGAATAAATATTCCAAACTAGTTTCTAAGTAATAGATAAATTAGGATCACCATCGAGGTCCTCCCAGCTGAAAACAGGAAATGTTTCAGAGTGATACATTATGATATGTGAGTTTTGGAATACATTATGAATCAACATAAATTATGGTGGAATGGATTAATTTTACACAACCCTGAAAATATTCTAAAAAATCATAAAGAGTCACACATTTAATGGTGTAATCATTCCATGTTTTCTAATTCATCTATGACCCAATCACAACAAAACCATCTAAAACACCCTGTCACCAATAGTGAAATACTCTGGGTATCGATGAAGATTAGTAAATTATTTGTACTGGATTTTTGAAATTAAAATTCTATGATGAATTAACTAAATCGTTTTCTCTATATGTTGAAACAAGTTAGGTCTAACTTGTTATACTCACCAATATCTAAACAACACAGTATAGATCTACATGGAAGACCATATATGGTCTCAAAGGGTTCTATCTAGACAGATGGATGGTAACTATTGTTATAAAAGAATAAACCAGTCCGAAGAGTAAATTCCATGCACCACTAATATTGACAATTCAAGCATAAAGAACATATTTAAGAATATTTATAGCTCATTTTGTTAATCCAGTGGTCTACAGATGATATGTTTTGAATTAGTTTACTTAATATTACATTTCCTCCAAGGGGATCTCTTGAAAAATTAGAATATAAATATTGATCCATATAATGAAACAAAACTTATGAAATTCCATGTAATCATGTTACCCCATTCACATATAGGCCGCACATGAACTAAACTTAAGTAATTCCGAGTTGATCAGCCAACTGATCCAAATCCATATCACATTCTTTTCTCAATATGTAAAAGGAAACCCAACCATAAAGTCTATAGAAATATCTTCCCACATCCATGTTGTCATAAGATTGTTCATAAGTAAACCTAAAGGTTTCTATTGCTTATCCTTGACCTTATGACATGTATACCAATGTGAAAAAAAAAATCAGTGATATGTGGTAACATACCTGGCCACTAAAAACAACATCAAATATCATAGAAAATAGTTTTCATAAAATAGTGAACTACCCATTGAGAACTATATTAGTGTCCCATAATAGATTTTCTTATCAGCGAAATCATAGAATAATAGTTTCATAAGTATAAGATAACTTTGATTGGGAAATACCACTCATAGGCGGTCTCCCCATAATAAAGAGAGTCTCTAATGAAATGAAATTCAGCATTAAGATGTTTCTTGTGAGGAATCATCCTGATAAGTGTGGAGGTCAATTGTACACCATCCAAAAAACATTAGTCTGATATTCCATGACACCAAAATCCATAAAATCAAAGAGAGCCATATTTTTACACACATATGATTACTTACTCAATTCTGGGTTTAGATGTTTATTTCTCAAATCATGAGTAATGAAATTCACCTTGCAAAGGATGTAGAAAATTTTGAAATCATAAGATTTTATGTAGTTCTCTGATCACTTATGAATGATATCCAAATATATTTAACAAAATAAATAACTAAATATTTTTGTGTTTGAATATATTGTAAGGATTCCCTAAAACATTAATCTTGAAAACTATTAAGTTCATACATCATAATTGTGATTTCTATTTCATTATTAGAAACGTTCTTCTCTTGTGGTCTATGATATCATGAACTATAAGACATGATGTGATAAAGATCCCAAAAAACATATTCCAAAGATGAACCTAATGCATATGAAAATTCTATGTATCCCTTACCATCCTCTATAAGAGTCAATACTACAACTTATGTAAAAAAAGGAACGTTAACTCATCAATGTAATTTGGAATTTACAAATACCATAAAAACATTACTTCTTTCTGAGTGAGAGAAGCGATTACAAACCTAGAAATTAAAAATTCATTGATAACTAGATGTATTCTTCCACTATTATGAGGTGGAATAAAATTTCTATAACATTGTGGGGTTGTTCCGTGTCATCATAGCATTCTATTTCTCAAAAAGAACTGAGAATCAATGTTTTGAGACCATGATTCCCAAGAAATCAACTTCTTGAATTGAAAAACTACATTTTTAAATGTCATCATAATTTCATAAATCTATATGAATTTCAAGAAAAATTCTTATATGACACACATATTCCTCTTGGTCTTGTAGTAAACCAATAAATTATCCACAAATAAAACCAAAAATAGATCTAGAAACTCATGGAATATCCTATTCATATGTACCATAAAAACAATAGGAGAATTGGTTCAAAAAAAGTAAAAACATGGTACTTGTAATGGAAATAAAAAATAATGAAGGTGGTATTTGGGATGAATTATACCTTGATACTGAACTGTTGATGAACAAATCAAATAGATCATTTGACTAAGTCTTCTACTCTTTCAGCTCAGTGCATTCCAAATGGAAAGAGGTAATGTAGACAAGTTGAGTACGTGGTACTATGTCATTGGATAACTCTAACTCTATTACCAATGGAAAACTACAAATGTGAGATTGGAAAAAATATATAAACTCTATGACACATTAATGAGTATAAAAAATAGATTATTCGTTCTCCATCTCAAAAGAAAACACTTATATCGCCATTTAAAACTCTTGAAGAGTGGTCCATCTTGACTGAAACTTTTGTCCCATTATCCCTAGAAAATATGGAACACCCTATGAAGTATAGTAGTAGAGAATCATTGAATATAAAAATAATTCAAATAATTATGGGAAACAATCCAATCTATCTCATTATTGATGTTAAGAGGTTTTATTTTGACAACTAGAAAATCCCAAGTGACTGTGACCTTCAATAAAGAGAATGAACAATATGGTAATCATAGACCCTACACTATCATTATTCTAATAAGAATGGAAATATCCATCATATAAGAAATTAATCCCAAGGGATGATTCATCAGTATCATAATATTACACAATACAAATGAACGAGATGCACATGTATCAAAATAAATTTCCACTAATGTTGAATCTATAGTGATTGTATATCTTAAAATAATTGGACCAGCATTAGATTATTCTAGAAACTTTTCCAAAATATAAAGAAGAATCATTATAGTTTCTTGTGTTTGGAACTCTATAATTCATGAAGCATCATAATGAACCACAATAATTTTATAAGTGAATGAGGTCAGGCCACTACATGGGGAAGAAAAGACAAGAAAAAACATCTTCAAGTGAACTTAAAATCCACAGTAAGTACATAGATTTACTACATTAGTACAAACATTCCTTAAGTATTTAAAATTTCAAGAATGAAATCATGTCATTAGGCCTCTTCTAAAGACAATAGAATCCTTGGAAGAATCCTTGTATCATGATCCAAAATTAGACTCTTCACATATTCTCTTCCCTTTAAAGGAGCTCACATTGCTACAACATGAAATAAAAAATATCAACCCTGAATTACCAGCTAGGTCAAGATCACCCATAAATTATCTACCTATAACATCAACAAAATAAGTGACCATTTGAATGAAACCATGGGAAGAAATATCAATTTGATGGCCTATATAAAGTCTTCAATAATTTGGATTCTCATTTTTTCCTTCCTCATGAGATAACTAAACATGTTCAACAAAGTTGGTCACACGCTGAGTCGTAGTCCTATCACTTTCTTGAATTATAAAAAACTACACGTACTTCACCAATAACATTAATAAATTATATAATATCTATATGAATTAATCCCTAAAATCATTCTGATATATGTATTATTACTTCACCGCTATAAAAATTGGATCCCACTATCTCCCATTATGTCCCTCTAGATTAAAGGTAGCACAAATATCCCTTATGTAATATTGATTCAATGAGAACTCAAAAAGGATCTCAATATTTTTTAACCAATCCTCTACCTCTTGAGGATCCTCTAATCCTTGTAAAGAAGGCTTCTTCTTTGGATGAAGCTATTGAGCATGATATCTGGTTTCATCACATTGAGGTTCCACCACTGGATCAGGAAGGGGAATAGGAGTACCTACAAATCCCAGAGCATAGATAACACACACCACTATATATAATATATTATGATCAACTAGTAGATTAACTTTCCATGGATAATTGGTATCTCCCTCTTGAGGTGTGTTCGGAAGTCTTTTTGGGTGCATGGTACTACCGAACATTAAAAACTATAATAGAAAAATCACCAATGGTACTTAGATCATCAACCCAATCAAGAAAAAATTAATTATAAATTCTATCAGATATAATTCCAAATTTATGGGATTTCCATACTATAAATTAAACTTTTGAATTACTATATTCATATTAAATTATACAAAAAATATTATTTTCCTAAAAATCCAAGGTGACATAAGTCTCAATATGATGAGAGATAGCCAGGAACAAACTTGTAATTACCAATTATGTCTATAAAATCATAAGACCTGTCCACCTCAATGTGGCTCTTTCCCTTTTCATGTACATGAAAAAACTAAATCCACAAAATATTCTATGAAAATGTATCATGTGATGAAAAATAAGCCACTAGGATATCACCAAGTGTTCCATAAGTGTTTCCATCAAAAATAAACCATATATGATTCAATTTCGTATACAATAAACCATGGAAATTCAATTTCCATTTTTATAAAATTGAAGATTTAAAATCTTATATATTGTATGTATATCAAAATATGATTAAATGAACATTTAAAAAAATATATTGAATGAATAAAATAGTTTTATAAAATTAGGTATGTAATCATCAAATCAAATCAATGCCCAATGTCATAAACCTAGTGGTTAGTTAGTTCCAGGATATAGGATCCTTACACTCCTTAGTTAATCAAAAAAATATTATTTGAATACACACCTAAGACTCAATCCATTGGGATAGAATCAATCAACACCAAATCAGGGGAAATCATAAAGAAGTTGTTTTAATTAGAGTTTTCATCATCAATCCATTTCTAGGGTGTCATATTCTTATAGTTATTGTACTAATCACACACAGAATAGGCATGCACACATTTTATTCATTAAATAAACATATTAATCATGGTAATATAATTTATTTAAAATAAATTCATCATTCATAGTTCAAATTCCCAATTTTAATTTTCAACATTCCATTTAAATTTGAAAAACATATCACGGGTTTCATCAAATTAATGCATTTCGAATTAATCATTCATTTAAAGAGATTTTCTCAAGAGTCAATTCCAAATAATTTCATCAAATATTTTCTCAATACCAACCATATTACTTTAACATTCATAAAATTCACTAAATCTCTTGAAAAAGGGGTTTAGTTGAAAATTCCATTCCATTACAAAAAAAATCAAATCAAGATTTAAAAATCAACTAATAAATCATTTCAAATCAAAATATAAATCAAGGTTTTATATAAATAAAAAATCCTTATCAAATCACCTACCTTAAAAAATACGGTTAATAAATAAATACCATGAAATGGATATCATCAATAGAAAGATGTATCCATGAAATATTAAAGAGTCCCTAGAAATAAAACACATTATTTCATTTTTTTGATCCAATAATAAAATGATAATTTATCACTCCAAATGAAATATTGAAATTTGAAATAGAGGATTTCAAATGAGTGATGTTTCACTTATTAATGGAGAATCAATCATATCTATTGATGATTATATTTTAGTAGAAAAGATATGGGAGGAACCCATATCCTTCTTGAGATCTTGAAATGACATAGGATTAGATTCAGGTCAAATTGGAGTAGATTAAATTTTATAAAGGTGATTTTTGTAGTTTAATTAATAATATTTTGGGATTTAAAATTTTTTAGCATGGTTTTTTGGGTAAGGATGAATGATTGGTATTAACTATGAAATGGATTGAGCACCATGACTAGGCTTCTAGAATATGTGTGTGGTATAGCCACATGGTTAAACGAAATTCTTTTCAACTATGAAACGACTCTTTATCCATGGTCCCATAACATGGTGGGGAGGCTATAGATTTTTCTCTAACCATGAACTATCTATGTTCTCCACTCCATGAACTCTGAATAGTTAGAAGGATTTGTCTCTCTAAACATCATGGTTTTCTAAAACGGTGCGTCAATAATTTACAACCCCATAGACAAACAAAATTTTCCAAAAACTGAAAATATGATAAAAAATTTGTCCCAAACAGTGAAAGATAAAAAAAATTATTAAGTATCTGAATGTGGGTAATGTGGTGTTACACCCTTACATAACTTTTTTTACCTTTTTATAAAGTTTATTTTTCTTTACCATAACATGTACATTTCTATTTTTAGAAATAAATATATATTTTTAACCATTAATTTTTTACCCATATATTACTCGGATATAACAACAAATAGATTTTTATACACTTATATAATTTTATTTTAACATAAATTAACTTTTTTACCCTTACATAACATTATTAGACCCTTACAATACCTATACGAGTTTAAATTTACCCTTACATAACATTATTTTTCCCTTATGAAAATTCTTTTACCCTTAAAATGATTCAGTTTACAATTATATAACATTTTTTAACCGTACATAACTTGTGTTTTCCCTTATATAACTCCAATTTATTATTACATAACTTATTTGACAATTACATAACATTAGTTTATAATTTAATAAGCAAAACATGATTCTTTTTACCACTACAAGACATTGTTTTACCATTACCTATCTTCTGTTTAAAATTATATAAATTTATTTTACCTATAAAAACATTGATTTGACATTAATTAAATTCTATTTATACTTAGATAAATTTTTCATACCATTCAATATATTTTTTGACCCGTATATATCTTTATTTCACCATTAATTAAAATATAAATGTTTTTTACCCCTACATAACATTGTTTTAAACGTACATAACTTATTTTAACCCTACATAACATTATTGTACCCTTATGTAGCGTTATTTTTCTCTTACATAACATATTTTTACTTTATGTAGCTTTAGTTTACCCTTAATTTTTTTTACCAATACATATATTTAGGTTAAACTTAATTAACCTATATATGATATCTTTAACCCTAAAGAATGTATTGTAACATTACATCTATATAACCATAAGTAACTAAATTTTACACTTACATAACTCTATTGTACCTTTATATAACATCTTTTTATCCTTACATAACATTCACTTGACCATACAAAACTTCAGTTAACCCTTACTTAACATTATTTTACCCTTACATAACCTATATATGTTCCTATTTACCTCTAAATAACATTTTCTTCACTTACATTACATCTTTTTATCCTTATTATACTTTATTTTATCTTTAAATAACATTGATTTAACTTTTCAAAACATTTTCTTACTGTTAAAATAATTTATTTTTGTCTTATATAATTTTTTTAGGTTACATAACTTATCTTTACACTTACATTACATTATTTTACCCTTATATAACTTATTTTAACACTATATTTACTTTATTTTACCACTAAATAACATGAAAAAAATTACCCTTAACAATTTTTTTTACCCTTAATTAATTTTTGTAACCCACTAATAACTTTAGATTACACATACAAAACATTGTTTATTATTACTTAACTTCTATTTACCCTAAAATAAAATTACTTTACCCTTAAATAACATCTTTTTTCAATTATAAAACCATAATTTAATGTAACCGAAGTATTATATGATTATTTTTATCTATAAATAATTTTTTTTACCCTTACATAACATTTTTGTTACCATACATAACTTTAGTTTACCATAACATAACATTGTTTTATTAAATAACATTATTTTACATTACATTTCTTTTTTAGCCTGATATAACCTTATTTTACCCTTTCATAACATATACATATTTCTATTTACTCCAAATTTTTGTTTTTCACTTATAAAACATCTTATTACCATTATATAACTTTATTGACCTTTTAAATAATTTTTCATCCATAATTAACTACTTTTCTCCCTTTTATAACATTTTCTTAGCCATCAATAACATTTTTTACCTATACATTACTTATTTTACCTATACATGATCAAGAGAAGTTTTTTTAACCCTAAAAAACATTATTATACCTTTAATTAACTAATGTATACCCTTATATATCATTAATTTACCCTTATAATTTTTTTTATAATCATACATAACATATATTTAGCCTTGAATTTATTTATTTTTCCCATGTTTATCTTTTTCTACTCTGACATAAATTTAGTTAAAAATTACATAACTTGTACAAGTTTCAATATATCTCTTTATAACGATGTTTTACCAATATTTAACTTATGTTTACCCTCTTATAACATTAATTACATGTACATAAGTTGGTTATACCATTAAATAACATATCTTTATCCATATGTAACATTAGTTATCCCTTACATAGCTTTTTATTCCCAACCATAACTTCTATTTACACTATAATAACATTAATTAACCATTACAATACATTTTTACCCTTATATAACGTTAGTTTACTCTTACATAACATGTACAAGTTTTTATTTACCCCATAAAATCATTTTTTATGGATAAATAATTTATTTTTCTATTATATAAATTTATTTTACCATTACATAGAATTCCATTATTCTTAAAAACTCCATTTTACCATTTTATTACATTAGTTTAACCATACATAATTTTTTTACACTTACATAATGTTAGTTTACCCTTACATATGCTATAAAAGTTTTAATTTACCCCTATATAACTTCATTTTATCCATGTTTAAATTTATTCTAAACTTATATAACATTATATTACCATTACATGTTTTTACCCCTAAATTGTTTTACCCATACATAACATTAATTTAACATTACATTATTTTTTAATGTTACATATCATTAGTTTTCTCATACAAAACTAATACAATTTTTCATTAAATCTTACATAACTTTTTTTTCACCAAACAAAAATTATATTTAACCATACATATTTCCTTTTTAATATTATTTATTTTAGTTTTTTATTTTGATTTATTTTTTAATAATAGTGGTTTATTTTAGTTAACATTATGTTATTTAATGATGAGATCACAATTAATTTAGGTAAATTGTTAAGTATTTATGTATTTTATTATGTAATTATATTAAATTTTATTTATTAATATATAAAAGGTAAATATTAATAAAAAAATAAAACATTTACTTATTTAATGTTACAAATTATCATTTTTAAATATTTTTTAATTTATCTAATTTTATTTATTCAATCTATAATATTTATTTTTATGTTTACTTACGATGCTTTAATATTTTTAATATGTTTTTCATTTAAATGAATAATATTTATTCATTTTTTTCATTAATTTTTAATATTTCAATATATTTGATATTCATATAATTCTTTTAATTAAATTTATTTTTTAATAATATCTTAATATGATTTTTAGTAATATTTAGTATAAAAAAATCGTATATATGTAATTAACTTTATTTTACATCTTGACCTGAACCATCAGGTTTGAGCCAGAATGCCACAAACCCCCATGTGGACCTCCCTGTACAAAAGAGTGTGTCGGCTTGCAGTGTGGGTGTAAGTGTGATAGTTAGGATACTATACCCACTATACACTATAAAAAAAAGTTAGTGGTGATTTTTAGAAGGGTTTCTAAGGAACCCCAAATAAATTTATTTTCTATTTAAATTTTAGGGTTTTATTCACAGCCCCATTAATCATTGAATTTAGAGGACGTTCACAACCTCCTCTAATTTTTAATCATTATTTTATTAATATTTTTTTGGATATTAGAGATAGCAATGTCAAAACCACTGCTAATTTTATAATTTCTGATGCTATAAATTATGAGGAATTTTAGAGGTACTTATATATATAATGAAATTTTTTTAAGGAAATAGTGGGGGTTCCCAACCCCCTCTAATGTATTAAATAACTGACAGTTCATTAATATCCTCTAATCCCTTATATTTTAGTGGTTTGTGAGCCCCATCTGAATGAAGAAATTGATGATGATTTTAAATTTCCTTTAAATCAAAAAATTATAGTGGTTTTCGATCCACCACTAATTCCATCCATTAGAGGGGGTTTTGACCACCTCTATTTTTCATTTTTTTAAATAATCTCATATAAATTCAAATTATATAATATATATGAGTGCATGTGCATGTGTGTGTGTGTTTATAAATACATTGTATAAATATATTTAAAAATATTATATAAATGAATTTTAGTACATTATAAAAATATATTTATATACAAACATTATATAAATAATTTAAATAATTAATTATACATATAAAAAATATATATACATAAATAAATATGTGTATACATTATATAATTTCAATTATAAATATATTTATTCAAATATATAAAATGTAAATGTGATTTTATAAATACTATACATTTATGTAATGATTTATACTATACATATATGATATTAAATACATTTCGGTTGTATATTTTTCTCTAAATAAATATATATTATGATATGTATATATATATATATATAATATACAAAATGGAAACTATATATATATATATATTATCACAATATATTTAATATTTTATAAAAATTTATTAAATTTAAATTTATATATATTATATAATTTTATTATATATATTCTATTATATCATATTAATTATAAATTAATTTAGTATGTATATTTAAACTAATTATATTATGTATTTCAAATTATATGAATTTATTTAATTTTTGTGGTTATATATATATACATGATATAATAAAAATTTATATAATTTCATATAGAAATATTTAATCTGAATGTATTTAATATAAATAATAAAATAATGACACAATATTTATAAAATCAATATATAATTTTTGTTAAAAAAATTAAATGTAATAACAATAATAATAATTATTATTACACTTTCATAGAGAGACACAAATATATATTATTTATACATAGATATAAATTATTATATATATACGCAAATATATTATATTATTTTTATTTTTATTCTAATATATATGTATATTATCATATATTTTTTAGTCTAAATACATTAATGTTATTGTATATAATAAAAAACAACTTCAGTGGAGTGGTTCTTCATGCCTCACATTCCCACGTGACCCTGGTTGGGATCCCTTTAAAAGGGTTTCATCTGCCAGACTTCATGGTGTGGAAAAGCGTGTTGCGGGTGGGGGGTGGTAGGTGAGTTTTCGGTATGTGAAAGAGGCATGCGTGGGATGCCTTTGGGGTTTCTATGGTGACTGTGATGATGGAACCCAGACATGGTGTGGGGTTTGGGGGTTTTCCTACTGACAAGGGGTAGTTTTGAGAGTTGTATCGTGGATAAAGGAGGGTGTCAGGGGGCCTGGGGGTTATCCTATGGATAAGGGGTGTTTTCAGGGGTTTGAGTTGGGGGTGCCATAGGTCTGGGGTGTAAAAAAGGAAAAAATATATTTAAATTAATTGTTATAGAATGTTTTAAGATACAGTCCCCTAAATTGAAACTCAATTAGGTGTTAATCTAACGACTCCTAACATGACATTTGAATTAGGGGTTGTTACAACATCCACTTATCCATATTTTTTCAGGGAATTTAGGGTGGAATTATAGAGGGTTTACACACCTTATAATTTTACCACCACAAAATTCAACTTCATTTTACTAGTGATTACTCCAACCCTCCCCTAAAAGGATATGGAAGCCACATTTATAGTGGTTCTTCACAACTTCCACAATTGTGTTTAGAGGAGTTTCTAAACCCCTCTAAACCAGAAAATAACCCCTTGTCGGGGTTATTTTTTATAGTGAATGGTCATCATCTTATTCGTTAATGATCTTATCACAACTTATAAATTATATACATCCCCTACATAAATCCATGTCAACATCTTGGGTAAAGGAAAAATAAGAAAGGGTGATATCAGATACTCAGTATGGGTAAAATGGTAGATATCAACATAACATGAAAATAATTTTCTTAGAAAATGATAATTACATTAGAAAACCATACCATGCATATCATAAATCATAATCTTTATCCATTTAATAAATCATGTGGGTTCAAAATACATTAATAATAAAATAATCGAAACACATGATCCAAGATAAAAAAATTCATATGATTTAGATTTGTGGAATACACATAAGAATAGAAAATCTCAGGTCCATGATACCCACCAAGTCATTTATAACATGTTAGTCTTGGGATAACCACTCATATACCTACTTTGGGCTTTAGTTAACTTCAGATGTACCATAATTAGGTATTGAGATCATGATTGGGATAACCCCCTGTTACTATATTTCGGTATTGGGATAACCACTATTGTACCCTTTTTTATCGTAGAATTTTAATCCTTACCCAATTAATTTTAGGGATTAAATTCCAAATCTATCATATGATCCAATCATTTCTGTTCCAAAAGATCACAAATCATTCATCATATCATTACTCATTGAATGGAAATGGGTTTCATAATCATTTACTCATAATATAACCTATATAAATGAAATGGGTTTCATACAAATTGTATCATATCTTAACCCATATTAAGTAAATGTGTTTCATGGTCATCTCATCAATTAATTATAGCATGGCCGACAGAAAAGAAATAGGTTTAATTGAAATATTTTCATCATAATCATAAACCATCAAGAGTTATAACAAATGTTTTATAATGGGATAATATCCCTAATAAAACATAAGAATCACTAAAGGCCATTGTCATTGATAAATAGAAACACCATAAAAATATCCTTAAAATATTATTGAGGAAAATATCATTTCCATTTAAAGAAACATTTATAATATCCAAATATAGAAAAAAATAATTAATAAAATAAACATGACAATAACATTGAAAGACTATAATAAAAAATTAAAATCAATCTCAGGTAAGAACCACATAAAATATTTCTCATCTCTTAAATGTTAAAACTAATATTCCATTCAAATTTCTTATAAATGTCAAAATTACCATGTTCAAAATGTGATAAAAAGATTCTTTCTACACTGTTCTTAAAAATTAAATCATGGTAAAAAGATATTAATCTATCATAGTATAAAATTAAAAACATTCATTAAATAATTTTTATAAATCAATGGATATGTAATGAAAAGGGTTTCTAATCAAAGTTATAAATAAAGTCCATTTTCATTAAAAATATTATTTTTGAACATTGAGTACATAACAAGTACAAAATGAATGAAAAATATTATTTTAATGAAATAAACATAGAATAATAAAATTCATGAGATTTATTATAAATAAATCATATGATTTTATTATTTTAACCTAATCATAAAAAACCAATAAATAAATATATTTTAACATAATTACCCTATAAAATTGGTTTCTTTTAAATCATAAGCCCTATGAATGAAAGAACCTTATATGGATTTTTCCCAGAATTTTTATAATTGGAATCAATAAAGACATTGATGGGAAGTATATAAACCTCAAAAACATAACAAGTGATTAATATGAAATTTGTCCCACATAAATAAAATTGAGAAGAAAATTCCATTTCATCTTTTCCAATGTTTTTAATCGTAATCCCAATAAATAATAACATTAAATAAATCATTAATTATATAGGAAATAAAGGGATTCATGATATAAAATGACAAATGGGTAGTATATACAACAAACAAAATAACTGAGTGGTGAATATAGATCATTTATCTAAAAAAATAAAAAAAATATAACCTATACGATACCTTAATTCTTGAATTCATTTGTACATGTTCAAACCTAATTATATTATAAAAACCTCATTTAGATATATTTTTAAGAACCATATGATTGTACTTTTTGGAAGAAAAAATCCCTATAATGTGTCTAAGGATGTTAGGGAGATACCGTCTAATGGGTTTCTAGATCCAAATGGCTTAAGAGGAGTGAATAATTGAGAGGTGGAAGTGCCCTATTATAATTGAGGAGTGTCATTCTCATAAATACACAAAACTACTCAATAATGAGAATTCACTCAGACACTATGTACCTTTAAAATTTTTTATTAATGAATTATAGTGGAGATATGTTTGATACACACCTCTAGTAAGAAACCATGTTTTATACATGTTACTCATTATCCTTTAACTGTGCTTACTATTAAAAATTTAGTTTTCATGATGGTTACTAGGTTTTTTATTTATTTTCCTTAGTGATTTATCCTTTAATGATAAACAATAAATTTATCCTTAGTAGAAAATATGGACCCACAAAATTTAAATACTCAGTCAATGTTATCATATAAAAATACTATGTGTGGTGAAAATTAATTTTAACATAGGATCATTTAATGGAAAAAACCTTGTTTTGGTCTTAATCAATGTAATCAATTTTTATTGTCATTATTATTCATTATAATAAAAAACTATAATGATCTTATTATATAATATTATTTATGCATAATAAAAATATGGAATCCAATTCATATAATTGGAAAGGTTTAATTAAAGATAAACCTGCAGACAGGAGCACGAAGTAGTTTTCCAGAGAAAATATTTTTATAATTATAAAAATGTTATCATATTAAAATAAAAAATGAATTTGTTTCCAATGAAATAAATTTTATTAACAATATATAATTGAACCATTTTTATTTAAAAAAATTCATATAAAATTAAACCATTAAAATTTTTAAATGAAATTTTATGTTTTAATAAAAATTAATAATTTTTAATGTAATTCAAAAAATAAATTTTCTCATAAAATTAAAATAAAATCACTAAAATTTATTTTTAAACTATAGATTTAAAAAATTAAATTTATTTTTTCTAAAAATTTTATAAAAGTTAAATGCATTAATTTTTCTATTTTTCACAAAAAAAATATAATCAATTTTTTTGAAATAGGTTCCTTAGAATAATATAAAAATATTATGAAAAATTAAGTTCATTTTAATCAACATCTCTTCATAATATAAACTCGCCGTACATAATTTTAATGATTTGGTATAATATCCTAGAACCTGGACACCATTATCCGAAGCTAAAATCATAAACATTATATTTCTATTATTGATATTGATGAAGGTGACCTCCTTTTCAAAATCCAAAACATGAAAAATAATATGAAAATATTTGATTGATTACAATCTCAAGAACCTTTTAGGGTTACTAATTTATAAAATTAGTATGAACTCTTTACATCAATGATTAATAAAAAAAATGGTTCATAAATATGAGCATCATCTCCCAATATACATTGATTTTTATATTCCACATTAGTTTATCGTCATCATCCATATAAAATCCATCTAAAAATAATTAATGAAACATAATTAATAATGACATAGAGAAATGGAAACCTAATAAGGGTGAGGTAAAAGAAAATTATGGGTAAAAATAAACCTTAAAAATAAATTTTAAAAATGATCATTAAAAGTGCATAAGTCTACGAGGACATAATCACAGTGCGTGAGAATCTCCTAAAAGATCTAAGACCCATTAATACCTGAATCATCAATAATTAAACATAGAAAAAGGATTATAATAAGGAATGATTCATATGAACCAATAATCATGATCGACATGATATCAATCTTGATAAAATGAAATATTATAAAACCATGGAAATCATAGATAAAACCTTTTGGTATCACTAAACATCATGAACATAGACCCATTACAAAACCTTTGGAATTTGAATAACCATACCATCGATTTCAAAAATAATTCTCTAGATGACATAATCATTATCCAATCCATTAGATCATTATCTTGGAACACCCTTCATATAATCTATATCATTATCAACTAGTTATATCTGGGTTTATACATTTTATGAGCTATATTAGGCTCACCCATCGCTATTTTGTTTACCCCATCATATAACAATGTCCATGAACCATAAATAAATTACATAGATCTTTCATTTCATCATAAAACTCATAGAAACAGTCATTAATACATTTATAATATGATTATGTTATTGAAAAGTAATGGGTTTCATTTCAATCACTTAAAATCATGATTAACCTTTGGGAATGAAACTGGTTCCATAACCATCTCTTGGAAACATGATTAACCCATTGAATTGAAACGGGTTCTATAGAAATATCATTCAGACATGATTATTCCTGGGAAAAGAAATTGGTTCTATAAAAATATCATTGAAACAAGATTAATGAGAGGAAAAGAAATGGGCACCACTACAATCTATTTGAAACATGATTAACCCATGAAAAGTAAATAGTTTCTCTAACCATCAATTTGAATCATGGTTAACCCTTGGAAACTAAAAACATCCTTAACAATCTCTATGAAGAACTATTAATCCATCTAGGGAAAGAATAGGGATTGTATCATTAGAAAATACCACCATTTGAGAATTTGTTACTACAAGGTTTGTTGATGCTGATGAATATAAATAACATTAAAATAACTATAAATTTATTTGGAGGAATGTAAACTTCTAATTATTGAAATAAATTTTAAAACTGAAAATGAAAATAATATTGAAAAAAAATCATTTTCTTTGAAATCAACTTTGGAAACATATAAATTAATATATAAAAATTGTTTAAATAATTTCATGATGAAAATACTCTTTCAAGATTTAAAAAAACATTTCAAAACATAAAACACTTTGAAAATCCTTTTTTTATTTGAAAATAACCATGAAATATTATAATGGAATCATCAATGAAAATATTAGGCATGATGGTGGAAAATTCTCTTCATTTTGCTCACATTAAAACAATGATTTCATTCACATTTTAAATTAAATCTAAATTGGAATTGTTTAGAAAATTACATGATGATTCCTTTCAAAACCTTTTTTAAAAAGTGAAACATGTATAAATATTCCTTTAATGAAACATTTTTTCACTGTCAAACCCCTTTTCAAAAACATTTTTGAAAACAGTTTTTTTAAATGGGTTCTCAACCGAAGATATACATAATGATGGGTTTTCATAAAAATATTCTAATTAATGATGGAGTACATAAATATATGAAAATGAATGGAAAAAATATTCCAATGGCATATAAATTTGATAATAAAGTTTTTATGTTTCTTTTTATATGGATCGTAATATTTCATGATCACAAGTATAAACATAAACAATCCCGACAAATGAAGATATTGTATCATAAAACCCTTACCACATTAGTATATATTTTTTTCTAAACCCCATGATAGAGAGATAACAAAAATGATAAATAAATGCATTAATTTTTTTATATAATCATCATAGAATAAATTCATGGGCAGTTTATACACCACAAAAAAGAATCAAATGGTTAATATGACATGGGCCTCATAGAAAATAAAAGTGAGACAGAAATCCCTTAGCTTGGGCATGGAAATTCTTTGTATGACCATTAATTCCCATATAAAAATAATAAATTTATTATTTTATTTCATAAGAACCTTTTATATGATTAATACCTTAAATATAAATAATTAATTTTTGAATGAAATATTCAAATAGTTAATCAATTATATCCACATTGGAAGTTTTGAGGACATTCACTAAATTGTTTCAAAATGGCTTAAGTGTGTTTACAGTGGTTATAGAGGTCATCTATTTAATATTTGCATAATAATAATCATGAAATACATATCATATTTATTCTTCAATTATAATTTTAATATCAATCATAAAAAATTGTTATAAAAATGAACTACATTATGATCATGAAGACAATGGGTTGTACATAAAAATGATTAATGATTCCATTTTTCAATTATCATTATGAAAAGAATGTATTTATTATTTTATCACTTAAAAATTATAATAATATAAAAAATAACATATTACTTCTGGAAGTATAACATTATATTCATCTGTGGGAGTGATAATTAAACAAGAATCACATCTCTTTATGGAGGTGGTAGTGCAAATGTACATGAATGATATTATAATATTTTAGTGTAATAAATAAAATGATATATTATAATTTAATTTTTTTAATATATAATTAATTTCATTATTATTTAATTTAAATCAAATAATTTAATTAATATTGTACTAATTACCATACATTTAAATTGTTAGTGAAAAAGATCACATCGCCTCATTAGGTGGTATTCCACCGTACACACGAGCGACATTGGCGTATAAACCCCAGAATAGAAACTAAGAAGTTACATGTGTAATAACAACTCAAAATGTATAAATATATAATATATATCAAATAAATCTTTAAATCCATCATTAAATAAAACCATGATAGGCGATGATAGAAAACTAATGAAATCGGGTCGCTAGGAGGTAGTCCACCTTGTATAAAAATGATAATTTTGTAACCCATTTGATGGAAGTGGATATGGAATAAAGTTATGAAATTAACATAATAATATAATATTAAATATTTGGAATTTTTTTATTATATTTTAATATTTGAACAATATTTAAGGATATGGAAGAAGAAATAAAACAAAAATTCCTAGCTGGGAATTTTATACCTACTTGGACCACCTCTATTGGATTATAACAAAAGTATTACATGATAGTTATTATAAAAAAAAAACAAGGCTTAAAATATGAGGGTATGAAATTTGGTATGTTATTTGGGTAGTTATGTGATGAAACAAAACTTTTCTAACTTGTGAATAAGATGGGAGAGTGGTAGCCTTTTATATTTGAGGTGAGTGGAAGACTTGTAATTTTTAAAAAGAAATATATGTACCTAAGATTTTAAAATTCAAAAAGAAACCAAAATGGGTCATTATAAATAATACGAAATTATAATGTCTAATTATTTTCATAATTTTACTTATAAATGTTTTTTGGTCAATTTAACACAAATATGATTAGTTTAACTTTCAATAAATCTGTTTTTATATTAACTATAATAATTAATGGTTACTATTTTCAAAATTAATTATGGATAAAAAGTAAGATGAAATTATCATACATTATAAATTATTATTATTAAAAATATTTAATACATTTTACCAAATTCAAGTCAAAAATGTCAAAAAATTAAATTTAAATCAAAACATGTAGTGGGACAAAAAGTGTGTTTTCCAAAAGTATACTTTTTGAGAAATATATGATTTAATATTAACTCTATGACTAATAATAATAAATTTATGAATTTTAATTTATATTTATTTATATGTATTATATAAATATAATTTAATACATTTCTTATTATGTATTATCATAATTAATTTAAATTGAAAATCATTATTCAATTTAGAATTGTTTTCCAAAAAATCTTATTTTTAAACAAAAAACACTTATACTAAATTCCAATATGAAGACAACAAAAAAGAAATTAAGTGGATAGAATAATAATAAATAATAATTATATCCCTTTAAATCATATTCAAAAAAATGGCAATTTTTAATTTCAATGTGTTTTGAAAATAAATGAGTTTTTATAAATAAATTTATTTTTTACTATTCATTGAAAAATCAATATTTTTTGAAAAAACCAAAAATAGCACCAAAAATAAATATTTATATTCAAATTTTAAAAATGAATTTCATTTTTTCATATGAATTCTATATAATCTCTAGAAACTATTTATAATATTTTCTTCATGAAAATATATAAATAGTTTTAAATGAAATCATTTTATATATGAGTAAAATAATATTGCTAAAATTTATTGATAATTTAATATTGATTTATCAATTTTTGTTGATTAATAAATTTACATAAATATATTTCATAAATTAGTTAATATAATTCATAACATCCAGTTTAATGGATAGGTTATAATTGTTATATATTTCATTGTCTATTTATGCTCGGTTTTGAGTATCAAACATGATATCAAACATTGTTTTCTATTCTAAAATCATGGGGGTTTACATCCTACACAATTTATTTAATTGAATTCTTCAAATATGATATTTATCTATATAATAAATGTATGAAAATTTAAAAAACCATTTTTTTGGATAACCAAATCTTTAAAAGGGTTAATAAAATATCCTTTAGATAATAGTGAAAAGGATGAATGAAGGTCATCTAAAATAACACATTTATGATTCCAAAATCGATGAACATATGTTTAGAGTGAGGATTTGGAAGTTGAGGAAAATATTATCCCTAAAATAAGGATATACAGGGAAATATATCATCAATAACAATAAAGATAATGATCTAGATAAATTTGACAACCACAAATCCCAAAACCAAAGAGGTGTGAAAAGGTTATTGATTTCATAAAAAATTATGCTAGTTAACATCATTTTGTATCATGATACTTTTCATAAATATGATGAATTCATTTTAAAACTATATTAGAATAATATGCATATATACATAATTTATAACATTAGTTTATTGATTTAATCAATATCCAGCAAAATCTCATCTTTTTCTCTAATCGATGAGTATTGGAGATGTTTTTCATCATTAATGAAATAAATTTCAAAGGAAATAATAAAAATAAAATGGAAAATAATTTCTATTCCACCTATCATTGTATATGATCCAAAACCATAATAGTTTTCACATTTTAAGATAATTACCAAAATTAATAAACCGTCGCATAATGCAATAATATATTAATTTCCCAAATTTAACGGTCATACCCAATTTATAACTAAATCATTACATATAAAAATGACTATATATCACTAAGAAAACTAATAAAACAAAAAATATTTAGGATTTTTTGTCTCAAAGGTAATATCATTCGTTTTAGATTACAATCCTGGAAATATAGTTATCTTCTTTTAAAATAACATTAATTATTTAGTCACTAAATAAAATTAAATTACCTTGTTCATCAATATGATAAACCATATGTTCCCATACATTACTAAATATCCATGTTCCTATAAAATCTAAAGTTTATCAATACCATAAAACATTTATCTGAAAAATGTAAAGGAATCCATCACATTAAATAAGTGCTTTAAATATAATTCAGACCAATAAAGTTTCTCTTAATGTGCTATAAATCTATTTAATATTGGATCACATAAGACTGAAAAAGTGGTTTCTACGATATTGTACTTATGATAAAAATTAATATTATAAACATATCATAGTATCCATTAATATTAATATAAACTCAAATGAAAATATCCTAATCTCTATTATCTTCTAAAAATCCCTATGATACTAATTATAACATCATCGATCCTGCACTTTCTCATCCTATATTGAAATCATAAAAAATTATATTTCTGGATTGGAAATTAATTAATGTGACCCAATTTTTTCCATCAAAAACTATCAACATCTGAAAAAAAATTATCATCTAAAAAAAAATTCAAGGACCGTTGAGGTTTACTATTTTTGAAAATTAGTTCAAACATTTAACATCATAGATTCATAAAAAACTAGTTCATAAAGATAAATATCTTCTCCCACTATACCTAGATTTTCTTATTCCACATTAGGTCATCATCATTATAGATATGAAATTATTATGAATATAATTCATTTAATAATATTCTAGATAACCATTGGAAAATGAAACATAATAATGGTGAACTCAAATTATTAGTATTGGTAAACATAAGAATTAACAAATGAATTTATTCAATGAAAATTATATCTAAATAAGGGAATGATGACACAATATGAGTACCTGAGTGAATCATAAAAGAACTCATACCAATTACTAAATGAATCATCAATCATGAAACATGAAATAAGGATTCAAAAAAGGAAAGAGTCATAAATATCAATAATTTTAATACATGTGATATCAATATTGATCAAAGGAAGCACTATAATTTTATTAAAAACATGTAAAAAATGTGTTAGTATATCATAACATAATCACAGTAGAACCCATTCAAATCTCTTACTATTTAACTAAAAATTATAACAACATCCAATATATTTTATCCAGAGAAAATAATAACTACACAATTCATTAAATATTTATCTAGGAACACTCATCATATGAGCTATATCAGGCTCAACTAACACTTTCTTTGTGAAACCACAGTATAAAAATGTCCAATAACCAGAAATAATGTACATAGATCCTAAAATTGATCATAAAACTCATAGTATCACTCATTATTCTATTTATATCATTATTATCATGTGAAAATAAAATATTATTCTAGTCAATATCTTTGAAACATTATCAACCCATGGAAAAGAAATGGGTTCCATAATAATCTCTTTGAAACATGATTAACCCATGGAAAATAAATGGGTTCCATAATAATCAGTTTGAAACATGATGAACCCATTTAAATGAAATGTGATCCTTAATAATCTCTTTAAAGTATAATTAAGTGATTGAAAATAAATTCCTTCCACAACAATATCTTTGAAATATGATTAACACATAGAAGTGAAACGATATCCACATAAACTATAAGAAATAAGATTAACTTGTGGAAAAGACATGGGTTCTTCAATAATATATTTAGATATTTTCTAATCCATGCATTAATAAAATTTGATGGTATTCTAAAAAAATATTCCCATTTGGTCGTAACTAAAAACAATTTTTATTTATGTTGACGAATGGAATTTCCTTAAAACGTTCATTAATGAAATTTTTAGGATATAAAAAATTTAATTTCTAAAATACAATTTTATAACTAAAACATAAATAAATATTAAAAATAAAATTTTCTAAGAAAATAACATTTGAAACATATTAAATAATATTTAACAATAATTTAAAACATTTCTTTAGGAAAATATCCTTTCCTTATGAAAAATTATATTTAAAACAAAAAACACTTTTAAAATTACTTTCTTTTAAAATAAAAATAAATGCATATATAGGATAATGCATGAATATAATGGTCATGATGTTGGTAAATTGTGTAAATGATATATATATTGAAACATGTATTCCTATCCCATTTTCAATCAAACCAAACAAGCATCAGTTGGAAAACAACATGAAGAATGCTTTGATTTTATTTTAAAAGATGTAAAACATGGGTACAAATTTAATTAGTAAATCAATTTGTGAATTTTAAAAAATTGAAGACATTTTTAGGGAATTTTGTTTTACAAAAATGAATTTTCGAATGAATACAAAAAAAAGAACTTTTTTCTTAAAAAATAATTTTTGAAATATTGAGTACCTAAAGAGATGAAAATAAAAGGAAAAAAATTATTCTCATGAAAAAAAATATAGGTTATGAAAAAAAATGTTTTTCCGGATATATTGATAATACTATTATATTATCAGAAGCATAACATAAATAATCATGAAAATGATGAGAATATATCATAAAACTAGTACAACATTGGTAACATTTGTACTGCAAACAACATGAAACAAATATAGTAAAATGGATATGTAAATTCCAAAAAAAATCTAGATAATAATCCAGAAATAATTTAATGTGAATTAAATAAAACCCATTAAAGAAAAACATGGTGAATATAGCATGTGTTTCATAGAAAATAGAAGTGATGCGGAAATCCCTTACCTCATGCTCAGAGATTATTTGTATGTTCAATAACTCCATTATTATTATATTAAATTATTTATTTTATTTACCAAAACATTATCCTTGTTAAATAAATTATAAATAAAACATTTATCATATTTCATCTTAATGACATATTCAAATAGGAAATCAATTAGGTCGATGTCTTGCGTATTAAAGAAATTCAGTTCATTGTTTCAAAATAGCTTTAGTTTATTGACTAAGGTCCAATAGGTTATTGGTACAACATATCTTCAGTTTGAATCATACAATAATTATTGAATTTCTTCATCAATTAAAATTTTGAAACGAATCCTGAAAAATGGTTTTGAATAATGAACATTGTTACAATCATGTAGAGGGTTGGTCATACGTACACATGAGTAATTTTTGTCATTTTTAAATATGCATTAAGGAAAAATGGTATATATTATTTTATAATTATATGATAATGATAATATCATATGTATAATATAATTTCTTAAATTATACATATATATATCATCCTTGGAATGTGGTGATGAAAATATATTCACATATGTTCGTGGAGGTAGTAGTTTACACATAAATATATGACATTATTATTTTTTTAGTTTATGAAAGAAAATGATTAATTACATTTTCAGAATGATAAATTTTTCCTGAATAAAATTATGATTTCATTCATATAAAATGTATTTATTAACATTATTATTATTACCTTCCAAGAAAATCATTATTGAGAAATGAATCACAACAGTTCGTAAGGTGGTAGTCCACCTTACACGTGATTGAAGTTATCATATCCCCCACGAAATGGAAATTAAGATTGTATATATGATATGAAAACAGAAAAAGTATAAATATTATATAAACATAACATATAGATTTCAAATATATAATTATATTAAGCAATGAGAGGGGATGATGGAAACTGAATGACATCATTTCATGATGTGGGAGTCCACCATACAGCGAAATGATGATTTCATATCCCATTTTATGGAATAAAATATGGAATTAAAAAATTACAAATAATAATAACATATTAGTATATAATATATTATTTTTACATTATATGAGAATATTTTTAGTGAAATTTTATGTGGTGGAAGAAGAAATAAATCTAAAATTCATAGTAAATAATTTTACCTTTTCTTAGACCATCTCTTTAGGATTATACCTAATGTATTCATAAAATGAAATTTTGAACTTACCATGGACATTAAGTGATGGGTTGGAATTTCTGAAGTGATTTGAATAGTTATTGGTTGAACCTAAAGTGTTTGAAGGTGTTAAGGTAATAAGAGTAGGGGTGTAATTTTATATGAGAGGTTAGTGGCACACTTTTGATTTTTGCACTGAAAAATGATTTCGAACGTTTTTCACATGAAACAATGATGAAAATGGATCATTATTGATCCATAGACATGATAAGGTAGAAATATAACTGAAAATTCAATTTTGATAGGCTTTGAAGATATTTTAACTCATATATTTATAGTTTAACACCTAATAAATTTTTTTTACATTAATCGTGGCAATTAATTTTTATTATTTTCACTATTCATTATGGTAAAAAATTAATTTCAAAATATTAGGTAATGTATATTATTATAATTAAAAATAAGGAATCCATTTTACTAAACTAATTATGGAATATTTATTTTGATCTTCCAAGAAACTGGGTTGTTGTCAGCGGTGGTTCGCTTTGGCTTCCCAAGAGGATGGTTTCCACATATCTAGTATTGTAGGAAATTCTCCATTGGCCATTTTTGACTGAAAGGATATGGTCATAGTGGGGCATGGGTTATAGAAGAAGTTATTGTTCCACATTATGGAGGAGTGCAGTTGTGGGTAGAGTTTTAGCCTATGGGTAATCGGCTAAGACTTATACCTATATCTTTCATCTAGTGCTTGGGTTTATAATACATTAGGCCTTAGGGTATTTTTGTTCCTTTAAGACATAGTTATTTAATGGATTTTCTACCATTGGTCTCTCTTTCCACTGAAATTTAAAGCCCTTTTTTGATGGACCTTCAGGTTTTTAATGGGTTATCCCTTAACCCAATTCAAGAGGTGGGGGGTTCTCTTTTTCAATATTTTATTAAATAGTCTTTCCCCAAATCTATTTTAAAATTTTTTGAGAAAATTATTTTTTTACATTAACTCATTGACTAATAATAATCAATGTATGAATGTAAATAAATATCTATTTTCATATAAAAAACTCGTAATTATGTATTATATGAATTAATTTAATTGAAGAAATGGTATTCATTTAAAAACAGTTTTCAGAAAAATACTATTTTTAGTCCCAATGGCAAACATATAATAAAATCCAATAGGAATATGATTAAAAATTAATTAATTTTATAAAATATTAAAAATAAATTCTTAAGTTACATAAAATAATATTCAAAACAAAATGGTATTTTTAAATCACCTACATTATTGAAAAGAAATGATCATTTTAAAAATATCAATATTTTTAACTATTCATTGAAAAATATATACATTCCAATATTTACAAAAGTTTTAGAAAAAGAATGTTTTGATATGAAAATTTAAAAAAAATTCATTACTTAAAATTTTTTTTTAAAATTTAGAACAATTTATATTAATATTTTTTAATGAAAATCGAAAAAATTCATGTTTGAAAAAAAACAAATTTTTGAAGAAATAAATTATATTAGAAAATATAAATTAATTATTCTAAAAAATAATCAATAAAATATGGAATGTTAAATATATATATATATATGATAAATTAATTAATAATATTCACAACCTTCCAGGTCGTTATGGTTATATATTTCTTGAGTCGTTTCATCTCAGTGTTTCTTATCGAACACACTATTGAACATAGTTTTCTTTTCTAAAATCTTATGGTGTTACATCCACCCCTTTAATAATATGTGTCATCAAAATAATAACTTTTTTAAGAAATTATATTATATAAATTTGAAAATACATATTTTGGATGCCAACATAGTAAAAAAAATTATAAAATATCTTCTTGTTAAGTGAAAAAATAATTTACAAAGGTCATCTAGGATAAGAGATACATGATTTTAAAATATGAAAACATAAGAGGAAGTGATGATTCTGAAATGGAAGAAAATATTAACTCCCAAAAAATGATATAGTGTGACATAGATCATCAATCATATGAAATGGAATGATCAAGATAATTCTCACTACAATAAAACCATTAAACATAGTGGTGTGGAAATGTTAATTGATAAAATTTTAATTAATTTCAATAGTACAAAATTTTGTTTCTAGATGTTCTTCATAGAGGTAAGGAATTAATTTACCATATATACTAGGAAAATAATGAAATATAATTAATTGATAATATAAATTTCATCCTTCAATCAATTTCTACCACAACCTCATATTTTTCTCCAAATGATGAGTATTAAATATATTGTATCCCACCTTTTTATTACATAACATTACAAAGGATTTTATAAATAGATGATCTTTTAAATTTTATTTCCTTCAAAATAAGGTATATAATACCTGAAAACATAAAACATTAGTCTATTCCACAAAAAAGTATTTTTCAATATTCATCATATTTACACATATTGCATATCATAACCTAGGGCCATAAATTAAAGGAAAGGGTTAGCAGAAGGCCTAGTAAAGGAAAACAGGTGAAAAATTTTACATGGGAACATGAGAAATATCAATATGAATATAAGAAATATTTTAAAGGAATGATAAAGAGGAATATCATAAAAATAATATCCTGAATCATAAATTGAAAATGTGGTTACAAAATTTAATATATAAATTCATAAGCATATCCCCAAGGTCCATCACCAAGGTGTCATAACAATTTTACCAAGGTATTCACCAAGTTATTGTATAACATCACATCTCTAAGATTAATTTCATTACCCAATGCATTAGAGAGCTATCAGGTAGAACCCTTAATATTTATTTATTTTCATGTGATCCACATATATCATAATCAATAATTTCATGAATAACCCACAGAGAATAAAAGAAATGGGTCACATATCAAAATCATAGCATTTTAAAAAGTGCTTAAAAACAAGATCATTATGACATATATATACATAGAAAAGGGAAGGAGGGTTTTATGAATTTTAATTACATATTAAAATAAATAATTTTTATTTCATGAGGAATAACCCTAGAAATTAAAGAGGGTTGTGTATTACCAGAAATAAAATAAAGGAATTTCTTGAGAAAAAGATAGATATTTTGAGAATAAAATTATACAGCATAATTGGTATGACAGATGTTTTTATAAAACATTACAAAGAGAGGGAACATGGTTCACCTATTCATAAAAGTCTCAAAATTCATTATAGGGACATAATTAAATATAAATAATAACTTGGTATGTAAATTTGAAATATATTCCACATAAAATATAACATGAAAGGAAAAGAGAAGTTTATAATTCCCTTACCTTGAAGAGTAGCTTATAAAACTCTAAGATCGAGACCTTGAGTGATTGATGACGCCTTGGGAGGACTCCTTGGGAGGTAGAAATAGCAGAACGTCTTGGAGGATTAATTTTGAATAAAAATAAAAGAAGTAATGGGCGGGTATTTATAGTAAAATAGAGTGATCCATTTATTAATTTCAAAAGACACTTATTTAGTTGTATTTTCAATACCATGGGCTTTCCCATGATATTTTCCCGTAGTATTGGCCACTTGGGAAACCTCATATCATATTTTAATACACAAGAGTCGACCAGAATATTATATTACCCATTAAATCATTATTATGTAGTTATGATGTTATTAAACATACAGAAAACTCTAAACTTTATTTTTACTATTCATACACAATTCAACTAATTTAGAAAAATCCCAAAAATTAACCCTAACCATTTTTTGATGAGTAGAATTCAAAAAAGACCTCCATTAAATAAAATTTATTTCATTTTAAATTAAAAATCAATAAAATATTAATAATAAAATAATAAGTTATAAATTATTTATTTACTTATACTATGATATAATTATATCACATTACCATTTAAGATGACTAAAATATATTTATATATCTTTAGGTGATATTACTATTCTATTGGTCAAATTATTATTCAAGGGAAAAATTAATATTCCAAATGGTTAAGTTACTATTCACAAAAAAAAAATTAGGCTTATCTTATTAGACTCTAAATATCTTACTGATCGCAACTGTATAAGTCTATTGTTCGGAAATCATTTCATAGAATTAATTATTTAAAAATATTTTTTACTATTCATAAAAACACTATTCATCAAACACTATTCTTTAAGAAAACCCTACTCATCAAATAATATTCATCATAAATTGAATCATTTTATAAAACTACCTAAAATTCATCCTAGATTAATTTTGACATTTAAAATTCCACAATGATATTTATTTTACCATAATAATTCTCTAGTATGAAAAAAATATAATTATTACAATTTTTTCTCCTAATATCAATTTATCAAAATTTTCTCAATTAAATGTATATTTTATTAAGAAAATCATTTCTTAAAATTGAAATGATGAAATAACACTTTCATTTATACAAATTAATTACACAAAGTCACTAAATCCTCATTACATAACCCCTTATAACACCCTCATAGGACCTAACAGTAATGTGTGGAATGGTGATGGACTCTTGGGATGGCTCAGATAACATTTACCAAGTTGTAATCTCCACTAACATGAACTTCTACCAAAGGTAATTTTGTTCAAGCTTAACATGTTGAAGCTCGGCTTGTTCTTGGTCCAATGAAAATCCTAGGGACACTACCTCCTTCCCAAGCTCCCACAAATGAGCTTCGTACAACCCGAGTCTACTGGATGAGGCCATTGAATCTTCTTTCTACACTAATTATTGATTATCATTTCTATCTATAAACAATAATTATAATGTTAAAAATTATTATTATTTCCTATGGTCATATTAACCAACATTCATATAACAGAAAAAACCCGATCATCACATTTCATTTATATTTTTTATTGATTATGACATAGTAAAACATACTATTTTAGGAGAGATCATTTTATTCAAAAGTTTGGTTCATTATATTCTTCCCCCGTTGAGAAATTTCGACCCTAAAATTTCAAATCGTACCATCAAAAGAGAAAAGGTGTGGGTACTTCAATCTCATAGTCTCCTTTAGTTCCCACATGGCTTCTTCATATTTTTGGTTCCTCCACAATTCTTTAACATGGTGGGTAGTCCTATTGCATAGAACCTTGTCTCTATGATCCAAGATCTCCACTGACTGCTCTACATAAGAGAGGTTGTGTTCCAATTATACCATAACTGGATTCAGTACATGTGAAGGGTTAGGTATAGACATCCTCAAGAGGGATACATGAAATAAATCATGAACTTGAGATAGATTTGGAGGAAGTTTAAGATGACATTCCATTACTCCTATGTGATTACAGATTTTGTATGGGTAAATGTACCTAGGGATGAGGATCCAATTCTACCCAGAACTCATGACTCTATTCCATGGAAAAATTCAAAGGAATACCTTATCACCAGAATCAAACTCCAAGTCCCTTAGAGGGTTGTCAATATAGCTCTTATTCTGACTCTAAGTATCTTTAATGTGTTATTAGATGGGATGATCCTTTTCTATCATCTCTTTCACAAGATCAGGGCCAAAAGTATCTCTCTCGCCTGCTTCATCCCAACAAGTAGGATTGCTACATCCCTTCCCATATAGAGCTTCATAGGGTGCCATTTGAATGCTTGAGTGGAAGTTTTTTTGTAAGAGAACTCAAATAATGGAACATGTTGATCTCATCCACCTTTAAATTCCATTGATCATGTACTCAGTAGGTCATCAAGTGTCTAAATAATCCTTTTATATTATACATCATTTTAGGGAGATAGGCCTTACTAATATTCAATTCGGTACATTGATAATGTTGAGTAATTTTCCAAACTTTTGATGTGGACATTGGATAATGACCAGATACGATAGAAATTGGAACTCCTTGTAGCCTTACCACTTCCTTCGCGTAAATCATGGAAAGTTTATCAAGAGTAAAATAATCTTGAATAGATATAGAATGGTAAGTCTTGGTGTGATGGTCCAGTATAACCCATATAGCATTGTTTCCATTGGATTTTTTTTGGGAGACCAGTGAAAAGACCATAGTGATATTATACCAATTCCATGCTGGTATGGGTAGTGTTTATAACCCCCCTTTAGGAAGTTGTTTTGCTGCCTTAACTTGAGGACACACCAGGAACCTTGTACTATAGTCTAAAATATCTCTTTCCATGTTATCCCACCAGTAATGATGATGAAGGTCCCTATACATTTTCGTTCTTCCATGATGTGTGGATAATGTGGAGCTATGAGCTTCATCCATCAGCTCCTTCTTTATTTCTGGAAGATATGGAACAAATAGTGTTGTATGAAATTTCATTACACCTTCTAGATCAATATTGAACTTAGGAATCCTCCCATCCTTTATAACCTCAAACTTCTTCTGTAACAAAGGATCTTCTTTTTTAGATTTCATGATCTTCACTAGTAATAATTTATGAGAAATAATTTTAAATAGGGTTTATGATTTCCCTTCCATTAAAATCCCCATGTCCAGTTTCACTAGTTCTTTGATAAAGGGGTCTATTTGAATCCTTGTCACATCCATCACAACAAGGTCCTTCCTAGATAATGCATCAACGACTTTTTTTTCTCTTCGGGAATGATAATGAATTGAACAATTATAGTATTTAATAAGTTTTGACCATCACTTATATCTCATTTTCCATTCCTTTTCTCTAAAAATATACTTCAAACATTGATGGTGTTTCTATATATAACACATCCCTCTATACAGATTGTGCCTCCATATATTAAGATAAAAAACCACCACAGCTAGCTCAAGATCATGATTAGGATAATTCTTCTCACTAGGATTTAACTATAGATATGTATAATCAATTATATTTCCATTTTTCATGAGGATTCACCCAAGACCTTTTAGAGATTTATATCTAAAAATAACGAATCCTTTACCGACTGAGGGTAGAGTTTACATGGGTGTAGTAACCAATATCATCTTCATCTCTTAGAAGCATTCTTCACACTCCTTTTTCAGATAAACTAGAACCCTTTTCACGTTAATATGATTAATGGATTAGAAAGTCATGAAAAAATTTCAGAAACCTCCTATAGTATCCAGCTAATCCAAAGAAACTATGAATCTTAGTTACTATTATAGGATGAGGACACTCCTCTATAACCTTTGTCTCTGTCGGGTCAACTGAGATTCCTTTACTGGTTACAATGTTCCCTAAGAAAGTAACTTTTTGTAACTAAAACTCAAACTTGTTAAACATTCCAAATAACATCTCATACCTCAGTGTTTTTAATGTAACCCTTAAATGATCCTCATTCTCCCCATGTTTTTTTACTATATCACAATTTCATCAATAAAAACTACGAAAAAATTATCAAGGTATTCCTTAAATACTATATTCATCAAATCTATCAAAATAGAAGTTGAAATAGTCGATCCAAAAGGCATAACAACAAAATCATAATTACCATATCTTGATTAGAAGTTGGTTTTTAGAATATGTTATTTCATCATCCTCAATTGATAATAACCGGATTGAAGATCAATATTGGAGAAGAACTGAGCCCAATGAATCTGCTCAAATAATTCCTCAATTCTTGGAAGAGGGTATTTGTTTTTTATTGTGATAATGTTCAGTTATTTATAATATATGCATAACCTCATAGATCCAACCTTCATCTATACAAAGAAAACATGTGCTCCCCAAGGAGACACACTTGTCTCGATAAAACACTTCACCAAATGATCTTGGAGTTACTTCATTAAATACTCCAGCTCCACATTCAACATTCTATATGGGGTTTTTGAAATCATCATGGAACCAAACATGAGTTCAATTGGGAAATCAAACTCTCTTTCTAGGGTAAGTGTATGTAACACCTCCGAAAATACATAACTATATTATTAAATTATTGGAACATTATTTACACTTATTATCTCATTTCGTTCTTCTTCTTCGCTGATCAAATCCATAAAGAACGCTATAGGAGGTGCTTATAAACAAATATATATTTGAGATATCTCTCCTTGGAGGATAACAATAGGTTATTCATTCATGAGTATTGAGATTTCATTACTTATTCATTTGATCTTAGAATTGTAGTTTTAGAGAATTTCCATCTATAGTATAATGTCTGATTCCCACATGGAAATGACTACTAGATTTGTGATAATATTTTTCTCTATATAGTAAATACTAGAGTTTCTAAACAATATTTCTGGTTGGATTATCCCTCTAGGAGTATTGTCTAATAAGTCTACTTTTTTAGTTCTTGAATTGATTTTAAATTATTTTAAAACTTGGAGGAAATAAAGGAATGCATATTACTTGAATCAAACAAAGTACTTGATAGCTTTGAGAGAACAAGAGGAGTACCTACCACAACATCATTTCGAGCTTCAACATCAATCTTCGTTATAGAAAAATAATTACCCTGCTCTATTGGACTATGTTGAGGCTGATGGTGACTCCCCTCCACTACCCTTAGATTCAAAAAGGGATTGGAAAAGTGACCAAGCTTTCTACACATGAAGCATTGTACTTCAGGTAGGGCTTGCACTATATTTGTAACACCCCGAGATTTAATGAAAAATATTCTTTTTAATTTTATTGATGTCTTCTGTTGTACGCTACACCAAAAGGATCTTGCACTACACACATCCCTGCCTTGGCTTGCATTACACGCAATCACGACCTTCCACGATAGCGTGTGTAGTAAGCAATACTGAGTTTCACTAAACGAGATATTATTATAATATTATTATCAACTAGCCGTTATGAATATTAATACCTACTTTTTGAAATTTTATAAATTTTATTTTTCAAAATGGACTTCATTTTTGGATTCGGAATTCTCAAAATTAGGTTAGGGTGAAATTTTGGTACTTTTCAGATAACTTTCATATTCCGATGAATAGTGAAATTTACTAAATTTTAATTAAAAAAATTTTTTTTAATCAAAATAATTAATAGTGATAAATTATTAATTTCAGTGGTTTTAAAGTATATTTAGAATATATTTTTACAATTTAATACAATGTTGGTCATTGGATGTAATTTCACATTTAAACCAGACATAAACAAGTGTCAATCTTTTGATAGTTATTATCTCTTAATAACACGCTATTTGTTTTGACGATGGGAATTAATTTTTAAATTATTTAATGAAACTGATATTTTTTGAATTTGATAAAATAGACATCATTTTTTAATTCATAATATCAAATATAGCTTAGGCCTAATTTTTGGTATTTTTCTGTAAACTTTCATTTTTTGATGAATAGTGAAACCACTAAGTGGTAGTTAAAAAAACTGAATTTTTCATAAAACATAATTTTACTGCTTCTGTGAGTGGAATTTCAAAAATATGAGAGACACGGTTGATGTCAGTAAGAAAAATATGGTTCAATGAGATGAAAATAATTTTTGGTGAATAGTAACTTTTTACTTTTTTTTACCACGGTTAAAAGTAAATAGGGTAATTAAGGGTACAAATGATATTATTATTACCCTAACACATGTCCTAATTCTATTGGATAAGTGTAATTAGACAAAAAACAACCTTAGGAATAGAATATGACCATATATGTCCATGTGGATTAGATTAGGACATTTATTATTATTTAATTCAAAGAAGAGTTAAAAGAGTTAAAATCAATGTTTATTTACTAATACATTTTTAATATAGGGTTATACATATGATAAATTAGATTGTAATTATTCATTAGAAAGATAATAGGATTTCCTACATAATGATATTTTATTTATAATTTTTAGACATTAAATAATTTAATTTATTTATGACACAATGATGATGCAGTAATTACCATAATAGTGAAAAATTAGAATAATTGATATTATAAATACCCAAAAAAAATTAATTTGAGACTTTTTATGAATTAAACTAATTTTCTTGGTCAATATGACATGTTAGGATTGATTTAATTTACTTTTGTCGAAGTAATCATTCTGTTATGAGTTTCACAAATATCAACTATTGAATAGTGTCAAAATTGACATAAAATAGTTTTTAAAACAAATATTATATTATTGATTGTTATTTTATTCCTAAAAATCTATGGTTCGGCCAAGATAAATATATAAAGATATTTGTACCATTAATGGACCACTTGGGGGTCTCTTAGATTTATATGGTAAGTTTATTAACTATATAATATAAAAATACAAAGTGACATGGTAAATGTCAATCTAATTAACTAAGAGTTAAAACTAAAAGATAAGGTTAATATAATGACCTAAACTTGTATAAATTATATTGTATTAGATTATTTAGACCCATACCCACCTTATCTTTTAAATAACTAAATTAGGAGCTATTAAAAACCGAATATGACTTTATAATAAAATAATATTTTTAGTTATTGCAAAGGTGCCCCTCTCCTCCCTTATAAAAGGGAACCTCCTCCCTCTCTTCCTTACACCACTTTGAGCCTTCAAGCTCGGCCAACCCCTGCCAATTTCTTCTCTCCACTTCCCTAGAGACATCCTAGAGGTCCTGGTCATCTTCAAAGACCAATTTTAGTGCCCTAAAAGGAGGTCTCAAAGAAGCGCTTCAAAGAAGAGGTAATGCCCGTTACCGATTCTTTCATCTTTATTTCTTCTTCCACTTCCTCTTCTTTAGTTGTTTCATTATGAAGTAATAACATCAGTATCACTCATATAATTATATGTTATTATAAGTATGAAACAACCCTATTTCACCATCTATCCTTCCTACGAAAAATGAAATCACCACGCGTGCGTACGTACGGAATATCGTCTCCACGTCGTGGTGTAATCTATTTTCCACCACCACCTTACATGGATGGGTATAATGGTGTAAAGAATGAATATATATTATTATTGTAAATTTATATTGATTCTGAAATAGTATACATACACTCCAATACAATTCCACGATCATGAGAACGATATCATCGCTCGTGCGTACGTACGGACTACCGTCTCCACGACACGATGAGATTCATTCTCCACGTTAAACATTCATGAATGATTATAAAGTATATATAATAAGTAATCATGAAATATAAGACCTAATATTGATACTGGATTTATGTGTATATATATGTATGTCATCTAATTAATTCCATTCAACTCAATAAGGAAACGAAAACAACGTTCATGCGTACGTACGGCCTACCGTCTCCATGAACGGTGTATTTCGTTCCATTTACTGATCTATTATATGTATTTATATTCTGAATATATATTATATTTAAATCATGTTTTATATTCTCGAATTAATTAATCATGATCTATGTAATCATATGAATAATTACATGTCAAAATACGTACGACAAATGAAACGATTTTACCCAAAACGCTCTTTAACATGGAATTTACAAAAGAACGGGTCAAATAAAGTCATAAGTGAACCATATATGATATCATAACAATGAGTATGATTCTGGAATAATTCAATGACATTATTTAAATCATTATACAGGAGGTTCGGACACTTACGAACCAAATTGGACCTAAGGTAAGGGATAATTTTGCAAATCTCATTTTTATCCGAGATTGCTTATTCGTAAGTATTTACTGGGGTTATTGCTATCATCCATGTCCATGTTTTATAAAAGTGTATTCATGTATTTTTAAAGTCCTTTTTACCCATTTTGACTTTTACCCCATGGTATGGAAGGAATCATTCCTTTATTTACCCTACAATGTACTTTTTGACTTTTCTGACAAAAGTACGAGAAGAATGTTTTTTTAATGTATACGGCATGAAAGGATTTTTACAGTTTTATAAAGCCTTATTTTCATGAAGCTTCCTACAAAATATTTCATGAATATTTTCAACAAAATACTTTTCTTTTAAAATTGCATGAAATTTTGTTAAAAGAAAACGAGTTTGAAGAAAAAATGATATTTTTCTCAAGAATTCATTTCAAGTATTTTATCAAAACCATTTTCATCTAAGATGACATTATTTCACATGTGTATGTTTCAAGTATCATGTCTCTATGATTTACATGGTTTCACTTTTCTTATTATGAAATGATATCCATTTCTTTTATATGGATTATGTGATGATGGGATGATGTTTATGAAACCCATTTTATTTATTGGGTTATGCAATGATGTATGATTTTTTAGATTTTGTGGCACACGAAAGAATGATTTCATTATGAGATGTGTGGGACATATATCTCCCTCCAATGCATTGGGTAAAGATTTTATATCTCATGAGATAGACATGACTGGAACGACAGGTTAAACTGGTTCAGTGAAACAGGACTGAAACGAGGAGTGAACTCGGTTCAGAAATGGACATTGTCCACTAAGATAGTCTTGGCAATGAATATTGACTAATAAGAAATGATTCTCTATTATTATGTGTGTATGACACAAAGTTTCATGTTTTAAGTTATGATTATTGGGATTACATTTAACTACTATGATTTATCCCATGTTATGATATTATGATCTCTTTTGCAGGTTAAGATTTCCAAAAAATGTTATGTTATTATGAATATGATGTGATTGATATTTATTTTGTTTACCCTTACAGAGAATTTGAGCTCACCCTTTTATGTTTTCTTTTCCCCAGGATATAAATAAAGGTTTTAGGTAAAAAAAAAGGGAAGATCTTTATGGGAGATGTTGAAAATCTTTCACCATGATTAGAAGATTATATTCCGAGTTTCCAAATACACTAAACTATTACAGTCCTTGTGTGTGTGTTTTTGTTATGTACTAAGTATTATGCAAAAGTAATGTAATGTTCATGTACGGTAAGATTTGGGTCTCTATAGTTGGTATCAAAGGAAAGGTTTAGTCAACCTTTAGAAACTAGGATGTGAAAACATTAGTGAAATCCCTAGAGATATTTCAAAGGTATGTTTAGGGATGTCCCTAAGGATTAGTATACGTATAGGTTATAGTTCTAGAATTACGGTAACGATCTTAGAATTAAAACTAAGATGTTAGATATTGAAGGTACTCCCCCTTTATTATGTTGTTTTCTCTAGCATGATTTTTTCCTCTCACACTATTCTTTTTGGGTTTTAGACGATGGATGGAACCCGAAGGAACTGTGTTGATCAATGTAATGGACAATGCAATGATTGTCCTCATGAACAAACAAATGTTTTGGGAGATGGAGTGAAAAATATTATTGCTATACTTACACAAGCTATGAATCATTCTGGACTTCCAAATGAGCAGAGAAGGGAACAATATTCTATTGAGTCCTTCATGAGGTAACGTCTACCTTCTTTCAGTGGGTCTCCTGATCCACTTGTTGCTGAACAATGGATCAGTACTACTAAAAAGATATTTTCAGTTCTTCAATGTTCTGAACATGATAAAGTCATCTTAGCAGTATATCGTTTGGAAGGTGATGCTGATCAATGGTGGAATCTTATCAAGAATACGAGGCGAAGAGATGAAATTGAGTCCATGGAATGGAACGAGTTCAAGAACTTATTTTTCAATAAGTACTTCCCTCGTATTCTTCGAACAAAGATGGAGAAAGAGTTTCTTGAACTAAAGAAAAAGGATTATGAATCTGTTGGTATATACGAAGCAAATTTTACAAGGATTTCAAGGTATGCGTCTGGCTTTATCATCCAACCTGAAAGTAAAGTTGATCGATTCTTCAGTGTCTTAAAACCAAATCTTTGAAGGGCATTAGATATAAGGGACTTCAGTAGCTATGAAGAAATTGTGTGTTGTTCTATCAAGGTAGAAATGGAATTTGGTGTTACTTATCCATCTCATAGTTTTGAAAAGAAACGAAAGATGGAGTTCAAGGAGAAATCTCATAATAATGGTGAAAAGAAGATGAATGTTTCCTTATGATCAAAGTGTGGAAAGAAGCATGGCGGAGATTGTCTTAAAGGGACTAGAAAATTTTTTATGTTTGGAAAAGATGTTCATCAAGCAGCTGAGTGTCGAAGTAATGGAAAAAGGGTTTCTAATGATGTGAATAATGAAAAGACTACAGAGAACTCTCCACCAACACTTCAATGCTTCAAGTGCAAGGAAATGGAGAATTATGCTAATAAATGCCCTAATCCACGGGTTAATGATGATCAACGTGATCAACCTCTTAAGGAAAAGGATAAAGGAAAGTCTCATGCGATCACTATTTGTGATGTTGAGTATAAAAATGATGTTGTGTAGTGATTAAGTGTTTATGTAATGGGATTTCAAAATAGTATCATGGAATCTCATGTATGGTATTGTGGAGTTTTGGAATATCTATGTATTTGTTTTCAATAATTATATGGTATTGGTAACCATGAAAAGGTGATTGAAATATTTTTGGAATGTAGATGATATGTGCATAATGAAGGGAAAACGATAAAATGAAATGTTTGACAGTATTCATAAGCTCATGATTGATATAAGGATTAAGTGATATCATGGTTTGAGTGTATAGAATTTTGAGGATTTTGGTATGTGGAAAGAGTTTACTTTTAACAACATTCATGTTTTCAATAAGGTTCAATAGGTATTTATTTTTTTCAAGAGAATACATGATTAAGTCCTTCGAATGTTTGGAATGTGACCAACAAGACATATCTCATGATATATGGGGATCAACAATGGTATTAACATGCTAGTTGTATGAACACTTTGGTAATCGTTTTCACTATAATATGAGATTAGACAGCATTATTTTGGATAAGCCTAAAGATTGGAATGGATTATGTTGGACATAAGTTAGTATTGTTTAAGGATAGAAGTTTTTTCGATATTATTTATGGGATGTTATAGTAATGTAGTTTTAGAAAAAGGACAACCTGCAGGATGGGCGACAGCCCATCATGTCGGACAAGGCTGTGGGAATCGAACCCACAACCGAAGTGTGACTGGCCTTTATCGCCTACCACTGGCCTACAGGAATCCCCTGTTTAGTAGAAACTAGTTTTATTATATTAATCAGTATGATATAATAAGTATAATTCCATTTTAGATGGACAAGTAAATGTTTCAAATGTGGAAAGGAAGGTCATCGGGCATTTGAATGCCGCAATGATGGGAAGAAGATGTCTAATGATGCAAAAAAAGGAAGGGACACACATAATGAACCTACTACACTTCAATGTTTCAATTGCAAGGAGATGGCACATTATGACAATCAATTACCAAATCAAAGGGTTGATGACGATGGTCGATGTCAACAAACTCTTAAGGATAAAGACAAAGGAAAGTCACATGCAATTTCTATCAGCGATGTGGAGTACAATAACGATGTGGTGAAAGGTACACTTACCATCCACTCTAACATAGAAAATGTTTTATTTGATTCTGGATCCACCCACTCTTTTATTTATGAAGAATTTTCTAAGGATATCACCGTATTACCTCAACAATTAGATGTTGAGTTAGCTGTGACAACCCCTAATGGCACAATAGTCGCATCAAAAGTTTATAATTCTTCCTTGATTGAAGTTTGTGGGAAAGTGCTTCCTGAAAATCTTGTGATCCTTCCTATAGTGGAATTTGATGTGATTCTTGTCATGGATTGGCTTTCTTTATATGGAGCTCATATCAATTTCCAAAGAAGGGAAGTCACATTTCATATTCCAGATCAATCTATGATCATCTATCGATGAAAGGATGAACATAACCTTCCAGTGGAAATTTCTTCCATCTTATGGGTCTTGATTCCACTAAATGAGGGTTATTTATCTCAAATGGTTGGTGAGAAACTCACGATTAATAATATGCCCATTGTACAGGAGTTTGATGATGTCTTTCCGGAGGAATTGTCGGGTCTTCCACCAAATCGTGAAGTTGAGTTTTCAATAGAACTCGTATCGGGTGCTTTGCCTATTTCAAAGACACCTTATAGAATGGCTCCAATTGAGTTGCAGGAATTGAAGAAGCAACTCCAAGAGAATCTTGATAAGGGATTCATATGCCCTAGTGCGTCACCTTGGGGATCACCTGTTCTGTTTGTTAAGAAGAAAGATGGATCAATGAGAATCTGCATTGATTATCGAGAACTTAAAAAGATCCCTATCAAGAAAAAATATCATCCCCCATGCATTAATGACTTATTTGACCAACTACACAGAGCTCAACACTTTTCCAAGATTGATCTTCGTTCAGGGTATCATCAAGTAAGGGTCAAAAGGGAGAATATACCAAAGACGGCTTTCCGTACAAGGTATAGACACTATGAATTTATAGTGATGCCATTTGGTCTTACTAATTCCCCTGCTATCTTCATGGATCTGATGAATAGAGTCTTTAGATACTATCTTGATTAGTTTGTGGTAGTCTTTATAGACTATATTCTAGTATATTCAAAGATAAAGGAGGAACATGAAGATCACTTGAGAATTATATTGAAGACCCTGAGAAAGGAGAATCTTTGTGCCAAATTTACCAAGTGTGAATTTTGGCTTCAAAAATTTTTATTTTTGGGTCACATAATATCAAAAGAGGGGATATCTGTGGATCCAGCAAAAACAGAGGTTATCGAAAGATGGTCGAGACCAACAACAGTAACTGTGATCCGAAGTTTTCTTGGTTTGGCTGGATATTATCGACGTTTTGTGAAAGATTTTTCACGATTATCTAATCCACTCACCAAGTTGACTCGAAAAGGAGTTATGTTTTTCTGGATGGAGGAATTTGAAGAGCATTTCAAGGAGTTGAAAAGAAGGTTATCCAGTGCACCTGTACTCACACTGCCTTGTAGTGGAGAAAGGTTTGTGATCTACAATGATGCATCCAAGAAGGGGATGGGGTGTGGTCTTATGCAAAATGATATGGTGATAGCTTATGCCTCACGACAGTTGAAAATCCATGAGAAAAATTACCCAACACATGATTTGGAGTTAGCTGTGGTAATCTTTGCATTAAAGATTTGGAGGCATTATCTTTATGGAAAAGGTGTGACATTTATACTGATCATAAAAGTTTAAAGTATATTTTCACACAAAAGGAGATGAATATGCGCCAAAGAAGATGGTTAGAGATGATTAAGGATTACGACTGCTCAATTCATTACCACCCTGGGAAAACAAACAAGGTGGCAGATGCATTAAGTCGACAAGACCATGCCAGTTTATCCATGATGAGGATCACAAAAGATCCAATATTTATGGATTTACAAAGGATGGATCTTGGAATTATAATAGAAGGGGGAAAATCATATCTTTCTCAATTGAATGTTCAACCATCTATACATGTGAGGATTAAAGAAGCGCAGAATGAAGATGTAGAGTTACAAAAGAAGGTGAGAAATATTCCTGAATTCAACCTTGATTGTTATGGGATAATAATGTTCTGGAATCGGGTTTGTGTTCCTCCCATCCCCGAATTAAAGAATGAGCTGCTGGATGAGGCTAATAGTTCTTCATTCTCTATTCATCCTGGAAGCACGAAGATGTATAGGGAACTGAAAGAGTACTTCTAGTGGGATGGCATGAAAAGAGATGTTGCTGAATATGTCTCTCGATGCTTGGTTTGTCATCAAGTTAAAGCTGAGAGACAGAAGTCTAAGGGGATGTTACAACCATTACCCATACCCGAATGGAAATGGGAAAACATCACTATGGACTTTGTCACAGGAATTCATAAAACATCCAAAGGCAATAATGCTATCTGGGTTATAGTTGATCGTCTTAAAAAGTCTGCACACTTCATTACTATTAGAGAGGATTTATCTCTGGATCAGCTTTCCAAGATATATGTGAAGGAAGTAGTAAGATTGCATTGAGTACCACATTCTATTATATCTGATCGGGATCCAAGATTTACCTCGAAGTTCTAGCTAAGCCGTCAGCATACACTGTATACAGAGTTGAGTTTCAGTATACCAACTGTAATGCCCCGACCTCGGTTACCTAGATTCAGTGCATTATTACATAACATTGGCATGATCACAAGAAGGATCAAATCTCGAAATACCGATTGGTTTAGTAGCCTTGGAAATACTAGATATATTCATAAGTCTTACATTACATCATAAAAATGAAAACTACAACAATATCTTTTATTTAATATTCCACACTCATATCCCCACATACTATACCTGCAGGTCATTCATAATTTACATCTTCATACCTTGGCAAAAATAAAACATAGAAAAGGGGTGAGCTCAAATGCCCAGTAAGGATAACAATATAGCGGAAACTTTCATAAATTAGAATAAACATTTAGGGCAATGTATAACTAAAACAAAAGCCTTTTAAACATGAACTTAAAAATAGTATGGAAAAAATAAAATTAAATAATTCCATTTACATATTCACATGGATATTCTACTAATCGAATAATCACATGAAATATCAATAACCACTTTCATAATGATGGAATGCATAATGCCAGACTATCATAACCACATAGCCAAGGCCTCGTGCCAAGACTAAAAATAAGATTTTGACAAGGCCTTGTGCCAAGACACTAGTTTGTCTTATGAGACCTACCGATGCATCGAGGAGCTATAGCGGGCTCCACCCATCACATATTGAGTCCAATGCATTCCCATATTAAAGGTTTAAACATAACATAAACATTCGTATTAAAACTAGCATACGTAATGTCAATACTTTCACCATAAACTATGAATGGTATAAAAATATCACATCCACGGTAAAACATATCACAAAACTTTCAATACAATATAGAAGTTTTGTATCATAATAAATCAACATCAAATAAGCGTAAAATCCATAAAAGGATGTTGACATAGATGAAATCAAAACTCTTTTTAGATAAATATCTCTTTCTATTTTTGAAATCATTTAAGAGTCATATATTTATAAAATAAAACATTTTTTTTTTGAAAATATTCTTATAAGAATGTAAGGGAAGCTTCGACGATTTTATAACGGCGGAAAATAACCGCACCCGCCGTATAAGTTAAAAAACATTCTTACCTAAATTCTGTCGAAAAGGTTAAAAGCACCTTGTTTGGAAAACGACGGAAGGATTCCTTTATAAACCTCTTATAAAAAGTCAAACAAGGGTATAAATGACTTTAACCCATATTATTTTAAATAGTAAAATCTTTTTGAAATACATTTCTAAGAAACATGGATGTGGATGATAAAGAAATCCCAGTAGATAATTACGTATAAACAACCTCGGATAATGAAGAGATTGTGAAATAACCCTTACCTTGTACTTTTCCTTGTTTGGGTTAGGTTAACCTCCTGTATAATGGTGAAATAATTGTTATTAAAATATACAAGAATCATATACATTAATATGATATCATATATGATCTTTTAACATTGATTTGTTAATAATATCTTAGTATTATCATTGTTTCGGGTGTTAACTTACTCATTTCCTTTTATATGTTTTGTTACGTAAGCCATGTTTGTAATGGATAGGTTGTATATTATTCATATACAGAATGATATCAAGTCCTTAAACATCATTTTTAAATCATCAAATGATAATTATACTTGAATGGATACGATGGAGAATGAATCTCATCGCGTTCGTGGAGACGGTAGTCCGTACGTACGCACGAGCGACAATATCATTATTTTGATATTAAAATAATATATAAATGGATGGTATATCATATATACAGAATAATTAACATGTTATATTTATTATTTTCATGAGTTACACATCATTATTATACCCATCCAAATAATAATATATTGAATAACAATTACACCACGACGTGGAGACGGTAAGCCGTACGTACGCATGTATGATGACATTTTATTCAAAGGGTGGATAGAATAATGAATATGGTTGTAACATATTTATAATAACATCACAGTATATATAAGATACTGGGGTTATTATTTTAGAATGGTAATAACAAAGAAGGAAGAAGTGGAAGAAGAAAGGAACTTGGAAAAGGGTGGTGAAATCATTACCTCTTCTTCGGGTTCTTCCTTTTGATTTGATCAAAATGGCTCTTAGGTTGGCTTTCTGACTAAATGAAGGCCTCTAGGATGAAGTGAGGGAAGTTGAGAGAGTATTTGGGAAGAGGTTGGCCGAACAAAAAGGCTTTGAAGGTGTGAGTTAATGATAAGGTAGAGTGCCCTTTTATAAGAGGGGTGAGGGGAACCTTTGGAAAAGCTAGAAATATTAATTTATAATAAATTCATATTCGGTTTCTAATGGCTCAAAAGTTGATTATCAAAAGGTTAAGGTGGGGATAGGTCGAAAACCATTCAACCAATAGAATTTAGATAGGTTTGTGTTACTATATTAACCTTATCTTTTAGTTTTAACTCTTAGTTAATTAGTTTGACATTTACCATGTCACTTTGTATTTTTATATTATATTGTTAATAAACATACTATATACATTTAGGCGACCATCAAGTGGTCCATTAATGATAAACCTATCATGATATAAGTCTCTTGGTCGATCCTTAGATTTTTATGAATTTAATATCAATTAATAATATAATATTTTTTTTAAAAACTCTTTTATGTCAATTTTGACACTATTCAATTGTTGTTATTTGTGAAAACTCATAACAGAATTACTACTTCAAAAAAAGTCAATTAAATCAATCCTAATATGTCATATTATCCTAGAAAATTAGTTTAATTCATTAAAGTCTCAAATTATATTTATTTGGGTATTTATGATATTAATTATTTTAATTTGTCACTATTATGGTAATTACTGCATCATAATTGTGTCATAACATTGGCATGATATCATAAATACCCAAATAAATATAAACAACTAATACATAACAAAAAAAGACACACAAGGACTGTAATAGTTTAGTGTCTTTGGAAACTCGGAATATAAACAACTAATCACGTTGAAAGATCTTCAATATCTCCCATAACGATCTTCCCCTTTTTGTTTCCTTACCTAAAACCTTTCTTTATTTCCTGGGGAAAATAAAACATAAAAATGGTGAGATCAAATTCTCAGTAAGGGAAAATATAGAGAACATAAATCAATCCATAAACATTTGAAAGCAAAAAACATGAACATGAAATCTAAACATTAAAACCTTGAGCAAAGACGTAAATCATGGAAGTACGTAAGGCATATATCATAAAAGAACATCAATCATGATAAAATAGCATGGGAATAAAACATTCAATTGTGGCAACCATTCAGCACTTGTTATGATTTCCATAGTATCCAAGGCATTGCTGCCAAGACCATCTTAGTGGATAAAGTCCCTTTCTGAATCGAGTTCACTCCTCGTTTCAGTCCTGTAACACTGAACCGGATTAACTTACCATTCCATCCATGTCTATCTCATGAGATATAAATCATTACCCAATGAATTTGCGGGAGATATAGGTCCCACCCATCTCATAATGAAATCATTCTTACCTATGCCACAAAATAAACTTGAAACATTCATCATAACCCAAAGAATAAAATGGGTTTCATAAACATCATCCCATCATCACATAATCCATATAAAACAAATGGATATATCAACATTAGAAAAGTGAAACCATGTAAATCATAGGGACATTATACTTAAAACATACACATATAAAATAATGTCATCTTAGTTGGAAAAATGGTTTTGATAAAACACTTGAAATGAATTCGTGAGGAAAATATCCTTTCTTCTTCAAAATCAATTTCTTTTCACAAAATGTCATACAATTTTAAAAGAAAGAGTTTTTTTTTTGAAAATAGTCATGAAATATTTTTGAGGAAGGTTCATGAAAATAAGGCTTCATAAAACCGTAAAAATCCTTTCATGCCGTATAAGTTAAAAAAACATTATCCTCATAATTTTTTCGGAAAAGTCAAAAATTACCTCATAATGTAAAAAAATAAAGATTCCTTACATATCATGTAGTAAAAGACAAAATGGGTAAAATGGAAATTAAACATACATAAAAACACTTTTAGAAAACATGGACTTGGATGATAATAATAACCCCAGTAATTACTTACGAATAAACAATCTCGGATAAGAACGAGATTGGAAATGTTATCCCTTACCTTAGGTCTGATATGCTTCGTATGGTTCCAAAACTCCTGTATAATGATTTAAATAATGTCATTGACTTATTACAGAATAATATTCATTGTTATGATATCATATATGGTTCACTTATGACTTTATATTATCCATTCTTTTGTAAATTAATGTTAAAGTAGCGCTTTGGGTAAAATCATCTTATTTATCGTACATGTTTGGACTTGTTGTTCTTGATGTTATTATTACTTATATCATGATTTACTTACTTACAAAATTTAAATCATGATTTATATATCATATACATTCATTATATATTCAGCATATACAAGCATTTATAATAGTACATAACATATGTAGGTAAGAAATGAAACGCACCGTTCATGGAGACGGTAAGCCGTACGTACGCATGAACGCTACTTTCATTTCTATTTCTTATTTTAATGGAATAAAAACATAATGATACATAGTTATATTATATGTCCAGTATAATATCATATATAATATTATGAACCAAATCCTTTATACATCCCACATATGGTATTAACGAATCACATCACTTTTAGGGGGCGGTAGTCCGCACTTACACAAATGAGATTATCGTATTTACCGACTATGGAAACCGTAAAGGCTTGATATAATTGGGAAGTAAAGAAGCATAATGAAATAATAAAAATAATATATATTATATATAAATACAGTTCCATCATAATGGCCACCATGAGAGGTGATAGGAGAAAATCGAACAATCGTCATTTCGTGAGGCGTTAGTTTGCCATCACAGAAACATTATGTTCTTCATCCATTAGATAGAGTTGTGTGTAAGTGTAGTTTGAATACTTCTCATAAAAACATCCTAGTATATTTAGGATATTGGTTTTGTTATAAAAGAAAGGATTAAAAATAGTTTAGGGGTTGGAGAAGTAGAATAAAAGAAAACAACTTAAGAGAAACTATTACCTTTAATTTTGGCAACTTCCTTTGGTTTGAACCAACAGGACTTCTTGGAGAGTCTTCTGCCTAATTTAAGGCTTCAAGGGGGAGGAGAGGGATGTTGGGAGATAATTTGGTCAGAGTTTGGACGAGGCAAAAAGCTTGATATGTGTGAGTAATTTCATAGATGTGGTCTCCTTTTATAAGGGAGAGGAGAGGCTCTTTAGGAAAGTGTGAAAACATTATTTTATTATAAACTTCTATTCAGTTTCAAGATGTCCAAAACACATTAATGTCAAAGATAAGATGACTAATATTCGAAATAAAATCTTCCAATTGGAATTGGACTGGTTTTTGATGATATTTTAATCATTATAATCTTATTTATTTAAATCATTTATTAATGAGGTAAACACTACATCATTATTGTGTCAAAAATAATTTAATTCATTTGATGTCTAAAAATTATGAAAAAACTAACATGACGTAGGGAATATTTTTATCTTTCCAAATAATATTTATAGTCTAAAACATAACTTATATAACCCCTTATAAAAATTTATTACTAAAAGATTTTTATTAAAGTCAATTTTGTCTTTACATTAAATTAATTAATCCAAATTGTCATTTTCACTACCAAGTGGCTCATTGGGGTCCCAAAATCGGCCCAAGGATTCCCATGGTCGGACAATACTCATCCCATAAGGTTAGGTAAAGTGTCAAGGTAATTTGTAATTATTATAATATTCTTTTAACCTTGAATTTCCCTATTTACCTTTAACCGCAGTAAATAAAAATTACTGTAGTTACTATTAATAATATAAAAATAAATAAAAGTAATCTATTAACAAAATTTGGACCCACTGATTCCAAATATGGAATCCATTTTTCAAAATTCAATACACAAAAGTTTCAGAAATTAAATTAAAATTAATCTCATTGTCGAAAGAAAACAGGATTTTGTTTAAAACATTGCAAAAGATTGAATTGATTTAACCTACGAAATCAAGGTAAAATCAATGCTAATGACATACATTATATTAAATGGTAAAAATATATTCTATTTATACTTTAAAACCATTCAATATTATAATTTAACCATAGAAATTATTACAATGAAAAAACTTCTTTTTAATTAAAATATACTGTGTTTTTACTATTCAGTAAAATATGAAAGTTATCAGAATAATATGAAAATTTTATCCAAAGTAAATTTTTATATCATGATTTCAAAGAAGAATTTTATTTTGTCAAATTGAACTTATAAAAATGTCAAAAACTAGATTTAATGTGGGTGCTCCATCAAAAGGCGGCAAAACTACATTTTTTAAAAAATACTTATTTTACCTGAAAAAATTATTTTTTTCTCATACCATGTTCTAGAAAATGTGTAAGATGAATAATAATGTTATAAAATTCAAAATTTAGGTAATACTATTCATAACGGCTAGTTCATAATAATATTATAATAATATATCGTTGTTTAGTAAAACCCGGTATTGCGTACAACACACGCTATCGAGGAAGGTCGCGATTGTGTGTAATGCAAGCCAAGTCAGGGTTGCGTGTTGTGCAAGAATCCTTCGTTGTTTCGTATAACAGAATCCAACCATATTTAATTTATAAATTGAATATATATATATATATATATATATATACACACTCAATGTTGCGTAGAATGACTATTATAAAACGAACATGAAATTTTGTGTAACACGATCGAAGAATAGTGTTGCGTATACTGCAAGCTAATACGGTGTTGGGTATAGTAAAAGATAAACTTGGTGTGCTGTATAATAGAATAAATCAATGAAATTAAAAGAATATTTTTCATAAAATCTCGGGGTGTTACATTCTACCCCCCTTAAAATGAATTTCGCCCTCGAAATTCATCGGGGTTATAAATCGTTTACTATTCATTGAAACCCACATCGTAAAAAGGAATACTAAAAATTAATTTTAAAAACTAATGTATGAAATGTAATGATTACCGAAAGTAACTCATCACTGGGTTTCCATATAGGAGAACATAGGTTAAAATATGGATATGGAAGAAAAATCTAACCATCAAGTTCTGATGGAGAGTGGTAGAGAACATAACTATAAAAAAGCCAACAATCACAAAGCCATAAATTTGTGATGATCTAAGGTACCATCTGATTCATCAGATATAAGAGAACTAGGACAACATTTTTGGATTTCAATATCATTTCCCTAAAGTTGATGAATTAAAAGAAATACTTACATGATTTTCGTACAATCTCACTATTGTTCGTGAATTGAACAATTTCCACTTCATCTCTTAAAGAAATGAAGTTGAGTTTGTTATTCGTGAAGCGTTAGCAGATCATGTGATAGAAAGATGGGTCATTCCATATATTTCAAACAAAAGTTTAGCAAAAGTTATAAGTCCATCTTATGGTGAGATTAATCGTATATGGTTCCAAAAATGGACTTATATTTTATTTATCATACCGCTTAATAAAATAAAACTACATTCCACTAACTAGGGACTTCCTGTAGGCCATTGGTATGTAATAAAGTCCAGTAACACTTCAGTTGTGGGTTTGATTCCCACGTCCTTATCCGACGTGATGGGTTGTCACTCGTCCTGCAGGTTGTCCTTTTTCTAAAACTACATTACTATAACATCCCATCAATAATATCAAAAAAAATCTATCCTTAAACAATACTAACTTATGTCCAACATAATCCATTCCAATATTTAGGCTTATCTCAAATATTTCGGTCCAAGCTCATAGTATACAGAAAATGATTACTTGAAATGTCACATAACAATCACGTGAATGCCATCATTTATCCCCCATATATAATAAGATATATATTTTTCATCAAATTACAAACATGTGAATACCATCATTGAATACCCATTGAATCTTAGTGAAAACATGAGTGCTGTCAAAAGTTAACTCTTTCCACATATCAAAACCCCAAAATTCTATATACTGAAACCATGATATAACTATTTCCTTATATCAGTCATGAGCTCATGAATACTGTAAAACATTTCATTTTCTCCTTATCCCTTCATTATGCGCATATCATCTGCTTTCCAAAAATACTAGTACCATTCATCACACACTTTCAAAACATAAGGAAATACAACAGCGTAACAATCCTTAGATGTCTCTTTATTCCATAGTACAATGAGATTACTTATAGAGCATTACACTTGATAAACATGTAATCATTCCACTACCTTCTTGAACCATTGACCGAGCTTCAATAATTCTTTCATCTCACATATCATTTGTAGTCTCTTCATCATCTTCAACATAAATATTACCCATATGACCATACTGATTCTCTTCATGAGACTTTCCCTTAGGTCATTGGTTTGCATAATGTCCGTACATTCCACATTTAAAACATTTAACCATTGTTGATGTCGTAGCAATGCCATTATCCTCATCCATGGTGTTAACTGAACCTTTTCCTTTGCACTTACTGGCTTTATGTACTTCTTTTCCACACCCAAAGCATCTTCCAATTCCTTTGAAACATTCTCCTTGATTCCTCTTCCCTCATTATTTACATAGGGGAAATTGTACTTTCTTTCCTCTGTGATCATCATGAAACTCCATCTTTCTCTTATTAGCCGAGTCAGGAAACTTACCAAATTTGAGTTTATTGATCATATTATGAGATCGCTGATTTGGCATAATAATGATATTTGGACTTCCAAATCCCATTTCATTTGGTTTCTGATGAAGAATATCATTCCAGTGTCCATCATGTCCTCTATTATCGTGAATCATCTTGTTTCCTGCCATTTTCTAAAACACAAAAAGAATAGTGTGAGAGGAAAAAATCATAATAAAGGGGGAGTAACTTCAATATCTAACATCTTAGGTTTAATATAATATCATTACAATAATTCTAGGACTATAACCTATACTTATACTTAACCTTAGGGACATCCCTAGACATACCTTAAAAATATCTCAAGGGATCTCACTGAAGTTCTCACATCCTAGTTTCCAAAAGATGACTAAACCTTTCCTCTGATAAAAACTATAGAGACCCGAAGCTTGACGTACATGGAAATTACATTACTTTTGTGGAATACTTAATACATAACAAAAAAAGACACACAAGGACCGTAATATTTTAGTGTCTTTGGAAACTCAGAATATAAACAACTAATCATGTTGAAAGATCTTCAACATCTCCCATAACGATCTTCCCCTTTTTGTTTCCTTACCTAAAACCTTTCTTTATTTCCTGGGGAAATTAAAACATAAAAAGGGTGAGATCAAATGCTCAGTAAGGGAAAACATAGAGAACATAAAACAATCCAGAAACATTTGAAAGCAAAAACTTGAACATGAAATCTAAACATTAAAACCTTGAGAAAATACATAAATCATGGAAGTACGTAAGGCATATATCATAAAGGAACATCAATCATGATAAAATAGAATGGTAATAAAACATTTAATTGTGGAAACCATTCAGCACTTGTTATGATTTCCATAGTAGCCAAGGCATTGCTGCCAAGACCATCTTAGTGGACAAATTTCCTTTCTGAATCGAGTTCACTCCTCATTTCAGTCCTGTAACACTGAACCGGATTAACTTACCGTTCCAACCATGTCTATCTCATGAGATATAAATCATTACCCAATGAATTGGAGGGAGATATAGGTCCCACCCATATCATAATTAAATCATTCATACCTATGACACAAAATAAACTTGAAACATTAATCATAAACCAAAGAATAAAATGGGTTTCATAAACATCATCCCATCATCACATAATCTATATAAAACAAATGGATATATCAACATAAAAAAATTAAAACCATGTAAATAATAGGTAGATTATACTTTAAACATACACATATAAAATAATGTCATCTTAGTTGGAAAAATGGTTTTGATAAAACACTTGAAATGAATTCTTGAGGAAAATATCCTTTCTTCTTAAAAATCAATTTCTTTTCACAAAATGTCATGCAATTTTAAAAGAAAGAGTTTTTTGGAAATATTTATGATATATTTTGGAGTAAGGTTCATGAAAATAAGGATTTATAAAACCGTAAAAATCCTTTCATGCCGTATAAGTTAAAAAAACATTCTCCTCGTACTTTTGTCGGAAAAGTCAAAAAGTACCTCGTAATGTAAAAAAATAAAGATTCCTTAAATATCATTTAGTAAAAGACAAAATGGGTAAAAAGGAAATTAAACATACATAAAATAACTTTTAGAAAACATGGACTTGGATGATAACAATAACCCCATTAATTAGTTACGAATAAACAATCTCAGATAAGAACGAGATTGGAAATGTTATCCCTTACCTTAGGTCTGATATGCTTCGTATGGTTCCAAACCTCCTGTATAATGATTTAAATAATGTCGTTGACTTATTACAGAATCATATTCATTGTTATGATATAATATATGGTTCACTTATGACTTTATATTACCCATTCTTTTGTAAATTAATGTTAAATAGCATTTTGGGTAAAATCATCTTATTTATCGTATGTGTCTGGACTTGTTGTTCTTGAAGTTAATATTACTTATATCATGATTTAATTACTTCCAAAATGTAAATAATGATTTATATATCATATAAATTCATTATATATCCAGCATATACAAGAATTTATAATAGTACATAACATATGTAGGTAAGAAATGAAACGCACCGTTCATGGAGACGGTAAGCCGTACGTACGCATGAACGCTACTTTAATTTCTATTTCTTATTTTAATGGAATAAAAACATAATGATACATAGGTATATTATAATTCCAGTATAATATCATATATAATATCATTAACCACATCCTTTATACATCCCACATAAGGTATTAACAAATCACGTCACTTTGAGGGGGCGGTAGTCCGCACTTCCTCAAATGAGATTATTGTATTTACCGACTATGGAAACCGTAAAGGCTTGATATAATTGGGAAGTAAAGAAGCATAAGTAAATCATAAACATAATTTATATTATATATAAATACAGTTCCATAATAATGTCCACCATGAGAGGTGGTAGGAGAAAATCGAACAATCATCATTTCGTGAGGCGTTAGTTTGCCATCACAGAAACATTATGTTCTTCATCCATTAGATGGAGCTGTGCGTAAGTGTAGTTCAAATACTTCTCATAAAAACATCCTAGTATATTTAGGATATTGGTTTTGTTATAAAATAAAGGATTAAAAAGAGTTTATGGGTTGGAGAAGTATAATAAAAGAAAACAACTTAAGAGAAACCGTTACCTTTAATTTTGGTAACTTCTTTTGGTTTGAACCAAAAGGACTTCTTGGAGAGTCTTCTGCCTAATTTAAGGCATAAAGGGGGAGTAAAGGGATGTATGGAGATTATTTGGGTAGAGTTTGGATGAGCCAAAAGGCTTGATAGGTGTGAGTAATTGCATAGAAGTGGTGTCCTTTTATAAGGGAGTGGAGGGGCTCTTTAGGAAAGTGTGAAATCATTATTTTATTATAAACTTATATTCGATTTCAAGAGGTCCAAAACACAATAATTTCAAATATAATATGACTCATATTCGAAATAAAATCTTCCAATTGTAATTGGACAGGTTTTGGATGATATTTTAATCATTATAATCTTATTTATTTAAATCATTTATTAATGAGGTAAACACTACATCATTATTGTGTCAAAAATAATTTAATTCATTTGATGTCTAAAAATTATGAAAAAACTATCATGATGTAGGGAATATTTTTATCTTTCCAAATAATATTTATAGTCGAAAATATAACTTATATAACCCCTTATAAAAATTTATTATTAAAGATTTTTGTTAAAGTCAATTTTGTCTTTACATTAAATTAATTAATCCAAATTGTCATTTTCACTACCATGTGGCTCATTGGGGTACCGAAATCGGGCCAAGGATGCCCATGGTCGGCCAATACTCATCCAATAAGGTTAGGTAAAGTTTCCAAGTAATTTGTATTTATTATAATAATCTTTTAACCTTGAATTACCCTATTTACCTTTAACTGCAGTAAATAAAAATTACCGTAGTTGCTATTCATAATATAAAAATAAACAAAATTAACCTATTAATATAATTTGGATCCACTGATTCCAAATATGGAATCCATTTTTCAAAATTCAATACACAAAAGTTTCAGAAATTAAATTAAAATTAATCTCGTTGTCGAAAGAAAACGGGTTTTTGTTTAAAACATTGCAAAAGATTGAATTGGTTTAACCTACGAATTCAAGGTAAAATCAATGAAAATGACATACATTATATTAAATGGTAAAAATATATTCTATTTATACTTTAAAACCATTCAATATTATAAATTAACCATATAAATTATTACGATGAAAAAAGTTTTTTTAATTAAAATATACTATGTTTTTACTATTCAGTAAAATATGAATGTTATCAGAATGATATGAAAATTTTATCCAAAGTAAAATTTTATATCCTGATTCCAAATAAAATTTTATTTTGTCAAATTGAACTTATAAAAATGTCAAAAACTAGATTTATTGTGGGTGGTCCATCAAAAGGCGGCAAAACTGCATTTTTTTAAAAATACTTAGTTTGCCCGAAAAATTTATTTTGTTCTCATACCATGTTCTAGAAAATGTGAAAGATGAATAATAATGTTATAAAATTAAAAAATTTAGTTAATAATATTCATAACGGCTAGTTCATAATAATATTATAATAATATATCATTGTTTAGTAAAACCCGGTATTGCGTACAACACACGCTATCGAGGAAGGTCGCGATTGCGTGTAATACAAGCCAAGTCACGGTTGCGTGTTGTGCAAGAATCCTTAGTTTTTTCGTAAAACAGAATCCAACCATATATAATTTATACATTGAATATATATATATATAGACACACTCAATGTTGCATAGAATGACTATTATAAAACAAACATGAAATTTTGTGTAACACGATCGAAGAATAGCGTTGCGTATACTACAAGATAATACGGTGTTGCGTATAGTACAAGATAAACTTGGTGTGATGTATAATAGAATACATCAATGAAATTAAAAGAATATTTTTCATAAATTCTCGGGGTGTTACATTCTACCCCCCTTAAAATGAATTCCGCCCTCAAAATTCGTTGGGGTTATAAATCGTTTACTATTCATAGAAACCCACATCGTAAAAAGGAATACTAAAAATTAATTTTAAAAACTAATGTATGAAATGTAATGATTACCCAAAGTAACTCATCCCTGGGTTTCCATATAGGAGAACATAGGTTAAAATATGGATATGGATGAAAAATCTAACCATCATGTTCTGATGGAGAGTGGTAGAGAACATAGCTATAAAAATCCAACAATCACAAAGCCATAAATTTGTGATGATCTAAGGTACCATCTGATTCATCGGATATAATAGCACTAGGAAAACATTTTTGGTTTTCAATATCATTTCCCTAAAGTTTATGAATTAAAAGATATACTTATATTATTTTTGTACAATCTCACTATTGTTCGTGAATTGAACAATTTCCACTTCATCTCTTAATGAAATGAAGTTGAGTTTGTTATTCGTGAAGCATTAGTAGATCATGTGATAGAAAGATGGGTCATTCCATCTATTTCAAACAAAAGTTTATCAAAAGTTATAAGTCCATCATATGGTGAGATTAATCGTATATGGTTCCAAAAATGGACTTATACTTTATTTATCATACCTCTTAATAAAATAAAACTACATTCCACTAACTAGGGTCTTCCTATAGTCCATTGGTATGTGATAAAGTCCAGTCGCACTTCAGTTGTGGGTTCGATTCCCACATCCTTATCCGACGCGATGGCCTGTCGCTCGTCCTGCAGGTTGTCCTTTTTCTAAAACTACATTACTATAACATCCCATCAATAATATCAAAAAAATTATATCCTTAAACAATACTAACTTATGTCCAACATAATCCATTACATCTTTAGGATTATCTAATATATTTCGGTCCAAGCTCATAGTATACAGAAAATGATTACTTGAAATGTCACATAACAATCACGTGAATGCCATCATTTATCCCCCATATATAATAAGATATATCTTTTTCATCAAATTACAAACATATGAATACCATCGTTGAATACCCATTGATTCTTAGTGAAAACATGAGTGTTGTCAAAAGTTAACTCTTTCCACATACCAAAACCCCAAAATTCTATATACTCAAACCATGATATAACTATTTCCTTATATCAGTCATGAGCTCATGAATACTATCAAACATTTCATTTTCTCTTTATCCCTTCATTATGCGCATATCATCTGCTTTCCAAAAATACTGGTACCATTCATCACACACTTTCAAAACATAATGAAGACAACAGCGTAACAATCCTTAGATGTCTCTTTATTCCATAGTACAATGAGATTACTTATACAACATTACACTTGATAAACATGTAATCATTCCACTACCTTCTTGAACCATTGACCGAGCTTCAATAATTCTTTCATCTCACATATCATTTGTAGTCTCTTCATCATCTTCAACATAAATATTACCCATACGACCATACTTATTCTCTTCATGAGACTTTCCCTTAGGGCATTTGTTTTCATAATGTCTGTACATTCCACATTTAAAACATTTAACCATTGTTGATGTCATAGCAATACCATTATCCTCATCCATGGTGTTAACTGAACCTTTTCCTTTGCACTTACTGGCTTTATGTCCTTCTTTTCCACACCCAAAGCATCTTCGAGTTCCTTTGAAACATTCTCCTTGATTCCTCTTCCCACAAGATTTACATAGGGGAAATTGTACTTTCTTTCCTCTATGATCATCATTAAACTCCATCTTTCTCTTATTAGCCGAGTCGGGAAACTTACCAAATTTGAGTTTATTGATCATATTATGAGATCGCTGATTTGGCATAATAATGATATTTGGACTTCCAAATCCCATTTCATTTGGTTTCTCATGAAGAATATCATTCCAGTGTCCATCATATCCTCTATTATTGTGAATCATCTAATTTCCATCCAATTTCTAAACCCCAAAAAGAATAGTGTGAGAGGAAAAAATCATAATAAAGGGGGAGTAACTTCAATATCTAACATCTTAGGTTTAATATAATATAATTAAAGTAATTCTAGGACTATAAAATATACTTATACTTAACCTTAGGTACATCCCTAGACATACCTTAAAAATATCTCTAAAGATCTCACTGAAGTTCTCACATCCTAGTTTCCAAATTTTGACTAAACCTTTCCTCTGATACCAACTATAGAGACCCGAAGCTTGGCGTACATGGAAATTACATTAGTTTTGTGGAATACTTAATACATAACAAAAAAAGACACACAAGGACTGTAATAGTTTAGTGTCTTTGGAAACTCAGAATATAAACAACTAATCATGTTGAAAGATCTTCAACATCTCCCATAACGATCTTCCCCATTTTTTTTCCTTACCTCAAACCTTTCTTTATTTCCTGGGGAAAATAAAACATAAAAAGGGTGAGATCAATTTCTCAGTAAGGGCAAACATAGAGAACATAAAACAATCCATAAACATTTGAAAGCAAAAACTTGAACATGAAATCTAAACATTAAAACCTTGAGCAAAGACATAAATCGTGGAAGTACGTAAGGAATATATCATAAAGGAACATCAATCACGATAAAATAGCATGGGAATAAAACATTTAATTGTGGCAACCATTCAGCACTTGTTATGATTTCCATAGTAGCCAAGGCATTGCTGCCAAGACCATCTTAGTGGACAAAGTCCCTTTCTGAATCGAGTTCACTCCTCGTTTCAGTCCTGTAACACTGAATCGGATTAACTTACCGTTCCATCCATGTCTATCTCATGAGATATAAATCATTACCCAATGAATTAGAGGGAGATATAGGTGCCACCCATCTCATAATTAAATCATTCTTACCTATGCCACAAAATAAACTTGAAACATTCATCATAACCCAAAGAATAAAATGGGTTTCATAAACATCATCCCATAATCACATAATCCATATAAAACAAATGGATATATCAACATAAGAAAAATAAAACCATGTAAATCATAGGGAAATTATACTTTAAACATACACATATAAAATAATGTCATCTTAGTTGGAAAAATGGTTTTGATAAAACACTTGAAATGAATTCTTGATGAAAATATCCTTTCTTCTTCAAAATCAATTTCTTTTCACAAAAAGTCATGAAATTTTAAAGGAAAGAGTTTTGTTGAAAATATTCATGAAATATTTTGGAGGAAGGTTCATGAAAATAAGTCTTTATAAAACCGTAATAATCCTTTCAAGCTGTATAAGTTAAAAAAACATTCTCCTTGTACTTTTGTCGAAAAAGTCAAAAAGTACCTCGTAGTGTAAAAAATAAAGATTCCTTACATATCTTGTAGTAAAAGAAAAAATGGGTAAAAATGAAATTAAACATACATAAAAAATCTTTTAGAAAACATGGACTTGGATGATAACAATAACCCCAGTATTTACTTATGAATAAACAATCTCGGATAAGAATGAGATTGGAAATACTATCCCTTACCTTAGGTCTGATATGCTTCGTATGGTTCCGAACCTCCTGTATAATGATTTAAATAATGTCATTTAATTATTACAGAATCATATTCTTTGTTATGATATCATATATGGTTCACTTATGACTTTATATTACTCATTCTTTTGTAAATTAATGTTAAAGTAGCGTTTTGGGTAAAATCATCTTATTTACCGTATGGGTTTGGACTTGTTGTTCTTGATGTTATTATTACTTATATCATGATTTACTTACTTCCAAAATGTAAATCATGGTTTATATATCATATAAATTCATTATATATCCAGAATATACAAGAATTTATAATAGTACATAACATATGTAGATAAGAAATGAAACGCACCGTTCATGGAGACGGTAAGCCGTATGTATGCATGAACGCTACTTTCATTTCTATTTCTTATTTTAATGGAATAAAAAAAAATGATACGTAGGTATATTATAATTACAGTATAATATCATATATAATATCATTAACCACATCCTTTATACATCCCACATAAGGTATTAACGAATCACGTCACTTTGAGGGGGCGGTAGTCCGCACTTCCTCAAATGAGATTATTGTATTTACCGACTATGGAAACCGTAAAGGCTTGATATAATTGGCAATTAAAGAATCATGAAGAAATAATAAACATAATTTATATTATATATAAATACAGTTCCATAATAATGGCCACCATGAGAGGTGGTGGGAGAAAATCGAACAATCATCATTTTGTGAGGCGTTAGTTTTCCATCACAGAAACATTATGTTCTTCATCCATTAGATGGAGGTGTGCGTAAGTCTAGTTCGAATCCTTCTCATAAAAACATCCTAGTATATTTAGGATATTTGTGTTGTTATAAAATAAAGGATTAAAAAGAGTTTAGGGGTTGGTGAAGTAGAATAAAAGAAAACAACTTAAGAGAAATTGTTACCTTTAATTTTGGTAACTTCCTTTGGTATGAACCAAAAGGACTTCTTGGAGAGTCTTATGCCTAATTTAAGGCTTCAAGGGGGAGGAGAGGGATGTATGGAGATTATTTGGGCAGATTTTGGATGAGACAAAAGGATTTATAGGTGTGAGGAATTGCATAGAAATGGTCTCCTTTTATAAGGGAGAGGAGGGGCTCTTTAGGAAAGTGTGAAAACATTATTTTATTATAAACATATATTCGGTTTCAAAAGGTCCAAAACACATTAATTTCAAAGATAATATGACTCATATTCGAAATAAAATCATCCAATTGTAATTGGACATGTTTTGGATGATATTTTATTCATTATAATATTATTTATTTAAATCATTTATTAATGAGGTAAACACTACATCATTATTGTGTGAAAAATAATTTAATTCATTTGATGTCTAAAAATTATGAAAAAACTACCATGATGTAGGTAATATTTTTATCTTTCCAAATAATATTTATAGTCGAAAATATAACTTATATAACCCCTTATAAAAATTTATTACTAAAAGATTTTTGTTAAAGTCAATTTTGTCTTTGCATTAAATTAATTAATCAAAATTGTCATTTTCACTACCATGTGGCTCATTGGGGTACCAAAATCGTCCCAAGGATGATCATGGTCGGCCAATACTCATCCAATAAGGTTAGGTAAAGTGTCAAGGTAATTTGGAATTATTATAATACTCTTTTAACCTTGAATTACCCTATTTACCTTTAACCGCAGTAAATAAAAATTATCGTAGTTACTATTCATAACATAAAAATAAATAAAAGTAACCTATTAACATAATTTGGATCCACTGATTCCAAATATTGAATCCATTTTTCAAAATTCAATACACAAAAGTTTCAGAAATTAAATTAAAATTAATCTCGTTGTCAAAAGAAAACAGGTTTTTGTTTAAAACATTGCAAAAGATTGAATTGATTTAACCTACGAATTCAAGGTAAAATCAATGATAATGACATAAATTATATTAAATGGTAAAAATATATTCTATTTATACTTTAAACCCATTAAATATTATAATTTAACCATATAAATTATTACGATGAAAAAAGTTGTTTTTAATTAAAATATACTGTGTTTTTACTATTCATTAAAATATGAAAGTTATCAAAATAATATGAAAATTTTATCCAAAGTAAATTTTTATATCCTGATTCCAAAGAAGAGTTTTATTTTGTCAAATTGAAGTTATAAACATGTCAAAAAATAGATTTAATGTGGGTGTGCCATCAAAAGGTGGCAAAACTGCATTTTTTGAAAAATACTTATTTTACCCGAAAAATTTATTTGTTCTCATACCATGTTCTAGAAAATGTGTAAGATGAATAATAATGTTATAAAATTCAAAATTTAGTTAATAAAATTCATAACGGTTAGTTCATAATAATAATATAATAATATATCGTTGTTTAGTAAAACCCGGTATTGCGTACAACACACTCTATCGAGGAAGGTCACGATTGCGTGTAATGCAAGCCATGTCAGGGTTGCGTGTTGTGCAAGAATCCTCTGTTTCTTCGTATAACATAATCCAACCATATTTCATTTATACATTGAATATATATATATATATATATATATATAAACACACTCAATGTTGCGTAGAATGACTATTATAAAATGAACATGAAATTTTGTGTAAAGCGATCCAAGAATAGCGTTGCGTATACTGCAAGTTAATACAGTTTTGCATATAGTACAAGCTAAACTTGGTGTGTTGTATAATAGAATACATCAATGAAATTAAAGGAACCCGAAGAAGATTGTTACCTTTCCTTTGATACCAATTGTAGAGACCCGAAGAATAACGTACATGGACATTACATTACATTTGCAGAAAACTTGGTACATAACAAAAACACACAGACAAGGACCGTAATAGTTTAGTGTCTTTGGAAACTCGGAATATAATCTTCTAATCGTGGTGAAGGATCTTCAACATCTCCCATAAATATATTCCCCTTTATTTTACCTAAATCCTTTCTTTATATCCCGGGGAAAAGAAAACATAAAAGGGTGAGCTCAAATGCTCAGTAAGGGTAAAAAAAGAAATATCAATCACATAATATTCATAAGAACATAACATTTTTGGAAATCTTAACCTGCAAAAGAGATCATAATATCATAACATGGGATAAATCATAGTAGTGAAATGTATTCCCAATAATCATAACTTAAAACATGAAACTTTGTGGGATACACACATAATCATAGATAATCATTTCTTATTAGTCAAGACTCATTGCCAAGACTATCTTAGTGGACAAAGTCCATTTCTGAACCAAGTTCACTCCTCGTTTCAGTCCTGTTTCACTGAATCGGTTTAACCTGCCATTCTAGCCATGTCTATATCATGAGATATAAAATCTTTACCCAATGCATTGGAGGGAGATATAGGTCCCACCCATATCATAATGAAATCATTCTTTCGTGTGCCACAAAATCAAAAAAATCATACATCATAGCATAACCCAGTAAATAAAATGGGTTTCATAAACATCATCTCATCATCACATAATCCATATAAAAGAAATGGATATCATTTCATAATAAGAAAAGTGAAACCATGTAAATCATAGATACATGATACTTGAAACATACACATGTGAAATAATGTCATCTTATATGAAAATGGTTTTGATAAAATACTTGAAATGAATTCTTGAGAAAAATATCCTTTTTTCTTCAAAATCATTTTCTTTTAACAAAATGTCATGGAATTTTAAAGGAAAAGTATTTTGTTGAAAATAGTCATGAAATATGTTTTAGGAAGCTTCATGAAAATAAGGATTTATAAAACCGTAAAAATCCTTTCATGCCGTATATGTTAAAAAAACATTTTTCTCGTACTTTTGTCGGAAAAGTCAAAAAGTACCTTGAAGGGTAAATAAAGGAAATATTCCTTGCATACCATGGGGTAAAAGTCAAAATGGGTAAAAATGAATTTAAACATACATGAATACACTTTTATAAATCATGGACATGGATGATATCAATAACCCCAGTAAATACTTACAAATAAGCAATCTCGGATAAAAATGAGATTTGCAAAATTATCCCTTACCTTAGGTCCGATTTGCTTCATAAGTGTCTGAACCTCCTGTATAATGATTTAAATAATGTCATTGACTTATTCCAGAATCATACTCATAGTTAGTATATCATATATGGTTCACTTATGACTTTATTTTACCCGTTCTTTTGTAAATTACATGTTAAAGAGTGTTTTGGGTAAAATCGTTTCATTTGTCGTCTGTGTTTTGACTTGTAATTATTCATATGATTACATAGATCATGATTAATTAATTTCAGAATATAAAACATGATTTATATATAATATATATTCAGAATATACATCTATATAATAGATCAGTAAATGGAAAGAAATACATCGTTCATGGAGACGGTAGGCCGTACGTACGCATGAACGCTGTTTTTGTTTCCTTATTGAGTTGAATGGAATTAAGTAGATGACATACATATATATACAAATAATCCCAGTATCATTATTATTTCGTATATTTCATGATTAATTATGATATATACTTTATAATCATTCATGAATGGTTAACGTGGAGAATGAATCTCATCGCGTCGTGGAGACGGTAGTCCGTACGTACGCACGAGCGATGATATCGTTCTCATGATCGTGGAATTGTATTGGAGTGTATGTATACTATTTCAGAATCAATATCAATTTACAATAATAATATATATTCATTATTTACACCATTATACCCATCCAAGTAAGGTGGTGGTGGAAAATAGATTACACCACGGTGTGGAGACGGTATTTCGTACATACGCACGCGCCGTGATTTCATTTTCCATAGGATGGATAGATTGTGAAATAGGGTCGTTTCATACTTATAATAACATATCAGTATATGAGTGATAATGATGTTATTACTTAATAATGAAACAACTAAAGAAGAAGAAGTGGAAGAAGAAATAAAAATGAAAGAATCGGTAACGGGCATTACCTCTTCTTTGAAGCGCTTCTTTGAGACCTCCTTTTAGGGCACTAAAATTGGTCTTTGAAGAAGACCAGGACCTCTAGGATGTCTCTAGGGAAGTGGAGAGAAGAAATTGGCAGGGGTTGGCCGAGATTGAGGGCTCAAAGTGGTGTGAGGAAGAGAGGGAGGAGGTTCCCTTTTATAAGGGAGGAGAGGGGCACCTTTGGAATAAATAAATATATTATTTTATTATAAAGTAATATTCAGTTTTTAATAGCTCAAAATTGAGTTATTTCAAATATAAGGTGGGGATGGGTCTAAATCCTCTCATCCAATATAATTTAGACAAGTTTAGGTCATTATATTTACCTTATCTTTTTGTTTTAACTCTTAGTTAATTAGATTGACATTTACCATGTCACTTTGTATTTTTATATTATACAGTTAATAAACATACCATATACATCCAAGAGTCCCCCAAGTGGTCCATTAATGATACACCTATCATGACATAATTATATTGGCTGAACATTATATTTTTAGGAATAAAATAACAATCAATAATATAATATTTGTTTTAAAAACTATTTTATGCAAATTTTGACACTATTCAATAGTTGATTTTTGTGAAACTCATAACAGAATGATTACATCGACCAAAGTTAATTAAATCAATTCTAAAATGTCATATTAACCATGAAAATTAGTTTAATTCATAAAAAGTCTCAAATTATATTTATTTGGGTATTTATAATATCAATTATTCTAATTTTTCACTATTATGGTAATTACTGCATCATCATTGTGTCATAAATAAATTAAATTATTTAATGTCTAAAAATTATAAATAAAATATCATTATGTATGAAATCTTATTATCTTTATAATTAATAATTACAGTCGAATTTATCTTATGTATAACCCTATATTAAAAATGTTTTAGTAAATAAACTTTGATTTTAACTCTTTTAACTCTTCTTTGAATTAAATAATAATAAATGTCCAAATCTACTCCAAGTGAGCCTAAATGGTCATATTTTATTCCTAAGGTTTTTTTTGTCGAATTACACTTATCCAATAGAATTAGGACATGTGTTAGGGTAATAATAATATCATTTTTACCCTTAATTACCCTATTTACTTTTAACCGTGGTAAAAAAAGTAAAAAGTTACTATTCACCAAAAATTATTTTCATCTCATTGAACCACATTTTACTTACTGAAATCAACTGTGTCTCTCATATTTTTGAAATTCCACTCACAGAAGTGGTAAAATTATGTTTTATGAAAAATTTAGTTTTTTTAACCACCACTTAGTGGTTTCACTATTCATCAAAAAATGAAAGTTTACAGAAAAATACCAAAAATTAGGCCTATGATATATTTGATATTTTGAATTAGAAAATAATTTCTATTTTATCAAATTCAAAACATATCAGTTGTATTAATTAATATAAAATTTAATTCCCATCATCCAAACAAATAGCGTGTTATTAAGAGATAATAACTATCAAAAGATTGACACTTGTTTATGTCTGGTTTAAATGTGAAATTACATCCAATGACCAACATTGGATTAAATTGTAAAAATATATTCTAAATATACTTTAAAACCACTCAAATTAATAATTTATCACTATTATTTATTTCTATTAAAAAAGTTGTTTTTAATTAAAATTTAGTAATTTTCACTATTCATCGGAATATGAAAGTTATCTGAAAAGTACCAAAATTTCACCCTAAGATAATTTCGATATTCCGAATCCAAAAATGAAGTCCATTCTGAAAAATAAAATTTATAAAATTTCAAAAAGTGGGTGTTACTATTCATAACGGCTAGTTCATAATAATATTATAATAATATCTCGTTTAGTGAAACTCGGTATTGCTTACTACACACGCTATAGTGGAAGGTCGCGATTGCGTGTAATGCAAGCCAAGGCAGGGATTCATGTAGTGCAAGATCCTTTTGGTGTAGCGTACAAAACAAGACATCAATAAAATTAAAAAAAAATATTTTTCATAAAATCTCGGGGTGTTACATTCTACCCCCCTTAAAATGAATTTCGCCCTCGAAATTCGTCGGGGTTATAAATGGTTTACTACTCGAAAGTTTCTTTAATAGAAACCCACATTGTAAAAATGAATACCAAAACTTGGCTTTAAAATCTAATGTATGAAATGTAATGGTTACCCAAATTCACTCATCACTGGGTTTCCACGTAAGAGAACATAGGTGAAAATATGGATATAGAAGAAAAATCTAACCATCAAGTTCTGATGGAGAGTGGTAGAGAACATGGCTATGAAAAAGCCAGGAATCACAAAGCCATAAATTTTTGATGATATAAGGTACCATCTGATTTATCATATATAAGAGCACTAGGACAACATTTTTGGTTTTCAAGATCATTTCCCTAAAGTTGATGAAATTGGAATTAAAAGAAATACTTTCGTGATTTTGGTATAGTCTCACCGTTGGTAGTTATTTGGACAATTTCCACTTCATCTCTTAAAGAAATGAAGTTGAATTTGTCATTCCTGATGTGTTAGTAGATCATGTGATAGAATGACGGGTCATTCCATCTGTCTCAAACAAAAGGTTAACAAAAGTTATTAAATATACATAAGTCGATCTATAGTGAGATTAATCATATATGGTTCCTAAAATGGACTTATAACTATTATATCATACTACTTAATATAAAAAACTAGTTACTATTCACCAAAAATTATTTTCATCTCTAAGATCGTTACTGTAATTCTAGTACTATAACCACATTTTAGTCCTTGATATTACTATTCACCCTTTTTTTCTATGTTTCCCCAGGTCAGGAAGAAGGTTATTAAGTAAGATATGCCAAAAGGGGACTATATATATGATGAAATAAATGGGAGACAGTGTAGATGCTTTATGAACCAGTTGTTTATGTTTCCCAGTTTCTAAAGACACTATACCTATACAGTCCTTTCGTGGTTTTGTTATATATTGTAATAAGTATGCTTCAATTTTGAAGTATTAACAATGTATGTAAAGTATGGGTCATTATAGTTGGTATCAGAGGAAAGGTTTAGTCAACCTCTAGAAACTAGGATGCGAGAAATTTAGTGAGATCCCTAGAGATATTTTTAAGGTATGTCTAGGGATGTCCCTAAGGTTAAGTATAAGTATAGGTTATATTCCTAGAATTTTGGTAACGATATAACATTAAACCTAAGATGTTAGATATTGAAGTTACTCCCCCTTTATTATGATTTTTTCCTCTCACACTATTCTTTTTGGGTTTTATAAAATGGCTGGAAACAAGATGATTCACAATAATAGAGGATATGATGGACACTGGAATGATATTCTTCATGAGCAACCAAATAAAATGGGATTTGTAAGTCCAAACATCATTATTATGCCAAATCAGGGATCTCATAATATGATCAATAAACTCAAATTTGGTAAGTTTCCTGACTCAGCTAATAAGAGAAAGATGGAGTTTCATGATGATCATAGTGGAAAGAAAGTTCAATTTCCCCTATGTAAATCATGTGGGAAGAGGAATCAAGTAGAATGTTTCAAAGGAACTGGAAGATGCTTTAGGTGTGGAAAAAAAGGACATTAAGCCAGTAAGTGCAGATAAAAAGGTTCAGTTAACACCATGGATGAGGATAATGGTATTGCTACGACATAAACAATGGTTAAATGTTTTAAATGTGGAATGTACGGACATTATGCAAACCAATTCCCTAAGGGAAAGTCTCATGAAGAGAATCAATATGGTCGTATGGGTAATATTTATGTTGAAGATGATGAAGAGACTACAAATGATATGTGATATGAAAGAATTATTGAAGCTCGGTCGATGGTTCAAGAAGGTATTGGAATGATTACATGTTTATCAAGTTTAATGTTGTATAAGTAATCTCATTGTACTATGGAATAAAGAGACATCTAAGGATTGTTACACTGTTTTCTTTCTTTATGTTTTGAAATTGTGTGATGAATGGTACCAGTATTTTTAGAAAGCAGATGATATGCACATAATGAAGGGATAAAGAGAAAATGAAATGTTTGACAGTATTCATGATCTCATGACTGATATAAGGAAATAGTTTTATCATGGTTTGAGTATATAGAATTTTGGGGTTTTGGTATGTGGAAAGAGTTAACTTTTGAAAATACTCATATTTTCACTAAGATTCAATGGGTATTCAATGGTAGTATTCACATGTTTGTAATTTGACGAAAAAGATATATCTTATTATATATGGGGGATAAATTATGGCATTCACGTGATTGTTATGTGACATTTCAAGTAATCATTTTTTGTATACTATGAGCTTGGACCGAAGTATTTTAGATAAGCCTAAAGATTGGAATGGATTATATTGTACATAAGTTATTATTGTTTGAGGATAGAATTTTTTTTGATATTATTGATGGGATGTTATAGTAATGTAGTTTTAGAAAAAGGAAACCTGTAGGACGGGCGACAGCCCATCGCGTCGGATAAGGCTGTGGGAATTGAACCCACAACTGAAGTGCGACTGGACTTTATCGCATACCAATGGACTACAGGAATTCCCAAGTTAGTGGAAAGTAGTTTTATTTTATTAAGCAGTATGATAAATAAAGTATAAGTCCATTTTTGGAACCATATACGATTAATCTCACCATAAGATGGACTTATAACTTTTTCTAAACATTTGTTTGAAATAGATGGAATGACCCCTCTTTCTATCACATGATCTGCTAATGCTTCACGAATAACAAACTCAACTTCATTTCTTTAAGAGATGAAGTTGAAATTGTTCAATTCACGAAAAATAGTGAGATTGTACGAAAATCATGTAAGTATTTCTTTTAATTCATCAACTTTAGGGAAATGATATTGAAAACCAAAAATGTTGTCCTAGTGCTCTTATATCCAATGAATCAAATGGTACCTTAGATCATCACAAATTTATGGCTTTGTGATTGTTGGCTATTTTATAACTGTTTTCTCTACCAATCTCCAACAGAACTTGATGGTTATATTTTTCTTCCATATCCATATTTTATCCTATGTTCTCCTATATGGAAACCCAGTGTTGAGTTACTTTGGGTAATCATTACATTTCATACTTTAGTTTTTAAAATTATGTTTTAGTATTCCTTTTTACGATGTGGGTTTCTAGGAATAGTAAACGATTTATAACCCCGACGAATTTCGAGGGAGAAATTCATTTTAAGGGGGGTTGAATGTAACACCCTGAGATTTTATGAAAAATATTCTTTTAATTTAATTGATGCATTCTATTATACAGCACACCAAGTTTAGCTTGTACTATACGCAACACCGTATTAGCTTGTAGTATACGCAATGCTATTCTTGGATCGTGTTACAAAAAATATCATGTTCGTTTTATAATAGTCATTCTACGCAACATTGAGTGTGTTTATATATATATATATATATATATACATTCAATGTATAAATGAAATATGGTTGGATTCTGTTATACGAAACAATGAAGGATTCTTCCACAACACGCAACCCTGACTTGGCTTGCATTACACGCAATCACGACCTTCCTCGATAGCGTGTGTTGTACGCAATACTGGGTTTTACTAAACAATGATATATTATTATAATATTATTATAAACAAGACGTTATGAATAGTATTAACTAAATTTTGAATTTTATAACATTATTATTCATCTTACACATTTTCTAGAGCATGGTATGAGAACAAAATAATTTTTTCGGGTAAAATAAGTATTTTTCAAAAAATGCAGTTTTGCCACCTTTTGATGGCGCACCAACATTAAATCTAGTTTTTGACATGTTTATAAGTTCAATTTGACAAAATAAAATTCTTCTTTGGAATCAGGATATAAAAATTTACTTTGGATGAAATTTGCATATTATTCTGAAAACTTTCATATTTTAATTAATATTAAAAACACGGTATATTTTAATTAAAAACAACTTTTTTCATCGTAATAATTTATATGGTTAAATTATAATATTGAATGATTTTAAAGTATAAATAGAATATATTTTTACCATTTAATATAATGTATGTCATTAGCATTGATTTTACCTTGAATTCGTAGGTTAAATCAATTCAATCTTTTGCAATGTTTTAAACAAAAACTCATTTTCTTTCGACAACGGGACTAATTTTAATTTAATTTCAGAAACTTTTGTGTATTGAATATTGAAAAATGGATTCCATATTTGGAATCAGTGGGTCCAAATTATGTTAATAGGATACTTTTATTTATTTTTGTATTATGAATAGTAACTACGGTAATTTTTATTTTCTGCAGTTAAAGGTAAATAGGGTAATTCAAGGTTAAAATAATATTATAATAATTCCAAATTACCTTGATACATTACCTAACCTTATTGGATGAGTAGTGACCGACCATGGGCATCCTTGGGCCGATTTTGGGACCCCAATGAGCCACTTGTTAGTGAAAATGACAATTTGGATTAATTAATTTAATGTAATGACAAAATTGACTTTAACAAAAATCTTTTAGTAATAAATTTTTATAAGGGGTTATATAAGTTATATTTTCGACTATAAATATTTTTTGGAAAGCTAAAAATATTCCCTACCTCATGGTTGTTTTTTCATAATTTTTAGACATCAAATGATTTAAATTATTTTTGACACAATAATGATGTAGTGTTTACCTCATTAATAAATGATTTAAATAAATAAGATTTTAATGATTAAAATATCATCCAAAACCTATCCAATTCCAATTGGAAGATTTTATTTCGAATATTAGTCATCTTATCTTCGACATTAATGTGTTTTGGACCTCTTGAAACCGAATATAAGTTTATAATAAAATAATGTTTTCACACTTTCCTAAAGAGCCTATCCTCTCCCTTATAATAGGAGACCACTTCTATTCAATTACTCACACCTATCAAGCCTTTTGGATCTTCCAAAATCTGCCCAAATAATCTCCCTACATCCCTCTCTTCCCCCTTTAAGCCTTAAATTAGGCAGAAGACTCTCTAAGAAGACCTTTTGGTTCAAACCAAAGGAAGTTACCAAAATTAAAGGTAATCATTTCTCTTAAGTTGTTTTCTTTTATTCTACTTATCCAACCCCTAAAATCTTTTTAATCCTTTATTTTATAACAACACCAATATACTAAATATACTAGTATGTTTTTATGAGAAGTATTCGAACTACACTTACACACACCTCCATCTAATGGATGAAGAACATAATGTTTCTGTGATGGAAAACTAACGCCTCGCGAAATGATGATTGTTCGATTTTCTCCTACCACCTCTCATGGTGGCCATTATGATGGCACTGTATTTATATATAATATATATTATGTTTATGATTTCCTTATGCTTCTTTACTTCCCAATTATATCAAGCCTTTACGGTTTCCATAGTCGGTGAATACGATAATCTCATTTGAGAAAGTGCGGACTACCGCCCCCTCAAAGTGATGTGATTCGTTAATACCTTATGTGGGATGTATAAAGGATGCGGTTAATGATATTATATATGATATCATACTGGAATTATAATATACCTATGTATAATTATGTTTTTATTACATTAAAATACTAAATAGAAATGAAAGTAGCGTTCATGCGTACGTACGGCTTACCGTTTCCATGAACGGTGTGTTTCATTTCTTACCTACATATGTTATGTACTATTATAAATGCTTGTATATGCTGGATATATAATGAATTTATATGATATATAAATCATTATTTACATTTTGGAAGTAAGTAAATCATGATATAAGTAATAATAACATCAAGAACAACAAGTCCAAAGACGTACGATAAATAAGATGATTTTACCCAAAACGCTACTTTAACATTAATTTACAAAAGAATGGGTAATATTAAGTCATAAGTGAATCATATATGATATCATAACAATGAATATGATTCTGTAATAAGTCAACGACATTATTAAAATCATTATACAGAAGGTTTGGAACCATACGAAGCATATCAGACCTAAGGTAAGGGATAACATTTCCAATCTCGTTCTTATCCGAGATTGTTTATTCGTAACTGATTAATGGGGTTATTTTTATCATCCAAGTCCATGTTTTCTAAAAGTGATTTTATGTATGTTTAATGTCCTTTTTACCCATTTTGTCTTTTACTAAATGATATGTAAGGAATCTTTATTTTTTTACATTACGAGGTACTTTTTTACTTTTCCGACAAAAGTACGAGGAGAATGTTTTTTTAACTTATATGGCATGAAAGGATTTTTACGGTTTTATAAATCCTTATTTTCATGAACCTTACTCCAAAATATATCGTGACTATTTCCAAAAAGCTCTTTATTTTAAAATTTCATGACATTTTGTGAAAAGAAATTCATTTTTAAGAAGAAAGGATATTTTCCTCAAGAATTCATTTCAAGTGTTTTATCAAAACCATTTTTCCAACTAAGATGACATTATTTTATATGTGTATGTTTCAAGTATAATGTCCCTATAATTTACATGGTTTCACTTTTCTTATGTTGATATATCAATTTGTTTTATATGGATTATGTGATGATGGGATGATGTTTATGAAACCCATTTTATTCTTTGGGTTATGATGAATGTTTCAAGTTTATTTTGTGGCATAGGTAAGAATGATTTCATTATGAGATGGGTGGGACCTATATCTCCCTCAAATGCATTGGGTAATGATTTATATCTCATGAGATAGACATGACTAGAACAGTAATTTAATCTGGTTCAGTGTTACAGGACTGAAATGAGGAGTGAACTCGATTCAGAAAGGGACTTTGTCCACTAAGATGGTCTTGGCAGCAATTCCTTGGCTACTATGGAAATCATAACAAGTGATGAATGGTTGCCACAATTAAATTTTTTATTCCCATGCTATTTTATCATGATTGATGTTCCTTTATGATATCTTCCTTACGTATTTCCACGATTTATGTCTTTGCTCGAGGTTTTAATGTTTAGATTTCATGTTCAAGTTTTTTCTTTCAAATGATTATGGATTGTTTTATGTTCTCTATGTTTGCCCTTACTGATCATTTGAGCTCACCCTTTTTATGTTTTATTTTCCCCAGGAAATAAAGAAAGGTTTTAGGTAAGGAAACAAAAAGGGGAAGATCATTATGGAAGATGTTGAAGATCTTTCAACATGATTAGTTGTTTATATTCCGAGTTTCCAAAGACACTAAACTATTACGGTCCTTGTGTGTCTTTTTTTGTTATGTATTAAGTATTCTGCAAAAGTAATGTAATGTCCAGTGGTAGGCGATAAAGGCCAGTCGCACTTCGGTTGTGGGTTCGATTCCCACAGCCTTGTCTGACGCGATGGGTTTTCGCCCATCCTGCAGGTTGTCCTTTTTCTAAAACTACATTACTATAACATCCCATAAATAATATCGAAAAAACATCTATCCTTAAACAATACTAACTTATTTCCAACATAATCCATTCCAATCTTTAGGATTATCCAAAATAATGATGTCTAATCTCATATTATAGTGAAAACGATTACAAAAGAGTTCATACAACTAGCATGTTAATACCATTTTTGATCCCCATATATCATGAGATATGTCTTGTTGGTCACATTCCAAATATTCGAAGGCATTAATCATGTATTCTCTTGAAAAAAATGAATACCTATTGAACATTATTGAAAACATGAATGCTATTAAAAGTTAACTCTTTCCACATACCAAAATCCTCAAAATTCTATATACTCAAACCATGATATCACTTAGTCCTTATATCAATCATGAGCTCATGAATACTGTCAAACATTTCATTTTCTCGTTTTCTCTTCATTATGCGCATACCATCTATGTTCCAAAAATAGTTCAATCACATTTTCATGGTTACCAGTACCATATAATTATTGAAAACAAATACATAGATATTCCAAAATTCCACAATACCATACATGAGATTCCATGATACTATTTCGAAATCCCATTACATAAACACTTAATCACTACACAACATCATTTTTATACTCAACATCACAAATAGTGATCGCATGACACTTCCCTTTATCCTTTTCCTTAATAGGTTGGTCATGTTGATCATCATTAACCCGTGTATTAGGGTATTTATTAGCATAATGCCCCATTTCCTTAAACTTGAAGCATTGAAGTGTTGGTGGAGAGTTCTCTGTAGTCTTTTCTTATTCACATCATTAGAAACCCTTTTTCCATTACTTCAACACTCAGATGCTCGATGACCTTCTTTTCCACACTTAAAACATTTTCTAGTCCCTTTAAGAAAATCTCCACCATGCTTCTTTCCACAATTTGAGCATAAGAAAACATTCATCTTCTTTTCACCATTATTCTGAGATTTCTCCTTGAACTCCATATTTCGTTTCTTGTCAAAACTATGAGATGGATAAGTAACACCAAATTCCATTTCTACCTTGATAGCACAACGCACAATTTCTTCACAGCTACTGAAGTATCCTATAGCTAATTCCCTTCGAAGATTTGGTTTTAAGTCACTGAAGAATCGATCAACTTTACTTTCAGGTTGGATGATAAAGCCAGACCTTGCAAGCCTTGTAAAATTCGCTTCGTATATACCAACTGATTCATCATCTTTTTTATTTAGTTCAAGAAACTCTTTCTCCATCTTTGTTCGAATAATATGAGGGGAGTACTTATTGAAAAATATGTTCTTGAACTCGTTCCATTCCATGGACTCAATTTCATCTCTTGGCCTCGTATTCTTGATAAGATTCCACCATTGATCAGCTTCACCTTCCAAATGATATACTGCTAAGATGACTTTATCATGTTCAGAACATTGAAGAACTGAAAATATCTTTTTAGTAGTACTGATCCATTTTTCAGCGACAAGTGGATCAGAAGACCCACTGAAAGAAGGTGGAAGTTGCCTCATAAAGGACTCAATAGAATATTGTTCCCTTCTCTGCTCATTTGGAAGTCCAGAATGATTCATAGTTTGTGTAAGTATAGCGATAAGATTTTGCACTCCATCTCCCATAACATTTGTTTGTTCAGGAGTAAAATCATTTCATTTTCCATTACATTGATCAAAATGGTTCCTTCGGGTTCCAGCCATCGTCTAAAACCCAAAAAGAATAGTGTGAGAGGCAAAAATCATGCTAAGGAAAGCAACATAATAAAGGGGGAGTACCTTCAATATCTAACATCTGAGGTTTAATTCTAAGATCGTTACCGTAATTCTAGGACTATAACCTATACGTATACTAATCCTTAGGGACATCCCTAGACATACATGGACATTACCTAAACTGTGGTTCAATGAGATGAAAATAATTTTTGGGGAATAGTAACTTTTTACTTTTTTTTACCACGGTTAAAAGTAAATAGGGTAATTAAGGGTAAATGTGTTATTATTATTATCCTAACACATGTCCTAATTCTATTGGATAAGTTTAATTCGACCAAAAAAACCTTAGGAATAAAATATGACCATTTAGGCCCCCTTGGATTAGATTAGGACATTTATTATTAATTTATATAAAGAAGGGTTAAAATAGTTAAAATCAAAGTTTAATAAGTAAATTATTTTTAATATGGGGTTATACATAAGATAAATTCAACTATAAATATTCATTAGAAAGAGAAAAATATTTCCTACATAATGGTATTTTATTTGTAATTTTTAGACTTAAAATAATTTAATTTATTTATGATACAATGATGATGCAGTAATTATCTTATTAATGAAATATTGACATAATTGATGTTATAAAAACCAAAATAAATGTAATTTGAGACTTTTTATGAATTCCAATAACTTTATATGTTAATATGACATGTTAGTATTTATTTAATTAAATATTTTTCGAACTAATGATTCTGTTATGATTTTCAAAAAAATCAATTACCAAATAGTGTCAAAATTGACATAAAATAGTTTTTAAAACAAATATTATATTATTAATTGTTATTTTATTCCTAAAAATATAAGGTTCGGCCAAATGACTTAGATAAGGTTATATATATTAATAATAAACAACATGGGGTTCTTTTGGCTTGATATAGTAAGTTTATTAACCTTATAGTGTAAGAAAACAAGAAGACACGGTAAAAGTCAAATTATCTAACTTAAAGTTAAATCTAAATGATATGGTTAAAATTGATACCTAAACTTGTCTCAATTCTATTGGATAAGAGAATTTCGACCCATACCCACCTTTCTTCGAAATATATCAATTTTGAGCTATTAAAACCAAATTGGATAAGAGGATTTCGACCCATACCCACCTTATTTCACCATCTATCCACCCTACGGAAAACGAAATCACCGCGCGTGCGTACGTACGGAATACCGTATCCACGCCGTGGTGTAATCTATTTTCCACCACCACATTACTTGTATGGGTACAATGGTGTAAATAATGACTATATATGATTATTTTAAAGTGATATTGATTCTGAAATAGTATATATACACTCCAATACAATTCCACAATCATGGGTACCATATCATCGCTCGTGTGTACGTACGGAATACCGTCTCCACGATGTGATGCGACTCGTTCTACATGATCTTCATTGAATAATGATTATATAAATGAATTGAATGAACTAATATGATATATATTACACTAATAACATTCTGTAAATGAGGTATCTATAACCTAAAAAGAAAAATAAGAATTTATTCGACAAAACGCGCATAAGAACAAAAAGTAATAAGCACCCGAATAACAAGTAGTAATGAAATATTACTAATAAAAAGCTAAGAATATGACCATATATGATATCATAAAAATAATTATGATTCTGGAATAAGTCAACAACATTATTTATATCATTATACAGGAGGTTCGGACACTTACGAAGAAAATTGGACCTAAGGTAAGGGAAATATCACAATCTCATTTTTATCCGATATTGTTTATACTTTGAAATTCGGTGGGGTGTATTTTATCATCCACATCCATGTTTCCTCAATATGTAATATTGTTCCATCCACCTACAATTTTTTAAATCCAATTTCACCCTTCAGTGAGTTTTTAGTAAAAGATATGAAATGAATCTTTTGTCGTTTTTCGTACTAGGTACTTTTTGACTTTTCCGACAAAAGTACGAGAAGAATGTTTTTTTTAACTTATACGGCATGAATGGATTTTTAAAACATTATTTCCAGGAAGCTTACTTTACAAGTTTTCATGTTTATTTTTAATCAACATATTTTAGATTAAAATTGTATGACATTTTAAGAAAGGAAAATGTTTTTGTAGTAGAAAATATATTTTCCTCAAGAATGGATTTCATGTGTTTTATCAAAATTATTTTCCATCTAAGATAATAAAGGGTTCTATCTCTATCACTATTATTACATTGATTTGATTATGTTGTGATGGAAATATTTTTATGAATTCCTTTATCTTATATGAATTGTTTTATGATGTCACGATGTTTAAGATTCCAATTTTTATTACATGGGTTATGCAATGATGTATGATTTATGATTTTGTGGAACACATAAGAATGGTATAATTATGAGATGGGTGGGACCTATATATCCCTCCAATGCATTGGGTAAAGATTTTATATCTCATGAGATAGACATGGCTGGAACGGTAGGTTAAACCGGTTCAGTGAAACAGGACTGAAACCAGGACTGAACTCAGTTCAGAAATGGACTTTGTCCACTAAGATATTCTTGGAAATGAGTCTTGACTAATAAGAAATGATTCTATATGATTATGTGTGTATGCCAAAAAGTTTCATGTTTTAAGTTATGATTATTGTGATTACATTTCACTACTATGATTGATCCCATGTTATGAAATTATGATCTCTTTTGAAGGTTAAGATTTCCAAAAGTTATGTTCTTATGAATATGATGTGATTGATATTTCTTTTGTTTACCCTTACTGAGCATTTGAGCTCACCCTTTTGTATGTTTTCTTTGCCCAGGTCAGGATGAAGGTTATTAAGAAAGATATGTCAAAAGGGGTCTATAGATATGAGTAAATAAATGGGAGACAGTGTAGACACTTTATGAACCAGTTGTTTATGTTTCCCAGTGTGTAAAGACACTATACCTATACGGTCCTTTCGTGGTGTAATTGTTACTAAATATATTATTATTTGGATGGGTATAATAATTATGTTTAACTCATGTAAATAATAAATACAAAAGGGTGAGCTCAAATGCTCAGTAAAGGTAAACAAAAGAAATATCAGTCACATCATATTCATAAGAACATACCTTTTGGAAATCTTAACCTGCAAAAGAGTTCATAATTTCATAACATGGGATAAATCATAGTAGTGAAATGTAATCACAATAATCATAAATTAAAACTTGAAACTTTGTGTCATACAGACATAATCATAGAGAATCATTTATTATTAGTCAAGACTCATTGCCAAGACTATCTTGGTGGACACAGTCCATTTCTGAACCGAGTTCACTCCTCGTTTCAGTCCTGTTTCACTGAACCGGTTTAACCTGCCATTCCAGCCATGTCTATCTCATGAGATATAAAATCTTTACCCAACGCATTGGAGGGAGATATAGGTCCCACCCATCTCATAATGATACCATTCTTTTGTGTGCCACAAAATCATAAATCATACATCATTGCAAAACCCATGTAATAAAAATGGGAATCTTAAACATCGTGACATCATAAAACAATTCATATAAGATAAAGGAATTCATAAAAATATTTCCATCACAACATAGTCAAATCAATGTAATAATAGGGATAGAGACAGAACCCTTTATTATCTTAGATGGAAAATAATTTTGATAAAACACTTGAACTCCATTCATGAGGAAAATATCCTTTCTACTTCAAAAACATTTTCCTTTCATAACATGTCATACAATTTTAAACTAAAAGAAGTTGATTAAAAATAAACTTGAAAACTTGTAAAGTAATCTTCTTGGAAATAATGTTTTAAAAATAAATTCATGCCGTATAAGTTAAAAAAATTCTTCTTGTACTTTTGTCGGAAAAGTTAAAAAGTAACTCGTACGAAAAATGAAAAAAGATTCCTTTCATATATTTTACTAAAAAATCACTGAAGGATAATATTGGAGTTAAAAAATTTTTGGTGGATGGAACAATATTACATATTGAGGAAACATGTATGTGGATGATAAAATACACCCAAGTGAATTTCAAAGTATAAACAATCTCGGATAAAAATGAGATTGGGATATTTCAGTTACCTTAGGTCCAATTTGCTTCGTAAGTGTCCGAACCTCCTGTATGATGATTTAAATAATGTTACTGACTTATTCCAGAATCATACATATTTTTATGATATCATATATGGTCATATTCTTAGATTCTTATTAATAATATTTCATTACTACTTGTTATTCTGGTGCTTATTACTTTTTGTTCTTATGCACGTTTTGTCGAATAAATTCTTATTTTTTTTAGGTTATAGATAACTCATTTACAGAATGGTATTAGTGTAATATATATAATATTTATTCATTAAATTAATTTATATAATCATTATGAAATGAAGATCATGTAGAACGAGTCGCATCACATCGAGGAGACGGTATTCCGTACGTACGCACGAGCGATGATATCATTCCAATGATTGTGGAATTGTATTGGAGTGTATATATACTATTTCAGAATCAATATCACTTTACAATAATCATATATAGTCATTATTTATACAATTATACCCATACAAGTATGGTGGTGGTGGAAAATAGATTACACCACAGCGTGGAGACGGTATTCCGTACGTACGCACGCGCGGTGATTTTGTTTTCCGTACGGTGGATAGATGGTGAAATAGGGTTGTTTAATACTTATAATAACATATCAGTATATGAGTGATACTTATTTTATTACTTCATAATGAAACAACTAAAGAACAAGAAGTGGAAGAAGAAATAAAGATGAAAGAATCGGTAACGGACATTACCACTTCTTTGAAGCGCTTCTTTGAGACCTCCTTTTAGGGCACTAAAATTGGTATTTGAAGAAGACCAGGACCTCTAGGATGTCTCTAGGGAAGTGGGAAGAAGAAATTGGCAGGGTTTGGCCGAGATTGAAGGCTCAAAGTGGTGTGAGAAAGAGAGGGAGGAGGTTCCCTTTTATAAGGGAGGAGAGGGGCACCTTTGGAATAACTAAAAATATTATTTTATTATAAAGTCAAATTCGGTTTTTAATAGCTCCAAATTGATATATTTCGAAGATAAGGTTGGTAGGGTTCTAAATACTCTTATCCAATATAATTTATACAAGTTTAGGTATCAATTTTAACCTTATCATTTAGATTTAACTTTAAGTTAGATAATTTAACTTTTACCGTGTCTTCTTGTTTTCTTACACTATAAGGTTAATAAACTTACTATATCAAGACAAACGAACCCCAAGTTGTTTATTATTAATATATATAACCTTATCTAAGTCATTTGTCCGAACCTTAGATTTTTAGGAATAAAATAACAATTAATCATATAATATTTGTTTTAAAAACTAATTTATGTCAATTTTGACACTATTTGGTAATTGATTTTTTTGAAAATCATAACAGAATGATTAGTTCGAAAAAAAAATAATTAAACAAATACTAACTTGTCATATTAACATATAAAATTATTTTAATTCATAAAAAGTATCAAATTACATTTATTTTGGTATTTATAACATCAATTATGTCAATATTTCATTAATATGATAATTACTCCATCATCATTGTATCATAAATAAATTAATAATAAATGTCCTAATCTAATCCAAGTGGGACTAAATGGTCATATGTTATTCCTAAGGTTGTTTTTGGTCGAATTACACTTATCCAATAGAATTAGGACATGTTTTAGGGTAATAATAATAACATTTTTAACCTTAATTACCCTATTTACTTTTAACCGTGGTAAAAAAAGTAAAAAGTTACTATTCACCAAAAAATTATTTTCATTTCATTGAACCACATTTTAGTCCTTGATATTAACCGTGTCTCTCAGATTTTCGAAATTCCACTCACAGAAGCGGTAAAATTAAGTTTTATGAAAAATTCAGTTTTTTAACTACCACTTAGTGGTTTCACTATTCATCAAAAATTCGAAGTTTTCAGAAAAATACCAAAATTTCATCCTAGGCTAATTTCGATATTCCGAATCCAAAAATGAAGTCCATTTTGAAAAATAAAATTTATAAAATTTTAAAAAGTGGTTATTACTATTCATAACGGCTAGTTTTAATAATATTTTAATAGTATGTCGTTGTTTAGTGAAACTCTGTATTGCGTACCACGCAAGCTATCGAGGAAGGTCGTGGGTGCGTGTAAATCAATCCAAGCTAGTGTTGTGTGTAGTAAAAGATTCCTTTGACAAAAAACAAATATTTCTCATAAAAGTCTCGGGCGTTACATTCTACCCCCCCTTAAAATGAATTTTGCCCTCGAAATTCGTCACTTTGTAACAAAAAGATGAGGATACCTCTCCCTCATCATATCCTCAAGCTCCCACGTACCTTCTTCTAATTGGTGGTTCCTCTATAAAACTTTCACCAATCGAGTGGTCTTGTTTCGTAGGACTTTTTTGCTACGATCCAGAATCTCTATCGGCTGTTCTTCATAAGAAAGATCTTTCTCCAACTGTACAACTTCTGAGCTGAGTAGATGTGAAGGATCAGGTATGTACATTCTCAAGAGATATACATGGAACACATCATGAACTTGAGAGAGATTTGGTGGAAGCGTCAATCGGTAAGCTACCTTTCCAACACGATCCAGTATTTCGAAAGGACCGATATATCTAGGGCTCAACTTCCCCTTCTTTCCAAATCTCATAACCCTCTTCTAGAGAGATATTCGAAAGAACACTTTATCACCCACTTCAAACTCTAGGTATTTTCTTCAGTTGTCAGCATAACTTTTCTGTCGACTCTGAGCTGCTCTTATGTGTTGTTGAATAGATCGGACCTTTTATGCCTTGTCATCAACAAGATCAGGTCCTAATAGCTTTCTTTCCCCAACTTCATCCCAGGAAGTTGGAGTCCTGCATTTATTTCCATAGAGAACTTCATAAGGATCCATATGAATACTGGAGTGAATGCTATTATTATAAGAAAATTCCACCAAAGGTAGGTGTTGATCCCAACCACCTTTGAAATGCATAGATCAAGCTCTCAACATATCTTCTAGAGTTTGAATTGTTCTCTCAGACTGACCGTCTGTCTGAGGATGATAAGCAGTGCTGAAACTCAACTCTGTATCCAGAGTATGCTGAAGACTACTCCAAAACATCGAGGTAAATCTCAGATCCCGATCAGATATAATAGAAAGTTTTACTCCATGCAATCTTACCTCTTCCTTCACATATATCCTGGCAAGCTGATCCAGAGAGAAATCCTCTCTAATAGCAATGAAGTGTGAAGACTTTGTAAGATGATCAACTATGACACAAATATCATTATTGCCTTTGGATGTTTTAGGATGTCCTGTGACAAAGTCCATAGTGATGTTTTCCCATTTCCATTCGGGTATGGGTAATGGTTGTAACATCCCCTTAGACTTCTGTCTCTCAGCTTTAACTTGCTGACAAACCAAGCTTCGAGAGACATATTCAGCAACATCTCTTTTCATGCCATCCCACCAGAAGTACTCTTTCAGGTCCCTATACATCTTCGTGCTTCCAGGATGAATAGAGAATGAACAACTATGAGCCTCATCCAGCAGCTCCTTCTTTAATTCGGGGATGAGAGGAACACAAACCCGATTCCTGAACTTGATTATCCCATCACAATCAAGGTTGAATTCAGGAATATTTCTCACCTTCTTTTGTAACTCTATATCTTATTTCTGCGCCTCTTTAATCTTCACATGTATAGATGGTTGAACATTCATTTGAGAAAGATACGATTTTCCCCTTCCATTATAATTCCAAGATCCATCCTTTTTAAATCCATAAATATTGGATCTTTTGTGATCCTCATCATGGATAAACTGTAACGCCCCGACCCCAGTTACCCAGAGTCGGTGCATTATTACATAACATTGGCATGATCACAAGAAAGATCAAATCTCGAAAGACCGATTGGTTTAGTAGCCTTGGAAACACTAGATATATTCATAAGTTTTACATTACATCATAAAATGAAAAACTACTACAACAACATAATGTTTCCACAATCCACACTATTAACCCCTCATAAAATCCCTGCAGGTCATTCATAACTTACTTCTTCACATCCTGGAAAAATAAAACATAAAAAAGGGGTGAGCTCAAATGCCCAGTAAGGATAACAATATAGCGGAACATTCAAAATAATCATAAACATTTAAGGCAATGAATTACTGAAACAAAAGCCTTTTAAAATTGAACTTCAACATAGTATGGAAAAAGTAAAATGAATTAATGCCATTTACTTATTCACATGGATATTCTACTAATCGAATAATCACATGCAATATCAATAACCACTTTCATAATGTTGGAATGCATAATTTCAAATGTTAATTTCATTGTCTAGGCCTCATCCCAAGACCTAGGGGTTACTTCTAACCGGAACCCAACCCGGAGTGCCTCTAATAACTGGACACCAACCCGGAGTGCCTCTAATAACCGGACACCAACCCGGAGTGCCTCTAATAACCGGACACCAACCCGGAGGGCTTACTTTTACCAGTCCCTAACCTGGAGGGCTTACTTTTACCAGTCCCCAACCTGGAGGGCTTACTTTTACCGGTCCCCAACCCGGAACATACTTGTTTAGCACATTCATCTGAAGAAAAGTTTGAAATATAACATAAACATTCGGGTTAAAACTAGCATACGAAATGTCAATAGTTTCACCATAAACTATGAATGGTATAAAATAGAACATCCACATTCAAACATATACCAACACCTTCAATACAATATAGAAGTTTTGTATTATAATAAATCAACTTCAAATAATCTTAAAATCCATCAAAGGATGTTGTCATAGATGAAATCAAAATTCTTTTAAAATAAGTATCTCCTTTTATTTTGAAATCATTTAAGATCCATATAAAATGTAACATTTTCTTTGAAAATATTCTTATAAGCTTGTAAGGAAAGCTTCGACGATTTTATAACGGCGGAAAGTAACCGCACCCGCCGTATAAGTTAAAAAAAACATTCTTACCTCAATTCTGTCGAAAAGGTTAAAAAGGACCTTGTTTTGAAAACGACGGAAAGATTCCTTTATAAACCTCTTATAAAAAGTCAAACAAGGGTATAAATGACTTTAACCCATATTCTTGTAAATAGTAAAAATGTTTTGAAATACATTTTGAAGAAACATGGATGTGGATGATAAAGAGATCCCAGTAGATTATTACGTATAATACAACCTCGGATAATGAAGAGATTGTGAAATAACCCTTACCTTGTACTTTTCCTTGGTTGGGGTAGGTTAACCTCCTGTATAATAGTGAAATAATTGTTACTAAATTATACAAGAATCATATACATTAATATGATATCATATATGATCTTTTAATATTGATTTGATAATAATATCTTAGTATTATCGCCGTTTCGGGTGTTAACTTACTCATTTTCTTTATCTGTTTTGTTACATAAGTCATGTTTGTTGTATCTTATTCATATCCAGAATGATATCAAGTCCTTAAAAATCATTTTTAAATCATTAAATGATAATTATAATTGAATGTATACGATGGAGAATGAATCTCATCGCGTTCGTGGAGACGGTAGTCCGTACGTACGCACGAATGCCATTTCCATTTAATTTTTATTTTAAAAGAATCGAATCCAAATGATACATAGGTATATTACTATTCCAGTATAATATAATATTTTATATATGTTACTTAAGTTCATTAACACCATCCTTTATACGTTCCATGTGTGGTATGAACGAGTCATATCATTTTAAGGGGGCGGTAGTCCGCACTTCCTCAAATGAAATTATCATATGTATATACAACATGAAACGAATAATGGTATGAAATAAAATGGAATTACAGAAGCTTATATATAAAATATATATCATTAATATCATATTTAATTACAGTGCCATCATAATGGCCACCATGAGAGGCGGTAAGATGTATTTGAACAATCATCGTTTCGTGAGGCGTTAGTTTGCCATCCACAGAAACATTATGTTCATCATCCATTAGATGGACTTGTGTGTATGTGTAGCTTGAATCCTTATTATAACAACATCCTAGTATATTGAGGATACTGGTGTTGTTACAAAAGAAAGTAAATAAAAAGAGTTTGGGGGTTGAAGAAGCAAAATAAATGAAAATAATTTAAGAGAAATCGTTACCTTTAATTTAGGTAACTCACTTTGGTTGGAACCAAAGGACTTCTTGAAAAGCTTTCTGCCTAAGGGGAAGCTTCAAGGAGGAGGAGAGGGATGTGGGGAGCTTGGTTGAGCAGAGTTTGGACGAGCCAAGTGGCTTGAGAGGTGTGAGGAAATGAGAAGGAGGAGTGCCCTTTTTATAAGAGGGGTGAGGGGCACCATTGGAAAAGCTAGAAATATTAATTTATAATAAATTCATATTCGGTTTCAAATGGATCCAAAGTTGACTATTCAAATGTTGAGGTGGGGATGGGTCGAAAACAACTCATCCAATAGAATTTAGACAGGTTTGGGTACTTATATTAACCTTATCTTTAAGTATTAACTCTAAGTTAATTAGTTTCACTTTTACAATGTCTCTTTGTATATTTATATAATATGGTTAATAAACTTACTATATACATCGAAGCGACCCCCAAGTGGTCCATTAATGATGAACCTATCATAATATAAGTTTCTTGGCCGAACCTTAGATTTTTAGGAATTTAATATCAATTAATAATATAATATTTGTTTTAAGAACTCTTTTATGTCAATTTTGACACTATTCAATAGTTGATTTTTTTGAAACTCATAACAGATTGATTACTTCGAAAAAAGTCAATTAAATCAATCCTAATATATCATATTATCCTAGAAAATTAGTTTAATTCATTAAAAGTTTCATATTATATTTATTTGGGTATTCATAATATCAATTATTTTAATTTTTCACTATTATAGTAATTACTGCATCATCATTGTGTCATAAATAAAATAAATTATTTAATGTCTAAAAATTATAAATAAAATATAATTATGTAGGAAATCTTTTTATCTTTCTAAGGAATATTTATAATCGAAAATCCAACATGTATAACCCTATGTAAAAATTGTTCTTCTAAAAGATGTAAGCTTATGCCATTTTTATTTTTATTTTAACTTTATTAATATAATGTGTCCCTACCACATACAAGTGGCTCCAAGGGGTCCCCAAATTGACCCAAGGATGCCCATGGTCGGGTATGTGTCCACCAATAAGGTTAGGACACGTTTTAGGGTAATTTTTTATTATTATAATATTATTTGTTAACCCTTATTTACCGGATTTACCCTTTAACCATGGTAAATAAAATATTTACCACAGTAACTATTAAAAATGTCTAAAAATAAAAGTTACCTATTTACACAATTTGAACATCCTGATTCCAAATATGGAATCCATTTTCCTAAATTCAAAACACAGAATTGGCAGAAATTAATTTAAAATTAATTCCCGCTGTCAAAACAAAAAAGCGTGTTTTTAAGAGATAATAACTATAAAAAGATTGACACTTGTTTATGTTCGGTTTAATTGTAAAATTATGTCCAATGACCAAAATTATATTAAATGGTAAAACTATATTCTAACTTTAAAACCACTCAAATTCATAATTTATCACTATTAATTATTTTGATTAAAAAAAGTTGTTTTTAATTAAAACTTAGTAATTTTCACTATTCATCAAAATATGAAAGTTATCTGAAATGTACCAAAATTTCACCTTAGGCTAAATTCAATATTCCGAATCCAAAAATGAAGTCCATTTTCAAATATAAAATATATATAATTTCAAAAAGTAGGTATTACTATTCATAACGACTAGTTTGATTAGTTATGGTGTGTTAGAACTCGGTGTTGCGTACAACACACGCTATCACATTATTCAAAGAGAAGCGTACCGTAGAAGCTTGGGATGTTTCATTTTAAATTTTTGATATCCCCATTTAGTCAAAAAGTTTAAAATATTGTATTTAAAAAGGGTTCACTATTAAAGTTGATAAAAGTGCAATACTGAAAATGAATTTGTTCTTGCATTATATCTAAGAAACTCATAATATGGATTCTAAAATTATAAGGATTATATAAACATTAAAATTTATCTAATACTATTCATAACCTCTTTTGAACGGCTTGTTTGGTAATTCATGGTGTGCTTGAACTTGGTGTTGCATGTAGTGAAAGTTATTGAATTATTTTGAAGAAGTAACACACTATGAAATTTTGGGGTGTTACATTCTCCCCTCCTTCAATAAATTGCGTCCTCGCAATTTGAAATTGTTCTTCGAAAATAAACGGTTGAAAATAGAAAATATATTTGTGGGAAAACCCACATCGGAAATTGGGTTACTAAAATTTAGTCTTAATATGAGGAAAAGAGAAATCAAAGGGTCACCACCAAATTATGATCTCGATTAGGAGAACATTGGTGGCAATTAGAGACATATAATTGGAGGAAAAACGTAAATATTTATAGGTAGTGATTGAGGTCATCAATCACAAACAAGTATAAAATTGAGGTCCTTAAATTCATCAATCTATGATGATTTGAAATACCATCGGTTCAACAAAACATAGGGTATTAGGATAACACATTTTTGACGTTTCAAAATATCCTAGTTGAAATCCCACATCGATAAATGAATTAATGAGGCCTCTATTTAAAATAAAGAGTTGAAAGTATGAAGATTACCGAAAATAACACATACTAGGGTTCCATGTAGGAAAATATGGATATGGAAGAAAAATCTAACCATCAATTATCTGATGGAGAGTGGTAGAGAACATGGCTATAAAAGGCCAACAATCCCAAAGCCATAAATTAGTGATGATTTAAGGTACCATCTAGGAAAACATTTTTGTTCAAAGTTTATTTTCTTAATATTGAGGAATTTATTTATGAGATTGGCTAAGATCATAAGGAGATATACTTACTTTATAATTAGAGTTTTATCCATTAATAAATTTCTACCACAAACTTATCTTTCACTCTAAAAGATAATAGAATGTAAAAAAATTCTATTTACACTATTCGTATAGGGTTCCAAAATAAACGAATTTATAATTCATCTACATGATCTTTTAATAAAAACTACATTATTTAATCCAGGACATCTCATGGTCCAGTGGTAGGTGATACACCCTTGTCGCCCTTCGGTTGCGGGTTCAAGTCTCGCAGCCTTGTCGGACGCGACGGGTTGCCGCCCGACCTCCGGGTTGTCCTTTTATGGAAATCCAAAATAATCCAAACTAGAACTATCCAAAATACTTCTGTCCAAACTCATAGTCTAACATTTATAAGGAAGGTAAACATAATATAGATCCTTTTTACCCCGTAATAGCATATGAATACCTTCATCATGTATTACCATATTCCTTATTGATTACATTCATGTTCCCTTATTCCATATAGAATGCTAGATATACTTCATTAATCCAAAAATGTTTTAAACCCCAACAATGATGGAATATACAAATCATTAATCACCTTCAAGGTAGTCAATAATATCCAATATAATTTATCCAAATCAATCATGTATTATTCTAAAATCACCACCTCGGTATCTGAACCATGTTATGGTTTATCTTTCTCTCAACCATATATTTTCCAAACATTTAACCTGCTACTGAGTCACTTTTCTTTGTTCCACACCATCTCAAGTCCTTAATGAAATAGTACTGCAGTACAATCCTTATATACTCCATAATTATTATAACAAGTACATTGTTGATACAACACTCAATTGATATAATCAACATAATAACTCTAATCATTCCTCTTCATCTGTGGTAGTATCATAACTTGATTATTATCCAATAGCATCATTTGCGGCATAGTCTGATGACTGGGACATAGGTTCGCGTAGTGTCCAAACTCCTTGCAAATGAAGCATTGTACATTTGAAACCATTTTCTTACCCTTGCAGTCATGTACTTTGTGCCCTTTTCCTCCACACTTATAACAAACTCCCATTCCTTTCAGGCATGTTCCAGGGTGTTTCTTTCCACAGTTACCACATATGGGAAAATTCTTCTTTTCCCTCTTCCCTTTATCCATATTTCTCTCTTCTATACTTTTCTTCTCTTGCTTCCCTTCAATGCCATAGGACTCAGTAATCTCTTTACTTATCTTATCAATACATGATATTATTTCTTCATATGATGATAATACATGGGAGACTATTTCTCTTATAAATTATAGCTTAAGACCATGAAAGATATGATCCTTCCTTCTCTTTGGATCATGTGCATTTCCGGAGTTCTCATTTCTTCTACTGGGCGCCATTTCTAAACAACGGCATAAACTAGATCAGTTTATGAATCAAAATACATAATCCCATACTTATAAAACACTTAACATAAATTGAACTATTTATGGATATAATCCATAATCATAAGAATGTTTTCTTTGAGGAAGTATATACTCATAAACCCTTCATAATGGTTTGTAAAGAAAATGAGAATTATCCTAAGCATATCCCCCGGGAGTGTCGTAACCAAGAGTGCAGCAAGGCCCGTTGTCGTGCACCAGTTCCCGTTCGAGTCTAGCTCAAAGCGGTGTTTTCGGGTTTTACCCCTAGGTACATCTGTGCCAGAGCCGCCTCTACCTGCTCGTATCCAGACAGGGATGTATTGCTCGGAAAACTCACAAAATCTCTACAATACCAAAATTCTAGGAAGTTCTTCTATACTAATCCTCAAAGTTCATCTTAGGTCTACGTGCTCTAATCAGAGTTTATCTAAATCTAGTTTCCAAGGTTTGTACTAAACTTCCTCTGATACCAACTGTAACGCCCCGACCCCAGTTACCCAGAGTCGGTGCATTATTACATAACATTGGCATGATCACAAGAAAGATCAAATCTCGAAAGACCGATTGGTTTAGTAGCCTTGGAAACACTAGATATATTCATAAGTTTTACATTACATCATAAAATTAAAAACTACTACAACAACATAATGTTTCCACAATCCACACTATTAACCCCTCATAAAATCCCTGCAGGTCATTCATAACTTACTTCTTCACATCCTGGAAAAATAAAACATAAAAAAGGGGTGAGCTCAAATGCCCAGTAAGGATAACAATATAGCGGAACATTCAAAATAATCATAAACATTTAAGGCAATGAATTACTGAAACAAAAGCCTTTTAAAATTGAACTTCAACATAGTATGGAAAAAGTAAAATGAATTATTGCCATTTACTTATTCACATGGATATTCTACTAATCGAATAATCACATGCAATATCAATAACCACTTTCATAATGTTGGAATGCATAATGTCAAATGTTAATTTCATTTTCTAGGCCTCATCCCAAGACCTAGGGGTTACTTCTAACCGGACACCAACCCGGAGTGCCTCTAATAACCGGACACCAACCCGGAGTGCCTCTAATAACCGGACACCAACCCGGAGGGCTTACTTTTACCAGTCCCTAACCTGGAGGGCTTACTTTTACCAGTCCCCAACCTGGAGGGCTTACTTTTACCGGTCCCCAACCCGGAACATACTTGTTTAGCACATTCATCTGAAGAAAAGTTTGAAATATAACATAAACATTCGGGTTAAAACTAGCATACGAAATGTCAATAGTTTCACCATAAACTATGAATGGTATAAAATAGCACATACACATTCAAACATATACCAAAACCTTCAATACAATATAGAAGTTTTGTATTATAATAAATCAACTTCAAATAATCTTAAAATCCATCAAAGGATGTTGTCATAGATGAAATCAAAATTCTTTTAAAATAAGTATCTCCTTTTATTTTGAAATCATTTAAGATCCATATAAAATGTAACATTTTCTTTGAAAATATTCTTATAAGCTTGTAAGGAAAGCTTCGACGATTTTATAACGGCGGAAAGTAACCGCACCCGCCGTATAAGTTAAAAAAAACATTCTTACCTCATTTCTGTCGAAAAGGTTAAAAAGGACCTTGTTTTGAAAACGACGGAAAGATTCCTTTATAAACCTCTTATAAAAAGTCAAACAAGGGTATAAATGACTTTAACCCATATTCTTGTAAATAGTAAAAATGTTTTGAAATACATTTCGAAGAAACATGGATGTGGATGATAAAGAGATCCCAGTAGATTATTACGTATAATACAACCTCGGATAATGAAGAGATTGTGAAATAACCCTTACCTTGTACTTTTCCTTGGTTGGGGTAGGTTAACCTCCTGTATAATAGTGAAATAATTGTTACTAAATTATACAAGAATCATATACATTAATATGATATCATATATGATCTTTTAATATTGATTTGATAATAATATCTTAGTATTATCGCCGTTTCGGGTGTTAACTTACTCATTTTCTTTATATGTTTTGTTACATAAGTCATGTTTGTTGTATCTTATTCATATCCAGAATGATATCAAGTCCTTAAAAATCATTTTTAAATCATTAAATGATAATTATAATTGAATGTATACGATGGAGAATGAATCTCATCGCGTTCGTGGAGACGGTAGTCCGTACGTACGCACGAACGCCATTTCCATTTAATTTTTATTTTAAAAGAATCGAATCCAAATGATACATAGGTATATAACTATTCCAGTATAATATAATATTTTATATATGTTACTTAAGTTCATTAACACCATCCTTTATACGTTCCATGTGTGGTATGAACGAGTCATATCATTTTAAGGGGGCGGTAGTCCGCACTTCCTCAAATGAAATTATCGTATGTATATACAACATGAAACGAATAATGGTATGAAATAAAATGGAATTACAGAAGCTTATATATAAAATATATATCATTAATATCATATTTAATTACAGTGCCATCATAATGGCCACCATGAGAGGCGGTAAGATGTATTTGAACAATCATCGTTTCGTGAGGCGTTAGTTTGCCATCCACAGAAACATTATGTTCATCATCCATTAGATGGAGTTGTGTGTATGTGTAGCTTGAATCCTTATTATAACAACATCCTAGTATATTGAGGATACTGGTGTTGTTACAAAAGAAAGTAAATAAAAAGAGTTTGGGGGTTGAAGAAGCAAAATAAATGAAAATAATTTAAGAGAAATCGTTACCTTTAATTTAGGTAACTCACTTTGGTTGGAACCAAAGGACTTCTTGAAAAGCTTTCTGCCTAAGGGGAAGCTTCAAGGAGGAGGAGAGGGATGTGGGGAGCTTAGTTGGGCAGAGTTTGGACGAGCCAAGTGGCTTGAGAGGTGTGAGGAAATGAGAAGGAGGAGTGCCCTTTTTATAAGAGGGGTGAGGGGCACCATTGGAAAAGCTAGAAATATTAATTTATAATAAATTCATATTCGGTTTCAAATGGATCCAAAGTTGACTATTCAAATGTTGAGGTGGGTATGGGTCTAAAACAACTCATCCAATAGAATTTAGACAGGTTTGGGTACTTATATTAACCTTATCTTTAAGTATTAACTCTAAGTTAATTAGTTTCACTTTTACAATGTCTCTTTGTATATTTATATAATATGGTTAATAAACTTACTATATACATCCAAGCGACCCCCAAGTGGTCCATTAATGATGAACCTATCATAATATAAGTTTCTTGGCCGAACCTTAGATTTTTAGGAATTTAATATCAATTAATAATATAATATTTGTTTTAAGAACTCTTTTATGTCAATTTTGACACTATTCAATAGTTGATTTTTGTGAAACTCATAACAGATTGATTACTTCGAAAAAAGTCAATTAAATCAATCCTAATATATCATATTATCCTAGAAAATTAGTTTAATTCATTAAAAGTTTCATATTATATTTATTTGGGTATTCATAATATCAATTATTTTAATTTTTCACTATTATAGTAATTACTGCATCATCATTGTGTCATAAATAAAATAAATTATTTAATGTCTAAAAATTATAAATAAAATATAATTATGTAGGAAATCTTTTTATCTTTCTAAGGAATATTTATAATCGAAAATCCAACATGTATAACCCTATGTAAAAATTGTTCTTCTAAAAGATGTAAGCTTATGCCATTTTTATTTTTATTTTAACTTTATTAATATAATGTGTCCCTACCACATACAAGTGGCTCCAAGGGGTCCCCAAATTGACCCAAGGATGCCCATGGTCGGGTATGTGTCCACCAATAAGGTTAGGACACGTTTTAGGGTAATTTTTGATTATTATAATATTATTTGTTAACCCTTATTTACCGGATTTACCCTTTAACCATGGTAAATAAAATATTTACCACAGTAACTATTAAAAATGTCTAAAAATAAAAGTTACCTATTTACACAATTTGAACATCCTGATTCCAAATATGGAATCAATTTTCCTAAATTCAAAACACAGAAGTGGCAGAAATTAATTTAAAATTAATTCCCGCTGTCAAAACAAAAAGCGTGTTTTTAAGAGATAATAACTATAAAAAGATTGACACTTGTTTATGTTCGGTTTAATTGTAAAATTATGTCCAATGACCAAAATTATATTAAATGGTAAAAATATATTCTAAATATACTTTAAAACCACTCAAATTCATAATTTATCACTATTAATTATTTTGATTAAAAAAAGTTGTTTTTAATTAAAACTTAGTAATTTTCACTATTCATCAAAATATGAAAGTTATCTGAAATGTACCAAAATTTCACCTTAGGCTAAATTCGATATTCCGAATCCAAAAATGAAGTCCATTTTCAAATATAAAATATATATAATTTCAAAAAGTAGGTATTACTATTCATAACAGCTAGTTTGATTAGTTATGGTGTGTTAGAACTCGGTGTTGCGTACAACACACGCTATCACATTATTCAAAGAGAAGCGTACCGTAGAAGCTTGGGATGTTTCATTTTAAATTTTTGATGTCCCCATTTAGTCAAAAAGTTTAAAATATTGTATTTAAAAAGGGTTCACTATTAAAGTTGATAAAAGTGCAATACTGAAAATGAATTTGTTCTTGCATTATATCTAAGAAACTCATAATATGGATTCTAAAATTATAAGGATTATATAAACATTAAAATTTATCTAATACTATTCATAACCTCTTTTGAACGGCTTGTTTGGTAATTCATGGTGTGCTTGAACTTGGTGTTGCATGTAGTGAAAGTTATTGAATTATTTTGAAGAAGTAACACACTATGAAATTTTGGGGTGTTACATAAACTGGCATGGTCTTGTCGACTTAATGCATCTTCCACCTTGTTTGCTTTCCCAAGGTGGTAATGAATTGAGCAGTCGTAATCCTTAATCAGCTCTAACCATCTTCTTTGGCACATATTCATCTCCTTTTGTGTGAAAATATACTTTAAACTTTTATGATCAGTATAAATGTCACACCTTTCTCCATAAAGATAATGCCTCCAAATCTTTAATGCAATGATTACCGCAGCTAACTCCAAATCATGTGTTGGGTAATTTTGCTCATGGATTTTCAACTTTCGTGAGGCATAAGCTATCACCATATCATTTTTCATAAGAACAAACCCCAGCCCCTTCTTGGATGCATCACTGTAGATCACAAACCTTTCTCCACTACAAGGCAGTGTGAGCACAGGTGCATTGGATGACCTTCTTTTCACTCCTTGAAATTCTCTTCACATTCCTCCATCCAAACAAACTTAACTCCTTTCCGAGTCAACTTGGTGAGTGGATTAGATAATTGTGAAAAATCTTTCACAAAACGTCGATAATATCTGGCCAAACCAAGAAAACATCGGATCTCAGTTACTGTTGTTGGTCTCGACCATCTTTGGATAACCTCTGTTTTTGCTGGATCCACAGATATACCCTATTTTGAGATAATGTGACCCAAAAATGAAACTTTTTGAAGCCAAAATTCACACTTGGTAAATTTATCATAAAGCTTCTCCTTTCTCAGGGTCTTCAATATAATTCTCAAGTGATCTTCATGTTCTTCCTTACTCTTTGAATATACCAGAATATCGTCTATAAAGACTACCACAAATTGATCAAGATAGTCTCTAAAGACTCTATTAATCAGATCCATGAAGATAGCAGGGGAATTAATAAGACCAAATGGTATCACTATAAATTCATAGTGTCCATACCTTGTACGGAAAGCCATCTTTGGTATATCCACCCTTTTTACCCTTAATTGATGATACCCTGAATGAAGATCAATCTTGGAAAAGTATTGAGCTCCGCATAGTTGGTCAAATAATTCATCAATGTGTGGGAGAGGATATTTGTTCTTGATATTGATCTTGTTAAGTTCTCGATAATCAATGAAGAGTCTCATTGATCCATCTTTCTTCTTAACAAACAGAACAGGTTCTCCCCAAGGTGACGCACTAGGGCATATGAATCCCTTATCAATATTCTATTGTAGTTACTTCTTTAATTCTTGAAACTCAATTGGGGCCATTCTATAAGGTGTCTTTGAAATAGGCAAAGCACCCGGTACAAGTTCTATTGAAAACTCAACTTCACGATTTGGTGGAAGACTCGGAAATTCCTCCGGAAAGACATCATCAAACTATCGTACAATGGGCATATTATTAATCGTTAGTTTCTCACCAACCATTTGAGATAAATAACCCTCATTTAGTGGAATCAAGACCCATAAGATGGAAAAAATTTCCACTGGAAGGTTATGTTCATCCTTGCATCGATAGACAATCATAGATTGATCTGGAATATGAAATGTGACTTCCCTTCTTTAGAAATTGATATGAGCTCCATATAAAGAAAGCCAATACATACCAAGAATCACATCAAATTCCACTATAGGAAGGATCACATGATTTGTAGGAAGCACATTCCCACAAACTTCAATCGGGGAAGAATTATAAACTTTTGATGCAACTGTTGTGCCATTAGGGATTGTCACAGATAACTCAACATCTAATTGTTGAGGTAATATGGTGATATCCTTAGAAAATTCTTCAGAAATAAAAGAGTGGGTGGATCCAGAATCAAATAAAACATTTTCTACTTTAGAGTGGATGGTAAGTGTACCTTTCACCACATCGTTATCGTACTCCACATCACTGATAGAAATTGCATGTGACTTTCCTTAGTATTTAGCCTTAATACTTTGTTGACGTCGACCATCATCATCAACCCTTTGATTTGGGCATTGATTGGCATAATTCCCCATCTCCTTGCACTTGAAACATTGATGTGTAGTAGGTTCATTCTGTGTGTCCCTTCCTTTTTTTGCATCATTAGACATCTTCTTCCCATCATTGTAGCATTCAAATGCCCGATGACCTTCCTTTCCACATTTGAAACATTTACATGTCCCTTTAAGACAACTCCCTCCATGTTTCTTTCCACACTTTGAGCATAAGGGAAAGCTCATCTTCTTTTCAGTGTGATCTTTAGATTTTCCTTTAAATTCCATTTTCCTTTTCTTATCAAACCCATATGACTGATGGGTTACTCCAATCTCCATCTCGACTTTGAGAGCACATCGAACGATTTCCTCGTAGCTATTGAAGTCCCTTATGGATAACGCCCTTCGAAGACTTGGTTTTAAGCCACTAAAGAATCGATCAATCTTACTCTCAGGTTGGATAATATTACCAGAAGTGTACCTTGCATGTCTTGTAAAATTTTCTTCATAGGTACCAACAGATTCATCATCCTTTTTCTTCAGTTCAAGAAACTCTTTCCCCATCTTTGTTCGGAGAATACGAGGGATGTACTTATTGAAAAATAAGTTCTTGAACTCATCCCATTCCATGGACTCAATTTCATCCCTTTGCCTCGTATTCTTAATAAGATTCCACCATTGATCAACATCTCCTTCCAAACTATACACTTCTAGGATGACTTTATCATGTTCAAACCATTGAAGAACTGAAAATATCTTTTCAGTAGTACTAATTCATTGTTCAGAAACTAATGGATCAGTAGACCCGCTGAAAGACGGTGGACACTGCCTCATGAAGGATTAAACAAAATGTTTCCCCTTCCATTGCTCATTTGGAAGTCCTGCATGATTCATATCTTGAGAAAGTTGTGTGAGCATGGCTACAAGATTTTTCATTCTAGCTCCCATAACGTTTGGTTGCTCAGGGGGACAATCATTGCATTGCCCATCGCATTCTTCATTAACACGGTTCCTTCGGGTTCAAGCCATTGACTAAAACCAAGAAGAATAGTGTGAGCAACACTAATTATAATAGGAAAACCACATAATCAGGAATAAAATTTCACACTTAAGGTCTTATCATAGGTTATTCATGGCCATTTCTAAAACACTAAGATTTTGTTCTATGCTTAGACTTATCCTTAGGGTTCTTACTAAGGCTTTCATATCCTAGTTTCCAATGGTTGACTATACCTTTCATCTGATACCAACTGTAGATACCCGAAGCTTAACGTACATGGAAATTACATTACTTTTTCAAAATACTTAGTACATAACAAAAACACACACACAAGGACCGTAATAGTTTAGTGTCTTTGGAAAATCAGAATATAATCTTCTAATCGTGGTGAAAGATCTTCAACATCTCCCATAAAGATCTTCCCTTTTTTTTACATAAAACCATTCTTTATATCCTGGGGAAAAGAAAACATAAAAGGGTGATCTCAAATGCTCAGTAAGGGTAAACAAAAGAAATATCAATCACATCATACTCATAAGAACATAACATTTTTGGAAATCTTAACCTACAAAAGAGATCATAATATCATAACATGGGATAAATCATAGTAGTGAAATGTAATCCCAATAATCATAACTTAAAACATGAAACTTTGTGTCATGCACACATAATCATAGAGAATCATTTCTTATTAGTCAAGACTCGTTTCCAAGACTATCGTAGTGGACAAATTCCACTTCTGAACCGAGTTCACTCCTCGTTTCAGTCCTATTTCACTAAACCGGTTTAACCTATCGTTCCAGCCATGTCTATCTCATGAGATATAAAATCATTACCCAATGAATTGGAGGGAGATATAGGTCCCACCCATATCATAATGATACCATTCTTATGTGTGCCACAAAATCATAAATCATACATCATTGAAAAACCCATGTAATAAAAATGGGAATCTTAAACATCGTGACATCATAAAACAATTCATATAAGATAAAGGAATTCATAAAAATATTTCCATCACAACATAATCAAATCAATGTAATAATAGGGATAGAGACAGAACCCTTTATTATCTTAGATGTAAAATAATTTTGATAAAACACTTGAACTCCATTCTTGAGGAAAATATCCTTTCTACTTCAAAAACATTTTCCATTCTTAACATGTCATATAATCCCTGCAGGTCATTCATAATTTACTTCTTCATACCCTGGAAAAAATAAAACATAGAAAAGGGGTGAGCTCAAATGCCCGGTAAGGATAACAATATAGCGGAAACTTTCATAAATAAGAATAAACATTTAAGGCAATGTATAACTAAAACAAAAGCCTTTTAAACTTGAACTTCAAAATAGTATGGCAAAAATAAAATTAAATAAAGCCATTTATTTATTCACATAGATATTCTACTAATCGAATAATCACATGAAATATCAATAACCACTTTCATAATGATGGAATGCACAATGCCAGACTATCATAACCACATAGCCAAGGCCTCGTGCCAAGACTACAAATAAGATTTTGTCAAGGCCTTATGACAAGACACTAGTTTGTCTCATGAGACCTACCGATGCATCGAGGAGCTATAGCGGGCTCCACCCGTCACATATTAAGTCCAATGCATTCCCATATGAAAATGTTTAAACATAACATAAACATTCGTATTAAAACTAGCATACGTAATGTCAATACTTTCACCATAAACTATGAATGGTATAAAAATAGCGCATCCACAGTCAAACATATCACAAAACCTTCAATACAATATATAAGTTTTGTATCATAATAAATCAACTTCAAATAAGCATAAAATCCATCAAAGGATGTTGACATAGATGAAATCAAAACTCTTTTTAGAGAAATATCCCTTTCTATTTTTGAAATCTTTTAAGAGTCATATATTTATAAAATAAAACATTTTCTTTGAAAATATTCTTATAATCTTGTAAGGGAATCTTCGACGATTTTATAACGGTGGAAAATAACCGCACCCGCCGTATAAGTTAAAAAAACATTCTTACCTTAATTCTGTCGAAAAGGTTAAAAGCACCTTGTTTGGAAAACGACTTAAAGATTCCTTTATAAACCTATTATAAAAAGTCAGACAAGGGTATAAATAACGTTAACCCATATCATTTTAAATAGTAAAATCTTTTTGAAATACATTTCTAAGAAACATGGATGTGGATGACAAAGAAATCCCAGTAGATAATTACGTATAAACAACCTCGGATAATGAAGAGATTGTGAAATAACCCTTACCTTGTATTTTTCTTTGGTTGGGGTATGTTAACCTCCTGTATAATGGTGAAATAATTGTTATTAAATTATACAAGAATCATATACATTAATATGATATCATATATGATCTTTTAACATTGATTTGTTAATAATATCTTAGTATTATCATTGTTTCGGGTGTTAACTTACTCGTTTCCTTTTATATGTTTTGTTACGTAATCCATGTTTGTAATGGATAGGTTGTATATTATTCAAATCCATAATGATACCAAGTCTTTAAACATCATTTTTAAATCATCAAATGATAATTATACTTGAATGGATACGATGGAGAATTACACCACCACGTGGAGACGGTAAGCCATACGTACGCACGTATGATGACATGTTATTCAAAGGGTGGATAGAATACTGAATATGGTTGTACCATATTTATAATAACATCATAGTATATATAAGATACAGAGTTGAGTTTCATCACTGCTTATCATCCTCATATAGATGGTCAGTCTGATAGAACAATTCAAACTCTAGAAGATATGTTGAGAGCATGCTCTATGGATTTCAAAGGTGGTTGGGATCAACACCTACCTTTGGTGGAATTTTCTTATAATAATAGCTTTCACTCCAGTATTTAGATGGATCCTTATGAAGCACTCTATTGAAAGAAATTCAGGACTCCAACTTGCTGGGATGAAGTTGGGGAAAGAAAGCAATTTGGACCTGATCTTGTTGATGAGATAGAAAAAAAGGTCTGATCTATTCAACAACACATAAGAGCAGCTCAGAGTCGACAGAAAAGTTATTCCGACAACCGAAGAAAAAACCTAGATTTTTAAGTGGGTGATAAAGTGTTCTTACGAATATCTCCCTCGAAGAGGGTAATGATATTTGGAAGGAAGGGGAAGTTGAGCCCTAGATATATCGGTCCTTTCGAAATACTGGATCGTGTTGGAAAGGTAGCTTACCGATTGGCGCTTCCACAGAATCTCTCTCAAGTTCACGATGTGTTCCATGTATCTCTCCTGAGAAATTACATACCTGATCCTTCACATGTACTCAGCTCAGAAGTTGTACCGCTGGAGCAAGATCTTTCTTATGAAGAACAGCCGATAGAGATTCTGGATCGTAGCGAAAAAGTCCTACGAAACAATACCACTCGATTGGTGAAAGTTTTATGGAGGAACCACCAATTAGAAGAAGCTATGTGGGAGCTTGAGCATATGATGAGGGAGAGGTATCCTCATCTTTTTGTTACAAAGTGACGAATTTTGAGGGTGAAATTCATTTTAAGGGGGGTAGAATGTAACGCCCGAGACTTTTATGAGAAATATTTGTTTTTATCAAAGGAATCTTTCACTACACACAACACTATCTTGGCTTGCTTTACACGCAACCGCGGCCTTCCTCGATAGCTTGCGTCGTACGCAATACCAAGTTTCACCAAACAATGATATGCTATTAAAATATTATTAAAACTAGCCGTTATGAATAGTAATAACCACTTTTTGAAAATTTATAAATTTTATTTTTCAAAATGGACTTCATTTTTGGATTCGGAATATCGAAATTATCCTAGGGTGAAATTTTGATATTTTTCTGAAAACATTCAATTTTTTATGAATAGTGAAACCACTAAGTGGTAGTTAAAAAACTGAATTTTTCATAAAACATAATTTTACCGCTTCTGTGAGTGGAATTTCGAAAATTCGAGAGACATGGTTAATATAAAGGACTAAAATGTGGTTCAATGAGATGAAAATAATTTTTGGTGAATAGTAACTGTTTACTTGTTTTTTCCACGGTTAAAAGTAAATAGGGTAATTAAGGGTAAAAGTGTTATTATTATTACCCTAACACATGTCCTAATTCTATTTTATAAGTGTAATTCGACCAAAAACAACCTTAGAAATAAAATATGACCATTTAGGCCCACTTGGATTAGATTAGGACATTTATTATTAATTTATTTAAAAAGGGTTAAAATAGTTAAAATCAATGTTTAATAAGTAAATAATTTTTAATATGGGGTTATATATAAGATAAATTTGACTATAAATATTAATTATAAAGATAAAGAGATTTACTACATAAGGGTATTTTATTTGTAATTTTTAGACTTAAAATAATTAAATTTATTTATGATACAATGATGATGCATTAATTATGTTATTAATGAAATATTGACATAATTGATGTTATAAATACCAAAATAAATGTAATTTGAGACTTTTTATGAATTAAAATAATTTTATATGTTAATATAACATGTTATTATTGATTTAATTAAATATTTTTCGAACTAATCATTCTTTTATGATTTTCAAAAAAATCAATTACTAAATAGTGTCAAAATTGACATAAAATAGTTTTTAAAACAAATACTATATTATTAATTGTTATTTTATTCCTAAAAATCTAAGGTTCGGCCAAATGACTTATATAAGGTTATATATATTAATAATAAACAACTTGGGGTTCTTTTGGCTTGATATAGTATGTTTATTAACCTTATAGTGGAAGAAAACAAGAAGACAAGGTAAAAGTTAAATTATCTAACTTAAAGTTAAATCTAAATTATAAGGTTAAAATTGATACCTAAACTTGTCTAAATTCTATTTTATGAGAGGATTTCGACCCATCCCCACCTTAGCTTTTAAATATATCAATTTGAAGCTATTAAAACCCGATTTTGACTTTATAATAAAATAATATTTTTAGTTATTCCAAAGGTTCCCCTCTCCTCCCTTATAAAAGGGCACCTCCTCCCTCTCTTCCTCACACCACTTTGAGCCTTCAATATCAGACAAACCCTGACAAATTATCTTCTACACTTCTCTAGAAACATCCTAGTGGTCCTGGTATTCTTCAAAGACCAATTTTAGTGCCCTAAGAGGAGGTCTCAAAGAGGCGCTTCAAAGAAGAGGTAATGTCGGTTACCGATTCATTCACCTTTATTTCTTCTTCCACTTCTTCTTCTTAGGTTGTTTCATTATGAAGTAATAACATCAGTATCACTAATATACTGAAATTTTATTATAAGTATGAAATAACCCTATTTCACCATCTATCCATCCAACGGAAAACGAAATCACCGCACGTGCGTACGTACGGAATACCGTCTCCACGCCGTGGTGTAATCTATTTTCCACCACCACCTTACTTGGATGGGTGTAATGGTGTAAATAATTACAATATATGATTATTTTAAAGTGATATTGATTCTGTAATAGTATACATACACTCCAATAAAATTCCACGATCATGGGAACGATATCATCGCTCGTGCGTACGTATGGAATACCGTCTCCACGACGCGATGAGATTCATTCTCAATGATTAACCATTCATAAATGATTATAAAGTATATATAATAAGTAATCATGAAATATATGAAATAATAATGATACTGGATTTATGTATATATATATGTATGTCATCCAATTAATTCCATTCAATTCAATGAGGAAACGAAAACAACGTTCATGCGTACGTATGGCCTACCGTCTCCATGAACAGTGAATTTCTTTCAATTTATCGATCTATTATATATATGTATATTCTGAATATATTTTATATATAAATCATGTTTTATATTCTGGAATTAAGTAATCATAATCTAAATAATCATATGAATAATTACAAATTAAAACATGGACGACAAATGAAACGATTTTACCCAAAACGCTCTTTAACATGGAATTTACAAAAGAACGGGTAATATAAAGTCATAAGTGAACCATAAATGATATCATAAAAATTAATATGATTCTGTAATAAGTCAATGACATTATTTATATCATTATACAGGAGGTTCGGATACGTATGAAGCATATCCGACCTAAGGTAAGGGATAATTTTGCAAATCTCATTTTTATCGCAGATTGCTTTTTCGTAAGTATTTACTGGGATTATTTATATCATCCATGTCCATGTTTTATAAATTTTTTTCATGTATGTTTAAAGTCCTTTTTACCCATTTTTGACTTTTAATACATAGTATGTAGGGAATCTTTCTTTTGTTTACGTTACGAGGTACTTTTTTGACTTTCCTAGCAAAAGTACGAGAAGAATGTTTTTTTAATCTTATACGACATGAAAGGATTTTTACTGTTTTATAAAGCCTTATTTTCATGAAGCTTCCTCCAAAATATTTCATGAATATTTTCAACAAAATATCATTCTTTTAAAATTTCATGGCATTTTGTGAAAAGAAAATGATTTTCAAGAAGAAAGGATATTTTCCTCAAGAATTCATTTCAAGTGCTTTATCAAAACCATTTTCCATCTAAGATGACATTTATTTCATATGTGTATGTTTCAAGTATAATGTATCCATGATTAAAATGGTTTCACTTTTCTTATTATGAAATAATATCCATTTCTTTTATATGGATTATGTGATGATGGAATGATTTTTATGAAACCCATTTTATTCTTTGGGTTATGAAGAATGATTTATGTTTATATTGTGGCACAAGTAAGAATGATTTAATTATGAGATGGGTGGGACCTATATCTCCCTCCAATGCATTGGGTAAAGATTTATATCTCATGAGATAGACATGGCTGGAATGGTAAGTTAATCAGGTTCAGTGTTAGAGGACTGAAATGAGTAGTGAACTCGATTCAGAAAGGGACTTTGTCCACTAAGATGGTCTTGGCAGCAATGCCTTAGCTACTATAGAAATCATTACATGTGCTTAATGGATGCCACAATTACATGTTTTATTCCCATGCTATTTTATCATGTTTTATGTTCCATTATGATCTATGCCTTATGTACTTCCATGTTTTATGACTTTGCTAAAGATTTTGTTGTTTAAACATTATGTTCATGTTTTTAAGTTCAAATGTATATGGTATGTTTTATTTTATCCATGCTTACCATTACTGAGCATTTGAGCTCACCCTTTTTATGTTTTATTTTCACCAGGATCAAAAGAAAGGTTTTAGGTAAGGAAACAAAAAGTGTAAGATCTTTATGGAAGATGTTGAAGATCTTTCACCACGATTAGAAGATTATGTTCCAAGTTTCCAAAGACACTAAACTATTACGGTCCTTGTGTGTCTCTTTTTGTTATGTATTAATTATTCCGCAAAATTAATGTAATTTCCATGTATCTTATATATATTGTGATGTTATTATAAATATGGTACAACCATATTCAGTATTCTATCCACCCTTTGAATAACATGTCATCATACGTGCGTACGTACGGCTTACCGTCTCCACGTCGTGGTGTAATTGTTATTCAATATATTATTATTTGGATGGGCATAATAATGATGTGTAAATCATGTAAATAATAAATATAACATGTTAATTATTCTGTATATATGATATACCATCCATTTATATATTATTTTAATATCAAAAGAATGATATTGTCGCTCGTGCGTACGTACGGACTACCGTCTCCACGAATGCGATGAGATTCATTCTCCATCATATCCATTCAAGTATAATTATCATTTGATTATTTAAAAATGATGTTTAAGGACTTGATATCATTCTGGATATGAGTAATATACAACCTATCCCTTACAAACATGGCTTACGTAACAAAACATATAAAAGGAAATGAGTAAGTTAACACCCGAAACAATGATAATACTGAGATATTATTAACAAATCAATGTTAAAAGATCATATATGATATCATATTAATGTATATGATTCTTGTATAATTTAATAACAATTATTTCACCATTATACAGGAGGTTAACCTACCCCAACCAAGGAAAAATACAAGGTAAGGGTTATTTCACAATCTCTTCATTATCCGAGGTTGTTTATACATAATTATCTACTGGGAAAGAAAACATACAAAAGGGTGAGCTCAAATGCTCAGTAAGGGTAAAAAAAGAAATATCAATCACATCATATTCATAAGAATATAACTTTTCGAAATCTTAACCTGCAAAAGAGACCATAATTTCATAACATGGGATCAATCATAGTAGTGAAATGTAATCACAATAATCATAACTTAAAACATGAAACTTTGTGTCATACACACATAATCATAGAGAATCATTTCTTATTAGTCAAGACTCATTGCCAAGACTATCTTAGTGGACAAAGTCCATTTCTGAACTGAGTTCACTCCTTGTTTCAGTCCTGTTTCACTGAACCGGTTTAACCTTCCATTCCATCCATGTCTATCTCATGAGATATAAAATCTTTACCCAATGCATTGGAGGGAGATATAGGTACCACCCATCTCATAACGATACCATTCTTATGTGTGCCATAAAATAATAAATCATACATCATTGCATAACCCATGTAATAAAAATGGGAATCTTAAACATAGTGACATCATAAAACAATTCATATAAGATAAAGGAATTCACAAAAATATTTCCATCACAACATAATCAAATCAATGTAATAATAGGGATAGAGACAGAACCCTTTATTATCTTAGATGGAAAATAATTTTGATAAAACACTTGAACTTCATTCTTGTGGAAAATATCATTTCTACTTCAAAAAATTTTCCTTTCTTAACATGTCATCCAATTTTAAACTAAAAGAAGTTGATTAAAAATAAACTTGAAAACTTGTAACGTAAGCTTCTTGGAAATAATGTTTTAAAAATCCAGTCATGCCGTATAAGTTTAAAAAAACATTCTTCTCATACTTTTGTCAGAAAAGTCAAAAAGAACCTCGTACGAAAAACGACAAAAGATTCCTTTCATATCTTTTACTAAAAACTCACCGAAGGGTAAAATTGGATTTAAAAAATTTTAGGTGGATGGAATAATATTACATATTGAGGAAACATGGATGTGGATGATAAAATACACCCTAGTGAATTTCAAATTATAAACAATCTCAGATAAAAATGAGATTGTGATATTTCCCTTACCTTAGGTCCAGTTTGCTTCGTAAGTATCCAAACCTCCTGTATAATGATTTAGATAATGTTAATGACTTATTCAAGAATCATACTTATTTTTATGATATCATATATGGTCATATTCTTTGCTTCTTATTAGTAATATTTCATTACTACTTGTTATTCGGGTGCTTATTACTTTTTGTTCTTATGCGCATTTTGTCGAATAAATTCTTATTTTTATTTTTTGGTTATAGATACCTCATTTACAGAATGGTATTAGTGTAATATATATCATATTCATTCATTCAATTCATTCAATTCATTTATATAATCATTATGCAATGAACATCATGTAGAACGAGTCCCATCACATCGTGGAGACAGTATTCCGTACGTACACACGAGCGATGATATCGTTCCCATGATTGTGGAATTGTATTGGAGTGTATATATACTATTTAATAATCAATATCAATTTACAATAATCATATATAGTCATTATTTACACCATTATACCCATCCAAGTAAGTTGGTGGTGGAAAATTGATTACACCACGGCGTGGAGACGGTATTCTGTACGTACGTACGCGCGGTGATTTCGTTTTCTGTAGGGTGGATAGATGGTGAAATAGGGTTGTTTCATACTTATAATAACATATCAGTATATGTTTGATACTGATGTTATTACTTTATAATGAAACAGATAAAGAAGAAGAAGTGGAAGAAGAAATAAAGATGAAAGAATCGGTAACGGACATTACCTCTTCTTTGAAGCGCTTCTTTGAGACCTCCTTTTAGGGAACTAAAATTGGTCTTTGAAGAAGACCAGGACCTCTAGGATGTCTCTAGGGAAGTGGGGAGAAGATATTTTCAGGGTTTGGCCGAGCTTGAAGGCTCAATGTGGTGTGAGGAAGAGAGGGAGGAGGTGCCCTTTTACAAGGGAGGAGAGGGGCACCTTTGGAATAACAAAAAATATTATTTTATTATAAAGTAAAATTCTTTTTCTAATAGCTAAAAATTGATATATTTCGAAGATAATGTGGTTATGGGTCGAAATCCTATAATAAAATAGAATTTAGACAAGTTTAGGTATCAATTTTAACCTTATCATTTAGATTTAACTTTAAGTTAGATAATTTATCTTTTATCGTGTCTTCTTGTTTTCTTAAACTATAAGGTTAATAAACATACTATATCAAGCCAAACGAACCCCAAGTTGTTTATTATTATTATATATAACCTTATATAATTCATTTGGGCGAAAATTAGATTTTTAGGAATAAAATAACAATTAATAATATAATATTTGTTTTAAAAACTATTTTATGTCGATTTTGACACTATTTGGTAATTGATTTTTTTGAAAATCATAACAGAATGATTAGTTCGAAAAAAATTTAATTAAATCAATACTAACATGTCCTATTAACATATAAAATTATTTTAATTCATAAAAAGTCTCAAATTACATTTATTGTTGTATTTATAACATCAATTATGTCAATATTTCATTAATAAGATAATTACTGCATCATCATTGTATCATAAATAAATTAAATTATTTTAAGTCTAAAAATTAAAAATAAAATACAATTATGTAGGAAATAGTTTTATCTTTCTAATGAATGTTTATAATCGAATTTATCATATGTATAACCCCATATTAAAAATTATTTACTTATTAAACTTTGATTTTAACTATTTTAACCCTTGTTTAAATAAATTAATAATAAATGTCCTAATCTAATCCAAGTGGGCCTAAATGGTCATATATTATTCCTAAGGTAGTTTTTGGTCGAATTACACTTATCCAATAGAATTAGTACATGTGTTATGCTAATAATAATAACACTTTTACCCTTAATTACCCTATTTACTTTTAACCGTGGTAAAAAAAAGTAAAAAGTTACTATTCACCAAAAATTATTTTCATCTCATTGAACCACATTTTAGTCCTTGATATTAACCGTGTCTCTCGGATTTTTGAAATTCCACTCACAGAAGCGGTAAAATTAAGTTTTATGAAAAATTCAGTTTTTTAACTACCACTTAGTGGTTTCACTATTCATCAAAAATTGAAAGTTTTCAGAAAAATACCAAAATTTCACCCTAGGCTAATTTCAATATTCCGAATCCAAAAATGAAGTCCATTATGAAAAATAAAATTTATAAAATTTCAAAAAGTGGTTATTACTATTCATAACGGCTAGTTTTTATAATATTTTAATAGCATGTCGTTGTTTAGTGAAACTCGGTATTGCGTACGACGCAAGCTATTGAGGAAGGCCGCAGTTGCGTGTAAAGCAAGCCAAGCTAGTGTTGTGTGCAGTGAAAGATTCCTTTGATAAAAACAAAATATTTCTCATAAAAGTCTCGGGTGTTACATTCTACCCCCCTTAAAATGAATTTCGCCCTCGAAATTCGTCACATTGTAACAAAAAGATGAGGATACCTCTCCCTCATCATATCCTCAAGCTCCCACATAGCTTCTTCTAATTGGTGGTTCCTCCATAAAACTTTCACCAATCCAGTGGTCTTGTTTCGTAGGACTTTTTCGCTACGATCCAGAATCTCTATCGGCAGTTCTTCATAAGAAAGATCTTGCTCCAGTGGTACAACTTATGAGCATAGTACATGTGAAGGATCAGGTATGTACTTTCTCAGGAGAGATACATGGAACACATCGTAAACTTGAGACAGGTTCAATGGAAGCGCCAATCGGTAAGCTACCTTTCCAACATGATCCATTATTTTGAAAGGACCAATATATCTAGGGCTCAACTTCCCCTTCTTTCCAAATCTCATGACCCTCTTCCAGGGAGATATTCGTAAGAACACTTTATCACCCACTTCAAACTCTAGGTCGTTTCTTTGGTTGTCGGCATAACTTTTCTATCGACTCTGAGCTGCTCTTATGTGTTGTTGAATAGATCAGACCTTTTCTGACATCTCATCAACAAGATTAGGTCCTAATAGCTTTCTTTCCCCAACTTCATCCCAGCAAGTTGGAGTCCTGCATTTATTTCCATAGAGAGCTTCATAAGGATCCATATGAATACCGGAGTTAAAGCTATTATTATAAGAAAATTCCACCAAAGGTAGGTGTTGATCCGAACCACCTTTGAAATCCATAGAGAAAGCTCTCAACATATCTTCTAGAGTTTGAATTTTTCTCTCAGACTGACCATCTGTCTGAGGATGATAAGCAGTGCTGAAACTCAACTCTGTATCCAGAGTATTCTGAAGACTTCGCCAGAACTTTGAGTTAAATCTCGGATCCTGATCATATATAATAGAAAGTGGTTCTCTATGCAATCTTACCACTTCCTTCACATATATATTGGCAAGCTGATCCAAAGAGAAATTCTCTCTAATAACAATGAAGTGTGCATACTTTGTAAGACGATCAACTATGACCCAAATAGCATTATTGCATTTGGATGTTTTAGGAAGTCCTGTGACAAAGTCCATAGTGATGTTTTCCCATTTCCATTCAGGTATGGGTAATGGTTGTAACATCCCCTTAGACTTTTGTCTCTCAGCTTTAACTTGCTGACAAACCATGCATCGAGAGACATATTCAGCAACATCTCTTTTCATTCCATCCCACTAGAAGTACTCTTTCAGGTCCCTATACATCTTCGTGCTTCCAGGATGAATAGAGAATGAAGAACTATGAGCCTCATCTAGAAGATCCTTCATTAATTCGGGGATGGGAGGAACACAAACCCGATTCCTGAACTTTATTATCCCATCACAATCAAGGTTGAATTCAGGAATATTTCTCACCTTCTTTTGTACCTCTACATCTTCTTTTTGTGCCTCTTTAATCTTCACATGTATAGATGGTTGAACATTCATTTGAGAAATATATGATTTCCCCCCTTCCATTATAATTCCAAGATCCATCCTTTGTAAATCCATAAATATTGGATCTTTTGTGATCCTCATCATGGATAAACTGGCATGGCCTTGTCGACTTAATGCATCTGAAACCTTGTTTGCTTCCCCAGGGTGGTAGTGAATTGAGCAGTCGTAATCCTTAATCAGCTCTAACCATCCTCTTTGGCGCATATTCAGCTCCTTTTGTGTGAAAATATACTTTAAACTTTTATGATCAGTATAAATGTCACACCTTTCTCTATAAAGATAATGCCTCTAAATCTTTAATGCAAAGATTACCGCAGCTAACACCAAATCATGTGTTGGGTAATTTTGCTCATGGATTTTCAACAGTCGTGAGGCATAAGCTATCACCATATCATTTTTCATAAGAACACACCCCATCCCCTTCTTGGATGCATCACCGTAGATCACAAACCTTTCTCCACTACAAGGCAGTGTGAGCACAGGTGCACTAGAGAACCTTCTTTTCAACTCCTTGAAATTCTCTTCACATTCCTCCGTCCAAACAAACATAACTCTTTTCCGAGTCAACTTGGTGAGTGGATTAGATAATCGTAAAAAATCTTTCACAAAACGTCGATAATATCCAGCAAAACCAAGAAAACTTCGGATCTCAGTTATTGTTGTTGGTATCGACCATCTTTCGATAACCTCTGTTTTTGCTGGATCCACAAATATCCCCTCTTTTGAGATTATGTGACCCAAAAATGAAACTTTTTGAAGCCAAAATTCACACTTGGTAAATTTGGCCTAAAGCTTCTCCTTTCTCGGGGTCTTCAATATAATTCTCAAGTGATCTTCATGTTCTTCCTTGCTCTTTGAATATACCAGAATATCGTCTATAAAGACTACCACAAACTGATCAAGATAGTCTCTAAAGACTCTATTCATCAGATCCATGAAGATAGCAGGGGAATTAGTAAGACCAAACGACATCACTATAAATTCATAGTGTCCATAACTTGTACGGAAATTTGTATTTGGTATATCCTCCCTTTTGACCCTTAATTGATGATACCCTGAACGGAGATCAATATTGGAAATGTATTGAGCTTCGCGTAGTTGGTCAAATAAGTCATCAATGCGTGGGAGAGGATATTTGTTCTTGATAGTGATCTTGTTAAGTTCTCGATAATAAATGCAGATTCTCATTGATCCATCTTTCTTCTTAACAAACAGAACAGGTGCTCCCCAAGGTGACGCACTAGGGCGTATGAATCCCTTATCAAGATTCTCTTGGAGTTGCTTCTTCAATTTCTGCAACTCAATTGGGGCTATTCTATAAGGTGTCTTTGAAATAGGCAAAGCACCCGGTATGAGTTCTATTGAAAACTCAACTTCACGATTTGGTGGAAGACCCAGCAATTACTCCGGAAAGACATCATCAAACTCTCATACAATGGGCATATTATTAATCTTGAGTTTCTCACCAACCATTTGAGATAAATAACCCTCATTTAGGGAAATCAAGACCCATAAGATGGAAGAAATTTCCATTGGAAGGTTATGTTCATCCTTGCATCGATAGACGATCATAGATTGATCTGGAATATGAAATGTGACTTCCCTTCTTTGGCAATTGATATGAGCTCCATATAAAGAAAGCCAATCCATGCCAATAATCACATCAAATTCCACTATAGGAAGGATCACAATATTTGCAGGAAGCACTTTCCCACAAACTTAAATCGGGGAAGAATTATAAACTTTTGATGCGACTATTGTGCCATTAGGGGTTGTCACAGCTAACTCAACATCTAATTGTTGAGGTAATACGGTGATATCCTTAGAAAATTCTTCAGAAATAAAAGAGTGGGTGGATCAAGAATCAAATAAAACATTTTCTACTTTAGATTGGATGGTAAGTGTACCTTTCACCACATCATTATCGTACTCCACATCACTGATAGAAATTGCATGTGACTTTACTTTGTCTGTAGCCTTAAGAGTTTGTTGACTTCGACCATCCTCATCAACCCTTTGATTTCGGAATTGATTGGCATAATTCCCCATCTCCTTGCAATTGAAACATTGAAGTGTAGTAGGTTCATTTTGTGTGTCCCTTCCTTTGTTTGCATCATTAGACATCTTCTTCCCATCATTGCGGCATTCAAATGCCTGATGACCTTCCTTTCCACATTTGAAACATTTACTTGTCCCTTTAAGACAACTCCCTCCATGTTTCTTTCCACACTTTGAGCATAAGGGAAAGCTCATCTTCTTTTCAGTGTGCTCTTTATATTTTCCTTTGAATTCCATTTTCCTTTTCTTATCAAACCCAAATGACTGATGGGTTACTCCAATCTCCATCTCGACTTTGAGAGCACATCGAACAATTTCCTCGTAGCTATTGAAGTCCCTTATGGATAACGCCCTTCGAAGACACGGTTTTAAGCCACTAAAGAATCGATCGATCTTACTCTCAGGTTGGATAATAATACCAGAAGCGTACCTTTCAAGTCTTGTAAAATTTGCTTCATAGGTACCAACAGATTCATCATCCTTTTGCTTCAGTTCAAGAAACTCTTTCTCCATATTTGTTCGGAGAATACGAGGGAAGTACCTATTGAAAAATAATTTCTTGAACTCGTCCCATTCCATGGACTCAATTTCATCCCTTTGCCTCGTATTCTTAATAAGATTCCACCATTGATCAGCATATCCTTCCAAACGATACACTGCTAGGATGAGTTTATCATGTTCAGAACATTGAAGAACTGAAAATATCATTTCAGTAGTACTAATCCATTGTTCAGCAACTAATGGATCAGTAGACCCGCTGAAAGAAGGTGGACACTGCCTCATGAATGATTAAATAGAATATTGCTCCTTCCTTTGCTCGTTTGGAAGTCCTGTATGATTCATAGCTTGAGAAAGTTGTGTGATCATGGCTACAAGATTTTTCATTCCAGCTCCCATAACGTTTGGTTGCTCAGGGGGACAATCATTGCATTTCCCATCGCATTTTGCATTAACAAGGTTCCTTCTGGTTCCAGCCATTGACTAAAACCAAGAAGAATAGTGTGAGAAACACTAATTATAATAGGAAAACCACATAATCAAGAATAAAATTTCACACTTAAGGCCTTATCCTAGGTTATTCATGGCCATTTCTAAAACACTAAGATTGTGTTCTATGCTTAGACTTATCCTTAGGGTTCTTACTAAGGCTTTCACATCCTAGTTTCCAAAGGTTGACTATACCTTTCCTCTGATACCAACTTTAGAGACCCGAAGCTTAATGTACATGGACATTAGATTACTTTTTCAGAATACTTAGTACATAACCTTCCAGTGGAAATTTCTTCCATCTTATGGGTCTTGATTCCACTAAATGAGGGTTATTTATCTCAAATGTTTGGTGAGAAACTCACGATCAATAATATGCCCATTGTACGGTAGTTTGATGATGTCTTTCCAGAGGAATTTCCGGGTCTTCCACCAAATCGTGAAGTTGAGTTTTCAATAGAACTCTTACCGGGTGCTTTTCCTATTTCAAAGACACCTTATAGAATGGCCCCAATTGAGTTGCACGAATTGAATAAGCAACTCCAAGAGAATCTTGATAAGGGATTCATACACCCTAGTGCATCACCTTGGGGAGCACCTGTTCTGTTTGTTAAGAAGAAAGATGGATCAATGAGACTCTGTATTGATTATTGAGAACTTAACAAGATCACTATCAAGAAAAAATAACCTCTCCCATGCATTGATGACTTATTTGACCAACTACGCGGAGCTCAATAATTTTCCAAGATTGATCTTCGTTCAGGGTATCATCAATTAAGGGTCAAAAGGGAGGATATACCAAAGACGGATTTCCGTACAAGGTATGGACACTATGAATTTATAGTGACGTCGTTTGGTCTTAATAATGCCCCTGCTATCTTCATGGATCTGATGAATAGAGTCTTCAGAGACTATCTTGATTAGTTTGTGGTAGTCTTAATAGACGATATTCTGGTATATTCAAAGAGCAAGGAAGAACATGAAGATCACTTGAGAATTATATTGAAGACCCTGAGAAAGGAGAGGCTTTATGGCAAATTTACCAAGTGTGAATTTTGGCTTCAAAAAGTTTCATTTTTGGGTCACATAATCTCAAAAGAGGGGATATCTCTAGATCCAGCAAAAACAGAGGTTATCAAAAGATGGTCGAGACCAACAACAGTAATTGAGATCTGAAGTTTTCTTGGTTTGGCTGGATATTATCGACGTTTTGCGAAATATTTTTCACGATTATCTAATCCACTCACCAAGTTGAACCGGAAAGGATTTAAGTTTGTTTGGACTAAGGAATGTGAATAGAATTTCAAGGAGTTGAAAATAAGGTTATCTAGTGCACCTGTGCTCATACTACCTTGTAGTGGAGAAAGGTTTGTGATCTACAGTGATGCATCCAAGAAGGGGCTGGGGTGTGTTCTTTTGAAAAATGATATGGTGATAGCTTATGCCTCATGACAGTTGAAAATCCATGAGAAAAATTACCCAACACATGATTTGGAGTTATCTGCGGTAATCTTTGCATTAAAGATTTGGAGGCATTATCTTTATGGAGAAAGGTGTGACATTTATACTGATCATAAAAGTTTAAAGTATATTTTCACAGAAAAGGAGATGAATATGCGCCAAATAAGATGGTTAGATCTGATTAAGGATTATGAATGCTAAATTCATTACCACGCTAGGAAAGAAAACAAGGTGGCAGATGCATTAAGTTGACAAGACCATGCCAGTTTATCCATGATGAGGATCACAAAAGATCCAACATTTATGGATTTACAAAGGATGGATCTTGGAATTATAATAGAAGGGGGAAAGTCGTATATTTCTCAAATGAATGTTCAACTATCTATACATGTGAAGATTAAAGAGGCGCAGAAAGAAGATGTAGAGTTACAAAAGAAGGTGAGAAATATTCCTGAATTCAACCTTGATTGTGATGGGATAATAAAGTTCCGGAATCGAGTTTGTGTTCCCCCCCATCCCCGAATTAAAGAAGGAGCTGCTGGATGAGGCTCATAGTTCTTCATTCTCTATTCATCCTGGAAACACAAAGATGTATAGGGACCTGAAAGAGTACTTCTGGTGGGATGGAATGAAAAGAGATGTTTCTGAATATGTCTCACGATGCTTGGTTTGTCAGCAAGTTAAAGCTGAGAGACAGAAGTCTAAGGGGATGTTACAACCATTACCCATACCCGAATGGAAATGGGAAAACATCACTATGGACTTTGTCACTGGACATCCTAAAACATCCAAATGCAATAATGCTATCTGGGTCATAGTTGATCGTCTTACAAAGACTGCACACTTCATTGCTATTAGAGAGGATTTCTCTCTAGATCAGCTTGCCAGGATATATGTGAAGGAAGTGGTAATATTTCATGGAGTGCCACTTTCTATTATATATGATCGGGATCCGAGATTTACCTCGAAGTTCTGGCAATGTCTTCAGCATACTCTGGATACAGAGTTGAGTTTCAGCACTGTATATCATCCTCAGACAGACAGTCAGTCTAAGAGAACAATTCAAACTCTAGAAGATATGTTGAGAGCTTGCTCTATGGATTTCAAAGGTGGATGGGATCAACACCTACCTTTGGTGGAATTTTCTTAAAATAATATCTTTCACTCCAGTATTCAGATGGCTTCTTATGAAGCTCTCTATGGAAAGAAATGCAGGAATCCAACTTGCTGGGATGAAGTTGGGGAAAGAAAGCTATTAGGACCTGATCGTGTTGATGAGATGGCAGAAAAGGTCCGATCTATTCAACAACACATAAGAGAAGATCAGAGTCGAGAGAAAAGTTATGCCAACAACCGAAGAAAAGACCTGATGTTTGAAGTGGGTGATAAAGTGTTCTTACGAATATCTCCCTAGAAGAGGGTCATGAGATTTGGAAAGAAGGGGAAGTTGAGCCCTAGATATATCGGTCCTTTCGAAATACTGGATCGTGTTGGAAAGGTAGCTTATCGATTGGTGCTTCCGCTGAATCTCTCTCAAGTTCACGATGTGTTCCATGTATCTCTCCGGAGAAAGTACATACCTGATCCTTCACATGTACTCAGCTCAGAAGTTGTACCGCTGGAGCAAGATCTTTCTTATGAAGAACAGCCGATAGAGATTCTGGATCGTATCAAAAAACTCCTACGAAACAAGACCACTCGATTGGTGAAAGTTTTATAGAGGAACCACCAATTAGAAGAAGCTACGTGGGAGCTTGAGGATATGATGAGGGAGAGGTATCCTCATCTTTTTGTTACAAAGTGACGAATTTCGAGGGCGAAATTCATTTTAAGGGGGGTAGAATTTCACGCCCGAGACTTTTGTGAGAAATATTTTGTTTTTATCAAAGAATATTTCACTACACACAACACTAGCTTGGCTTTCTTTACATGCAACTACGGCCTTCCTCGACAGCTTCCGTCGTACGTAATACCGAGTTTCACTAAACAACGACATGCTATTAAAATATTATTAAAACTAGTCGTTATGAATAGTAATAACCACTTTTTGAAATTTTATAAATTTTATTTTTCAAAATGGAATTCATTTTTGGATTCGGAATATCGAAATTAGCCTAGGGTGAAATTTTGGTATTTTTCTGAAAACTTTCAATTTTTGATGAATAGTGAGACCACTAAGTGGCAGTTAAAAAATTGAATTTTTCATAAAACTTAATTTTACCGCTTCTGTGACTAGAATTTTGAAAATCCAAGAGACACGGTTAATATCAAGGACTAAAATATGGTCCAATGAGATGAAAATAATTTTTGTTGAATAATAACTTTTTACTTTTTTTTACCACGGTTAAATGTAAATAGGGTAATTAAGGGTAAAAGTGTTATTATTATTACCGTAACACATGTCCTAATTCTGTTGGATAAATGTAATTCGACCAAAAACAACCTTAGGAATAAAATATGACCATTTAGGCCCACTTGGATTGGATTAGGACATTTATTATTAATTTATTTAAAGAAGGGTTAAAATAGTTAAAATCAAAGTTTAATAAGTAAATAATTTTTAATATGGGGTTATAAATAAGATAAATTATACTATAAATATTAATTAGAAATCTAAAAATATTTCCTACATAATGGTATTTTATTTTTAATTTTTAGACTTAAAATAATTTAATTTATTTATGATACAATGATGATGCAGTAATTACCTTATTAATGAAATATTGACATAATTGATGTTATAAATACCAAAATAAATGTAATTTGAGACTTTTTATGAATTCGAATAATTTTATATGTTAATATGACATGCTAGTATTGATTTAATTAAATTTTTTTCGAACTAATCATTCTGTTATGATTTTCAAAAAAATCAATTACCAAATAGTGTCAAAATTGACATAAAATAGTTTTTAAAACAAATCTTATATTATTAATTGTTATTTTATTCCTAAAAATATAAGGTTCGGCCAAATGACTTCGATAAGGTTATATATATTAATAATAAACAACTTGGGGTTCGTTTGGCTTGATATAGTATGTTTATTAACCTTATAGGGTAAGAAAACAAGAAGACACGGTAAAAGTTAAATTATCTAACTTAAAGTTAAATCTAAATGATAAGGTTAAAATTGATACCTAAACTTGTCTAACTTCTATTTTATAAGAGGATTTCGACCCATAACAACCTTATCTTCTAAATATATCAATTTGGAGCTATTAAAAACCGAATTTTACTTTATAATAAAATAATATTTTTAGTTATTCCAAAGGTGCCCCCCTCCTCCCTTATAAAAGGGCACCTCCTCCCTCTCTTCCTCACACCACTTTGAGCCTTCAAGCTCATACAAACCCTGCCAATTTCTTCTCCCCACTTCCCTAGATACATCCTAGAGGTCCTGATATTCTTCAAAGACCAATTGTATTACCCTAAAAGGAGGTCTCAAAGAAGCGCTTCAAAGAACAGTTAATGTCTGTTACCGATTCTTTCGTCTTTATTTCTTCTTCCACTTCTTCTTATTTAGTTGTTTCATTATGAAGTAATAACATAAGTATCAATCATATACTGATATGTTATTATAAGTATTAAACAACCCTATTTGACCATCTATCCACCCTACAGAAAACTAAATCACCGCGCGTGCGTACGTAGGGAATACCGTCTCCACGTCGTGGTGTAATATATTTTCCACCACCACCTTACTTGTATGGGTATAATGGTGTAAATAATGACTATATATGATTATTGTAAAGTGATATTGATTATTAAATAGTATATATACACTCCAATACAATTCCACAATCATGGGAACGATACCATCGCTCGTGCGTACGTATGGAATACCGTCTCCCCGATGTGATGCGACTCGTTCTACATGATCTTCATTGCATAATGATTATATAAATGAATTGAATGAATTAATATGATATATATTACACTAATAACATTCTGGAAATGAGGTATATATAACCTAAAAATAAAAATAAGAATTTATTCGACAAAACGCGCATAAGAACAAAAAGTAATAAGCACCCGAATAACAAGTAGTAATGAAATATTACTAATAAGAAGCTAAGAATATGGCCATATATGATATCATAAAAATAATTATGATTCTGTAATAAGTCAATAACATTATTTAAATCATTATACAGGAGGTTCGGACACTTACGAAGCAAATTGGACCTAAGGTAAGGGAAATATCACAATCTCATTTTTATCCGAGATTGTTTATACTTTGAAATTCACTGGGGTGTATTTTATCATCCACATCCATGTTTCCTCAATATGTAATATTGTTCCATCCACCTACAATTTTTTAAATCCAATTTTACCCTTTGGTGAGTTTTTAGTAAAAGATATGAATGGAATCATTTGTCAATTTTCGTACGAGGCACTTTTTGACTTTTCCGACAAAAGTACGAGAAGAATGTTTTTTTTTAACTTATACGGAATGAATGGATTTTTAAAACATTATTTCCAAGAATCTTACTTTACAAGTTTTCAAGTTTATTTTTAATCAACTTATTTTAGTTTAAAATTCTATGACATGTTAAGAATGGAAAATGTTTCTGAAGTAGAAAGGATATTTTCCTCAAGAATCGAGTTCAGGTGTTTTATCAAAATTATTTTCCATCTAAGATAATAAAGGGTTCTGTATCTATCCCTATTATTACATTGATTTGATTATGTTGTGATGGAAATATTTTTATTAATTCCTTTATCTTATATGAATTGTTTTATGATGTCACGATGTTTAAGATTCCCATTTTTATTACATGGGTTATGCAATGATGTATGATTTATGATTTTGTGGCACACATAAGAATGGTATATTTATGAGATGGGTGGGACCTATATCTCCCTCCAATGTATTTGGTAAATATTTTATATCTCATGAGATAGACATGGCTAGAACGGCAGGTTAATCTGGTTCAGTGAAACAGGACTGAAACGAGGAGTGAAATCGGTTCAGAAATGGACTTTGTCCACTAAGATATTCTTGGCAATGAGTATTGACTAATAAGAAATGATTCTATATGATTATGTGTGTATGCCACAAAGTTTCATTTTTAAGTTATGATTATTGTGATTACGTTTCACTAATATGATTGATCCCATGTTATGAAATTATGATCTCTTTAGCAGGTTAAGATTTCCAAAAGTTATGTTCTTATGAATATGATGTGATTGATATTTCTTAAGTTTACCCTTACTGAGCATTTGAGAACACCCTTTTGTATGTTTTCTTTCCCCTGGTCAGGAAGAAGGTTATAAAGTAATATATGCCAAAAGGGGACTACAATTAGTAATCATGAATAGAAAACATAAAAGGGTGAGCTCAAATGCTCAGTAAGGGTAAACAAAAGAAATATTAATCACATCATATTCATAAGAACATAACATTTTGGAAATCTTAACCTGCAAAAGAGATCCTAATATCATAACACGGGATAAATCATAGTAGTGAAATGTAATCCCAATTACCATAACATAAAACATGAAACTTTTTGTCATACATAGATAATCATATAGAATCATTTCTTATTAGTCAAGACTAATTTCCAAGACTATCTTAGTGGACAAAGTCCATTTCTGAACCGAGTTCACTCCTCGTTTCCGTCCTGTTTCACTGAACCGGTTTAAGCTGTCGTTCCAGCCATGTCTATCTCATGAGATATAAAATATTTACCCAATTCATTGGAGGGAGATATAGGTCTCACCCATCTCATAATGATACGACTCTTATGTGTGCCAAAAAATCATAAACCATACATCATAGCATAGACCATGTAATAAAAATGGGATTCTTAAACATCATGAAATCATAAAACAATTCATATAAGATAATGGAATTCATAAAAATAATTCCACCACAACATAATCAAATAAATTTAATAATAGGGATAGAAACAGAACCCTTTATTATCTTAGATGGAAAATAATTTTGATAAAACACTTGAACTCCATTCTTGAGGAAAATATCCTTTCTACTTCAAAAACACTTTTCCTTTCTTAACATGTCATAAAATTCTAAACTAAAAGAAGTTGATTAAAAATAAACATGAAAACTTGTAAAGGAATCTTCTGGGAAATAATGTTTTAAAAATCCATTCATGCCGTATAAGTTAAAAAAACATTCTTCTCGTACTTTTGTTGGAAAAGTCAAAAAGTACCTCGTACGAAAAACGACAAATGATTCCTTTCATATCTTTTACTCAAAACTCTCCAAAGGGTAAAATTGGATTTAAACAATTGTAGGTGGATGTAAATAATATTACATATTGAGGAAACATGGATGTGGATGACAAAATACACCCTAGTAAATTCCAAAGTATAAACAATCTCGAATAAAAATGAGATTGTGATATTTCCCTTACCTTAGGTCCAATTTGCTTCGTAAGTGTCCGAACATCCTGTATAATGATTTAAATAATGTTATTGACTTATTCCAGAATCATAATTATTTTTATGATATCATATATGGTCATATTCTTAGCTTCTTATTTGTAATATTTCATTACTACTTGTTATTCGGGTGCTTATTACTTTTTGTTCTTATGCGCGTTTTGTCGAATAAATTCTTATTTTTATTTTTAGGTTATAGATACCTCATTTCCAGAATGGTATTACTGTAATATATATCATATTCATTAATTAAATTCATTTATATAATCATTATGCAATGAAGATCATGTAGAACGAGTCGCATCACATCGTGGAGATGGTATTCCGTAAGTACGCACGAGCGATGATATCGTTCCCATGATTGTGGAATTGTATTGGAGTGTATATATACTATTTCAGAATCAATATCACATTACAATAATCATATATAGTCATTATTTATACCATTATATCCATCCAAGTAAGGTGGTGGTGGAAAATAGATTACACCACGGCGTGGAGACAGTATTCCGTACGTACGCACGCGCGGTGAGTTCATTTTCCTTAGGGTGGATGGATGGTGAAATAGTGTTTTTCATTCTTATAATAACATATCAGTATATGAGTGATACTGATGTTATTACTTCATAATGAAACAACTAAAGAAGAAGAAGTGGAATAAGAAATAAAGATGAAAGAATCGGTAACAGACATTACCTCTTCTTTGAAGCGCTTCTTTGAGACCTCCTTTTAGGGCACTACAATTGGTCTTTGAAGAAGACCAGGACCTCTAGGATGTCTCTAGGGAAGTGGGGAGAATAAATTGGCAGGGGTTTGCCGAGCTTGAAGGCTCAAAGTGGTGTGAGGAAGAGAGGGAGGAGGTGCACTTTTATAAGGGAGGAGAGGGGCACCTTTGGAATAACTAAAAAAAGTATTTTATTATAAAGTCAGATTCGGTTTTTAATAACTCCAAATTGATATATTTAGAAGATAAGGTGGGTATGGGTCTAAATCCTCTTATCCAATAGAATTTAGACAAGTTTAGGTATCAATTTTATCCTTATCATTTAGATTTAACTTTAAGTTAGATAATTTATCTTTTACCGTGTCTTCTTGTTTTCTTACACTATAAGGTTAATAAACATACTATATCAAGCCAAATGAACCCCAAGTTGTTTATTATTAATATATATAACCTTATATAAGTCATTTGGCCGAAGATTAGATTTTTAGGAATAAAATAACAATTAATAATATTATATTTGTTTTAAAAACTATTTTATGTCAATTTCGACACTATTTGGTAATTGATTTTTTTGAAAATCATAACAGAATGATTAGTTTGAAAAAAAATTAATTAAATCAATACTAAAATGTCATATTAACATATAAAATTATTGGTATTCATAAAAAGTCTCAAATTACATTTATTTTGGTATTTATAACATCAATTATGTCAATATTTCATTAATAAGATAATTATTGCATCATCATTGTATCATAAATAAATTTAATTATTTTAAGTCTAAAAATTAAAAATAAAATACCATTATATAGAAAATCTTTTTATATTTTTAATGAATATTTATAGTCGAATTTATCTTATGTATAACCCCATATTAAAAATGATTTTCTTATTAAACTTTGATTTTAACTATTTTAACCCTTCTTTAAATAAATTAATAATAAATGTCCTAATCTAATCCAAGTGGGCCTAAATGGTCATATTTTAATCCTAATGTAGTTTTTGGTTGAATTACACTTATCCAATATAATTAGGACATGTGTTAGGGTAATAATAATAACACTTTTACCCTTAATTACCCTATTTACTTTTAACCATGGTAAAAAAAAAGTAAAAAGTTACTATTCATCAAAAATTATTTTCATCTCATTGAACCACATTTTAGTCCTTGATGTTAATCGTGTCTCTCGGATTTTCTAAATTCCACTCACAGAAGTGGTAAAATTATGTTTTATGAGAAATTCAGTTTTTTAACTACCACTTAGTGGTTTCACTATTTATAAAAAATTAAAAGTTTTCAGAAAGATACCAAAATTTTACCCTAGTCTAATTTCGATATTCCGAATCCAAAAATGAAGTCCATTTTGAAAAATAAAATTTATAAATTTTCAAAAAGTGGTTATTACTATTCATAACGGCTAGTTTTAATAATATTTTAATAGCATATCGTTGTTTATTGAAACTCGGTATTGCGTACGACGCAAGCTATCGAGGAAGGCCATGGTTGCGTGTAAAGAAATCCAAGCTAGTGTTGTTTGTAGTGAAAGATTCCTTCGATAAAAACAAAAGATTTCTCATAAAAGTCTCGGGCGTTACATTCTACCCCCCTTAAAATGAATATCGCCCTCGAAATTCATCACTTTGTAACAAAAAGATGAGGATACCTCTCCCTCATCATATCCTCAAGCTCCCACGTAGCTTCTTCTAATTGGGGTTTCCTCCATAAAACTTTCACCTATCGAGTGGTCTTTTTTCGTAGGACTTTTTCGCTACGATCCAGAATCTCTATCGGCTGTTCTTCATAAGAAAGATCTTGCTCCAGTGGTAAAACTTCTGAGCTGAGTACATGTGAAGGATCAGGTATGTAATTTCTCAGGAGAGATACATCGAACACATCATGAACTTGAGAGAGATTCAGTGGAAGCGCCAATCGGTAAGATACCTTTCCAACATGATCCAGTATTTCGAAAGGACTGATATATCTAGGGCTCAACTTCCCCTTCTTTACAAATCTCATGACCCTCTTCCAGGGAGATATTCGTAAGAACGCTTTATCAACCACTTCAAACTCTAGGTCTTTTCTTCGGTTGTCGGCATAACTTTTCTGTCGACTCTGAGATTCTCTTATGTGTTGTTGAATAGATCGGACCTTTTCTACCGTCTCATCAACAAGATCAGGTCCTAATAGCTTTCTTTCCCCAACTTCATCCTAGCAAGTTGGAGTCCTACGTTTCTTTCCATAGAGAGCTTCATAAGGATCCATCTGTATGCTGGAGTGAAAGCTATTATTATAAGAAAATTCCACCAAAAGTAGGTGTTGATCCCAACCACCTTTGAAATCCATAGAGCAAGCTCTCAACATATCTTCTAGAGTTTGAATTGTTCTCTCAGACTGACCGTCTGTCTGAGGTTGATAAGCATTCCTGAAATTCAACTCTGTATCCAGAGTATGCTGAAGACTTCACCCGAAATTAGAGGCAAATCTCGGATCCCGATCAGATATAATAAAAAGTGGTACTCCATGCAATCTTACCACTTCCTTCACATATATCCTGGAAAGATGATCCAGAGAGAAATCCTCTCTAATAGCAATGATGTGTGCAGACTTTGTAAGACGATCAACTATAAACCAGATAGCATTATTGCCTTTGGATGTTTTAGGAAGTCCTGTGACAATGTCCATAGTGATGTTTTCCCATTTCCATTCGGGTATGGGTAATGGTTGTAACATCCCCTTAGACTTCTGTCTCTCGGCATTAACTTGCTGACAAACCAAGCATCGAGAGACATATTCATCAACATCTCTTTTCATGCCATCCCACCAGAAGTACTCTTCAAGGTCCCTATACATCATCGTGATTCCAGAATGAATAGATAATTAAGAACTATGAGCCTCATCCAGTAGGTAGAGGCGGCTCTGGCACATATGTACCTAGTGGTAAAACCCGAAAACACCGCTTTGAGCTAGACTCGAACAGGAACTGGTGCATGACAACGGGCCTTGCTGCACTCTTGGTTACAACACTCCCGGGGGATATGCTTAGGATAACTCTCATTTTCATTAAAAATCATTATGAAGGGTTTATGAGTATATACTTCCTCAAAGAAATTTTTTTTATGATTATGGATTATATCCATAAATAGATCAATTTATGTTAAGGGTTTTATAATTGTGGGATTATGTATTTTGATTCATAAATTGATCTAGTTTATGACATTTTTTAGAAATGGTACCTAGTGGAAGAAATGGAAACTGTATCAATGCACACACTCCATGTAGGGATTTCCCTCCTGCTCAAGATAATTATAGCGGAGCTGGTGATGCAACTGGTGCTGATCAGCTAATCACTATAGTGGGACAACTCACTCAGGTTATGAATAATAACCTTACCCGTACGGAGCACCCTGATCCACAGCGTGGAGGATCAATGTTAGATTGATTCATGAGGCAACAACAACCAACGTTCAGTGGGAGTACAAATCCCTTAGTAGATGAGCAATGGATATTTTCCCTAGAGAAAATATTTCAGGCTTTGGGGAGTAGTGAAAGGGAAAACGTTATCATGGAAGTTTACCACCTCACTAGAGATGCTGATCAATGGTGGTCATTGATTCAAAATATGAAGGAATATAATGAATTATCAAATATGGAATGGAGGGAGTTCAAAGATCTTTTTTTAGAAAAATACTTTCCTCGCGACCACCGAGCAGATATGGAAAGGCAGTTTCTGAGTCTGAGACAAAAGGAGGATGAGAATGTCGCAAATTATGAGGGTAACTTTACATGGTTAGCAAGGTATGCTGGAGAATATATACGTAACCCAAGAAGTAATATTGATCGATTCTTTGATGGGTTAAAACCATTTATCTGTCGATCATTAGTCTCACAATCCTTTTCATCGTACGAAGACATTGTCTCATGTGCTATCAAGGCCGAAAAGGAATTCTCTAAGTCTTATGACTTTAAAGAAAAGAAAGAGAAGAAGAGACCTGCTGATCAATTTGGGAATGGAAATAATGGGAAGAAGGGAAAGGTTGAATATCCATCCTGTGGTAAATGTGGTAAGAAACACCTTGGTACTTGCTTGAAGGGAACATGAGTCTATAACAAGTGTGGTGAAAAGGCCACCAAGCTCGTGATTGTAAGGGGAAGAAGGAAGCTACCAATGTTCAGTGCTACTATTGTAGGGAGATGGGGAATTATGCAAATGAATGTCCTAAGAGTCAGGAGAACATACCTTAGAAAAGGCCAAGGGATCAAGGCCAAGCTTATACTATCACTACTGCTGAGGTAGAAGCTCCGAAAGACGTGGTGGAAGGTAATTTAATGGTTTCCTCAAGTTTAGAAAATGCATTATTTGATTCTGGATTATCGCATTGTTTCATATCTTCCCAGTTTGCTAAGAAAAGTATATATTTCTAATTTGATTTAACAAGTGAGTTGTCAGTTCAAACTCCTAAGGAAAGTATCATTGCAACAATGTTTTGTGAATCAGTGCCCATTAGAGCACATAAATGTTCTTTATCTGCTGATCTCATTGTCATACCTATGATTTAGTTTGATATAATCCTCGGTATGGACTGGCTTTTGGACTATGATGCGAAGATTTATTGAAATAAGAAAGAGGTTACGATTCTTGATGATGATGATAAGGAACAACTTATCTTTAGAGCAGAATCATCACCACCTAATTCTTATTTAGATCCACCCCCAGTAGCTCAACTAAATTCAATTATTGGAGAGGAAGAGAATGAAATAACTATGGGTGAGGAATGAAATGTTCAAATAAAGGATGTACCTGTTGTGAAAGAATTTGTAGATGTATTTCCGGAAGATTTACCTGGACATCCTCCAGAACGAGAAGTTGAGTTTTCCATTGATTTAATTCCTGGATCAACGCCTATATCAAAGACCCCTTATAGAATGGCCACTGTAGAATTAGTTGAACTAAAGAAAAAACTATAGGAATTGAGTAATAAGGGATTTATTCGCCCTAGTTTTTCTCCATGGGGAGATCCTGTTCTTTTTGTTAAAAAGAAAGACGGATCTATGAGGTTATAAATCGACTACATAGAGATCAATGCTATAATAATAAAGAACAAGTATCCCCTACCACGCATTGATGATTTATTTGACCAACTGCATGGAGCTCAATACTTTTCAATGATTTACCTTTGATCTGGATACCATCAGTTGTGTGTGAAGAAGGAAGACATTCTGAAGGCAGCATTTCAAACCAGGTACAAGCATTACGAGTTTGCTGTAATGCCTTTTGGATTGACTAATGCACCCTCTTTATTCATGGATCTGATGAATAGAGTTTTTGAGGAGTATCTCGATGAATTTGTTGTGGTATTTATTGATGATATCTTGGTATACTCCAAAAGCTACGAAGATCATGAAAGTCACTTGCACATTATCATGAAGACTCTGAGAAGGCATGAATTATATGGGAAGTTTAGAAAGTGTGAATTCTGGCTTCAAGAGATTTCTTTGCTTGGCCATATTGTCTCTAAAGATGGAATCTCTGTTGATCCTTCTAAGACCAAGGAAATCCAAGAATGGTCAGAACCTACGAGTATAACTGAGGTACGTAGTTTTAGTGGTTTGGCAGGTCATTATCGACGTTTCTTCCAGAATTTTGCCCGATTGGCTAACCCATTAACGAAGCTCACACGTAAAGGGGTTAAATTTGTTTGGAAAAAAGAGTGTGAAGAATGTTTTGAAGAACTGAAGAGAAGATTAGTCAATGCTCCTATATTGACTCTACCATCAGGGAATGAGGGGTTCGTTATTTATAGTGATGCATCAAAGAAAGGACTTGGTTGTGTCCTTATGCAGAATGATAGAGTTATTGCCTATGCATCATGACAGTTGAAAATTCATGAAAAAAACTATCCTACTCATGATCTCAAGTTAGCAGTTGTGATCTTTTCTTTGATGATATGGAGGCACTACCTCTATGGTGAAAAATGTGAGATTTATACAGATCACAAGAGTTTGAAGTATATTTTCTCACAAAGAGAACTCAACATGAGGCAAAGGAGATGGCTTGAATTACTCAAGGACTATGATTGCATGATACACTACCACCTGGGGAAGGCAAAGAAGGTGGCAGATGCTTTGAGCAGAAAAGATCATGGAGTTTTGAACAATATGAGAATTGAAAGGGATCCAATTTTCATGGATCTAGTGAAGATGAACATGGGAATAACCAGGGAAGGAGAAACATCAATGCTTTATCAAATGGTTTCCAAACCATCTTTACTAGAAAGGATTAAGAGTTATCAGACCAATGATGAAGAATTTCAAAAAAAGATTAAAGCTGTGCATGATGGGAGACTGAGAGAATTTGTGTATGAAGACGGAATTTTGAAATTCGGGAAGAGACGTTGTGTTCCTGATATACCTGATCTGAAAAGGGAATTGCTGGATGATTCTCATAGTTCCAATTTCTCTATACACCTTGGGAGCACCAAAATGTATAGATATTTGAAGGAACATTTTTGGTGGGACAATATGAAGAAGGAGATTGCTTATTTTGTGTCAAGATGTATGGTTTGTCAACAGGTGAAAGATGGAAGGCAACACCATGGAGGAGTCATGAAACCTCTTCCCATACCGGACTAGAAATGGGACAATATTACGATGAAATTTGTCATGGGGCTACCAAAGACTCCTAGAAGTAATGATGCAATATGGGTTATTATTGATCCTATTACCAAGTCATCACATTTTCTTGCTATAAGAGAAGATCTACCACTGGAACGTCTAGCAAGACTATATATTAATGAAGATGTGAGATTTCATGGAGTACCCCTATCGATTGTTTCTGATCATGATCCCCGTTTTACTTCAAGATTATGGAAGAGTCTTCAGAAATCCCTGAATATTGAACTTCATTTGAGCACGGCCTACCACCCTCAGACAGACGGACAATCAGAACGGACTACTCAAACCTTAGAAGACAGGTTGAGATCCTGCTCACTTGACTTTCAGGGTATGTGGGATCAGTATTTACCTCTGGTAGAATTTTCCTATAACAATAGCTTCCATTCGAGTATTCAGATGGCACCATATGAAGCGTTATATGAAAAGAGATGTCGCACACCAACCTGTTGGGATGACGTTGGTGAAAGAAAACTTGTAGGTCTAGAACTGGTGGAGGAAACAATGGAAAAGGTGAAGGTAATCCAAAATCACATCAAAGAAGATCAAAGTAGGCAGAAGAGCTATGCCGATAATCGAAGGAAGGATTTGGAATTTCAAGTTGGTGATCATGATTTCCTGAAGGTATCTTCATGGAAGGGAGTCATAGGTTTTGGTAAGAAAGGTAAATTGAGTCCCAGGTACATCGGACCTTTCGAAATTCTAGAACGAATTGGGGCTTTAGCTTACCGATAGGCAATGCTGCCAAGTCTCTCCAAAGTTCACGATGTGTTCCACGTATCTCTATTGAAGAAATACATGCTTGACCCAATGCATGTACTCACCTATGAAGAATTAGAAATGGAACCTGATCTATCTTATTGCGAAGAGCCCGTCCGGATTCTTGATACGAGAGAACAAGTACTGAGAAACCGGACGACGCGTCTGGTAAAAGTTTTGTGGAGAAACCATAAGATGGAAGAGGCAACAGGGTAACCCGAGGAACTTATGATGAAGAACCACCCGAGTCTTTTCATGCGATATTATTCTAGAAATTTCGAGGATGAAATTATTTTAAGGAGGGGAGAATGTAACACCCCAAGCTTCTACGGTACGCTTCTCTTTGAATAATGTGATAGCGTGTGTTGTACGCAACACCGAGTTCTAACACACCATAACTAATCAAACTAGCCGTTATGAATAGTAATACCTACTTTTTAAAATTATATATATTTTATATTTCAAAATGGACTTCATTTTTGGATTCGAAATATCGAATTTACCCTAACGTGAAATTTTGGTACTTTTCGGATAACTTTAATATTTTTATGAATAGTGAAAATTACTAAATTTTAATTAAAAACAACTTTTTTAATGAAAATAATTAATAGTGATAAATTATGAATTTGAGTGGTTTTAAAGTATATTTAGAATATATTTTTACCATTTAATATAATGTTGGTCATTGGACATAATTTTACAATTAAACCGGACATAAACAAGTGTCAATCTTTTGATAGTTATTATCTCTTAAAACCACGCATTTTATTTTAACAACGGAAATTAATTTTAAATTAATTTCTGCCAATTCTGTGTTTTGAATTTAGAAAAATGGATTCCATATTTGGGATCAGGGTGTTCAAATTGTGTAAATAGATAACATTTATTTTTAGACATTTTGAATAATTACTGCGGTAAATATTTTATTTACCATGGTTAAGGGTAAATCCTGTAAACAAGGGTTAAAAAATAATATTATAATAAACAAAAATTACCCTAAAACGTGTCCTAAACTTATTGGTTGATACAGTTTCGACCATGGGAATCTTTGGGTCGATTTTGGGACCCCATGGCGCCACTTGTAAGTGATAGGGACACTTTATTTTAATTAAGCTAAAATGAATACAAAAATGACACAAGCATATATCTTTTAGAAAAACAATTTTTACATAGGGTTATATATGTTTGATTTTCTACTATAAATATTAATTAGAAATCTAAAAATATTTCCTATATAATGATATTTTATTTATAATTTTTAGACATTAAATAATGTAATATATTTATGACACAATGATGATGCAGTAATTATCATAATAGTGAACAATTAAAATAATTGATATTATAAATACCTAAATAAATATAATTTGAAAATTTAAATGAATTAAAATAATTTTATAGGACAATATGACATATTATTATTGATTTAATTAACTTTTTTTGAAGTAATCATTCTGTTATGAGTTTCACAAAAATCAACTATTGAATAGTGTCAAAATTGACATAAAAGAGTTTTTAAAACAAATATTATATTATTAATTGATATTAAATTCATAAAAATCTAAGGTTCGGACAAGATACTTATATCATGATATTAGTATCATTAATGGACCAATTGGGGGGTCTCTTGGATTTATATAGTACGTTTATTAACTATATAATATAAACATACAAAGTGACATGGTAAATGTCAAACTAATTAATTAAGAGTTAAAACTAAAAGATAAGGTTAATATAGTAACCCAATCCTGTCTAAATTATATTTCTGAATGGATTTAGACCTATCCCCACCTTAACCTTTAAATAATAAACTTTGGAGCCATTAGAAACCGAATATGAATTTATTATAAATTAATATTTCTAGCTTTTCCAAAGGTGCCCCTCACCCCTCTTATAAAAGGGCACTCCTCCTTCTCATTTATTCACACCATCAAAGCCTTTGGATCGGCAAAAATCTGCCCCAATACTCTCCCAACTTCTCTCACTTCAACCAAGAGGCCTTAGTTTGATCAGAAATCCAACCTAAGATCCCTTTTGATCAAATCAAAAGGAAGAACCCGAAGAAGAGGTAATGATTTCACCACCCTTTTCCAAGTTCCTTTCTTCTTCCACTTCTTCCTTCTTTGTTATTACCATTCTAAAATAATAACTACAGTATCTTATATATATACTGTGATGTTATTATAAATATGGTACCACCATATTCAGTATTCTATCCATCCTTTGAATAACATGTCACCATACGTGCGTAAGTACGACTTACCGTCTCCACGTCGTGGTGTAATTGTTATTCAATAAATTATAATTTGGATGGGTATAATAATGATGTGCAACTCATGTAAATAATAAATATAACATGATAATGATTCTTTATATATGTTATACCATCCAATTATATATTATTTTAATATCAAAATAATGATATTGTCACCCGTGCGTACGTACGGACTACCGTCTCCACGAACGCGATGAGATTCATTCTCCATCATATCCAATCAAGTATAATTCTCATTTGATGATTAATAATAGTATATAAGGACTTTATATCAATATGTATATGATTAAGATACAACCTATCCATGAAAAACATGGCTTACCTAACAAAACATATAAAATAAAATGAGTAAGTTAACACCCGAAACGACGATAATTCTAAAATATTATTAACAAAGTAATGTTAAAAGATCATATATGATATAATATTAATATATATTATTCTTGTATAATTTAATAACAATTATTTAACCATTATACAGGAGGTTAACCTACCGCCAACCAAGGAAAAGTACAAGGTAAGGGTTATTTCGCAATCTCTTCATTATCTGAGGTTGTAAATATGTAATTATCTACTGGGATTTCTTTATCATCCACATCCATGTTTCTTCGAAATGTATTTCAAAAAGATTTTACTATTTAAAATAATATGGGTTAAAGTCATTTATACCATTGTTTGAATTTTTATAAGAGGTTTATAAAGGAATCTTTCCTTCATTTTCCAAACAAGGTTCTTTTAACCTTTTCGACAGAATTAAGGTAAGAATGTTTTTTTAGCTTATACGGCGGGTGCGGTTATTTTCCGCCATTATAAAATCGTCAAAGCTTCCCTTACAAGCTTATAAGAATATTTTCAAATAGAATGTTTCAAAGGAACTGGAAGATGCTTTGGGTGTGGAAAAGAAGGACATAAATCCAGTAAGTGCAAAGGAAAAGGTTCAGTTAACACCATGGATGAGGATAATGGTATTGTTATGACATCAACAATGGTTAAATGTTTTAAATGTGGAATGTACGGACTTTATGAAAACCAATGCCCTAAGGTAAATTCTCATGAAGAGAATCAATATGGTCTTATGGGTAATATTTATGTTGAAGATGATGAAGAGACTACAAATGATATGTGAGATGAGAGAATTATTGAAGCTCGGTCAATGGTTCAAGAAGGTAGTGGAAAGATTAGATGTTTATCAAGTGTAATGATGTATAAGTAATATCATTGTACTATGGAATAAAGATACATCTAAGGATTTTTACACTGTTGTCTTTCCTTATGTTTTGAAAGTTTGTGATGAATGGTACCAGTATTTTTGGAAAGCAGATGACATGCGCATAATGAAGGGATAAGGAGAAAATGAAATGTTTGACAGTATTCATGAGATCATGACTGATATAAGGAAATAGTTAAATCATGGTTTGAGTATATAGAATTTTTGGGTTTTGGTATGTGGAAAGAGTTAACTTTTGACAGCACTCATGTTTTCACTAAGATTCAAGGGGTATTCAACGATGGTATTCACATGTTTGTAATTTGACAAAAAAGATATATCTTATTATATATGGGGAATAAATGATGGAATTCACGTGATTTTTATGTGACATTTCAAGTAATCATTTTCTGTATACTATGAGCTTGGACCGAAGTATTTTAGATAATCCTAAAGATTGGAATGGATTATGTTGGACATAAGTTACTATTGTTTAAGGATAAATTTTTTTTTGATATTATTGATGGGATGTTATAGTAATTTAGTTTTAGAAAAAGGACAACCTATAGGACGGGTGACAGCCCATCGCGTCGGATAAGGCTGCGGGAATCGAACCCACAACTGAAGTGCGACTAGACTTTATCGCATACCAATGGCCTACAGGAAGTCCCTAGTTAGTGGAAAGTAGTTTTATTTTATTAAGCGGTATGATAAATAAAGTATAAGTCCATTTTTGGAACCATATACGATTAATATCACCATAAGATGGACTTAAAACTTTTTCTAAAATTTTGTTTGAAATAGATGGAATGACCCATCTTTCTATCACATGATCTGCTAACGCTTCATGAATAACAAACTCAACTTCATTTCTTTAAGAGATAAAGTGGAAATTGTTCAATTCACGAACAATAGTGAGATTGTACGAAAATCATGTAAGTATTTCTTTTAATTCATAAACTTTAGGGAAATGATATTGAAAACCAAAAATGTTGTCCTAGTGCTCTTATATCCGATTAATAAGATGGTACCTTATATCATCACAAATTTATGGCTTTGTGATTGTTGGCTTTTTTATAGCTATGTTCTCTACCACTCTCCATCAGAACTTGATGTTTAGATTTTTCTTTCATATCCATATTTTATCCTATGTTCTCCTATATGGAAACCCAGTGATGAGTTACTTTGGGTAATCATTACATTTCATACTTTAGTTTTTAAAATTAAGTTTTTGTATTCCTTTTTACGATGTGGGTTTCTATTAATAGTAAACGATTTATAACCCCGACGAATTTCGAGGGCAAAATTCATTTTAAGGGGGGTAGAATGTAAAACCCCGAGATTTTATGAAAAATATTCTTTTAATTTCATTGATGTATTCTATTATACAGAACACAAAGTTTATCTTGTACTATACGCAACATCGTATTAGCTTGCAGTATATGCAACGCTATTCTTGGATCGGGTTACACAAAATTTCATGTTCGTTTTATAATAGTCATTATACGCAACATTGAGTGTGTTTATATAAATATATATATATATATATATATTCAATTTATAAATGAAATATGGTTGGATTATGTTTTATGAAACAATGAAGTATTCTTGCACAACACGCAACCCTGACATGGCTTGCATTACAGGCAATCATGACCATCCTCGATAGCGTGTGTTGTACGCAATATCGGGTTTTAATAAACAATGATATATTATTATATTATTATTATGAACTAGACGTTATGAATATTATTAAATAAATTTTTAATTTTATAACATTATTATTCATCTTACACATTTTCTAGAATATGGTATGAGAACAAAATAAATTTTTCGGGCAAAATAAGTATTTTTCAAAAAATGCAGTTTTGCCGCCTTTTGATGGCGCACCCACATTAAATCTAGTTTTTGACATGTTTATAAGTTCAATTTGAAAAAAATAAAATTCTTCTTAGGAATTAGGATATAAAAATTTACTTTGGATAAAATTTTCATCTTATTCTGATAACTATCATATTTTAATGAATAGTAAAAACACGGTATATTTTAATTAAAAACAAATTTTTTCATCATAATAATTTATATTGTTAAATTAAAATATTGAATGGTTTTAAAGTATAAATAGAATATATTTTTACCATTTAATATAATTTATGTCATTAGCATTTATTTTACCTTGAATTCGTAGGTTAAATCAATTCAATCTTTTGCAATGTTTTAAACAAAAACCCGTTTTCTTTCGATAACGGGATTAATTTTAATTTAATTTTTGCAACTTTTGTGTATTGAATTTTGAAAAATGGATTCCATATTTTGAATCAGTGGGTCCAAATTATGTTAATAGGTTACTTTTATTTATTTTTATATTATGAATAGTAACTACGGTAATTTTTATTTACTGCGGTTAAAGGTAAATAGGGTAAATCAAGGTTAAAAGAATATTATAATAATTCCAAAATACCTTGAAACTTTACCTAACCATATTGGATGAGTAGTCGCCGACAATGGGAATACTTGGGCTGATTTTGGGACCCCAATGAGCCACTTGGTAGTGAAAATAACAATTTGGATTAATTAATTTAATGTAAAGAAAAAATTGACTTTAACAAAAATCTTTTAGTAATAAATTTTTATAAGGGGTTATATAAGTTATATTTTTGACTATAAATATTATTTGGAAGGATAAAAATATTCCCTACATCATGGTAGTTTTTTCATAATTTTTAGACATCAAATGAATTAAATTATTTTTGACACAGTAATGATGTTGTGTTTACCTCATTGATAAATGAATTAAATTAATAAGATTATAATGACTAAAATATCATCCAAAACCTTTCCAATTCCAATTGTAAGATTTTATTTCGAATATTAGTCATCTTATATTCGACATTAATGTTTTTTTGACCTCTTGAAACAGAATATAAGTTTATAATAAAATAATGTTTTCACAATTTCATAAAGAGCCCCTCCTCTCCCTTATAAAAGGAGACCACTTCTATGAAATTACTCACACCTATCAATCCTTTTGGATCGTCCAAAATCTGCCCATATAATCTCCCTACATCCCTCTCCTCCCCCCTTGAAGCCTTAAATTAGGCAGAAGACTCTCCAAGAAGTCATTTTGGTTCAAACCAAAGGAAGTTTAACAAAATTAAAGGTAAGAGTTTCACTTAAGTTGTTTTCTTTTATTCTACTTCTCCAACCCCTAAAATCTTTTCAATCCTTTCTTTTATAACAACACCAATATCCTAAATATACTAGGATGTTTTTATGAGAAGGATTATAACTACACTTACACACACCTCCATCTAATGGATGAAGAACATAATGTTTCTGTGATGGCAAAATAACGCCTCATGAAATGATGATTGTTTGATTTTCTCCTACCACCTCTCATGGTGGCCATTATGATGTCACTGTATTTATATATAATATATATTATGTTTATGATTTCCTTAAGCTTCTTTACTTCCCAATTATATCAAGCCTTTACGGTTTCCATAGTCAGTAAATACGATAATCTCATTTGAGGAAGTGCGGACTTCCGCCCCCTCAAAGTAATGTGATTCGTTAATACCTTATGTGGGATGTATAATGGATGTGGTTAATGATATTATATATGATATTATACTGGAATTATAATATAACTTTTTATCATTATGTTTTTATTCCATTAAAATAAGAAATAGAAATGAAAGCAGCGTTCATGCGTACGTACGGCTTACCGTCTCCATGAACGGTGCGTTTCATTTCCTACCTACATATGTTATGTACTATTATAAATGCTTGTATATACTGGATATATAATGAATTTGTATGATATATAAATCATGATTTACATTTTGGAAGTATGTAAATTATGATATAAGTAATAATAACATCAAGAACAACAAGTCCAAACACGTACGATAAATAAGATGATTTTACCCAAAACGCTACTTTAACATTAATTTACAAAAGAATGGGTATTATAAAGTCATAAGTGAACCATATATGATATCATAACAATGAATATTATTCTGTAATAAGTCAATGACATTATTTAAATCATTATATAGGAGGTTCATAACCATACGAAGCATATCAGACCTAAGGTAAGGGATAACTTTTCCAATCTCGTTCTTATCCGAGATTGTTTATTCGTAAGTAATTACTGGCGTTATTGTTATCATCCAAGTCCATGTTTTCTAAAAGTGTTTTTATGTATGTTTAATTCCCTTTTTACCCATTTTGTCTTTTACTACATGATTTGTAAGGAATCTTTTTTTTACATTACGAGGTACTTTTTGACTTTTCCGACAAAAGTACGAGGAGAATGTTTTTTTAACTTATACTGCATGAAAGGATTTTTACGGTTTTATAAAGACTTACTTTCATGAATCTTCCTCCAAAATATTTCATGACTATTTTCAAAAAAATCTCTTTCTTTTAAAATTGCAGGACGTTTTGTGAAAAGAAATTGATTTTGAAAAAGAAAGGATATTTTCCTCAAGAATTCATTTCAAGTGTTTTATCAAAACCATTTTTCCAACTAAGATGACATTATTTTATATGTGTATGTTTCAAGCATAATTTCCCTATGATTTACATGGTTTCACTTTTCTTATGTTGATATATCCATTTGTTTTATATGGATTATGTGATGATGGGATGATGTTTATGGAACCCATTTTATTCTTTGGGTTATGATGAATGTTTCAAGTTTATTTTGTGGAATAGGTAATAATGATTTCATTATGAGATGGGTGGGACCTATATCTCCCTCCAATGCATTGGGTAATGATTTATATCTCATGATATAGACATGGCTGGAATGGTAGTTAATCTAGTTCAGTGTTATAGGACTGAAACGAGGAGTGAACTCGATTCAGAAAGGGACTTTGTCCACTAAGATGGTCTTGGTAGCAATGCCTTGGCTACTATGGAAATCAAAACAAGTGTTGAATGGTTCCCACAATTAAATGTTTTATTCCCATTCTATTTTATCGTGATTGATGTTCCTTTATGATATATGTCTTACATACTTCCACGATTTATGTCTTTTCTCAAGGTTTTAATATTTATATTTCATGTTCATGTTTTTTCTTTCAAATGTTTATGGATTGTTTTATGTTCTCTATATTTTCCCTTACTGAGCATTTCAGCTCACCCTTTTTATGTTTTATTTTCCCCAGGAAATAAAGAAAGGTTTTAGGTAAGGAAACAAAAAGGGGAAGATCGTTATGGGAGATGTTGAAGATCTTTCAACATGATTAGTTGTTTATATTCCGAGTTTCCAAAGACATAAATATTGACATAAAGATCTTCAACATCTCTCATAAAGACCTTCCCTTTTTTTACCTAACACCTTTCTTTATATCCTGTGGAAAAGAAAACATAAAAGGGTGAGCTCAAATGCTCAGTAAGGGTAAAAAAATAAATATCAATCACATCATATTCATAAGAACATAACATTTTTTGAAATATCAACCTGCAAAAGAGACCATAATATCATAACATGGGATAAATCATAGTAGTGAAATGTAATCCCAATAATCATAACTTAAAACATGAAACTTTGTGGCATATAGACATAATCATAGAGAATCATTTCTTATTAGTCAAGACTCATTGCCAAGACTATCTTAGTGGACAAAGTCCATTTCTGAACCGAGTTCACTCCTCGTTTCAGTCCTGTTTCACTGAACCGGTTTAACCTGCCGTTCCAGCCATGTCTATCTCATGAGATATAAAATATTTACCCAATGAATTGGAGGGAGATATATGTACCACCCATCTCATAATGAAATCATTCTTTCATGTTCCACAAAATCAAAAAAATCAAACATCATAGCATAACCCAATAAATAAAATGGGTTTCATAAACATCATCCCATCATCAAATAATCCATATAAAAGAAATTTATATCATTTCATAATAAGAAAATTGAAACCATGTAAATCATAGATACATGATACTTGAAACATACACATGTGAAATAATGTCATCTTCGATGAAAATGGTTTTGATAAAATACTTGAAATGAATTCTTGAGAAAAATATCCTTTTTTCTTCAAAATCATTTTCTTTTAACAAAATGTCATGCAATTTTAAAAGAAAATTATTTTGTTGAAAATAGTCATGAAACATTTTGTAGGAAGCTTCATGAAAATAAGGCTTTATAAAACCGTAAAAATCCTTTCATGCCGTATACGTTAAAAAAACATTATTCTCGTACTTTTGTCAGAAAAGTCAAAAAGTACCTTGTAGGGTAAATAAAGGAAATATTCCTTCCATACCATGGGGTAAAAGTAAAAATGGGTAAAAAGGACTTTAAAAATACATGAATACACTTTTATAAAACATGGACATGGATGATAGCAATAACCTCAGTAAATACTTACGAATAAGCAATCTCGGATAAAAATGAGATTTGAAAAATTATCCCTTACCTTAGGTCTTATTTGCTTTGTAAGTGTCTGAACATCCTGTATAATGATTTAAATAATGTCATTGACATATTCCAGAATCGTACTCATTGTTATGATATCATATATGGTTCACTTATGACTTTATTTTACCCGTTCTTTTGTAACTTCCATGTTAAGGAGCATTTTGGGTAAAATCGTTTCATTTGTCATCGTTGTTTTGACTTGTAATTATTCATATGATTACTTAGATCATGATTACTTAATTCCAGAATATAAATCATGATTTATATGTAATATATATTTAGAATATACATATATATAATAGATCAGTAAATGGAAAGAAATACACCGTTCATGGAGACGGTAGGCCGTACGTACGCATGAACACTGTTTTCGTTTCCTTATTGAGTTGAATGGAATTAAGTATATTACATAAATATATATACACATAAATCCAGTATCATTATTATGTCATATAATTCATGATTACTTATTATATATAATTTATAATTATTCATGAATGGTTAACATGGAGAATGAATCTCATCGCGTCATGGAGACGGTAGTCCGTACGTACGCACGAGCGATGATATCATTCTCATGATTGTGGAATTGTATTGGAGTGTATGTATACTATTTCAGAAACAATATCAATTTACAATAATAATATATATTCATTCTTTACACCATTATACCCATCCAAGTAAGGTGGTGGTGGAAAATAGATTACACCACGGCGTGGAGACGGTATTCCGTACGTACGCACGCGCGTTGATTTCATTTTCCGTAGGATGGATAGATGGTGAAATAGGGTAGTTTCATACTTATAATAACATATCAGTATATGAGTGATACTGATGTTATTACTTCATAATGAAACAACTAAATAAGAAGAAGTGGAAGAAGAAATAAAGATGAAAGAATCGGTAACGGACATTACCTCTTCTTTGAAGCGCTTCTTTGAGACCTCATTTTCGGGCACTAAAATTGGTCTTTGAAGAAGACCAGGACCTCTATGATGTCTCTAGGGAAGTGGGGAGAAGAAATAGGTAGGGGCGGACCAAGATTGAAGGCTCAAAGTGGTGTCAGGAAGAGAGGGAGGAGGTGCCCTTTTATAAGGGAGGAGAGGGGCACCTTTGGAATAACAAAAAATATTATTTTATTATAAAGTCAAATTCGGTTTTTAATTGCTCCAAATTGATATATTTCGAAGATAAGGTTGGTATGGGTCAAAATAATCTTATCCAATAGAATTTAGACAAGTTTAGGTATCAGTTTTAACCTTATCATTTAGATTTAACTTTAAGTTAGATAATTTAACTTTTACCGTGTCTTCTTGTTTTCTTACACTATAAGGTTAATAAACATACTATATCAAGCCAAAAGAACCCGAAGTTATTTATTATTAATATATATAACCTTATCTAAGTCATTTGGCCGAACCTTATATTTTTCAGAATAAAATAACAATTAATAATATAATATTTGTTTTAAAAACTGTTTTATGTCAATTTTGATACTATTTGGTAATTGATTTTTTTGAAAATCATAACAAAATGATTAGTTCGAAAAAAATACAATTAAATCAATATTAAAATGTAATATTAACATATAAAATTATTGGAATTCATAAAACGTCTCAAATTACATTTATTTTGGTATTTATAACATCAATTATGTCAATATTTCATTAATAAGATAATTACTACATCATCATTGTATCATAAATAAATTAAATTATTTTAAGTCTAAAAATTACAAATAAAATACCATTATGTAGGAAATATTTTTAGTTTTCTAATGAATATTTCTATTCTAATTTATCTTATGTATAACCCCATATTAAAAATGATTTACTTATTAAACTTTGAGGTTAACTATTTTAACCCTTCTTTAAATAAATTAATAATAAATGTCCTAATCTAATCCGAGTGGGCCTAAATGGTCATATTTTATTCCTAAGTTTGTTTTTGGTCGAATTACACTTATCCAATAGAATTAGGACATGTGTTAGGGTAATAATAATAACACTTTTACCCTTAATTACCCTATTTACTTTTAACAGTGGTAAAAACAAGTAAAAAGTTACTATTCACCAAAAATTATTTTCATCTCATTGAACCACATTTTAGTCCTTGATATTAACCGTGTCTCTCGGATTTTAGAAATTACACTCACAGAATCGGTAAAATTAAGTTTTATGAAAAATTCAGTTTTTTAACTACCACTTAGTGGTTTCACTATTCATCAAAAATTGAAAGTTTTCAGAAAAATACCAAAATTTCACCCTAGGCTAATTTCGAGATTCCAAATCCAAAAATTAAGTCCATTTTGAAAAATAAAATTCATAAATTTTCAAAAAGTGGTTATTTCTATTCATAACGGCTAGTTTTAATAATATTTTAATAGCATATCGTTGTTTAGTGAAACTCGGTATTGCGTACGATGCAAGCTATCGAGGAAGGTCGCGGTTTCATGTAAAGCAAGCCAAGCTAGTGTTGTGTGTAGTGAAAGATTCATTTGATAAAAACAAAATATTTCTCATAAATGTCTCGGGCGTTACATTCTACCCCCCTTAAAATAAATTTTCCCTCGAAATTCATTACTTTGTAACAAAAAGATGAGGATACCTCTCCCTCATCATATCCTCAATATCCCACGTAGCTTCTTCTAATTGGCGGTTCCTCCATAAAACTTTCACCAATCGAGTGGTCTTGTTTCGTAGGACTTTTTCGCTACGATCCAGAATCTCTATCGGTTGTTCTTCATAAGAAAGATCTTGCTCCAGCGGTACAACTTCTGAGCTGAGTACATGTGAAGGATCAGGTTTGTACTTTCTTAGGAGAGATACATGGAACACATCGTGAACTTGAGAGAGATTCGGTGGAAGAGCCAATTGGTAATCTACCTTTCCAACACGATCCAGTATTTCGAAAGGACCGATATATCTAGGGCTCAACTTCCCCTTCTTTCCAAATATCATGACCCTCTTCCAGGGAGATATTCGTAAGAACACTTTATCAACCACTTCAAACTCTAGGTCTTTTCTTCGGTTGTCGGCATAACTTTTCTATTGACTCTGAGCTGCTCTTATGTGTTGTTGAATAGATCGGACCTTTTCTGCCATCTCATCAACAAGATCAGGTCCTAATAGCTTTCTTTCCCCAACATCATCCCAGCAAGTTGGATTCCTACATTTCTTTCCATAGAGAGCTTCATAAGGAGCCATCTGAATACTGGAGTGAAAGCTATTATTATAAGAAAATTCCACCAAAGGTAGCTGTTGATCCCAACCACCTTTGAAATCCATAGAGCAAGCTCTCAACATATCTTCTAGAGTTTTAATTTTTCTCTCAGACTGACCATCTGTCTGAGGATGATAAGCAGTGCTGAAACTCAACTCTGTATCCATAGTATGCTGAAGACTTCGCCAGAACATTGAGGTAAATCTAGGATCCCGATCAGATATAATAGAAAGTGGTACTCCTTGCAATCTTACCACTTCCTTCACATATATCCTGGAAAGCTGATCCAGAGAGAAATCATCTCTAATAGAAATGAAGTGTGCAGACTTTGTAAGACGATCAACTATGACCCAGATAGCATTATTGCATTTGGATGTTTTAGGAAGTCCTGTCACAAAGTCCATAGTGATGTTCTCCCATTTCCATTCAGGAATGGGTAATGGTTGTAACATCCCCTTAGACTTCTGTCTCTCAGCTTTAACTTGCTGACAAACCAAGCATCGAGAGACATATTCAGCAACATCTCTTTTCATGTCATCCCACCAGAAGTACTCTTTCTGGTCCCTATACATCTTCGTGCTTCCAGGATGAATAGAGAATGAAGAACTATGAGCCTCATCTAGCAGCTCCTTCTTTAATTCGGGGATGGGAGGAACACAAACCCAATTCCTGAACTTTATTATCCCATCACAATCAAGGTTAAATTCATGAATATTTCTTGTAATGCCCCGACCCCAGCTACCCAGATTCGGTGCATTATTACATAACATTGGCATGATCACAAGAAAGATCAAATCTCGAAAGACCGATTGGTTTAGTAGCCTTGGAAACACTAGATATATTCATAAGTTTTACATTACATCATAAAATCAAAAACTACTACAACAACATAATGTTTCCACAGTCCACACTACAATCCCCTCATAATATCCCTGCAGGTCATTCATAACTTACATCTTCACTTCCTGGGAAAAATAAAACATAGAAAAGGGGTGAGCTCAAATGCCCAGTAAGGATAACAATATAGCGGAAACTTTCATCAATAAGAATAAACATTTAAGGCAATGTATAACTAAAACAAAAGCCTTTTAAACATGAAATTTCAACATGGTATGGCATAAATAAAATGAAATAATTCCATTTACTTATTCACATGGATATTCCACTAATCGAATAATCACATGAAAAAATAAATAACCACTTTCATAATGTTGGAATGCATAATGCCAGACTATCATAACCACATAGCCAAGGCCTCGTTCCAAGACTACAAATAAGATTTTGTCAAGGCCTTGTGCCAAGACACTAGTTTGTCTCATGAGACCTACCGATGCATCGAGGAGCTATAGCGGGCTCCACCCGTCACTTATTAAGTCCAATGCATTCCCATATGAAAAGGTTTAAACATAACATAAACATTCGTATTAAAACTTGCATACGAAATGTCAATAATTTCACCATAAACTATGAATGGTATAAAAATAGCACATCCACAGTCAAACATATCACAAAACCTTCAATACAATATAGAAGTTTTGTATCATAATAAATCAACTTCAAATAATCTTAAAATCCATCAAAGGATGTTGACATAGATGAAATCAAAATTCTTATTAAAGAAGTATCTCCATTTATTTTGAAACCATTTAAGATCCATATAAAATAAAACATTTTCTTTGAAAATATTCTTATAAGCTTGTATGGAAAGCTTCGACGATTTTATAACGGCGGAAAATAGTCGCACCCGCCGTATAAGTTAAAAAAACATTCCTACCTCAATTCTGTCGAAAAGGTTAAAAAGGACCTTGTTTTGAAAACGACAGAAAGATTCCTTTATAAACCTCTTATAAAAAGTCAAACAAGGGTATAAATGACTTTAACCCATATTCTTGTAAATAGTAAAAATGTTTTGAAATACATTTCGAAGAAACATGGATGTGGATGATAAAGAGATCCCAGTAGATTATTACATATAAACAACCTCGGATAATGAAGAGATTGTGAAATAACCCTTACCTTGTAATTTTCCTTGGTTGGGGTAGGTTAACCTCCTGTATAATGGTGAAATAATTGTTATTAAATTATACAAGAATCATATATATTAATATGATATCATATATGATCTTTTAACATTGATTTATTAATAATATCTTAGAATTATCATCGTTTCGGGTGTTAACTTACTCATTTTCTTTTATATGTTTTGTTACATAAGCCATGTTTGTTGTATCTTATTCATATCCAGAATGATATCAAGTCCTTAAACATCATTTTTAAATCATAAAATGGTAATTATACTTGAATGGATACGATGGAGAATGAATCTCATCGCGTTCGTGGAGACGGTAGTCCGTACGTACGCACGAGCGACAATATCATTCTTTTGATATTAAAATAATATATAAATGAATGGTATATCATATATACAGAATCATTAACATGTTATATTTATTATTTACATGAGTTACACATCATTATTACACCCATCCAAATAATATTATATTGAATAACAATTACACCACGACGTGGAGACGGTAAGCCGTACGTACGCACGTATGGTGACATGTTATTCAAAGGGTGGATAGAATACTGAATATGGTTGTACCATACTTATAATAACATCACAGTATATGTGAGATACTGGAGTTATTATTTTAGAATGGTAAGAACAAAGGAAGAAGAAGTGGAAGAAGAAATGAACTTAGAAAAGGGTGGTGAAATCATTACCTCTTCTTCGGGTTCTTCCTTTTGATTTGATCAAAAGGGCTCCTTAGGTTGGCTTTCTGATCAAAATAAGGCCTCTAGGTTGTAGTGAGGGATGTTGGGAGAGTATTTGGGCAGATTTTGGCCGAACCAAAAGGCTTTGAAGGTGTGAAGAAATGAGAAGGAGGAGTGCCCTTTTATAAGAGGGGTGAGGGGCACCTTTGGAAAAGCTAGAAATATTAATTTATAATAAATTCATATTCGGTTTCTAAAGGCTCCAAAGTTGACTATTCAAAGGATGAGGTGGGTATAGGTCGAAAACAACTCATCCAATAGAATTTAGACAGGTTTGGGTACTTATATTAACCTTATCTTTAAGTATTAACTCTAAGTTAATTAGTTTCACTTTTACAATGTCTCTTTGTATTTTTATATATTATGGTTAATAAACTTACTATATACATCCAAGCGACCCCCAAGTGGTCCATTAATGATTAACCTATCATAATATAAGTCTCTTGGCCGAACCTTAGATTTTTAGGAATTTAATATCAATTAATAATATAATATTTGTTTTAAGAACTCTTTTATGTCAATTTTGACACTATTCAATAGTTGATTTTTGTGAAACTCATAACAGATTGATTACTTCGAACAAAGTCAATTAAATCAATCCTAATATATCATATTATCCTAGAAAATTAGTTTAATTCATTAAAAGTTTCATATTATATTTATTTGGGTATTTATAATATCAATTATTTTAATTTTTCACTATTATAGTAATTACTACATCATCATTGTGTCATAAATAAAATAACTTATTTAATGTCTAAAAATTATAAATAAAATATCATTATGTAGGAAATCGTTTTATCTTTCTAATGAATATTTATAATCGAAAATCCAACATGTATAACCCTATGTAAAAATTGTTCTTCTAAAAGATGTAATCTTATGCCATTTTTATTTTTATTTTAACTTTATTAATATAATGTGTCCCTACCACATACAAGTGGCTCCAAGGGGTCCCCAAATTGACCCAAGGATGCCCATGGTCGGGTATGTGTCCACCAATAAGGTTAGGACACGTTTTAGGGTAATTTTGTATTATTATAATATTATTTTTTAACCCTTATTTACCGGATTTACCCTTTAACCATGGTAAATAAAATATTTACCGCAGTAATTATTCAAAATGTCTAAAAATAAAAGTTACCTATTTATACAATTTGAACATCCTGATTCCAAATATGGAATCCATTTTCCTAAATTCAAAACACAGAAGTGGCAGAAATTAATTTAAAATTAATTCCCGCTGTCAAAACAAAAAGCGTGTTTTTAAGAGATAATAACTACCAAAAGATTGACACTTGTTTATGTTCGGTTTAATTGTAAAATTATGTCCAATGACCAACATTATATTAAATGGTAAAAATATATTCTAAATATACTTTAAAACCACTCAAATTCATAATTTATCACTATTAATTATTTTGATTAAAAAGTTGTTTTTAATTAAAATTTAGTAATTTTCACTATTCATCAAAATATAAAAGTTATCCGAAAAGTACCAAAATTTCACCCTAGGATAATTTCGATATTCCGAATCCAAAAATGAAGTCCATTTTGAAATATAAAATATATATGATTTCAAAAAGTAGGTATTACTATTTACAACGGCTAGTTTAATTAGTTGTGGTGTGTGTTAGAACTCGAGGTTGCGTACAACACACGCTATCGCATTATTCGAAGGGAAACGTACCGTAGAAGCTTGGGGTGTTACATTCTCCCCTCCTTCAAATAATTGCGTCCTCGCAATTTCTAGGGTATTACTGCATAAAAAGACTCGGATGGTTTTTCATCATAAGTTCCTCGGGTTCCCACGTTGCCTCTTCCATCTTATGATTTCTCCACAAAACTTTTACCAGACGCGTCGTCCGGTTTCTCAGTACTTGTTCTCTTGTATCAAGAATCCTGACGGTCTCTTCACAATAGGAAAGATCGGGTTCCAGTTCTAATTCCTCATAGGTGAGTACATGCGTTGGGTCAGGCATGTATTTCCTCAACAGAGATACGTGGAACACATCGTGAACTTTGGAGAGACTTGGCGGCATTGCCAATCGGTAAGCTACAGCCCCAATTCGTTCTAGAATTTCGAAAGGTCCGATGTACCTAGGACTCAATTTACCTTTCTTACCAAAACGTATGACTCCCTTCCACGGAGATACCTTCAGGAAAACATGATCACCGACTTGAAATTCCAAATCCTTCCTTCGATTATCGGCATAGCTCTTCTGCCTACTTTGAGCTACTTTAATGTGATTTTGGATTACCTTCACCTTTTCCACCGTTTCCTCCACCAGTTCTGGGCCTACAAGTTTTCTTTCACCAACGTCATCCCAACAGGTTGGTGTACGACATCTCTTTCCGTATAACGCTTCATATGGTGCCATCTGAATACTCGAATGGAAGCTATTGTTATAGGAAAATTCTACTAGTGGTAAATATTGATCCCACATACCCTGAAAATCAAGTGAGCAAGATCTCAACATGTCTTCTAAGGTCTGAATAGTCCGTTCTGATTGTCCGTCTGTCTAAGGGTGGTAAGCAGTGCTCAAATGAAGTTCAGTATCCAGGGATTTCTGAAGACTTTTCCAAAATCTTGAAGTAAAACGGGGATCACGATCAGAAACAATCGATAGGGGTACTCCATGAAGTCTCACAACTTCATTAATGTATAGTCTTGCTAGACGTTCCAGGGGTAGATCTTCTCTTATAGCAAGAAAATGTGCTGACTTGGTAAGACGATCAACAATAACCCATATTGCATCGTTCCTTCTAGGAGTCTTTGGTAGCCCCATGACAAATTCCATCGTAATATTGTCCCATTTCCACTCCGGTATGGGAAGAGGTTGCATGACTCCTCCAGGCTGTTGCCTTCCAGCTTTCACTTGTTGACAAACCATACATCTTGACACAAAATCAGCAATATTCCTCTTCATGTTGTCCCACCAAAAATGTTCCTTCAAATCTCTATACATTTTGGTGCTCCCAGGGTGTATAGAGAAATTGGAACTATGAGCATCATCCAGCAATTCCCTTTTTAGATCAGGTATATTGGGAACACAAAGTCTCTTCCCGAATTTCAAAATTCCACCTTCATACGCAAAGTCTCTCAATCTCCCATCATTCACAGCTTTAATCTTCTTTTGGAATTCTTCATCATCAGTCTGAGAACTCTTAATCCTTTCTAGTAAAGATGGTTTGGCAACCATTTGAAAAAGCATTGATGTTTCACCTTCCCTGGTTATTCCCATGTCCATCTTCACTAGATCCATGAAAATTGGATCCCTTTCAATTCTCATCATGTTCAGAACTCCATGGTCTTTTCTGCTCAAAGCATCTGCTACTTTGTTTGCCTTCCCCGGGTGGTAGTGTATCGTGCAATCATAATCCTTGAGTAATTCAAGCCATCTCCTTTGCCTCATGTTGAGTTCTTTTTGTGAGAAAATATACTTCAAACTCTTGTGATCAGTATAAATCTCACATTTTTCACCATAGAGGTAGTGCCTCCATATCTTCAAAGCAAAGATCACAGCTGCTAACTCAAGATCATGAGTAGGATAGTTTTGTTCATGAATTTTCAACTGTCGTGATGCATAGGCAATAACTCTATCATTCTGCATAAGGACACAGCCAAGTCCTTTCTTCGATGCATCACTATAAATAACGAACCCATCATTCCCCGATGGTAGAGTCAATATAGGAGCATTGACTAATCTTCTCTTCAGTTCTTTGAAACATTCTTCACACTCTTTTGTCCAAACAAATTTAACCCCTTTACGTGTGAGCTTCGTTAATGGGTTAGCCAATCGGGCAAAATTCTGGACGAAACGTCGATAATAACCTGCCAAACCAATAAAACTACGTACCTCAGTTATACTCGTAGGTGCTGGCCATTCTTGGATTGCCTTGGTCTTAGAAGGATCAACAGAGATTCCATCTTTAGAGACAATATGGCCAAGAAAATAAATCTCCTGAAGCCAGAATTCACACTTGCTAAACTTTCCATATAATTCATGCCTCCTCAGAGTCTTCAAGATAATGCACAAGTGATTTTCATGATCTTCGTAGGTTTTGGAGTATACCAAGATATCATCAATAAATACCACCACAAATTCATCGAGATACTCCTTGAAAACTCTATTCATCAGATCCATGAATACAGAGGGTGCATTAGTCAATCCAAACGGCATTACAGTAAACTCGTAATGCCCATACCTGGTTCAAAATGCTGTCTTCGGAATGTCTTCCTTCTTCACACACAACTGATGGTATCCAGATCGAAGGTCAATCTTTGAAAAGTATTGAGCTCCATGCAGTTGGTCAAATAAATCATCAATACGAGGTAGGGGATACTTGTTCTTTATCATTATAGCATTGATCTCCCTGTAGTCGATACATAACCTCATAGATCCATCTTTCTTTTTAACAAAAAGAACAGGGGCTCCCCATGGAGAAACACTAGGGCGAATAAATCCCTTATTACTCAATTCCTCTAGTTGTTTCTTTAGTTCGACTAGCTCTACAGTGGCCATTCTATAAGGGGTCTTCGATATAGGCCTTGATCCAGGAATCAAATCAATGGAAAACTCAACTTCTCGTTCTGGAGGATGTCCAGGTAAATTTTCCGGAAATACATCTACAAATTCTTTCACAACAGGTACATCCTCTATTTAAACATTCCTTTCCTCACCGACAGTTATTTCATTCTCTTCCTCCCCAATAATTGAATTAAGTTGAGCTACTGGGGGTGGGTCTAAATAAGAATTAGGTGGTGACGATTCTGCTCTAAAAATAAGGTGTTCCTTATCATTATCATCAAGAATCGTATCCTCTTTCTTCTTACAATAAATCTTCGCATCATAGTCCGAAAGCCAGTCCATACCGAGGATTATATCAAACTCAATCATAGGTATGACGATGAGATCAGCAGATAAAGAAAATTTATGTGCTCTAATGGGGACTGATTCACAAAACTTTGTTGCAACGATACTTCCCTTAGGAGTTTTAACTGACAACTCCCTTATTAAATCAAATTGGAAATATCTAATTTTCTTAGCAAACTGGGAAGATATGAAACAATGCGATGATCCAGAATCAAATAATGCATTTGCTAAACTTGAGGAAACCATTAAATTACCTGCCACCACGTCTTTCGGAGCTTCTACCTCAGCAGTAGTGATAGCATAAGCCTGGCCTTGATCCCTTGGCCTTTTCTGAGATAAGTTCTCCTGACGCTTAGGACATGCATTTGCATAATGCCCCATCTCCCTGCAATTGTAGCACTGAACGTTGGTAGCTTCCTTCTTCCCCTTGCAATCATGAGCTTGGTGGCCTTTTTCACCACACTTGTAACAGACTCCCATTCCCTTCAGGCAAGCACCAGGGTGTTTCTTCCCGCACTTACCACAAGATGGATATTCAACCTTTCCCTTCTTCCCCTTATTTCCATTCCCAGATTGATCAGCAGGTCTCTTCTTCTCTTGCTTTGCTTTAAATTCATAAGACTTAGAGAATTCCTTTTCGGTCTTGATAGCACATGAGACAATGTCTTCGTACGATGAAAAGGATTGTGAGACTAATGCTCGACGGAGAAATGGTTTTAACCCATCAAAGAAACGATCAATCTTACTTCTTGGGTTGCGAATATAATCTCCAGCATACCTCGCTAACCTTGTAAAGTTAGCCTCATACTTTGTGACATTATCATCCTCCTTTTGTCTCAAACTCAGAAATTGCCTTTCCATATCTGCTCGATGGTCGCGAGGAAAGTATTTTTCTAAAAACAGATCTTTGAACTCCCTCCATTCCATGTTTGATACTTCATCATCTTCCTTCATGTTTTGAATCAATGACCACCATTGATCAGCATCTCCAGTGAGGCGGTAAACTGCCATGGTAACTTTTTCCCTTTCACTACTCCCCAAAGCCTGAAATATTTTCTCTAGGGAAAATATCCATTGCTCAGCTACTAAGGGATTTGTACTCCCATTGAACGTTGGTGGTTGTTGTCTCATGAATCGATCTAACATTGATCCTCCATGCTGCGGATCAGGGTGCTCCATACGGGTAAGGTTATTATTCATAACCTGAGTAAGTTGTCCCAGTACGGTGATTAGCTGATCAGCACCAGTTGCATCACCAGCCCCACTATAATTATCTTGAGCAGGAGGGCAATCCCTACATGGAGTGCGTGCATTGATACGGTTTCCATTTCTTCCACTAGGCGCCATTTCTAAAAAAATGGCATAAACTAGATCAGTTTATGCATCAAAATACATAATCCCATACTTATAAAACACTTAACATAAATTGAACTATTTATGGATATAATCCATAATCATAAAAATGTTTTCTTTGAGGAAGTATATACTCATAAACCCTTCATAATGATTTGTAAAGATAGTGAGAGTTATCCTAAGCATATCCCCCGGGAGTGTCGTAACCAAGAGTGCAGCAAGGCCTGTTGTCGTGCACCAGTTCCCGTTCGAGTCTAGCTCAAAGCGGTGTTTTCGGGTTTTACCCCTAGGTACATCTGTGCCAGAGCCGCCTCTACCTGCTCGTATCCAGACAGGGATGTATTGCTCGGAAAACTCACAAAATCTCTACAATACCAAAATTCTAGGAAGTTCTTCTATACTAATCCTCAAAGTTCATCTTAGGTCTACGTGCTCTAATCAGAGTTTATCTAAATCTAGCTTCCAAGGTTTGTACTAAACTTCCTCTGATACCAACTGTAACGCCCCGACCCCAGCTACCTAGAGTCGGTGCATTATTACATAACATTGGCATGATCACAAGAAAGATCAAATCTCGAAAGACCGATTGGTTTAGTAGCCTTGGAAACACTAGATATATTCATAAGTTTTACATTACATCATAAAATCAAAAACTACTACAACAACATAATGTTTCCACAGTCCACACTACAATCCCCTCATAATATCCCTGCAGGTCATTCATAACTTACATCTTCACTTCATGGGAAAAATAAAACATAGAAAAGGGGTGAGCTCAAATGCCCAGTAAGGATAACAATATAGCGGAAACTTTCATCAATAAGAATAAACATTTAAGGCAATGTATAACTAAAACAAAAGCCTTTTAAACATGAAATTTCAACATGGTATGACATAAATAAAATGAAATAATGCCATTTACTTATTCACATGGATATTCCACTAATCGAATAATCACATGCAAAAATAAATAACCACTTTCATAATGTTGGAATGCATAATGCCAGACTATCATAACCACATAGCCAAGGTCTCGTGCCAAGACTACAAATAAGATTTTGTCAAGGCCTTGTGCCAAGACACTAGTTTGTCTCATGAGACCTACCGATGCATCGAGGAGCTATAGCGGGCTCCACCCGTCACTTATTAAGTCCAATGCATTCCCATATGAAAAGGTTTAAACATAACATAAACATTCGTATTAAAACTTGCATACGAAATGTCAATAATTTCACCATAAACTATGAATGGTATAAAAATAGCACATCCACAGTCAAACATATCACAAAACCTTCAATACAATATAGAAGTTTTGTATCATAATAAATCAACTTCAAATAATCTTAAAATCCATCAAAGGATGTTGACATAGATGAAATCAAAATTCTTATTAAAGAAGTATCTCCTTTTATTTTGAAACCATTTAAGATCCATATAAAATAAAACATTTTCTTTGAAAATATTCTTATAAGCTTGTATGGAAAGCTTCGACGATTTTATAACGGCGGAAAATAGCCGCACCCGCCGTATAAGTTAAAAAAAACATTCCTACCTCAATTCTGTCGAAAAGGATAAAAAGGACCTTGTTTTGAAAACGACGGAAAGATTCCTTTATAAACCTCTTATAAAAAGTCAAACAAGGGTATAAATGACTTTAACCCATATTCTTGTAAATAGTAAAAATGTTTTGAAATACATTTCGAAGAAACATGGATGTGGATGATAAAGAGATCCCAGTAGATTATTACATATAAACAACCTCGGATAATGAAGAGATTGTGAAATAACCCTTACCTTGTACTTTTCCTTGGTTGGGGTAGGTTAACCTCCTGTATAATGGTGAAATAATTGTTATTAAATTATAAAAGAATCATATATATTAATATGATATCATATATGATCTTTTAACATTGATTTATTAATAATATCTTAGAATTATCATCGTTTCGGGTGTTAACTTACTCATTTTCTTTTATATGTTTTGTTACATAAGCCATGTTGGTTGTATCTTATTCATATCCAGAATGATATCAAGTCCTTAAACATCATTTTTAAATCATAAAATGATAATTATACTTGAATGGATACGATGGAGAATGAATCTCATCGCGTTCGTGGAGACGGTAGTCCGTACGTACGCACGAGCGACAATATCATTCTTTTGATATTAAAATAATATATAAATGAATGGTATATCATATATACAGAATCATTAACATGTTATATTTATTATTTACATGAGTTACACATCATTATTATACCCATCCAAATAATATTATATTGAATAACAATTACACCACGACGTGGAGACGGTAAGCCGTACGTACGCACGTATGGTGACATGTTATTCAAAGGGTGGATAGAATACTGAATATGGTTGTACCATACTTATAATAACATCACAGTATATGTGAGATACTGGAGTTATTATTTTAGAATGGTAAGAACAAAGGAAGAATAAGTGGAAGAAGAAATGAACTTAGAAAAGGGTGGTGAAATCATTACCTCTTCTTCGGGTTCTTCCTTTTGATTTGATCAAAAGGGCTCCTTAGGTTGGATTTCTGATCAAAATAAGGCCTCTAGGTTGTAGTGAGGGACGTTGGGAGAGTATTTGGGCAGATTTTGGCCGAACCAAAAGGCTTTGAAGGTGTGAAGAAATGAGAAGGAGGAGTGCCCTTTTATAAGAGGGGTGAGGGGCACCTTTGGAAAAGCTAGAAATATTAATTTATAATAAATTCATATTCGGTTTCTAAAGGCTCCAAAGTTGACTATTCAAAGGATGAGGTGGGGATAGGTCGAAAACAACTCATCCAATAGAATTTAGACAGGTTTGGGTACTTATATTAACCTTATCTTTAAGTATTAACTCTAAGTTAATTAGTTTCACTTTTACAATGTCTCTTTGTATTTTTATATATTATGGTTAATAAACTTACTATATACATCCAAGCGACCCCCAAGTGGTCCATTAATGATTAACCTATCATAATATAAGTCTCTTGGCCGAACCTTAGATTTTTAGGAATTTAATATCAATTAATAATATAATATTTGTTTTAAGAACTCTTTTATGTCAATTTTGACACTATTCAATAGTTGATTTTTGTGAAACTCATAACAGATTGATTACTTCGAACAAAGTCAATTAAATCAATCCTAATATATCCTATTATCCTAGAAAATTAGTTTAATTCATTAAAAGTTTCATATTATATTTATTTGGGTATTTATAATATCAATTATTTTAATTTTTCACTATTATAGTAATTACTGCATCATCATTGTGTCATAAATAAAATAACTTATTTAATGTCTAAAAATTATAAATAAAATATCATTATGTAGGAAATCGTTTTATCTTTCTAATGAATATTTATAATCGAAAATCCAACATGTATAACCCTATGTAAAAATTGTTCTTCTAAAAGATGTAATCTTATGCCATTTTTATTTTTATTTTAACTTTATTAATATAATGTGTCCCTACCACATACAAGTGGCTCCATGGGGTCCCCAAATTGACCCAAGGATGCCCATGGTCGGGTATGTGTCCACCAATAAGGTTAGGACACGTTTTAGGGTAATTTTGTATTATTATAATATTATTTTTTAACCCTTATTTACCGGATTTACCCTTTAACCATGGTAAATAAAATATTTACCGCAGTAATTATTCAAAATGTCTAAAAATAAAAGTTACCTATTTATACAATTTGAACATCCTGATTCCAAATATGGAATCCATTTTCCTAAATTCAAAACACAGAAGTGGCAGAAATTAATTTAAAATTAATTCCCGCTGTCAAAACAAAAAGCGTGTTTTTAAGAGATAATAACTACCAAAAGATTGACACTTGTTTATGTTCGGTTTAATTGTAAAATTATGTCCAATGACCAAAATTATATTAAATGGTAAAAATATATTCTAAATATACTTTAAAACCACTCAAATTCATAATTTATCACTATTAATTATTTTGATTAAAAAGTTGTTTTTAATTAAAATTTAGTAATTTTCACTATTCATCAAAATATAAAAGTTATCCGAAAAGTACCAAAATTTCACCCTAGGATAATTTCGATATTCCGAATCCAAAAATGAAGTCCATTTTGAAATATAAAATATATATGATTTCAAAAAGTAGGTATTACTATTTACAACGGCTAGTTTAATTAGTTGTGGTGTGTGTTAGAACTCGAGGTTGCGTACAACACACGCTATCGCATTATTCGAAGGGAAACGTACCGTAGAAGCTTGGGGTGTTACATTTCTCACCTTCTTTTGTAACTCTACATCTTCTTTCTACGCCTCTTTAATCTTCACATGTATAGATGGTTGAACATTCATTTGAGAAAGATACGATTTCCCCCCTTCCATTATAATTCCAAGATCCATCCTTTGTAAATCCATAAATATTGGATCTTTTGTGATCCTCATCATGTATAAAATGGCATGGTCTTGTCGACTTAATGCATCTTCCACCTTGATTTCTTTCCCAGGGTGGTAATGAATTGAGTAGTCGTAATCCTTAATCAGCTCTAACCATCTTCTTTGGCACATACTCAGCTCCTTTTGTGTGAAAATATACTTTAAACTTTTATGATCAGTATAAATGTCACACCTTTCTCCATAAATATAATGCCTCCAAATCTTTAATGCAAATATTACCTCAGCTAACTCCAAATCATGCGTTGGGTAATTTTGTTCATGGATTTTCAACTGTCGTGAGGCATAAGTTATCACCATATCATTTTGCATAAGAACAAACCCCAGCCCCCTCTTGGATGAATCACTGTAGATCACAAACCTTTCTCCACTACAAGTCAGTGTGAGCACTGGTGCACTGGATAACCTTCTTTTCAACTCCTTGAAATTCTCTTCACATTCCTCCATCCAAACAAACTTAACTCCTTTCCGAGTCAACTTGGTGAGTGGATTAGATAATCGTAAAAAATCTTTCACAAAACGTCGATAATATCCAGCCAAATCAAAAAAACTTCAGATCTCAGTTACTGTTGTTGGTCTCGACCATCTTTCGATAACCTCTGTTTTTGCTGGATCCACAGATATCCCCTCTTTTGAGATTATGTGACCCAAAAATGAAACTTTTTGAAGCCAAAATTCACACTTGGTAATTTTGGCATAAAGCTTCTCCTTTCTCAGGGTCTTCAATATAATTCTCATGTGATCTTCATGTTCTTCCTTGATCTTTGAATATACCAGAATATCGTCTATAAAGACTACCACAAACTAATCAAGATAGTCTCTAAAGACACTATTCATCAGATCCATGAAGATAGTAGGGGAATTAGTTAGACCAAATGGCATCACTGTAAATTCATAGTCTACATACCTTGTACGGAAAGCAGTCTTTGGTATATCCTCCCTTTTGACCCTCAATTAATGATACCCTGAATGAAGATCAATCTTGGAAAAGTATTAAGCTCCGCGTAGTTGGTCAAATAAGTCATCAATGCGTGGGAGAGGATATTTGTTCTTGATAGTGATCATGTTAAGTTCTCGATAATCAATGCAGAGTCTCATTGATCCATCTTTCTTCTTAACAAACAGAACAGGTTCTCCCCAAGGTGATGCACTAGGGTGTATGAATCCCTTATCAAGATTCTCTTGTAGTTGCTTCTTCAATTCCTGCAACTCAATTGGGGCCATTCTATAGGGTTTCTTTGAAATAGGCAAAGAACCCAATGCGAGTTCTATTGAAAACTCAACTTCACGATTTGGTGGAAGACCCGGAAATTCCTCTGGAAAGACATCATCAAACTCCCGTACAATGGGCATATTATTAATCGTGAGTTTCTCACCAACCATTTGAGATAAATAACCCTCATTTAGTGGAATCAAGACCCATAATATGGAAGAAATTTCCACTGGAAGGTTATGTTCATCCTTGCATCGATAGACGATCATAGATTGATCTGGAATATGAAATGTGACTTCCCTTATTTGGAAATTGATATGAGATCCATATAAATAAAGCCAATCCATGCCAAGAATCACATCAAATTACTCTATAGGAAGGATCACAAGATTTTCAGGAAGCACTTTCCCGCAAACTTCAATTGGGGAAGAATTATAAACTTTTGATGTGACTGTTGTGCCATTAGGGGTTATCACAGCTAACTCAACATCTAATTGTTGAGGAAATATGGTGATATCCTTAGAAAATTCTTCAGAAATAAAAGAGTGGGTGGATCCAGAATCAAATAAAACATTTTCTACTTTAGAGTGGATAGTAAGTGTACCTTTCACCACATCGTTATCGTACTCCTCATCGCTGATATAAATTACAGGTGACTTTCCTTTTCCTTTATCCGTAAGAGTTTGTTGACGTCGATCATCATTATCATCCCTTTGATTTGGGAATTGATTGGAATAATGCCCCATCTCCTTGCACTTGAAACATTGAAGTGTATTAGGTTCATTCTGTGTGTCCCTTCCTTTGTTTGCATCATTAGACATCTTCTTCCCATCATTGTGGCATTCAAATTCCTGATGACCTTCCTTTCCACATTTGAAACATTTACTTGTCCCTTTAAGACAACTCCCTCCATGTTTCATTCCACACTTTGAGCATAAGGGAAAGCTCATCTTCTTTTCAGTGTGCTCTTTAGAGTTTCCTTTGAATTCCATTTTCCTTTTCTTATCAAACCCATATGACTGATGGGTTACTCCAATCACCATATCGACTTTGAGAGCACATCGAACGACTTCGTCGTAGCTATTGAAGTCCCTTATGGCTAACGCCCTTCGAAGACTTTGTTTTAAGCCACTAAAGAATCGATCGATCTTACTCTTAGGTTGGATAATAATACCAGAAGCGTACCTTGCAAGTCTTGTAAAATTTGATTCATAGGTACCAACAGATTCATCATCCTTTTACTTCAGTTCAAGAAACTCTTTCTCCATCTTTGTTCGGAGAATGCGAGGGAAGTACTTATTGAAAAATAAGTTCTTGATCTCATCCCATTCCATGGACTCAATTTCATCCCTTTGCCTCATATTCTTAATAAGATTCCACCATTGATCAGCATCTCCTTCCAAATGATACACTACTAGGATGACTTTATCATGTTCAGAACATTGAAGAACTGAAAATATCTTTTCAGTAGTACTAATCCATTGTTCAGAAACTAATGGACCAGTAGACCCACTGAAAGAAGGTGGACGCTACCTCATGAAGGATTCAATAGAATGTTGCTCCTTCCTTTGCTCATTTGGAAGTCCTGCATGATTCATAGCTTGAGAAAGTTGTGTGAGCATGGCTACAAAATTTTTCATTCTAGCTCCCATAACGTTTGGTTGCTCAGGGGGAAAATCATTGCATTTCCCATCACATTCTGCATTAACACGGTTCCTTCGGGTTCCATCCATTGACTAAAACCAATAATAATAGTGTGAGCAACACTAATTATAATAGGAAAACCACATAATCAAGAATAAAATTTCACACTTAAGGTCTTATCCTAGGTTATTCATGGCCATTTCTAAAACACTAATATTGTGTTCTATACTTAGACTTATCCTTTGGGTTCTTACTAAGGCTTTCACATCCGTGTTTCCAAAGGTTTACTATACCTTTCCTCTGATACCAACTATAATGACCCATACTTTACATACATTGTTAATACTTCAAAATTGAAGCATACTTATTACAATATATAACAAAACCACGAAAGGACCATATAGGTATAGTGTCTTTAGAAACTGGGAAACATAAACAAATGGTTCATAAAGCATCTACACTATCTCTCATTTATTTCATCATATCTATAGTCCCCTTTTTTCATATCTTACTTAATAACCTTCTTCCTGACCTGGGGAAAGAAAGCTATTAGGACCTGATCTTGTTGATGAGATGGCAGAAAAGGTCTGATCTATTCAAAAATACATAAGAGCAGCTCAGAGTCGACAGAAAAGTTATGCCGATAATCGAAGAAAAGACCTAGAGTTTGAAATGGGTGATAAAGTGTTCTTACGAATATCTCCCTGGAAGAGGGTCATGAGATTTGGAAAGAAGGGGAAGTTGAGCCCTAGATATATCGGTCCTTTTGAAATGATGGATCATGTTGGAAAGGTAGCTTACCGATTGGTGCTTCCACCGAAGCTTAACGTACATGGAAATTACATTACTTTTGCGGAATACTTATTACATAACAAAAACACACACACAAGGATCGTAATAGTTTAGTGTCTTTGGAAACTCGGAATATAATCTTCTAATCGTGGTGAAAGATCTTCAACATCTCCCATAAAGATCTTCCCTTTTTTAACCTAAAACCTTTCTTTATATCCTGGGGAAAAGAAAACATAAAAGGGTGAGCTCAAATGCTCATTAAGGGTAAACAAAAGAAATATCAATCAAATCATATTCATAAGAACATAACATTTTTGGAAATCTTAACCTGCAAAAGAGATCATAATATCATAACATGGGATAAATCATAGTAGTGAAATGTAATCCCAATAATCATAACATAAAACCTGAAACTTTGTGGCATACACACATAATCATAGAGAATCATTTATTATTAGTAAACACTCATTGCCAAGACTATCTTAGTGGACAAAGTCCATTTATGAACTGAGTTCACTCCTCGTTTCAGTCCTGTTTCACTGAACTGGTTTAACCTGCCGTTCCATCCATTTCTATCTCATAAGATATAAAATCTTTACCCAATGCATTGGAGGGAGATATAGGTCCCACCCATCTCATAATGAAATCATTCTTTCGTGTCCCAAAAAATCAAAAAAATCATACATCATAGCATAACCCAATAAATAAAATGGGTTTCATAAACATCATCCCATCATCACATAATCCATATAAAAGAAATGGATATCATTTCATAATAAGAAAAGTGAAACCATGTAAATCCTAGAGACATGATACCTGAAACATACACATGTGAAATACTGTCATCTTAGATGAAAATGGTTTTGATAAAATACTTGAAATGAAATCTTGAGAAAAATATCCTTTTTTCTTCAAAATCGTTTTATTTTAAAAAAATGTCATGCAATTTTAATCGAAAAGGATTTTGTTGAAAATAGTCATGAAATATTTTGTAGGAAGCTTCCTGAAAATAAGGCTTTATAAAACTGTAAAAATCCTTTCATGTCGTATACGTTAAAAAAACATTCTTCTCGTACTTTTGTCAGAATAGTCAAAAAGTACCTTGTAGGGTAAATAAAGGAAAGATTCCTTCCACACCATGGGGTAAAAGTAAAAATGGGTAAAAAGGACTTTAAACATACATGAATACACTTTTATAAGACATGGACATGGATGATAGCAATAACCCCAATAAATACTTACGAATAAGCAATCTCGGATAAAAATGAGATTTGTAAAATTATCCCTTACCTTAGGTCTGATTTGCTTCGTAAGTGTCCGAACCTCCTGTATAATGACTTAAATAATGTCATCGACTTATTCCAGAATCATACTCATTGTTATGATATCATATATGGTTCACTTATGACTTTATTTTACCCGTTCTTTTGTAAATTCCATGTTAAAGAGCGTTTTGGGTAAAATCGTTTCATTTGTCGTCCGTGTTTTGACTTGTAATTATTCATATGATTACTTAGATCATGATTACTTAATTCCAGAATATAAAAAATGATTTATATATAATATATATTTAGAATATACATATATATAATATATCAATAAATGGAAAGAAATACACCATTCATGGAGACGGTAGGCTGTACGTACGCATGAACGTTGTTTTCGTTTCCTTATTGAGTTGAATGGAATTAAGTAGATGATATAAATATATATACACATAAATCCAGTATCATTATTATGTCGTATATTTCATGATTACTTATTATATATACTTTATAATCATTCATGAATGGTTAACGTGGAGAATGAATCTCATCGCGTCGTGGAGACGGTAGTCCGTACGTACACAAGAGCGATGATATCGTTCTCATGATCATGGAATTGTATTGGAGTGTATGTATACTATTTAAAAATCAATATCAATTTACAATAATAATATATATTTATTCTTTACACCATTATACCCATCCATGTAAGGTGGTGGTGGAAAATAGATTACACCACGGCGTGGAGACGGTATTCCGTACGTACGCACGCGCGGTGATTTCATTTTCCGTAGGATGGATAGATGGTGAAATAGGGTTTTTCAAAATTATAATAACATATCAGTATATGAGTGATACTGATTTTATTACTTCATAATGAAACAACTAAAGAAGAATAAGTGGAAGAAGAAATAAAGATGAAAGAATCGGTAACAGACATTACCTCTTCTTTGAAGCGCTTCTTTGAGACCTCATTTTAGGGCACTAAAATTGGTCTTTGAAGAATACCAGGACCTCTAGGATGTCTCTAGGAAAGTGGGGAGAAGAAATTGTCAGGTTTTTGACGAGATTGAAGGCTCAAAGTGGTGTGAGGAAGAGAGGGAGGAGGTTCCCTTTTATAAGGGACGAGAGGGGCACCTTTGGAATAACTAAAAATATTATTTTATTATAATGTCAAATTAGGTTTTTAATAGATCCAAATTGATATATTTCAAAGATAAGGTGGGTATGGGTCTAAATCCTCTTACCCAATAGAATTTAGACAAGTTTAGGTATCAATTTTAACCTTATCATTTAGATTTAACTTTAAGTTAGATAATTTAACTTTTACCGTGTCTTCTTGTTTTCTGACACTATAATGTTAATAAACTTACTATATCAAGCCAAAAGAACCCCAAGTTGTTTATTATTAATATATATAACCTTATCTAAGTCATTTGGCCGAACCTTAGATTTTTAGGAATAAAATAACAATTAATAATATAATATATTTTTTTTAAAAACTATTTTATGTCAATTTTGACACTATTTGGTAATTGATTTTTTTGAAAATCATAACAAAATGATTAGTTCTAAAAACATTTAATTAAATCAATACTAACATGTCATATTAACATATAAAATTATTTTAATTCATAAATAGTCTCAAATTACATTTATTTTGGTATTTATAACATCAATTATGTCAATATTTCATTAATAAGATAATTACTACATCATCATTGTATCATAAATAAATTAAATTATTTTAAGTCTAAAAATTACAAATAAAATTTGCCAAGGCCTTGTGCCAAGACACTAGTTTGTCTCATGAGACCTACCGATGCATCGAGGAGCTATAGCGGGCTCCACCCGTCACATATTAAGTCCAATGCATTCCCATATGAAAAGGTTTAAACATAACATAAACATTCGTATTAAAACTAGCATACGTAATGTCAATACTTTCACCATAAACTATGAATGATATAAAAATAGCACATCCACAGTCAAACATATCACAAAACCTTCAATACAATATTGAAGTTTTTTATCATAATAAATCAACTTCAAATAAGCGTAAAATCCATCAAAGGATGTTGACATAGATGAAATAAAAACTCTTTTTAGAAAATATCTCTTTCTATTTTTGAAATCATTTAAGAGTCATATATTTATAAGAGTTTAGTGTCTTTGGAAACTCAGAATATAATCTTCTATTCGTGGTGAAAGATCTTCAACATCTCCCATAAAGATCTTCCTTTTTTTACCCTAAAACCTTTCTTTATATCCTGGGGAAAATAAAACATAAAAGGGTGAGCTCAAATGCTCAGTAAGGGTAAACAAAAGAAATATCAATCACATCATATTCATAAGAACATAACATTTTGGAAATCGTAACCTGCAGAAGAGATCATAATATCATAACATGGGATAAATCATAGTAGTGAAATGTATTCCCAATAATCATAACTTAAAAATGATACTTTGTGTCATACACACATAATCATAGAGAATAATTTCTTATTAGTCAAGACTCATTGCCAAGACTATCTTAGTGGAAAAAGTTCATTTCTGAAACGAGTTCACTCCTCGTTTCAGTCCTATTTCACTGAACCGGTTTAACCTGCCGTTCCAACCATGTCTATCTCATGAGATATAAAATCTTTACCCAATGCATTGGAGGAAGATATAGGTCTCACCCATCTCATAATGATACCATTCTTATGTGTGCCACAAAATCATAAACCATACATCATAGCATAACCCATGTAATAAAAATGGGATTCTTAAACATCATGAATTCATAAAACAATTCATATAAGAAAAAGGAATTCATAAATATAATTCCATCACAACATAATCAAATCAATGTAATAATAGGGATAGAAACAGAACCCTTTATTATTTTAGATGGAAAATAATTTTGATAAAACTCTTGAACTCCATTCTTGAGGAAAATATCCTTTCTACTTCAAAAACACTTTTCCTTTCTTAACATGTCATACAATTCTAAACTAAAAGAAGTTGATTAAAAATAAACTTGAAAAAATGTAAAGGAATCTTCTTGGAAATAATGTTTTAAAAATCCATTCATGCCGTATATGTTAAAAAAACATTCTTCTCATACTTTTGTCGGAAAAGTCAAAAAGAACCTCGTACGAAAAACTACAAAAGATTCCTTTCATATCTTTTACTAAAAACTCTCCGAATGGTAAAATTGTATTTAAACAATTGTAGGTGGATGGAAATAATATTACATATTGAGGAAACATGGATGTGGATGATAAAATACACCCCAGTGAATTTCAAAGTATAAACAATCTCGGATAAAAATGAGATTGTGATATTTCCCTTACCTTAGGTCCAATTTGCTTCGTAAGTGTCCAAACCTATAGTATAATGATTTAAATAATGTTATTTACTTATTCCAGAATCATGATATCATATATGGTCATATTCTTAGCTTCTTATTAGTAATATTTCATTACTACTTGTGATTCGGGTGCTTATTACTTTTTGTTCTTATGCGCGTTTTGTCGAATAAATTATTATTTTTCTTTTTAGGTTATAGATACCTCATTTACAGAATGGTATTAGTGTAATATATATCATATTAATTCATTAAATTCACTTATATAATCATTATGCAATGAAGATCATGTAGAACGAGTCGCATCACATCGTGGAGACGGTATTCCGTACGTATGCACGAGCGATGATATCGTTCCCATGATTGTGGAATTGTATTGGAGTGTATATATACTATTTCATAATCAATATCACTTTACAATAATCATATATAGTCATTATTTACACCATTATACCCATCCAAGTAAGGTGGTGGTGGAAAATAGATTACACAACGGCATGGAGACGGTATTCCGTACATACGCACGCACGGTGATTTCATTTTCCGTAGGGTGGATAAATGGTGAAATAGGGTTGTTTCAATCTTATAATAACATATAAGTATATTAGTGATACTGATTTTATTACTTCATAATGAAACAACTAAAGAAGAATTAGTGGAAGAAGAAATAAAGATGAAAGAATCGGTAACGGACATTACCTCTTCTTTGAAGCGCTTCTTTGAGACCTCCTTTTAGGGCACTAAAATTGGTCTTTGAAGAATACCAGGACCTCTACGATGTCTCTAGGGAAGTGGGGAGAAGAAATTGTCAGGGTTTGGCCGAGCTTGAAGGCTCAATGTGGTGTGAGGAAGAGAGGGAGGAGGTGCCCTTTTATAAGGGAGGAGAGGGGCACCTTTGGAATAACTAAAAATATTATTTTATTATAAAGTAAAATTCGGTTTTTAATAGATCCAAATTGATATATTTAGAAGATAAGGTGGGTATGGGTCTAAATCCTCTTATCCAATAGAATTTAGACAAGTTTAGATATCAATTTTAACCTTATCATTTAGATTTAACTTTAACTTAGATAATTTAACTTTTACCGTGTCTTCTTGTTTTCTTACACTATAAGGTTAATAAACTTACTATATCAAGCCAAAAGAAACCCAAGTTGTTTATTATTAATATATATGACCTTATCTAAGTCATTTGGCTGAACCTTGGATTTTTAGGAATAACATAACAATTAATAATATAATATTTTTTTAAAAAACTATTTTATGTCAATTTTGACACTTTTTAGTAATTGATTTTTTTTGAAAATAATAACAGAATGATTAAATCGAAAAAAGTTAATTAAATCAATAATAACATGTCATATTAACTAAAAAATTACTTCAATTCATAAAAATTATCAAATTACATTTATTTGGGTATTTATAACATCAATTATGTCAATATTTCATTAATAAGATAATTACTGCACCATCTTTGTGTCATAAATAACTTAACTTATACAAAGTCTAAAAATTACAAATAAAATATCATTATGTAGGAAATAGTTTTAGCTTTCTAATTAATATTTATAGTCGAATTTATCTTATGTATAACCCTATATTAAAAATTCTTTAGTTATTAAACATTGATTTTAACTATTTTAACCCTTCTTTAAATAAATTGATAATAAATGTCCTAATCTAATCCAAGTGGGCCTAAATGGTAATATTTTATTCCTAAGGTTGTTTTTGGTCGAATTACACTTATCCAATAGAATTAAGACATGTTTTAGGGTAATAATAATATCATTTTTACCCTTAACTACCCTATTTACTTTTAACTGTGGTAAAAAAAGTAAAAAGTTACTATTCACCAAAAATTATTTTCATCTCATTGAACCACATTTTAGTCCTTGATATTAATCGTGTCTCTCAGATTTTCGAAATTCCACTCACAGAAGCGGTAAAATTACTTTTTATGAAAAATTCAGTTCTTTAACTACCACTTAGTGGTTTCACTATTCATCAAAAATTGAAAGTTTTCAGAAAAATACCAAAATTAGGCCTAAGATATATTTGATATTATGAATTAAAAAATGATGTCTATTTTATCAAATTCAAAACATATCAGTTGCATTAATTAATTTAAAAAATAATTCTCATCGTCAAAACAAATAGCGTGTTATTAAGAGATAATAACTATCAAAAGATTGACACTTGTTTATGTCTGGTTTAAATGTGAAATTACATCCAATGACCAACATTGTATTAAATTGTAAAAATATATTCTAAATAAATTTTAAAACCACTCAAATTAATAATTTATCACTATTAATTATTTCGATTAAAAATGTTGTTTTTAATTAAAATTTAGTAATTTTCACTATTCATCGGAATATGAAAGTTATCTGAAAAGTACCAAAATTTCACCCTAAGCTAATTTCGATATTCCGAATCCAAAAATGAAGTCCATTTTGAAAAATAAAATTTATAAAATTTCAAAAAGTGGGCATTACTATTTATAACGGCTAGTTCATAATAATATTATAATAATATCTCGTTTAGTGAAACTCGGTATTGCGTACTACACACGCTATCGAGAAAGGTCGTGATTTCGTGTAATGCAAGGAAAGTCAAGGATACGTGTTGTGCAAGCTCCTTTTGGTGTAGCATACAACACAAGACATTAATGAAATTAAAAAGAATATTTTTCATAAAATCTCAGGGTGTTACATTCTACCCCCCTTAAAATGAATTTCGCCCTCGAAATTCGTTGGGGTTATAAATGGTTTACTACTCGAAAGTTTCTTTAATAGAAACCCACATCGTAAAAAGGAATACCAAAACCAATCATTAAAAACAAAATTATGAAATGTAACGGTTACCCAAATAAACTAATCACTGGGTTTCCACATAGGTGAAAATATGGATATGGAAGAGAAATCTAACCATCATGTTCTGATGGAGAGTGGTAGAGAACATGGCTATGGAAAATCCAGCAATCACAAAGCCATAAAGTTGTGATGATCTAAGGTACCATATGATTCATCAGATCTAAGAGCACTAGGACAACATTTGTGGTTTTCAAGATCATTTTCCTAAAGTTGATGAAATTGGAATTAGAAGAAATACTTTCGTGATTTTGGTATAGTCTCACCTTTGGTCATTCTTTGGAAAATTTCAACGTTATCTCTTAAAGAAATGAAGTTGAATTTGTCATTCATGATGTGTTAGCAGATCATGTGATATAATGATGGGTCCTTCCATCTGTCTCAAACAAAAGGTTAGAAAATTTATCAAAAAATACATTAGTCCATCTATAGTGAGATTAATCATATATGGTTCCTAAAATGGACTTAAACTTCATATATCATACTTTTTAATATAATAAAACTAGTTTCTACTAAACAGATACTTCCTGTAGGCTAGTGGTAGGCGATAAAGGCCAGTCGCACTTTGGTTTTGGGTTTCATTCCCACAGCCTTGTCTGACGCGATGGGTTGTCGCCCATCCTGCAGGTTGTCCTTTTTCTAAACTACATTACTATAACATCCCATAAATAATATCGAAAGAGCTTCTATCCTTAAACAATACTAACTTATGTCCATCATAATCCGTTCCAATCTTTAGGCTTATCCAAAATAATGCTGTCTAATCTCATATTATAGTGAAAACGATTACCAAAGAGTTCATACAACTAGAATGTTAATACCATTGTTGATCCCCATATATCATGAGATATGTCTTGTTGGTCACATTCCAAACATTCGAAGGCCTTAATCATGTATTCTCTTGAAAAAAATGAATACATATTGAACCTTATTGAAAACATGAATGTTGTTAAAAGTTAACTCTTTCCACATACCAAAATCCTAAAAATTATATATACTCAAACCATGATATCACTTAGTCCTTATATCAATCATGAGCTCATGAATACTGTCAAACATTTCATTTTCTCGTTTTCCCTTCATCATGCGCATATCATCTACGTTTCAAAAATATTTCAATCACCTTTTCATGGTTACCAGTACCATATAATTATTGAAAACAAATACATAGATATTCCAAAATTCCACAATAACATACATGAGATTCCATGATACTATTTTGAAATCCCATTACATAAACACTTAATCACTACACAACATCATTTTTATACTCAAAATCACAAATAGTGATCGGATGAGACTTCCCATTATCATTTTCCTTAAGAGGTTCCTCACGTTGATGATCATTAACCCGTGGATTAGGGAATTTATTAGCATAATGCCCCATTTCCTTGCACTTGAAGCATTGAAGTGTTGGTGGAGAGTTCTCTGTAGTCTTTTCTTTATTCACATCATTAAACCCCCTTTTTCCATTACTTTGACACTCAGCTGTTCGATGACCTTATTTTCAACACTTAAAAACATTTTCTAGCCCCTTTAAGACAATCTCCACCATGCTTCTTTCCACACTTTGAGCATACGGAAACATTCATATTCTTTTCACCATGATTCTGAGATTTCTCCTTGAACTCCATCTTTTGTTTCTTGTCAAAACTATTTGATGGATAAGTAACACCAAATTCCATTTCTACCTTGATAGCACAATGCACAATTTCTTCATAGCTATTGAAGTCTCTTATAGCTAATTCCCTTTGAAGATTTGGTTTTAAGCCATTGAAGAATCGATCAACTTTACTTTCAGGTTGGATGATAAAGCCAGATGCATCCCTTGCAAGCCTTGTAAAATTCTCTTCGTATATACCAACAGATTCATCATCCTTTTTCTTTAGTTCAAGAAACTCTTTCTCCATCTTTGTTCGAAGAATACGAGGGAAGTACTTATTGAAAAATAAGTTCTTGAACTCATTCCATTCCATGGACTCAATTTCATCTCTTGGCCTCGTATTCTTGATAAGATTCCACCATTGATCAGCTTCACCTTCCAAACGATATACTACTAAGATGACTTTATCATGTTTAGAACATTGAAGAACTGAAAATATCTTTTCAGTAGTACTGATCCATTGTTCAGGAACAAGTGGATCAGAAGACCCACTGAATGAAGGTGGACGTTGCCTCATGAAGGACTCAATAGAATATTGTTCCCTTCTCTGCTCATTTGGAAGTCCATAATGATTCATAGCTTGTGTAAGTATAGCAATAAGATTTTGCACTCCATCTCCCATAACATTTGTTTGTTCAGGAGGAAAATCATTGCATTATCCATTACATTGATCAACACGGTTCCTTCGGGTTCCAGCCATCGTCTAAAACCCAAAAAGAATAGTGTGAGAGGTAAAAATCATGCTAGGGAAAACAACATAATAAAGGGGGGGTACCTTCAATATCTAACATCTTAGGTTTAATTATAAGATCATTACCGTAATTCTAGGACTATGACCTATACATATACTAATCCTTAGGGACATCCCTAGATATACCTTAGAAATATCTATAGGGATTTCAGGGAACCATATATGATTAATCTCACTATAGATCAACTTATGTATATTTAATAACTTTTGCTAACCTTTTGTTTGAGACATATGGAATGACCCGTCATTCTATCACATGATCTGGTAACACATCACGAATGACAAATTCAACTTCATGTCTTTAAGAGATGAAGTGGAAATTGTCCAAAGAACTACCAATGGTGGGACTCTACCAAAATCACGAAAGAATTTCTTTTAATTCCAATTTCATCAACTTTAGGGAAATGATCTTGAAAACCAAAAATGTTGTCCTAGTGCTCTTATATCTGATTAATCATATGGTACCTTATATCATCACAAATTTATGGCTTGGTGATTGCTGGCTTTTTCATATCCATGTTCTCTACCACTCTCCATCAGAACTTGATGGTAAGATTTTTCTTCGATATCCATATTTTCACCTATGTTCTCCTACATGGAAACCCAGTGATGAGTTAATTTGGGTAACCGTTACATTTCATACATTAGTTTTTTAAGCCAAGTTTTGGTATTTCTTTTTACGATGTGGGTTTCTATTAAAGAAACATTCGAGTAGTAAACCATTTATAACCGCGACGAATTTCGAGGGCGAGATTCATTTTAAGGGGGGTAGAATGTAACACCCCGATATTTTATGAAAAATATCATTTTTAATTTTATTGATGTCTTTTGTTGTACGCTACACCAAAAGGATCTTGTACTACACGCATCCCTGCCTTGGCTTGCATTACACGCAATCGCGACCTTCCACGATAGTGTGTGTAGTAAGCAATACCGAGTTTTCACTAAACGAGATATTATTATAATATTATTATGAACTAGCTGTTATGAATAGTAATACCCACTATTTAAAATTTTATAAATTTTAATTTTCAAAATGGACTTCATTTTTGGATTCGGAATATCAAAATTATCTTAGGGTGAAATTTTCGTACTTTTCAGATAACTTTCATATTCTGATGAATAGTGAAAATTAATAAATTTTAATTAAAAACAATTTTTTTAATAAAAATAATTAATAGTGATAAATTATTAATTTGAGTGTTTTTAAAGTATATTTAGAATATATTTTTAAAATTCAATACAATGTTGGTCATTGTATGTAATTTCACATTTAAACCAGACATAAACAAGTGTCAATCTTTTGATAGTTATTATCTCTTAATAACACGCTATTTGTTTTGACGATGAGAATTAATTTTTAAATTAATTAATGCAACCGATATTTTTTGAATTTGATAAAATAGACATCATTTTTTGATTCATAATATCAAATATATCTTAGGCCTAATTTTTGGTATTTTTCTTTAAACTTTCATTTTTTGATGAATAGTGAAACCACTAAGTGGTAGTTAAAAAAAACTGAATTTTTCATAAAACTTAATTTTATCACTTCTGTGAGTGGAATTTCAAAAATCTGAGAGACACGGTTGATGTCAATAAGTAAAATTTAGTTCAATGAGATGAAAATAATTTTTGGTGAATAGTAACGTTTTACTTTTTTTTACCACGGTTAAAAGTAAATAGGGTAATTAAGGGTAAAAATGATATTATTATTACCCTAACACATGTCCTAATTCTATTGGATAAGTTTAATTCGACAAAAAACAACATTAGGAATAATATATGACCATTTAGGCCCACTTGGATTAGATTAGGACATTTATTATTATTTAAATTAAAGAAGAGTTAAAAGAGTTAAAATCAAAGTTTATTTACTAAAACATTTTTAATATAGGGTTATTCATACGATAAATTCGATTGTAAATATTCATTAGAAAGATAATAATATTTCCTACATAATTATATTTTATTTATAATTTTTAGACATTAACTAATTTAATTTATTTATGAAACAATGATGATGCAGTAATTACCATAATAGTGAAAAATTAGAATAATTGATATTATAAATACCTAAATAAATATAATTTGAGACTTTTTATAAATTAAAATAATTTTCTAGGTTAATATGACATGTTAGGATTGATTTAATTAACTTTTGTCGAAGTAATCATTCTGTTATGAGTTTCACAAAAATCAACTATTGAATAGTGTCAAAATTGACATAAACTAGTTTTTAAAGAAAATATTTTAATACTGATTGTTATTTTATTCCTAAAAATATAAGGTTCGGCCAAGATAATTATATCATGATAGTTGTATCATTAATGGACCACTTGGGGGTCGCTTGGATGTATATGGTAAGTTTATTAACTATATAATACAAAAATACAAAGTGACATGGTAAATGTCAATCTAATTAACTAATAGTTAAAACTAAAAGATAAGGTTAATATAATGACCTAGACTTGTCTAAATTCTATTGGATGAGATTATTTCGACCCATCCCCACCTTAGCTTATAAATAACTCAATTTGAAGCTATTAAAAACAAAATATTACTTTATAATAAAATAATATTTTTAGTTATTCCAAAGGTGCCCCTCTCCTCCCTTGTAAAAGGGAACCTCCTCCCTCTCTTCCTCACACCACTTTGAGCCTTCAAGCTAAGACAAACCCTGCCAATTTCTTCTCTCCACTTCCCTAGAGACATCCTAGAGGTCCTGGTATTCTTCAAAGACCAATTTTAGTGCCCTAAAAGGAGGTCCCAAAGAAGCGCTTCAAAGAAGAAGTAATGCCCGTTACCGATTCTTTCATCTTTATTTCTTCTTCCACTTCTTCTTATTTAGTTGTTTCATTATTAAGTAATAACATCAGTATCACCCATATAAGGATATGTTATTATATGTATGAAACAACCCTATTTCACCATCTATCCATCCTACGGAAAATGAAATCACCGCATGTGCGTACGTACGGAATACCGTCTCCACGCCGTAGTGTAATCTATTTTCCACCACCACCTTACTTGGATGGGTATAATGGTGTAAAGAATGAATATATATTATTATTTTAAATTTATATTGATTCTGAAATAGTATACATACACTCAAATATAATTCCACGATCATGAGAACGATATCATCGCCCGTGCGTACGTACGGACTACCGTCTCCACGACACGATGAGATTCATTCTCCACGTTAACCATTCATGAATGATTATAAAGTATATATAATAAGTAATAATGAAATATACGAAATAATAATGATACTGGATTTATGTGTATATATATTTATGTCATCTACTTAATTCCATTCAACTCAATAAGGAAACGAAAACAGCGTTCAAGCGTACGTACGACCTACCGTCTCCATAAACGGTGTATTCCATTCCATTTACTGATCTATTATATATATGTATATTATGAATATATATTATATATAAATCATGTTTTATATTCTGGAATTAAGTAATCATGATCTAAGTAATCATAAGAATAATTACAAGTCAAAACAGGGACGACAAATGAAACGATTTTACCCAAAACACTCTTTAACATGGAATTTACAAAAGAACGTGTAAAATAAAGTCACAAGTCAACCATATATGATATCATAACAATGAGTATGATTCTGTAATAAGTCAATGACATTATTTAAATCATTATACAGGAGTTTAGGACACTTACGAAGCAAATCGGACCTAAGGTAAGGGATAATTTTGCAAATCTCATTTTTATCCGAGACTGCTTATTCGTAAGTATTTACTGGGGTTATTGCTATCATCCATGTCCATTTGTTATAAAAGTGTATTAATGTATTTTTAAAGTCCTTTTTACCCATTTTTACTTTTACCCCATGGTATGGAAGGAATCTTTCCTTTATTTACCATACATGGTACTTTTTGACTTTTCCGAGAAAAGTTCAAGAAGAGTGTTTTTTTTAACGTATACGGCATGAAAGGATTTTTACGGTTTTATAAAGCCTTATTTTCATGAATATTCCTTGAAAATATTTCAATACTATTTTCAATAAAATACTTTTCTTTTAAAATTGCATGACATTTTGTTAAAAGAAAATGATTTTGAAGAAAAAAGGATATTTTTCTCAAGAATTCATTTCAAGTATTTTATCAAAACCATTTTCATCTAAGATGAAATTATTTCACATGTGTATGTTTCAAGTATCATGTCTCTATGATTTACATGGTTTCACTTTACTTATTATGAAATGATATCCATTTATTTTATATGGATTATGTGATGGTGGGATGATGTTTATGAAACCCATTTTATTTATTGGGTTATGCTATGATGTATGATTTTATTGATTTTGTGGAACACGAAAGAATGATTTAATTATGAGATGGGTGGGACCTATATCTCCCTCCAATGCATTGGGTAAAGATTTTATATCTCAGGAGATAGACATGGCTGGAAGGGCAGGTTAAACCGGTTCAGTGAAACAGGACTGAAACGAGGAGTGAACTCGGTTCAGAAATGGACATTGTGCACTAAGATAGTATTGGAAATGAGTCTTGACTAATAAGAAATGATTATCTAGGATTATGTGTGTATGCCACAAAGTTTCATGTTTTAAGTTATGATTATATGGATTACATTTCACAACTATGATTTATCCCATGTTATGATATTATGATCTATTTTGAAGGTTAAGATTTCCAAAAATGTTATGTTCTTATGAATATGATGTGATTGATATTTCTTTTGTTTACCCTTACTGAGCATTTATGCTCACCCTTTTATGATTTCTTTTCCCCAGGATATAAATAAAGGTTTTAGGTAAGAAAAAGGGAAGATCTTTATGGGAGATGTTGAAGATCTTTCACCACGATTAGAAGATTATATTCCGAGTTTCCAAAGACACTAAACTATTACGGTCCTTGTGTGTGTGTTTTTGTTATGTACTAATTATTCCGCAAAAGTAATGTAATGTCCATGTACGTTAAGCTTCGGGTCTCTATAGTTGGTATCAAAGGAAAGGTTTAGTCAACCTTTGGAAACTAGGATGCGAAAACATTAGTGAAATCCCTTAAGATATTTCTAAGGTATGTCTAGGGATGTCCCTAAGAATTAGTATACGTATAGGTTACAGTCCTAGAATTACGGTAACAATCTTAGAATTAAACCTAAGATGTTAGATATTGAAGGTACTCCCCCTTTATTATGTTGTTTTCCCTAGCATGATTTTTGCCTCTCACACTATTCTTTTTGGGTTTTAGACGATGGCTGGAACCCGAAGGAACCGTGTTGATCAATGTAATGGACAATGCAATGATTGTCCCCCTGAACAAACAAATGTTATGGGAGATGGAGTGAAAAATCATATTGCTATACTTACACAAGCTATGAGTCATTCTGGACTTCCAAATGAGCAGAGAAGGGAACAATATTCTATTGAGTCCTTCATGAGGCAACGTCCACCTTCTTTCAGTGGGTCTTCTGATCCACTTGTTGATGAACAATGGATCAGTACTACTGAAAAGATATTTTCAGTTCTTCAATGTTCTGAACATGATAAAGTCATCTTAGCAGTATATCGTTTGGAAGGTGACGCTGATCAATGGTGGAATCATATCAAGAATACGAGGCCAAGAGATGAAATTGAGTCCATGGAATTGAACGAGTTCAAGAAATTATTTTTCAATAAGTACTTCCCTCGTATTCATCGAACAAATATGGAGAAAGAGTTTCTTGAACTAAAGCAAAAGGATGATGAATCTGTTGGTATATACGAAGTGAATTTGACAAGGCTTGCAAGGTATGCATCTGGCTTTATCATCCAACCTGAAAGTAAAGTTGATCGATTCTTCAGTGGCTTAAAACCAAATATTCGAAGGGAATTAGCTATAAGAGACTTCAGTAGCTATGAAGAAATTGTCTGTTGTGCTATCAAAGTAGAAATGAAATTTGGTTTTACTTATCCATCTCATAGTTTTGACAAGAAACGAAAGATGGAGTTCAAGGAGAAATCTCAGAATAATGGTGAAAAGAAGATGAATGTTTCCTTATGCTCAAAGTGCAGAAAGAAGCATGGTGGAGATTGTCTTAAAGGGACTGGAAAATTTTTTAAGTGTGGAAAAGAAGTTCATCGAGCAGCGGAGTGTCGAACTAATGGAAAAAGGGTTTCTAATGATGTGAATAAAGAAAAGACTACAAAGAACTCTCCACCAACACTTCAATGCTTCAAGTGCAAGAAAATGGGGAATTATGCTAATAAATGCCCTAATCCACGGGTTAATGAGGATCAACGTGAGAAACCTCTTAAGGCAAAGGATAAAGGGAAGTCTCATGCGATCACTATTTATGATGTTGAGTATAAAAATGATGTTGTGTAGTGATTAAGTGTTTATGTAATGGGATTTCAAAATAGTATCATAGAATCTCATGTATGGTATTGTGGAATTTTGGAATATCTATGTATTTGTTTTCAATAATTATATGGTACTGGTAACCATGAAAAGGTGATTGAAATATTTTTGGAACGTAGATGATATGCACATAATGAAGGGAAAACGATAAAATGAAATGTTTGACAGTATTCATGAGCTCATGATTGATATAAGGACTAAGTGATATAATGGTTTGAGTATATAGAGTTTTGAGAATTTTGGTATATGGAAAGAGTTATCTTTTAACAGAATTCATGTTTTCAATAAGGTTCAATAGGTATTCATTTTTTTCAAGAGAATACATGATTAAGGCCTTCGAATGTTTGGAATGTGACCAAAAAGACATATATCATGATATATGGGGATCAACAATGGTATTAACTTGCTAGTTGTATGAACTCTTTGGTAATCGTTTTCACTATAATATGAGATTAGACATCATTATTTTGGATAAGCCTAAATATTGGAATGGATTATGTTGGACATAAGTTAGTATTGTTTAAGGATAGAAGTTTTTTTGATATTATATATGGGATGTTATAGTAATGTAGTTTTAGAAAAAGGACAACCTTCAGGATGGGCGATAGCCCATCGCGTCGGACAAGGCCGTGGGAATCGAACCCACAACCGAAGTGCGACTGGCCTTTATTCCCTACCACTGGCCTACAGGAAGTCCCTGTTTAGTAGAAAATAGTTTTATTATATTAAGCAGTATGATATAATAAGTATAAGTCCATTTTAGGAACCATATATGATTAATCTCACTATAGATCCACTTATGTATATTTAATAACTTTTGCTAACCTTTTGTTTGAGACAGATGGAATGACCCGTCATTCTATCACATGATCTGCTAACACATCACGAATGACAAATTCAACTTAATTTCTTTAAGAGATGAAGTGGAACTTGTACAAAGAACTACCAACAGTGAGACTATACCAAAATCACTAAAGTATTTCTTTTAATTCCAATTTCATCAACTTTAGGGAAATGATCTTGAAAATCAAAAATGTTGTCCTAGTGCTCTTATATCTGATGAATCAGATGGTACCTTATATCGTCAAAAATTTATGGCTTTGTGATTGCTGGCTTTTTCATAGCCATGTTCTCTACCACTCTTCATCACCACTTGATGGTTAGATTTTTCATCTATATCCATATTTTCACCTATGTTCTCCTACGTGGAAACCCAGTGATGAGTTAATTTGGGTAACCATTACATTTCATACTTTAGTTTTTAAAGCCATGTTTTGGTATTCCTTTTTACGATATGGGTTTCTATTAAAGAAACTTTCGAGTAGTAAACCATTTATAACCCCGATGAATTTCGAGGGAGAAATTCATTTTATGGGGGGTAGAATGTAACACCCCGAGATTTTATGAAAAATATTCTTTTTAATTTTATTGATGTCTTGTGTTTTACACTACACCAAAAGGAGCTTGCACTACACGCATCCCTGCCTTGGCTTTCATTACACGCAATCGCGACCTTCCACGATAGCGTGTGTAGTAAGCAATACCGAGTTTCCCTAAATGAGATATTATTATAATATTATTACGAACTAGCCGTTATGAATAGTAATACCCACTTTTTGAAATTTTATAAATTTTATTTTTCAAAATGGACTTCATTTTTAGATTCGGAATATTGAAATTATCTTAGGGTGAAATTTTGGTACTTTTCAGTTAACTTTCATATTCCGATGAATAGTGCAAATTACTAAATTTTAATTAAAAACAACTTTTTTAATCGAAATAATTAACAGTGATAAATTATTAATTTGAGTGGTTTTAAAGTATATTTAGAATATATTTTTACAATTTAATACAATGTTGGTCATTGGATGTAATTTCACATTTAAACCAAACATAAACAAGTGTCAATCTTTTGATAGTTATTATCTCTTAATAACACGCTATTTGTTTGGAAGATGGGAATTAATTTTTAAATTAATTAATGCAACTAATATGTTTTGAATTTTATAAAGTAGACATCATTTTTTAATTCGTAATATCAAATATAGCTTAGGCCTAATTTTTGGTATTTTTCTGTAAACTTTCATTTTTTGATGAATAGTGAAACCACTAAGTGGTAGTTAAAAAAGCTGAATTTTTCATAAAACATAATTTTACCGCTTCTGTGAGTGGAATTTCAAAAATCCGAGAGACACGGTTGATGTCAGTAAGTAAAATGTGGTTCAATGAGATGAAAATAATTTTTGGTGAATAGTAACTTTTTACTTTTTTTACCACGGTTAAAATTAAATAGGGTAATTAAGGGTAAAAATGATATTATTATTACCCTAACACATGTCCTAATTCTATTGGATAAGTGTAATTCGTCAAAAAACAACCTTAGGAATAAAATATGACCATTTAGGTCCACTTGGATTAGATTAGGACATTTATTATTATTTAATTCAAAGAAGAGTTAAAAGAGTTAAAATCAAAGTTTATTTACTAAAACATTTTTAATATATGGTTTTACATAAGATAAATTAAATTGTAAATATTCATTATAAAGCTAATAATATTTCCTACATAATGATAGTTTATTTATAATTTTTAGACATTAAATATTTTAATTGATTTATGACACAATGATGATGACGTAATTACCATAAGAGTGAAAAATTAGAATAATTGATATTATAAATACCCAAATAAATATAATTTGAGACTTTTTATGAATTAAACTAATTTTCTAGGTTAATATGACATGTTAGTATTGATTGAATTAACTTTGGTAGAAGTAATAATTTTTTATGAGTTTCACAAAAATCAACTATTGAATAGTGTCAAAATTGACATAAAATAGTTTTTTAAAAAACTATTATATTATCGATTATTATTTTATTCCTAAAAATCTAAGGTTCGGCCAAGATAATTATATAATGATAGGTGTATCATTAATGGACCACTTGGGGGTCTCTTGGATGTATATGGTAAGTTTATTAACTATATAATATAAAAATACAAAGTGACATGGTAAATGTCAATCTAATTAACTAAGAGTTAAAACAAAAAGATAAGGTTAATATAATGACCTAACCTTTTATAAATTCTATTGGACGAGAGTATTTCGACCCATCCCCACTTTAGCTTCTAAATAACTCAATTTAGAGCTATTAAAAACAGAATATGACTTTATAATAAAATAATATTTTTAGTTATTCCCAAGGTGCCCCTCTCCTCCCTTATAAAAGGGAACCTCCTCCCTCTCTTCCTCACACCTCTTTGAGCCTTAAAGCTCGGCCAAACCCTTCCAATTTCTTCTATAAACTTCCATAGATACATCCTAGAGGTCCTGGTATTCTTCAAAGACCAATTTTAGTTCCCTAAAAGGAGGTCTCAAATAAGCGCTTCAAAGAAGATGTAATGCCCGTTACCGATTCTTTCATCTTTATTTCTTCTTCCACTTATTCTTATTTAGTTTTTTCATTATGAAGTAATAACATCAGTATCACTCATATACTGATATTTTATTATAAGTATGAAACAACCCTATTTCACCATCTATCCATCCTACGGAAAATGAAATCACCACGCGTGCGTACGTACGGAATACCGTCTCCACGCCGTGGTGTAATCTATTTTCCACCGCCACTTTACTTGGATTGGTATAATGGTGTAAATAATGAATATATATTATTATTGTAAATTGATATTGATTATGAAATAGTATACACACACTCCAATACAATTCCACGATCATGAGAACGATATCATCGCTCGTGCGTACGTACGGACTACCGTCTCCACGACGCGATGAGATTCATTCTCCATGTTAACCATTCATGAATGATTATAAAGTATATATAATAAGTAATCATGAAATATATGACATAATAATGATACTGGATTTATGTTTATATATATGTATGTCATCTACTTAATTCCATTCAACTCAATAAGGAAACGAAAACAGCGTGCATGCGTACGTACGGCCTACCGTCTCCATGAACGGTGTATTTCTTTCCATTTACTGGTCTACTATATATATGTATATTATGAATATATATTATATATAAATCATGTTTTATATTCTGTAATTAATTAATCATGATCTAAGTAATCATATGAATAATTACAAGTCAAAACACGGACGACAAATGAAACGATTTTACCCAAAACGCTCTTCAACATGGAATTTACAAAAGAACGGGTAAAATAAAGTCATAAGTGAACCATATATGATATCATAACAATGAGTATGATTCTGGAATAAGTCAATGACATTATTTAAATCATTACACCGGAGGTTCGGACACTTACGAAGCAAATCGGACCTAAGGTAAGGGATAATTTTGCAAATCTCATTTTTATCCGAGATTGCTTATTCGTAAGTATTTACTGGGGTTATTGCTATCATCCATGTCCATGTTTTATAAAATTGTATTAATGTATGTTTAATGTCCTTTTTACCCATTTTGACTTTTACCCCATGGTATGGAAGGAATCTGTCCTTTATTTACCCTACAATGTACTTTTTGACTTTTCCGTCAAAAGTACGAGAAAAATGTTTTTTTAATGTATACGGCATGAAAGGATTTTTACGGTTTTATAAAGCCTTATTTTCATGAAGCTTCGTACAAAATATTTCATGACTATTTTCAACAAAATCCTTTTCTTTTAAAATTTTATGACATTTTGTTAAAAGAAATTGATTTTGAAGAAAAAAGGATCTTTTTCTCAACAATTCATTTCAAGTATTTTATCAAAACCATTTTCATCTACGATGACATTATTTCACATGTGTATGTTTCAAGTATCATGTCTCTATGATTTACATGGTTTCACTTTTCTTATTATGAAATGATATCCATTTATTTTATATGGATTATGTGATGATGAGATGATGTTTATGAAACCCATTTTATTTATTGGGTTATGCTATGATGTATGATTTTTTTGATTTTGTGGAACACGAAAGAATGATTTCATTATGAGATGGGTGGGTACTATATCTCCCTCCAATGCATTGGGTAAAGATTTTATATATCATGATATAGACATGGCTGGAACGACAGGTTAAACCGGTTCAGTGAAACAGGACTGAAACGAAGAGTGAACTCGGTTCAGAAATGGACTTTGTCCACTAGGATAGTCTTGGAAATGAGTCTCGACTAATAAGAAATGATTCTCTATGATTATGTGTTTATTCCAAAAAGTTTCATGTTTTAAGTTATCATTATTGGGATTACATTTCACTGCTATTATTTATCCCATGTTATGATATTATGATCTCTTTTGCAGGTTAAGATTTCCAAAAATATTATGTTCTTATGAATATGATGTGATTGATATTTTTTTTGTTTACCCTTACTAAGCATTTGAGCTCACCCTTTTATGTTTTATTTTCCCCAGGATATAAAGAAAGGTTTTACATAAAAAAAGGGAAGATATTTATGGGAGATGTTGAAGATCTTTCACAATGATTAGAAGATTATATTCCGAGTTTCCAAAGACACTAGACTATTAGGGTCCTTGTGTGTGTGTTTTTGTTATGTACTAAGTATTCCGCAAAAGTAATGTAATTTCCATGTACGTTATGCTTCGGGACTCTATAGTTGGTATCAAAGGAAAGGTTTAGTCAACCTTTGGAAACTAGGATGCGAAAACATTAGTGAAATCCCTAGAGATATTTCTAAGGTATGTCTAGGGATGTCCCTAAGGATTAGTATATGTATAGGTTATAGTCCTAGAATTACGGTAACGATATTATAATTAAACCTAAGATGTTTGATATTGAAGGTACTCCCCCTTTATTATGTTTTTTCCCTAGAATGATTTTTCCCTCTCACACTATTCTTTTCGGGTTTTAGACGATGGCTAGAACCCGAAGGAACCGTGTTGATCAATGTAATGGACAATGAAAAGATTGTCCTCCTGAACAAACAAATATTATGGGAGATGAAGTGAAAAATAGTATTGCTATACTTACACAAGTTATGAATCATTCTGGACTTCCAAATGAGCAGAGAAGGGAACAACATTCTATTGAGTCCTTCATGAGGCAACGTCCACCTTCTTTCAGTGGGTCTTTTGATCCACTTGTTGCTGAACAATGGATCAGTACTACTGAAAAGATATTTTCAGTTATTCAATGTTCTGAACATGATAAATTCATCTTAGCAGTATATCGTTTAGAAGGTGAAGCTGATCAACGGTGGAATCCTATCAAGAATACGAGGCCAAGAGATGAAATTGAGTCCATGGAATGGAACGAGTTCAAGAACTTATTTTTCAATAAGTACTTCCCTTGTATTCTTCGAACAAAGATGGAGAAAGAGTTTCTTGAACTAAAGAAAAAGGATGATGAATCTGTTGGTATATACGAAGAGAATTTTACAACGCTTGCAAAGTATACATCTGGCTTTATCATCCAACCTGAAAGTAAAGTTGGTCGATTCTTCAGTGGCTTAAAACCAAATCTCCAAAGGGCATTAGCTATAAGAGACTTCAGTAGCTATGAAGAAATTGTGCGCTGTGCTATCAAGGTAGAAATGGAATTTGGTGTTACCTGTCCATCTCATAGTTTTGGCAAGAAATTAAAGATAGATTTTAGTGAGAAATCTCATAATAATGGTGAAAAGAAGATGAAGGTTTCCTTATGCTCAAAGTGTGGAAAGAAGCATGGTGGAGATTGTCTTAAAGGGTCTAGAAATTGTTTTACGTGTGGAAAAGAAGGTCATCGAGCAGATGAGTGTCGAAGTAATGTAAAAAGGGTTTATAATGATGTGAATAAAATATGACCATTTAGGCCCACTTGGATTAGATTAGGACATTTATTATTATTTAATTCAAATAAGTGTTAAAATAGTTAAAATCAATGTTTATTTACTAAAACATTTTTAATATAGGGTTTTACATAAGATAAACTATATTGTAAATATTCATTAGAAATATAATAAGATTTCCTACATAATGATATTTTATTTATAATTTTTAGACATTAAATAAGTTAATTTATTTATGACACAATGATGATGTAGTAATTACCATAATAGTGAAAAATTAGAATAATTGATATTATAAATACCCAAATAAATATAATTTGAGACTTTTTATGAATTAAACTAATTTTATAGGTTAATATTACATGTTATTATTTATTTAATGAACTTTGGTCGAAGTAATAATTCTGTTATGAGTTTCACGAAAATCAACTATTGAATAGTGTCAAAATTGTCATAAATTAGTTTTTAAAACAAATATTATATTATTTATTGTTATTTTATTCCCAAAAATATAAGGTTTGGCAAAGATAATTATATCATGATAGGTGTATCATTAATGGACCACTTGGGGGTCGCTTGGATGTATATGGTAAGTTTATTAACTATATAATATAAAAATACAAAGTGACATGGTAAATGTCAATCTAATTAACTAAGAGTTAAAACTAAAAGATATGGTTAATATAATGACCTAAACTTGTATAAATTATATTCGATGAGAGGATTTCGACCCATACCCACCTTATCTTAGAAATAACTCAATTTGGAGCTATTAAAAACTGAATATGACTTTATAATAAAATAATATTTTTAGTTATTCCAAAGGTGCCCCTCTCCTCCCTTATAAAACGGAACCTCCTCCCTCTCTTCCTCACACCACTTTTATCCCTAAAGCTCGGCCAAAACCTGACAATTTCTTCTCTACACTTCCCTATAGACATCCTAGAGGTCCTGGTCTTCTTCAAAGACAAATTTTAGTGCCCTAAAAGGAGGTCTCAATGAAGCGCTTCAAAGAAGAGGTAATGCCCGTTACCGATTCTTTCATCTTTATTTCTTCTTCCACTTATTCTTCTTTAGTTGTTTCATTATGAAGTAATAAAATCAGTATCACTCATATACTGATATGTTATTATAATTATAAAACAACCCTATTTCACCATCTATCCATCCTACAAAAAATGAAATCACCGCGCGTGCGTACGTACGGAATACCGTCTCCACACCGTGGTGTAATCTATTTTCCACCACCACCTTACTTGGATGGGTATAATGGTGTAAAGAATGAATATATATTATTATTGTAAATTGATATTGATTCTTAAAAAGTATACATACACTCTAATACAATTCCACGATCATTAGAATGATATCATCGCTTGTGCGTACTTACGGACTACCATCTCCATGACGCGATGAGATTCATTATCCCCGTTAACCATTAATGAATGATTATAAAGTATATATAATAAGTAATCATGAAATATACAACATAAAAATGATACTGGATTTATGTGTATATGTATATATGTCATCTACTTAATTCCATTCAACTTAATAAGGAAACGAAAACAGCGTTCATGCGTACGTACGGTCTACCGTCTCCATGAACGGTGTATTTCTTTCCATTTACTGATCTATTATATATATGTATATTCTGAATATATATTATATATAAATCATTTTTTATATTCTGGAATTATGTAATCATGATCTATGTAATCATATGAATAATTACAAGTCAAAACACGGACGACAAATGAAACGATTTTACCCAAAACGCTCTTTAACATGGAATTTACAAAAGAACGGGTAAAATAAAGTCATAAGTGAACCATATATGATATCATAATAATGAGTATGATTATAGAATAATCCAATGACATTATTTAAATCATTATACAGGAGGTTCGGACACTTACGAAGCAAATCAGACCTAAGGTAAGGGATAATTTTGCAAATCTCATTTTTATCCTAGATTGCTTATTCGTAAGCATTTACTAGGGTTATTGCTATCATCCACGTCCATGTTTTATAAAAGTGTATTCATTTATGTTTAAATTCCTTTTTACCCATTTTGACTTTTACCCTAGGGTATGGAAGGAATCTTTCCTTTATTTACCCTACATTGTACTTTTTGACTTTTCCGACAAAAGTACGAGAGGAATGTTTTTTTAAAGTATACGACATGAAAGGATTTTTACAGTTTTATAAAGCCTTATTTTAATGAAGCTTCCTACAAAATATTTCATAAATATTTTCAAAAGAATACTTTTCCTTTAAAATTGCATGACATTTTGTTAAAAGAAACTGATTTTGAAGAAAAAAGGATATTTTTCTCAAGAATTCATTTCAAGTATTTTATCAAAACCATTTTCATCTAAGATGAAATTATTTCACATGTGTATGTTTCAAGTATCATATCTCTATGATTTAAATGGTTTCACTTTTCTTATTATGAAATTATATCCATTTCTTTTATATGGATTATGTGATGATGGGATGATGTTCATGAAACCCATTTTATTTATTGGGTTATGCTATGATGTATAATTTTTTTGATTTTGTGGATCACGAAAGAATGATTTCATTATGAGATGGGTGGGACCTATATCTCCCTCCAATGCATTGGGTAAATATTTTTTATCTCATGAGATAGACTTGGCTGGAACGGTAGGTTAAACCGGTTCAGTGAAATAGGACTGAAACGAGGAGTGAACTCGGTTCAGAAATGGACTTTGTCCACTAAGATAGTCTTGGCATTGAGTCTTGACTAATAAGAAATGATTCTCTATGATTATGTGTGTATGACACAAAGTTTCATGTTTTAAGTTATTATTATTGGGATTACATTTCACTACTATGATTTATCCCATGTTATGATATTATGATCTCTTTTGCAGGTTAAGATTTCCAAAAATGTTATGTTCTTATGAATATGATGTGATTGATATTTCTTTTGTTTACCCTTACTGAGTATTTGAGCTCACCCTTTTATGTTTTCTTTTCCCCATGATATAAAGAAAGGTTTTAGGTAAAGAAAGGGAAGATCTTTATGGTACATGTTGAAGATCTTTCACAACGATTAGAAGATTATATTCCGAGTTTCCAAAGACACTACACTATTACGGTCCTTGTGTGTGTGTTTTTGTTATGTACTAAGTATTCCGCAAAAGTAATGTAATGTCCATGTACATTAAGCTTCGGGTCTCTACAGTTGGTATCAATGGAAAGGTTTAGTCAACCTTTGGAAACTAGGATGCGAAAACTTTAGTGAAATCCCTAGAGACATTTCTTAGGTATGTCTAGGGATGTCCCTAAGGATTAGTATACGTATTGGTTATAGTCCTAGAATTATGGTAACGATATTATAATTAAACCTAAGATGTTAGATATTGAAGGTACTGCCCCTTTATTATGTTGTTTTACCTAGAATGATTTTTTCCTCTCACGCTATTCTTTTTGGGTTTTAGACGATGGATGGAACCCGAAGGAACCGTGTTGATCAATGTAATGGACAATGTAATGATTGTCCTCCTGAACAAAAAAATGTTATGGGAGATGGAGTGCAAAATCTTATTTCTATACTTACACAAGCTATGAATCATTCTGGACTTCCAAATGAGCATAGAAGGGAACAATATTCTATTGAGTCCTTCATGAGGCAACGTCCACCTTCTTTCGGTGGGTCTTTTGATCCACTTATTTCTGAACAATGGATCAGTACTACTGAAAAGATATTTTCAGTTCTTCAATGTTCTGAACATGATAAAGTCAGATTAGCAGTATATCATTTGGAAGGTGAAGCTGATCAATGGTGGAATCTTTTCAAGAATATGAGGCCAAGAGATGAAATTGAGTCCATGGAATGGAACGAGTTCAAGAACTTATTTTTCAATAAGTACTTCCATCGTATTCTTCAAACAAAGATGGAGAAATAGTTTCTTGAACTAAAGCAAAAGGATGATGAATCTGTTGGTATATACGAAGCGAATTTTACAAGGCTTGCAAGGTGTGCATCTGGCTTTATCATCCAACCTGAAAGTAAAGTTTATCGATTCTTCAGTGGCTTAAAACCAAATATTTGAAGGGAAAAAGCTATAAGAGACTTCAGTAGCTATGAAGAAATTGTGTGTTGTGCTATCATGGTAGAAATGGAATTTGGTGTTACATATCCATCTCATAGTTTTGACAAGAAAAGAAAGATGGAGTTCAAGGAGAAATCTCAGAATAATGGTGAAAAGAAGATGAATGTTTCCTTATGATCAAAGTGTGGAAAGAAGCATGGTGGAGATTGTCTTAAAGGTACTAGAAAATGTTTTAAGTGTGGAAAAGAAGGTCATAGAGCAGCTGAGTGTCGAAGTAATGGAAAAGGGTTTCTAATGATATGAATAAAGAAAAGACTATAGAGAACTCTCCACCAACACTTCAATTCTTCAAGTGTAAGGAAATGGGTCATTATGCTAATAAATTCCCTAATCCACAGGTTAATGATGATCAACGTGAGCAACCTCTTAAGGAAAAGGATAAAGGGAAGTCTCATGCGATCACTATTTGTGATGTTGAGTATAAAAATGATGGTGTGTAGTGATTAAGTGTTTATGTAATGGGATTTCAAAATAGTATCATGGAATCCCATGTATGGTATTGTGGAATTTTGGAATATCTATGTATTTTTTTTCAATAATTATATGGTACTGGTAACCAAGAAAAGGTGATTTAAATATTTTTGGAACGTAGATGATATGCGCATAATGAAGGGAAAATGAGAAAATGAAATGTTTGACAGTATTCATGGGCTCATGATTGATATAAGGACTAAGTGATATCATGGTTTGAGTATATAGAATTTTGAGGATTTTGGTATGTGGAAAGAGTTAACTTTTAACAGAATTCATGTTTTCAATAAGGTTCAATAGGTATTCATTTTTTTCAAGAGAATACATGATTAATGCCTTTGAATGTTTGTAATGTGACCAACAAGACATATCTCATGATATATGGGGATCAACAGTGGTATTAACATTCTATTTGTATGAACTCTTTTGTAATCCTTTTCACTATAATATGAGATTAGACAGCATTATTTTGGATAAGCCTAAATATTGGAATGGATTATGTTGGACATAAGTTAGTATTGTTTAAGGATAGAAGTTTTTTTGATATTATTTATGGGATTTTATAGTAATATAGTTTTAGAAAAAGGACAACCTGCAGGATGGGCGACAACCCATCGCGTCGGACAAGGCTGTGGGAATCGAACCCACAACCGAAGTGCGACTGGCCTTTATCGCCTACCACTGGTCTACAAGAAGTCCTTGTTTAGTATAAACTAGTTTTATTATATTAAGCAATATGATATAATAAGTATAAGTCCATTTTAGGAACCATATTTGATTAATATCACTATAGATCGACTTATGTATATTTAATAACTTTTTCTAACCTTTTGTTTGAGACAGATGGAATGACCCATCATTCTATCACATGATCTGCTAACACATCACGAATGACAAATTCAACTTCATTTCTTTTAGAGATGAAGTGGAAATTGTCCAAATAACTACCAACGGTGAGACTATACCAAAATCACGGAAGTATTTCTTTTAATTCAAATTTCATCATCTTTAGGGAAATGATCTTGAAAACCAAAAATGTTGTCCTAGTCCTCTTATATCTGATGAATCAGATGGTACCTTATATCATCACAAATTTATGACTTTGTGATTGCTGGCTTTTTCATATCCATGTTCTCTACCACTCTCCATCAGAACTTGATTGTTATATTTTTCTTCTATATCCATATTTTCACCAATGTTCTCCTACATGGAAACCCAGTGATGAGTTAATTTGGGTAACCGTTACATTTCATACTTTAGTTTTTAAAGCCAACTTTTGGTATTCCTTTTTACGATGTGGGTTTCTATTAAAGAAACATTATAGTAGTAAACCATTTATAACCCCGACGAATTTTGAGGGAGAAATTCATTTTAAAGGGGGTAGAATGTAACACCCCTAGATTTTATGAAAAATATTCTTTTTAATTTTATTGATGTCTTGTGTTGTACGCTACACGAAAAGGAGCTTGCACTACATGCATCACTGCCTTGGCTTTCATTACACGCAATCACGACCTTCCATGATAGCATGTGTAGTAAGCAATACCGAGTTTCACTAAACGAGATATTATTATAATATTATTATGAACTAGCTGTTATGAATAGTAATACCCACTTTTTGAAATTTTATAAATTTTCTTTTTCAAAATGGACTTCATTTTTGGATTCGGAATATCGAAATTAGCTTAGGGTGAAATTTTGGTACTTTTCAGATAACTTTCATATTCCGATGAATAGTGAAAATTACTAAATTTTAATTAAAAACAGCTTTTTTAATCGAAATAATTAATAGTGATAAATTATTAATTTGAGTGGTTTTAAAGTATATTTAGAATATATTTTTACAATTTAATACAATGTTGGTCATTGGATGTAATTTCACATTTAAACCAGACATAAACAAGTGTCAATCTTTTGATAGTTATTATCTCTTAATAACATGCTATTTGTTTTGATGATGGGAATTAATTTTTAAATTAATTAATGCAACTGATATGTTTTGAATTTGATAATGTAGACATCATTTTTTAATTTATAATATCAAATATAGCTTAGGCCTAATTTTTGGTATTTTTCTGTAAACTTTCATTTTTTGATGAATAGTGAAACCACTAATTGGTAGTTAAAAAAAATGAATTTTTCATAAAACTTTATTTTACTGCTTCTGTGAGTAAAATTTAAAAAATATGAGAGACACGGTTGATGTCAGTAAGTAAAATGTGGTTCAATGAGATGAAAATAATTTTTGGTGCATAGTAACTTTTTACTTTTTTTTACCACGGTTAAAAGTAAATAGGGTAATTAAGGGTAAAAATGATATTATTATTACCCTAACACATGTCCTAATTCTATTGGATAAGTTTAATTCGACAAAAAACAACCTTAGGAGTAAAATATGACCATTTAGGCCCACTTGGATTAGATTAGGACATTTATTATTATTTAATTCCAAGAAGAGTTAAAAGAGTTAAAATAAAGGTTTATTCACTAAAACATTTTTAATATAGGGATATACACAAGATAAATTCGATTCTAAATATTAATTAGAAAGCTAATAATATTTACTAAATAATTATATTTTATTTATAATTTTTAGACATTAAATAATTTAATTTATTTATGACACAATGATGATGCAGTAATTACCATAATAGTGAAAAATTAGAATAATTGATATTATAAATACCCAAATAAATATTATTTGAGACTTTTTATGAATTACACAAATTTTCTAGGTTAATATGACATGTTAGTATTGATTTAATTAACTTTGGTCGAAGTAATCATTCTGTTATGAGTTTCACAAAAATCAACTATTGAATAGTGTCAAAATTGACATAAAATAGTTTTTAAAACAAATATTATATTATTGATTGTTATTTTGTTCCTAAAAATCTAAGGTTCTGCCAAGGTAATTATATCATGATAGGTGTATCATTAATGGACAACTTGGGGGATTCTTGGATGTATATGGTAATTTTATTAACTATATAATATAAAAATACAAAGTGACATGGTAAATGTCAATCTAATTAACTAAGAGTTAAAACTAAAAGATAAGGTTAATATAATGACCTAAACTTGTCTAACTTATATTGGATGAGAGGATTTCGACCCATCCCCACCTTAGCTTCAAGATAACTCAATTTGGTGCTATTAAAAACCGAATATGACTTTATAATAAAATAATATTTTTAGTTATTCCAAAGGTGCCCCTCTCCTCCCTTATAAAAGGGAACCTCCTCCCTCTCTTCCTCACACCACTTTGAGCCTTCAAGCTCGGCCAACCCCTGCCAATTTCTTCTCCCCACTTACCTAGAGACATCCTAGAGGTCCTGGTCTTCTTCAAAGACCAATTTTAGTGCCCTCAAAGGAGGTCTCAAAGAAGCGCTTCAAAGAAGAGGTAATGCCCGTTACCGATTCTTTCATCTTTATTTCTTCTTCCACTTATTCTTCTTTAGTTGTTTAATTATGAAGTAATAACATCAGTATCACTCATATACTGATATGTTATTATAAGTATGAAACAACCCTATTTCACCATCTATCCATCCTACGGAAAATGAAATCACCGCGCGTGCGTACGTACGGAATACCGTCTCCACACCGTGGTGTAATCTATTTTCCACCACCACCTTACTTGGATGGGTATAATGGTGTAAAGAATGAATATATATTATTATTTTAAATTGATATTGATTCTGAAATAGTATATATAAACGCCAATACAATTCCACGATCATGAGAACGATATCATCGCTCGTGCGTACGTACGGACTACCGTCTCCACGACGCGATGAGATTCATTCTCCACATTAACCATTCATTAATGATTATAAAGTATACATAATAAGTAATAATGAAATATATGGCATAATAATGATACTGGATTTATGTGTATATATATGTATGTCATCTACTTAATTCCATTCAACTCAATAAGGAAACGAAAACAGCGTTCATGCGTACGTATGGCCTACCGTCTCCATGAACGATGTATTTCTTTCCATTTACTGATCTATTATATATATGTATATTCTGAATATATATTATATATAAATCATGTTTTATATTCTGGAATTAATTAATCATGATCTAAGTAATCATATGAATAATTACAAGTCAAAACACGGACGACAAATGAAACGATTTTACCCAAAACGTTCTTTAACATGGAATTTACAAAAGAACGGGTAAAATAAAGTCATAAGTGAACCATATATGATATCATAACAATGATTATGATTCTGGAATAATTCAATGACATTATTTAAATCATTATACAGGAGGTTCAGACACTTACGAAGCAAATCAGACCTAAGGTAAGGGATAATTTTGCAAATCTCATTTTTATCTGAGATTTCTTATTCGTAAGTATTTATTGGGGTTATTGCTATCATCCATGTCCATGTTTTATAAAAGTGTATTCATGTATGTTTAAAGTCCTTTTTACCCATTTTGACTTTTACCCCATGGTATGGAAGGAATCTTTCCTTTATTTATGATGGACTTTGTCATGGGGCTATCAAAGACTCCTAGAAGGAATGATGCAATATGGGTAATTGTTGATCGACATACCAAGTCAGCACATTTTCTTGCTATAAGAGAAGATCTACCACTAGAACGTCTAGCAAGACTATATATTAATTAAGCTGTGAGACTTCATGGAGTACCCCTATCGATTGTTTCTGATCGTGATCCTCATTTTACTTCAAGATTCTGGAAGAGTCTTCAGAAATCCCTGAATACTGAACTTCATTTGAGCACTACCTACCACCCTCAGATAGATGAACAATCAGAACGGACTATTCAAACCTTAAAAGGCATGTTGAGATCCTGCTCACTTGAAATTCTGGGTATGTGGGATCTGTATTTACCTCTGGTAGAATTTTCCTATAACAATAGCTTCCATTGGAGTATTTAGATAGCACCATATGAAGTGTTATACGAAAGAGATGTCGCACACCAACCTGTTGGGATGACGTTGGTGAAAGAAAACTTGTAGGTCTAGAACTGGTGGAGGAAACGATGGAAAAGGGGAAGGTAATCCAAAATCACATCAAAGCAGCTCAATGTAGGGAGAAGAGCTATGCCGATAATCGAAGGAAGGATTTGGAATTTCAAGTCGGTGATCATGTTTTCCTGAAGGTATCTCCATGGAAGGGAGTCATACTTTTTGGTAAGAAAGGTAAATTGAGTCCCAGGTACATCGGACCTTTTGAAATTCTAGAACAAATTGGTGTTGTAGCTTACTGATTGGCAATGCCGCCAAATCTCTCCAAAGTTCACGATGTGTTCCACGTATCTCTATTGAGGAAATACATGCCTGACCCAACGCATGTACTCACCTATGAATAATTAGAACTGGAACTAGATCTGTCTTATTGTGAAGAGCCCGTCAGGATTCTTGATACGAGAGAACAAGTACTGAGAAACCGAACGACGCGTCTGGTAAAAGTTTTGTGGAGAAACCATAAGATGGAAGAGGCAACGTGGGAACCCGAGGAACATATGATGAAGAACCACCCGAGCCTTTTCATGTGATAATTACTCTAGAAATTTCTAGGATGAAATTATTTGAAGGAGGGGAGAATGTAACACCCCAAGCTTCTACAGTACGCTTCTCTTTGAATAATGTGATAGTGTGTGTTGTACGCAACACCGAGTTCTAACACACCATAACCAATCAAACAAGCTGTTATGAATAGTAATACCTACTTTTTGAAATTATATATATTTTATATTTCAAAATGGACTTCATTTTTGGATTCAAAATATCGAATTTAGCCTAAGGTGAAATTTTGGTACTTTTCGGATAACTTTAATATTTTGATGAATAGTGAAAATTACTAAATTTTAATTAAAAACAACTTTTTTAATCAAAATAATTAATAGTGATAAATTATGAATTTGAGTTGTTTTAAATTCTATTTTGAATATATTTTTACCATTTAATACAATGTTGGACATTGGACATAATTTTACAATTAAACCAGACATAAACAAGTGTCAATCTTTTGATAGTTATTATCTCTTAAAAACACGTTTTTTGTTTTAACAACGGGAATTAATTTTATATTAATATCTTCCACTAATGTGTTTTGTATATGAAAAAATGGATTCCATATTTTTAATCAGGATGTTCAAATTGTGTAAATAGGTAACTTTTATTTTTAGACATTTTGAATAATTACATCGGTAAATATTTTATTTACCATGGTTAAGGGTAAATCCGGTAAATAAGGGTTAAAAAATAATATTATAATAATACTAAATTACCCTAAAACGTGTCCTAGCCTTATTGGTTGATACGTGTTCGACCATAGTCATCTTTGGGTCGATTTTGGGACCCCATGGAGCCACTTGTAGGTGATAGGGACACTTAATTTTAATTAAGATAAAATAAGTACAAAAATAACATAAGCATATATCTTTTAGAAAAACAATTTTTTACATAGGGTTATATATGTTGGATTTTCGACGATAAATATTCATTAGAAATATAAAAAGATTTCCTACATAATTATATTTTATTTATAATTTTTAGACTTTAAATAATTTAATTTATTTATGACAAAATTATGATGCAGTAATTACCATAATAGTGACAAATTAAAATAAGTGATATCATAAATATCCAAATAAATATAATTTGAGACTTTTAATGAATTACACTAATTTTATAGGATAATATGACATATTAGGATTGATTTAATTGACTTTTTTCGAAGTAATAATTCTGTTATGAGTTTCACAAAAATCAACTATTGAATACTGTCAAAATTGACATAAAAGAGTTTTTTAAAAAAATATTATATTATTAATTGATATTAAATTCCTAAAAATCTAAGGTTCGGCCAAGATACTTATATCATGATAGGTTTATCATTAATGGACCACTTGGGGGTCTCTTGGATGTATATAGTATTTTTATTAACTATATAATATAAAAATACAAAGTGACATGGTAAATGTCAAACTAATTAACTAAGAGTTAAAACTAAAAGATAAGGTTAATATAGTAACCCAAACCTGTATAAATTCTATTGGATGAATTTTTTCGACCTATCACCACCTTAAACTTTGGATAATAAAATTTGGAGCCATTATAAACCGAATATGAATTTATTATAAATTAATATTTCTAGCTTTTCAAAGGTGCCCCTCACCCCTCTTATAAAAGGGCACTCTCCTTTCTCATTAACTCACACCTTAAAAGACTTTTGGTTCGTCCAAACTCTGCCCAAATACTCTCTAAACTTCCCTCAATTCATTGTAGAGGCCTTCCTTTAGTCATAAAGCCAACCTAGTAGCCCTTTTGATCAAATCAAAAGGAAGAACCTGAAGAAGAGGTAATGATTTCACCACCCTTTTCCAAGTTCCTTTCTTCTTCCACTTCTTCCTTCTTTGTTATTACCATTATAAAATAATAACTCCAGTATCTTATATATACTGTTATGTTATTATAAATATGGTACAACCATATTCAGTATTCTATCCACCCTTTGAATAACATGTCATCATACGTGCGTACGTACGGCTTACCGTCTCCACGTCGTGGTGTAATTGTTCTTCAGTATATTATTATTTGGATTGGTATAATAATGATGTGTAACTCATGTAAATAATAAATATAACATGTTAATTATTCTTTATATATGATATACCATCCATTTATATATTATTTTAATATCAAAAGAATGATATTGTCGCTCGTGTGTACGTATGGAATACCGTCTCCACGAACGTGATGAGATTCATTCTTCATCGTATCCATTCAAGTATAATTAACATTTGATGATTTAAAAATGATTTTTAAGGACTTGATATCATTCTGGGTATGAATAATATACAACCTATCCATTACAAATATGGCTTACTTAACAAAACATATAAAAGGAAACGAGTAAGTTAACACCCGAAACAATGATTATACTAAGATATTATTAACAAATCAATGTTAAAAGATCATATATGATATCATATTAATGTATATGATTATTTTATAATTTAATAACAATTATTTCACCATTATACAGGAGTTTAACCTACCCCAACCAAGTAAAAATACAAGGTAAGGGTTATTTCACAATCTCTTCATTATCCGAGGTTGTTTATACGTAATTATCTACTGCGATTTCTTTATCATCAACATCCATGTTTCTTCAAAATGTATTTCAAAAAGATTTTACTATTTAAAATAATATGGGTTAAAGTCATTTATACCCTTGTTTGAATTTTTATAAGAGGTTTATAAAGGAATCTTTCCGTCATTTTCCAAACAAGGTGCTTTTAACCTTTTCGACAGAATTAAGGTAAGAATGTTTTTTTAACTTATACGGCGGGTGTGGTTATTTTCCACCATTATAAAATCGTCGAAGATTCCCTTACAATCTTATAAGAATATTTTCAAAGAAAATGTTTTATTTTATAAATATATTACTCTTAAATTATTTCAAAAATAGAAAGAGATATTTCTCTAAAAAGAGTTTTGATTTCATCTATGTCAACATCCTTTGATGGATTTTATGCTAATTTGAAGTTGATTTATTATGATACAAAACTTCTATATTGTATTTAAGTTTTTGTGATATGTTTGACTGTGGATATGCTGTTTTTATACCATTCATAGTTTATGGTTAAAGTATTGACATTACGTATGGTAGTTTTAATATGAATGTTTATGTCATGTTTAAACCTTTTTATATGGGAATGCATTGGACTTAATATGTGACGGGTGGAGCCCGCTATAGCTCCTCGATGCATCGGTAGGTCTCATGAGACAAACTAGTGTCTTGGCACAAGGCCTTGGAAAAATATTATTTGTAGTCTTGGCATGAGGCCTTGGCTATGTGGTTATGATAGTCTGGAATTATGCATTCCATCATTATGAAAGTTGTTATTGATATTGCATGTGATTACTCGATTAGTAGAATATCCATGTGAACAGGTAAATGGAATTATTTCATTTTATTTTTTCCATACTATTTTTATGTTCAAGTTTAAATGGATTTTGTTTTAGTTATACATTGCCTTAAATGTTTATTCTTATTTATGAAAGTTTCCTCTATATTGTTATCCTTACTGGGCATTTGAGCTCACCCCGTTTCTATGTTTTATTTTTCCTAGGGTATGAAGAAGTAAATTATGAATGACGCCCTCGAAATTCGTCGGGGTTATAAATGGTTTACTACTCGAAAGTTTCTTTAATAGAAAACCACATCATAAAATATTTGATATTATGAATTAAAAAATGATGTCTATTTTAACAAATTCAAAACATATCAGTTGCATTAATTAATTTAAAAATTAATTCCCATCATCAAAACAAATAGCGTGTTATTATGTGTGAAATTTTATTCTTGATTATGTGGTTTTCCTATTATAATTAGTGTTGCTCACACTATTCTTATTGGTTTTATTCAATGGCTGGAACCCGAAGGAACCGTGTTAATGCAGAATGCGATTGGCAATGTAATGATTTTCCCCCTGAGCAACCAAATGTTATGGGAGCTGGAATGAAAAATCTTGTTGACATTCTCACACAACTTTCTCAAGCTATGAATCATGAAGGACTTCCAAACGAGAAAAGGAAGGAGCAACATTCTATTGAATCCTTCATGAGGCAGCGTCCACCTTCTTTCAGCGGGTCTACTGATCCATTAGTTGCTGAACAATGGATTAGTACTACTGAAAAGATATTTTCAGTTCTTCAATGTTCTGAACATGATAAAGTCATCCTAGCAGTGTATCATTTGGAAGGAGATGCTGATCAATGGTGGAATATTATTAAGAATACGATTAAAAGGGATGAAATTGAGTCAATGGAATGGGACGAGTTCAAGAACTTATTTTTAAATAAGTACTTCCCTCGTATTCTCTGAACAAAGATAGAGAAAGATTTTATTGAACTGAAGTAAAAGGATGATGAATCTGTTGGTACCTATGAATCAAATTTTACAAGACTTGAAAGGTACGCTTCTGGTATTATTATCCAACCTGAGTGTAAGATCGATCGATTCTTTAGTGGCTTAAAACCAAGACGTAGAAGGGTGTTAGCCATAAGGGACTTCAATAGCTACGAGGAAATCGTTCGATGTGCTCTCAAAGTCGATATGGTGATTGGAGTAACCAATCAGTCATATGGGTTTGATAAGAAAAGGAAAATGGAATTCAAAGGAAAATCTAAATAGCACACTGAAAAGAAGATGAGCTTTACCTTATACTCAAAGTGTTGAATGAAACATGGAGGGAGTTGTCTTAAAGGGACAAGTAAATGTTTCAAATGTGGAATGGAAGGTCATCGGGCATTTGAATGCCGCAATGATGGGAAGAAGATATCTAATGAAGCAAACAAAGGAAGGGACACACAGAATTAACCTACTACATTTCAATGTTTCAATTGCAATGAGATAGGGCATTATGCCAATCAATGCCCAAATCAAAGGGTTGATAATGATGATCGACGTCAACAAACTCTTAAGGCTAAAGACAAAGGAAAGTCACCTGCAATTTCTATCAGCGATGTGGAGTATGATAACGATGTGGTGAAAGGTACACTTACCATACACTCTAAAGTAGAAAATGTTTTATTTGATTCTGGATCCACCCACTCTTTTATTTCTGAAGAATTTTCTAAGGATATCACCATACTACCTCAACAATTAGATGTTGAGTTAGCTGTGACAACCCCTAATGGCACAACAGTCGCATGAAAAGTTTATAATTCTTCCCCAATTGAAGTTTGCGGGAAAGTGCTTCCTGAAAATCTTGTGATCCTTCCTATAGAGTAATTTGATGTGATTCTTGGCATGGATTGGATTTCTTTATATGGAGCTCATATCAATTACCAAACAAGGGAAGTCACATTTCATATTCCAGATCAATCTATGATCGTCTATCGATGCAAGGATGAACATAACCTTCCAGTGGAAATTTCTTCCATCTTATGGGTCTTGATTCCACTAAATGAGGGTTATTTAACTCAAATGGTTGGTGAGAAACTCATGATTAATAATATTCCCATTTTATGGGAGTTTGGTGATGTCTTTCTAGAGGAATTTCCGGGTCTTCCACCAAATCGTGAAGTTGGGTTTTCAATAGAACTCGTACCGGGTTCTATGCCTATTTCAAAGACACCTTATAGAATGGCCCCAATTGAGTTGCAGGAATTGAAGAAGAAACTCCAAGAGAATCTTGATAAGGGATTCATATGCCCTAGTGCGTCACCTTGGGGAGAACCTATTCTTTTTATTAAGAAGAAAGATGGATCAATGAGACACTGCATTGATTATCGAGAACTTAACAAGATCACTATCAAGAACAAATATCCTCTCCCACGCATTGATGACTTATTTGACCAACTACGTGGAGCTCAATACTTTTCCAAGATTGATCTTCGTTCAGGGTATCATCAATTAAGGGTCAAAAGGGAGGATATACCAAAGACGGCTTTCCGTACAAGGTATGTACACTATGAATTTTTGTTGATGCCATTTGGTCTTACTAATTCCCCTTCTATCTTCATGGATCTGATGAATAGAGTCTTTAGAGACTATCATGATTAGTTTGTGGTAGTCTTTATAGACGATATTCTGGTATATTCAAAGAGCAAGGAAGAACATGAAGATCACTTGAGAATTATATTGAAGACCCTGAGAAAGGAGAAGATTTATTCCAAATTTACCAAGTGTGAATTTTGGCTTCAAAAAGTTTCATTTTTGGGTCACATAATCTCAAAATACGGGATATCTGTGGATCCAGAAAAAATAGAGGTTATCGAAAGATGGTCGAGACCAACAACAGTAACTGAGATCCGAAGTTTTCTTGGTTTGGCTGGATATTATCGATGTTTTGTGAAAGATTTTTCACGATTATCTAATCCACTCACCAAGTTTACTCGGAAAGGAGTTAAGTTTGTTTGGATGGAGGAATGTGAAGATAATTTCAAGGAGTTGAAAATAAGGTTATCCAGTGCACCAGTGCTCACATTGCCTTGTAGTGGAGAATGGTTTATGATCTACAGTAATGCATCCAAGAAGGGGATGGGATGTGTTCTTATGAAAAATGATATGGTGATAACTTTTTCCTCACGACAGTTGAAAATCCATGAGCAAAATTACACAACGCATGATTTGGAGTTAGCTGCGGTAATATTTGCATTAAATATTTGGAGACATTATCTTTATGGAGAAAGGTGTGACATTTATACTGATCATAAATGTTTAAAGTATATTTTCACACAAAAGGAGCTGAATATGCGCCAAAGAAGATGGTTAGAGCTGATTAAGGATTACGACTGCTCAATTCATTACCACCCTGGGAAAGCAAACAAGGTGGAAGATGCATTAAGTCGACAAGACCATGCCAGTTTATCCATGATGAGGATCACAAAAGATCCAATATTTATGGATTTACAAAGGATGGATCTTGAAATTATAATGGAAGGGGTAAAATCGTATCTTTCTCAAATGAATGTTCAACCATCTATACATGTGAAGATTAAAGAGGCGTAGAAAGAAGATGTAGAGTTTCAAAAGAAGGTGAGATATATTCCTGAATTCAACCTTGACTGTGATGGGATAATAAAGTTCAGGAATCGGGTTTGTGTTCCTCCCATCCCCGAATTAAAGAAGGAGCTGCTGGATGAGGCTCATAGTTCTTCATTCTCTATTCATCCTGGAAGCACGAAGATGTATAGGGAACTCAAAGAGTACTTCTGGTGGGATGGCATGAAAAGAGATGTTGCTGAATATGTCTCTCGATGCTTGGTTTGTCAGCAAGTTAAAGCTGAGAGACAGAAGTCTAAGGGGATGTTACAACCATTACCCATACCCGAATGGAAATGGGAAAACATCACTATGGACTTTGTCATAGGACTTCCTAAAACATCCAAAGGCAATAATGCTATCTGGGTCATAGTTGATCGTCTTACAAAGTCTGCACACTTCATTGCTATTAGAGAGGATTTCTCTCTGGATCAGTTTGCCAGGATATATGTGAAGGAAGTGGTAAGATTTCATGGAGTACCACTTTCTATTATATCTGATCGGGATCCTAGATTTACCTCGAAGTTCTGGCGTAGTCTTCAGCATACTCTGGATACAGAGTTGAGTTTCAGCACTACTTATCATCCTCAGACAGACGGTCAGTCTGAGAGAAAAATTCAAACTCTAGAAGATATGTTGACAGCTTGATCTATGGATTTCAAAGGTGGTTGGGATCAACACCTACCTTTCATGGAATTTTCTTATAATAATAGCTTTCCCTCCAGTATTCAGATGGCTCCTTATGAAGCTCTCTATGGAAAGAAATGCCGGACTCCAACTTGCTGGGATGATGTTGGGGAAAGAAAGCTATTGGGACCTGATCTTGTTGATGAGATGGCAGAAAAGGTCCGATCTATTAAACAACACATAAGAGCATCTCAGAGTCGACAGAAAATTTATGCTGACAACCGAAGAAAATACCTAGTGTTTGAAGTTGGTGATAATGTGTTCTTACGAATATCTCCCTGGAAGAGGGTCATGAGATTTGGAAAGAAGGGGAAGTTGTGCCCTAGATATATCAGTCATTTTGAAATACGGGATCGTGTTGGAAAGGTAGCTTACCGATTGGAGCTTCCACCTAATCTCTCTCAAGTTCACGATGTGTTCCATGTATCTCTCCTGAGAAAGTACATACCTGATCCTTCACATGTACTCATCTCAGAAGTTGTACCGCTGGAGCAAGATCTTTCTTATGAAGAACAGCCGATAGAGATTCTGGATCGTAGCGAAAAAATCCTACGAAACAAGACCACTCGATTTGTGAAAGTTTTATGGAGGAACCACCAATTAGAAGAAGCTACATGGGAGATTGAGGATATGATGAGGGAGAGGTATCCTCATCTTTTTGTTACAAAGTAATGAATTTCGAGGCCAAAATTCATTTTAAGGGGGGTAGAATGTAACGCCCAAGACTTTTATGAGAAATATTTTGTTTTTATCAAAGGAATCATTCACTACACACAACACTAGCTTGGCTTACTTTACATGCAACTGCGACCTTCCTCGATAGCTTGCGTCGTACGCAATACCGAGTTTCACTAAACAACGATATACTATTAAAATATTATTAAAACTAGCCGTTATGAATAGAAATAACCACTTTTTGAAATTTTATAAATTTTATTTTTCAAAATGAACTTCATTTTTGAATTTGGAATATCGAAATTAGCCTAGGGTGAAATTTTTGTATTTTTCTAAAAACTTTCAATTTTTGATGAATAGTGAAACCACTAAGTGGTAGTTAAAAAACTGAATTTTTCATAAAACTTAATTTTACCACTTCTGTGAGTGGAATTTCGAAAATCCGAGAGATGTGGTTAATATCAAGGACTAAAATGTGGTTCAATGAGATGAAAATAATTTTTCGAGAATAGTAACTTTTTACTTGTTTTTACCACGGTTAAAAGTAAATAGGGTAATTAAGGGTAAAAGTGTTATTATTATTACCCTAACACATTCCCTAATTCTATTGGATAAGTGTAATTCGACCAAAAACAACCTTAGGTATAAAATATGACCATTTAGGCCCACTTGTATTAGATTAGGACATTTATTATTAATTTATTTAAAGAAGGGTTAAAATAGTTAAAATCAAAGTTTAATAAGTAAATCATTTTTAATATGGGGTTATACATAAGATAAATTCGAATATAAATATTAATTAGAATACTAAAAATATTTCCTACATAATGGTATTTTATTTGTAATTTTTAGACTTAAAATAATTTAATTTATTTATGATACAATGATGATGCAGTAATTAGCTTATTAATGAAATATTGACATAATTGATGTTATAAATACCAAAATAAATGTAATTTGAGACTTTTTATGAATTACAATAATTTTATATGTTAATATGACATGTTAGTATTGATTTAATTATATTTTTTTTGAACTAATCATTCTTTTATGATTTTCAAAAAAATCAATTACCAAATAGTGTCAAAATTGACATAAAACAGTTTTTAAAACAAATATTATATTATTAATTGTTATTTTATTCCTAAAAATCTAAGGTTCGGCCAAATGACTTAGATAAGGTTATATATATTAATAATAAACAACTTGGGGTTCTTTTGACTTGATATAGTATGTTTATTAACCTTATAGTGTAAGAAAACAAGAAGACACGGTAAAAGTTAAATTATCTAACTTAAAGTTAAATCTAAATGATAAGGTTACAATTGATACCTAAACATGTCTAAATTATATTGGATAAGAGGATTTCGACCCATACCCACCTTAGCTTCGAAATATATCAATTTGGAGCTATTAAAAATCGAATTTTACTTTATAATAAAATAATATGTTTTGTTATTCCAAAGGTGCCTCTCTCCTCCCTTATAAAAGGGCACCTCCTCCCTCTCTTCCTCACACCACTTTGAGCCTTCAGGATCGGCCCACCCCTGACAATTTCTTCTCCCCAATTCCCTAGAGACATCCTAGAGGTCATGGTATTCTTCAAAGACCAATTTTAGTGCCCGAAAATGAGGTCTCAAAGAAGCGCTTCAAAGAAGAGGTAATGTCCATTACCGATTCATTCATCTTTATTTCTTCTTCCACTTATTCTTCTTTAGTTGTTTCATTATGAAGTAATAACATCAGTATCACTCGTATACTGATATGTTATTATAAGTATGAAACAACCCTATTTCACCATCTATCCATCCTACAGAAAATGAAATCACCGCGCGTGCGTACGTACGGAATACCGTCTCCACGCCGTGGTGTAATCTATTTTCCACCACCACCTTACTTGGATGGGTATAATGGTATAAATAATGAATATATATTATTATTGTAAATTGATATTGATTCTGAAATATTATACATACACTCCAATACAATTCCACAATCATGAGAACGATATCATCGCTCGTGCGTACGTACGGACTACCGTCTCCACGACACGATGAGATTCATTCTCCACGTTAACCATTCATGAATGATTATAAAGTATATATAATAAGTAATCATGAAATATACGACATAATAATGATACTGTATTTATGTGTATATATATGTATGTCATCTACTTAATTCCATTCAACTCAACAAGGAAACAAAAACATCGTTCATGCGTACATACGGCCTACTGTCTCTATGAACGGTGTATTTCTTTCCGTTTACTGATCTATTATATATATGTATATTCTGAATATATATTATATATAAATCATGATTTATATTCTTGAATTAAGTGATCATGATCTAAGTAATCATATGAATAATTACAAGTCAAAACACGGACGATAAATGAAATGATTTTACCCAAAATGCTCCTTAACATGGAATTTATAGAAGAACGGGTAAAATAAAGTCATAAGTGAACCATATATGATATCATAACAATGAGTATGATTCTGGAATAAGTCAATGACATTATTTAAATCATTATACAGGAGGTTCGGACACTTACGAAGCAAATCGGACCTAAGGTAAGGGATAATTTTGCAAATCTCTTTTTTTATCCGAGATTTCTTATTCGTAAGTATTTACTGGGGTTATTGCTATCATCCATGTCCGTGTTTTATAATAGTGTATTCATGTATGTTTAAATTCATTTTTACCCATTTTGACTTTTACCCCATGGTATGGAAGGAATATTTCCTTTATTTACCCTACATGGTACTTTTTGACTTTTCTGAAAAAGGTACGAGAAGAATGTTTTTTTAACGTATACGGCATGAAAGGTTTTTTACGGTTTTATAAAGCCTTATTTTGATGAAGATTCCTACAAAATATTTCATGACTATTTTCAACAAAATAATTTTCTTTTAAATTTTCATGACATTTTGTTAAAAGAAAATGATTTTGAAGAAAAAAGGATATTTTTCTCAAGAATTCATTTCAAGTATTTTATCAAAACCATTTTCATCTAAGATGACATTATTTCACATGTGTATGTTTCAAGTATCATGTCTCTATGATTTAGATGGTTTCAATTTTCTAATTATGAAATGATATCAATTTCTTTTATATGGATTATGTGATGATGGGATGATGTTTATGAAACCCATTTTATTTATTGGGTTATGCTATGATGTATGATTTTTTTGATTTTGTGGAACACGAAAGAATGATTTCATTATGAGATGGGTGGGACATATATCTCCCTCCAATGCATTGGGTAAAGATTTTATATATCATGAGATAGACATGGCTGGAACGACAGGTTAAACCGATTCAGTGAAACAGGACTGAAACGAGGAGTGAACTCGGTTCAGAAATGGACTTTGTCCACTAAGATAGTATTGGCAATGAGTCTTGACTAATAAGAAATGATTTTCTATGATTATGTCTATATGCCAAAAAGTTTCATGTTTTAATTTATGATTATTGGGATTACATTTCACTACTATGATTTATCCCATGTTATGATATTATGGTCTCTTTTGCAGGTTAATATTTCCAAAAATGTTATGTTCTTATGAATATGATGTGATTGATATTTATTTTTTTTACCCTTACAGAGCATTTGAGCTCACCCTTTTATGTTTTATTTTCCCCAGGATATAAAGAAAGGTGTTAGGTAAAAAAAGGGAAGATCTTTATGGGATATGTTGAAGATCTTTATGTCAATATTTATGTCTTTGGAAACTCGGAATATAAACAACTAATCATGTTGAAAGATCTTCGACATATCCCATAATGATCTTCCCCTTTTTGTTTCCTTACCTAAAACCTTTCTTTATTTCCTGGGGAAAATAAAACATAAAAAGGGTGAGCTCAAATGCTCAGTAAGAGAAAACATAGAGAACATAAAACAATCCATAAACATTTGAAAGAAAAAACTTGAACATGAAATCTAAACATTAAAACCTTGAGAAAAGACATAAATCATGGAAGTATGTAAGGAATATATCACAAAGGAACATCAATCACGATAAAATAGCATGGGAATAAAACATTTAATTGTGGCAACCATTCAGCACTTGTTTTGATTTCTATAGTAGCCAAGTCATTGCTGCCAAGACCATCTTAGTGGACAAAGTCCCTTTCTGAATCGAGTTCACTCCTCGTTTCTGTCCTATAACACTGAACCAGATTAACTTACCGTTCCAGCCATGACTATATCATGAGATATAAATCATTACCCAATGAATTGGAGGGAGATATAGGTCCCACCCATCTCATAATGAAATCATTATTACCTATGCCACAAAATAAACTTGAAACATTCATCATAACCCAAAGAATAAAATGGGTTCCATAAACATCATCCCATCATCACTTAATCCATATAAAACAAATGGATATATCAACATAAGAACAGTGAAACCATGTAAATCATAGGTACATTATACTTGAAACATACACATATAAAATAATGTCATCTTAGTTGGAAAAATGGTTTTGATAAAACACTTGAAATGAATTCTTGAGGAAAATATCCTTTCTTCTTCAAAATCAATTTCTTTTCACAAAACGTCATGAAAATTTAAAATAAAGAGATTTTTTTGAAAATAGTCATGAAATATTTTGGAGGAAGATTCATGAAAATAAGTCTTTATAAAACCGTAAAAATCCTTTCATGCAGTATAAGTTAAAAAAACATTTTCCTCGTACTTTTGTCGGAAAAGTCAAAAAGTACCTTGTAATGTAAAAAAAGATTCCTTATAAATAATGTATTAAAAGGCAAAATTGGTAAAAAGGAAATTAAACATACATAAAAAAACTTTTAGAAAACATGGACTTCGATGATAACAATAACCCCAGTAATTACTTACGAATAAACAATCTCGGATAAGAATGAGATTGGAAAAGTTATCCCTTACCTTAGGTCTGATATGCTTCGTATGGTTCGGAACCTCCTATATAATGATTTAAATAATGTCATTGACTCATTACAGAATCATATTCATTGTTATGATATCATATATGGTTCACTTATGACTTTATATTACCCATTCTTTTGTAAATTAATGTTAAAGTAGCGTTTTGGGTAAAATCATCTTATTTATCATACGTGTTTGGACATGTTGTTCTTGATGTTATTATTACTTATATCATGATTTACTTACTTCCAAAATGTAAATCATGATTTATATATCATACATATTCATTATATATCCAGAATATACAAGCATTTATAATAGTACATAACATATGTAGGTAGGAAATGAAATGCACCGTTCATGGAGATGGTAAGCCGTACGTACGCATGAACGCTACTTTCATTTCTATTTATTATTTTAATGGAATAAAAACATAATGATACAAAGTTATATTATAATTCCAGTATAATATCATATATAATATAATTAACCACATCCTTTATACATCCCACATAAGGTATTAACGAATCACATCACTTTGAGGGGGCGGTAGTCCGCACTTCCTCAAATGAGATTATCGTATCTACCGACTATGGAAACCGTAAAGGCTTGATATAATTGGGAAGTAAAGAAGAATAAGGAAATAATAAACATAATATATATTATATATAAATAAAGTTCCATCATAATGGCCACCATGAGAGGTGGTAGGAGAAAATCGAACAATCATCATTTCGCGAGGCGTTAGTTTGCCACCACAGAAACATTATGTTCTTCATCCATTAGATGGAGGTGTGTGTAAGTTTAGTTCGAATCCTTCTCATAACAACATCCTAGTATATTTAGGATATTGTTGTTGTTATAAAATAAAGGATTGAAAAGATTTTAGGGGTTGGAGAAGTAGAATAAAATAAAACAACTTAAGAGAAACCGTTACCTTTAATTTTGTTAAAATTCCTTTGGTTTGAACCAAAAGGACTTGTTGGAGAGTCTTCTGACTAATTTAAGTCTTCAAGGGGGAGGATAGGGACGTAGGGAGATTATTTGGTCAGATTTTGGACGATCCAAAAGGCTTGATAGGTGTGAGGAATTGCATAGAAGTGGTCTCCTTTTATAAGGGAGAGGAGGGGCTCTTTAGGAAAGTGTGAAAACATTATTTTATTATAAACTTATATTCGGTTTAAAGAGGTCCAAAAAACATTATTGTCGAAGATAAGATGACTCATATTCGAAATAAAATCTTACAATTGGAATTGGACAGGTTTTGGATGATATTTTAATCATTATAATCTTATTTATTTAAATCATTTATTAATGAGGTAAACACTACATTATTACTGTGTCAAAAATAATTTAATTCATTTGATGTCTAAAAATTATGAAAAAACTACCATGATGTAGGGAATATTTTTAGCTTTCCAAAGAATATTTATAGTCGAAAATATAACTTATATAACCCCATATAAAATTTTATTACTAAAAGATTTTTGTTAAAGTCAATTTTGTCTTTACATTAAATTAATTAATCCAAATTGTCATTTTCACTACCAAGTGGCTCATTGGGGTCCCAAAATCGGCTCAAGGATGCCCCTGGTCGGCCACTACTCATCCAATAAGGTTAGGTAAAGTGTCAAGATAATTTGGAATTATTATAATATTCTTTTAACCTTGAATTACCCTATTTACCTTTAACCGCAGTAAATAAAAATTACCGTAGTTACTATTCATAATATAAAAATAAATAAAAGTAACCTATTAACATAATTTGTACCCACTGATTCCAAATATGGAATCCATTTTTCAAAATTCAATACACAAAAGTTGCAAAAATTAAATTAAAATTAATCCCGTTGTCGAAAGAAAACGGGTTTTTGTTTAAAACATTGCAAAAGATTGAATTGATTTAATCTACGAATTCAAGGTAAACTCAATGCTAATGACATACATTATATTAAATGGTAAAAATATATTCTATTTATACTTTAAAACCATTCAATATTATAATTTAACCAGATAAATTATTACGATGAAAAAATTTGTTTTTAATTAAAATATACCGTGTTTTTACTATTCATTAAAATATGATAGTTATCAGAAAAAGATGAAAATTTTATCAAAGTAAATTTTTATATCCTGATTCCAATGAAGAATTTTATTTTTTTCAAATTGAACTTATAAATATGTCAAAAAATAGATTTAATGTGGGTGCGCCATCAAAAGGCGGCAAAACTGCATTTTTTGAAAAATACTCATTTTACCCGAAAAATTTATTTTGTTCTCATACCATATTCTAGAAAATGTGTAAGATGAATAATAATGTTATAAAATTCAAAATTTAGTTAATACTATTCATAACGGCTAGTTCATAATAATAATATAATAATATATCATTGTTTTGTAAAACTCGGTATTGCGTACAACACACGCTATCAAGGAAGGCCGCGATTGTGTGTAATGCAAGCCAAGTCAGGGTTGCGTGTTGTGCAAGAATCCTTCGTTGTTTCGTATAACAGAATCCAACCATATTTCATTTATACATTGAATATATATATATATATATATATATAAACACACTCAATGTTGCGTAGAATGAGTATTATAAAACGAACATGAAATTTTGTGTAACACGATCCAAGAATAATTTTGCATATACTGCAAGCTAATACGGTGTTGCGTATAGTAAAAGATAAACTTGGTGTGCTGTATAATAGAATACATCAATGAAATTAAAAGAATATTTTTCATAAAATCTCAGGGTTTTACATTCTACCCCCCTTAAAAGGAATTTCTCCCTCGAAATTCGTCGGGGTTATAAATCATTTACTATTCATAGAAACCCACATCGTAAAAAGGAATACAAAAACTTTATTTTGAAAACTAAAGTATGAAATGTAATGATTACCCAAAGTAACTCATCACTGGGTTTCCATATAGGAGAGAATAGGATAAAATATGGATATGGAAGAAAAATCTAAACATCAAGTTCTGATGGAGAGTGGTAGAGAACATAGCTATAAAAAAGACAACAATCACAAAGCCATAAATTTGTAATGATATAAGGTACAATCTGATTCATTGGATATAAGAGCACTAGGACAACATTTTTGGTTTTCAATATCATTTCCCTAAAGATGATGAATTAAAAGAAATACTTACATGATTTTTGTACAATCTCACTATTGTTCGTGAATTGAACAATTTCCACTTTATCTCTTAAAGAAATGAAGTTGAGTTTGTTATTCGTGAAGTGTTAGCAGATCATGTGATAGAAAGATGGGTCATTCCATCTATTTCAAACAAAAGTTTAGCAAAATTTATAAGTCCATCTTATGGTGATATTAATCATATATGGTTCCAAAAATGGACTTATACTTTATTTATCATACCGCTTAATAAAATAAAACTACTTTCCACTAACTAGGGACTTCCTGTGGGCCATTGGTATACGATAAAGTCTAGTCGCGCTTCAGTTGTGGGTTCGATTCCCACATCCTTATCTGACGCGATGGGTTGTCACCCGTCCTGTAGGTTGTCCTTTTTCTAAAACTAAATTACTATAACATCCCATCAATAATATCAAAAAAAATTCTATCCTTAAACAATACTAACTTATGTCCAACATAATCTATTCCAATATTTAGGCTTATCTAAAATACTTCGGTCCATGCTCATAGTATACAGAAAATGATTACTTGAAATGTCACATAATAATCACGTGAATGCCATCATTTATCCCCCACATATAATAAGATATATATTTTTTGTCAAATTACAAACATGTGAATACCATCGTGGAATACCCATTGAATCTTAGTGAAAACATGAGTGATGTCAAAAGTTAACTCTTTCCACATACCAAAACCCCAAAATTATATATACTCAAACCATGATTTAACTATTTACTTATATCAATCATGAGCTCATGAATACTGTCAAACATTTCATTTTCTCCTTATCCCTTCATTATGCGCATATCATCAACTTTCCAAAAATACTGGTACCATTCATCACACACTTTCAAAACATAAGGAAAGACAACAGTGTAAAAATCCTTATATGTATCTTTATTCCATAGTACAATGAGATTACTTATACATCATTACACTTGATAAACATCTAATCATTCCACTACCTTCTTGAACCATTGACCGAGCTTCAATAATTCTTTCATCTCACATATCATTTGTAGTCTCTTCATCATCTTCAACATAAATATTACCCATACGACCATACTGATTCTCTTCATGAGACTTTCCCTTATGGCATTGGTTTTCATAATGTCTGTACATTCCACATTTAAAACATTTCACCATTGTTGATGTCATAGCAATACCATTATCCTCATCCATGGTGTTAACTAAACCTTTTCCATTGCACTTACTAGCTTTATGTCCTTCTTTTCCACACCCAAAGCATCTTCCAGTTCCTTTGAAACATTCTCTTTGAAAATATTCTTATAAGCTTTTAAGGGAAGCTTTGACGATTTTATAACGGCGGAAAATAACCGCACCCACTGTATAAGATAAAAAACATTCTTACCTTAATTCTTTCGAAAAGGTTAAAAGCACCTTATTTGGAAAATGACGGAAAGATTCCTTTATAAACCTCTTATAAAAATTCAAACAAGGGTATAAATGACTTTAACCCATATTATTTTAAATATTAAAATCTTTTTGAAATACATTTCGAAGAAACATGGATGTGGATGATAAAGAAATCCCAGTAGATAATTACGTATTTACAACCTCAGATAATGAAGAGATTGCGAAATAACCCTTACCTTGTAATTTTCCATGGTAGGCGGTAGGTTAAACTCATATATAATGGTTAAATAATTGTTATTAAATTATACAAGAATAATATATACTAATATTATATCATATATGATCTTTTAACATTTCTCTGTTAATAATATTTTAGAATTATCGTCGTTTCGGGTGTTAACTTACTCATTTTATTTTATATGTTTTGTTACGTAAGCCATGTTTTTCATGGATAGGTTGTATAATAATCATATCCAGAATGATATCAAGTACTTATATACTATTATTAATCATAAAATTATAATTATACTTGAATGGATACGATGGAGAATGAATCTCATCACGTTCGTGGAGATGGTAGTCCGTACGTACGCACGAGCGACAATATTATTATTTTGATATTAAAATAATATATAATTGGATGGTATAACATATATACATAATCATTATCATGTTATATTTATTATTTACATGAGTTACACATCATTATTATACCCATCTAAATTATAATTTATTGAATAACAATTACACCACGACGTGGAGACGGTAAGCCGTACGTACGCACGTATGGTGACATGTTATTCAAAGGATGGATAGAATACTGAATATGGTGATACAATATTTATAATAACATCGCAGTATATATATATGATACTGGAGTTATTATTTTATAATGGTAATAACAAAGAAGGAAGAAGTGGAAGAAGAAAGGAACTCGGAAAAGGGTGGTGAAATCATTACCTCTTCTTCGGGTTCTTCCTTTTGATTTGATCAAAAGGGCTCTTAGGTTGTCTTTCTGATCAAAATAAGGCCTCTAGGTTGTAGTGAGGGAAGTTGGGAGAGTATTTGGGCAGAGTTTGGCCAAACCAAAGGCTTTGATGGTGTGAAGAAATGATAAGGAGGAGTTCCCTTTTATAAGAGGGGTGAGGGGCACCTTTGGAAAAGAGAGAAATATTAATTTATAATAAATTCATATTTGGTTTCTAATGGCTCAAAAGTTTATTATTTAAAGTTTAAGGTGGGGATAGGTCGAAAAAAATTCAAACAATAGAATTTAGACAGGTTTGGGTTACTATATTAACCTTATATTTTAGTTTTAACTCTTAGTTAATTAGTTTGACATTTACCATGTCACTTTGTATGTTTATATTATATAGTTAATAAACTTACTATATACATCAAAGAGACCCCCCAAGTGGTCCATTAATGATACTAATATCCTGATATATGTATCTTGGCCGAACCTTAGTTTTTTAGGAATTTAATATCAATTAATAATATAATATTTTTTTAAAAAACTCTTTTATGTCAATTTTGACACTATTCAATAGTTGATTTTTTTGAAACTCATAACAGAATGATTACTTCCAAAAAAGTTAATTAAATCAATAATAATATGTCATATTAGCCTATAAAATAGTTTTAATTCATTAAAAGTTTGAAATTATATTTATTTGGGTATTTATAATATCAATTATTTTAATTTTTCACTATTATGATAATTACTACATCATCATTGTGTAATAAATATATTAAATTATTTAATGTCTAAAAATTATAAATAAAATATCATTATATGGGAAATCTTTATAGCTTTCAAATGAATACTTATAGTAGAAAATCCAACATATATAATCTTATGTAAAAATTGTTTTTCTAAAAGATATATGCTTGTGTCATTTTTGTATTCATTTTAGCTTAATTAAAATAAAGTGTCCCTATCACTTAAAAGTGGCACCATGGGGTCCCAAAATCGACCCAAATATGCCCATGGTCGAACATTTATCAACCAATAAGGTTAGGACACGTTTTAGGGTAATTGTATATTATTATAATATTATTTTTTAACCCTTGTTTACCGGATTTACCCTTAACCATGGTAAATAAAATATTTACCGCAGTAATTATTCAAAATGTATAAAAATAAAAGTTATCTATTTACACAATTTGAACATCTAGATTCCAAATATGGAATACATTTTTATAAATTCAAAACAAAGAATTGGCAGAAATTAATTTAAAATTAATTCCCGTTGTTAAAATAAAAAGCGTGTTTTTAAGAGATAATAACTATCAAAAGATTGACACTTGTTTATGTCCGGTTTAATTGTAAAATTATGTACAATTACCAACATTATATTAAATGGTAAAAATATATTATAAATATACTTTAAGACCACTCAAATTCATAATTTATCACTATTAATTATTTTGATTAAAAAAGTTTTTTTTAATTAAAATTTAGTAATTTTCACTATTCATCAAAATATTAAAGTTATTCGAAAAGTACCAAAATTTCACCTTAAGCTAAATTCGATATTCCACATCCAAAAATGAAGTCAATTTTGAAATATAAAATATATATAATTTCAAAAAGTAGGTATTACTATTCAGAACGGCTAGTTTGATTAGTTATGGTGTGTTAGAACTCGGTGTTGTGTACAACACACGCTATCACATTATTCAAAGAGATGCGTACCGTAGAAGCTTGGGGTGTTACATTCTCCCCTCCTTCAAATAATTTCTTCCTAGAAATTTCTAGAATACTATCATATGAAAAGACTCTGGTGGTTCTTCATCATAAGTTCCTCGGGTTCCCACGTTGCCTCTTCCATCTTATGGTTTCTCCATAAAACTTTTACCAGATGCGTTGTCCGGTTTCTCAGTACTTGTTCTCTCGTATCAAGAATCCTGACGAGCTCTTCACAATAAGACAGATCGGGTTCCAGTTCTAATTCTTCATCGGTGAGTACATGCATTGGGTCAGGCATGTATTTCCTCAACAGAGATGTGTGGAACACATCGTGAACTTTGGAGAGACTTGGCAGCATTGCCTATCGGTAAGCTACAGCCCCAATTCGTTCTAGAATTTCGAAAGGTCCGATGTACCTGGGACTCAATTTAACTTTCTTACCAAAACGTATGACTCCCTTCCATGGAGATACCTTCAGGAAAACATGATCACCGACTTGAAATTCCAAATCCTTCCTTCGATTATCGGCATAGCTCTTCTGCCTATTTTGAGTTGCTTTGATGTGATTTTGGATTACCATCAACTTTTCCATCGTTTCCTCCACCAGTTCTAGACCTACATGTTTTCTTTCACCAACGTCATCCCAACAGGTAGGTTTGCGACATCTCTTTTTGTATAATGCTTCATATGGTGCCATCTGAATACTCAAATGGAAGCTATTGTTATAGGAAAATTCTACCAGAGGTAAATAAGGATCCCACATACCTTGAAAGTCAAGTGAGCAGGATCTCAACATGTATTCTAAGGTTTGAATAGTCCGTTCTAATTGCCCGTCTGTCTGAGGGTGGTAGGCAGTGCTCAAATGAAGTTCAGTATTCAGGGATTTCTGAAGACTCTTCCAGAATCTTGAAGTAAAACGGGGATCACGATCAGAAACAATCGATAGGGGTACTCCTTGAAGTCTCACAACTTCATTAATATATAGTCTTGCTAGACGTTCCAGTGGTAGATATTCTCTTATAACAAGAAAATGTGATGACTTGGTAAGACGATTAACAATAATTCATATTGCATCATTCCTTCTAGGAGTCTTTGGTAGCCCCATGACAAATTCCATCGTAATATTGTCCCATTTACAGTCCAGCATGGGAAGAGGTTGCATGACTCCTCCATGGTGATGCCTTCCATCTTTCACTTGTTTACAAACCAAACATCTTGACACAAAATCAGAAATCTCCCTCTTCATATTGTCCCACCAAAAATGTTCCTTCAAATCTATATACATTTTGGTGCTCCCAGGGTGTATAGAGAAATTGGAACTATGACTATCATCCAGCAATTCCCTTTTTAGATCAGGTATATCAGGAACACAAAGTCTCTTCCCGAATTTCAAAATTCCATCTTCATACACAAAGTCTCTCAGTCTCCCATCATTCAAAGCATTAATCTTCTTTTGAAATTCTTCATCATCGGTCTGATAACTCTTAATCCTTTCTAGTAAAGATGGTTTGGCAACCATTTGAAAAAGCATTGATGTTTCTCCTTCCCTGGTTATTCCCATGTCCATATTCACTAGATCCATGAAAATTGGATCCCTTTGAATTCTCATATTGTTCAAAACTCCATGATCTTTTCTGGTCAAATCATCTGCCACCTTCTTTGCCTTCCCCGGGTGTTAGTGTATCGTGCAATCGTAATCCTTGAGTAATTCAAGACATCTCCTTTGCCTCATGTTGAGTTCTCTTTGTGATAAAATATACTTCAAACTCTTGTGATCAGTATAAATCTCACATTTTTCACCATAGAGGTAGTGCCTCCATATCTTCAAAGAAACTATCACAGCTGCTAACTCGATATCATGAGTAGGATAGTTTTGTTCATGAATTTTCAACTGTCGTGATGCATAGGCAATAACTCTATCATTCTGCATAAGGACACAACCAAGTCCTTTCTTCGATGCATCACTATAAATAACGAACCCATCATTCCCTGATGGTAGAGTCAATATAGGAGAATTGACTAATCGTCTCTTCAGTTCTTCGAAACATTCTTCACACTCTTTTTTCCAAACAAATTTAACCCCTTTACGTGTGATCTTCGTTAATGGGTTAGCCAATCGGGCAAAATTCTGGACGAAACGTCGATAATAACCAGCCAAACCAATAAAACTACGTAACTCAGTTATACTCGTAGTTGCTGTCCATTCTTGGATTGCCTTGGTCTTAGAAGGATCAATATATATTCCATCTTTAGAGACAATATGGCCAAGAAAAGAAATCTCCTGAAGCCAGAATTCGCACTTTCTAAACTTCCCATATAATTCATTCCTTCTCGGAGTCTTCATGATAATGCGCAAGTTATTTTCATGATCTTCATATCTTTTGGAGTATACCAAGATATCATCAATAAATACCACCACAAATTCATCGAGATACTCCTTGAAAACTCTATTCGTCAGATCCATGAATACAGAGGGTGCATTAGTCAATCCAAAAGGCATTACAGTAAACTCGTAATGCTTGTACCTGGTTCGAAATGTTGTCTTTAGAATGTCTTCCTTCTTCACACACAACTGATGGTATCTAGATCAAAGTTCAATCTTTGAAAAGTATTGAGCTCCATGCAGTTGGTCAAATAAATCATCAATGCATGGTAGGGGATACTTGTTCTTTATTGTTATAGCATTGATCTCCATGTAGTCGATACAAAACCTCATAGATCCGTCTTTCCTTTTAAAAAAAAGAACAGGGGCTCCCCATGGGGAAAAACTAGGGTGAATAAATCCCTTATTACTCAATTCCTCTAGTTGTTTCACTAAACGAGATATTATTATAATATTATTATGAACTAGCTGTTATGAATAGTAATACCCACTTTTTTAAATTTTATAAATTTTATTTTTAAAAATTGACTTCATTTTTGGATTCGGAATATCGAAATTAGATTAGAGTGAAATTTTGGTACTTTTCAGATAACTTTCATATTCCGATGAATAGTGAAAATTACTAAATTTTAATTAAAAACATCTTTTTAAATAAAAATAATTAATAGTGATAAATTGTTAATTTGAGTGGTTTTAAAGTATATTTAGAATATATTTTTACAATTTAATACAATGTTGGTCATTGGATGTAATTTCACATCTAAACCAGACATAAACAAGTGTCAATATTTTGATAGTTATTATCTCTTAATAACACGCTATTTGTTTTGACGATGGGAATTAATTTTTAAATTAATTAATGCAACTGATATGTTTTGAATTTGATAAAATAGACATCATTTTTTAATTCATAATATCAAATATATCTTAGGCCTAATTTTTGGTATTTTTCTGTAAACTTTCATTTTTTGATGAATAGTGAAACCACTAAGTGGTAGTTAAAAAAACAGAATTTTTCATAAAACTTAATTTTACCGCTTCTGTGAGTGGAATTTAAAAACTCTGAGAGACACAGTTGATGTCAGTAAGTAAAATGTGGTTCAATGAGATGTAAATAATTTTTGTTGAATAGTAACGTTTTACTTTTTTTACCACAGTTAAAAGTAAATAGGGTAATTAAGGGTAAAAATGATATTATTATTACCCTAACACATTTACTAATTCTATTTGATAAGTTTAATTCGACAAAAAAATCTTAGGAATAAAATATGACCATTTAGGACCACTTGGATTAGATGATGGCATTTATTATTATTTAATTCAAAGAAGAGTTGAAAGAGTTAAAATCAAAGTTTATTAACTAAAACATTTTTAATATAGGGTTATACATAAGATAAATTCAATTGTAAATATTAATTAGAAAGCTAATAATATTTCCTAAAGAATGATATTTTATTTATAATTTTTAGACATTAAATAAGTTCATTTATTTATGACACAATGATGATGCAGTAATTACCATAATAGTGAAAAATTAGAATAATTGATATTATAAATACCAAAATAAATATAATTTGAGACTTTTTATGAATTAAACTAATTTTATAGGTTACTATGACATGTTATGATTGATTTAATTAACTTTGGTCGATGTAATCATTCAGTTATGAGTTTCACAAAAATCGACTATTGAATAGTGTCAAAATTGACATAAAATAGTTTTTAAAACAAATATTATATTATTGATTGTTATTTTATTCCTAAAAATCTAAGGTTCGGCCAAGATAATTATATAATGATAGTTGTATCATTAATGGACCACTTGGGGGTCGCTTGGATGTATATGGTAAGTTTATTAACTATATAATATAAAAATACAAAGTGACATGGTAAATGTCAATCTAATTAACTAAGAGTTAAAACTAAAAGATAAGGTTAATATAAGGACCTAAACTTATCTAAATTCTATTGGATGAGAGGATTTTGACCCATCCCCACCTTAGCTTCGAAATAACTCAGTTTGGAGCTATTAAAAACCAAATATGACTTTATAATAAAATAACATTTTTAGTTATTCCAAAGGTGCCCCTCTCCTCCCTTATAAAAGGTAACCTCCTCCCTCTTTCCTCACACCACTTTGAGCCTTCAAGATCGGCCAACCCCTGGAAATTTCTTCTCTAGACTTCACTATATACATACTAGAGGTCCTGGTCTTCTTCAAAGACCAATTTTAGTGCCCTAAAAGGAGGTCTCAAAGAAGCGCTTCAAAGAAGAGGTAATGCCCTTTACCGATTCTTTCATCTTTATTTCTTCTTCCACTTCTTCTTCTTTAGTTGTTTCATTATGAAGTAATAACATCAGTATCACTCATATACTGATATTTTATTATAAGTATAAAACAACCATATTTCACCATCTATCCCTCATATGGAAAATGAGATCACCGCGCGTGCGTACGTACGAAATACCGTCTCCACGCCGTGGTGTAATCTATTTTCCACCACCACCTTACTTGGATGGGTATAATGGTGTAAAGAATGAATATATATTATTATTGTAAATTGATATTGATTCTAAAATAGTATACATAAACTCCAATACAATTCCACGATCATGATAACGATATCATCGCTCGTGCGTACGTACGGACTACCGTCTCCACGATGCGATGAGATTCATTCTCCACGTTAACAATTCATGAATGATTATAAAGTATATATAATAAGTAATCATGAAATATAAGACAAAATAATGATACTGGATTTAAGTGTATATATATGTATGTCATCTACTTAATTCCATTCAACTCAATATGGAAACGAAAACAGCGTTCATGCATACGTACGGCCTACCGTCTCCATGAACGGTGTATTTCTTTCCATTTACTGATCTATTATATATATGTATATTCTGAATATATATTATATATAAATCATGTTTTATATTCTATAATTAATTAATCCTGATATAAGTAATCATATGAATAATTACAAGTCAAAACACGGACGACAAATGAAACGATTTTACCCAAAACGCTCTTTAACATGGAATTTACAAAAGAACGGGTAAAATAAAGTCATAAGTGAACCATATATGATATCATAACAATGATTATGATTATGTAATAAGTCAATGAAATTATTTAAATCATTATACAGGAGTTTCGGACACTTACGAAGCAAATCAGACCTAAGGTAAGGGATAATTTTGCAAATCTCATTTTTATCCGAGATTGCTTATTCGTAAGTATTTACTGGGGTTATTGTTATCATCCATGTCCATGTTTTATAAAAGTGTATTCATGTATTTTTAAACTCCTCTTTACCCATTTTTACTTTTAACCCATGGTATGGAAGGAATCTTTCCTTTATTTAACCTACAAGGTACTTTTTGACTTTTTTGACAAAAGTACGAGAAGAATGTTTTTTTTAACGTATATGGCATGGAAGGATTTTTACGGTTTTATAAAGCCCTATTTTCATGAAGATTCCAACAAAATATTTCATTACTATTTTCAACAAAATACTTTTCTTTTAAAATTGCATGTCATTTTGTTAAAAGAAAATGATTTTGAAGAAAAAATGTTATTTTTCATAAGAATTCATTTCAAGTATTTTATCAAAACCATTTTCATCTAAGATGACATTATTTCACATGTTTATGTATCAAGTATCATGTCTCTATGATTTATATGGTTTCACATTTCTTATTATGAAATTATATCCATTTATTTTATATGGATTATGTGATGATGGGATGATGTTTATGAAACCCATTTTATTTATTGGGTTATGCTATGTTGTATGATTGTTTTGATTTTGTGGCACACGAAAGAATGATTTCATTATGAGATTGGTGGGACCTATATCTCCCTCCAATGCATTGGGTAAAGATTTTATATATCATGAGATAGACATGGCTAGAATGGCAGGTTAATCTAGTTCAGTGAAACAGGACTGAAACGAGGAGTGAACTCGGTTCAGAAATGGACTTTGTCCACTAAGATAGTCTTGGCAATGAGTCTTGACTAATAAGAAATGATTCTCTATGATTATGTGTGTATGCCAAAAAGTATCAAGTTTTAAGTTATGATTATTGGGATTACATTTCACTACTATGATTTATCCCATGTTATGATATTATGATCTCCTTTGCAGGTTAAGACTTCCAAAAATTTTATGTTCTTATGAATATGATGTGATTGATATTTCTTTTGTTTACCCTTACTGAGCATTTGAGCTCACCCTTTTATGTTGTCTTTTCCCCAGGATATAAAGAAAGGTTTTAGGTAAAAAAAGGAAGATCTTTATCGGAGATGTTGAAGATCTTTCCCCACGATTAGAATATTATATTCCGAGTTTCCAAAGACACTAAACTATTACGGTCCTTGTGTGTGTGTTTTTTGTTATGTACTAAGTATTTCGTAAAAGTAATGTAATGTCCATGTACATTAAGCTTCGGGTCTCTATAATATTCCATTTGACATTGGTGTTAAGAATTTGTGGCTCCACCTCACTATGACAATTCCAAGTGATATGGCCATATCTACCACACCTGTAACACTTCCCTCTTCTGAGAAGGCAATTCCCTGAATGATTCTTCACATATTTATTACTTGTGTGAAGTTATACATTATTTCCACCTATTCAATGATCCAAAATCTTCTCCATTATTGGATCCATTAACCTCTTATTTTCAATGGATTTATGTGACCATTTCATCTCACCGATCTCTATATTGACTTTCATAGCACTGCATACGACCTCCTTGTAGCTTTTATAGTCTTAGTTGACTAGATTATTCTGTAGATGAGTTCATAGTCCATCAAAGAATCTATCATGCTTTCCGTTAGGATCCATGAAAAATATAGAGGTGTAACATTAAAGACTTGTGATTTTAATCTCATAGATTCTCATAGATTCATTCTCCTTATGCTTCAATATGAGAAATTCCTTCTCTATTTTTGGTCTCATCCAATGGTGGAAATGTTATTGAATAAGGTCCCGCTAAATAGTTCTCACTCCATAGCTTCAATCTCCCATCTTGGCCTTGTTTTTTTAATTAGTTCCCACCAAAGATCAGCTTCTCCCTCTAATCAGAAAGTAGCAATGGTGACTTTCTCTTTTTTAGAACTACGATTTACAGAAAAGATATTTTCTATAGGGGTTATCCACTATTCCACAATCAAAGTGTCAGTGCATTCTTTGAACATTGGAGCCTATGGACACATAAAGGACTCAACATAATGTTTTTATCTTCTTGGGGAAATCGGTATCTCTTCTTGATTCAAGTTATTTCCCATAACTTAAGTCATTAGATTCATCATTCTCATGAAAGCTTCCATTTCGATCTCCATAAAAGGGTCTTTAGTGCATGGTCCATTGTGGTGACCATTTTCACAGTTCCTCCTATTTCCACTGATTTTATAAAATAAGAAAACCATTGGGGGATACTTGTTTCATTTAAGAATGTTATACTTATAATGTACTTTTATGACCTAAAGCATCATTCTTAAGCACATTATTTATTATCAAAAATTAAATTTTCTATAAATCCTTTATAATGGTTTATAAAAATATTTTTATTAACCAAACATATCCCTTGGGAGTGTCAAACCAGGAGAGAATTAAGGCTTATTTATGTGCACCTGTTTCTGTTTGAGTCTATCTCAAATCGGTGTTTTTAGGTTTTACCCCTAAATACATCTGTGTTAGAGCCACATCAACTTATGTGTATCTATACATGGATTTATTTATTTAGAATCCACTTACTTAATATATCACAAAAATACCATGAAATTTTAATATATTTAAACTTTTATATAGGGTTATTACTAAAGTTTTCATACCCTAATTTTTATAAATAACTCAACTATCCTTTGATAACAACAATGGAATATTTCCTTCTCCTTACAAAACATTACATTACAATTTACAAATAAGCGATATTTTAATGTTTAGTGTCTTGGAAATATGGTACATAATACCTGATAACATAAAGCATTATTCTATTCAGCATGAAAGTATTATTAAAGTTTCATCCTATGTACACTTATTGCATCTCATAACCCGGGGACTTGAATCAAAGGAAAGGTGAGTATAAGGCCATGTAAAGGACAACAAGTGAAATATTTTACTTGTGAACTTGAGCAATATCAATAAGAACATGAGAAATATCGTAATGAAATGAAAAATATAAATATCATAATAATAATATCCTGAATCATAACATGAAAATTTGGCTAAAACATTTAATTTATACATTCATAAGCATATTATGTAGGTCCATCCCCAAGGTTTCATAAACAATTACCAAGGTTATTCACCAAGGTATCATAAAACATGTCATCTCTAGAGATTGAATTCCTCACCCAATGCATTTAAGTGATATAAGTGTGAATCATTAATATTTATTTATTTTAATTTGAGAAACATAAATCATAATAAAAAATTTCATAAATAACCTATAAAGAATAATATAAATGGGTTTCATATCAAAATCATAGAGTTTTAAAAGGTGATTAAAAATATGATCATTTTGTCATTTATATCCCACGAAAATGGATTGAGGGTTTTATGTATGTTAGTTAAAAAATAAAATAAATCATTTTTATGTATTGATTAATACACCTAGAAATGAAGGAGGTTTGTATATTAACATAAACAAGATAAAATAATATCTTTAGAAAAAGAGAGATATTTTGAGGCAAAATTTCTGTAGCATAATTGGTATGAAAATGGTTTTTTAAAACATTAAAAATAGAGGGGATAAGAATAAAACATTCATAAAATACTCATAATAAAATATAGGGACATAATAAAATGGATATAATAATATGGTATTTAAATTTGATTGACATACCATATAAAAGAGAACTTGAAATTAAAAGAGAAGTTGATAATTCTCTTATCTTGAAGAGTAACTTCTAAAACCCTAAGATTGGGACCATGAGGGATTTAAAACACCTTTTGAGGACTCCTTGGGAGTTATAACTAGCCTAAATTTGTGGAGGGTGAATTTCTAATTAATAGAAACTAAGGAATGGGTGGGAGTTTCTATTAAAAGAGAGGGAGTGTTTTATTAATTTCAAAGGACACCTCATTTGTTGTATTTGCAGAACCATGGGATTTCCCATGGTATTTTCCCATAGTATTTTCCACATGGACCACCTCATATCATATTTTAATCCAAAAGAATCTAACAGAATCCTATATTACTCATTACATAATTATGACATAGTTATGATGTAATTAAACACAACAAAAATACAAAACAGTATTTTTACTATTCATCAAAAATTCAACTATTTTAGAAAAATCCAAAAAAATCACCCTTACCATTTTTTAATGTGTATAATTCAAAAATAAACTCAATTTTAGAAAAAAAAATTAAATTAAATTAAATAAATAATATATTAATAATCCACTAATAATTTCAAAAACATTTATTTACTTATACTATGATATAATTATATCACTTTACCATTTAAGATGACTAAAATATATTTATACTTATTTAGGTGAGGTTACTATTCCATTGTTCAAATTAATATTGATAAGGGTAAAATTACTATTCCAAAGGGTTAAGTTACTAATCACTAAAAAATTATGTTGATCTTATTCGGCTATAAATATATTATTGATCATAACAATGTATGTATGTTTTTCAAAAATCACTTCTTAGAATTTATTATTTAATAATTATTTAAAAATATTTTTTACTATCCATCAAAAAACTATTCATTAAATATTTTTCATCAATAAAACACTATTCATAAAATACTATTCATTAAAATTTTAAACATTTTAGAAAACTACTAAAAATTCACCCTTGATTAATTTTGACATTTGAAATTCACAAATGATGTTTATTTTACCATAATAATTCTCTAAGTATGAGAAATATTTGATAAGTACAATTTTTTATTTCTAAAATCAATTTATCAATTTTTTCTCAATTTAATGTCTATTTTATTAAGAAAATCTATTATTAAAATGTAAATGATGGAATAACACTTTTATTTATACAAAGGGATTACAAAAATTCACTAAGGCCTCATTACATAACATGTTATAACATCGGCATAGAACTTAAGTGTAAGGTATGAAATGTTGATAGACTCTTGGGGTGGCTCGGACAACATCTTTCTAGTGGTATTCTCTACTAACTTGAACTTATCTCATATGATATTTCATTCAACCATAACATGTTTATTCTTAGCTTGGTCTTAGTCCAATAAAAATCTTAGTGACATTACCTCCTTCCCAAGCTCCAAAATATGGGCTTCATATTGCCCGAGTCTACCGGATGTGGCCATCAACTCTTCTTTAAAAATTAATTATCCATTACCATTTCTAATTTTAACAAATAATTATACTGTTAAAAATTATTATTTTTCCAATAGTCATATAACGGTCAAAACCTGATAGTCATATTTCATTGATACTTTTTATTGATTATGACATAGTAAAACATAAATTTTTATGAAACAATATATAATTCAAATGTTTTGGTTCATTACACAAGATGAACATTTTTTATGCCTGATGTAATAAAAGAGACCTTTAAAAGACCACATAACTATAAAATGGATTATAAATCTATTCCACCAGTCCTTAGATATTTACCAGAACAAAATTTTTTATCCCATGCTATGATAATTCCCCAAATGAACAACCATTATATAATGGAATTATACATTAGTCTCCAAAATATGATAATAATACCCATGTTAAAACTAAATCATTCCATTTATAAATGACCCTAAATCCCAAAAACCCATAATAACCTATTCATTAGTAAGTGTTTTAGCCTTAATATTTATATCATATCTTTAATCTTATAAGAAAAAAATATAGATATCTTCTTCTGAAATAAAAATAATATCTTAGTCAAAAAATCACATTACAACCCCATGGTTATCTATATAATAATATGTATGTCTTTTAATTACCTATATATCCAATATCATATAAACTCTAAAGTTAATTAATACATTAAAACATATTTCCTCATAATTTAACTGAATACATAACATTAAACTGAATATTTACATATACATGAACCAAATAAAAAATCACATAATGTTTCATTAATCACATTATGATCACATCACTTAACACATAAAAAGTGGTTTCTAAGACTTTGATCGTATGATTATCCTTGATATTTTATAACTATGATGGTATCCGTAAATCGTAATGCAACCTCACATGAAAACATCATAATCACCTATGTTATCTAAACCTCCTTCCGATGAAAACTATAACATTAACAAACCCATATTCTAGAATCAGATACTAAAATAATAAACAATAAATTTCTATATTTGAAACTAATTAATGTGAACAAATTTGTTTGATCCAAAACAGAAAAAAAATTAGAAGGAAATATTTAATCAGTTACATTCTCGTATATCTTTTAGGTTTTGAGTTTTACTGAATTTGGAAAATTATAATAATCATCAATTTATAAAAAACTATATTATAAATATGAACATAATCTCACACTATTCCTATCATTTAATATTCCATGTTAGGTCACCATGATCATCCATATGAAATACATATAAACATAATTCATTCAACATCATTCTTAATAACCATGGGAAATGGGAAGATAAAAATGGGGGGGGCTAAAATAAATAGTAAGGGTAAAAAAATACCTAAAATGAATGTTGTCAATGTGAATTAGATATGTATAAGGGTATGAATACATAATCCAAGTGAATGGTAAAATAATATAAGAACATATTCCCATGAATATCTAAATCAATAATTACGTAACATGGTATAAGGAATTAGTAATGTAAAGAGTCTTAAGAATCAATAATCATTACCATTTCGTATGAATTGTAATCAAAGGAACCATTATAAGTGCATGGAATGTATTCATAAAATGTTTTTATTGCATGGATCATCATCATCATATAACCCTTATAGAACCCTAACAATTATAATAACTATATGGCTAACATCCAATTTAATTCTCAGAAAAACATAATCATTACATAATTCATTGGACCCCTATCTGGGTTCACCCATCTTATAATCTATATCCGGCTAATTGGGAACAATCTCGGTTTACCCTTAATATAATAATTCACAGAAACTATAAACAAATTACATAAATCATTCATTTCATTATAAAAATCATTGAAATAATCGTTATTTTTTTTATAACATGATTAACTCATGGAAACAATATGTGATTCATGTCAGTCCCTTTGATACCTGATTTACCTATGGGAAAGAAACAAGTTCTATGAGAGTATATTAAAACATGACTAAAAAATATAAATTAAATTGGATCCATAAAAATCTCTTTGAAACATGACTAGCCCATTAAAATGGGTTCTATAATAATCTCTTTAAAACAAGATTAACCCTTTGAAAAGAAATGAGTTCAGTAACAATCTCATTGAAAACTGATTTACCTATGGAAAAGAAATAGGTTCCATAAAAAATATATTTGAGACATGATTAACCAATAGGAAAAAACTTTTCAAAATAAAATTTATTTAAAATAATCATAATCCATCTAGAGAAAGAATGTGGATGTTGTCATTAAAAAATTTCCCCAATAAATCAAAATTAACTATAAGGGTTGTTGAATTTATTGAACTTAAAAACCATTACAATGTCAATATATAATTTTTTATAAAAACAACCTCTCTATTTTCAATATTAAATTTAAAAAAAAAATATAAAATATCTTAAAAAACGATTTCTTTCAAAATAACTTTATAATTATATAATGTAATATTTAAAAGACAATTAAAACATTTCATGGGATAAATATCATTTCAATTATTAAATGCACTTTTTAAAACATAAAACATTTTCAAAATACTTTTCTATGAAAATAAACATGAAAAATTATAAAGTAATATTCAATGAAAATATTGTTCATGATGGTAGGAATTTATGTTCATGTAGTACACATTAAAAAAATGATTCCTTTCACATTTTTTGTAAAACACGAGCATATATTTCTTGGAAATTTTCAAGAATATTACATTAAAATAAATTTTTAATAATTAAATCATTGCAAAATAATTATTTAATAAATTAGTTTATGAATTTAAAAAAACATTTTCAATTTATTTAGAAATTGCAGTTTTTGTAGAAAAATATTTAAATCAAAGAGGGAAATAAATATGATTTTTATTAAAAAAATATATTTGAAATAATGATTACATAAATATGGTAAACAAATAGAAAACATATATTTTCATGATATAGCTATATGATAATAAAATTCTTCAGTTTCTTGAGATATTTATCAAAATATTTGATCATTAGAAGCATAAACATAAACAATCAAGATTCAGGATGACATTATATCATAAAACTCATATAACATTGTTACTTTATTACTATAAATCCAAATAATTATAGATCCTAAAATTGATACAATAATATTTATAATATTTATAAGAATAATCATAAAAAACTCATGGAGATTATATACATCACATAAATGAAAGACTTGGTGAATATGACATGTGTCTCACATAAAATAAAAGTGAGAAAAAAATACATTATCTCTATCCCAGATGTTCCATGTATATCCATTAACTCCTTTATAATAAGATTAAATCAATTATTTTATTTATTAAGAAACCATTTTAGGTATAATACCATATAATTAAATCATTTAATTTTTAACTAAATATATATATAATTAAATATTTAATTTCATGTCGTGTGTTTTGACGATGTTTGGTTAATTATTTCAAAATGGATTCAATGTGTTGATTGTGGTCAATGAGGCCATTGTTTCAACATATTATAAATAATAATTAGGAAATAATTTTCAAATTTATTCCTTAATTAAAATTTTAAAACCAATCATAAATAAATATTTTCAAAAATAACTATGTTACGGTCATGGAGATGGTAGGTTGTACATACGCATGAGTAACGTTTCCATTTATCAATTATCATTATGGAAAGATGGTATTTATTGAATAATCATTGAATAATTATAATAGTATTATAAATACTATATTATTTCATTAATTATACATATATATATATCTTACTTTTTATGTGTTGATGAAAATATAGTAACATCGCTTCGTGGAGCCAGTAGACCACACGTACGTGAACAATGTTATCATTTTACAGTGTAAGAAAGAAAATGACATATAATATTTTAAGAAAATAAATATTTAATTAATATATTATTATCAAATCTATATCACACATATTATTAACAATATCCTTATTACCTTCCCTATGAAGCGTTAGTGAAAAATGAATCACATCGCTTCATGAGGTGGTAGTCTTTCGTACAAATGAGTGATATTAGTGTATCTGCTATAGAATGGAAATTAAGATGTTATATGTTATATAATAACTCAAAATTTATAATTATGTCATTAATATCACATATAAAATAAAAATCTATCATTATATCAATCTATGAGAGGTGATGATGTAGTACAAATGACATCTCGCGAGGTGGTAGTCCACCGTACACATGAATGATGAATTCACATCACATTCGATGGAAGAGGAGATGGATTTTGATTATTACATTAAAATATTAACATATATATATATAGTATATGATTTTTTTATTATATTAAAATATTTGAAGAATATTTTAATGAGGTGATATCATAAATAAATAAAATTAAAACATCGGAATGTTAACACTTCTTGGATCACCACTTTTAGATTATACCACAAGTATTTGAAGACTGTATTTGTGACAAAACCAAGGATTCTAGGATGAGGTAATGGAATTTGGTAAGAAATATTTGATGTACATGGATGATATAAAATGGTTTTAAGGTGTGAATAAGAGAGGATAAGGGTAAGGTTTTTATAATTGATGTGATTGGAAAACTTGTAATTTTTGGAGCGAAAAAGGTTTACCCAAATTATTCACATGCTTAAAGGCTCTAAAATAGAACATTATAAAGACACAGAAATCATAACGTCTATATATTTATATAAAATAAATTTTAGCCATGTTTTTAGTTAATTTAAACACTTATCTTATTATATTAACCCCTAGTAAATTTCTTGTTAACTTCACCAAGGTAATTATTTTTTACTATTTCACAATTCATTATGATCAAAAATTAAGTTTACCTGATTAGATAATATAAAATATCATGATTGAAAAACATTAATTAATTTTAAAAAATTAAATTCATGTAATTGATGAATATTAACTGAAAATAAAACCCATTGATTAGATAAAAAGTGGGATTTCAAGATGTGTATTTTTCGAGCATGAGATGATCTTATATTAACTCTTTAAAAAATTAGAATAATTTTATTAATTTAAATTATTATTAATTTATATACAATATATGAATATCAATTAATACATTCATAATTTTTTTTCCTAATTAATTAAAACTGAGAAACAATATGTATTTTAAAATAGCTTTCGAAAAAATACCATTTCTAAACAAAAAAACATATTCAATAATCTAGTGTGATGATGATTCAAAACTCATTAATTAGATTAAATATAACCACATAATACTTATTTTACTTGAAATGATATTCATATCATACTAGGACTATTAAATTATTTAATTTATTGAAAATAAATTTCATTTTATTAAAAATAATTATTTCCATTATTCAATGAAAAATCAATATTTTCTGAAAAATACCAAATTTTAATAGAATGTAAATTTTAAAAAAAAATTAAAAATAATGAATATAATTTTATGAAATAAATTTTATCTAGGTTATAAATATTAATTATAATAATTTTTTCATGACAAAAATTAAAAACAGTTTAAAAAAAACATATATTTTAATAATAAAATTACATTACTAAAAACTAATTTATTATTTACTAAAGATTGATGAATAATTTATTTTATTGGATATATATATTTATATATATTAAAAATTATTTAATATTATTCATACCGACCAATTTCATTGTCAGAATATTAATGTTATATATTTCACTTGTCCTTTGAGCTCAATGTTACATGTCAAAAACACATTCGAACATATTTTCCCTTTATAAAGTATCAGGGTGTTACAATTTGTTTTACTATTCATACCCCCACGTGTTTTATAGATATTTTATAATGGTCTTGATTATATAATAACATTATTATTTTGTACTTGTTATTTAAAACCATATGTTTCATGTAGTGCAATATATCAATGAAATTAAATTTATCTGGAAAAAATATTTCATAAATATTTTGGTTTGTTGAATTATACACCTTTAAAATTAATTTCCCCCGTGAAATTAATTATGATTAATATGATCATATGATTATTTTTATGCCTCATGATATCCTTAGATTCCTTCAAAGATTCATCATGTTGGTGGATTCACCACATCCATGATATGGGTCTTGTTTCGTAGAACCTTCCCTCTATAATCCATAATCACAATAGGATTTTTTTTAGTAAATATCATGATCTTTCATTACGGCCACTAATTTCAGTACCTATGAAGGATATGATATATAGTACCTCGGGTGAGACACACGGAACACATAGTAGACATGATAATAGATCATTGGATGTTCCATGTGATAAAAAAACCATCCCTACATAATCAAGAATATCAAAAAGGAATATATATCTCAGGAACAACATTTATTTAATCACCAATAACATAACCATGTTCCATAGAGAAATTTAAATTAATAAATTCTCACAAAAATAAATATTCATACCACATCGATAATTTTTCATATATTATTTATGTCAACTCTAAGTGGCCTTGAAGGGATATTTAATGGATCTAACATTCACTCAAATTTACTCAAATTTCTTAGGACCCAAAAGATTTTATTCTCAATGTTTATACCTGCTTGTTTGATTTCTAAACTTCTTTCAATGGAGGGCTTCATAAGGATCCATATTAATTCTTTATTGAAAGTTGTTTTTGTATAAAAACTAAACTAGATGAATTTATTTATTTGAAACACCATAGAAATATAGAGAACAATATCCAAGTATATCTGATATTTTATGAAAACTAATATCAGAATAACCATCTGTATGAGTATAATACATAGTAAAAAAACATATCTCTCAATAAATAGTATTCTATAAACATCTATGGAACATTGAGGTAATCCTCATATCCCAATTAGATATAAAATAATGTTGTACACCATGAAACAATGAAAATTACTTAATTTATATTATGTTAAATAAATCCCTAGATTATTATTCTCTGATAGCAATGGAGTGTGTTGTCTTTTTAAGGTGATCATCTACAACCCATATAGCATTATTATCTTTATCTATTTTTGAGAGTCTGAAGATAAAATACAAGGTTATTTTCCCCTTTCTATTATACTATGTGTAATGGTTAAAACATTCACTTAGATTTTTATATTTTCTCCTTAACTAACATAGATACCATGCCCTGAGATATAAAATCCGCATCACCTCTCTTCATTCCATCCCAAAATAAATACCCTTTCATATATCATTATATGTACATACATGATGAATATCGAATGAAGAACTATAATATTACACTAAAAACTCTATCCTAAAATTGGTAATTTAATGAACACATACACGGATCCTAAATCTTATCATTCCAACATAATCGATGTTAAAGGTAAGATCATTTCCAAAATTCTTATACTTCTCTTCATCTTCCTTCAGTTTATATTTATTCATCATGGGGATAAATGATTGGAAAATTATTTGAGAATGTTAATATTTCATCTATTTATTCAAGATATCTAGATCCCTCCTTTGAAAATTCATAAATATTGGAATGTGTTTTCTCTTCATCATTGATATTCTTTCATGATCATTTCGACTAAAAAAGTCAACCATGTTTTTTGAATTCATAGAGTGGTAATATACTAATAATAAAAAATCAATAATCATATCCAACCATATTCTATGGTTTATGTTAAAATCATTATGTCTCAATACATACAGTAATCATTTATGATAATTTTTATATCATAACTTTCACAATGAAGATAATTTATCAACATCTTTAATCCAAAAAATACCATCACTAATTGTAAATCATGTGTTCATTATTTTTTTCTCATGAACCATCAATTTTCAAGATGAATAAGAAATCACAATATCATTTAACATAAGAATGCATCCCAATACCTTAATTGATGAATAAATATAGATTACATACCCTTATCAACTTTACGGTAATGTTATAATAGGTTCATTGACCCAAAATTATAATGTCCTAACTCAGGACCCATTAAACCTGTGCACTGAGCCAATGGGTTTCATGGCCCCAAGCATGCCTCCCTGTATGAAAGAGGATACTGACTTGATGTTAGGGTGTAAATGTTGTAAGGTGGGGAAATTATTACCTTTTATCATATTGGTATAGTGTATACAATAATTATCATAAAATAGTGGAAGCATATATAAATAGACATATTAAAAATGTAGTGGAATATTAATTAAAAAAAACTACTGAATAATAATCAAAATCCTATAAGAAGTATCGTATACAAGGATCAATTCCATGCTAATATTAAAAATGGGAACATGGGACATGTGTATAAAAAATCTATAGGAAGACAAAAAAACACTATAGTAGAATCTTCAAGGAATCCTCAGTCCTCTAAACCTATACTCCATATATAAGTAAGAACATCAAAGAACAATATCAAGGTGATTTCCCTTATGAAAACCTAAAAAAATAATCTTCTCAGGTACCCAAAAAAACCCAATTGGGGTATGAAATAAAATATTCATAGACTACAACTAATGGTGTCTATAATTAATGTAAGAAGTGATCATAGTTAAATATTCTGCAAGTTTGATTGAAATAGTAGACAATGAATAATTTAACAAATAATAGCTCTCTCAGGCTCCAAAGGATACATGACAGATCTACTTGCTTCGAATTGTGGTTGGAATGAATACCAAAAAGGTAAATGTATATAATAATAATATATGTATATAGTAAAACTATATATTTCACCCACCTATATAAACAATTAAATGTAGAAGTATGTGTCAGTATTCCTGGAATATAAGGTGATGGATGAATTGGGGCCTAACTCAATCATCCATAACCATTCTAATGATCATATAAGCTCAGGAAATAGGGTATATTTTATATATCTCATAATTATTGGGATATTTCATCCTTATCACTCGATATGGTGAGTGTGTCATCATGTGAACACATGAAGCATGGAATGATTCACATCAATCCCTCCATCCAACTAGTGTCAATGGGTTTCATATGTCCTACTCAACACCTGATGTAAGAGAGTGTGATACTATTATGCTCAAAAGAACCCTTAACATCATTCAAAATCTAATATCATGGCATAATTCTAATTATATGATAATACATGAGGCATTACCTCTCATGTGAAATGTTAACCACGCCCATATATATACCAGGAAGGCTCAGCCATGGAGAATTCCCTGACCATTTATTAAAATAAAAGAAAATGACAGTAAACACGCACCAAAAGCCAAAGGGAAAGCAAGTTACATATCACAAACACCATACCCATCTCCATATTCTTCCTCCACTGTGGCTGTTTCCCATTCCGAGCTTTCATAACGCTTAAGAACCTTGGCATATTTCCTTCGTAAATTCATACGCTCCAAGGATAATAGCTCATCATTGCCTCCAGAGGATCTGGTGGCCAACGGCTTTGGAAGATATGAGTAGTCTTTCTTTGCCCTCCGCCGCGGTGGAGCAGTTAAGACTTCAGGAGCTTTAATCGTCTTTGTCTTCCCTCCTTGGACCACATCACTGAAGGAGGGTTTTCTCATGTCACCATAGTAATCCTGATCGCTCTCGTAGCAATCTCCCCACTTTCCAGTGATACACACTTGCTGAAGCATACCATCCTCACCACTAGGCTGCTGACATTGGCCACTGTCATCAATTACCGCAAGACATCTCGACTGTTCCGGAGATTCCTGAGTAATTGAAGCCCCCCGCGCCACCTCTGTTGATCCATTTTCATCTTCTTGCACAACAGACTCATGCTGGAATACAACCAATGAGGAGTCCTCCTCTATGGATTCATTTTCCAGCCCCTCAAACCGATTTGCAGTGGCCACAGTGAAGCCCACCTGCCCATCCACTGCAGCCCTTCCTTGCACCATATTCTCAAAGACAGCATTCTCTAAACCGCCACTGCCTCTTCTGATCTCATCCGGTATTCCATTCTCCACCATTCCTGCCTCTTTGCCCCCATTTTCAGCCATTCCAGTAGGATCAAGCATACCCACCCCATTCTGCGACTCCCTCACCACACTGAGGTCACCAGCAGAACCTCCTCCTTCGCCTAAGCCACAGCCCTCGCTGGCAATAACACATCGCACATGCTCACCCAACTATAAGTCATGTTTGAGCCTGCCGAGAACAGCAGACATAGCAGGATTAATAGAAGCCTCAGCACCGCTCCCCGCAGGGAAAACAGACCGCTTCCTCACATCAACCGCAGAACCATAAGCAACACTCCCAACAGGCAGAGCACCCGGGCTAGGGGACTCGACCAACCTCTCTTCCCGGCTCGGAGGTCGTCTGTTCAGCATCTCAGAGCCACAGCGTGACACAAGGTGCCCCAAACGATGGAAATTGTCACAGTAACCAGCCCAGGATTCGAACACCACGGGTTGCCTCCAACGAAATTCCTCACCAACGGTTAACCACACCCAGTTGACAGCAGGCCGAGCCATGTCCACCTCCACGCAGATCTGCGGATTCACAGGATGACTTACAGTGGATGTGAGGACATCCGAGCAGAGGTATTGCCCCACCAAATTACCAACCATATGAAGAATAGCAGGGTTTTGAAAAGGGAGTGGGAGTTGCGGAAGACTAACCCACGTCGCAGTGGTTGACGGATCGCGGTTCATGTGAAGATCAAAAGACCATCGAAGGAGAAAGAAACGGCACCCTTTGCATCTCCGCGGTGCATTAGACCAGGCGCGAACCAAATCTTCTTCTGAGTTGAAGCGGATCATGAATTGTCTTCTGTCTAGCATCCCAACAACAACACGTTCCTGCAAATCCCATTTTCCGAAAATGAAACGGTCGAACTCGTCAACTGAGGGCCTTCTGCGATCAAAGTGAGCAACCAGCGTCAAATCTAGGTGACTCGAAGCTTCGAGGAATTCGGATGAAGAGATCGGCAGCTGAGGAGCCCCATGATGAAGATCTGGAACCTTCGGACATATCAAGATTGTTGGGAAATCCGGGAGATAGTTGGGGTTCGAGAAAGGGATGAAGAGTTTCTAAGGCGCTGGAGGTGGTGAGGCCCTGTCCTTCGCCTCCCGTCCAACTCTTGGAAGCGGAGGGAAATCATCCCAAAGCTCCATCTAGGGTTTCAGCGCCATCAAGCGCCATAGCCAAGCCTCTGAGCGCCGCGATTCGAGAGACTCCATCCTCCAAGACTCCCATATATATATATAAGGCATAACATTTCAATTTTTCATTTCATGAGGAATGAAATAGTAAGAGTGGACTCAACACCCTTTAATAATTTCTTTTAAACCATCCATTTCATTAAAGGTAAATAAATCCAGTGTGCATAAGACATTCTATATAATACATTCCATTCAATTAACTAAGGATTGAAATTCCTTTTATAAGGTTCAAATCCATTTAAATGGTGACATGGTCAATAATCCAATTTTCTATTTTGGAAATTCCAATTTCTTATAGTCCATGAATGTAGGAGGAACCCTACATTCTATTAAATACACATATAATAATAGAAGTTTAATTTATAAATCATTATTATTTCTAATTAATAGTTTTCATCATTTGATACATTTAACCATAAGGATAAATTCAAAATGGAAACACCCAAGGGTGTACATGAATGATATAAACAACCTCTTAACTTCTAAAGAAGGATCAAAGGGAGTGTATATTGGTTTTTTGATCAATTTGATATGGAAAAATCAATAAAAAGATGACACTTTAAAAAATCCATCATGTTGATCAACTTCATAGCTCTGACACATCAGAATTGTTGGGGAAAATTATGATACCACCTACCACAAGCTTGTAGAAGACTCCTCACTTGATATCAGCCATAAAATCTAAGCAGGATAAAAGATATCTAAGAAATATTCCAATACCCAAAAAAGAGGGAAAACTGTATGGAACCCAAATTTCATGCTGGTTCCAATGATAAACATAAATAGGTTGGGATAAGATTCTATAAAGTACCAAGTCGGATCTAATGCTTCCAAAGGATCAGGATTCAGATTTCAAATGCAAGAGTTACCTTAATTCCTAGTTTGAGGAACCTGTAAGTCTATATAAGATAATATAGGTGGAAACCACTAGGAAATGGGTGAGAAAAGAAATAAAATAGTTTTAAGGATTAAAGAGTGGAAAATTTTAATTTTCATCCTAATAGAAAAGGGCACACAGTTTGGCTGCAGGGTTTTCTAAACGATGAACCAACTTCATGAAATTATTTTCCTCATAGGGGAACCATGCATGGTTAGGTTTAAAGTTTATCTAACCATGTAGAAATCATGAAAAAGTTATCTTCCTAGAAGCATTACTGTAGTATATGGTCATGTTCTTGGGGGTCTCATGGTTGCAAACAAACCGTGCATACCCATGTCTCTACTATCTACAACCGCCCAGTTCAGGGAATCCTTGAGGGATGGGTGGCACAATTTCTCTTAACCCTAAAACCCAATGTTTTCTTCACATTTCTTGGGTCCAGGATTTGAACATTCCCTATATGAACTCAAGAACACCGAGAGATTATTTTGAATCACCACTACGGACTTTTGAAGGAATTTAAAACAAAAAAATGATCCATAACTTCATGAATATATGGTTCATTATAACCCCCCCCCCCCCATGGATAGAAAAACTCATCTGTGAGTTCACTTTATGAGGTAAAATAGGCATCATCTGTAAAAGGTTATGTCCTCTAAGCTTGTATAGAAGCTTCTCATTCTCAGTTCTAATATTGTACTCAGTCATTCTTTCATATCACCTATACAATATGAATTGACCGTCCTAGGAGTTTCTTCATGTTGTGATCCAAAAAACAAACTGGATACTCCTCAAATGAAGAATTCACATCCAATTTAACCTCATTAAATTTAAATACATGAAAGGGGTATGGATAGTACAGTAGAAGTAATGATATGTGAATGAAATTTAGAATTGAGTATTACCTATGAGGAAGCAAGATCTGGTAAGCCACTGGTCTGGTCTGTTCCACATATTCTAAGGGTCCAAAAGTCCATGTAAAGTGATTATCCTACCTCTGAATATCTCTATAGAAAATCCAAGGTGGGACTCACAAGAAAACGTGGTCTTGGACATCAAACATGAGAGGTCACCAGTTTCAATTTCGTATATGGCTTCTATCTGGAATGAGATTTCATTGTGAACATTCTGATCAGTTATTCCTACTATTTAGTCTCCTCCACAGTACATGGTATAGTTATAGCTACTTCCCCCACCTCTAACCATCACAGAGGTGAGAGACAAGGCCTACCATATAAGGATTCATTAGGTTCTATACCAATTGCATCATGTAATATGTTACTATAAGAATAATATATATATTGAATATATTTATCCCAAGAACCAAAAAAGTCATGGACACTAGCACGGAGCATGTTCTCTAGTAACTAAATCATATGATCCATATTTTCATCGGTCCATGGGTGATATGCCTTACTCAAAAGTAACTATGTACCCAAGGACTTCTGAAAACCCTTCTAGAACTATGATGTAATGAGACTGTATCTAACAGAAGTGATACAACAAGGATATCAATGAATATGTACAACCACCCCAATTTAAAACATCCCTATCTCATCTACCAAGACGGTATCGCTCATAATTAAAAAGTGTGAGGACTTCATAAAATGAAAAATGATAACCAACACGGTATTAATTCCTTGAGGTGATCTAGTTATACCTTTCATGAAATACATCTAAAAAACCTCCCATTTCAACTCACTATTAGAAAACGACTATAAAATCCCTATCGATCACTGATTTTACACATTTACCCATTGATATATGGAACACTGAGTAATGAATCTGACAATCTCATCTTTTATACTAGGCCACCAATACTGGCATCATAGATCCCAAACATCATCATGAAACTAAGGTTGAATTTTAATTCCAATGATTGAAATTCCTATACTAGATCATATAGGATGTTTTTTGGGACCCATACATGTCCATGGAATAGTAATGTATCATGCACATCTGTAGTCACACTTGCAGATGTAACAGCAAAAGAAACACTTTACCATGGGACAAGACCTTTGAGATCGGATAACTACCTCTTCCACACCCTTCTAGGAGGGTATAATTCATTGCTAAGTATGAGAGGATAGTTTCACCATGGCCCCCCTAAACATCAGTGTGAATCTCTATGAATAAGGCCATGATCTACCTTTCTCCAATGTCCACATGAACCGCCAATGTATTAGTCTTCTGGACCAGAGCATCTGCTGTCGCATTGCCTTTTCCAGGCATATAAGCAAGCTTGAAATCAAAATACTATAGGTACTCGACCCACCTATACTTATTGATATTTTTATCATAATATTTAATGATGTACTTAATTCTTTTTTGATCAGTGTATACCAAAAAAATGATCTCTAAGAAGATAGTGCCTCCAACATCATAGTTCATGAACTACAGTAGTTATCTCATGGTCATGCATTTGGTAACTCCACCGTTTAGGCCTCAAATGGTGAGACACATATGTATAAACTCACTCATCCTATATTTGGACAAGTAAAATCCGGATACATGATGCAACATAGTTGACTATATATCTTCTAAGTGGTTTTCACACAATTAGTATCAACACTAAAGTCAAACAACTATTCAACTCTATAAAGGATGCTTCACAAGCTTTTTCCATATGAATTTTACACCATTATTTATCAATCCCATAAGTAGTGATACTAGGAAAGAGAAATCATTGAGTAAGAATCTGTAATATACTGTTATCCCCAACAAACACTAAATTTTATACATGATTTTTGGGATTCTCCCGGATAATCACTGCTCTCACTTTCTTTGGGTCTGTTGAAACTTCTGACTTTGAGATGATGTGACCCAATAAGTGGAAAATTTTTTTCCAAAACTAATATTTAATGATATTATCATATAGTTTATGATATATCTATTTATTCACCACAATATCAATATGATTGTCATGGTCCTTCCTGTAGAGTGAATACACTAAGATATCATCAAAAAATACTACCATGAGTGAATATAGATAACGTTTGAAAACCATATTCATAAGATCCTGAAAATATCCAGGTGCATTCGTGAGGCCAAAAAGCATCTATAGATACTAATTTAGACCTAAACTACTATATAAAGTAGTGAATTTGTTTTCATAAGTCTTCACACAAACCTGGTCATATCCCAACCTCAAATCTATCATTAAAAACTCTTTCTCCCCTTGTATAAGATCAAAGATGTCATCTATTCTGGGCATTGGATACCATTTCATGACTATAAGATTGTTCAACCATCATTATTCTACTCAAAGGATAAGGGTACCATCCGTATTCTTCGAAAAAAGGACCGATAAGCCCCATGGATATGTTCTGTAGAGAATTAAGCATTTAGCCCCCAGATCCACCAACAGCTTCTTGATCTCCAAGTTCTCCATAGTTACCATCCTATCTGAAGGAATGGTCACTGTTTCATCTCTCATAACATGATCAATGGTAAATTCTACCTCTCTCACCATAGGTATACCAGATATGTTGTTCAAGAACACATATCTGAAGCGCTCCACTACTATGGGAAAATAGCAGGTCGTAACCCCTAATCATGTAGGAATAGATTGGTGGTCTATGTTGTCACATTACCCAGCCTCTTCTCCCCATGTCACAATCACATATAATACACATCCCATTCTCCCTTATGCACATTCATATAACCCTAAAGTGATGTAAACATCACCCTCCAACGATTGCAGTCAACATGGGATTGATATGAAACTAAACAGTCCATCCTGATGATTTTCTAAAAACCTATCATGCTGAGGAAAAAAAGAATCCATATGAAGAGTTAATGACCAATATCAAGGGTAAAATTCATACAATGATGAACACCCTTCGATTGGATACCTAACATTGAATCTAGAATCATTACGCCATATTGATGTTCATTCTTGAGGCCCACAACCCCATAATAATATCATGTATAAATGAGTGATACACACCATTGATAAATAAATAAGGCTATAATATAGAGGCTACTAGAATATTACCTCATACAATATAATTTATGTTTCTATACTCATTTGGAATAGGATGAAAAGCTTGTAACTCTTCTATACCACAACCCTGAGTCACATTCTGACTTCCCTGACAAGCTCACTCCACCGGTGACAGGAATCATAAGTCAAGCTACCTCTACATCGACTAAAACATCGGCATAAGCAGCCAGTTGTATTCCAGATGTCTACCTAATATGATCCCATGAGCCCTACTCCTGATCATTGAGTATGTGGAGATCCATAATCACTAGGTATTGATTGAATGGTTCTGAAAAAATGATGAATATTTCCCATCCCGCCAAATCCTCTACAATCCTTTGGGTCTCATAACAATTGAGGATTCAAATGTCCCATATTCCTATATAGGTGATATATTATATGAATATTTTTATGATGATCCCGACTTCTTCTACCTCTATGAGTAGCCTCAAAATGTCTTTTTCACCCAGAAGAAGAATCCCTTGTAGATTTATGGGCTGAACTTCCATGACTCGTACCATCAACTTCACTCAATTTTTTATAAATAATAAGTTCTTGAATACTTATTTATGATATTATTTTAAAATTAAATAAAATTAAATAAAATTATGTGGCATATAACTTCCCATCATAAAATCACATTTTTTTCATAAGATCGTCGCTCTCTAGAGTAGGAGTGAACCGCTGCAGCTCAGTAAAATGAATAGAGTATTCTGTAACTGATATACTCCCCTAATGAATGTTCATGATGCATCTATCTTTTTCATCCCTAAGATTATGGGGAAATTAATAGTAGTATAAGATCATATATAAACCCTTCGAAACCATATCCATATACTAATTCACCGTGGTGAAAACATCCTCCCACCGATTAGTAGAATCGGGTAGCATATACAGAGAGAGGATGACGCTCTAATCTAGAGACATCATCAAATGATAGAATATAGAAAGGATATATTTAATCCATGACATAACAAAAGATGGTTCACTTTCTACTAAAATAGTGGGAGGATGCTGCTGCTGGAATTCCTAAATCAAATCTTCCATACTGGAGGCAGGTTGAGCAACAACATTCATCGACTGAAACAAACACAAAAATCCCTTTTAGAAATGGGCATCAGTACCCATATAAGGAACTAGAACATGTTCCAAAGGTAAAACTGTAGGAGGGATAAATGGAGGCTCATGTTCATCCTCCACAAGAGCACGGTCATCACCACTTTCTAGACATGCGGCCAGAGGATGTCGTGGTGGCATAATGCCACAATGACACAGATATGCCACCGAAAATATTTTAATAGTTAAAATGATTTATAAAATAAAACAAGGAATGTTATAATTCATTTCTATAGAAACTATCATGCCTATATTCTGTCTCCCAAATCTAGGTCTAGATGGTAGAAGGGACTATAATTTCAAAAAGAATGCAAGAGATATCAATTACCCACTACTAAGTTCGGGTTCAGGTTTATGTTCATGTTCTATATTTATACAAAAGATGGAAAATTTTAATTTAAGAGTCATATTAATTTTAAACTTTTTCTCTTTTAAATAATAAAATTACATTAAATGGTTGAATTATGTGGATTACTAATTCTGATCCATAAAGACCCATACTCTATATGAACCAAAATATGGAATTCACATAACCCACACCATAACATTTTCATTCCCATGTGACCAATGGTCCATGACTCAACATGCCATAATAAACTTTTTAAGGTATCTTATAACAACCCTACTATTTATTACATATTAATACATGTTTGATTACATAATAGAACACTTAATACAACCCCAATAGAAAGAAAAATCTACTATCATTGTGAATTAGGTATATTAAATAACAAAATATAACATGAGATAAAAAAACATTATTGAAAACTTCATTTACATGATCATAATATTCCAACAAACTTAAAGCTGCATGAGATGACCAAGGGAAAGCATAATAAAGTATTATCTATAAAGACTGATGAGGCAATAAATGAGAAATAACATGGTGAAGATATTACATAATAGACAATAGTATTTTCAATGGTGAATAAAATGAACATGAATAATAAGGAATGATATAGCATGATAATCATAACATGGGAAATGTAGCAACAATAAACAACATGAAATAAACAAGAGTCAAAGATCATTGCAAATAGAGGACCATGAGTCAAGGTTAACCAGCCAGACCATTTCACTCAGAGGATAATGATTCAAGGCCAATTACCAAGATAACTGCACATGACATCTCATATGAATTAACATTATCCAATTCATTGTAGTTCTATCTGGGAACACCCATTATAATCAATTCATTCCCATTCTTAAGTATACCACATAGATCATACAACATGAATTCATTCATCAAAATAATTTATTCAATGATCAATAAATATTAAATACATACATGTAAGTCCCCAATAAATAATTAAATATTCATAAACATGAATAATCTTGATATCAAGTGAGTATCATATTTAGCACACAATTGTTTTTGGCATAGAACATTGCGATAAATGTTTGGTAGCAAAACAACATTACCTAAAAATTCATAAAAAATAGTTGATGAGAGGTAGATGGGTATATCATTGTTTTTAAATCAAATGGGTAGTAATATGAACATGTAAAATCATATACCAAAATTATAAATTCATAAATAGAAGGCATAAAATAATGAAGAGGTATGAATATTGAAAATATTCCTTACGAAATTTCTGCATGGTAACGGGTGTAGATAAATATCATGGAAGGATTAATGAGAGTGAAAGGATGCTATAATAATTTATAAATAAAATGGAAATTAAGGGTAATATGGAACATCATATCCCAATATATTAAAATTTAATTTATTATTCATAATATAAAAGAAGTGCGAGAAATTGAAATGGGAAGAGAGAAATCCCTTACTTGAGTGTGTGAATCCAAAGGCTTGGCAGGGGATTCATGAATGCTTAGGGCGCCTTGGGAGGACTCTAGGGAGTTTATGGAAGTGTTTGGCCATTCTATAAAAAGTTTTAGTGAATAGAAATATGATCTTGGGTGGGTTTATATAGTAGAGGGGGATTTCTTTATTATTTATGTTTTGTACTCTACATAATAAAATATTCGAAACCATAAACCATCCCATGGTTATTTCTAATGGTTTCTACCAAAGGGGAGTGCTTTATGTTATTTTATATGTTCATGGGATGAAGATAATAAAATGATGCCCATGTTTATTTGGAGGTGAGTCACACTCTCAAAGAAATGATTTTAAAATATCCAAATATATTATATGTCTCAGAGGATTCATTAATTCATTATAAAATATATAAAATAAACAGAAAATTACATTCTTTTAAAGGTAAAATATATATTTTTCTGATTATACCTTTTATATTATTTATTACATCCCTATTGGTCCAATATAATTTCATAAAACACACCATATATTTACACGATATTTAATTTTTACCCAAAACATTGACTCTCTCAGAAAATTGTGAAACAATCCCCATTAGATAATTTAAATATCTTGATTCAAATAATAATATTCATTTTGTATAAATATTTTTCTAAATATGTGAATTTTCACTTTTAAAATCAAAATGACACTTATTGAAAATGATGGGTTTTATGACAATAATAGTTTTTGAACACTAATAAAAATTACATTTGAATTCATAAAAATTATATGATACTTTATATTTAAAAATGTTATTTAAAAATAATATTTTGTGAAAATATTATTTATTTTAAAAATTGATTAATTCATCAAAATTGATTTCTTAATTGAATATGAATATTAACCAAAAATATTATTTTTTCTTTAAAAATCATTTACTAAGTAACTATATTATGATTATAATATATTAATTTTTTTATAAAAAATAAGGTACATAATCATATTTCTAGGCTCTTGATTCAAGTCCCTCTAATACACCATCATACATCCTAAGTTTAGGGTGTGCACTGGTGGGTCTTTCAAGGGTCATTCGGTAAATAGGGTATGGGTCTTGATCTCAATGATCTTGGACTTCTCCCATAAGTGGTGTTTCTCTTGATTAAGATATTAGACCTCAATTTGGGCTTGGTCTATAGAAAATTCTAAAAATATTATCTCCCTCAGAATATCTAATAAATGGGCTTCATAGGGTATGATCCCACTGGTTGAGGCCATCAATTCTGTTGTCTATGTCAAATGGTTTTGTCCAAACCCAATATTTATACTAGTTAATTGATCACTTTTCAACATCTATATTATCATTGAAAGTGATACTTAAAGGAAATTTAAATCCAATTAGCTATAATAAAACAAAATTAGAGCATGTCTTTTATATAACAATATTTCTTAATAATACATTTTTTTAAATCAAAATGTTAATTTTATTCATAATATTTCAGGTCATTACAATCTTACCCCCATTAGAAATATATCCCTAGAAATTTTCATTTCCCTCACTAAAAAAGATGACAATAATTCTGATTCGTCACCTCTTATGGTTCCCATGTTTCATCTTCAAAGTAGTGGTTTCTCCACAAAACTTTGACGGGGGGAATTGTTTTATTTCATAGAACATTTTCTCTATGATTTAAGATCTTCACTGGTTTCTCTTTATAGGTACGATAATTCTCCAATGGTACCACCTCTGAATTGATTACATGTGAGGGGTCTGGTATGTACTTTCTCAAGAAGGATACATGGAATACATCATGTACTTGAGATAGGTTTTATGGGAGTTCTAGTTGATATTCCACTACTCCAATGTGATAAAGGATCTCAAAATGGTCATTGGACCTTGGAATAAGCTTTCTCTTCTTCCAAAATCTCCTAACAATATTCCATATAGATATGAAGAAGAATACCATATCTCCATCATCAACCACTATGTCCCATCAATTATTTTCATCATAGATCTTATGTTGATTATGAGATTCCTTAATGTGTCGTTGAATGGTCTTAACCCTATCTGCCATTTCATAGACCATTTGTGGACCTATAAGTTTATGTTCCCTAACTCCATCCCAACATTTCAGTGTTATATACCTATTCCCATAAAGGTCTTCATATGGATACATTTGGATTATTGAGTGGAAATTTTTGATGTAAGATAACTCAACCAAAGGAAAATATTTGTCCCATCCGCCTTTAAAGTCCATTGATAAATCTCCCATCATTACCTAAAGTATTCAGATAGTACTCTTAGATTGGACTTCAATTTGAGAGTGATATACCATACTAAATTTCAGATCAGTGATTATATAATTCTAGAGACTTTTCCAAAATTTATTGGTGAATCATAGGTCTTGATCAAAAAAAGTTGATAGTGGTACCCCATGCACCTTACCAAATCTCAAATGTATATCTGTGAAATTTGATCATGTGGGAAATCCACAAGAATTGTAATGAAGTGTGAAGTCATTATGAGATGATCCAGAAGAACCCAAAAAGTATTTTTTCCCATAGATTTCTTTGTAGGTATGGTGATAATGTCTATGGTGATGATTTCCCATTTCCATATTTGTATGGGTAATCGTTGCATCACCCCCTTATAGTTCTTCTTTTCAACCATCACTTGCTAACATGCCAGGAAATTTGGTGTATATTTAGAGATATCACTCCCAATTTTGTCCCAAAAATAGTGCTCACATATATCTTGATACATCATCGTGTTTCCTAGGTGAATGGAGAAATTCTAACTATTAGAATTATCCAACAGTGCCTTCATTAAATTTTGATTTTATGGAGCACAAAGTTTTGACCCAAATCTCACAATGCCTTCTTAATTAACATTGAACTATGAGGATTTTTCATTCTATATAGTTTCCAATGAATTCTTAATTCCCACATAATTTCATTTATCATCCTTTAACCATTCCAAAAAAGATGTTTGAGCAATAATTTGTGAACAAATATATGATATTCCTTCTTTATGATTCCCATGTTTATCCTCTTTAAGTCCAAGAAGATTAAATCCTTCTTAATTCTCATCAATGATATAATTAATTGGTCCTTTCTACTTAGATAACCTACCACCTTATTTGCATTACCAGGATGGTAGTGGATTGTGTAGTCATAATCCTTAATGAGATCTAACCATATTCAATGGTTTATATTAAGTTCCTTCTATGTGAATATATATTGCAAAAGATATTTGTGATCAATATATATCCCATACTTCTCCCCATAAATATATTTTCTCTATATTTTCAATGCAAAGATCACACCTACCAACTCCAAATCATGTGTGGGAAATTTTTTCTCATGAATTTTCAACTTCCTTGATGCATAGGCAATGGATTGGTCATTTTTCATCAACACACATCCCAGACCCTTATTCAACTCATCACTAAAAATTAGGAATAGTTATCCACTTCTCGGTAGTTTGAGGAAAGGCGAAGTGATAAGACTCCTTTTCAAATCTTTGAAGCTTTCTTCACATTCATCATTCCAAGAAATATTCACCCCCTTCTGATTTATCCGGGTAATAGGGTTTGAAAATCCTGGGAAATTTCTCACAAATCCAGGATAATATCCATCTAACCCAAGAAATCTTATGATATCTGTCATGGATGACGACCCCATCCATCCTTCAATTTCTTTTTCCTTTGAGGGATCTATTGGGATTCCATTTCTTATAATGAAATTTCCCATGAATGATAATTCATTCATCAAAAACTCACACTTTTTGTACATTGAATAGAGATTCTCCTTTCTCAAGGTCATTATCATGGGTCTCAGATACTTTACATGATATTCCTTTTTTTGGGAGTATATTTGAATATCATCAATGAATAATACCATTATTTTTTTTAGGAAATATCTGATGAATATATTAATCAAGTATATGAATATTATTGTAGAATTAGTCAGTCCAAATGGAATTACTAAGAAGCTGTAGTGCCCATACCTTATACAAAAAACAGTCTTTGGGATATCATCATTCTTCAACCTAACATGGTAACATCCTGTCTGAATATCCACCTTAGAGAATTATTTTTCTCTACATGGATAATCAAAAAAGTTACCAATATATATCAAAGGATACTTTTTCTTTATCATGATTTTGTTGAGTTACTATTAATCAATGCAAAGGCAAGTTGACCCATACTTTTTATTAATACAGAGGACTGGTGTACCCCATAGTGAAGCACTTTGGATTATAAACCCTTTATCCATATTCCCCTATAGTCATTTCATTAGCTCTTCATATTCCAAAACAGCCATCATATACTACGTATTGGATATTGTAAATTTCCTATGTATAAGCTTTATTGAAAATTCAACATCTCGACTAGGAGGAAGACCAGGAAATTCCTTGGGATACACATCTACTTAATCCCTCACAAAAGTCATGTATTCAAGGATGGTTATTTCCATAGACTCAATATTTTTGGGTTAGATATGCTTTCTCATATAGAAATAATATCCATGATTTAGATGTTGGTTCTAAATAAGATTCATCTACCTCCTTAAACTTGTATAGAATCAGGAGTCCAATAACCATACAGATAGTTATTTCCTTCTCACAATAATTTATGTTTTCTCTATATAAGTAAATTCAATCCAAACATAAAATTTCATTAAATTCCACCAAAGGGATGATGACACCGTTTTCCAATAATTTCATCCCTCAAATTGTGATATGGGAGGAGTTATATACTTGGGATGCCATAATTTCCCCATTTTCCATTTCCACTTACATCTATACTTCTTTGATTGGGGGGGGGGGGGGGGTTTATAGTCTTACTAAAAAAATTGAGATATAAAGAAATGTGTAGAAATATGTACGATATCCCTAAATTTAACTTTTTGATTCTGGTTCTACTTTTTCTAATATAGGATTTGTGATGAGTACTTTTAAACTGTTGGACACATAAATGGAAATCTAGTAATATTAAGCGGATAACTTATAAATTAAATGTATTTACTTAGCTTATAAATTTTTAGAATTTGATCTATGTTATCCATGATCTATTTTATAACATATATTCCTATGGGAAATTTTTATCCTTTAATAATTTTTCGTAATGACCTTATGAATTTACCAAATAATATTCCTCGGGGGTGTTAAAATAGGTGCAAATTAAGGCCCATTTCCCTGTACCAAATTACCTCGAGTCAAGCTCGAAACATCTTGTGAGATTTGTTACTCCTATGTATAATTATGCCAGAACCACATCCACTAGTAGTATATAAATGGGGATGTATTTTCTTGATAAACCACCTACTCTATTCTAAACTAAATTTAGGAATGTTTTCTTATACTTAGTCATATCCCAAAGCCTTTAACTATAGATTTCTAATCCTATTCCAAAATTAACTAAACTTTTATTTGATACCAACTATAAGAACCCTTCTCTTTATTACACATTAATACATGTTTTCTTACATAAAATTGCACTTAATAAAACCCCCAAATATCGAGAAGTCTAGTTTCATTAGAAATTAGTTACATCAAATAACAACATTTAACATGAGATAGAAAAACACTATTTAACACTTCCTTGACATGACCATAATATTCCAACAAACATAAAACTGTATGGGATAACCTGGGGACAAACATAATAAAGGTGTGGTCTATAAAGACTGGTAGGGGAATAAAAATAAGAATAACATGAAGAAGATATTACATGATATACAATAGTAATATCAATGGATAATAAAAGGAACATGAATTATAAGGAATGATATAGCATGGTAATAATAACATGGGAAATGTGGCTACAGTAAACAATGTTACATAAGTATGAGTCAAGGATCATTCCACATGGAGGATCATGAGTCAAGGTTAACCACTGAGACCATTTCACATAGAGGAGCATGAGTCAAGGATAAACACCAAGACCATTTCACATGACATGTCATTATTATAAACATTACCTAATTAATTGGAGAGATATCTTCGTGAACCCATCATAATCATTTCATTCCCAAGATTAAGTTTGTACATAGATCATACAGCATTAATTCATTCATAAAAATAATTTATTCTATGATCAAGAAATATTAAATACATAAATTTAATCCCTAATAAATAATAATATATCATAAAGGTTAAAAAAATTTATATAAAATTATTATGGTATTCACTAGATATTTATTTGGCATGTAAAATTGTGGTGAAATTCCGAAACCATAACAAAGTTATATAAAAATCACTAAAAATTTCTTGATGAGAGTAAAATGGTTTGATCTTTATTTGGAAATAAAATGGGATGTAATAGGGATGCTGAATTGAAAATACCAACCTTAGAAATTTGGAAATAGGAGGCATAAGTTAATGAAGAAACTTAAATAAATAAAATAATCCTTACCAAATTTTGGCATGATAAAAGGTGTATTATAACACCCTGACCCCAGTTAGCCAGAGTTAGTGCATTATTTTATTACATTGGCATGATTACAGTGAATCATGTCCTGAAGGACTGGCCAGTTTAGTAGTCTTGGAAAATAAATTACATACATGAACTTTACGTTATAATTTCTAACACAAAACTTTTGATGATTCCATTATTCCCTTAGATTAAACTAGCATATAAATCATAATATACTTCTTGGAATCCAGCGAAAAAAGCATAAGAAAGGGGTGAGATCAGATGCTGAGTGGGGATTAACAATATAGAGGAAGCTATCATAAATAATCAATATTTTTTATTTCAAGGTATAAAATTGAAACACAATCCCTTTAAACATAAAATACAGAATAATATGGAAATGATAAATCACATAATGCCATTTTCTTATTCACATTGGTATTCTACTAGTTTAATAATCACATGTAATATCAATATCTTATTTCATAATGATGGAATGCATAATGTTAGACAACATAACAACATAGTCAAGGCCTTCTAACAAGACTAAAAATAAGATTTTGTCAAGGAATTTTTCCAAGACACTAGTTTGTCTCATGAGACCCACTAATGCATCGAAGAGCTATAGGGGGATCCACTCATCACTTACTATGTTCAATTCATTCCTCATATGAAAAGGATGAAACATAACATAAACATTCATATTGAAACTGGCATATGAAATTTCAATACTTTAACCATAAACAATTAATGGTATAAAAACAACACATCCATAGTCAAACATACCATAACTCATTCAATACAATATATAATATTTTATTAAAATAAGTAAACCTCAATCATGAAAAATATCCAGTAATGGATGTTTACATTGATGAAAATTATCAGTAAAACTCTTTGAGAGAAATATCCATTTTTCATGTAATCATTTAAAAGTCACACAATTTTGAAAGGAATAAATTTATAAGGAATTTTTGAATCAAAGTGCTCCATAACAGTTTGAAACTTTTTAAAGGAATTAACATTTTAAAAAATTCAGGTCCATATAAATATATCCTTAAAACCATTTTGAAAACATGGAAATTAATGAGAATGATTTAGAATAATAAATTTTTGAACCATTTAAAATGATGTTTTAGTTAAAGAGTCCCTTAAAAATAATCCTTTTAAAAACTCTTTTATGAAACAGGGACATGGATAAAAAAATTCACAGTAAAAACGTACACATAAACAATCTCAGATAATAATGAGTTCGGGGAATCAACCATTACCTTTTACATTCCTTTGGTAGAGGGTACCTTTAACCTCCAATATAATGAACGTATTATGTTATTAAATTATAACAGAACCATATTCGTAATTATAATATCATACTTGATTCATTTGTGGCTTTATATTAACCATTTAATAAAAATTTATTTGTTAGAATAACAATTCAGGTAATAATAGCTTTCTTTACCATACATGTTTTATCTTGTAATTCTTGATCTTATAACTTATATCATGATTTAATTGTTTCTATAATATAAACCATCATTTATGTTTCATATATATTGAGAATATAATTTTTTATAATATATTGATATATGAAATGGAAAACACTATTTATGGAGACGGTAGTCCGTACGTATGCAAAAACGCCGTTTCTGTTTTCATATCATTTTGAGCGGAAGTAAGTGAATGAGATATATGTAAATACACACACACACACACACACACACACATATATATATATATATATATTTCTAATAGAATTATTATTTCATATATTAAAAACTTATTAATAATATATATATTTATAATCGTCGTTTAATGGTGAATGTGGAAATGAATCTCATCGCATCGTGGAGACGGTAAGCCGTACGCACGCACGAGTGATGATATCATTCTTTTGATGGGGAAATAGTATGTAATTGAATGGTATATTACATAAACAGTATAATTAACATGTTATATTTATTATTAATGTCAATTATAGTCACTATTATTTCCATCCAAATAATGAAGTGTTGAATAAAAAACTACACCACGACATGGAGATGGTAAGTCGTACATACACACGTATGGTGACTTTTTCATTCATTGGATGGATAGATTAATGAATATTGTTGTGACATATTTATAATAACATCATATTATATAGATGGTACTAGAGTTATTATTTTGGTATGGAAACAACAAATAAAGATGAAGGGGAAGAAGACAAGAACTTTGGAAGTGGTGATGAAATTATTACCTCTTCTTCGGGTGCTATGTTTTGATTTGATCAAAAGATCTCCATTGGTAGGATTTCTGATCAAAGAAAGGCCTATAGTTTAAATATAGGGTAGTTTGGAATATAATTTAGTAGGTTTTTTCTGATCCAAATGGCTTTAGAGGTGCGATTTTGAGAGAAGGTGAAGTACCCTTTTATAAGAGCGGTTAGGGTCACTTTAAGAAAAGCTTGAAATATTAATTTATTATACAATAATATTCAATTTATAATGGATCCAAAAGATTTATTTAGAGGATAATGTGGTAATGGGTTACAAAACTATCAAAAAATAGGTTTTACACAAGTTTAGGTCACCAAATTAACCTTATCTTTTAGATTTAACTCTTAGTCAAATATTTTAATTTTTACAATTTCTTCTTGTATTTTTGTATTACATGGTTAGTAAACATACTATAAAATGCCGAGAGAACCTCATGTGGTTAATTAATGACATATATATCATTATATAAGTCCTTTTTCTGAACCTTAAATTTTGAGGAATATTATATTATTTAATAATATTGTATTTGTTTTAAAAACTCATTTATGTCAATTTTGACACTATTTAGTATTTGGTTTTTGTGAAAGTCAACAAAACTTGATAAATTATAAAAATATGTTAAATCAATCCTAAAATGTCATATTAACCTATAAAATTATTGTAATGCATCAAAAGTCGTAATTTACATTTATTTGGATTTTTATAATATCAATTATTCTAATCTTTCATTAATACGGTAATTAGTACATCATCATTGTGTCATAAATAAATTTAATTATATAATGTCTAAAAAATATAAATAAAATTAGATTATGTATTAAATATTTTTTATTTATAATGACTATTTATATTCTAATTTATCTTATGTATAACCCTATATTAAAAATGTTTTATTTATTAAAATTGGAATTTAACACTTTTAACTCTTCTTTAAATAAATTATAATGAATGTCCAAATCTAATCCAAGTTGATCAAAGAGGATCATATTTTATTCCTAATTTCCTTTTTTGTCTAAATACACTTAACCAATAGAATTAGGACACGTGTTAGGGTGATTATAATGTCATTTTTAACATTAATTGCCCTATTTACTTTTAACCACCGTAAATAAAATCCAAATGATATTATTCACAAAAAATTATTTTCAACTAATTGAACCACATTTTACTTACTTATGTCAACTATGTCTCTTGGATTTTTGAAATACAATTCACAGAAGTAGTAAAATTTTGTTTTATGAAAATTTGAAAATGTGCCTAGAAGGTGGGTAAAAGACGTTTAAAAACTTCAATAAAATTTTATACATCTAATTTTATTATAAAATGAATCCAATTAATTACATTGAAATTATATAGGGATTATGTATATATTTTTAATTAATATAAATTTAAATAAAATAAAAAATTATTTAAACAAAAAGTCAGTTTTAAAAAATAACGCAGTGTTTTTCACTATTCATAAAAAATTGAAAGTTTTTAGAAAAATAAAAAAACATTACCCTAAGATAATTTCTATAATACAAATCCAAAAATGATGTCTATTTAAAAAAATCAAAAACATATTAGATTCATTAATTAAATTAAAATTAATTCCCGTTATCAAAACCCGAAAGCGGGTTTTTAAGAATTAAAAATTATCAAAAGATTGACATGTGTTTCTGTATAATTTAAATTTGAAATTACATCCAATGGCCTAAATTATATTAAATTATAAAACTATAATCTATTGATACTTTAAAACCACTAAAATGTATAATTTAAATCAATAAATTATTTCGATTAAAAAAGATGTTTTTAATTAAAATTTAGTATTTTTCACTATTCATCAAACTATGAAAGTTATCAAAAAAGTACTAAAAATTTAGCCAAACTAAATTTTTATGTACCACTTCTAAAGAAGAATTTAATTTCATTAAACTGAATATATAAAAATGTCAAATATTGGATTTAAAAAGGGTTCTCCATTAAAAGGTGGAAAAACAAGATTTTTTTAAAAATACGTTGTTTATATGAAAAATTGAATTTCTCCATATATTATGTCTAAGAAAAAAAATATGAATGTTAAAATTATATAAGATATATATAAAATTCTATATTTTTTTAATACTATTCATAACCTGTTTTTAAATGGCTAGTTTGATATGTCGTGATGTGCTTGAACTCGGTGTTGTGTTTTACACAAGCTATTGAATTGCATTAAGGGGATAACATACTATGAAATATTGGGGTGTTACATTCTCCCATTCTTCAATAAATTTCCTCCTCACAATTTTAAATTGTTCTTTAAAAATAAAATGTTGAAAATAGAAAATACCATTGTGGAAAACCCACATCCAAAATAGGGTTACTAAAATTTAGTCTTAATAAGAGGGAAAGGGAAATGAAAATGTCACAACCAAATTAGGATTTGAAATTGGAAAAAATTAGTGGAACATTGAGAAACATAATTGGGGGAAGAATGAAAATATTTATAGGGAGTGATTGAGGTCATCAATGACAGACAAGTGAACAATAAATAAAAAACTGAGGGCCCAAACCCATAAATCTATGATGAATTAATATATCATTAGTTCATAAAAACATAAGGTATTAGGATAACATATTTTTTATTTTATGATCCTTACCATAAATTTTAAGAATTATTTTTTTTCATAGAATAAGAAAAAAAATACTTGACAAGTAGAGTTCAATCCATTAACTAATTTCTACCACAAACTCATCTTTCACTCCAAAAGTTAAAAGAACTTAAAAATATTCTATTTTTCGTTATCATATAGGGTTTAAAAAAATTAATTAATAATTCATCAATCAGATAATTTAAAAACACTACATTATACAAACTAGGACATTACGTAGGACAGTGTGAGGTGATTCACCCTTGTTGCCCTTTGGTTGTGGGTTCAAGTATCGCGGCCTTGCCAGATGGGATGGGTTGTCGCCCAATCTTCGGGTTTTCTTTTTCATAACAATCCAAATATAATATTAAGAAATGTTTTAACCTTAAAAAATAGTATCCAATGTCCAACTTAATTAATTACAACCGTTAGACTTAGCCAAAATACGTTTTTCCAAACTCATAGTCCAAACTTTATAAAGAATGTAAACATAATGAAGATCTATTTTTCCACATAGTAACATGTGAATACATTTATCATGTATTCTCTTAAAACATGGTAACACCATGAATTACCAAAAAACCTTATGTAATATGTTCATGATCCTTTATTTCTTATAGAATACAGAATATACTCTCTAAATCCAAAAATGTTTTAAACTCCAACAATGATGGAATAAAAGAACATTTAAGTAGTTCCAAGGTAGTCAATAATATCCAATATACTTTATGAAACTCAATTATATCTTATTCCCAAATCATTATCTTAGTTTTAGAAACATATTAAGGGTTATATTTTCCCCAACCATATATTTTCAAAAATATTTAACTTGAAACTGCATCGCTTTACTTGGTACTATAAAATCTCTCAACCTTAATGAAAATGTACTACAATAAAATCCTTATATACTTTATAATTCTTATAACTTATACTCAAATGACAGAATTATTTAATAACAACTTAAGAACACTGATCATTCATCTTCATCTTTAGTAGTATCATAACTTGATTATTATACAATAGCATCATTCAAGGTATACTCTGATGATTGGGACATTGATTCGTGTAGTGTCCCAACTCTTTGTATATGGAATGTTGTACATTTTAAACCTTTTTCTTACCCTTTAAATCATGTACATTGTGTCATTTTTCTCCACACTTTTAACATAATCCCATTCTTTTCAAGCACTTCCCATGGTGATTCTTTCCCCGATTGTCATATATAGGAAAATCCTTTGTTCCCTTATTCCCTTTATCTTTCTTTCTCTCAACAATCCTATTCTTCTCTGGATTCCCTTTAAAGCCATACGACTTAGAGAATTATTTACTTATATTATTAAGACATAATAATATTTCATCATATGATGATAATTCTTGGGAGAGTACTTCACTTTTAAATGATGGATTAAGACCATGAAATATATGATCCTTCTAACTCTTTGGATCTTGTGTATTTCTGGAGTTCTCATTCCATCTACTGGGTGCCATTTCTAAATGATGAAATACACTAGGATAGATCATATCATAATTTATAATCCCAAAATTAGAAAAATTATCAACATTAATGGAATATTTTTACAAATCTAGTCTCATAATCATAAAAATTGTTTCATTTCTGACATATTTACTCATAAATCCTTGATAATGGTTTGTAAATAAAACGAGAATCTTCCTAAACAAATTAACAAAGAGGGTCGAAACTAACAGTTCAGTAAGGCCCATTATTGTGTACCAGGATACCTCGGGCCATGGTTGAAACTCCTTGTTTGAGTTTTCACTCCTAGGTACATCTGTGCCAATGCCGCCTCTACCTGCTCGTATCTAGAAAGGGATATATTACTTGGAAAATTCATAAAATATCTACATTACCAACATTCTAGGAATTTCTTCTATATTAATCCTCAAAGTCTATCTTAGGGTCAGGTTCTCTAATCATATTTTTTCTAAATCTAGTTTCCAAGGTTTGTACTTAACTTCCTCTAATATGAAAGTAACACCCCAACCCTAGTAACCTAGAGTTAGTGCATTATTGTAATACATTGGTATGATTACAGGGAATCAATTCCTGAAAGATTGATTATTTTAGCAATCTTGAAATATATATAACATACATGAACTTTACATTACAATTTCTGATATAAAAAACAGCCTGAATATTCCTTTGATAATTCCATTATTCGCATTGCTTAAAGCTACATATAAATGATAATATACTTCTTGGCATCTTGGGAAAATAAAACATAATAAAGGGGTGAGATCAAATTCTCAGTAAGTATAAACAATATAGCATAAGATATCATAAAGAATCATAAACTTTTATGTCAATGTCTAAAATTGAAACAAAATCCCATTAAACATAAACTACAACATAATACAGATAAAATAAATCAAATAATGTCATTTACATATTCACATATATATTAAACTAGTTGAATAATAACATGTAATATCAATAGCTAATTTCATAATGATGGGATGCATAATGTCGAACATCATAACCACATAGTCAAGGCATTGTGCCAAGACTAAAAATAAGATTTTTTTCAAGGTCATGTGCCAAAACACTAATTTGTCTCATGAGACCTACCTATGCATCGAGGATCTATAGTGGGCTCCACTCATCACTAACTAAGTATAATTCATTCCTCATATGAAAAGGATGAAACATAATATAAAATTTTATAATAAAACTAGCATAAAAAACGTCAATACCTTAACCATAAACCAAGAATGGTATAAAAAACACTTCCATAGTCAAACATATCATAACTCATTCAATACAATATATAAAATTGTATTAAAATAAATAAACTTCAATCATGAATAATATCCAGTAAAGGATGTTGACATAGTCGAAAATGATCAGTTAAACTCTTTGAGAGAAATGTACTTTTTCATGTAATCATTTAAAAGTCACACAATTTAGAAAGGAAGGAATTTAAAATAAATTTTTTAATCAAAGTTTCCCTTACAAATTTGAAAATTTTTAAAGGAATTATCATTTTAAAAAATTCATGTCCACATAAATAAATCCTTAAAACCATTTTGAAAACATGGACATTAATGAGAATGATTTAGAAGAAAAAAAATTTAAACCATATAAAATGTTGGTTTTGTAAAATATTACATTAAAATAATCCTTTTGAAAACTATTTTATGAAACATGGACATGGATAATAAATATTTCCATGTATAAACTTAGGCATAAACAATCTCGGATAATAATGAGATTGAGGAATTAACCCTTAACTTGTAATTTCCTTTGGTTGAGGGTACGTTTAACCTCCTATATAATGACCATAGTATGTTATTAAATTATAAACGAACCATATTAATATTTATGATATCATAATTGATTAATTTATGGCTTTATAATAGCCACTTAATAATAATTTTTTGTTAAAATAACATTTCGGGTAATAATCGCTTTCTTTATCATATGTGTTTTAACTTGTTATTATGGATCATATAAATTATATCATGATTTAATTGATTCCAGAATATAAAACATTATTTATGTATCATATATATTCTGAATATAAGTATGTATAATTGATAGATATATTAAATGTAAAACACTGCTTATGGAGATGGTAGGTCGTACGTATTCATAAACGTTGTTTCCGTTTTCATAACGTATTGAATTGAAGTAAGTGAATGAGGCATATGTAAATACATATATATATATATCTATTAGAATTATTATTTCATATATTACATAATTATTAATAATATATATATATTTATATTTATAATCAACGTTGAATGGTGAACATGGAAATGAATCTCATCGCGTCGTGGAGACGGTAAGTTGTACGTATGCACGAGCAATGATATCATTCTATTAATGGTGAAATAGTTTTAAATTGGATGGTATATTACATATAGAGAATCATTAACATGTTATATTTATTATTGACATCAATTATACTCATTATAATACTCATCCAAATAATGAAGTGTTGAATAACAAACTACACCACGACGTGGAGATGGTATGTCATATGTACGCATGTATGGTGGCTTTGTCATTCATAGGATGGATAGATTAATGAATATGGTTGTACCATATTTATAATAACATCAAAATATGTAGAATTTATTATATTTATTATTTTTTTATGGAAACAACAAAGAAATAGGAAGTGGAAGAAGAAGAAAAACTTTGAAGGAGGTAATGAAATTATTACCTCTCCTTCAGGTGATTCCTATTGATTTGATCAAAATAGCTCCTTAGGTTAGCATTCAGAACACATTATGACATATAAGTTGAATTTATGGTAGTTGGAAGGATATTTTAATAGGTTTTGGCCGAGCCAAATGGCTTTTGAGCTGTGATTTTGAGAGAAGGGGAAGTACCCTTTTATAAGAGAGGTGAGGTCACTTTAGGAAAAGCTTGAAATATTAATTTATTATACAATCATATTTGGTTTTTAATGGATAAAAAGGGATTTATTTAGATTTTAAGGTGGGGATGGGTCGAAAACCTCTCAACCAATAGGTTTTAGACATGTTTTGGTCACCATATTAACCTTATCTTTTAGATTTAACACTTAGTCAAATAGTTTAACTTTTACTATGTTTTCTTGTATTTTTATATTACTTGGTTACTAAACATACTATAAAATTCCAAGAGAACCCAAAGTGGTTATTTAATGACATATATATCAATATATAGGTTCTTTGGCTGAACCTTATCTTTTTAGGAATATTATATCTTTTAATAATATAGTATTTGTTTTAAAAAATCATTTATTTCAATTTTGACCCTATTCCGTATTTAGTTTTTTTGAAAGTCAAAAAAAATATGATTACTTAAAAAAATAAATTAAATCAATCCTAACATGAAATGTTAACCGTGAAAATTCGTTTAATTCATCAAAAGTGTCAAATTATATTTATTTAGATATTTATAATATCAATTATTATAATCTTTCATTAATAAGGTAATTATTTCATCATCATTGTGTCATAAATAAATTTAATTATTTAATTTTTAAAAATTATAAATAAAATACCATTATGCAGGAAATGTTTTCATATTTATAATGAATATTTATAGATGAATTTATCTTATGTATAACCCTATATTAAAAAAAATAGTTATTAAAATTTGAATTTAACACTTTTAACTCTTCTTTAAATAAAATATAATAAAGGTCCTAACATCATCCATGTTGACCAAAGAGGATCTAATTTTATTCCTATGTTATATTTTGGTATAAATACACTTATCCAATCGAAGTAGGACATGTGTTAGGGTAATTACAATATCATTTCTAACTTTAATTACCCTATTTACTTTTAATTGTGGTAAATAAAATTTAAAAGTTACTATTCACCAAAAATTATTCCCATCCTGTTGAACCACATTTTACTTAAGGATTTCAACCGTGTCTCTTGATTTTTTGAAATTAAATTAACAGAAGAGGTAAAATTACTTTTTAGGAAAAATTGAAAATGTGCCTAGAAGGTGGGTAAAAGAAGTTTAAAAGGTTCAATAAAATTTTATAAATCTAATTTTATTATAAAATGACTCAAATGAATTAAATTGAACTTATATATGTATTTTGTATCAATTATAACTTCAAATAAATAATTATTTAAATAAAAATTCAGTTTTAAACAATAACGCGTTGTTTTTCACTATTTATCAACAATTGAATGTTTTCAGAAAAATACAAAAAAATTACCCTATGATAATTTTGATAATTTGAATTCAGAAATGTTGTAAATTTTACTAAATTTTAAACATATATGTTTCATTAATTAAATTAAAATTATTTCTCATTGTCCAAACCAGAAAGTGGGTTTTTAATAATTAAAAACTATCAAAATATTTCCATGTTTTTATGTACAATTTAAATATGAAGTTACATCCACTGACCTAAATTATATTGAATGATAAAAATATACTCTAGTGATACTTTAAAACCACTCAAATGTATAATTTAACACTATAAATTATTTCAATAACAAAGTAGTTATTAATTAAAATTTAGTATTTTTTAATATTCATCGAACTATAAACGTTATAAGAAAAGTACCAAAAATTTATCCAAAATAAATTTTTATGTGCCTCTTATAAAGAAGAATTTAATTTCTTTAAATAAAATATATGAAAGTTTCAAATGTTTTATTTAAATAGAGTTCTCCATTAAAAGGTGGAAAACTGTAATTTTTTAAAAAATACTTATTTTATCTGAAAAATTAAATCTATCCTTGTATTATGTCTAAGAAACAAAAAATATGAATATTAAAATTATATAGGATATATATAATATTCAAAATTTGGTTAATACTATTCATAAATACTTTTTAAACATCTAGTTTGATAGGTCGTGATGTGCTTGAACATAGTGTTGTGTGTAGCAGAAGCTATTAAATTACTTTAAAGAGATATCATACTATGAAATATTGGGGTGTTATATATACAGAAAAGATCAAGTGAGGATTAATGTGAGTGAAATTAATATATCATCATTTATAAATCAGATTCAATGGAAGGGGAATATGTAAAATCATATCCCAACATATGAAAATGGATTTTTAATAAGCATAATACAAAAGCAGTGCATGAATGGAAAGGATAAGAGTGAAATCCTTTACTTGAGTGTGTGACTCCAGAAGCTTTGGAGGGTATCCTTGAAATATTGGGGGAACCTTGGGAGGACTCTAGGGAGTAGAGATAAGATTCGGGTCATGCATAAAGTAGTTTTAGTGATGTGAAATGTGATCTTCTGTTCGTTTATATAAGAAAGGAGTGGGATTTCATTATTATTTAGGTTTCAGAACCACAAACCATCCCATGGTTTTTTCACATGGTTTCTAGAAAAAGTATTCATTTAAATTATTTTATTATCAAATGGCCCTATGGTAATAAAATAATTCCCTTGTATATGTGGAAATGTGTCCCGCTCTCAAAGAAATGATTTTAAAATCATAAAATATATTATAAATCATGGAGGATTCATTAAGACTTCATAAAATAAATAAATTAATCAAAAATTACATTATTTTAAATGGAAAACATATATATGTCCTAGGATACATTTTATAGTATTTATTACATCACTATTGGGTCATTATGATGTCAGAAAACACATCCAATATTTATACGGTGTTTAATTTTATCCCAAAAAATCAGCTTTCTTAAAAAATTAAGAATAATTCACCATTAGATAATTTCAATTTCCTAATTCTGAAATATAATAATAATTTTATCTAAATAATTTTCAAAATATGTGAATTTTAACTTTTAAAATAAAAAATGACATTTATTGAAAATGATTGTTTATTATATTAAAATTTTTCAAACCCTAACAAAAATTACATTTAGCTTCATAAAAATCATATGATCATTTATATTTTTTAAAAAATTTAATAATAATATTTTACTAAATTATTATTTATTTCAAAAATTTGTTAATTCATAAAAATAAATTTCGTAATTGAATTTTAATATTAATCAAAAATACATTTTGTTCTTTAAAAATAATTTAAAAGGTAATAATAATAAGATGAAAATATATTCATTATTTTATACAAAATAATGTATATAAACTTATTTCTAGGATACAGATAAATATCCCATTAATACCCCATCATAAACCCTAAGAGTAAGGTGTGTTATGGTGGGGCTTTCATGGGGTCGTTCAGTGAAAATGGTTTGGGGCGTGATCTTGATGAGCTTGATGTTATCCTGTAAACGGTTTGCCTCAAACTTAATTTTTTGGATCTTCACATTCGTTTGGTTAAGTGAAAGTCCCAAAAAATTTATCTCCCTTGAAAATTATATTAAATGGGATTCATAGGGTACAACACTAATGGTTGAGGCCATCACATCCTTTGTCTCTATCAAATGGGATTTTCAAAACCCTATATTTATACTAGTCATGAGATCACTATTAAATTGATATATTATTAAAAAAATGATACATAATAGTCATTTAAACCCAATTGGATATAATAAAACAAAATATGTGTATGTTTTTAGGTAACCATAATTCTTAATAAGACATTTAATTAAATCCAAAGGGGATTTTTATTCTTAATAGTTTGGGTCATTAGATGTTTTGTTTAACCTATTCAGGAAAAAACATTTGGGCGAAGGATGAAACATTATGTTATAATTATGTTTTCAAATCCCGTCATGAAATTTAAACACACTTAAATATTTAATCAAGGCACCATCAATATGAAACTGTAAAATTAATAGTAAAAATAGACATGGCATGGAAATATTCATGACTTGTTAGTCTGATTATGCCTATAGTGATGCATGTAATGAAATTCCATAATTAAATCAGGACAAGGGAAAATAAATTTTTATTTCAATAATAAAAACATCAATAACATCGTGAAACAATTTCATCACCAAATAGTGAAATAATATCAACTATAAATGGCATAATCAATAGCTGAAATTTCCATTCCCATGTAATTTGGGTTTCCCTTGTACATGTGTTACCTACGTATAGAGAAAGGGTCATTTCCAATTTCCTTTAACTGTTAGTCTCATGTTTTATAATCAAAATAATAATAAAATGTAAAAAAATACTCCTATACAAATTTTCACTATCCTGACCTTACGAATTCCTACCAGTATTCCAGAGGCAGGGGAATCACTGTGAGTGTGTAAAGGTGGCACGATAGGGATAATATACTCTCTTATTGGAGTGGTGTAGTGGATACAAAAATAATTATAAAATAGTGGATTTATATATAAACAGAAATATTAATATTGTACTCAAAGAATAAGTAACTATACAATATAAAAATAATCAAAAACCACCAGGAATCATCATATATATAGATTAATGTCATGTTTATATAAAAAATTTTAATAAGGGAAATGCATATAAAAAATCTAAAAAAGTCAAAACAACTACACCAATAGAATCTTGAGAAAATTATTAGTTCTATAATTATATTATATAAATATAATTAAGCATATTAATGACCATTATAATAACACTTTCCCTAATCAGAACATGCAAAAAACTAATATTATCATGCACCAAAAGCCTCCCAATATGTGTATGAGATAAAATCCTCATATTCTACCAAAAATGTTGGGTAAAATTAATTCATCCAGTGATCATAACTAAAAAATGTGCATGTATGATTTAAATAGTAAACAATGAAGAATTAAATAAATAATGGGTCCAAATTTTTGCTCACATGGTTTTCCCTTCAAGCATTATGTTTATATATGACTTTAAAAAATATGAATCATATTTAACAGTAACTTAAATTGCATCTCATCAACTAGAAAAACCAATTATGAAAACACACCTCATGTATATATTTACAACTTAGACTCATCACTATCTATTCTTGAGGATTTCATCTACATTATAAAGAATATGGAAGTCTATAATGGGATCTCTAAACATGTGTTCTTCAAAATAAATTATGGATGTATCGATATTTATGAATTTTTTATCTACATGTACATGTAATACTACGAAATATGGATGTTGAACTAGTAGAGTAATAGAAAATTCAAAAGAAATATTCCAATTATTGGTTTATTATTTAGATTTTTTTGATTAGATATTATGTTTCCCCTTCCCATTCTCTATCTATAATAACATTCATCTATTTAGTTATTTTTTCATTTATTTTTTAGTAGTATGCTTTACAATAATAGGAAATGAATACCCCCTTATGGACATGATTTTTATGTAAGTTTGGTATTCAATGCATTAAAATCTATAATTAAATGTTAAACCATGTGAACGTCGATACTATCAAGGGGAACAAGTAGCTCAGCATACAGTTTATGAGATACATGAATCCCCCCACACATAAGTCCTTGTTGAAGTTATTTTTTGAGTAGAATATTTCCTTGGATATTTTATACTGGACCCCTTGTAATAATGTGATGGGTGGGTGTTGAGAGATATAAATAAAAATAATTTTAACCTTGTATAATATAATTATAATAAAATTAAAAATTTCTTGTTGGACTCCTCATGTGTTAATCATGTTTTAATGATGACAAATCATGTAAATTCTGTAAAAAATCTTAATTAGGTTTAATCTATCTAAAATCATGTGTACAGAATACTAGTTTCTTTATGCATTAAGTAATTATTGTAAATTAATTTGTTTATAATAAAGTTATCTTATGAATGATAATGTTTAATTAATTCTATGAATATCACTATATAAGTCTGTGTACACGGATTTGGCTAAGTTTGAGAAACTATGAGTCTGTCATTGGTTGTTTTTTTCTGGAAAAGGTCCCAAACACCATGACCATCCAGACACCATGACTATCCAGACAGAATAACCATCCAGAGACAGTAAAAATCCAGACAATGTGACCATCCAGACACTATTACCATCAAAACACCGTGACTATCCAGACACCATAACCATCACACAACGTAACCATCCAGACACTATGACCATCCAGACACCGTGACTAGAAATCATTATCCTAACACCGCATACGTGATCTCTATACAACTATGCCATCATAGTTGTCTCACTGCTCAAAGACAAAGAAGGATACATTGTTTCTAGGTGACACCATTTCATGGGGACACCACTTACAGACACAATGTGACGCCATTTCTTAATATGTTTTTTCATTTTGTAATTTAATTTCTACAATTCATATTTGATTTTTTTAAATGCACTGACATAATTAATGTTTCCTTGTAGACATTTCACCTTAATGTATGAGGTACGAGCTGTAGAATATATGCCTCATGTTGGATCCAACATATGTGTTCAATAAATAAAAATAAAAAAGTAATCATGGTTACTATGGAGACAATAATAGAAATAGAAAAACAAGTGTGTATGTGATAACGAAGAAGCATGAGCTTCAATGAAAATCGACACTATTGAATAACACATGAATCATACACAAATCCTACAGTCAAGAACATTTCTACTCTATTAACTCTATGAAGAACATGATCCAAATCTAGCTAACTTAGGATACTCTGTTTTCATCGAGAGGACTTGATTTATGCATCTACTTCATCCCAGAAGTCCAGAGCTGGATAGACTAACACTCAAAGATCTTCTAACGTTATCTCAACATTTATTCTCTATTGTGTGTTATTTTTATCTTTTGATAAGTTTGTGTGTATCTTTATAAAAACATGCATTATCTCCTACGTTAAACTAAAGGATACAATATATCCTTTCTCTTACATCTTTTTACACTTGTGTATTCCCATGGATAAGTGTGGAATAGGTCCTTGTGTGACCCATTAGTTCAAACCCACAAAGAACTATGGAAGTGATCGTGTGACCTGGACAGTCTTGTGTACTATTGTTAACCTCAATCCAGGGTGTGGATCATGTTTATTTATATATACTGCTTGGTGGTAGGTGATCACCAAATGGAGTGGATTAGGTCTCGGCTAGAGAATGAACCACTTGTTTTATATCTAATGTGTTGTTTATTCTAGTTTTCTCTATTTTACTATTTAATTTAGAAATCACTAAATTTACATTGATAGTTAATCGTGGAAATAAGTTATAATTGTTTTTTTCAATCAAAATAGCTTCAAAATTAATGTTTATAACTGTTAGTAAGATTACTGAGAATTAATAAATCTTTGATGAAGTTATTTAAACAGTAAAACTTTCATAACCGTAAAACCTCGATTAAATTTTCCATATTTATCTTTATTAGGGAACCTTTTTAAGAAAACTTTTTTAAATAGAAATTTTTATAGATACTCAATTCACCCCCCCCCCCCCTATTGAGTAATCTACTCCGACCAACATTTGGTATCAATGGAATGTTTTAAGACTCTGTTTTTGACCCAATTAAACTATGATTGTAGTTCTAATTTAATAATCTATAAATTTATGTTAATTCTAAATTCATAGCCCTTTTAATGTATTTATGAATTATGGATAATATATTGGAATGTTCTGCAACAAATATCCCACCATTATTTAATGGAACCAATTATGCTCAATGTAAAATTTAAATGAAAATGCATTTAGAATATATGAGCTTTGAAATCTAGTCTTCAATTATAGATGAATATAAGATTCCAACTACTGATAGAATAACTTGGGATGAACCTACCAAAACTGCCTACAATAAAAATTTCAAATCTATGAATGAATTATACTACTCTTTATGATATTAGTAATTTAATAGAATCCTTACATGTAAAACTGCCCATGAAATTTCGGACACCTTGTCTGTTTCACATGAAGGAACTTATAGTGTGGAAGAAATGAGACTTAATACTTAATATTAAATCTGATAACTTTAAAATGAAAACTGATGATCCTATTTCTGAAATGTATATTAGGTTCAATTAAATTTTCAACACAACGATTTATCTTGGGAGAGAAGTCGCTGCCAAAGGAAAAATCATGAGGATTATGAGATGTCTACCTAACAGATGGAGAGGAACCTATGACTCTATTAGAGAGTGATGTGAAATCATAATGATACCTGTAAGAGAAATATTTAAAAAACTGAGGATGTATGATGAGGATCCGAAAGTAAACAAGGAAGAGGAGGATGAACCCAAAAAAATCCGTTTCATTCAAGACCAACACTTCTAAACACAAAAAAAAAAGAAATTAGAAGTTTTAGAAGAAATTACAAGTAGTGAAAAATCATCACCTAATATTGAGAAATAGATGCCTCAATTATCCAAAAGTTTTATGAGATTTTACAAAAATAATAACTTTTTCAGAAATCCAAATTTCAAAGGAACATATGATCAAAAAGGATGTTGGAAGAAATATTGGAAAATAAGTGACAAGTCAGATGACATTATCTTCTATGAATGTAAATGAAAGTGACATATCAAGGCTGAATTTACCAAGCTTAAGTACAAAAAGAAATATGATGACAAAGATAGAAAGTATAAAAAGGATATTAATGTAACATATATTACTTCTGAGGATAGTTTAAGTGACTCAGAATATTCACATGATGAATAGGATAACAAAGCCAATATGTGTTTTATGAAAAACACATCTGAGGTAACACTAGAATCTCTTGTACACAATTCCTATTATTTTGGAGATTAGAGTGACTCTGAAAATATATATAATAAATAAATGTTTTAGTATTGTAATATTCTTTAAGAGACATGAAATAAAATAAAATATAAATACAAGTCTTTAAATAAACTGCAGGCTCTTACCTCAACAGTTAAAACTGAACTCACTGTAAAAAGGGAGAAAATTTCTCAATTACTCAAAGAGAACAATGTACTAAAACTATCTAATGAGAAATTTAAAAAGGATCTTAAAAGGTTTACTAATGGTAAAGATACCTTGGTAAAAATTCTAGGTAAACAAATTTCTCCTAAATATACTATTGGCATTCGCTATCAACCTGGTAAATGAAATTTGGGAAGGACTAATTTTGTTTCTCAGTATAGGACATAGAACTTTACTCCTAGTTCTGAAAAATATTCAGCTAGTTCAAGTTATGATACAATATCTACTGTTTCAAGATTTTCTAGACCAAATAGAGTTTATTTTTCAAATACTTTACATAATGATTATAGGAAACCTATGAGGCATATTTGGATTCCTAAAACACTAGACACTAATATTATTGGACCCAAACATGTATGGGTACCCAAATATATTTTTATTTGACTATTTTTAGGAAACTTTCTTAAAGAGTTCCTATAAAATATTATGTTACTTGGACCGTGGGTGTTTGAGACACATGATAGGAGACTATTCATGCTTCAAGAAATTAATAAAAATTGATGTAGGACATGTCACCTTTGGCGACAATGCCAAAGGAAAAATTATTGGCATTGTCCAAATTGGTAACTCCAACTCATTATTGATTTCCAAAGTACATTTTTTTGGATGGATTAGTGTTTCACAATTATGTGATGATGGATTTCATGTCAAATTTCAAAATGATGCATGTAATGTTTTTAATTCTAAAAATGAATTAGTGTTTTCTGATATAATAAATGAAAATGTATATTTTGTTAACATACATTCTTTAGCTTCTCAAAATGCTTCATGTTTAAGTGTGTTTCACAAAAATTCTTGTCTTTGGAATAGGATACAAGGAAACTATAACACTCGCTCCCTTAGAAAGTTAACTAGAAAAATATTAGTCAAAGACCTACCCAAACTTGACTTTCCAAAATATAAAGTGTCTAATCCTTGTTTAAAGAGAAAGAAACACAAAATTTCCTTCAAACCAAAGAATTAAGTGTCAAATTCTCAACCTCTCCAATTGGTTAACATGAATTTGTTTGTACCATATAGAGTTTCTAGTTTAAATTTTAAGCACTATGTTTATGTTCTTGTAGATGAATTTTCTAGATATACTTGGACTTTATTTTAAACTCACAAATTTGAATCTTGCTCTCATTATACCAAATAGGTCTAAACTATAGAAAGTATTAGTGGACTTAGAATTAAATCCTTATGGAGTGATCATGGAAGTCAGATTGAAAATCAAGAGTTTCAATCCTTTTTCTCACAAAATGGATATAGCCATAATTTCTCTGATACTAGAAAACCTCAAGAGAATGGAGTTATAGAAAGAATAAATATAACATTCCAAGAGATTTATAGAACCATGCTTAGTGAATATGACTTACCTATTTACTTTTGGGTTGAAGATGTAAATACATCATGTTATATCATCAATAGAGTATTGATTCGACCTATTCATAAAGTAACTCCATATGATTTTTTGAACAATAGAAAACCCAAAGTTCGCTACTTCAAAGTATTTGGTTGCAATGTCTATATCATTAATACTAAGGAAAATATTGAAAAATCTGCATCCAAGAGTGATGAAGGAATATTTTTAGGATAATCAATTTATAGTAAATCATATAAAGTGTTTAATAAAAGAACTAAATGTGTGGAAAAATCTGTCCATGTAAAATTTGATGAAACATATCCACATGAGCCTTAGACCACTATATAGAACCTGGAGGATGATGTATCAAATCTGGATATTATGTGAAAATCCCCTAACCATCCTATAAAGGAATCTGTGAAAACTTCCAATTCTGGAAATTCTTTAGATTCATGTCATAATGAACCAGACCCTATTGAAGAACAAGAAATCACCAGTCCTTCTTTTTCTAGATCTATTAGAACTGTTAAGAACCATCCTTTAGATGTTTTTGTAGGAAACATAAACAAAGAAACTCAAACTAGAGCTTCTCTTAGAAATCAGGTTGAACATCAAGTCTTCTTGCCACAACTTGACCCTAAAAACATTAATGATGTTATCAATGATGAATTTTGGGTGATGGCTATGCAAGAAGAACATAATCAGTTTGAAAGGAACAATGTTTGGAAACTGGTTGACAGACCCAAAGACACATCCACTTTAGAAACTAAATGGGTGATTAGAAATAAGGTAGATGAATCTGGTAATATAGTTAAAAACAAGGCTAGATTGGTTGCATAAGGCTATAGTCAAGAAGAATGAGTTGAATATGAAGAGACCTTTGCATGAGTATCTAAACATGAATCCATCATAATTCTACTTGCTTATACTGCACATCTAAATTTCAAAATATATCAAATAGATGTCAAAAGTGCATTTATAAATGGGTATATAGTTGAGGATGTCTTTGTTGGGAAACCCCCTAGTTTTACAAACCCTCATTTTCCAAACCACATTTTTAAATTATCAAAATCATTATATGGTTTAAAACAAGCTCCAAGAGCTTGGTTTGATAGATTATGTACTTTTATTATTTCCAATGGTTTTACAAAAGGAATATCTGATCCTACCCTTTTCATAAAACGAATTTATAATGTTGTTTTAGTAGTTCAAATCTTTGTAGATGAAATTATCTTTGGATCTTCAAAAAATTCTTTATGTATTGAGTTTTCTAAAATGATGCAAAACGAATTTAGAATGATTTTAATGGGTGAACTAAAATTCTTTCTTGAATTTAAAATCTTTCAAAATAATGATGGTATTATTTTAAATCTAAGTAAATATACTAGAGATCTTATAAAACATTTTAGATTGGATAGAACTTAATGTAATGAGACTCTAATGAGTACTTATTGTAAGTTGGATCTTGATGAAGATGGAAAATCTATTGATCAAACCACTTACAGAGGAATGATTGGAAGATTACTCTACTTAACTTCTAGCTGACCTGACATTATGTTTTGTGTCTATATGTGTGCTCGTTTTTAAGAAAATCCTAAGGAATCTAATTTAAATTCTTTTAATAGAATTTTCAAATGCCTCAAGCATACACCCAATCTAGGACTATTCTATCCCAAAGTAAAATCATTTGAGTTAGTGACTTATTCTGATGCTGGCATCGGTGGTTGTAATTATATAGAAAAAGCACCTCTAGAACATGTCACTTTTTAGGCAAGTCACTAGTATCATGGTGTATTAAGAAACAAAACATTGTTGCATAATCTAGTGTAGAAGTTGAATACATACCTATTGACAGTTGTTGTGCACAAATTTTGTTGATGAAACGCACATTACTAGATTATGGATATCAATCCAGGCATGTACCTATAAATTGTGACAATAAAAGTGCTATTTATATCTCAAAATATACTGTTTCACACTCTAGGATAAAACATATTGATGTAAGACATCACTTTTTGAGAGATCATTATCAAAAAGTGGACATCACATTGGAATTAATTTTAACTGAATATCAGCTTACTAATATATTCACCAAACCATTAAATTCCAAAAGAATAGATTACATCATACATGAATTGTGAATGATAAATCTTAAGTATTAAGTATACTATTTCACAGTTTATGGTTTCACAAGTCAATGTCTTAAGATTACTGTTTAACTCTAAAAGTTCTATAGTTTTACAGTCTTAAGAGTTGATGTTTCATGTTATTGGTCTCACAGTTACTATTTATTGGTTACTGTCTAGAAATTACTATCTCAAACAATATGGTCGCACAGTTTAGAAATCACACTATTACAGCCTCACCGTGAATGCTTGTTATGGTCTCAATGTAAAGATGCTTTATTGTTTTATTTATACATTATAACATGTATCGCGGTAATTCATTGTTTTATTCTTTTTATTTTCCTGTGATTTTGATCCCGCAATGCTTGATATCCCTACAACATAAAATAAAAGAAGTTTTACTTGTTCTTCACTCAATCTCTCTTCTCTCAAACTGTAACCCCTATTTTAACCCTTCTCTCTCTCAGAACTTTTCGGAATTCCGAGGATGAAACTCCCGTTGTCGTCAACTCCTGAAAAGCGCAGTTCCAAGAAGCAGTTGAAAATCATGCCGAAGATAGCACCTGAAGGTCCTCTAAATCCGAATATGGTGAATGGAGTAGTGGTACCTGAAAAGAAGACATTCCCTAAGTGGCTTCTTTTAAGTAAATCCTTATTATTGAAAGTCCTTAGAGAGAAAGGATGGATGGATTGGTTCAAAAACGAGGATATACCTATTTACATGAAGCTAGTTGCATAGTTTTACCAGTATGTTCAATTATCTTTTGATTCTGAAGATGACTATATTGTGCGAGGTTGGATCAATGGCCAGAGTTGTACCTTTTCTTTGAGGTTATGGGTTTCATGCCTTAGGATACCTGATGAGGGTATTTTTGAGGAATATAAGAGAGGTCCTCCACCCCCAAGTGAGTTCTTTGTTTTGGAAGAATATTTGAGAAGTTTAATAGGAAATGAAACTAAGAGGAGAGCCATAGATGTCGATCTAGATGAAGAAACCATATTCCTGTTTAAGTTTGTTCAGAATTTTATTAGCCCTAGAAAAGTTGATTTTTCTATACTCAAGTATTAGGATGTATTTTTGATACATCTCATGAAAAATGGACATAAGACCAATCTATGTATGTTTTTTATACACTATATGTGTGATTTTATCAAAAAAAACTCTAAGTAAACCACCCTATTTTATTCAAGGCTTATCTCAATTATGCTTCATACAGAGGGATTGGTTGGACAAGATGAAGAATCCATTAAGGATTATGAGTTCTTTATTTCTAAATTTACAGTAAAGAGATTGAATATCAATTGGAATCCATGGAGAAAAGCTTGGGTAGAAGATAATTTTAGAGTTTATAAAATGTTTAATCTGGTGGAACACCCTTCAAGACCTAAGGATATTTCTGATCCTAGTTTGGAACTAGATGAACTTATTGAGTATTCTGATAAGGAAGAAGAAGAATATGTTGTTGTACCTCCAAGAAAAACTGTTCTGGTTGAGGAAGATAGTGAATCTTCTCCACAAGTCTTATTTGAGAAGGACATGCCTGTTCTTGAATAAGTTGTTGATCTAGAAGAACAACTTGATTCAAAAGAAGAATCTATTGCTAAAGTATGTGAAAAGAATGTTGTAGAAGTGAATATATATGAAGAGTGAAAGAATATTCCCTTGAGAAACCCCCAGAGGAATAAGCTTTTCGTGAAGTTATTCCCTCTGCTGAAGAGAGAATGGAGCTAGCATTTCAGTTGGCTAGAAGGTAAATGGGTGAGTAAATTAGGGATGAAATCTTGGAAAAGGATCAAGGATATAAATATCTCAGTCCTGAGAAATATTCACCTATTTAGGGGGATCATCCTCCCAATCTAGAATTTATTGAAGTCCCTAATCCGATTGATCCATGCTCAGTGGATATATGGTATAAATTCCCCAATTATTTTGATGTGACTGATTCCTAGGAAGTCTCAGTTAAAGGAATTGATCTATCTATTACATTTCATTTGAAACTGGAATCTACTCCAGAAGCCATCTCTGCTAAGGAACCTGAGCATGTCTCCTCTTCTATTCCCGAACCTTCACAGGAACCTCCAAACTTGGTGAATAAGGATGATCTGAAATCATTTGGATCTACCCTACTGAATGTAGTATAAAAACTCATGAGCACCCAACTAGATCATATAACAAATTCAAATGAGATAGATTCTTCCCTGTTTCTGAAAAAATTCATATGATAGATTCAGTCCAAGATTCTTCATGAGATTCAAGAAGTAAAATTTGAGGATAAACAACTCGGTGATTAAGAAAAAAAATATTAGAGGTATTGTTGAAGAAATGCAGTGAGTGATAACCTCAACACTAGAACCTATTTCTTATACTACTGAGGATATTGTTAGTCAGACCCCACAAAAAGTAGCCTCAGTGATACAACCTCATCTAACCTTCTTAGCTGAAAAGGTAGCTGAAAGAAACAAGTATATTTTTAAACAGATGTGTGAGCTTGTTATTGGTCTTAAGAAGTTAAATGATGAGTATAAGGGTTATCTCCAAAAAGTTCTAAATCAACTAAAATCCATTACCACGACTGTCACTGCTTCTCGTACTTCTAGATAATAATCTCAACCTTCATTAGATAGTGATCTGCTCCAAATAGTTGTCAAAGAAGAACTTCAATCTGTTCTTAGTGTCTTTGATATGGAATCTCTATCTGATGTTATCAATAACCATGATGGAGTTCTTGATTTGGTGAGAGTTCATTACAAGATTTCCAATGATTCTCAGCAAGAAATTTCTAAAAAGGTGGATTTCTACTTTAATGTGATCTTCTCTAAGAATGACATGACCATCCACTTCATGTACCTTTTGGAGAATCTGAGGATCCCTCCTTTAACTAAAGCTTTCAAAACTCAAGTCCAAAAGCTCAAAGATTTCACTCCTTTATTGGATAATTTTATTGGGAACAAGGATGAATTTGAGAAAGCCATGATGTATGGGTGAGAGATCATTACTGAATTCATAAGGCTTTATAGGTCATACCTTCATGTTCAGAGTACTGCCATTATCACTCCAATAGTTGTACCCATGCGATCTAGTTTGCTTACCTTCTCATCCTCTATCCTTGCCTCTACATCTACATCTTTCTCTCTGTCTCTAAGTCAGATCAAGCCTATTATACTTGATTAATAGTTTCCTCAGTCTTTCAATGAACCTACCTTGGCCCCTTCTGTTTTTTAAGGACTCTCATTACCTTCTTTGTCAACTGGATCACTCCCAACCCCCACTTCTACCTATTCTCCTATGTCTTCTTCTTTTGTTTCTGCCAAGGGAAAAGAGAATACAATCCAGTGATAAAGAATAATGACTACTATCTTTTGACAGGGATGTTTTATACAGTCTTGTTTCTTACTATTTGTATTGACAACTTTTATCCATCTGATCCATTATGCACTTTTATTGTTTACTTATTATTTACTCTTTTTGATAATCCCTAAAGGGGGAGAAATATGTTTTCTATATGCACTAAATGCACATTATAGAAGATACACATTAACTAATAATAAATATCTCACTCACATGATTTGTGATCATCAAAAAGGGGGAGATTATTGGACTCCTCGTATGTTAATCATGTTTTTATGGTCGTAAATCATGTACATTTTGTAAAGCTTGTTAATCATGTTTAATCTATTTAAAATCATGTGTACAGGTGATTAGTTTTTTATGCCTTAAGTAATTATTGTAAATTATTATGTTTATAATAGAGTTATATTATGAATTATTAATTTTAATTCATTCTATGAATATCACTATTTAAGTCTGTATACAGAAATTTGGATAAGTCTGAGAAACCGTGAGTCTGCCACTGGTGGTGTTTTTCTAGAAAAGGACCCAGACACCGTGACCATACAGACACCATGACCATCAAGACATAATGACCATCTAGACACCATAACCATCCAGACACTGAAACCATCCACACACCGTCACCATCCATAAAATGTGACCATCAAGACACTATGACCATCCAAACACCGTGACCATCCAGACACCATCACCATCTAGACATTATGACCATCCAGACATCATGACAATCCAGACATCGTGACTAGACACCATGATCCAAACACTGGATTTGTGCTACCAGTTCCTAATCTCTATACAACTATGCTATCATAGCTATCTCACCACTCAAAGACGATGTAGGATGCACTGTTTCAAGGAGATAGTGTTTCATGGAGACACCGTTTATAGACACACTACGACAATGTTTCTTAATATATTTTTTCATTTTGTAATTTAATATCTAACAATCATATTTAAAGTTTTTAAATTCACTAACATATTTAATGTTTCTTTGTAGACATGTCACCTGACAGTACGAGGTACGAGGTGTAGAATAAATGCATCTTATTGGCTCCAACATATGCATTCAATAATATAATGAAAAAAGTGATTGTGGTGATAATACGGACAATAACAGCAATATAAAAACAAGTGTGTGAATGATAATGAAAAAGAACGATCATTCATTCAACTCGACACTACTGAAGAACACTCGAAGCATACTCAAATCCTAGAGTCGAGAACATTTCCGCTCTATCAACTCCATGAAGAACACAATCCTGATCTAGCTGACATACGGTACTCTTTTTTCAGCGATATGACTCGATATCCACATCTACTTCATCCCAAAAGTCCAGAGCTACATAGACTAACACTTAGAACACATCTAACCTTATCTCATCGTTTCAGCTCTTTTGTGTGTTATTTTTATCTTTATATCAGTGTGTGTGTGTCTGTATAACAAACACATTTTCTCCTGCATCAAACTAAAGGATACAAGATATCCTTTCTTTTACATATTTTTGCACTTTTTTATTCCCATGGATAAGTGTGTAAGATGTCCCTATGTGACCTATTAGTTCATACCTACAAAGAACTATGGAAGAGGTCGTGTGACCTGGAAAGTCTTGTGTACTGTTGTTAACCTCGATCCAGGGTGTGGATCAAGTTTATTTATATAAACTACTTAGTTTTAGGTGATCACCAAGTGGAGTTGATTAGGTCTCGGATTTAGACTGATCTACTTGTTTTATATCCGTTGTGCTGTTTATTTTAATTTTCTCTTTTTTAATGTTGAATTTAGAAATCACTAAATTTACTTTGATAGTTAATCTTGGAAATAAGTTATAATTGTTTTTCCTTATTCGAATAGCTTCAAAATTAATGTTAATAACTGATACTAATATTACTAATAATTAATCAATCTTCTAAGAATTTATTTAAACATTCAAACTTTCATAACTGTTTATCCTTGATTAACTAGGTTTTATTTAAATTTATTAGGGAACCTTTTTAAGAATACTTTTTAAAATAGAAATTATTATAGATACTCAATTCCCCCCCTCTCTTGAGTAGTCTACTCCGACCAAAATTTCTATTTAATTTACATTTCATAGAATTGGTTTTCAAAAAAATTATTTCATCTAGTAAGGTAGACCTTTAAGGGGAATGGTGTGTCTCAATGATTGGGGGATCTTTATATAGTGTTTTTTGTGTTATTTTATCTCTTTCATTCCCTATCTTAACATTTTATAATATCTCTTAAAACCAACTATATTTTTCTTCCAGGTCTTCTATTCATGTCTATATCTATTCTATTTTATTATTTTTATCCCTTAGTTTATTTCTTTTCAGAAAATATGTTTGGGGTAACACTCATAAACTGTCACCTCTAGTAGATCCATATTATTTTGGATGTATTGAGGTCATTGGATGTAGTCATTCATAAGGTGCAGTTGATGATGATTCTTATTTCTAAACTAGATACAAAATATATGAGGCTAATTAATCATTATAATGAATTATAGATTTAAAGTATAATTTTTTTATAATGTCATACAACCACATGATTTCAATAGGTTTTTCTGTGTTTTCATCTATTATTAATATATCTTTATATTCATTTGCCTACTTTCATACAACATGATGGGTAAAGGAAGTGTATTTGGATTTTTACCAATAAATATAAGAATAAACTAAGGAAAATAATTATTATTATTTTTCCTTACACATAAAAGTATGAATGTAGATTTAATGTAAATACAATTTTTTATTAAGTGGTCCTCATACTTTTATTATAGTAGTGGTACATTGGTTCTACTACACACTTCTTAATTTTAGTAATCAACTGTTGTCTCAGAAATTAAATTTTTTTAATCATACTGAGAAATACATGTATTATAATGTAATTTATTAAAAAGAACAATTTACCTAAATATATTCCTCCTCATGAAGAATAATAAACACATTATATATTACTAGGTTTATCGTGTGCGTATATAGTTATGGTAAGTGAGGTTTTAAATTACCTTTAGTATCCTTGAGATGATTCGTCATAATAATTTCCTAAAATCGAATATGAGCCTTCTACTAACCATTAATATAAAATTCATTCAGTTGTCATATATTATAAACCCACTTTACATGGATAATGAAGATATAATAAATTTTACATTATTTTTTTCTAAATAAATAATGTATATCATAATTTTACCCAAATATCTTACTAAATTAGTTCCTTAACCATATTCACAAAATTCTAACACCTATTTTAATTTATTGGTATGTGAATTTGATGGGTGAAACCAATGTAACTATTGGAAATTTACTTGTTGGGATTAACATGATAATTATTTGTATTAAATCAATCCTCAAATTGGATGCTTCTATTTCTAACATTAATAAGTATTTTTAACAAGGTTACAGTACAATGCCTGTATGTTTTCTTGGTTATAGGTTGTTCACTATATACCATTTCCATAGTTTCAATTTATTCAATATGTTATCCATCAAGATTTTTCGCATCAGCATATGGATAAATGTGTTGTTCCTCTATATTGGGTGCATTAGTATGGTGAGAAACCTATTAAAACTCATGATTAGGAGCATCAAACACTATAAAACTGATTATCCACTGAATTGGTTTGATATCTATTTTATATTTTCAAAATGAAGTATTGAACAAATGATAATATTATGTAACATAAAATACATTTCACAAAATTATAACCTTATTATTGAAGTATTTTTTTATTTAAATGTTTAATGGATTTGAAAACATTATTGAGTATCCAAAACCCATTATCATGGTATCCTCAGACATACAAGGCCCCATATACATATGTACTATGAAGAAATTATTTTTATGTCCCAATTACTGGTATAACCTTAGTTGAATTTAAATATGACACTTTAGTTGTTTAATTGATAATAGAATAAATGAACACTTTCTTTTTTTTGGATCTAGAAAATAAAATATATGTACTCCATGTGAAGCCATTATAAATAGTTCATATGTCTTCCATTCCTTATTGAAATCCACATTCTTGTGTCCTAATTAATATGTTTTAACTTTACTTATGTTATCATCCCAATTTAATAAAAAAAATAGCATTTATAATGTTCTAAAATCTAACTCCCATAATTGTTTAATAATGTGAATGTTTGAAATATTTACATAAATTGGATATAAGTAATTAGTAAAAGTTATATTCATATTTTCATTCATATTTGTAACTCAATTATTTTTCATGTTACTATACTTATCATGGTCCTTTGGGTTGAACATATAACCCTTAATTACCTAACCATTATAAGATAATAAATTTTCACTTGGTCCTCCATCTAGCTATCAAATTCACTAAAAATGAATTAGGAATTTCAGTAGACTAATTAATTATATGCTCTCTAAACCATCTTATAATTTTCCCATTATTTTTATTTTATATCCATTTTTCATCCCTTAATGGATTCAAATGTATAAGAATTCCATTATGGGTTATAACTTATTGAACAACCTCTTAATTTCTACGAAAAACATAAAGGTGAACCTTATCCAAGTATATATTAGTAGCATTAAAAAAATATATTCTTGAAATTCCTTCCCCCACAAGCCACCCTATGTAACAAAATTCTTATAGACTAATGATTTTCACATCAGATATGTAGTCAGTATATAATTCAATGGATTCCTCAACAATATATTATTATGAAGTATAATGTTTTATTCAACATTGAGTTTTGAGAAACCATTTAAAAATGTTCATTTACTATTCAGTGGAGTACATCAATCTATAATATATAGTACCACATAGTTATATCTCTCAAATCATGTAAACCATCAAGTAAACCATAATTTCAAATAATTACTTTTGTAATATCATCTATAATTATCATAAAATGTTATAAATTTCCTTTACTATTGTTGGAAATTTTTTTGAGACTATAATTTTACTATATATATCATAGAAAAATAAATAGACAATGGTTAATATATAATTAAAATTCATTAAAAATGTAAAATGTAATGCTACATGCATTAGATCATGCATCAAAACATGGTGATCATGTGATTTTAGGCCCATTTACATTAAATCGGTCATTGAATAAACATTTTGGATATTTTACTAAAACTCCAATGTAACATTTATATCATTATAAAAGATTAAAAATGGATATATCTCTTTCTTGGAAATAAATTAAGGATCTAGAGATTGAAAATTCCTTTCACCCATCAATGGTGACAAGTATTCTTGTATCCCCAAGTAATACATGTCCAACCTTGTTATAATGAAATCCTTTTTCCAGTAAATTTTGTATCATTTCAATGACATTATCTTATAAATTTTTTCCACATCCATGAAATCAATTAAATGTATGACATATAGACAATATTAGTAGTCTAATTTAAAGATCTTATCACTTTTTGAGACCAGTTTTCTTAATTTTATTTAGATAAGGATTACAAAAACCAACATCTATATCTATTAATATCTCAAATATTTGATCACCAAATAATGGAGATGGTGTTGTAATTTCTTCTAAATTCACATCAAATGATGTATTGCATGATCTTTATTAGTTTCATCTGGGTAGAAATCATTGATGTCCTAAAATAAAACATTGATAAATGATTCAACAAAATGGAGTGTGAGCCTTCTTCACAAATGGGTAATCCTTGAGTTACTTTATTGATATGTCTTAAAAAATTTATAAATAGTAATTTCATTTATTTTCCCATAAATCATTTCTCTCAATGTGAAATATTTTTTTATTGCATCATATAATGTAACAACTGAATATCGTAGTTATTTAAAATATTTGATCAATAGATTCAAATATGAATCAATATCATTACCAGATATTTTTAGTATTGAAATAAGATAAAAAATGTATTTTCACTTAATGCATAACCACAGTGGAATATTATAATATTTTAAAAGAACTTAAGATTTACTATGAGTTTTTATTTTTAAACCAAAAGGATTAACTACCTATATAGATTGAGAAATTTATAGGATTATTAGGTCTTCTCAAAATTCATGATACTCAGGTTTAATTTTATTCCACAGTGAATAGTCTATCTGGTGAAGAAGTTTTCTTCCTTTATTTATTGTATATGTGCTCCATATCAATATTATTGTATTATTATCACTTATATATAGGTTCTAACAGCATTTAATGATGGGAAAGTACCATACATCATTCAATGTCTGAGACTCAACATTCTAGTATAGAGACTCTCCACACTTTGGGAAATTTTTCTATGATTCATGGTCCTTTAAAATAGTATATAATCATTTTCATATTTATGTATTCCATTTTATATTATAACAATAAAATAATTAATCCATTTATTATTATATGTTCAATATGTAATGTCATTAAAATTTGGTAGCATATCAACTTAGAGAGTAATTTGATCAATAAATATAGTGTCAACCCCCATGTTGATATCTTTTACCTTATATAGATTTATTTTGTCATAAAATATTGTATATTTAGTACAATCATAATTCAATGGAATATTTTCACAACTCTTTAAAATTTGAAATAGTTTTTTATAATCACGACCTTTATCATCAACTTTCACTATCATTTAGTCATTATACACCACTTTTCTAACCTTTAATAATATCCTTGATAAGATCTTCAACATTTTACAAACATGTAATCATATCAGATGATCCATAAAACACAATGTTAACTAAGTCACTAGCTACATTAAATATTTCTCATTTCAAGTCCAAAAATTAAAAAATCTATATATTCTATTATAGATCTAGTGTTCTCCCATTTTCTCTAGACTTAATCATCTTGAATTACCATAGTGTAAATGTTGAAAAAGGATTTGAGAAGGATTATATGCATGATATTATAAAAACTTTATGATCTCTTTCACCACATCCTCTTACACTTTTTCATATAAATTAAATCCAATCATTTTTAATTCATAACCATCCTATTTCATTTAGTAATATTATATTAAAGATATATTTAAATAAATAAATTAAAATACCAAGATAATCATAGAGTTTAAATTGAAAATTTATTCATTACTAACAATCTTAAAAACAAAATTATAAATCAATTTCAAAGTTTAATAAATAATAAAACTATAAACATTGATGTACATAAATATTTGAGAAATTTAAAGTATCAATAGTATAAAACAAAGAATAGAGAATAAAAAAATAAATATTAGTTGCAATAATATTCACTAAGAGAGGAATGTAAAGAAATACAATCAGTAAATAAATACAATAATAATGGAGAGAATATAATGTAAAAAACAAAAAGGGATTGATTTAGGGAAAATGATATCAATGTAATGTAGAAGTTTGTGTTATCTCAATTATTGAACCATCATAATCAATTGTGTACACACTGCTCAGGAGAGTAATCTATATGCTTGGAAAAAGGGTTCACCCAATAAATTTTCACCATAATCAAATCATAATAATATTAAGATAATGTTTTATAATAGACCAAAATTAGGTACAACAACCCACATATAAGGGTATATTCCTAGCGTTCCCTGCTAAATCACTCTAGATCCCATGATCAAATAAATATATAAGTGTATTTTAATCATAAATCTGATCAAAAGAAATGATAAAAACATATAAAAACATTATTCACATATTCATTGAAAAAACCCTCAAAATCATCCCAAATTCATAAAAAACTGACTCAAAATACATGTAAATCCTAAAATAATAAATATTAAGTGCTATATGCAATCAAATTTTATAGGGTTATAATAGAACCTTAAATCCTTTATAATAGTTTCAAAATGATAAAATTCATTTCAAATCAAAATACAATTCAATACATTAATATAACAAAAATTTAACAAAATTAATCTTATTTCCATGATGGGAACCATTAAAACACTTATATAGAAACCCAAAAGAACATTTAAAATATCATAATACATCAATGAATCATATCAAGTGTAAGAACTATAAAATGATAACTGTTAAATCACTAAATCTAAAAAATTATTGAATATAATTTAAAATTACTCAATTTAAATTAAAAAAAAGTTTGGTCGTTAATTAATTCCTTTTTTAAAATATTTCAATGAAACCAAATATATTAAATACCCATTTGAAAAAAATTAATTTTCATAAAATTTTTCTTTGCGGTTTTTTATCAAACACAGAATAGGTAATATAAATCAATATTAACAATTCACAACCTATGTTCCATTTTTTATTCATATCAATCCTATTATATTCATATAAAAATAATTTGTTAATAATTATGCATCATAGGTACATAGTCATAGAATAATATTAGTATGAACAATAATTATACTAGGGAATTAGATAATAAGTGGTGTTTGGGAACCAAATTTCCATTTTAGTGGACACTTTCAGTTATAAAATATTTTTAGAATATAATCCCTTCAAATTTTTTATTTTTAATCTTCCAAAACAATCTAATTTAGATTAAGAAAAACACTAGTTCATTGCGATATTTAATATTATGTTAGCATGATTCCAAGTTATGGTTACTTTTAAAATAGAATAATGGTTTCATTAGCTCTTAATGAATAACACTGAAAAATTATTTTTACTCCACTTTGAGATAATTGTTTATGATTTCATCGGAGTACCTAGAGGGGATATTCGAGAGGGAGTGGTTCAGAGTGACGTATGAGATAGATTCATCTAATTTTCAAGCTAGGATTCCACCTAAACCATTCATTTCTCATTAATGTAATTATTCTCTAAATAAAATTGAAACATAATCATAATAAAAATGAAAAATCCAACACATGGTCCAATAGATATTTTAGTGAGTTGGGGGGTGGGTGTTATTGGGGATTTAGATTGGGGAGATGTGATTATGGAGTTGAATTTGATCATTTTAGAGGGACATTATATCATCTTATCAGTACTACAGACCACATAATCTTCAACACTATCTTTTATCAAAGCTAATAAAAAATAACTGATAAAGGAGGTACTTTTATCAACAATTGAAAAGAAAAATGATAAAGGCATATTTCATCAAAAATAAAAAATAACATATTATGTTTTACCATTTTTCATTTTTTTCGTAACACTAATAAATTTTCCTCTTTATTACTACATTATTTGGGTAGTTAAAATCTCTAACTTTAATAGCATGAAAAATTGATGTTAAATGTTGAATTAAAAATTTAATTTATATATATATATATATTATAAAATATGATTTATATTACAATAATTATCTATATATGTGTAAATTTAATATATAAATATGATTTATAGATCCTTTAATAAAAAAATTATCAATCTTATTTTGATAATGTTATATATAGAAAATTATCAAATTAATATTTTTCAAAAAATATATTTAGTGGTATATTTATATAAATTTTTTAAGAATATTGGGACATGAGTTGGTTTCCCAACCCACACCCCTGAAGAATTTTATTAAATTTAAAATACTGTGAAATCATGAGGTGTAATGGGATTACACCATCAAGGAGAAAAAGTGGCGTCAAGAAAATATGACATGAAAATACATTGGGGAGAAGAAAAATAAATAGATACTAGAAATTTATCTTCTCAGACTATCCACATATGTAGCTCAGTACTCCCACGTCTATAGCACATGATTCTTCAAGAGATACAAAAGAACTTCGTCTCACCAATTGATGAAACCATTCTAAATTCATTAGATTATCATTATAGACCATTTGGATCTCAAATAATCAATATAGACTAAAGATCACTAGGATAAAAAAAAATTAATAGGAGCAACACCTTTGACCTTATATTCAAACAAAAAAGAAAAAAAATCAAAAATTTCCTTTGTATGTATATGAATGCATCCCATTCTTTAAGGTGAAAAACCAAGTGTGCAAAATAGAAACATCTATTAAGGATCTGAAGGCAACCAGCCTAAAAAATGTCAATCCATGTTTGTGTTTATGTGTATGTGTATGTATCTGTGTATGTGTATGTGTATGTGTACGTGTATGTGTATGTGTATGTGTATGTGTATGTGTATATGTATGTGTATGTGTACGTGTATGTGTATGTGTATTTATATTTGTATGTGTATGTGTATGTGTATGTGTATGTGTATGTGAATGTGTATTTGTATGTGTATGTGTATGTGCTTTTGTATGTGTATGTGTATGTCTATGTCTATGTATATGTGTATGTGTATGTGTATCTGTATCTGTATCTGTATTTGTATGTGTATATGTTTGTGTATGTGTATGTGAATGTGTATTTGTATGTGTATGTGTATGTGCTTTTGTATGTGTATGTGTATGTGTATGTGTATGTGTATGTGTATGTGTATGTGTATGTCTATGTGTATTTGTATGTGTAAGTGTATGTGTATGTGTATGTGTATGTGTATGTGTATGTGTATGTGTATGTGTATGTGTATGTGTATGTGTATGTGTATGTGTATGTGTATGTGTATGTGTATGTGTATGTGTATGTGTATGTGTATGTGTATGTGTATGTGTATGTGTATGTGTATGTGTATTTGTATTTGTATGTGTAAGTGTAAGTGTAAGTGTAAGTGTAAGTGTAAGTGTATGTGTATGTGTAAGTGTATGTGTATGTGTATGTGTATGTGTATGTGTATGTGTATGTGTATGTATCTGTGTATGTGTGTGTGTATGTGTATGTGTATGTGTATGTGTATGCGTATGTGTATGCGTATGTGTATGTGTATGTGTATGTGTATGTGTATGTGTATGTGTATGTGTATGTGTATGTGTATGTGTATGTGTATGTGTATGTGTATGTGTATGTGTATGTGTATGTGTATGTGTATGTGTATGTGTATGTGTATGTGTATGTGTATGTGTATGTGTATGTGTATGTGTATGTGTATGTGTATGTGAATGTGTATGTGTATGTTTATGTGTATGTGTATGTGTATGTGTATGTGTATGAGTATGTGTATGTGTATGTGGATGTGTATGTGTCTGGGTGTGTGTGTGTGTGTGTGTGTGTCTGTGTCTGTGTCTGTGTCTGTGTTTGTGTCTTTGTCTCTGTATGTGTATGTATGTGTCTATGTATGTGTATGTGTATGTGTATGTGTATGTGTATGTGTATGTGTATGTGTCTGTGTCTGTGTCTGTGTATGTGTATGTGTATGTGTATGTGTATGTGTATGTGTATCTGTATCTGTATGTCTATTTGAATGTGTATGTGTACGTGTGTGTGTATGTGTATGTCTATTTCTATGTGTATGTGTATGTGGATGTGTATGTGGTTGTGTATGTGTATGTGTATGTGGATGTGTATGTGTATGTGTATGTGGTTGTGTATGTGTATGTGTATTTGCATGTGCATGTGAATGTGTATTTGTATGTGTATGTGTATGTGTCTGTGTGTGTGTGTGTGTGTGTGTCTGTGTATCTGTATGTGTATGTCTATGTGTATGTGAAAGTATATATATGTATGTGTATGAGAATGTATGTGTTATTGCACATCTTTAAGTATTTATGTGTATGTGTATGTGTACGTGTATTTGTATGTATATTTGTATATGTATGTGTACGTGTATGTGTATGTGTATATCTATGTCTATGTCTATGTGAATGTATATATATGTATGTGTATGAGAATGTACGTGTTCTTGCATGTCTTTGAGCATGTAAGTATTTATGTGTATGTGTATGTGTATGTGTATGTGTATGTGTATGTGTATGTGTATGTGTATGTGTATGTGTATATGTATGTGTATGTGTATGTGTATGTATATGTGTATGTGTATGTGTATGTGTATGTGTATGTGTATGTGTATGTGTATGTCTTTGTGTTTGTGTTTGTCTATGTCTATGTGTATGTGAAAGTATATATATGTATGTGTATGAGAATGTACGTGCTCTTGCATGTCTTTGAGTATGTAAGTATTTATGTGTATGTGTATGTGTATGTGTATGTGTATGTGTATGTGTATGTGTATGTGTATGTGTATGTGTATGTGTATCTGTATGTGTATGTGTATGTGTATGTGAATGTGTATGTGTATGTGTATGTGATGTTTATGTGTATGCGAATGTGTATGTGTATGTGTATGTGTATGTGTATGTGTATATGTATGTGTATGTGTATGTGTATGTGGATGTGTATGCGGATGTGAATGTGTATGTGCATGTGCATGTGTATGTGTATGTGGATGTGGATGTGTATGTGTATGTGTATGTGTATGTGGATGTGGATGTGTATGTGCATGTGCATGTGTATGTGTATGTGTATGAGTATGTGTATTTGTATGTGTATGTGTATGTGTATGTGTATGTGTATGTGTATGTATGTTTATATAGAATGTTAGTGTATGCGTATTAATATTTGTGCATGTATGTGTATGCACGTGTTTGTAATTTTATGTATGTGTATGTGTATATATATTTGTATGTGTATGTCTATACCTATGCATGTGAATGTGTATGTGTATGTGTATTTGTATGTGTATGTGCATATGTGTATGTGAATTTGTATTTGTATTTGTATATGCATATGTGTATCTGTATGTATATGTATATATTTCTACATATATCTATATATATTTACAAATGTATGTATATGTGTTTGTATGTGTGTATGTGTGTGTGTAACGAACTAGCTTGGGATGTCAACGGACCTGGCAGCGAATGTGACCATCCATAAGGCCCGAAGAGCATTTCGAGTCCCATTGGGCTGGAAACCTGTGCATGGGTATCACATAAATCCCTTTGGGAATTGTTTCACCCAAATTAGAGATAAATATAGTAGAATAAATAAATCCAAGATCCAAAATAAATAAACATACCAACGGGTCACAACCAACTATAGTGATCCAACCCATCTGTACATACTTAATCATTATAGATAAATAAGAGGATACAGTCAGACATCATTGATACAACACTGACTAAAAATAAAACCACTTCAAAACAGCCTAAAATGAGGTTGAACCAACTCCATGAAACCTCCGGTTTCTCACCAACACCCAACTCACCCCGCATCAGCCATGATGGGTAAAACTGAATCCAACATCAAATATGGAACCTGAAATATATAAGTGTGATCTAAATATCACAGTAGGTCATTACAACCCACCGAAACAGTGAAATATGTTTCATAAGGAAATTCATAAATTCATTTTTTAAAAGAAATCTAGAAATTAATCTTTTCATGATATATATTACATCAAAAACCAACCAAGTCCACAATAATATTTCAAAACATTTCATGTTCTTTCTAAAACTGAAAATAGTTCTTTAAAAACTTTTACACTAGCCATTTATGGTTCAAAAATAACCCCCATTAACAATTATATAAAATATCCAACATTTTTATTTAAATGAAAATGGTTAATTTACAATCTTTTATCCCTTAAATACATTTTTATACCAAAACAACTATTTTGAAATCCAATTTAATGCACTAAAAAAGTGTCTTAAAATTTTAAAAAAGCTGTTCTGACACGTTTCAAAAATCATTTTCCAAAGGAAACATTATAATGCACAAGTTTGTCAAGAAAACAAAAGTAGGAACTATGCATATAAAAATGAATAAACCAACATAAACAAAAGAAGGTTCCATAATAATGATTTAAGGGGAAATGATGCAAATAATAACTTGATCAAACTCCCCTCAATCAATAATCACCCAATCATACAAATGTGTCAAGCTATCTACCCTGGGATTCTTAATGTGTGATGAATATAATCGTATAATAGTATATAAACCCATGAACCATCTACCAGTATGTGTTGAAGCTCATTCCACAAGTCATCTAACTACCCCACACAAAAATCACTACGATGAAAACATCCTCTTATCCCTTTATGCCTAACATGACTGGAGGTCCACTAACAGCATGTGAACCAACTTGTGTAACAAATTAAATTTCCCACTTAATAAATGGTTTCCCATGATCTAAAAGGATGTGAGGCATATGAACATATAATTGAAGTCTAACACACAAAGCATAACCATAGAAACCCTCACCCCCAATACACAGAAATGAATAACCCTGAATAAAATATGCACCCATAGAACAGAAAATCATAGTTCCACACAAGGTGGGAAATATGAATCTAATAGGGATAAATTAAACCCATAGAAGGGGTGTAATAATCTTGGGTAAATTAGGGGTTGTCTTTCATGATCACCATATTAAAACCAATTCTCTAGATGGGCCCATAATAATAAATCATTGTTTGGGATTCCAAACCCTTTAAAAAATTAAAAAACCATTTGGAAAATGATAGAAATCATACCCACATTCAAAACATTTCAATGACATCCTTTAAACAAGTGTATTCCTACTTAAAAATAAAAACAAGTAATAAGGCCATCAATTTAATTCAAAACATTTTTAAGGAGACATCATGGAATATTCACAAGGGGAAACCACAAACATATTTCAAATCACTATTTTAAATAGATAAACTAACCCCTCTATAAATCACATTGAGATTAATGCCTCCATTTAGTACAAAACTCCCTTTAAAACATAGTTTTTACTCATTGAAAGATGAAACCGAATTAAAATCTAATTCACAACTTGGAAACCATTTCAAAAGTGATACAGTAATATCCTAAAATCAGACAACATTAAGAATTCCATTTTAAACCGAAAAATATGTAATTCAAATGAAAAACCATTATTCCATGATCAAAACTCAACAAAATTGTTTTATAACTTCAAAAATATATCACATATGTTTATTATTTCAAGAATGAAAATTTATAAATCACAAGAAAAAATTTAATTTCAAAATGAATCAGTTAAATATAAACATATAGCTTGAAGATATGATAAATAACAAAAACCTATCTCCGTCAATGATGATCACACCAATATGAATGGAAATAGTTTATAATAACCTTATACACAAGAAACTAGTATAGTAGATCCATTTGGAACCCCATAATAGGAATTATGAGTTATATGGTCAATGGGGGAATCCAAAACCAATATAGAAGAGAGTGTGAAGGTAAGAAATGGAAAAGGGAGAATGAAATACTTTGGATTCACTAGAAAATTCCAATGGAATTCCAAGAATAAAGGGGGGAAGAAATGGGAGCTCATATCCAGATCCTAGGGTCCATCCAAAATTAATGGGCGAGAATAGGGGTGAATCCTAAAAAAATCAAAGAGGTAATTTTGGGAATTTCCCAGAATTTAAAAACCTTGTTAGGCGGCATGGTTTTCCAAACCATGAACAAACTGAGTGTTATCCCCTGCCTAAGACTAAGATTCAATATGAATACTATTATGGTTCCACATGGTATGGAAAATCTTTGTGCCTCACCTTAGATACAACCTCAGCCTCCCCCCTCCCCAATGGATTTTTGGGAGATCTAAACTATTCAAAAAAATAATGTGGGAAGCATGAAAAATAGCTCTGTAAACATGACAGAACCAGCTACATGAGAACCACATGGTTACTACAAACTATTTGGGATAATATTTATTCTCCCCAAGGCCTCAAAAAATTTAATTTTATCCCTCAACCAAAAAAACTCAATACATTTCAACATAATATTAAATAAAAAAACAATAACACTGTGACATGGGTAGTGTAAAAAAATTTTGAACATGCCACATTCTTCCCAAAAAAATCCACTGTTGAAAAATATGTGATAAAAAAATATCCAAAGACTTCCTAACTCAAACTAACCGATCATTACCAATAAACCTCTATGTCGACAACCAAAATCCTCAAAAAATGATCAAACTGATCAACCACAATGTTCTTAAACATATATAAGAACAATTGAGATAAACCCCCTAATAAGAAGCCTTTAGTATCATGGTAGACCAAACATGGTCTCCCCACCATTTATAATTACTCTAACTTGGTGGAACTAAATAAAAACATCCAATATATGAATCTATGAACATTTGGGAAACAAAGAGATAAACTCATTTTCAATTCAAAAAACATCCAAACACAATAGAAGGATGAACAAGCACAATAATCTTTACAAGAATAACTTCACTTCCCACTACAAGTCATTACATACATGGGTAACCTTGTGTTAAAAACTAGATCACCCCACTTGGTGTATCCCAAATGGAATAAAAAACACTATTTATTATACTAAACTCATTTAGTGAATCACACTCCCTAGTTATCTAAATTGTTATCTTAAGGCCTCTCTCAAGTTGAAAGGAAAATAACCTCAACAGATTAATGTGAGAATTGGTTCAACCACAATTCCCATGAATGGTTCACCAAAACAACATTGCTCATAAAAATAGTACTCATATTCAAACAAAAATCAATGAGGATAACAATAATAATGATATATAAATCCATCCAAATGTGAGGGGTATTCCTCCATCAAAACAAGGTATCCCATAAAATGACATATGTGGCCATAAAAATGAAACACCTCAAAAGGGAACCATCCTCAAAATTTCTGCAATAATAGAAAAATATCTGAAACCAAAATTAAAACTATTAGAGGAATGATCCAAAAACAACACATCAATAAATAGATCAACCCAAGGCATCTTCCAAAAAACAATTTATAAAACATCTGAAGATGATCCAAAGATCCACAAAGGATGAAAAGTAGTTGAGACTTATGATATGAGGGATAATAATTACCTAAAGCCACACATTGGAAGTACACAATAGATCTTTTCTTTATATATTAAAGAACCTTCATTAAAAACTATGGCTCATCATACTTATAATTTTCACTCATGGGGTTATCTTTATAGCTAACACGATTCCACTACACATCAAATACAACCAAGTAATCACACAACATAGATTCCCTAGAATATTAACCTTTAATTTGTATGTCCTCCCTGATAATATCCTTAAAATATTCTATCATTTATGAAATTATAAAAGAACCAAAATCTTGTAAAATACCACCTTTAAAAAACATGTTTTCTTAGGATCACTATAAAATAGATTCAAAGACTAGATAACCAAGTTTTAAATGTGATCAGTATACTACGTCATTGATCTATATCCCAAATAAAGGCTCAAAATCTCATGTGTTTACTCTTATTTCACAACTATAGGGAATAAATAATAAACAAAAACCATCCAAAAAAATCTTAAGACATACCATCAAGTAGTTGATAAGGAACCATTGACTCCCACCAAACTAGGCTAAAATTTATAACAAATTTCTTAACTACTCCCACTAGTTAAGCTTATGGTGTTTCATGATAATCAAGGATCTCCATGATCTCTTCCAAAAATCTTATTTCCAATACTATCCCTGGATCCCCACCATGTTATGGGGGAAACTGATTCATGATATCAAATATGGTTTCCAAGATTATAGAAGATTTCATGTCCACCACCCAACTTAGATCCTGAGTTGGAACTAGAAAAGAAGGTACTATTTCAACCTTTATGGGAGGCACACCACATTGAATAGAAGAAATTACCAATATTATTTCCATCATTAATGAATAAAATAAATGATTTTTACACAATATAGGAATCAAACTAAAATAAAATCCCTCAAATGAGGAACACATCAACCACACCATGAAAATAATATTGTCCCCTTAAATCACTATTTTCACCAAGAAATTTTGAAATCACCAAGTACCATGTTGTGTGCTTGGAAAAAAATCCCACCAAAAAATTATAAATTATAAAATTATTATAAATAAACACTTCCTAGAAAATCATTTCACAATTTTATTTCAAAATTCCATTTCACTTTATAAACCAATAATCCGATGAATGATACTCGAAAATCATTTCCATTGTAAAAAATTCTTTATAATTTATTTCATAATGAACAACCTTTTCCATTAATTTTAAAAACCACTATTGGAAATAAAAATTTCACAAAACACTTTTATTTCCCAAAAATGGTTTTCAAAATCCAATCACACCATAATAACTTTAGAATAATTCTAAAAAATTTATAGTAACCAAATACAAAAAGTGATGAAATACTCATTGGAATCCACCTCATGTAAGTAGGAATCAATTTTTGAGAAATACAAAATCTAGAATAATTAAAATTATCTAATGATGAGAAAAGGTTTTAAACACACTTTGGAAACACGAGATAGGATACGATGTACCATTCATCTAACAAACTATTTAAAAGAGGTAGAATCAACCACACATACACCAAATAATTTCCAAATCCATTTGAGCTTAACGTAAATCTCATATTCTCCTTTATTCCCACTCTAAATCAAATGTGAGACCCATAATATAACTTATGTAATCAATGGGTGTTGAAACACATCAATTCCCATATAAATATATGAAAAATAAACTCGCATTCACAATTTGAAAGAAAAATTCCCTTGGAATCTTGAGGATAAGAATGATATAGAACATTTTAGACTCTCCCAAACCATACCTATAAATCTATGACAACATTAATATCCTTTAAATAAGGATATACCATAATAAAAAGAGCTATAAAATAGGATTATTATCTTACCAAATATCCATACCATTTTTATAACAAACTGCATCAAGATTCCATCAGAGCCGACACACAACTCGGCCTGCCACATGGCCTAAATAGTCTTCTTTAGGCCAATGTGATAGAAAATTGAGCATTGGATTCACAAGAATTCCTTTTGTAATTGTTTCTCTAGAATTGGAGATAAATATAGATGAATAAATAAATTATCTAAAATAAATAAAATTACAAACAGGTCCCAAAAAACTACAATGACTAACCCATTTTCATATTCATAACCATTATGTATAAATGGAAGGATAAAAAAGTTATCAGAGATACAACACTATCTAAAAAACTATAAAATAACTCAAGATAAGTCCACAAAAACTCCATGAAATCTCCAGTTTCCCACCACAAACAAAATCACCCCATATTGACCACAATGAGAAAAGGTGAATCCAACTCGAATCCTATAATATTAAATATATGTGTGTGAGGTAAAAACCTCAGTAGGTCACCAAAACCTTTTAAAACTAAGAAATATATTTCCTATGAAATTCATAAATTCTAGTCTTAAAATAATTCATGAAAATAATTTATTCACCATATATTTATTAAAAGGAAAACAAAACATGTCCATAACCACATCTCAATACATTTTACATTGATTTCCAAAAACTAAAATATTAATTTCAAAACTATTCCACAAGTCTGAAATATATCTAAAACCAAACCCCAGTTATGATTTTTATAAAACAATATAATTTTTTATTGAAATGAAAATAGTTACATTGAAATTGTTTAACTAGACCAATACCTATTTAGAAAAAAACAACCATTTTTTAATACACTACAAAGCACCCACACAATATTTGTTAAATTAAAAATATTTCATCCAATATCTTTGAAGACTCATTTTCCAAATAAATTGACACAACACACACATAGTTCAAGAATAACCAAGTAGGAACCATGAAAGTAAAAATATATATATCAAAATAAGAAAAGAAATTTCCATATTAATGAATGCTAAGAAAATGATATAAAAAATTACTAGATCACAATCCCCTCAATCAATAACCAACCAAGAAATAAAATGTGTCATGTGATCTTCCCCGGGATTCTTAACCTGAAAAAATTCTAACTATATAAGACTGTAAATACCAGAGATTTATATACATTAATGTTCTATAGTTCAATCCATAAGTCATTCATCTAGCCCGCAAAATTCCCATTGCAATGACATCCCACTCTTAGGATATTGTACAGAGTACAGCTGGAGGGCCACGAGCATCATGTGAACCAAATATCATATCTAATTAGATATCCCAAATAATTCCTAGTTTCCCATGACTAATAATGAAGTTTTTCATAATAACATGAAATCCAAATCTAACTCAAAGGGAATAACCATAGATACACTCACCATAAATAGCCAACAAAAAGGAACCCCATCTAAAAAATTCAGCCACGATATAAACAAAAACATTCTCATGCAAGAGGAGAATCAATAATCTTATTGAGTTAAGGAAATCCCAAAAAGTAAGGGTAAAATAATATAGTGTAAATAAAGGGGTTTCTCACATGATTTCCATTTTAAACCAATGTTCCAACCCATCCTTTAATACTAAAACATGGCATGAGACTCTATGCCAATTTATATTTTTTAAAATATCCCTAACAAACACAATTTGGGAATCTATATAAATAACCCACATATTAAAAAAATTTCAAATACGCCATTTAATTAATGAAATTTATGATTAGAAACCAAATTAAGGCCCAAGTCCATCCATTTACTTCAAAAAAAATAGAGGGGTAACCATGGGATTTTCTAAAGGGGAAACCAAATACAAATTTAAAATCACTATTTAAAATACATAATAGAATGCCAATTTAAATCATATTGAGCTAAATGAATCTATTTAAAACCAAAATACCATTGAAACATATTTTCCACTCATTGAAAACTAAAAAAATATTAAAATTAAATTCACAACTTTAAAACCATTTCAAAGGATATTGGGTCATTTCAAAAAATCTTTAAATAATTAAAATATTCAATTAAAACATGAGAAAAAGGAATTTAGATGGAAAATACTTTTTTCCATGATCTATAAACATTGAAAACGTTGTAAAAAATAAAAAGGATAAAACATATTTTCATGTATTAAATAAAAAAGGTATCTTGGAAGAATAAGCACACTTTGAATTCCAAAATGAAACAATTGCATAGAAACTCCTACCTCTAATAGATTTGAATCAATATAGAACATTTTTCCTTCAATAGAGAGAACACAAGATGGAATATGAACATAATATAGAAAACATAGACACTAAAAACCAAAAAAAATATCCACATAATACCCTAAAATAATCCAAAATATTTATGGGGTGCATGGGGGAAGAGAAACCCAATAGAGAATAGAGGGGGAAGGTAAGAAGATGGAAAGACCATAATAAATACCTTGTATTCACTTTTAAAATGCTAAAGGATGTCCATGAATCAATAAGAGGAACAAGATGGAGATCCTTTATGGCCCCTATGGGATGAACAATGTGAATGGATGAGAATAAGTGTGAAACCCATTAAAATTTAAGAAATAATTTTGGGAATTTCTAAAAAACTAAACACATGGACATGTCTCATAGTTTTTCCCCATGGTTTTCCAAACCTTTCAACAACTATTCAAAACCCACAACCTATACATAGAGAACCCACATAGTTTGGATGCATGGTTTTCCAAACCATGCATGAAGTGTACAACAGTCATTAGATATGCCAAAGAAGCTACACAACAGTACCAAGGGAACTTCATAATTTGGAAAAACCATTAACCTCACCTCAAACACACCCAAAACCCTTTACATATTATGGGAAGATCATAACAATTTTAAAATCCATATGGAATCCATGAAAAATGGATCTATAAAAATGATATTCCCACCTATTGGGGAATATAATGGATATTCCTATCCATATGGGATAAACATGATTCTTCAAAAAATACTCCAAAAACATTAAATTTTGTCCTAAACCCAACTAAAACTCAAACCTTCTCAAGAAGAAGATAACATAATTCAAAAACATCAACTCATTAACGTAGCGGGTTTCCTTGTTTGTGTGTGTCTGTGTTTGTGTCTATGTTTTTTTTATATGTGTATGTGTATGTGTATTTATATATGTTTATGTGTATGTATATGTGTATGTGTATGTGAATGTGTATATGTGCATTTATGTGTACATGTATGTCTGTGCGTATATATGAGTGCATCTAAATGTATATGTATGTTAATGTAGTATTTATATATAATGATAATTATCTGTATTTATGTGCATGTATGTGTATGTAATTGAATTTATGTATATTTTCAACATAGTTATATGTTTATATATGTGAAGATTCATTTGTATGGTTATCTGTATGTGTGTGTGTCTGACTATGTATTTGTATGTTTATATGTATATATATATATGTGTGTGTGTGTATATAGATGTGTTTATATATACACATTTGTATCCTTATGTATGTATTTGTGTACATTTTTGTTTTCTATTTATTTGGTATTATTTATTTATATTAAATATTTCCCCATTTTTTTCCGCAACTTATTCAGTTTTTATATTAATTCATTTTTAATATATATAATTTAATATTTTGTTAATATATTAAATTTTTATAGAAATTAGTAAATTTTTATGTATTTATATATTTAATATACTAATAATAATTTTAATTATTATTAAAAATTATAATTGTTAACAATTAAGTATAATTTTTAAATAAAATCAATACAATGTAAACATCAATAATTAGAAAAAATATTATTATTTACATATTCAGTTTTATTATTTTTATGTTTTTTCAATTCATATCATTAATGTTGTTAATTATAATTTATATAGTTTCAAATTTATTAAATTTTCTTTAATTATTTTTATTATTAATTCATTTATAATTTATTCGGTATTTTATATTTTTATTTTTATTTTATTTTTTGGGATTTTTTAAAAAATTTAACATATCTATTCACTATGTTTTTTATATTTTCTATATATTTTTAATTTATAATATGAATATTTATTAACTATTATTTATTATGTTTAAATAAATTCAATATATTTGAAATTTTTATAATTTTTTACTATAATACCATATGAAATCGAAGCCACTTTGGTAGGAAAACAACATTTTGGCATAAAATTGAACTATGACATATACCATACCTACTCTATTTTTCTATTTTTCTGTAGCGCATTTATAAACATGGTGTTTCACTATAGCTAAACAAATTTTCATCTTTTTCATTTTTTTAATTCTGATAATAATTATAAACATAAATTAATATATTAATAGGTTTATATAATTGTTATATTTAACCATAATTATAAATATTATTTATTTTGATATTAAAAAGTAACAAATATTCATCTTAATTTTTTATTTTAACATTACTCATCTTTTGTCTACGTTACTTAACTTTAGTTCGCACTTAAATAACATTTTTTAAACATAAATAACTTATTTTTACCCTTAAATAAGTTTATTTTTCAATTACATTACATTGTTTTAATCTTAATTTAATTTAGTTTACCATTAAAAACACGTCTGCCTCTATGTTTACCATTTCATAATAGTGTTTTACCCAAACATAACATATGTTCAAAAAATCATATCATTAGTTTTATCTTATATAAAACTTTTTACCTTTAATTTATTTTTTCCCTTATATACCTCTATATTAACCTTACATAACATTTTCCTCCCTTACCTATCTTTAGATTACCCTTACTAAACCAATATAAGTTTTTATTTACCCTAAAATAACTTTGTTTTTTCCTTACTTTTGGTTTACCTTTACTTAACATGTACATGTTTCGTTTCACCCTGAATAACTTCTTCCCCATTACTTAACTTTTGTTTTCCATTACATAAGTTTAGTTTACTATTAATGAACATTATTTACCATTATATAACTCTTTTTTACCCATTAATAACATAATTTTAAACATACATAAATTTTTTACCCATTTATAACTTCATTTTATCCATACTATATCATTAAAAGATAATATTTACACTTGCATAATTTTTTCCCCATACATAACAACTTTTTACCATAAATAACTTTTTCTAACCCGTACTTAACTATGTTTTACCATTACTAATCATATTTTACTTTTATATGACTTTATTTTACTTTAACATATCTTTTTTTACCATTACATAACTATATTTACCCATACCTAACAAGTTCATGACTCTGTTTACCACTGCATAACTTTTTTTTACCAATATTACACTTATTTTAATCCTTATATAACTTTATATTATCAATAATTAACATATTTCTACCCTTAAATAACTTTGTTTACCCTTGCATAAGTTTATTTTACCCTCACATAACTTTTATTACCCATAATTAACATTATTTTACCCTTACATTACCCATACACATTTTTGTTTACCCCTACATAAATATATTTACCCTTACTTTCCATTTCTACCCTTGTAAAATTTTAATTTAACCTTATATAACATTATTTTACCCTTAAATAGATTTTTTAATCCTTAAATAACATAGTTTTACTTTCTATAACTTTTTTACCCTTATATAAATTTAGTTTCCCTTAAATAACCTATACTAATTTAATTTAATGGATACATAAATTTTTTTACCCATACATAACATTATTTTAACATTACATAACTTTTTTACCCTTAAATAGTATCTTTTTACACCTGCATAACATTTATTACCATTACGGAATTTGTTTATCCCTAAATAACAATAGTGTACCCTTACTTATCCGATATAATATTCTTCTTACCCCAACATAACATTTTTTGACCATGATAAACTTATGTTTACCCTAACATAATGTTATTTTATCCTTTGATTGATTTTTTTTACCCTTACATAACTTATTTTTATCATTAAATAACTTTATTTTACACATACATAACTTTCTTAAACTTATATAACATATTTTTACCCTAACATAACATTACATTATCCTTATTTAACTTTTTTACCCTTATTCCACATTAGTTTATACATATATAACTTGTACAAGTTTTATTTCACCGTTAAATAATATTTCTTTTCCCTTACAAAACATATGGTTACCCTTACTTTAGTTCACCCATATATAACATTTTTTTACCCTTACATAAATTACTTTTACCCATAAATAACTTTATCTTACCCTAACATAACTATGTTTCACCCTTACTTACCATCTTTTTACACCTACATAACTATAAATTACGATTACATAAATTCATTTACACTTACATAACATCATTTTACACTTACATAATATGTAAAAGTTTATTTTTAACAATAAAAAACATATCATTACCCTTAAATAACTTGTTTTAACCTTATATAACATTATTTTCTCCTTAATTTTATTCGGTTTACCATTAATCTAACATAACATTTTTTACTAATATATAACATTATATTACCCTTTCATAATGTTAAAATGTCTTTGTTTTCCCCTACATAACATTCTTTTACCCTTATATAACTTTTATTTAATTTACACTGTAAGTTTTTAAGGGTATATTTTCTTTTTAAATAAATTTAATAGCTTGTGTCGAACACAACACTGAGTTTAAATGGATCACGATCTCTTAATAATAAAATATTATAACACTGCCATTAAAATGGTGGGAATGAATAATATTAATAACATTATTAAATTTAGTTATTATATATATCTATTCAAATTTTTTGATCATTCATCGAAAATATTTTATAGGCATAAGATAAGAAAGAATTCAATTTTATGCATTAAAAGCTATATTTTTCAAAAGGCAGTTTTACCGCCTTTTAATGGAACACTAGTTTTAAATACATTTTTTGAAAGTTTTATAAATTTTATTTCAAAAATAAACATATTATTTGAAATTGAAATATCAAATTTTACTTTTTATTTAATTTTTTGTATTTTTCTAATGAGATTCATGTTTTGATGAATAGTTATAATATATTCCATTTTAATTGAAAATAGATTGTTTCAAAAAAAAATTAGTGATAAATTATATTTTAATTGATTTTAACGTATAATTATATCCTTTTTTAGTTATTCCAATTTAGTTCATTTTAATCAATTTCACATTGAATTTGGATATAAAAATATTTTAATTTTTGGAACATTTTCACTTTAAAAACATCTTTTCTCATTCTGTCAATGAGAATAACTGTAAAAGTAATTTAGACCGAATTTTGTGTTTTGAATTTTGAAAAATGAATTCCATATTCAGAATCAAAATTTTTAATTTTAGTAAACAGGTTAATTTTTATTTATGGACGAAAATAATAGTAATAGTATTTCTTTTTATTATCATAGTTAAGGTTAAATTTGGTAACTAAGAGTTAAGAATAATATTATAAATATTAATAAATTATCTTAAGACTTTTCATAATTTTATTGAGTATGTTAGTTTCAAATACAGAAATAATTGGGATGATTTTATGGCCTCATTGATCCACATGGATTACATTATTCCTTTTATAGTATTTTATTTTAAGAAAATTCAAATATTTTATACACATGTTTTCAATAATTATCACATTTCTAATATAGGGCCATTTAGAATATATCTTCATCTATAAATAGGAATTTTAAATATAAAATTATAATCTTCAACATGATAATTAATTTTTAATTTTTACTGTATAAATAAATAATATGATGGCTTACACATTGATGATGTTTTAATTTTTTAATTAATGGGAATATCAAATAAATTAGTATATGATGTGAACCATGTTGAAGTAACTGAGTCAATTACCTAAGTGGAGGAGTTGGATTTCCAAGGCTCGATGACACGTGGGATATTAAAAAGGTTGAATGCAACAATGGGTTCACATCTCACTTCATTAAGGGCACAATGGATTTTTGCCTTGCATGGATGGAGAAAATGTTCCTATAATATCACTTATTCAGACCCCAAATTGATGTTTAAAGCTTGTCCCACATGGTTGCACGAATTTGGATGCCTTTCCCACATGGAGGATTCTAGAAATGGAATCTTTGGACACCAAAGTCAAATATGGTGGGCTATGGACTCAAAGTCAAATCTGGTGGGCTATAGTTGGAAAGTAGTGTGTTACTTTTCCAAAACTCTTTGTTAGAATTTATCATTTTAACTTTTAAGGGGACAAGGTAGGTTTAGCCTTTATGAAATTAGGGTACTAGAACCTTGACCATTGTATCTCCCCCTTGGCTATAAATAGCCACCCCATGGAATTGTATTTTCATTCAATATTGAATTGAGAGCTTATGCTTTGTTTCTCTCCATTGTGTGAGAATTGTTACAAATTTCTCCTTTTCCCTTGTGCATTCTTATCTTGTTGATCTACAATTTAGAGTGGTGATCCAAGATCACAATGCCCCAAATTTTGTGCCTTAACCCAAGTGCGTTGTTGTGTGGATTGGCTATCACATCCCTCCCTTGAGTGTGTTGTCTAAGTAGTAGGTCGTGCTCCTAATAGCGTTGATTGACTACTTGCATCTGCTATCTGTACCCATCATCCACCACTTATCCCCAAACTGAATCCTACATCCACTTCCCTATGCCATGAAGATCGGTCCACCCCTTGCATCTTATATCATTTGGTATCATAGGGAGGTTGACACAGTAGGCATCTATCCCTTAATTTAATTTACATTTTTCCATTACCCTTCTTATCTTTTCTTTTCATCGAAAACATGCATAATTGGCATTTCTTTTTCATGATTGAAATATTTTTACATTGATTCAATTATTCTTCCATCTTTTTTGCCTTTAATTCTCTATATGTTATTTTTATCCGACAAAAAAATCAAAAATATCAAATTCTCTCAACTCATATTTTTGTGCTTTTCAATATTAAGCACAACCTTTTTTGAGAGATTTGAAAAAAAAATTCTTACTCTCCCTTCAATCATCTTATGATTTAAAACTCCAGGCACAACACATTTTGGGGAGATTTTACTGGAAAAAAAGTGGATACCATTCTGTCATCATCGTGCCTTGTATTATTAGTACTTTCCATTTCCATACATCACTTTATACGTCATTTTACTTTATCCCCATATTATTTTGGGCTCATATTGTAATTATTTATTCTTATCTTGCACAATCCGGAAAAACCCAAATACCTCCTTTCTACCCCATTTCCACTGACCCTTTATCAATTTTCTACCCTCTTTTCACCCATTACCCTTTACCACTCAAGCGGGTTGTGTTAAACCATCCCCCGACACAATCTGGATTGAGGAAATATTGGTGGAATGTGATCACCTGAAATAAGGTATTATAATTCATAAGAGCTTGGAATTTTAATTGAGTGTTGCGGGTGGAGAGAAATAAGAAAAAACATATATCTTGTGTGTGTGAGTGTGTGCATATTGTTGTGTGTGTGTGTACATCTTGTGTGTGTGAGTGTGTATATCTTGCGTGCGTGAGTGTGTATGCTTGTGTGTTTGAGTGTGTACATCTTTTGTGTGTGTGTGTACATATCGCGCGTGTGTGTGACTATGTATCATTGTGTGTTCCCCCCCGGTGTGTGTTTGTGTTTGCATAACTTATCAGGGAAGAAGATTGTGGTAATAAAATTTCACATGTTAGCCATGAAGGAAGTCAATGTAGATCTCCCGCACCCAAAGATACACAACTCACAATGAAAGATTTGGTGAGCCACTTTCAGCAGCTTCTTGATAGGATGTTGTAAGTGCTACATGAGAGGATTTATGAATTGTAGAATAAACCAAGCCCAAGGATGATCTTTGATAACCCACGACACACTCTGGCACCACATCATCCCCACATCATGGAGGAAGAGATGGTGAACTTTGATGGTGATCTTGATGATGTCTTACAAAGGAGGAGGTAATACCAACAACCTATAGGAGGAAAAAGGAGACAACATCATAATGACCTAATTTGAAAGATCAAGGTGAAGGTCCCCTCTTTTCATGGGAAAAGCATCCCGGAAGTATACATGGAGTGGGAGATGTGGATCGAGCAAGTATTTTCATGCCAAGCATATTCTGAGGAGAAAAATTTCAAACTTACTTTCCTTTAATTTTCTGATTATGCATTAATATGGTGTGATCAAGTTCAAAAGGAGCATGCTAGATATGGTGGACGTCCCATCAACACTTGGGAAGACATTATGTTCACCATGAAAAAGCGATTTGGTCCTATCCATTACCATAGAGATCTCCACAACAAACTTCAATGCCTCAACCAAGGGATTAAGAGTGTAGAAGACTACTACAAAGAGATGTAAATTGTTATGATTTGGGAAAAGGTTGATGAGGATCCGGAGGAAACCATGGCATGGTTTTTACATGGGCTCAATCGGGAGATTCCCGGTCAAGTGGAGATATTCCACCATGTGCAAATTAAATATATGATCCATCAAGCCACCAATATCGAGCAACAAATCAAAAGGAGGAGAAACATGAGGAAACCAGCTACCCCTTTCATGCCATGGAGATATCCGAGAAAAGAGATTGGAGAACCATAAAAGGAAAAAGAGGTGGTTGATCTCAAAAGTGATAAGGTAATTCTTCCACATAAGAAACCAACTTTTGAGGCTAACCAAACCAGTAATCGGGATATTCGGTGTTTCAAATGTCAAGGAAGGGGTCACATTTCTAGTGAGTGCCCAAATAGGTGAACCATGACCATAAAAAACTATGGAGAATGAGAGACGGATATAAAGAGCTTAGAAGAGGAGGAGAAAGAATCTCCAGAAATTGATAGAGGAGAGTTTGCAAAATATGGTGAGATTCTTGTCACTAGGAGAGTTCTAAGTGCACAAATGACTCTGGGAGTAAATGAGTAGAAGGAGAACCTTTTCCATACACGGTGAAAGATCCACAGGAATGTATGTAGTGTTATTATGGATGGAGGAAGTTGTAGTAATGTTGTGAGAACCATGTCAGTAGAGAAGTTGGGACTTCCTACTTTGAAGCATCAACATCCATATCATCTTTAGTGGTTGAATGATTGTGGGGAGTTCAAGGTCACCCAGAAAGTGAAGGTATTTTTCGCCATCGGGAAGTAAAAATATGAGGTCTTATTTGATGTTGTTCCTATGAAGGATTTCCATTTGTTATTGGGACGATCGTGGTAGTATGGTCGGTGTGTTAACCATGATGGTTTCTTGAATTTTCATTCTTTTGTACTTCGAGGGGAACCTATAACCCGCAACCCCATGTCCCCCAAACATATTCTAGAAGACCACATTTCGAGAGAAAATAAAAAAATGAGTGATGAGGGAAAAGGGAGTGAAAATTAAAGAGGATATAATGAGGGAAAGATAGAAAATGAGAGAAGAAAAGAAATGGAGGGAAAAGAAAAATCAAGTGGGAAAAAGAATTTGAGAGAAGAGAAAAGTGTGATGTTGGAAAAAATGAGTGAGGTTAAGGAAGAATTTTTTTCACAGCAAACCCTCTTAGTACTCATGTACAAATAGGTGTTGCTAAATACTAACAACTTTCCCCATTTTCCAAATGTTGTGGACTCTTTGTTTCAAGAGTATGATGATGCCTTTCCTAAAGAGGTTGCACCAGGTTTTCCACCCATTAGAGGTATTGAGCATCAAATTGAACTCATACCTGGAGCATCACAATCGAACTACCCTTCATATCTAACTAACCAAAAAGAGACAATAGAAATTCAAAGGAAAGTTCAAGAGATGTTGGATGTGGGATATGTCAGAGAGAGCCTTAGTAATTGTTCCATACCGGTGATTCTAGTACCAAATAAGTATGTAAAATCAAGAATTTTCATTGACTGTAGAGCCATCAACAACATCATGATCAGGTATCGTCATCCTATCCCTAGGTTAGATGATATGCTAGATGAATTAAATGGTTCCACTATTTTCTCAAAAATTGATTTAAGAAGTGGGTACCTTCAAATTAGGGTGAAAGAAGAATATGAGTAGAAAATTTCATTTAAGACAACACATGGACTTTATGAATGGTTATTCATGCCCTTTGGTCTCACCAATGCACCTAACACATTTATGAGGTTAATCAATCATGTCTTACAGGAATATATTGTAAAATTTCTGGTAGTTTAGTTTGATTAAATTTTGGTTTATAGTATGACCTTTCTTTAACATGTAGATCACTTAAGAAAAGTCTTAGAGGTGTTAAGGAAGGAAAAATTGTTTGGAAACATAAATAAGTGTGAATTTTATCTCGATAAGATTGTTTTCCGTGGATTTTTTGTGAGCGAAAATGGAGTTGAAGTGGATACCGAGAAGATAAAAGCAATACAAGAATGGCCAACTTGAACCCCTTTTGGATAGGTAAGAAGTTTTCATAGGCTTTCTATTTTTTATAGGAGATTTATGAAGGACTTCATTACACTAGCATCACCTTCGAACATGTTGACAAAAAATAATGTTCCCCTCAAATGGGGGACTACTCAAGAGAATTCCTTCCATGAACTTAAGGAGAGACTCACCCACGCCCCTCTACTTTCACTTTAGGACTTTGATAAGACCTTTGAAGTTGAATGTGATTCCAAAGGAACTGTCATAGGAGGAGTACTCATGCTAGAAGGTAAGCCTATTTCATATTTTAGTGGGATGTTAAATGGGCCAACTCTAAACTATGCTACATATGATAAATAGTTGTATGCATGGTAGCATTATCTTTGGACTAAAGAATATGTGTTCCATTCTGATCATGAGGCTCTTAAATACCTTAGGACAAAACATATACTAAATAGGAGATAAGCTATATGGCTATAATTCATTGAATCATTTTCATAGGTCCTCAAGAATAAAAAGGGTAAAGAAAATACTGTGGCTGATGCACTTTCTCATAGATATTATCTTTCATCCTTGTTGGATTTAAAAATCCTTGGTTTTAAATGTATTATTGATTTTTATGCCACTAATAGTGATTTTATAGAACCTTAAAAACATTTTAAACCTGATGTTAGTTGGGAAAAGTTTTATTTACATGATGTATTCTTATTTCGGATTGATAATCTTTTCATTCCTAATTTCTATAGTCGTTTACTTTTATTGAAGGAATAACATTTGGGTGGGTTAATGGGGGAATTTTGGTGTTTAAAAAACTCTAAGTTTTCTTAGTGAGCATTTTTATTTTCCTGGGATATCTAGAGATGTTGAGAAATTTTTGGGAAAGTGCATTGTCTTCCATAAAGCCAAATAGAAACTGAACCCAGATGGAATATATCTTCATATCACAATCCCCAACACCCCTTGAGAGGACATATCTGTGGACTTTATTGTGGGGTTAACACGGACCAAGAGGGGGATAGATTCCATTTTTGTTGTGGTGGATCAGTTTTCAAAAATGGCACCTTTTATTCTTTATCACAAAACTGATGATGCCACTAACATTGCAACACTTTTCTTTTAGGAATTAGTCAAAATTAATGGAATTCCAAAGACAGTTGTGTTGGATCACGACATAAAATTCCTCAAATACTTTTGGAAGACATTATGAAGCAAACTAGAAATGAAGTAACTATTTTACACCACTTTTCATCCAAAAATTGATGGACAAACCAAGGTGGTGAATTGGAAACTATCGTCCCTTCTGCAAACCATTGTGAAAAATAACATCAGCAATTGGGAGGAGTGACTGCCACATGTAGAAATTTCAAATAACAAGGCCAAGAATTCTACTACTCAATATTCTCTATTTGAAATTTTTTTTATGGATTTAACCCCCTTTACCCTATTGATATATTTTTTTCACCTTTGCAGAAAGCAGCTAATATGGATGTGAAAGGACGTGTAGAATTAATCAAGAAAATCCATGAAAAGGCAAGGATAAATATCGAGCGGATGAAAAAGAAATACATTGATCGTGCAAATAAGGGTCGTAAACAAATGTTGTTCGATCTTGGTGACCTAGTCTAGGTTCATATGCAGATGGAAAGATTTCCTGACAAGTGAAAATAAAAACTCATGCCACAAGGTGATGGACCTTTTAGAGTGCTTGAGAATATTAACAACAATTCTTACAAGATAGATTGCCCAGGTGATTATGGTGTAAGTTCCACTTTCAATGTTTCTGATCTTTCATATTTTTTTGGTATAGAGGATGAAGAGTCGAGGATGACTCGTTTTCAAGAGGGGGGGTGATGTGAACCATGTTGAAGGCACTGAGTCAAATACCTAAGTGGAGGAGTTGGATTTCCAAGGTTTGATGATGCATGAGAGAGTAAAAAGGTTTAATGCAACAATGGGTGACCATCTTACAACATTAAGGGCCCAATGGATCATTACATGAATGTATGGAGAAAATTGGTCTATAATATCACTTATTCAAGCCCAAAATTGATATTTAAAGATTGGCCCACATGGTTGCACGAATTTGAATGCCTTCCCACATAGAGGATTCTAGAATTGGCATCTTTGGACACCAAAAGTCAAATCTAGTGGGATATGGACTCAAAGTCAAATATAGTGGGGTATAGATGGAAAATTGTGTGCTACTTTTTCAAAATTATTTTCTAGACTTTATCTTTTTGACTTTTATGGGGACAAGGTAGGTTTAGCCTTTATGACTTTTGGGTATTAGACCCTTGACCATTGTATCACCCCCTTGGCTATAAATATCCACCCCATGGCATTGTATTTTAATTCAATATCGAATTGAGAGTTTATGCTTTGTTTCTCTCCATTGTGTGAGAATTGTTCTGAATTTCCCCTTTCTATTGTGCATTCTTGCTTTGTCAATATACAAGTTATATTGGTGATCCAAGATCATAAAACCCCCAATTTCATGCCTCAACCCAACTGTGTTGTTGTGTGGATTGGCTATCATATCACTCCATTAAGTGTGTTTTCTAAGTAGTAGGTCATGATCCTTATAGCATTTATTGACAACTTGCATCCGCTATCCATTCCCATAATTTCCCACTTATTCCCAAACCGCATCCTATATCTGCCACCCTAAGCTGTGAAGATCGGTTCAACCCGTGCATCTCACATCAGTATATAAACTATTTAAATAAATATAATATTACATAATTAATATCATCTGTAAATTTTTTGGAATAATTTGACATGTTAATGATAAATTTGTAGTATTGGTTTAAATATATTTTGTTTTTTTTAAATTCCATATAATTAATAATATCAAAATTGTAATTTATGTTATATTAAAATAAATAATATTTTATTAAATGCTATAAAATTCCTCAAAATCTAAAATTACACCAACTGATTGGGATAAAGTTTAAAATTTCATATGTGACCCATTTAAATTTCATTTTTAATTTTATAGTATCTATATTAACCTTCAAAGAGTAATAATACATGTTGTCATGATAAGAGTTAAAGGGTTTAAATAAGGGATAAAACCAAAAGATAAGGGTAATAATGGGACCCAAACATATATAAAAATTATTGGCTGATACAATTTATTCCCATCCTCATATTATATTAAATATAACTTACTTCGGAGCCATTTTTAATTGAAAATGTTTTTATATGAATTAATATTTTGAGAGTTACCAAAAGTAACCCACACCTAAATTATAAAAGTATACCTCCTCACTCACTTATTCAGACCACTTTGATCATTCTAGATCAGAAAAACCCTACCAATTTCTCCTCTCTATATCCTTATACAAGTTCTTTCAGTCATTTTGTTCTAAAAAACCAACTCTAAATCACTTGAGAAGATATCTAAAGAAGTCCATTTAAGAAGAAGAAATTGTTTTAATAACTCATTCAGGTTCATTTATTATTTTAATTTATATTTTTGTTTTTGTTTCCATAATAAATTAACAAATATAGTATCATATATAAGATGAGATTTTACTATGATTATGTGACAACAATATCTAACCTTTTATCTATTCAATGAAAAATGAAATCAGCATGCCTGCATACATAGGGATTACCATCTGCACAACTTGGTGTAATTTAATTTTCATCACCACATTATTTGGATGGATATAATGATTGATATAGTGGATATAAATAATACATATTACATTATATTTATTATTTATAATTAATATACCATCAAATTATTTAAAATTTCATGATTAAGGGAATGATATCGTTTCTCAAGGGTATGTAAGGTCTACCGTCTCCACGACATGATGTGGTTCATTTTCCATGTTAACCATTGAAGAATGATTATAATTTTGTATAAAATGATTAAATATAATATCTATGATCTTAAAATTATTTTGTGATGAAATAAATATATCCTATTCATAAGAAACATTACTTACACAATAAAATATTCACTAAGAAATGAGGGAGTTTACATTCAAATTAGGGGTAATAACAAAATATTATTTACAAAACGATATGAGAAGATTATATATGATATCATAAATATGAATATAGATCATGTATAAATTAATAACATTGTTTATACCATTATACGGGAATTAAAATTACATTAAACTAATGGAAAGTACAAGGTAAGGGTTATTTCACAATCTCATTATTTTTCAGGATTATTTATAATTAAGTCTCGATTGGGGAATATTTTATTCCATCTTCATGTTTTATAAAAAATTTTAAAAAATGTTTTTATTATTATCCCATGAAATTTTAATGTATTTTTACCAATGATCGGATTTAATAAAATTGTTTGAAAGGTTCGTTTTTTTCATTTTCCAAACGAGGACTTTATGATTTTTTTTAACAAAAATATGGATGTAATGTTTTTTAACTTATACCGCATGAGAGGATTTTTACGTATTCATGAATCCTTAAAATTTTCGAAGAATAATTTACATTTATACTAGGTTATTTTCTAAGAAAACATTTTATTTATAAGTACATTTATTTTTAAATAAATTATTTCAGAGTGAAAATGGGTATTTCTCTGAATATATTTTTATGATTATGGTAGACTATTTTCATCTATCTCAACATCCTTTTTTGGATTTTATGGTTAATTGAGGTTGAACTTTTATGATAAAATATACCATATTTTATTTATGTTATTGTGACCAATTATAATTTGGATGTTCTATTTTAATACCATTCATGGTTTATGGATAAAGTATTTATATTTTTATACTAGTTTTTCAATACGAATGTTTTTCTTGTTTTTGTTTCAACATTTCCATATGAGTAATGAATTGGACTTATTAAGTAATAGAAAAGTCCCTCTATAGACCATTTATTCATTGTTAGGTATCATGAGACAATCTAGTTTGGGTATTTCCTGAGACCTTTCCTATTTATTTATGGTGACTTGACCGAATCCTTGAGGATTTGTTTATAATGTCTGACATTATGAATTCTCTCATTATGAGATTAGTTATTGATATTCCATCTTATTTTTCAATTAGTATAATATCTATAAGATTATTTTTATTGAATTAGTTGATTTTCATTTATTCTTTCCATATTATTCTCAAAAATATGTTTATATGTCTTGTGTCTCATTTATTCACCTTGATTTAATGTTTATTCCTGTTTATTCATGAATGATTATGTTGTAATTTTACCCTTACATAGAAATCAAGATCACAAATTTCTTATGTTTTATTTTTCCCAGGATGCCAAGATGTATATTACGGCTGATATGCATGGTTAATCTAGGAAAATAATGATGTTCTAAAAGGATTATATGTGTTTTATTTTATAATTTAAATTGTAATGTATAGTTATTGTTTTCAATATGTCTTCCAAAAATAAAAAACTGATAGGTCCTTTGGGATTTAAATAATGTATCTATGATAATTTAAAAAAGTGAGGAATTGGATCTTGGTTACTGGGTTTGAGGTATTTATAGTTGGGATTAGAGAATGTTTATTTTAATCCTAGTGAACAATATTGATTAAAGAATGAAACCCTATGATAAAATTTTGAAATATATCTAAATAAATAATTTTTATGATATAAAGACTAGTTATAACAAAATATTAAATTTAGTAAATGTGATTCACAATTTTTTATATTATAAATTATGTATCAAAATGTTGTGTTCTAATCTAGATCATAACATTGTATAGAAATGGCACCTAGTGGAAAGAATTAAAACCATATCAATGTACGTAATCTATGTAAGAATTTCCCTCGTATTCAAGATAATTATGTGGAATCTAGATCAGTAGTTGGTGATGAGAAACTTATAACTATACTGGGATAACTAACTCCAGTTTTGAATAATAACCATAACCAGATGGATAATCCTGATCCACAACATGGATGAACAATGTTTGACCACTTCATGAGAAAATAACCTCCATTATTCAATGGGGATAAAAATCCATTTGAAGTTGATAAATTTATATGTTACATAGATAAGTCATATCTTACTTTGGGATGTAACTTAAGGGATACAATTTTCATTAAAATTTATCATCTCTCGAGAGATGTGGATCAATGGTGCTCATTGATTCAAAACATGAAGGAGGAATAAGAAATAGAAAATATGTAATGGAATAATTTTTAGGAACTTTCTTAGAAAAATATTTTTATTGTGAATAATGAGAAGATATGGAGAGCAAAAATCACCATGGAAGAATTCATTCAGACAATGGACAGAATGATTTCTCACCTCGAAGTCCTTATCAGGGAGGATCCCGACACTCAGCTTAGTACCCTGCACTGGGAATTCTATAGAGTGTCTAACTTGAATCATCTTAGTTTCGTGTTTAATAATTTTGTGAGCTCCTTCAGCACAAAGTGATCTGTGTTTTGTGAACAATGGTTTCCTACTTGTCCTTAAAGTGGGGTTTTAATAAAAATTTATATTTGGATGAGGGAAATGAAGGATGAAACTGCTGCTAAGTATGAAGCTCACTATACAAGGTTAGAAATGAATTTTGTGGATTATATACATAATCCAGTTAGAAAGTTTGGTTGATTCTTTTATGGGTTAAGACCATTCCTCTTAAGAGAAATTTTCTCCCAATATTTCTCATCATATGAATATATATTCTCATGTTCTATCAATATATATAAATAATTATCTAAATATTATGAAATTTAGGGAAATAAAGAGAATAAGAGTTCTACTAAACACTCTATAAAAGGAAATAAGAAAAAGGGGAAGAAGGGAAGAGTTCAATTTCTAACCTGAAATAAATATGGAAAGAAACATAATTGACATTCCTATTAGGGACTCAAGATTTTTATAACTGTGCATAAATAGTCAACTAATCCTGTGATTGTAAGGTAAGGAATGAGGTTGATAATGTGGAGTTCTTTAACTACAATGAGATGGGATAATGTTAAAATGATTGTACTAAGCATCAAGGAATATTTTTCTAGAAAATTCCAAGTGATAAAGGCCAATCTATTGTGATCAAAACTTCTAGGGTAGAAGTTTATAATGATGTGGTGGAAGGTAATTTGATCATCTCCTCAAACTTATCCAATGATTTATTTGATTCTAGATCATTATATAATTTTATATGTTCCATGTTTTTGAAGAAAACTAGGAATTTCCCTATTGATTTAATAAAGGAGCTGTCGCTCAAATCTCCCAAGGGAAGACTCATTGAAACAAAGATGTGTTAGGAATTCCCCTTTATGACACATAAATGTTTTTTAATTTATGAAATTTTTATCATAATTTTGGTTTAATTTTATATAATCATTAGTATGGATTGCCTTTTAGAATATAGTGAAAAAACATATTTTAAGAAGAATGAATTTACGATTTCTGAGGAAGAAGAAAAAATTATTATCTTTATGTCAGAAACTTCATCATCTAGATATTATCGAGATCCAACCCAATAGCTCTACAAAATTATATTCATGGGGAGAAATATAAAACAAAATCTAGGGTTGAAGAATTTAATATTCAAATTGAGGGTGTACCTATTTTAAAGTAATACATAAATGTATTCCCTGAGGAATTACTTGGACACCCCCCAGAGAGTGTAGTTGAGTTTTTTATTTATTTAATCACTTATACATGGAAAATATCAATGACTCCCTATATAATAGACATGGTGTAATTAGTATAGCTTATGTAACAATTATTGGATTTGGGTAAAAATGAATTTATTTTACCTAGTGTTTCTCCATAGAGAGCCCATGTTCTCTTTGTTTAGAAGAAAGATAGATCCAGGAGGCTTTGTATTGATTGTCGGGAAATAAATACTATTAAAATAATGAAAAAGTATCATCTACCTTACAATGATGATTGATTTTAAATACATCATATCGCTTAATATTTATCAAAAAATGATATTCATTCAGGATATCATCAACATCAAATAAATAAGGAACACATTCTGAATATAGCTTTTTAGATGAGGTATCAACTTTAAGTGTTTAAAGTAATTCTATTTTGATTAGATAATGCACCTTTGTTTTTTGGATATAATGAATAAATTATTCTTGTAATATCATGATGATTTTTTGTGGTATTAATTGATGATATTCTAGTATATTATAAATGTTATGAAGACTATGAGAATCACTTGTGGATCATTTATGAGACTCTTAGAAGTAATATGTTATATGTTAAATATTGAAAATATGAATTATGCCATTAAGAAATTTCTTTTCTTGTCTATAATGTCTCCAAGTATGAAATATATGTTTATCTTGTAAATAAAAATGAAATTATAGAATTCCCTTCACTAATGGTCATAACTGAGGTACGTAGTTTTCTTGGTTAATTAGGTTACTATTAACAGTTCATTCTGAATATTTTCTAATTGGATTACCTATTAACGAAGCTCACATATAAAGGGTTTAAGTTCATATGGAAAAAAATTATATGAAGAATGTTTTGAAGAATTGAATTTTAGATTGTTCAATTCTCTGATCCTGACTTTAACATTTGGAAAAGGTGTATTTGTGATTTACAGTGATGAATAAAGGAAAGAACATGGTTTTTTAATTAGGAAGAATGATAGAGTTACTTCAAATGAATTTTTGTAGTTAAAAACTCATGAACTGAACTATCCAACTCATGATAAAGAGTAAGTAGCTATAATATTTACTATAAAGATATAGAGACACTATATCTATGGTGAAATATGTGAAATATATTAAAATTACAAGAGATTGAAATATTTCTTCTCACTGAAAGAACCCTATATGAGGAAAAGGAGATGTCTTGAGGATACTCAAGGATTATGATGGTTCAATACACTACCACCCTGAGAAGGAAAATAAGGTAGAACATGTGTTGAATGAGAAGGATATTGGTGTTTTGAACTAAATGATTATTGGTTGGGATACTAAGATCATAGATCTAATATCGATTGATATTATAATTAACAATGAATAGGAAAATCACTCCTCTATAAAATGGTTTCCAAACCATAATTATTGGAAAAGATACAATGTTATCAGTCAAGTGATGATAATTTACAAAAGAAAATTAAAGCTATAAATGATAGAAAAATAATAGACTTCATATATGAAGACATTATTTTGAAATTGGGAAAAATGATTTGTATTCCCTATATACTCAAGATAAAAAAGTAATTATTGGATGATACTCATAACTTGAACTTCTCTATACAACCTGGTGGTACCAAGACATATATACATTTGAAGGAATATTATTTATCAGACAATATAAAGTGGGAAACTACTAATTATGTGTCAATATGTTTGTTTTTTCAATAGGTAATGTCTCAAAGATAACAACCTACAGGATTATTGAAACCTATACCTATACCTATATGGAAATGGTATGAAATTACTATTGAATTTTTCATTAGATTACCAAATACACCCATAAAAATGATGCAATATGAGTAATTGTAGATTGTCTTACAAAAATGGCACATTTCCTCGATATAAGGGAAGATTTCCCACTAGGGCTTCTAACACGACTCTAAATTAATGTAGTTATAAGACTTCATGGTGAACCTATTTCAATTATTTGCAACTATGATCTATGATTTACATCAAAATTCCGGAAAATTCTTCAGAAGGCCATTGATACCAAACTTCATTTGAGAACAGCATATCACCCTAAAACTGATGGAATGTCATACATGAAAATACATACTTTATAAGAGATGTTGAATTTCTACTCACTTGACTTTCAAGGTATGTGGGATCATTATTTTACTTTGGTAGAATTTTCCTATAATAATAGATTCTATACAAGAATTCAAATGGTACCATATGAATAGTTATATGTAAAGAGATATTTTACACCAATTTACTGGGATGATGTTCATGAAAGGAATCTTGTAGGCCTTATAGAGGAAACAAAAACAATGTTAAAGACTATTCAAACCCATATCAGAGCAGGTCAAAGTAGGAAAAAGATCAATGCCAATAATTGAAGGATGTTTTTGGAATTTCAAGTGGGAGATCATATTTTATTGAATTTATCTCCAGGTAATGGTTTTACAAGATTTGGTAAGAAATTAAAAATGAGCCCCATGTAAATAATACCTTTTGAAATTCTTGAATAAATCAGAACTATGGATTATCATTTGGATATTCTAACTAGCCTTTTTAAAGTACATGATGTGTTCTATATCTCATTGATAATGAATTACATGCTAGACCAAAAAAAATTCTAACTTTGAAAGAAATAGAATTGTAACATGATATATCTTACTATGAATAGACTACTAATATTATTGAAACTAGGGAGAAAGTGTTAAGGAATCGAATGACTTGACTCATAATAGTACTATGGACAAATCATAAAATAGAGGAGGTGACGTGGAAACCTGAGGAATTTATAATGAAAAAATACCCATATATTTTTATGAGATGATATTCTATAAATTTTGGGGATGATATTTTTCGATAGAGGGAATAATGTTACACCCTAAGATTTTATGTGAGGGATTATTTTTAAATAAATTTAATATATTATGTCACACACAACAACGAGTTCAAACAGACTTTGATATATTAATAAAAAAATATAATAACCTAGAAATTAAAACTACATGAATGAATAGTAATAACCACATTAGTAAATTTATATATCATATATGTTAAATAAAATTTTTTGAACATTCATCCAAAATATTTTATAGTAATAAGATCAAAATGAATTCAATTTTGCGCATTAAAATTCTTCATTTTTCTAAAGGCAGTTTTACCTCCTTTTTATAGTGCACTTGTTTTAAATATACATATTGGAAATTTTAAAAAATTTATTTGAAAAAATAAAATTATTATTTGATATAGTAATATCATAATTTACTTTTGTTGAATTTTTGTTATCATTTTGATAAGATTCATATTTTTATTAACAGTGGAAAAATAATTTATTTTAATTGAAATTCTTTTACAAATAAATATTTTTATAGTTAAATTGTCATTTTAATTTATTTTAAATTATAAATATATCAATTTTTTATCACTTAATCTAATTTAATTTATTTTAATCAATTTCACTTTGAATTTGGATATAAAATCATTTCAATATTTTAAACATTTTCACTTTAATATCTTGTGATCTCATTATGTCGAAAGGATTCATTTTATATTAATCTTATAAAATTATGTATCTTGAATTTTGACAAATTTATTCCATATCTGGAATCATAACATATAAATTTAGTAAATAGGTTCATATTATTTTTGTACAAAATTAAAAGTGTATTTAGGAATTTTTATTACCCCAACGAAGGGAAAATTTCTAATTAAGATTTAAAAATAATATTATAAATATTAGTATATTACCATAAAACATGTCCTGATTTTATTAGATGAGTTCTTTATGACTAAAATCAACCTTTGGAAGATTTTATGGCCTCATGGAGCCGCATGGATTACTTTAATCCTTATATAGTTTTTTATTTTAAGAAAAGTCAAACATGTCATACTCATTTTTAATAAGTATAATATTTTTAATATAGGATTATTTAGACGATATCTTTGGAAATAATTTGTAATTTTAAATATAAAATTATTATGTTGATCAAGATAATTTTGTTGTAATTTTTAAGATATAAACAATTACCTTAAAAACTTACACGATGATGACACAATACGTAATTAATTAATGAAAATATCAAAATAAATGATTTAAAAAATTATTAAAATTAATATAATTTGGCATAATTAATGTCATATAAGAATTGAGTAGATAATTGTTACTTTTTAGTGATATATTATAATTTTGGGTTTGAATATATCTTTTTTATTGATTTTTTAAAAGTCCAAGTAATGAATTGTATCAAAATAGTCATTAATGTTATATCAAAATAAATATGATTTTATTAAATGCTATAAAATTTATAAAAACCCTTAAATTTGTCCAAATTTATGTGAAATATTTAAAATTTTATCCATGAATCACTTGAGGTTATTTTGGAATTTTATAGTATCTATATTGTACAATAAATTGTAAAATTAAATGCTGGTATGGTAAGAGTTAAAGGGTTTAAATAAGGGTTTAAACCAAAAGAGAAGGGTAATAATGGGACTTAAACTTGTTTAAAAATTAATGGTTCATAGGATTTATACCCATACGCATATTATATTCTAACTAAATCACTTTTGATAAATTTGGAATTTGAAATTAATTTATTTTAATTTAATATTTTTAGAGAATCCAAATGTAACCCTCCACTCAATTATAAAAGGCAACCTCCTCCCACACTACATCACCCCATTGTGAGCCATCTAGTTCAACCATACACTATCCATTTCTCCTCAAAACATCATTAGACAATTTCTAAAGGTCTTTTAATTCGAAAAGGACAAAATCTAAATTTCGTAAAATAATATTTAAAGGAAGTCCATTAAAGAAGATGTAATTTTTTTACAAACACATTCATGTTCAATTATTTTTCTACGTCCTCTTCGTGTGTCATTTCTATAATAAATTAATAACTCCAATATCATATATATAAGGCCCAACCAGAAAAATTACATAATATTGAGTTTTATTCAAGAAGTTACTTTACTTCACAATGAGGATCTTTTCTGTTTTAGTGTATTAGAGAATTAGGCTATAAATATTACATAAAAAAACTAATATTACAAAGTATACAATTCTACTCAGTATCCATTTTTTCACAAAATAATAATTTTTAAAATAAAACATGATCTCTTTTTCTTGATAAAAATATTCATGACATTCATCTTGACATCCTCCTTCCTCTTACCCATCCTTATACCCTATGAAAAATATTTTAAACTCTTGAGATGAGAACAAAAAGATCAATAAGGGACATTAAATAAGGAATAAAACCATTAGACCATGACTACTTATAAACTCATAAAAACATTTTCAAAAAGTTATATATTTCACCCGTAAAACATAAACTCTTTAGATTACCTCATTAAATCACAAGATTCCTATAAAACTATATAGAAAACATAATTCATAATGGTAACTTGTGGTATCCATGTCACTCTTACATTGTATCTTTCAAAGTTACATATGGATTAACCTTTATTGGCACATTTGGAATACCCATCATAGTATATTCCCTTAATTATTTTGGAGAAACCTGACTGGTTAACCCCATCTAATTTCCCAATTCATTGGAGAGCTATCACGGGATCACTCGCCCACAATTTATCCCAGAACCACATGATCTCATTAGCAATTACCAAGAATAAACACATAATCATAACACATAAAACAATCATAAAGTAAAAAAATAACATTTCCACTTTTAAATCACATTTTATATTTGCAAAGTCATGCACCTAAAAATAATAACACTTTATTTGAAAATATGATTGTAAACTTGTAAAGTAAACATAAAAACATTAAATCAACATAAAATAGAGAAATTATGTTCATGATGTATTTTTCAAAAAAAAATTCCACTTTATTGAAATAATCAATCCATTTTTAAAACATAATTAAAACATTAAAAAGAAAATTATTGAATCAATGTGTCACATGCCAATTTGAAACTTTTTAAAGGAGTTTACTTTTTAAAATAGTAATATCAATATAAATAAATCCTTAAAACCATTATGAAAATATGTACTTTAATGATAAATAATTAAAAGAATGAATATTTAAAACATTTAAAAGGATGTTTTAATTTTGGAGTCTCTTATCTTTAGTCCGACTTGTCGCGTACAATATTTATCTTCCTAAATAATAAACTGAGGTTAATTATTTACTTTATTAAGAACCTCATTAAATTTTATTATTCCTTTTATATGACTATTATAATCTCATAAAAATTACTTAATTATTTATGTTTACATATGGGTTTTGGTCGATATTCAGTATTAAAGTCTAAAATAACATTGAAATAAAGTCTATATTCTGACTGGTCATAATTCCATCATATCCATAATAATATTCATGAAATAATAATCAATTTTATAATTAAATTATAATATTAAAGTGAAACATTTATGTATGGTTACGAAAAATGAACAGCGTTTTAATCATGGAGATGGTAGGTTGTACATATGCATGAGTAATGTTTCCATTTTGCATTGATAATTATGGAAATAAGGTAATTATTATTTTAACATTACATAAATATAATAATACTAATAACATAATATTAATCACTTAAATATACTTATATATATCATACAAGTGATATGGTGAATAAAAACAAATCGTATCTCTTCATGGAGGTGATAGTTCACACGTACGCACGAATGATGTTATCATTTTTATGTACATGAAAATTGTGAACATAATTGATATATTTTTGTATTATAATGATAAATATGTCATGAATATCATATATAAATAATAATTCCATCATTATAACCACTCTTTATAGATAGTCTATATCGGTTCGTGAAGAAGTAGATCGTCGTACACACGAACAAAAAACTTCATTTCCCACCTGATACAATTGGAGATAGATTTAGGTGAGGATATTAATATAATAAAATATCTATATATTGTGAATACCATAGTTATTATTTTATCATGGTTGAATAATATTTTAAGTAATATGAAGAAGAAATAAAATAGAATCACATAAATAAAAATGTTACCTTTCCTTCGAACAATCGTCTTTGATTGGCACCTTAACACCTCTAAGGTGAGTGTTATACCTAAAACAATTACTATAGAATGTTGGGAGAGATTATAGGAAATTTATTATGCTATAGTTTTGCTGAACCAAACGGTTTTGAAAGTGTAAGGAATATATATGAATGAGTTCTCTATTATAGGAGAGGGGATGGGAACTCTTGGAATTATTAAAAGTAATAAATTAATATAAATTCATTTTCTATTAAAAATGGATCCAAACTAAATTATCTAGAATATAGGATGTTTTTGGGTTGAAATACATTCTTATAATTAAAATTATACAAGTTTGGATTGTTTTTTTAATCTTTATCAATATGTTTTAATCCTTACTAATTCTTATCGTGACATTATATAATTTACAAATTTAGAGTAAATATAATTAATATAAAAAAACTTATGACAAAAAATGAGTCATTAATGATATTTGTAGACTTAACTAAATCATTTATCTGAATTTTTTATTTTTATTAATTTTATATCATTTAATATAATATTATTTTTTAAAATCTCTTAAATGTTAATTTTGAAACTACTCACTAGTTGACTTTTTAAAAATATCATAAAAACATGATTCCTTTGAGAAAATCTCTATAAATCATCCTTAAATATCAAATTAATCCATAAAATTCATGTATGGAATGAAAAATTTCAAATTATAATTATTTTAATATTATTAATATCATTTATTTTATTCTTCCTTTTATAAACCAACTACTTCATCATCATTGTCTCATAATTAAATTTATTTATTTAATTTATAAAAATTATAAATTAATTATAATGATTTATATAGACATATTATATTTCAAATTAATATTTATAGTATAATTTATCTTTTATATAACCATATATTAAAAATTATTTACATATAAAAAATATGAGTATGACATTTTTAGCTTATCTTAAAATAAAATAAAATAAATGTCATATTCTTACCCTAGCGGATTAAAAAGGTTATAATTTCAGAAAAAGGTATATTTTTAAAAAAAACACAATTCTAATAAAATTATGACAAGTTTTAAGGTAATTTTATAATATTAATTTTTTCCTTTAATTTCCCAATTTACCCTTAATCGTGGTAAATAAAATACTAAAGTTACTATTCACTAAAAAATAAGTTGATCCTATTAGACCACAATTTTAATTCTTATTATAAACTTGTATGTCCTTTTTTGAAAATTAAATTAACTGAAGTTTCAAAATTAATTTAAAATTAAACTCATTGACGGATTGACAAAACAGGTTTTTAAAGTCAAAACATTCAAAAGTTCACAAAGTTTTTATATCCTATTTCAATGTCAAATTGATTCCAAAATCCTAAATTGTATTCAATGATGAAAAATTATTTTAATGTACTTCAAAACCAATAAAATGGATGATATAATTGTATAAATAAATTATACGAAAAAATTAGTTTTGAATTAAAATATTATATTTTTCACTTTTCATTAAAATATGAAATTTATCAGAAAAATAGAAAAAATTAAACCAAAGTAAAATTTAATGTCCCGATTTTAAAGATTAAGATTATTTTTTCAATTATATTTTATAAAACTGACAAAAAATATATTTAAAATAGATGCACTATCAAATGGTGGAAATACTACCTTTTTTGAGAAATACTTCTTTTATGTGTAAAATAGGATTTGTTAGTATATAATGTATATATAAAAATAAATTTAATGATAAAAATTAAATAGAAAATATTACATATATATTTCATTAATATAATCAAAAAAATATTTATTTAATTATTTATAAAACACACTTGTGCACATTTAAATAGTTTTTTCTAAAACATTTCCTTTTATTTTAAAAAGGGATTTATATTCATTTATAATCAATTTATCACTACATAATTAATTAGATATACATGTGAAAACCATATTTTCATAATTCAATTAATATTTTTCATTCTGTCCATTCTAATGTCTATGTTATAAAGGTAACATTTAAAAAAATATTTAGTTTTTTCTTTTAGCTCGATGTGGTGTATCTTGTATGCTACCAAACATAGTGCTTCTTAGAATTCATGATGTTAAATTCTCCCAACATTTTAGAAATTTTAACTTCATAATTTTAATCTCGGGATGGTAACTAATGTATGACTTTTCAAAATACCTTTATTACAATCCCACATTGGAAAAATGATTAATAAAACTACCACTTTAAAAGAAAGGGAAGTACGATGATCACCTGAGATAACAAATAATAGGGTTACATGTAGGAAAATATAGATATGGAAGAGAAAAATAACCATAAATTTTAAATTTAGGGTGATACAAAACATTGTCAGTATAAATTTAACAGTTATAAAATAATAAATTTGTGATGGGTTAAACAGTCATTGATTTTTTTATTGGAAAAGTACTTGGAAAACGTTTTTCTTTTAATATACTTTTCATAGAGTTGATGAATTATATTTATACTTTTACTAAGATCATATGGAAATATACTTACTTGAGAATTATAGTATCATCCTTTAATAAATTTCCTTCACAGACATATCTTTTTCTCTAAATGATGAGTATTCAAGATGAATTTTACACACCTGAATCAATATAATCAACTTCTAGAGAATCACATAATCCAAAATAGATTAACTATATATTCCTCATGTATTTAATAATTATCCAAAACAAAAAAAAGGATAATATACGGTAATTCCCCAAAAATAATAAACCTTTGTAATAAGAAAGACTATATTTAATCTCCAAAATTCAATAGTAATACCCAAATATCAAGATAGACTATTTGATAAATAAGTTTCCTTAAATTAATCAAAGTAATCCAATCTAATAATAAAACCCAGAAATTATTTTATCACATAACCTTCCAAGATAATTTATGAATTATATCCAAATAACATCAATTACTCTTGAAGTCTCATACCAAAAAGTAATTTCCCTAGTAATATTCAAGATATTCTAACAATATCTATAAATAACCTAAATAATTATAAGTCTATAATGATATCATTTATTATTAAAAAATATAATTCAACTTTTTTTCCTCAATTAAAATATCATTGTATTCTATTTACATTGATCACATTGGATTCCTAAAATAATTAATGTCCTCTGAAATAACATTTTTCAATTAATAACTAAATAATTTTCCAATAACATGGTTATATATTAGATAAAACATATATTCCCAAAATCAAATTATTATTAATATATAAAATCATTTAAAAATAATAATAATTTATACTAACTAGTAATTCATGTAGGATTGTGGTAGGTGATGAATCATTATCACCCTTCGGTTGTGGGTTCTATCCTCGTGGACTTACTAGACACAGTAGGTTGTCACACATCCTATGGGTTTTCCTTTTTCTAAAACTATATTAATATAGCCCTAATAAAAAAATATAAATTTTAGAAATATAATAAAAAATAAATTTAACTTGTTTTAACCTCAAACATTTTCTTATACATATCATTTTCATTCCAACTCATAATTACTTCAACATCTTAATTTATAGTCTTATATATATTGAAATTTTTTATTTCACCACCATATGATTTAATAAAACTATTCCATGAATAAATAATTCCATACTATGATTGTGGTATCCACCTGTTTTTATCATCATTTTTTCATGTAAATAGAAGGTCTGTGAATTACAATAATGATTTACAGATTATTCAAAATCACTTGCTTTTTTGTCCAAATACACCTTTTAAAACTGAGGGCATATGGGTGTTTGTATAGAAATGGTTTTAGAAAATATTCTTGTATGAAATATAATTTCAAAACATCAAATAAATGATAATTTTTATAAGTCATTCAGATAGAGTTTGTTTTTAAAATTTCAATAAAGGGTCCTTTTAAAATACCATAAGTATGTGCTTAAAGACTACAAGTTAAATGAAAATATAAATAGGTTGCACAAGGGTCTCCTTATTCAGTAGATTTTCAAATTCATAACATGCTTCATAATCTTGTGAAAAGTTAAAATATAAAAATATGCATTGATAATATTTACCGTTTTTTAAAATATGAGAATCTTGAGAAAAAATGTTTTGATTAAAAAACACATGATACATGATGGTATCAATGTATAGAGGAGGTTTATGTTATCCTATACAACTGTTTTCAAGATAGTTCTATGTTAAAAAAAGTTTCAAAATCATCTAGACATAACTTTGCAACAATTATTGTAAGAAAGTCATTAGGAAAAGGTAGGAATATTATTTGAGATCATCCCCCTTCCATTTTTAACCAAATTTCCTCAAACTGAATAAGTTATAGAGAAAGTATTTAACTAAAATAATAGACCTAGAAACATAACATATGTTTAACCAAAACTCTTAATCCCTAAAGTTGTCTAAACCATTACTTTTATATCAACTATAAGGCATCAACCTTAAAAATTACCCAATCTTATTTTTTAGTCAAGAAGTTACTTTATTTCACATTGAATATATTTTTAGGTTTATAGTTTTATATAATTGGGACATAACTATTACACAAAAACTCAAATACTACAAAGTAGAAAATTCTACTCAATAACAATTTTTTCAAAAAATAAAACTTTTTAAAATAAAACATGATCACTTTTTCTTGATAAAAATATTCAAAAAATTCATATTGATATCATCCTTACTCTTAACCATCCTAAAACCCTATGAAAAACATTTTTAAACTTTTTATTAGCATAAAAATATTAGTAATGAACATATAATAAGTGATGAAACTGTTAGTCCATGGCTATTGATAAACTCATGAAAACATTTTCACAAAGTTATATATTTTTCCTATAAAACATAAACACATTATCTTACCTCATGAAATCAAAATATTACTATAAAACATTATATCAAACATAAATCATAAATGTAACATGTGTAATCCATATCATTCTTACATTATAACATTCATTACTACATAGGGAGTAACCTACATAGTCACATTTAGAATACCCATCGTAGTATACTCCCTTATTCTATTACGAGAAACACAACATGTTAACTTTGTCCCATTTATCATTGAATTAGAGATCTATCATAGGCTCACCCACTCTTGGTTTATCACAAATCCACCAAATATCATAAACAGTTCCCAAGAACCAAAACAAAATGGTAACACATAAAACAATCATAAAAGAAAAATGATATTTTAACATTAAAATCATGATTCAATTTTACAAAGCCACGCACTTAAAAATGAAAACAAATTATTTTAAAATATGAGTGTAAACATGTAAATTAAACATAAAAACATTAAAGTGAAATAAAATAAATAAATTTGGTTCATGATGTATATGTTAAAAAAATATTCCATGTTTTTGAAATAATCAATTTGTTTTTAAAACACAATTAAAACATTTAAAAAGAAGATTATGGAATAAAAGTGTCCCATACCACTTTGAAACATTAAAAAGAAGATAAAAATTTAAAACATTCATTCCAATATAAAAAATTCCTAAAACCATTTTTAAACATGAAAATTAATGAGAATAAATTAGAATAATAATTCTTTAAATCATTTAAAATGATGTTTGAGTTAAAGAGTCACTTCCCTTGAGTTCAAATCATCACGTAAAAGCCTTATATTCTGGAATAATAAACTTAGGTTAATTATTTAATTTCATAATAATATTTATATAGTTTATTATTCCTTTATATGACTTTAATCATATCATAATAATTACTTAATTATTTATGTTCACATCGGGTGTTTTGTCGATATTCGATACTCAATTCTAAAATGACTTTTAAATGATGTATATAGACAAAATTTTCATAATTCCATCAACCCAAGAATAGTATTCATGACATAATAATCAATTTTAATCATAAATTATACTTTTAAAACTAACCATTTATGTATGGTTAAAAAAATGAACAATGTTATAATCATGGAGACGGTAGGTCGTACGTATGCATGAGTTACATTTCCATTTTTCATTTTTCATTATGGATATAAGGTAATTATTTTTTTATCATTAAATAATGATAATAATATTATTAACATCATAATAATCATTTAAATATACTTATAAATATCGTACATGTGATGTGGTGAATAAAAACGAATCACATCGCTTCATGGAGGTGATTGTTCGCACGTATGCAAGAAGAACATTATATTTTTTATGTGCATGGATTTAAGAACATAATGGATATATTATTACATTATAATGACAAATATTTCATTAATTTATTATTTAAACATTAATTCCATCATTATAACCAGTATTAAGAGATGGTAATGAAAAAAAAACTACATCAGTTCGCGAGGTGGTAGTTTGTTGTACACACAAAGGAAAAGTTCATTTTCCACTTGATAAAATTGGAGATTGATTTAGGTGTTGATATTAACATAATAAAATATAATTATATTTATCTTACTGGAGTTACTATTTAATCATGGATTAATAAGATTCTATGGAATATAAAAAAGAAAAAAATATAAACACCTAAACAAAAATGTTACCCTTCCATCGGACGAAAACCTTTGATTAACACCTCTAAGGTGAGTGTTGTACCTAAAATAAGAGCTATAGAATGTGTGGAGGGATTTTATTAAGGTTTTTGGGTAGATATGGGCCAAAAAAATTGTTTTTAAAGTGTAATTAATAAAGATGAATGGGTTCCATTATATAGGATAGGGGAGGGGTACTCTTGGAATTATTCCAAGTAATAAATTAATATAAATACATTTTTGATTCGAAATGGATCCAAACTAAACTATTTCAAACATAGTATGATTTTATTTCTAAATAAATTCATTAAATAAAAATTATTCAAGTTTTTATTATTTTTTAATCCTCGTCATTTTTTTTAATCCTTATTAATTCTTACTCTAACATTATATAATTTAAAATTTGAGAGTAATAATAATTTCTACAAAATTTCAAATGACCATAAATGAGTATTTGATGAAAATTTTAGACTTAAAACACTCATTTTGATGAATTTTATATTATTATGAATTTTATATAATTTAATAAAATATTATTTATTTTAAAATATCATAATTATCAATTTTGACACTATTCACTAATTGACTTTTTAAAAATATAATAATAACTTGATTAATTCTAAAAACTACTTTAACACATCCCTAACATGTCATGATCATTCATAAAATTAATTTATGGCATATAATATTTCAATGTATAATTATTTTAATATTATTAATATCATTTATTTTATTCTTCCTTTAGTAAATCAATTACTACATTATTGTTGTGTCACAATTAAATTTTATTTTTTCATGTAGAAAATATAAATAAATTATCTGGATGAATATAAATATTTTAGATTTAAAATTATTATTTATAGTCAAATTTATATTTCATATCACCATATAATAAAAATTATTCACTTATCAAAAATATGAGAATGACATTTTTAACTTATATTTAAATAAAATATAATAAATTTCATATTCTAATCAAAGTGAATTAAAATGGTTATAATTTTAGCCTAATGATAATTTTGGACGAAAAAAACTCATCCAATGAAATTGGAACAAGTTTTAGGGTAATTTTATAATATTAGAATTTTATTTTTTTAACTTTAATTACCTGATTTACCCTTAACCATGGTAAATAAAATACTAAACTTATTATTCACCAAAAATTAAGCCGATCATATTATACCAAAATTTTCATTATTATTACAATAGTGTGTGTCTGTTTTTTATAATTTAATTCATAAAAGTGGAAAATTTGATTTAAAATTAATCTCATTGACAGATCGAGAAAACGAGTTTTTAAAGTAAAAAACATTCAAAAGTTCCTAAAGTTTTTATATCAAATTTCAATGTGAAATTGATTCCAATAACAAAAAATGAATTAAATGATAAAATTTTTATTTATTTATACTTTAAATCTAATTAAATATAAAATATAACTATATAAATAAATTAGATGAAAAAGTAGTTTTGAATTAAAATGTAGTATTTTTCACTATTTATTAAAATATGAAATTTATCAGAAAAATTTAAAAACATCAACCAATTTAAATTTTGATGTACTATTCAAAAGAATAATTTTATTTTTTCAACTAGAGTTTATAAAAGTGAAAAAAAAAATAGATTTGAAGCTAGTGCCCCATCAAAAGGTGAAAAAACTACCATTTTTCTGAAAAGCCTTATTTATGTGTAAAAATGGATTTGTCATTATATAATGTATAAAAAACAAATAATTAATTTGAAACATTATATTGAATATATTACATATATATTTCATTAATATAATCAAACAAGAGTGATTTTATTATTTATAAAACACACTTGTGCACAATTAAATAGTTTTTCAGTGAAACATTTCCCTTTATTTTAAAATGGTTTTTACATTAATTTATAATTAATTGTTCTCCAAATAATTAATTGTATATAAATGTGTTAACCATATTTTTATAATTTAGTTAATAATGTTCATTCCTGGCATTCTAACGGCTAGGTTATAATGGAAACATTTAAATAACAATATTTAGTTGTTCCTTTAAGCTCAATGTGGTGTATCATATATACACTACCTAACATAGTGTTTCTTTCTTGAAACTTGGGATGTTTAAATATATATAATGAGATGTTATTATTATAATGCGATAACCAAATCATTCTTTTTTATCCATCCTATGAAAAATTAAATCACCGCATGTGCGTACATTCAACTTACCCTCTTCATGTCAAGGTGTAATTTGTTTTTCATCACAACATTATTTGGATGGTTATAATGATAAATATAGTTGATATAAATAATAAATATGACATAATATTGATTATTTATAATTAATATAACATCCAATACCTTACTTTTTCACTATTAAGGTAATGAAATTGTCTCTTATGCGTGTGTATGGCCTACCGTCTCCGTGACGTGATATGATTAATTTTCCTTGTTAATCATTCAAGAATAATTATAAACATGTATATAATGAGGAAATAAAAAATAAATGAAATTATTATATTTATGGGGTGAAAGAAACATATCATATTTATAAGAAATAGGGCATACAGTGAAAAACATACATAAGAAAATGAAGTAGTTTACACCAAAAACAATGGATGTAACGAAATATTATTAACAAAACGATATAATAACATCATATATGATATCATAAATATTGATTTGGTATAAATTTTTAACATGATTTAAACCATTATACAATAATTTAAAGAACATTCAACTAATGGAATGTACATGGAAAGGGTTATTTCACAATCTCATTATTATTTGGATTGTTTATGTTTAAGCCTCGACTGGGGAATATTTTCTTCCATGTCTATGTTTTCTAAAAAAAATTAAAATGTTTTTTAATATAATCCTATGAATGTTTAAATTATTTTTAAACATGTTTGAATTTTATGAAATGGTTTGAAAGAAATCATGTTTTAATTTTCCAAACAAAATAATTTATGTATTTTTTGATAAAAATACTGAAGGAATGTATTTTAACATATACAAGACAATCAAATTTTTATGAATTCGTAATTTCATAATATTTTTAAGTTTATTTTACATGTTTATAGGGTTAATTTCGACGAATTTTTTTTTATAACTACAAAACTTTTTAAATTAATGATTTCAATGAAAGAGGGGTATTTCTCTTTGGAAATTTATAATGATTTTATTAGAAAAGTTTCATCTTTGTAAACATCCATTGTTTGATTTTAGGATTAATTGAGGTTAATATCTTATGATACCATATACCATATTTTATTGAATGTTTTATGATCATTTTGACTTTGGGTGTTCTATTTTGATACCATTCATGGTTTATGGTTAATGTATTTGCATTTCGTATGTTATTTTTTCAATATGAATGTTTATATTGTTTAAAATTAACCCTTCTCATATGAGAAATGAATTAGACTTAGTGAGTGATGAGTAGGGCCCATTATATCCCCTCAATGCATCAAATCAGTCTCATGAGACAAACTAGTTTGGGTATTGGCTGAGGCTTTACCTCTTTATGTATGGTGTCGAGGCCGAAGCAATAAAGAAATTTTTATGATGTCCAACATTATTTACTCCCTCATTTTGATATTTGTTATTGATATTCCATGTTATTATTCAATTAGCATAATATCTATGTGATTATTTATATGGAATTATTTGATTTTCATTTGTTGTCTCCATATTATGCTCATGGTTATGTTTAAATGTATTGTGTTTTAGTCATACACTTTCCCTTTATGATTGTACTTATTTTTTCATAATAGATTATATTGTAATCTTACCTTTACAGAGCATCGGAGCTCACCCCTTATTATGTTATATTTTTCCAGGATGCCAATATTTAGGATATGAATGATATGAAGGGTTAATATAGAAGAATAATGGGGTTCCCATAGGATTATCTATGTTGTATTTGATATTTTAAATTGTATATCAAGGTTCATGTATGTAATATATCTTTCAAAATTTCTAAAATGATTTGTCCTTTAAGATTCAAATCTCATATCTATTCCAAGTTAATAAAGTGATTAACAATCTCTAGGATACTATGATTGGGGTCTATATTTAACCCAAAATTACATTAGTTTACCCTTAAATAACTTTTTCCCCTTACATAACTTATTCTTACCCTTACATAAAATTGTTTAACCATACAAAACGTTTTTTACCCTTAATTTGTGGGGACCATGTTAGATGGATGTTTTTTTTGGAATATTGATGAATTTTGTGCCGATATTATTACCTTCTATTTTTAAAGAAAAAATAAATAACATATATTTTTGAAATTTGGTAATCATACTCCTAATTATAATATAAAAATCTGACACAAAAGCTTAAGAAAGACTATTGGATGGAAATGATGTTTTTTTGAATGAAAGGTTCATTAGACTCACCTTGTGTAATTAATGTATTTTTTATCATAATGAGGAAATGTATCATACACTGAAGGGATCTGATTAATATATGATGATGCATTGCTGATCTTGGAGTTCTCATAAATCAAAATTAATCTATAAAACTATTGAGGCAATCCTTATAGAGTAAAGGAAGATAAAAGGTGTTTTCAATCAGATTGGGGTTTAGATTTCAGAAATAATGAGGATGATGGAAGGATGGGAAGTTATAGTACTTTCCAATATAAAACATATTATGATATGTTGTACCTAAAAATTCTCAAAGTCATGAAGAATTTTTGAAACATATAGATGTTTTTTGAGGAATAATGTTGCTGATGTCGAAGTTTTTTTGCCTCAGTTCATCGGTGTCAAAACATCAAATGTAGAATAGTTTGAAGAATAGGATGTAAAGACTCGGAAAATCCATGTATTGTTTTAATAAATTTGAATTATTATGAGTCTGTGAAAATCAACAGCCTAGGATTCTAAGGCCCGAAGATCCCAGAACGGAATTTTGAATTTTTTAAGGTACATTCAGTAAACATATGAGAAGGGATTTCTATCCTTTGAACCGGTGTTCAGATTCAAAATCTGAGGGCATAGTTGAATTTGCAGCACTGGAATTCACTTAAGGGAATCTTAACTTTGACCAGAAAGGGTCAGACGAAAAAGATAATTTTTAGACATTACAAAATAATAATAAAATAACTCAATGAGTTATTTTATTTCTTTCTTATAACTATTGAGCGGTGGTGGTAGGACCACAGAGTTGTAAGACCATTAAATGGAGGGTTACTCATGTTTGTGTAACCACACCATTAGAAGAATTAATAGGTTCATTGATTCAATTCATTAATGAACCTCAGTAATTGTGTGATGCATTGATCCTCTCTTTTGTTTATTTAAACGATGCTTGGACATGGGTTTTTGGTACTCAAGAGAGGAACCTCTGATGAAGGGTTGTGGCATCTTTCACTAACCTAGAATGAGGATTATACCACCGTTGGAGGATTTGACAATGAGTTCCTAAGGACATAAACATTCTCATTTTTCCTCCACACCCTTAGATGTGGACACTCCTTCCTTATCCGTAGTGACTTACAACAAGATTGAGGTAGGTGTTTTGTTTTAAGAGTTAAATTGTTCCATCACCTTTGATGATGTTGAACCCTTCCCCTGTAATAATGATAATGTGGAGGGCATGGGCCAAACGAACAAGTCTCGGACCCTCTGTCGATCTCAATAATGGTTGTTTTTTTTAGACCGACTCAAAGATATGGCGGAAAGGTGAAACCAAGGGCCACGCAGCATAGGCACCATCCTGAGAAACCTGTAGGTGAAGGAGGGAATAAATTTCGGACCACCAAAGCATCACCAAAGCCCGTGGAAGCTCCACCAACGCGATGACACCATCAACTGAGGGAGGTGGCGACCAACAACCACCAGTCATGAAGAGGAGGCGGTGCCCGATGGCACCGCGGTATACAAGGGTGATCAGCCAATGTCAACTTCATTGATGATGATGGTGTTTCGCTAACGAGGGTCACGACTTCGAGCTATGATGGATGAAAGGGGAGGTCGGCCATTGTCGGCCACGTTGATGACAGGCGGCGTACCGTGACAGTGCACCTCGGTTGAAGGTCGTTGCTTCGAGCCGTGGCGGAGGGAAGACTCGTGTCACACCCATGACTTTTTTTTAAATTCATTACTCATTTAATTTCCGTTCCCGAATTGTTTTGGGGGTTTACCACTCATTTTGGTGAAAATGGTGGGTTTTGAAAATTTGGGCCAAACCGTGAGCCCAAATCCAGATTTAAAAACAAATTTTTATTGTTCTATAACTCCTTCGATTTTTACTATTTTATACTCATTCCACTTCCCAATTGGCATACCCCAATATATTAAAATCATTATATCCCTTTCAACCACATAGAGATCTCAAATCATGATGGATTTTGGTTTTTAATTAAGGGAAAGGGCCTACCCGTATGCCCATTTCCTGCTTTAAATTATTTTTTTAAAATTTCAATATCTCATTCATTTTTTTACTGTTTTTAGGTGATTAAACCTCCCAAAAGAAGCCAAAAACCTCAGCCTCACCCCCTGTATCGCGTTTTCCTCTTTGGAGCTCATATACCCCGCGGAGTTGGACGATCTTTCTCAATCTTTCTCAAATCGACCAGATTTGACGAGGTAAAATGAATCTTTCATAACTCCTTCAATTTTCATCCTTTTCCCCCCATTTCAGTCCCCACATGACCTAATATGACTCCTTCGGACCTCCATATCAGTTTTGGGTACTTGGAGATTCATATATTGGTGAATTTTGGCTGATTTCTTCATGATATTTCAAGTAAGGGAATTCCTTCTTGGTTCTTTCCATACTCTTTTAGTTTTTATTGCTATTTATTGAATTTCCTCATGTCCATGAGTTGGGGTTAGATACTAAGGTCTGATTTGGTATCTTTTGGGTCAATTTTTGGTGGTCTAGGTCTGGATTTATTTTCCTTGTGGTGCGGCGGTGGTACACTTAATGTTTCGCACCATGTTTTGAGGGTTTCGACTCAAAAGGTAGTTGATTCCATGTGTAACCATTTTATGATGAGTTAGCTTTCTTGGTTTATTAATATAGTATGTTTATAATATTTTTTTGTGGTTTGAAAACTGTTTTTGATGAATTTGGTTAAACATTTAATTTTTAGTTGTATTTTAGCTTGAAATTGGGTACTTTTCATTTTTGACTCTTGAGGTAATGCTTGGGTTTAGTTTATAACATATGCAAGTGATTTATTAGTCTTTAAAGGGGCTTCCAATTCTGTTTTGTTAATTCCTTATTGTCATGTGGGCCTTGAAAATAGGTTTTTTGAATGAGTTTAAGGTGTAAAACCATGTTGTGCTTTTTGAAGGTGATTTATGAAAACGTGTGTTTTTCATGTGTATCTTTGTGGTATTATTTGATGTATTTTTATAACATTTGGGGTGATTTAATAATTGTTTTAGGGCTGAAAATTCTGTTTTGGATTGTTATTGTTATGATTTTGGTTTTGAATGAGGGGTTTGAAATGGGTTTAGTGTGCAAACAATGGTTATACCTCTTGGGTTTGTTTTATAAAAATTGCAAATGTTTTATTTGGTTAAACAAAGTTGCGAAAGGGTGTATATGTACTGTTTGGGTGAGTGTGTTCACCTAATGTGGTTTTTTGAAAGGTAAAGTGCTGATTTGAGATGTCAAACATTTTTTTAGAATGTTTTATAAATTGTCGAAATGTTTTACTAAATTGTGTTTTGCATGCGAAACACAAGTGTGGGATGTTTCAGGTGAGTTTATTAATAAAATGAATTGTGGAGTTGAGAAGGGTATTATGTGACATGTGTTTGGGTTGTTATGTGAGTTTAATATCTTGTAATTGTTTTATAAAATCGTTTAAAGGATTTGGGGAAGTGTTAAAGAAATTTGAAAAGTGTTGTAGGCAATTTTGGTGTGAGTTTGATTTCAAAATTCATTTGAATGAAAAGTGGATTTTTTGACTTCTGTGATGTACATGGGGATGTTTGGTTAATGTGTGATGTGGAAGTGATATTTTCATGTGAAAACTATACTTCTTGGATTGTTGAACTTGTTTGAGCACAAAGGGAAAACCCGGGTATCTAGGTGGGTGGACGTGTACTAGTATGCTAGTGAATCTGTGGGGTTTGGCCTCAGTTTCACTTAGCAAGATTGATGCTTACAACTATAAATAAAAAATGATGATGATGACTGGGTACCACTAGGTTATGGGTATGATCCCTACTAGTGGCTCGTGCACGAGAACAGATATTTTTTGTGGTTACTCTCACCGAGTTACGAGGTACCTGGGACCCACAGCTAGCTAGTGCCTAGGGGTTATTTCCTATTACTTGTGCTCATTAGATTCTTTGTACTTACCGTCGGTATACGGTATTGTTAGCTGGAAAATTCAGTAGATTTTTTATTTATTTTAAAATTTTTGGTCCTTTAAAATTATCCCACATGAAAACTGTTTTCATTTATTATTGCATCCTTTAGAAAATTGTAACTAGCATTTCTTATTTACAAAACTTGCAATGATTTTTGTCATGAAATGTTTATCACATGGAATATCATATAGGTGGTATCCTACTGGGATTTTTCTCACACCCTACTTACACCTTTGGGTGTAAGTAGACTTTCTTGTTTTATGTCACAGGTTTGGGTACAAGTTTTATGCCATTGGTTCATGTTTTTAGCTGTCCATTGGGATGCAGTGTCGTGGAGATGGCTTGAGGGAGGTGCCTCTTTACATGTGGAGGTTCTTGGTATGTCTTTTCTTGGGTTTGTACCTTTTTAATGGTCTTTAAATTTTTTTAAAATTGTGTAATTCAGTTCTGATTTTTTGAAAAAGATTATTTGGTTTGAAAAATCCAGATTCCTTTCATTGGATTCTTTTGTCGTTTTAAGTTTATAAACTCAGGTAAATCGTTCCCAATTATCATTTTATGATACCCGGGAACTTTTTCCAGCCCGTGGGGATCGGGAATGCCCTTCGGTACTTGTCACGGTCTGGGTTTGGTGCCGGTTTTGGCGGCGTCCAGATTCTGTTCGTGACAAAATGGTATCAGAGGAGGTTCGCTCCATTGGAGTCATGTTATTTGGGAAATAGTCGGGATAGTATAGAGTTATGATTGTTGGGACATGGAATTATGGTTATGGGTAGTGTGCTTGATCACCACACCTCATTTCAGGATTCATGTCGCCAGGGGAAGTTGGGATTTGTCTATGTCTTTTGGTTTTCTTGGTTTGATGATGATTAGGGGAAATGAAAAGAGAGTTGGGTTAATGGTCTCAATGAGCCTGCAGGGTCTAGCAAGCCATGTGGAGCCGGGGATATTCCCTATAACACTCTCTTTTATAGTGAAGTGATTATAATATGGCCTCCAACCATATGTCCAAGTCACCCACTAAAACTAGTTTCCTCTCGCATTGTCTGGTGTTCTTTAGTTTTGAAATCTTGAAACTTTGGTTTTAAAGTGACTTGGTTTTAGGAAGTGTAATGTTTTTGTGAAATGATTTTCAAATAAATATGGAATGGTTTGATTTATGAAATGGTGGAACTGAATATTCAGAATTATTTTGAAATGGAAAATTGTGTTCTTACACCTCTTTTGAAAGCAGAAACTATATTGAAGTTGGTTTTGAAAAAGTGTTCTCATTAGAGTTTTCTAAACTATTAAAAGGTTTTTTTAATGGGATGAGATGTTTTGAAATTGATGTAAATAACTTGAATGTGAGTTTTCATTGGAACGATTGTGCCTTTCTGAAAAGTTTTTTTTAATGCGGTAATTTGGGTTCCAACTCCTGGTTAGCGGATTTGATAAGAATGATGTGTTGGTTGACCGTTTTGGTTTTGAAAAGTGGAAAGAATTAGTGCATTGACCTTTGGTATTTCCATGAGTGACCACATGCATGGGGTTATATGGGATGATAGATGGTTGATGGAATGACTGGATTAGTGCCAGGACGGATATGAGGAGGGTGCCTGGTGTGGCACAAAAACATGCATGTGTGAGGCCCATGGGGTACCATTGGTGGATACTCTCACTGCTGAACGGTTTTTTTTCATAAATGGTTTTAAAGAAAAACATGTTTTCTTGATGAATAGTTTTGGATGGTTTTTATTATGGGTTTTTGAAAATGTTGATGTTGTGGGATGTTTTGAGTCCAAGAACCCCTCCTGTTCGAACTGTTTTTTTTTTGTGTTTGGTCGGAAATCTGGGTAAAAGGTCTGGTTAGTAGTATCCTATGATATATGTTTCGGGACACCATTAAGATGGTTCCATTAATGAGTTTGGATCTGTTTTGTTGCATGTTTTTACCAATGGACCAGCTTGGTTGGGTCCTTGGGTTCTCTCATTGGATAAGGTGTGCCCCCATTAAGATTTAGTGCACAACTTAAGTGCAATGAAGATTGTTTCGCCATTGGAAAATCCTCCAGTTGATCAATGTAAGGAATCTTTTCTTGAGATTTGTAGAATGAGTCTACACCATTTACTTTCTTGGTTTTTTTCAGATCCTCTTGTTGCGTAAGAGTGCTCGTGGATGGTTGAAAGAGACCTTAGTTTCTTAAGCTACCTAATTCCTCAAAGGTGAAAGTTGTCTGGGGTTGTTAGTATGGATAGTGTCTAAGAGGGCCTCTAAGTCCTTCATAGTCTCTTCGTAGAAGGGGTTTATGTTAAACCACCAGTGTGGGAAATCAGGACATGAGAGGCTGTTATGGACAATTTCTGGAATGCTGTGATATTTTTTGATGTTGTATAAGGCCCCCCTCCTTGTATTATTTCTCTCAGTCGCTTTGGTCTTGTTCGGTGATGTGATGCGATGTCACGTGCTCATTTGATTGTAAAGGTGAAGTTGTACAATATTATGTGAGTCTATTTTTTTTCAAAACTGTTTTTCCTTTTGGGATATCTCGAAATCCTCTATTTTAGAGGAAGGTGTTTATATATTTCCTTTATTTCTGTTGTTTCTCACCCGAAGAAGCAAGGTGTGATGTGAGTGAATCCTCTAAACCCTTATTTCAGTGAATTTAAAAGTTAGGGTAAAGTGGGTTCTAGAGTGTGTTATGTCTAGGTGAACCCATATAAGATTTCCTGTAGTTGTTTGTAGCATCGGAAGAAGAAATTATATTCGGGGGTTTCCAAATCCTAACTGCGAGGCCGAAGATGCTTCAATCATTCCAGCTCCAGCCATAGGTCCCAGAGAGAAGCTGGCACGTGGTCAGAGGAAATCCCAGGGTAGTTTTTAACCTTGAAAAAAGAACTGTTCTTAGTATGAGAGATGGGAATAGTTTAAACATTTGGTGTTGTCATCATGCTTCATTTGTTCCCGTTCAGTGGAAAGAGGTGGAGGGCCTCATCCCCATGTTATCTCCCAATGACTTTCTTTTCCCCTTTGGTTTCCTTTGGGTTCGGGGGAAAGGTTTTAGATATTTCTTTACATGTTTAGTGAACACTTATTAGTAATCATTCCCTAGAAAACCATGTAGGTATATGGATCCACATGGTTAGCACACAGTTTCCCAAACTGTGCGGGCTAACCGTGTTGTCGTCCCAACTCTTTAAGTTTTGGGGTTTTTCTATGTCGGCCCATATTGGTCAGTTAAGATGGATGGTTCTTATGGTGGGGAGAACCACAATGAGTCTCACGTATATTATTTTGAAAATGCCTAATGGGATTCTACCCCTTGTACTGGGGATTTTGTTCGGGGCTCCCCTGTTAGTGTCTTGATTCTTTCTTGGAAAAAAAAATTAAGTTGTCTCTTATGGTTGGGGTGACCATTTTTGTATCCTTAAACCAGTAACTCACTTTTGTACTTGGTATTGGATTGGATGTGGGTAGTCTCGTCCGGAGCTATATAACCACATAAATATTCCTTGAGTAAACGTTGGGATTTTAGATTTCCCAATGGTTTAGTTATATCAAGGTAAGTGTAACCTTGTTCGATGTTCTTGTTTGTTTGGGTAAATTTCTTGAGCCTTGTTCAGATAGTGTTTGAGGAGTTTTATTTTAGGATAAATCCTAAATGTGCTTGATAATGTCAGTAATGAGTTGTATGTTTTGGTTGTGAAGTATTCCTTCCTTAATTGATCACTGGAGGTGTTTTGACCTTTGGGGGCGAAGCTTAGCCAAGGAGTCCATTTATGCCTTTCGGTTGGGTATGGTTTTTGCTTTGTCTGTGATGTGGCTTTCCGAGGGAGAAAAGTTTTATGGTGGGGAGAATTTTCACACCCATGACTTTTTTTTTAAATTCATTACTCATTTAATTTCCATTCCCGATTTGTTTTGGGGGTTTACCACTCATTTTGGTGAAAATGGTGGGTTTTGAAAATTTGGGCCAAACCGTGAGCCCAAATCCAGATTTAGAAACAAATTTTGATTCTTCTATAACTCCTTCAATTTTTACTATTTTATACTCATTCCACTTCCCAATTGTCATACCCTAATATATTAAAATCACTATAACCCTTTGAACCACATAGAAATCCCAAATCATGATGGATTTGGGTTTTTAATTAAGGGAATGGGCCTGCCCGTAAGCCCATTTCCTACTTTAAAATATTTTTTAAAAGTTTCAATATCTCATTTGTTTGTTACTGTTTTTTGGTGATTCAACCTCCCACTCGAAGCCAAAAACCTCAGCCTCACCCCCTGTATCGCGTTTTCCTCTTTGGAGCTCATATACCCCGCGGAGTTGGACGATCTTTCTCAATCTTTCTCAAAACGACCAGATTTGATGAGGTGAAATGAATCTTTCATAACTCCTTCAATTTTCATCTTTTTCTTCCATTTTAGTCCTCACATGACCTAATATGACTCCTTCAGACCTCCATATCAGTTTTGGGTACTTGGAGATTCATATATTGGTGCATTGGGGCTGATTTCTTCATGATATTTCAAGTAAGGGAATTCATTCTTGGTTCTTTCCATCCTCTTTTAGTTTTTATTGCTCTTTATTGAATTTAATCATGTACAGAAGTTGGGGTTAGATCTTAAGGTCTGATTTGGTATCTTTTGGGTCAATTTTTGGTGGTCTAGGTCTGGATTTATTTTCCTTGTGGTGCGGCGGTGGTACGCTTAATGTTTTGCACCATGTTTTGAGGGTTTCGACTCAAAAGGTAGGTGATTCCATGTGTAACCATTTTATGATGAGTTATCTTGCTTGGTTTATTAATTTAGTATGTTTATAATCTTTTTTGTGTGGTTTGAAAACTATTTTTGATGAATTTGGTTTAACATTTAATTTTTAGTTGTATTTTAGCTTGAAATTGGGTACTTTTCATGTGTGACTCTTGGGGTAATGTTTGGGTTTAGTTTATAACATATGAAAGTGATTTATTAGTCTTGAAAGGGGATGATAATTCTGTTTTGTTAATTCCTTATTGTCATCCGGGCCTTGAAAAGTGGTTTTTTGAATGAGTTTAAGGTGTAAAACCGTGTTGTACTTTTTGAACGTGATTTATGAAAACGTGTGTTTTTCATGTGTATCTTTGTGGTATTATTTGATGTATTTTTATAACATTTGGGGGTTCTTTAATAATTTTTTTAGGGCTGAAAATTATGTTTTGGATTGTTCTTGTTATGATTTTGGTTTTAAATGAGGGGTTTGAAATGGGTTTAGTGTGTAATGAATGGTTATACCTCTTAGGTTTGTTTTATAAAAATTGCAAATGTGTTATTTGTTTAAAAAAAGTTGGGAAAGGGTGTATATGTACTATTTGGGTGAGTGTGTTCACCTAATGTGGGTTTTTGAAAGGTAAAGTTCTGATTTGAGATGTCAAACATTTTTTTAGAATGTTTTATAAATTGCTGAAATGTTTTACTAAATTGTGTTCTGTGTGCGAAACACAGGTGTGGGATGTTTCGGGTGAGTTTATTAATAAAATGAATTTTGGAGTTGAGAAGGGTATTATGTGACATGTGTGTGGGTTGTTATGTGAGTTTAATATCTTTTAATGGTTTTATAAAATCGTTTAAAGGATTTGTGGAAGTGTTAAAGAAATGTGAAAAGTGTTGTAGGCAATTTTGGTGTGAGTTTGATTTCAAAATGCATTTGAATGAAAAGTGGAATTTTTGACTTCTGTGATGTACATGGGGATGTTTGGTTAATGTGTGATGTGGAAGTGATATTTTCATTTGAAAACTATACTTCTTGGATTGTTGAACTTGTTTGAGCACAAAGGGAAAACCCGGGTATCTAGGTGGGTGGACGTGTACTAGTATGCTAGTGAATCTGTGGGGTTTGGCCTCAGTTTCACTTAGCAAGATTGACGCTTACAACTCTAACTAAACAATGATGATGATGATTAGGGACCACTAGGTTATGGGTATGATCCCTACTAGTGGATCGTGCACGAGAACGGATATTTTTTGTGGTTACTCTCACTGAGATACGAGGTACCTGGGACCCACAGCTAGCTAGTGCCTAGGGGTTATTTCCTATTACTTATGCTCATTAGATCCTTTGTACTTACCGTTGGTATATGGTATTGTTGGCTGGAAAATTCAGTAGATTTGTTATTTATTTTAAAATTTTTGGTCCTTTAAAATTATCCCACATTAAAACTGTTTTCATTTATTATTGCATCCTTTAGAAAATTGTAACTAGCATTTCTTATTTACAAAACATGCAATGCTTTTTGTCATGAAATGTTTATCACATGGAATCTCTTAGAGGTGGTATCCTACTGGGATTTCGCTCAAACCCTACTTACACCTTTGGGTGTAAGTAGACTTGCTTGTTTTATGTCACAAGTTTGGGTACATGTTTTATTCCATTGGTTTAGGTTTTTAACTGTCCATTGGGATGCAGTGTCGTGGAGATGGTTTGAGGGAGGTGCCTCTTTACATGTGGAGGTTATTGGGCTATCTTTTCTTGGGTTTGTACCTTTGTAATGGTCTTTAAAAATTGTTTAAAATTGTGTAATTCAGTTCTGAATTTTTGAAAAAGATTATTTGGTTTGAAAAATCCAGATTCGTTTCATTGGATTCTTTTGTCGTTTTATGTTTATAAACTCAGGTAAATCATTCCCAATTATCATTTTATGATACCCGGGAACTTGTGCCAGCCCGTGGGGATCAGGAATTCCCTTCGGTACTTGTCACGGTCTGGGTTTGGTGCCGGTTTTGGCGGCGTCCAGATTCGGTTCGTGACAACTCGTGCCTCATGGGTCCCACGGGTGTCCGGTCCGAGTGGACCGGCCACGTGATGTGGCATCATCCGGGGCTACTACTTTGAAGACCTGAATGGATTCAGCTGTTTGGGAGGGGAGAGGACCCCCGCGCTCGACCAGTGGGCTGAGCAGTTCCGCCGCATGGTAGGTTGTTCCGAGCCGGTTGAGCCAGGCTGAACCTGCAGCCCAGCGGGCCGGACAAGGATCAACTGAACCAGTCTGAGCCCAACCCCTATGGAACATGCATAGCGGGTTGGGTTGGGTAGGTCCGACTGGGTCGGACCGGACCCAAACCCTTTTTAAGCCCAATTACGCTTAAATGGGCGTATCTCCCAAATCAGACATATGTTTGACGAACCTTCTATGGCACCAAAACCCTTAGGATGAGGCTGTCCTTTAAAGATACTCCACTTGAGTTTTGGAGAAAGCTAGAGTACAGCCATGTTGGATCGAACCTAAATCCAATAGGTCCCTCGGCACAAAAATAGCTATATCTTACAGACCAGGCATCTGATTGACGCACCTTCTATTGCGTTCGAACCCATATGACATGACGGTTCATCGGGTTACATATTCGTGGGACTTCATGCCAGTTGAAATACGACAGATGGATTTAGGATAAGATCCTCCCAGAATCAAGCGTGCTTTGTGCGGAATCCAATGGTTGGCTGTGAGGTGGATAATGAAGGGTGATCTTGTGGGGGTTAGTACCTATCAATCCTGTGTGGGTCAGTGCTCATAGATCATGTGTGGGTCAGTCCATACCGATCCTGTGTGGGTTAGAACATGTATGGGTCAAAAGCAAAGCCTCTTGATAGATTAAGATGATCTAGATTGATGACTAATCATATGCACTTCTTTACTTAAGTTATATATCTGGTGTGAGTTGTCTTTTGATTTGTTCTTTGTGATTGATATCATGCTTTGTGGAATTCTAGGAGAGCATCAGGGTTCTTAGGTTCCCTACTGGGTATTATTATACTCACCCCTGAATGGGCTTCTCCCACACATTGTTGTGTCTTGTGCAGGCGATGGAAATCTAGACTGAGTCTTGAAGAGTCAGGGTTTGATAGTGCTCGGAGGTGATCGATAGATGTGGAGTGTTGCGGTGATGAGTTGTACCTACCCTATAGGTAGGATCCTTAGCGGCTGACCTTAGGAGTTCCTTCCCATTTTTTGTACCTTCATTTCAGTTGGGATTGTATCCTAGACCCTTTACTTTCAGTACTCACTTTTACACTCAATGGTCATTTTTAGTTGGGGTTGTACCTTTCTTCTTCTATTGTGTTTACTTGTGTGAAGTGTGCCTTGTCTGTGTGTGTACATGTTTTTGTAGCAATGACTTACCATTTTTAGGGCTATGCCTTTTCGGTGCTAGTCACCAACCCCTGGCATTTCAAAGGCGGGCTTGGGGTAGTCATGGCATGGGCCGTAGGGGACGGGTCATGATAAATTGGTATTATAGGAGTCGGTTCTACCAGAAGAACTAAGAGACTATGATTTTAGTAGTTTAATAGTGTAAAGTGTCTTGTGTTTGGGTTTTAGTTCAGGGAGTCCAATGTTGGTGCGGCAACCGATGTGTCCATACACACAAACCCAAAATTATTATTTTCGACTCAGTACATGAAAACACTAGTTGTGTGTGTTTTTAAAATGTTTTTTTTCTTTTTGATATCTTTGAGTCGACTCACTGGTTATAACATATTGACAGTGGAACACCTGTATTCTTTTAGGATACCGTCGCGTAGATAGCCATCCAAGATTCTAGAGAGAGATCATGATGACGGCCCACTGAGCGATGAGTCATCAGTGCAGGTCCCTCTTATGGTGATGGAACTTTCGGGTGGTGTACCAGCAGCACCACCACTTGTAGGGAAACAGTTTCCAACATCCCCAATAGAATAACATGAACACTAACTGAGCGCATTGCACGAGTTCCAAAGATAGAGGCCTCTGAGGTTTCGAGGTGATACAGATCCCCAAGTAGCTAAAGACTGGCTGGAGGTTGTGGAATTTGTTTTTTTCTTAGTTGAGATAACATCAGATCAGATGGTGATCCTAGCTACTAGCCTCTTCTAGGGCACAGTAGGAAGATGGTGGAGTTTGATTCTCTAGACGCATGAGGAGGTGACGCTCTCCTAGTTGGACTTTGAGACCCTCTTTTGGGAAAAGATCGTACAAGACAATTTACGCTCAATGTGTATCAAGGAGATGCTATATTCACAACAAGGAGGCCTGACAGTGGCCTAGTACACAGTGAGATTCACTAACCTCTCCCGCTATTCCACCAACATGGTATAAGACCCATTCTTTAGGGCTTGGACTTTTGAGAATGGTCTTCAATAGGATATTAGAGTTTCAATGATATCACTGAATATACCAACACAGGTTGGGGTGCTAGAGCGATCACTATTGGTGGAGAGCTTCTTAGCTAATTAGGCACCGACGGTGAGAGCCACCACCAGATGATAGGTAACAGAGTCATCTATAGCAGGCATTAGGTAGATGATGCAGAGGTCCTAGCGGGCTAGACCTTTTGGAGGGTGACCCCATGATATAGGGTCAGAAGTGTGGAGCTCACGAGATATAGGGGATCAGTAGAAGATCAGATTATGCTTCACATGCGGCGGGCAGGGCCACATGGCTCGCGACTAACTGACCTGTCGTACTGATTATTGGAAGATAGTCGAGGGACCGCTGAGATAACAACCGAGGTTCGAGTGAGGAGGTCCACAGGGCGGAGGACGTGGCAGAGGAGCAGGTCGTGCAGTAGGAGGTGGGTGATAGTTTGAGGTACTACCACCACCACCCCTAGGTGGTCCACCCTGACCATAGGGAGCAGGTGGACAGGGGCGAGCTCATCTCCTGGCGGCAGAGGCCTACGACCACGGCGCCCAAGAGATGATTTGAGGTATTATCTGTGTCTACTCCACCCTAGATGCGATATATATAGACACAGGTTCTAGTCACTCTTTCATTTCCATGATACTCATTCATAGCTTGGAGATTCCTATAGAGCTATTGGCTCAATCCACAATATTAGATAATCCTACAAGAGGGGATTCGATTATTACACACTGGTGTCGGTAGTGTGAGATTTCTATAGGATTTGAGATCTTCGGCTAGGATCGTTTAGTAGCAGTATCGAGGCCTTACGATGTCATATTTGGTATGGACTGGTTATCCAAATTCCATGCTCATATCAACTGTTTTAGGCATAAATTGCATTATGACCACGATAATGGGTAGTAGGTCACTTTCACTGGAAATAAGAAAAACTTTGCAGCTTAGGATGGACTTTCTCGGAGGAGGGTGTGACCAATCACCCATTAGTTGGCTAGCCTTGCCCTCGAAGCTGTTGATGTGAGAATTCTAAGTTATCCTAGAGTGGTGGAACAATATATTGATGTCTTTCCTGATGATGTTCTGGGACTACCTCCTCGTAGAGAGATATACATCTACATACACCTATACCCTGAGATGAAACTGATATGTACACCACCATATCGGATGGCATATGCAGAGCTTCATGAGTTTAGGGTACAACTAGAGGAATTGAAGGGTAAGGGGTTCAAAAGGAACAATTTTTCTCCATGGGAATCCCTGATATTGTTCTCTAAGATGGCAGGTGGGAGTTTGAGTCTTTGTGTGGATTATCGGAACCTAAACTAGGTGACCATAAAGAACAACTATCCACTTTTAAGGATTGTTGATCTGTTCAATCATCTGAATATAGTTCAGTGATTTTCTAAGATAGACCTTAGATCAGACTATCATCAGATCAGGGTATGTGATGTGGACGTACTGAAGATAACCTTCATATGCCGATATGGCCACTACGATTTCTTGGTTATGCCTTTTGGCATGACCAACACTCCGGTATTGTTCATGGGGCTCATGAACAGAATATTCAAGTCCTACCTCGATCGATTCATGGAGGTTTTAATTGATGACATCTTGGTATACTCGGTGTGAGAGGAGGATCACACTACTCATTTGTAGATATTTATGGATACACTCTGAGACCACCAGCTTTATGGTAAGCTCTCGAAGTTCCAATTCTGGATACAGGAGGTCCACTTTCTGGGACACAATATCTTTGAAGCTGGAGTTACAGTGGATCCAGCAAAGATAGAGGCAGTTCTTTCTTGGGAGCCACCCTGAAGTGTGACTGAGGTGTAGAGTTTGTTGGGATTGGTTAGGTACTACCAAAGATTTGTACTTGACTTTTCCAGAGTAAAATCCCCCTTTTCAGCATTGAAAAATAAATGACAAAATTTCTTGTGGACACATAGATTCTAATAGAGTTTTCAAGACTTGAGGCGGAGAATAATTATTGCCCCCATCTTAAGGCTACTAGAAGAGGGTGTTGGGTATGTAGTCCACTGTGATGCATCAGGGACCATACTAGGATTAGTCTTGATTCATAAGCTAGTGGTGTTCACCTACAACTCATGATAGCCGAGGAAGAATGATCAGAACTATGCTACCCATGACCTAAAGTTAGCAGGAGTGGTCTTTTCCTTGAAGATGTGGCGATAATACATGATGGGTGAATGGTTTACCATTTACTCCGATCATAAGAGTATTTGGTATATATTCTCACAGAATGACTTGAACCTGAGACATTGGTGATGGATGGAGTTCTTACAGGATTATGACTTGGAGATTGTCTACACTCCTGGGAAGGGAAACTTTGTGGTAGATTCACTTAGTAGGAGTTCTGGTTTACAATTGCTGGGTGAGGAGACAGAGCATCTAGTCGTGTTGTAGATATCCTTCATGGATAGTGATTGAGAATATTACCTCCAGTATATGAAAGTTACTCCCCCACTTCTTCAACGATTCAAGGAGGAACAACTTGGGGATGTTGACTGAAAGGCCTAACGTGCTCAAATATCCTCAGGATCGGCTCCTGAAAGATTTTCTAAAGGTGTGGAGCACATCATCCTTTTTAGGGGACACACCATGGTACTGGTGATGCTACAAGAGGAGGTGTTAAGGGAGTTCCACACATCCCCTTTGGTGGTACATCCTGGTGTAGAAAAGATATATCAGGACCTCCAATGTCAGTAATGGTGGCCAGGGTTGAAGAAAGCAGTGGAAAAGTTTGTTTCATGATCCCTTACTTGTCAGCAAATGAAGGCTGAGAACCAGGTTCCAACAGGCTTGACTCAGTCACTTGAGGAGCCAGAGTGGAAGTGAGATGGAATTTACATGGACTTCGTGATAGGGCTACCACATACGTCCAAGGGCCACGATTCCATCTGGGTGATCATTGACTGACTCACCAAGTCATCCCACTTCCTACCCATTCGAGAGCAGGGATTAGTAGAGGTCTTGGGACACCTCTATGTACATGAGATTGTACGGATTCTCTGGGAACAATTGATGACCGTTTCAGATCGTGATGCTCGTTTTACCTCTCGATTGTGGATGGGATTGCAGAAGATGTTCGGGACTCAGTTATGCATGAGAACCTGCTTTAATCCTCATATAGATGGTCAGACAGAGAAAACCATACAGAAACTTGAGGACATGTTATGTGCTTGCGTTTTTTATTTTTTCCGCAGTTGGGAGGACCACCTGCTCCTGGTGGAGTTCGCATACAATAATATTTATCACTCCACCCTCAGCAAGGCACCGTTTGAGGCCATATACGAGTGACCATGCAGATCACCTCTATGCTAGACATACCTAGGGGAGTCAGCACTTATAGGTCTATAGTTGGTATGGGATACCACTACGATGGTGAAGATCATCCAAGAGAGGATGAAGTCTACACAAATCCAGAAGAAGTCTTATGTCGACAGGAGATAGAGACCCTTGGAGTTAGAGGAGGGAGATCATGTCTTCCTATTGGTCTCACCCCGATGAGGATTGCGAAGATTTGTCTGGGGAGAGAAGCTATCTCCGAGGTTCATCAGACCTTTCCAGATCCTTAGTAGAGTAGGTGAGGTGGCGTACCATCTAGCTCTTCCCCCATAGATGCACTGGGTGCATAATGTTTTCCATGTGTTTTAGATGAGGAGGTAGGTGCATGATCCATTACAAGTTATCAACTATGGGGAGCTGGACATTGATGATGGGGCGATGTTTGAAGAGTTCCTGGTGGAGATAGAGGATTGACAGGAGCAGGTCCTTCTTGGATGGTCGATCCCTCTGGTGCAAGCCCGTTTGCAACATGGGAATCTCTAGATGAGCACATGGGGGCGGGAGGCTAAGATACCTTCTCAGTACCCCCATTTGTTTCCCAAGTCTTTTTGTAGCTTTCGGGTACATATATCCCTAAGGTAGGGAGAATGTAAAAACCCATAAATTTCATGTAATTTTTTTAATTAATTGGAATTGTTATGACTGTACGAAAATTGAAGGCTTATGATTCTAAGGCCGAGAGAGCCAGGAATAAAATTTTGATCTTTTTTTAAGGTATATTCAGTAAACGTATGGGCATCGATTTCTATCTTTTGAACATGTGCTCAGATTAAAAATTGGAGGGCACCGTTGAATCTACAGTGACTGGATTCACCTAAGGGAAGCTTACCTTTGATCAGCAAAGGTTGGATAAAAATTTTAATTTTTTGACTTTACAAAAAAAAAATAGCTCATCGAGTTATTTTATTTCTTTATCGTAACTGTTGAGTGGTGGTGGTGGGACCACTGGGTTGTCAAAAAATTAAATGGCCAGTTACACTTGGGTGTGTAGCCGCACCATTGGGATAATTGGTAGGTTCATTAATTCAATTCATTAATGAACCTCATTAATTATGTCATGCATTGATCCTCTCTTTCTTCTATTTAAACGAAGCTTGGGCATGGGTTTTTGGAACTCAAAAGAGGAACCTATGACAAAGTGTCATGTCATCATTCACCAACCTAGAAAGAGGTTTCGATAACCATTGGAGGATTCGACGATGAGGGCCAAAGGATGTAAACCTTCTCCTTCATCCAAAACACCCTAGACGTGCACACTCCTTCCTTGTCTGTAATTACTTCCAAGAGCTCTAGGCAGGGGTTTTGATTTAAGAGTTAAATTATTCCTTCTACTTTGATGATGTTGAAACCTTCTAATGTTATAATGATAATGAGGAGGGTACAGGAGAAATGAATAAGGCTTGAACCCTACGCCGATCTCGGTAATGGTTGAGTTATTCATGGGAGATCGGAAGATATGGAAGAAAGGTAAAACCAAAGGCCGCACAATATAGGAACCATCTCGGGAAGCCTGTAGGCATAGGTGAGATTGAATGTTGGACCACCGAAGATTCACCGGTGGCCCGCAAAAGCTTCACCGACGCGGTGGTGTTGGAAACCGAGGGAGGGGGCAGCTTGCAACACCCGGTCATGAAGAGGAGGCGGTACTTGAAGGTGTTGTGGAAGACAAGGTAGGCTGACCAATTTCAGCTGTGTTGATGATATAGCGTGCTACGGAGGAGGGTCTCGGCTCCGACCCGTGATAGACGAAAGTGGTGTTTGGTCGTCACTGGCTATGTTGATGCTGGGAGGCATGTCCCAAAAGTGCATAGTGGAGGAACGTTGTGGCTTCAAGCTGCGGCAGACGACGGTCTCCTACCTACAGGTTCCACGGGTGACCTGTCCGAGTGGACCGACAAGGTGGTGCGGCACCATCTGGTGCCACTGCTTTGAAGACCCAAACAGATTCAGCCATTTGGGATGGGAGCAGACCCCTACACTTGGCTAGTCGGACGAGCGGTTCCACGGCCCGGTGGGTCGCGCCCTGCCAGGTGCGCCGAGCCAAACCTGCGGCCCACCGGGCCTAGAATACGGCCAGCGGGCTGAGCGCACGGCCCAGCAGGACGAGCCCGCGGTCCAGCGGGCTAAACCCGCAGCCCAGCGGGTAGGACCAGGCCCAAATGAACTGGACTGATCCCATCCCATTCAGACGAGGCCCAGCGGGCCGGGTCGGACCAGACCCAGACCCTTTTTAAGCTCATTTATGCTTAAATGGGCATATCTTCTAAACCAGATGTATATTTGACGAACCATCTATGGAACCGAAACCATTAGAAAAAAGCGGTCCTTTAAGGATACTCCACTTGAGTTTTGGAGAAAGTATGATTACGGCCGGGTTGGATCAAACCAGAATCCAACTAATCCCTCAACACTAAAATGCTTATAACTTCTAGACCAGTCGTTTGATTGACGCTCCATCTATTGCATTGAAACCCTTATGACCTGAAGGTTCATTTCGTTACTTCTTAGTGGGACTTCATTCTGGTTAAAATATGACCGATGGTCTGAGGTGTGGATCCTCCCATAACCTAGTGTGATTTTTGTGGAATCCAGTGGATCGATTTGAGGTGGAGAATGAAGGTTTATCTTTGGGGGGGTTATTACCTATCAATCATGTGTGGGTCATCAATCAGCGATCCTATGTGGTTTAGTGCATACAGATCCTATACGGGTCAGATCCTTTGTGGGTCAGCGCTCAACGATCCCTTATGGGTCATCACAAACTAATCCTGTGTGGGTTAGATCATGTGTGGGTCAATAGTATAGATTCATGATAGAATAATACTCATCTATACTTTTTTATTTATGATATATACCTTGTGTGAGTTATCTTTTTTATTTGTGCTTTGTGATTGAGTTCATGCTTTGGTGATTTTCCTTTGTTGAATTCTAGGAGACCATTAGGTGTCTTGGGGTCCCTACTGGGTATTGTTATACTCACCCCTGCACGGGTTTTTCCTACACCTTGTTGAGTCTTGTGTCGTCGACAGACAACTAGACTAAGTGTTGAGGATTCAGGGCTTAACATTTCTTGAGGAGTCAGTTGGGATTGTATTCTGGCCACTTTAATTTCAGTACTCACTTTCACTGGTTTTTAGTTGTGGTTGTACCTTTCTTCTTGCATTGTGTTTACTTTTGAACAGTGTGCCCTGTCTGTGTGTGTATAGGTTTTTGTGGCAATTTCTTCCCATTTTTTGGGATATGCCTTTCCAGTGCTAGCCGCCAACCCATATCCTATGGAAGGTGTACTTGGGTAGTCACGAAATGGGCCCTGAGGGACGAGTTGTGACATAGGATGTTTTTTTTGAAATGTGAGAAGATAGAGATGTTGTTTTTCAATGAAACCGATAATCGACAAGACACAAATATTTAGAGAAATAGGTTTCTACTAACAAAATTTCATTGATTGAGGTGTTCCACCAATCATAGGATGTATATTAATTTTAATTGGGTATTATTGGGACCAATGAAAAATAAAATAAGTGTAGTTTCATAGGATCGGTAAATGTAAGAATGTAACTGAATGAATATCAATGATGTAGTCAATCATTTTCATCATGTTGTTTTGTTTTTGTTGGGTTAACAAAAATTAAATCTAGAATTTTTTTCCATAACAATTAGGTCATGAGAGAAAGAATAAATGTTTTTGCTTCTTATCTAATTTTTCAATGGTCATCAGACTGTATGTGGTGCCGCCTATTGAACTAGAGGTTACACTAATCCATCAAAAGTGAGAGATTGTCCATCATACATAGTATGACATGGATAAATCCATCAGAAACAGGGTCATCAGTTTGAGGAAAACATGAAATGGGGAATATCATAAAGTTTTAAAGAGCGTTTATGAGGGGAATCTTGAAGGTTGTATAAAGCATTTAGTGGAAGTGTTCATCAAATATGTTTTAAAGATATGTTATATGTTTTTTCGAGAAGTTATTATATCTTTATAAGTAGGATTATATTTATGGAAGAATGGATTCAATAGTGTACACTTTTTTCTATTGGTACTAAGGATCATAATATAAAGTCATTGTATTTTCATATGACAAATTGGTACAAATAAATGTAATGAATAATATATTTTTGTACATTTTCCTTCATCATAATAAAGAAATTAGAATTACAATCAGAATTAGAATGATGGTTTTCTAAAATCCTAAAGTTTGATGAAGTATTGAGAAGATTCGATAATGTTAGATAATAATTTAGAAGTGTTGGGAAGTTTTTTAAAAAGAAAAATATGTATTCAAAATAAAGGTGACATTCAAAGATAGTGAAATTTAGCTAAGTGGAATAACTATTTAGTTTACCTCCAAAATAATTTTTGTCCCACATATAAAAGGAGGAGAGTGCATTGTACTTTTAGACAGATCTAAAAACTATAATAGTGTAGAGGAAGATAGATAATTTAGATTTTCTATTGAGAAGGTGTTTTTCGTTGATCTTTATAGAGGAATTTTTCTCGACACAAGAAGAAGAAGGAAGATCGTATTCAACGGTTTCTGGATTAGACTGAACAATCAGACATAGTTTTCTGTATTGAGGGATAAGTAATTCAAAATTGTTTTAGCAGTATTCTAGAATTGTTATATTCCTAAACTGGTAAATCATACTAAATAATCGAACATAGACATCTGAAATAACCATCAGACTGGGTATCATTATGAATTCCGAAGAATATATTATCTACTACTAGGTATGAAATTGAATAACCATTTTGAATTTTATATTTTTAAAAGTTGACAAGGTAATATAGTAATATATTTTGAAGAATTGTGTGAAGGTTTCATAACTTTTTTGACAAAATATTATTACATAATTTCGGGCTAATTGAAGAACATGAACTATTGTATTGAACATAGTGCTACACAAGTGTAAGGGAATATCATACTTTTTGTATCCAAAAAAAAGTATTATTTTAAAGTGGATTTTGTGGTATTGGATTGTTTCAAATCCATACTAAGTACGTATATACTTTTATTGACTATTTAACCTTGTAAATTCTTATGTTTCTGTAATAGGAGGTGAATGTTATTTCAAAATAATGAAAACTTAAAAGAAAAAAATACCACTGATTCACCCCTACCCCTCTCAGTGATACATTGACCTTGAATGAGTGATATCAAGTGGTATCAAAGCCAATGATCCCTTCGTTTTCTCATTGATGAATTGTTTGAAGAGATTATGTCGTGGAAAATATGAATTTTTTGAACAATGAAGGGATTTTGGTCTTTGGTTTTATGAACTATCATATCTAGAAATATAAAATGTTTCTTTATATTATGTCCCATAGGTATGATGATATTGAAGCCGTAACATATGTATTTCCTCCTATTGATGAAAATTTTCCTATGAAATCTATTGACAAGAAGAACCTCGAGAATAGTGGAAGATCCAAGCATTTTTTACCCTCGTCACTTTCTAAAAGTGAGTTTCTATGAGTGAATTTTTCTACCACTACCAAAGGTATCTAGGATAAGTTAAAAAACATTTATGAAGGAAATAAAAAATTATAGAGGGAGAAGTTACAAATCTAGAGGTTGAAGTATGAAGATATCAAAATGGGTGATTGTGAATTATTTCATGATCTCATTACCATGGTAAATGATATTGTTAGCATCATCAGATATCATTGTGAAATGTTATAATATTCTACTATTGTCAAAAATATCTTGAGAAATATTCCTGACACGTTTGAGGCAAAAATTTCCATATTGGAAAATAGGTATCCTGAAACATTGTCTTCGGATAATTTTCATAGTACTCTCATTACTTATCAAATGAGAATGTTGAATGTTATGAAAGTAAAAAAAACATAATTTGATCATAAAATTACATCCATCACTTTTAGTAAAGAAACTAATAAGAAGACTCTTAATAAAAAATATTAGGATTCTTATTCTGAAAATGAGGTACCTAAAAATCATGATGAATTAGTATAGTTATCTTCTAAAAATATTAAAAGAGATATAGATAAACATATGGGGAAACATCCATTGAATTTTTTTTTCTTGTGGAGCCATTTGGAATTTTGCGGCTAATTTTCATCAAAGAAATAATGAAGAGGATAGTGATGAAGATGAAAGTGGGATAAGAAGATCATTGATGTAATAGGGTTCTAAGGATAAATCTTATTCCGAAGGGAAATATAAATATTTCTCTAAATCCAATAGGAGGAGATTTTTATCTGAAGATGATGAAGAAGAAGATAGTGAAACTGAATCCAAACAGTCTACAAAGAATTTCTACAATAATACATTTATTTCAATAGTTAACAATGAATTTTTCAGAATTATGAGCTATGAATAAAAGTAACTCATTTAGGATTTCATATAAAAGAAAAGTTGAATGGGTGTCCGATATTGTTTGGAATTATTGAGAAATAAATCATGAAATTGTAAAATAAATGTTTCTCATTAAACAGTCAATATGTTTTTTCTATTGAGAAAGTCATTTTGTTTGAAGAGATTGAGAATTTTAAGAAATCCATAGAGATTGAAATCAATCATAACGAACATATGGATGTTATATTGAAGGAAATGTATATGTGTTGGAACTTTTCTTACAAAAACACTCAAAAGCTAAGAAAAAAGTTACAGGTTTCAGGAATATTATCTCTAAAGCTGGTGAATGTTCTAGATAAGGTTCACCTCGTAAGGATAAAAAGTTATTTTAAAAGGTTGGGAAGAATGTTGAAATTGTTTCTAAGAATAAGAAATTCAGGAAAGTTATGTATGTGTCCAAAACCAACAATGTTGGGAAGTAAAAAGTTTCTAAAAAATTTGAGCCCAAAAAGGTTTCTAAAAGAACTATTTTTGTTAAGTCTGAAAGGATAATTGAGTTGAAATAGAATATTCTGGGAGATAACAAAAAGGTATCTGTTTATCAATGTTTTGATAAAAAGATAAGAACATCTTGAGGAAACATGATCCCAAATCCAGTTATTATAGAAGTTATAGGGGTAGATATTCTTTCTATTGGTAATCCTGTTATTTTAGTGGATTTGGGATTGCAGAAAATATGTATTTTTTCAATAAAAAACATTTCTAATATTCTATAAATTATACGAGGAAAAGTTTTAGGGGGAGTCAATCCTCTCAAAGGAATAATTTTGAGAAAGATATTTTAAATAATCCTAAGACATTTTGTATAAAATTTTAAAATATATTCCAACTTATGGAAACTATTTTTTATGGATGTGAACATACTAGAAATATTTTAGAAAAATTTATTATTTTTTACCATGATAAAAAAATATTTTTAATAATTCTTAGAAGCCAAATTTGAAGGAAGATAATAGGAAAGAAAAGGTTATTTGTTGGTGAAACTGCTCTGAGGGATAAAAAATGAGAATAACCATGGGTTTTGGATAGTGTTTGTTCTTATCATATGATTGGAGACCTAAAATTTATGAAGAGTGTGATATAATTCAAATAAGTAATAGTGAAATTTTTAAATTTTGAATCTCTTAGAATTAAAGGTGTTGGATCAGCCATAATTGAGGAGGAAAAGTTTAAATCCAAAAAAAAATATTTTTTGGTGGGTTGAAGCACAACCTAATAAGTTTTCCAAAACTTTTTAACTAAGGTAAAAAATTTATTTTCAAAAAATATGGGTTTTATGTGAAATGTGTGGAATATTGAAATATAGTTACAATATTCCAATGTACAAAAGAAAACTTGTTCAGTGTTGGAGAGGTTTAAAACTATTATTACAAAATCATGGTTCATGAGAATAAATTGTTTCATAAATGGTTGGAATGAATTTATTAGAGAAACATGAGAAATATATCAAAAATATATAGTGTTCATGGTATTCTTGACACTTAATGAAGAATATATTGGTGTTGAAAAATCTAACAGTAAGGAAACATTACAAACTCTATGTATATAAAAGTTGATATTTTTTCAAAAAAAACCTAGTACTTATTCATTCAAATATCTTTAGGTAAATGAAAAAGAAATAAACTCTTTGAGGTAACTACATCATTATATCCATTTTTTATTTTTCTCAAATTACTTATATTTCTCTATGAAACACAATTCATATGCTCTGAAAATGTTGAAATGTTTTAGGAGAAACATTTGTAAGGAATTTGATTATTTAGTGAAAAGGATGAGAATAGACAATGGTGGTGAATACATTAATGAATAGTTTTAAAATTATTTTGAGAATCAATGAATTTATCATGAATTTAGTACACCTTAAGATCCATAATAAAATTGTGTGGCTGAATGGAAAAGAAATATTTTGGTTGAAATGTCATAGACTTTGTGGTTTTAACATGGTATCTCTCATAAAATTTTTAGGAAATCTATGACACCTGTAGTTTATATTCAAAAAAAATCTTTCTATATACAAAATTCAGATGTGACTCTATATGACATGTTTTATGAAAAAAACTCCTTGTTTGCAGCACTGATGATTTTTTTTATAGTCCATTCATCATAATGAAAAAAGGTGGAGACCTTGGGAATTTTTACCATAGAGGTGAATATGGAATTTTTCATGGATATACACTAGAAGTAATAGGATATATATATATATATATGTTTCAAAAAAGATACAGAAAGAATTGTTGACTCATGTGATTTGAAATTTACTAAAAAAGATAAGTAAGATGATAAACAAACTCGTGCAGATAAGGAAGTTGATAAGGATGAAAGAATTTTTGTAAATAATTCTGATAGATAAATAAACAGATATAATCCTAATCAATATGAATAATCAGAATCAACTATTTCTAGTGAGGAAGAATAATCTTGAAAACCTCATCCAAGGCAAAGAAAGAAATTAGAAGATCAAGAAAATCTTAAAACCTTCATTTTTTAACGGTGATCTTGATGAGGATGTTTATTGTAAAGACCCGTAAATTTCAAGGAAATTTTTTTCTTAATTTTCTTTGGAATTTTACAAGAACACAGTTTCTGACGGCGCCTGATTCCGAGGCCCGGTGTGCCCGGAATCATTTTCCGAAGTTTGGCTCGGGTACGTTCAGTGAACGGACGAGCGGGTTTTTCTAACTTTTGAACTAGTGCCCGGAATCGAATTCTGAGGGCACCGATGAAATCGCAGCGCCGATATTCGCTTAGAAACGCCTCTTCCGGAGTTGCGTTTGCTCGGGTGTGGTTTTTAATTTTCGGGCTTAAAGTTAAGAAATAAAATAATTTTGCGACAACTTTATTTTATTTCACTTAAGCCGCTTGGAAGCCACTTGAAGCCACTTAAAGGCGGCTTGAACTGAGTTGAACTGGATATAATGCTATCCAGAAATATCCTACCCCCTTGGTAGGATATTTGTGAGGTGGGGCCCGCACGAGCCCCGCCGTTTCTTTCCGCTAAGAAACGCACCCGTGAAAACCCGTCTTAATGAAAGTCAACTGACGCGTTTTCTAAATTCTTAACAGACCATTTAATTGGGCGGTTTATTTCGTGAATTAAATGGGTTGTTTCTTTCGTGAATTAAATGGGTTGTTTCTTTCGTGAATTAAATGGCCTGTTTCTTTCGTTGAATTAATTCAACGAATTAATTCAATCGTTTCATAACCTGTTTTCGTGTGTTGGCATATTAATAAAATAAGACCAACCCAAAATCTTTTGAGAAGATTTGAGAGGATCCTTGTTTCTTCTTCTTCCTTGCGAAGAACGCGAAGAACGCGAAGAACGCGAAGACCGCCGAACCCGGAAATCGACGACACGACGCCTTGATCTGCATCGCCGACAACGTTCTTCTGCGACGTCTCTTCCTCCGCGACGGATCTTCGATCGGCTTCTTGAGGTAAGAATCTCGGACCTTCCTTTTTATCTCCTTCGTGGTTCTTAACCAAAAACACGGATTTAATTAATTAAATTTAATCTGTTGTTTCATGGTGCGTTGAGTTCGCCGACTCATCACCGGATTCCGTGACGTCGCGACGCCTCCCCGCGACGACGCGACGATCCCTCTCTTCTGCGACGAGCTTTTCCGCGAAGAACGTCCGCGCGCGACGATCGACGAGGTAGGGATTTATTATGGTAATTACCCCTTTTTAATTTATTCCCGTCAATGTTTCTTAAAGAAATTAAAGAACCGAATTGTGAACAATTTTAATCTTCTTAAAATTGTTATTTTTTTCCGTGTGGAATAAAATTCTCCCGGTTGTTTATCTCTAACGCGGAGGGTGCGGGCCAAACGAACACGGCCCGACGACCCTCCGTCGTTCTTCGTTTTGTGCGGATTTGGCGGGCGACGACCGAACGTGCCGCAGCGGATGTTTGACGATTCCGCCGTAAAGAACGGATCTCGGGAGGAGCAATGGCGCAAACGGGAAGAGAATCGGACCACCGGAGCGATCCCGGTGGCCCGCGGAACTCGCCGGCGGCCGGAGGCGGCGGCGCCCCGGCGCGCCGCCGGACGAGCCCGCCGCGGCTGAAGCCGCGGCGGCGGCGGCCAACGGACCCGCGTCCGCGCGGGTCCGGTTCGCCCGCGCGGGACGCGGCTCTGCCGCGTCCGCGGTTCACCGGCGCGGCCCACGCGGGCCGCGGTTTCCTCAGGCCGCGGGTCAACGCCCGCGGCGCCTGGCACTCGGCCGCCCGGCCGAGCCGAGCCAGGCCGGCCCGACCGGCCGGGCCGGACCGGGCCAGCCGGGTCGGGTCGACCCGGTTCGGGCCGACCCAGGGGGGGTCGGGCCGGGCCCATACCCTCCCTTCTTCGGACGCTTTCGTTCAAATGGCTGTATCTTGAGCTACGGGCCTCCGAACGACGCGCCGTCAGTGGCAACGCGATCCTTGGATCGAGACGGTCGTTTCGGTATACTATACTCAAGGTGCACCTTCCTTTTCGGGAGCCTACGTAGTTAAAACTCCGTAGTTAAGCGTGCTTGGCCTAGAGCAGTGATCAGGATGGGTGACCTCCTGGGAAGTTTCCCAGGGTGGGTGTGAGACGGAAAGGCCAATAACTAACAGACTGGGCATCCGATTGACACACCGTCTGTTTCGTTGAATTCCTCTAAGTGAGACGGATCTTTTGGCATGCTCCGCCCGAGGTTTGGACGCAGGTGGAGTACGGTCGGGTTGGTTTTTCCTTAAAAACCAACCTGGCCCCTGGGACGAAAAGGCCAATAACTCTCAGACCGGGCGTCCGATTGACGCGCCGTCTATTGCGTTGAGTTCCTCTTGATGAGACGGAACTTTTGGCATCCTCCGCCCGAGTTTTGTATGCAGATGGATAGTGGCCGAGTTGGATCGCACTGAAATCCAACAGGGCCCCTGGAACGGAAAAGCTGATATCTTTCAGACCAGATGTCCGTTTGACGAACCGTCAGCGGCATTGGTGTTCACGTTGAAAAACGGTCCCTATGAGTATACCCTGTGAGTGTTCGGGGTATATTTGAGTTACGGCCGGATTGGTTCGCTCACGAAACCAACCGGGCCACTGGGACGAAAAGGCTAATAACTCACAGATCGGGCGTCCGATTGACGCGCCGTCTATTGCGTTGAGACCCCTATGACGAGGTGGTCCTTAGAGATACTTCCTTGCGGGACTTTTTGATACTTGGATTATCGACCAGTAGCTCGTGGAGCGGACCCTCCCGGAGACGAGCGGGCGGAGCACGGAGACCGTGTAGCTGACTGAGACCCGACGACTGCTGATCGAACGACTCGGTGTGTGACAGAGGTGCGCTTGGTTATAGCGGCACATGGGAGCGCTTGGTTGTAGCAGCAGACCCACGACAGAGGTGCACTTGGTTGTAGCGGCACATGGGAGCGCTTGGTTGTAGCGGCAGACCCACGACAGAGGTGCGCTTGGTTGTAGCGGCACATGGGAGCGGTTGGTTGTAGCGGAAGACCCACGACAGAGGTGCGCTTGGTTGTAGCGGCACATGGGAGGGCTTGGTTGTAGCGGCAGACCCACGACAGAGGTGCGCTTGGTTGTAGCGGCACATGGGAGCGCTTGGTTGTAGCGGCAGACCCACCACAGAGGTGCGCTTGGTTGTAGCGGCACATGGGAGCGCTTGGTTGTAGCGGCAGACCCACGACAGAGGTGTGCTTGGTTGTAGCGGCACATGGGAGCGCTTGGTTGTAGCGGAAGACCCACGTCAGTGGTGCGCTTGGTTGTAGCGGCACATGGGAGCGCTTGGTTGTAGCGGCTGGCCCGCAATACTCGATAGGTGGAGTTCTACAGCAGTCTTAAGTTAGTGGGCAGTACCTTGGAGTTGTGACAGGACCACTGTACACTCCAGAGACGGAGCTCTTCAGCAGTTACGGTTTCGATGATGAAAATCCTGGTTTGAGCTGAGACTTTTGACCTTGTGTTTGCCTCATGATTGAGATGAGTTACTTGATAACTTAGGTATATGTATGGGCATATATCTAAGTAGAGGTTATCTGTTGAGATCTTCTTTGTGGTTATCCTTGTTGGTTTTAGAGAGACCTTGAGGGTCTCGGGGTCCCTACTGAGTATCGTTATACTCACCCCTGCACGGGCTATGCCCGCACCTCGTTGTGTTGGTTGCAGACGACAGGCAGTGCTGATGGAGGCCGAGTGTTCGAGGACTGGACGGTACCCGGAGGTGGACTACACGACGAGTCAGTACCCGGAGGTGGACTACATGACGAGTCAGTACCTGGAGGTGGACCACTGGGCGAGACGTGCTCGGAGCGGACGGCGGGACCCGAGGAGCATTGGAGCTATCTGTACCCACCCTTCAGGTGGGACTTCCAGAGGACGGCTCGACGCTGCAGTTTTTCCTTTCAGTTGCTGTTTTTCCTTTCAGTTGTACTTTACAGTTGGGCTTGTATTTCCGGCCCCTTTTACTTTCAGCACAGGTTGTACAGTTTTTACTTAGTGTTTACTTTTCCTCTTGCTTACTCTGTGGTGCTTGTTTACTTTTCAAAGGCAATGCCTTCCCTTTTTGCTGGATTTACGCCTTGGTGCTAGTCGCCAGCCCCTGGCCTATGGAAGGCGGGCTTGGGGTAGTCACGGCACGGGCCCCGAGGACGGGTCGTGAGAAATTGGTATCAGAGGTGGTCGGTTCTACCGGGGACTCTGATCTTTCTTCTATGTGAAGTAATAGTGTTTAGCGTATTGGGTGTGGTTATCAGTCCAGGGAGTCCAGTGTTGGTGCGGCGGCTGACGTATCCGTACACCAGGACCCTGACTTCTGATTTCCGACTTAATTCACAAAAACATTGATTGCATGTGTGTTTCAAGTTTTCCTTGTGATTACTTGTGTTAGCTCACCAGGTATACTGTCCTGACCGTGGCGCACCTGTTTCTTTCAAGATGGCCCCACGACGACAGCCAGCTAGGATTCCGAGAGTAGAGCGTGATGACAGCCCACCGAGCGTCGAGGACTCGGTACAGGGCCCTTTGACAGCTGAGGCACCGGCGGTACCTATACCCGCCGAGGCACCGATGCTACCAGCCCCAGCCGCTGGCGATGCACGTCACCTTAGTGCACTGCATGAGTTCCAGTGCCAGCGACCGCCCAGGTTCCGCGGGGAGACGTACCCTCAGGCCGCCGAGGACTGGCTGGAGGCAGTTGTTCGGGTTTTCAGATTAGTGAGGACACCAGCAGACCTCATGGTGATCCTCGCAGCGAGTCTCCTGCACGAGGCAGCAGGCAGATGTTGGAGCTTGATTATCTAGGTGCACGACGAGGCGTCTCTCCTCTGGACGGACTTTGAGAGCATCTTCCACTCTGAGTTAGTCCCAGCCACCCTCCGAGCAGTGCGCATCCAGGAGCTACTACAGCTGCGGCAGGGCAGCATGTCAGTGGCCCAGTACTCGGCGAGATTTACTGATCTCTCGCGCTACTCCACAGATATGGTACGGGACCCGTTATTCCGGGCCCGGACCTTCGAGCAGGGACTGAGGCATGAGATCAGGGCTTCGATGATCTCCCTCAACATTCCGACTCAGGCAGGGGTGTTAGAGCGAGCCCTCTTAGTGGAGAGTTTCCTTGCTGAGCAGTCTCCAGTAGCAGGACCCACCACTTACCGGCATGCGGCAGAGTCTTCTGCAGCGGGCAGTAGACGGATGACGCAGGGGTCCAAGAGGACTGGACCTACAGGTGGTCGCCAGCATGACTCTGGATCGTTTTCGCGAGGCACTCGGGGTGGGCAACGACTTGCCATGAGAGGGCAGTGTTACTCCTGCAGCGGGGTTGGTCACATGGCTCGTGACTGTCCGACCTGCTATACGGATGACCAGCAGACGAACGAAGGACCCCCCAGGCAGAGGCAGAGGTTCGATCAGGGCGGGCCGCAAGGAGCAGGCGGCCATGACAGGGGAGTTGGTCGTGCAGCAGGAGGTGGACGGCGCTTCGGGGTGTTGCCACCACCACCACCAGGTGGTCCACCCCGACCGCAGGGGACAGGAGGACATGGGAGAGCTCAGCTTCAGGCAGCTGAGGCCTACGATCATGGAGCTCCGTGAGCAGATGGATAGGAGCGGGACTAGCGTCAGACCAGGAGACTTTTGTTCACGTTGCTTCTAGTTTTGTTGATGTATGTTTGTAGATGCTTTGTGTCTTTGTACTTGAGCTGCAGTAATAAAAGACACCTTTTCTTGTGGCATTTACTTCCTTGTCCTCTCTTGTGTTGTTACTAAGAGGTTCCAGTTTTGACTGCTGACTTGACCCTCACTTGTGAGACATCTACTGGAGGAGACCCAGTTACCACACACTGATGCCGACAGTGTGACTCAACCCTTGGAGGCGAGAGTAACAGTTGGATCTCTGGGTAGTAGCGTCGAGGCCTTACGACGTCATCCTTGGTATGGATTAGTATCATCCATGTCGGGATTGACCGTATTAGGCGAAGAACGTGGTTCATCCAGGGGAGGAGACCAGATTTCTCTTATCGGCAAGGAAGAAATCGTGGCAGCTCTAGAGGGACCAGAGGTGGTCCGGGCCACGATAGAGAAGTTCCAGGTGAGCACATGGGAGCGGAAGGCTCAGATGCGTGCTCAGTACCGCCTTTGTATCCCTAGTTTGTGTTGAAGCTTTACGGGGACGTAAATCCCTGTGGTGGGAGTAATGTAAAGACCCGTAAATTTCAAGGAAATTTTTTTCTTAATTTTCTTTGGAATTTTACAAGAACGCAGTTTCTGACGGCGCCTGATTCCGAGGCCCGGTGTGCCCGGAATCATTTTCCGAAGTTTGGCTCGGGTACGTTCAGTGAACGGACGAGCGAGTTTTTCTAACTTTTGAACCGGTGCCCGGAATCGAATTCTGAGGGCACCGATGAAATCGCAGCGCCGATATTCACTTAGAAACTCCTCTTCCGGAGTTGCGTTTGCTCGGGTGTGGTTTTTAATTTTCGGGCTTAAAGTTAAGAAATAAAATAATTTTGCGACAACTTTATTTTATTTCACTTAAGCCGCTTGGAAGCCACTTGAAGCCACTTAAAGGCAGCTTGAACTGAGTTGAACTGGATAGGATGCTATCCATAAATATCCTACCCCCTTGGTAGGATATTTGTGAGGTGGGGCCCGCACGAGCCGCGCCGTTTCTTTCCGCTAAGAAACGCACCCGTGAAAACCCGTCTTAATGAAAGTCAACTGACGCGTTTTCTAAATTCTTAACAGACCATTTAATTGGGCGGTTTATTTCGTGAATTAAATGGGCTGTTTCAATCGTGAATTAAATGGGCTGTTTCTTTCGTGAATTAAATGGCCTGTTTCTTTCGTTGAATTAATTCAACGAATTAATTCAATCGTTTCTTAACCTGTTTTCGTGTGTTGGAATATTAATAAAATAAGACCAACCCAAAATCTTTTCAGAAGATTTGAGAGGATCCTTGTTTCTTCTTCTCCCTCGCGAAGAACGCGAAGAACGCGAAGAACGCCGAACCCGGAAATCGACGACGCGACGCCTTGATCCGCATCGCCGAAAACGTTCTTCTGCGACGTCTCTTCCTCCGCGACGGATCTTCGATCGGCTTCTTGAGGTAAGAATCTCGGACCTTCCTTTTTATCTCCTTCGTGGTTTTTATCCAAAAACACGGATTTAATTAATTAAATTAAATCTGCTGTTTCATGGTGCGTTGAGTTCGCCGACTCAACACCGGATTCCGCGACGACGCGACGCCTCTCCGCGACGACGCGACGATCCCTCTCTTCTGCGATGAGCTTTTCCGCGAAGAACGCCCGCGCGCGACGATCGACGAGGTAGGGATTTATTATGGGAATTACCCCTTTTTAATTTATTCCCGTCAATGTTTCTTAAAGAAATTAAAGAACCGAATTGTGAACAATTTTAATCTTCTTAAAATTGTTATTTTTTCCGTGTGGAATAAAATTCTCCCGGTTGTTTATCTCTAACGCGGAGGGTGTGGGCCAAACGAACACGGCCTGACGACCCCCCGCCGTTCTTCGTTTTGTGCGGATTTGGCGGGCGACGACGGAACGTGCCGCAGCGGATGTTTGACGATTCCGCAGTAAAGAACGGATCCCGGGAGGAGCAATGGTGCAGACGAGAAGAGAATCGGACCACCGGAGCGATCCCGGTGGCCCGCGGAACTCGCTGGCGGCCGGAGGCGGCGGCGCCCCGGCGCGCCGCCGGACGAGCCCGCCGCGGCTTCAGCCGCGGCGGCGACGGCCAACGGACCCGCGGCCGCGCGGGTCCGGTTCGCCCGCGCGGGACGCGGCTCTGCCGCGGCTGCGGTTCTCCCGCGCGGGACGCGGCTCTGCCGCGTCCGCGGTTCACCAGCGCGGCCCATGCGGGCCGCGGTTTCCTCAGGCCGCGGGTCAACGCCCGCGGCGCCTGGCACTCGGCCGCCCGGCCGTGCCGAGCCAGGCCGGTCCGACCGGCCGGGCCGGACCGGGCCAACCGGGTCGGGTCGACCCGGTTTGGTCCGACCCAGGGGGGGTCGGGCCGGGCCCGTACCCCCCCTTCTTCGGACGCTTTCGTTCAAATGGTCGTATCTTGAGCTACGGGCCTCCGAACGACGCGCCGCCAGTGGCAACGCGATCCTTGGATCGAGACGGTCGTTTTGGTATACTATAATCAAGGTGCACCTTCCTTTTCGGGAGCCTACGTAGTTAAAACTCCGTAGTTAAGCGTGCTGGGCCTAGAGCAGTGATCAGGATGGGTGACCTCCTGGGAAGTTTCCCAGGGTGGGTGTGAGACGGAAAGGCCAATAACTAACAGACTGGGCATCCGATTGACGCGCCGTCTGTTTCGTTGAATTCCTCTAAGTGAGACGGATCTTTTGGCATGCTCCGCCCGAGGTTTGGACGCAGGTGGAGTACGGTCGGGTTGGTTTTGCCTTAAAAACCAACCGGGCCCCTGGGACGAAAAGGCCAATAACTCTCAGACCGGGCGTCCGATTGCCACGCTGTGTATTGCATTGAGTTCCTCTTGATGAGACGGAACTTTTGGCATCCTCCGCCCGAGTTTTGGATGCAGATGGATAGTGGCCGGGTTGGATCGCACTGAAATCCAACCGGGCCCCTGGAACGGAAAAGCTGATATCTTTCAGACCAGATGTCTGTTTGACGAACCGTCAGCGGCATTGGTGTTCACGTTGAAAAAAGGTCCCTATGAGTATACCCTGTGAGTGTTCGGGGTATATTTGAGTTACGGCCGGATTGGTTCGCTCACGAAACCAACCGGGCCCCTGGGACGAAAAGGCTAATAACTCACAGACCGGGCGTCCGATTGACGCGTCGTCTGTTGCATTGAGACCCCTATGACGAGGTGGTCCTTCGAGATACTTCCTTGCGGGACTTTGTGATACTTGGAGTATCGACCAGTAGCTCGTGGAGCGGACCCTCCCGGAGACGAGCGGGTGGAGCACGGAGACCGTGTAGCTGACTGAGACCCGAGGACTGCTGATCGAACGACTCGGTGTGTGACAGAGGTGCGCTTGGTTGTAGCGGCACACGGGAGCGCTTGGTTGTAGCGGCAGACCCACGACAGAGGTGCGCTTGGTTGTAGCGGCACATGGGAGCGCTTGGTTGTAGCAGCAGACCCACGACAGAGGTGCGCTTGGTTATAGCGGCACATGGGAGCGCTTGGTTGTAGCGGCAGACCCACGACAGAGGTGCGCTTGGTTGTAGCGTCACATGGGAGCGCTTGGTTGTAGCGGCAGACCCACGACAGAGGTGCGCTTGGTTGTAGCGGCACATGGGAGCGCTTGGTTGTAGCGGCAGACCCACGACAGAGGTGCGTTTGGTTGTAGCGGCACATGGGTGCGCTTGGTTGTAGCGGCACATGGGAGCGCTTGGTTGTAGCGGCAGACCCACGTCAGTGGTGCGCTTGGTTGTAGCGGCACATGGGAGTGCTTGGTTGTAGCGGCTGGCCCGCAATACTCCATAGGTGGAGTTCTACAGCAGTCTTAAGTTAGTGGGCAGTACCTTGGAGTTGTGACAGGACCACTGTACACTCCAGAGACGGAGATCTTCAGCAGTTACGGTTTCGATGATGAAAATCCTGGTTTGAGCTGAGACTTTTGACCTTGTGTTTACCTCATGATTGAGATGAGTTACTTGATAACTTAGGTATATGTATGGGCATATATCTAAGTAGAGGTTATCTGTTGAGATCTTCTTTGTGGTTATCCTTGTTGGTTTTAGAGAGACCTTGAGGGTCTCGGGGTCCCTACTGAGTATCGTTATACTCACCCCTGCACGGGCTATGCCTGCACCTCGTTGTGTTGGTTGCAGACGACAGGCAGTGCTGATGGAGGCCGAGTGTTCGAGGACTGGACGGTACCCGGAGGTGGACTACACGACGAGTCAGTACCCGGAGGTGGACTACATGACGAGTCAGTACCTGGAGGTGGACCACTGGGCGAGACGTGCTCGGAGCGGACGGCGGGACCCGAGGAGAATTGGAGCTATCTGTACCCACCCTTCAGGTGGTACTTCCAGAGGACGGCTCGACGCTGCAGTTTTTCCTTCAGTTGCTGTTTTTCCTTTCAGTTGTACTTTACAGTTGGGCTTGTATTTCCGGCCCCTTTTACTTTCAGCACAGCTTGTACAGTTTTTACTTAGTGTTTAATTTTCCGCTTGATTACTCTGTGGTGCTTGTTTACTTTTCAAAGGCTATGCCTTCCCTTTTTGTTGGGATTTACGCCTTGGTGCTAGTCGCCAGCCCCTGGCCTATGGAAGGCGGGCTTGGGGTAGTCACGGCACGGGCCCCGAGGACGGGTCATGACATTTATATTGAAGAACCACGTGGATTTGATATTGGGACAGATGAAATCTATACATACATAATTAATAAATAATTATATGTTCAAAATAATGCTCTGAGGGAAAGGTATTCTAAATTGGATACCTTATTAAGAAAGAAGAGTTTGAAGAAGGGAAGGGTGGATAGTAATTTTCACATCAAAGAAAGTAATGAGTTTTCCCTTATTGTAATTATTAATGTTGACGAAATTATCATTTATGGGAATGATGAAAGAACTTTTAAATGATTTTTTTAAGAAATGAAAATGTTTTTTGAGATTTCCATGTTATCTTAAATGAAATACTTTCTTGGGTTATAAATATCACAAAAGAAGAAACACATATTTCTTTCTCAACAAATGTATGTTAAGGAACATCTAAATAATTTTGGCATGAAAAATTCAAAAACTATCTCCACACCAATTTCTAGTGAGAACAATGTTGACTAAATATAGAGAAGATAGAGAATTTGAATCAAAAGATTTTCAGATGTTGATTATAATTTTGTTATATTTTACTTCCTTAAGACCATATATTTTTTATAATATTACATGATGTGAAAGATTTCAGAGTTATCCAAAAGAGTAAAATATAATTTCTAGAAAAATAATTATTAGATATATCAATGGCATAACATAATTTGAAATTTTGTAGGATAACTCATAACATATTGACTTGTTTTGGTATTTATATGTTCATTGGGAAGGAAATGTTGATGATGGAAGATCCAAATCTGGTGGAGTTTTATTCTAGGGGAAAAGTTGTGTAAATTTTCATAATATGAAAAAAAAATCTATAAATATGAGAATTAATGAATCTAAGTATATTTGTACCACCAATGCTATTACCCACTATATGTGGATGAGGGCTTGGTTGGAAGACTTACATGTTGATGTAAAATTACCCATGCTCTTAAGTTGTGAAAATCAAAGAGTTTTCAATCATACAAGTAACCTAATAAAATATTCTCATCAAAAACATATTGATTTAAAATACCACTTCATCAAAGATATTTTGGAAAAGAATGTATTGAATCTATAATATGGTCCTATATCTGAAAAATCTAGTATAATTTTCAAAAAAAACATTTACCGAAGGAAGCATTTCTCAAACTAAGGTTGATCATTGGTGTCAAACCACTTTCTCCTCAAGGTTGAGTTAGGAATTTCCCCCCTCTCTCAAATTTTATTTTGATAGTGTTTTCAAGGGGGAATTGTTTCATTAATCTATCCATTGATATGGGAAAAACTTTTAAGGAAACATGTATGTAGGGGCAGTTGTAGGTAAGTTATGAATCCATCTTGTTACTGTGTGAACTATTATAAAAAAAATTGGAGTGGTTATAGTAAAAAAATTATAGGTAAATGAAATAATTTAAGAAATAATTGAAGAACGATGTGACGAAATACAAAATATGTTTTATCGGTCACTACTTTTGGAAAAAATGGTTTTTCTCTATGTTTCTTGTTTACTACAATGAGTTAGGTCACATATTCTTAGAATATTTGATAAATAATCAATTTCTTGAGGTTACAAAGTCCAATGATTTATGAACCTTGTTGACAACTAAATACAAATGGGATATTTTTTAGACCAATTTGGATGGAAGTTATTTTTAGAATATTGAATAAGTTTGTACTGATAGTATTTTAATTTTTTGTTGAAGAATAATGAAATAAACTCTCCTTGAAAGTGCTGGTGATCAGACTCAGCATCGTAATAAGAAAATTAGACACAAAATTCTTAATAAAGTATATTAGCTAGAGAAGAAGTTCTCCATAAGAAAAGGTTTGTCAGACTCACCTTGGGTCAGGATTACAGTTTTTATAATAATGATAAAATGTATCAGACCCTAAATGGATTCAATGAGAATCTGATAGTTCTTTTCTGATCTTGGAGTTCTCGTAAATCATAATTATTGTATAAAACTTTTTATCCAATCCTTCTGAAGGAAAGGGGAAGAACAACTATTGTAAATTGGAATGTGATTTGGATTGGAAAAAGAATGAGGTAGCTGGAAAGATGAGAAGTTATAGTATATTCCAATGTATATTAAATGATTCTATGTTACTCCTAAATGTTTTCAATGTCAAAAAGAATTTTTGAAACAAGCAGATATTTTTAGAAGAAGAAATTTGATGAAGTCAATTGTTTCTGGTATCAGATCATTGGTGTGAGAACACCAGACATCGAATTTATTTACAGTTGCCTTGTTTTGTTTAAAACATGAGAAGACAAACACAATGGTTTTATGTTATACCAATAAGCCACAATACACAAATCTTCAAGGAAAGATGTTAATTCTGAACCTAGTTCATTAGATGTGGTGTGAAATCAATAATCAGATATAGAATTGTTTTTATTAAAAGTTTTTGGGGCCAATGAAAAAGAAATGGAGAGGATTTTGTTTGGGTTGATTCTTGTAATAAAGTCATAGGTCGATCAACCAGATGAAGATCAACAATGCAGTCATCTATTTTCATCTATTTTTTTGTTTCAGTTGGTTCAATAGAAAATAAATCTCTGGTTTTTTTCTATAACAATTGATTCAAGAGAGAAATAAGAATTATTATTATTTCTTATCAAATGTTTCAAGAGTCATCAGACTATATGTGGTTCTGACTTTAGGTCTAGAGATTACACCGATCCATATAATGATAGAGACCGATCAACAAACGCAGTTTAACATTAGTAACTTCATCAAACATAGGGTCATTGGCCTGGAGGAAAATATGATATAGATAATTTCTTGATTTTGTTCGACGTGTTATCAAATGGAATGTTGAATATTGCTTTATGAATTTAGTGGAAGTGTTTTTTAAATAAGTTTTGAAGATGTTGTTCAAGTTTTGTCAAGAAGTACTAATATATTTAGAATATGTTATTATGTTTCTTATAGAATTGTTTTAAAGGTGTATGTTTGTTTTTAGATTGTACTGAGCATCATAATTAGAAGTTAACTATTTTCCATATGATAAATTGGTATAGAGAAACATAATGAAGAATCTATTTTTGTACATTAGTCTTTATTGTAATTAAGAAATATGAATAACAATCAGTATTAGACTGAACATTTTCTTGAAAATATAATGTGACCAAAAGTCCTAAGAATAATCGAGTAGGTTTGAGAATAATTGGGAAGAGTGGATAAGTAATAAAGATTTCACTAACATATTCCACATATAGGTGAAATATGAAGATATGGAAATATTTTTATGTGGTAAAATGTTTTTGATTCCCATATAAACCATTTTTGGAACACCTATAAAAGGAATATATTAGTTTTTACTTTATGATATATTTTAACACTACTCACATGTATATTAAGAGAGATAGATTTCGAGTTTATAGTTTGAAGGTGTTTCCATATTAATCATTCCCAAGGACATTTATCGGATATAAGAAGATGAAGGGATATTGTATTCAGTAGTTTCTAGATCTGACCAAGAAAATGGACATGACTTTCACGACTAAGAGATAAGTATTTCACAATTGTTTTAGTGGAATTATGGAAGAGTTATATTTCTTGACTAAGTAATAATATTGAAGAATCAAACTTTTCCATCATACTGAGTATAATTACACTATCTAGAAAAGTTCTTACCTATTGTTGGGTAGGAATATGAATTTTTTTTGGAAGTTTATATTTTTTAAAGTTATCAAGGAAACACAATAACATGTTTTGAAGCATTTGGGGAATATTTCTTAACTTGTTACAAAAAAATTGTATTATATCATTTCATGCTAGTTGAAGCACATGAACTATTTTATTAAAAAAAGTAATACAAAAGTGTAAGAGAATATATTACTTATTTTATCCACACCTAATGATTGTTTTCTAGTGGATTATGTAGTATTGGATTGTTTTCCAACTATACCAAGGATGTAGATAATCTTGTTTAGTAGTGAACCTTTTAAATTTGTGTGTTATTATGGTAGTGCGATTGAATTGTTTTCATTAAAGTGTTAATTATTTAACAGAAGGATAATGTTGTTTCAAAAGAAAGGAATCTTAAAAGAAAAATATATCACTCATTCACCCCCTCCCACTCTCAGTGATGCATTGACCTTGACTAGGAAATATCATTCATAACATTATTTTACTCTTAAAAAACATATACATGTTTGTATTTAACCCTGTATAATATTGTTTAACCCATACAAAATTTATATTTACCATTTCATAACTTTAGATTACCCTTAATTAAGCACGTTTTACCATTACATTACTTATGTGCTACATTAAATCGATTCGGTTTAACCTCACATAATCGTATCACTCTTACATAACCTTATTGTATCATACATACTCGAAATAAGTTTATATTTACCCAATATAACTTTTTTTCTACATTAAAAAATCTTATATTTACACTTATATAACTTTATTTTACGCATATATAAAAAAATTTACCCTTAGGTAACTTTTTTATCCATATATAACTTTAGTTTACCCTTGTGTAATATTTTTTTGGCTTACATAAATATTTTTAACCTTAAATAACCTATAAATGTTTATATTTACCAATACATAACATTGTTTTACCCATAACTTCTTTTTACCCTTATATGTTTTCAATTTTATATTTTAATTTTTCTACAATTTTAATTGATAATCATTTTCGATAAAAAAGTTTTATTTAAATTAGTTTTATAATATTAAATAATGATATATCACTTAATTTAATGTAATAATTAATTAATATTGTAGTTTATTATGATATTGTATTAAATAAATATTTTAATATAAGAAAATTAATTAATAGTTAACTAACTATTCTTTTTTCGACTTAATTAATGTTAATAATTCCTTTTTTTATTTTGTCTGTAATTTATTAAATTATATTTATTCATTTTTACATAAACTTTTTATATTTATTTGCAATGTTTTAATATTGTTGTAATTTATAATGTTAATTAATATTCATTCTGGTTTATTGAATTTTAACAATTTTAATATGTTTAAATTTATATAATAATTATATTTAAATTCACTATATTAATTATATAATTAAAATAGTTATTATTATTCTTATTTAATAATATTTTTATTTATATAATTAATATTGTTTAATTAGTTGTTTTGATTGTGTTTTTATGATGTATAATTAATGTTAGGGTTTCAATTTTATTTAATATTTATGTAATTTATTCAAAAAAATTATTCATTTAAATATTCATTCATGTTATATTATTTATATATTGAAATTATGTATTAAATTTTAATATATTTTTAATTTTTAAATTTTTAAATTTTTATTTATAAATAATTATGTATTATTTTTTAGTATTTTAAAAATGATTTTAATTTATATAATTAAATTTATTTAAAAATAATTTTTTTATTTTTTTATTTTAAAAATTTAGCATATTTCAGTGTTAATAATTTCATAATTAATATATATTTTATTTATTAATATTCATTAATTAATCATATATATTCATTTTCTTATTTTTTTTACTTTTTTTATCACTTTTGTAACCCTCATAAAAGTTATAACTAATCAACCCTAAGAAAGAAAAGAAATAAGTAGTATTTATCATCACTAAAACATATGAACTGTTAAATACTACATTTTTAAGCAATTTCTTGGAATTGATAAATCTTTCTTATATGAGTACTCAAAAAAGTAGTATTTCTTTGTGCTTATGTTTTTTTCATTGAAAAAAATACAATTTTAATAGTGTTTTTCAGTAAATTTTGATAGAACCCTTCACCTATTTATAAAAAGAACCATGTCAACACATCTTTTCACACCACACTGAAGCTCTCTCATAACTATATATCTACTATATCATAAGTCGGTTATTATATACAAATAAAACATCAATTCTAAAGGTATGATGTTCCAAACATGTTTTATAAGTTCAAGTGTTTTCTATAAGTGGTAATGTGGTTCCCCCCACCCATCCTAATCTCTACTTCCTCACGTATCTCATTTTTCATGCTACTTATTTCCCTTATACATGTACCATGGATTCATGGTGTATATCAAGAGTAGTATATGAATCAAATATTATGGATATGATTAGAAAACTTCACTTAGGTCGAACATGGTAGAAATAAAATTCTAAGACCTTATAGTTGTTTGATTAAATTCCAAAAATACATTTTAGTGAAAGTTCATGTTTTTAAATGAGAGTTCAATATATTTAGTATTCTTGAACTGTTTTAAAAATGAAATTTTTAAAAAATTTCCATTGGTTTTCAAAGAGCTATTTTTATTAGTGAGATTTTTTGATTTCATGGGTATCATTTTATAGTTATTCCATAGAATATGATTCATTGATTCATAGAGTTATTTCAATTGATATTAATTATTTCTTTATAAGGGTTTTAAATTATTTAGTCATTTAATTAAGTTTAATATTGTTGAAAAATATTGATTTCAAAGTATTGAATCATATTTGACTCTGAAAGTGAAATTTTATGTTTTGAAACATGGATTAAAAATTTAGGGCATAGTTCATACCGTATTAATTAGCATTGGATTTAACCCTTGGAAATTAGTATTTCATTCATGATGTATATTTGAAGTGGGGTTTGTATTGAATAAAATTGGATGATTTAGTAAAGTATAGCTCATAGAAGTGGTTAGAGGAGTTTTTATATGTTTTTTCATTTATTTTGATTGGCTTTATAATTGCCATTATCACTACTATTTTGGTGATCAAGGAAACATGATAGATTGGGTAGGTATTTCTAGGACAGTACCGCTTGGAATGAAAAGATATACATAGTGTTGGACTATGCTACAATAGTAAATAAAAGTAATTATGATATGGTTAGGGATCCACTTTCAGGGGTGACCCCTTCTTACTAGCCAGTGATATTACTCTCCACTGAGGTCTATGTGTAGTTGTTTATAATGGTTTAATAATTGAAATATTATAGGTTTCTAGGTTTCCTTGAGATTAGTTTCCCTTGGGTCACTCCCATAATTTTTTTATATTTAGATCCATATATATTTTTCAGATTTATTTATTGATTATACTTTTTACATTCCTTTTATAGTAAATGTTATCAAACCATATATTTAGTCTTTTATTATATCTTCTTGGTCTTTTACTATGTCTATTTACATTTAATTTCTCATATAAGTGTCTACATAAATATTGATAGTTTTATTTTTTTTAACAATTGAAGTCATGATAAATATATTTTTGAAGATAAGTTCGTAAGGAATGTATTTTCAATATAAACACTAAGACAATTATGGTAACATGTATTCTTTATTTTAGGTATAAAATAAAATGAATAATACTAAATCAAATATGATGGATATAAATCATAAAAGGATATTTTTTAATTATATTAAACAAATTATGAGGATGGGGAAAAAAATTAATCATGTTTGTAAAATATTATTTATATGAACCTTCTCAAGTCATGTGTTTGTGATTAAACTATTCTTATTCAAGACTAATTTTTGTAGAGGGTCTAGAAGAACATTTGATATGTCATAAAATAGATCAAATTTATAAATATTAGACTAAGTATAGGGAAGAACTCAATGTACCTAGTGAATGGGACAACATTGCATTTTGATGACCATATGATATGGTTAAGGATCCAATTTCAGGGGTCACCCCTTCTTACATAGTTTTGATATGTCATAAAATAGATCAATCGGTATGATCTATGCATGAATACATGCATGTCCAACTAACAGTATATTATATCAAAAGTGCCCGGAGTAACATAAAAATTGTATAATGTGTTGGAAATCTCAATACATGAATGATGAATCATGTAAATAGAATGTTTTTTGGTACCATTCAACCATCCCATGCTTTAGGAGACTATATTGATGTGAGGATACTAGAAGTAAATTGACATGGCATGTAGATACAAGAAATCAGGATGGGAAACTTCATGACCCAGTAGACCGTCCTTAGTTTATGAAAATTTACCATGAGTATCCTAAATTTGGAAATAATTTAAGAAGACTTCATATTACACAATCAATGGATGGAGTGAATTCTTTTTATATATAATGTTGTACTAATAGTGCAAGGCTGGTTGTGTTTGTAAATTATAAATTACCAATGTAGTTATGCATAAAGAGAAAATACATTAGGTTTTCTTTGATTATATATAGAAAAAAATGGGTAAGGATTTTGATGTTTATTTGACCCCATTAATCAAATATTAGAAATTAAAGACGGATTTTGGTGTCACACTATAAGATTCTTACCAGAATGAAGATTTCCCATTTATAGACACGTCGTATTGAGAAATAAATTACTATCCTACTTATGGATATTTTCCAGTATATATCATTAATTAAACTCAACTATGTCTCATTTGTGATTAAGGTACACAATAATTTAGGTTGAAACTTTTAATGAAGACTATGGTTCTAAGACATCAATGATTTCTAACCTATAACATAATTATTGATATTGGGAGATATCATTTTGATTCAGTTCTGAAGAGTGTACAAAATAATCTCCACTAATAGGTGATTAAATATTTAATAATTAAAAATATATTGACACTAATTTTCATAACCCTTCTTCAAAAAACCTTATGAAAACAAGTTGGAAAATGATACCTATTTTTTGAATAACCATACTAGAATTTTATATATCATATATTTTTTTGATTTCAGGGATGTGGAAAAATATGTATGTGTTATTTTCATTTGAACATTACTTAATATACCTTGGAAAAAAGGATTGATTTAAGGATAGGTTGGGAATTATCTACATGGTTATACTAGAAGATTATGATCTAATGATGGGTGAAGTATGTACTTTTAATTCATGAGCTTCTAATACTCTTTCTAGAAATGTGTGATATTTTTTGTGACATTCTTGAATGATTTAATGGTTGGAGAGAGGTATTCATCAAATACCATGAATATCCTATCAAGTATTGGTTTAATGATAAAGGTATAAAAATAACATTATTTTCATGATTTTATGAAAGATATAATTTATGTAGTATTAAATTTAATTTTTCATAATATTATTTATCATAGATTAACAAATATTTGTTTTTTTCAACGATATATCCAATAATGTTATAATCCTAAAAAAATTCCAACTATTGAAAAGTGAATATATATTATATTATTGGAATTTGATATCCTCTTCACATAGTTATTCTTTAATATGTTGGTTCACTTGATGGTTCAATTGATTAGGGAGATCTTACTATTTGGTTATGTAAATTATAGATCAATGTACCATATTGAGCAATAAATAATGACTTTTATTGGGTATATCAAAAATCAATGTCGGCTAGAATTGTTTGTCTAGAGTGATAAATTATTTACAAAGAAGTTTAATTTTTTATTGACTACCAATGTGGTGTTGAAAGAATTTTCCTTCCAATATATCATCAAACCAGCTGGCTTGTGGGTAAATACATGTTTGAAATAGTTGTTTTTACCATTACTATTATAGAGTGAGAGCAGGAAAAAAATTACATTTTATATAATAGTTTAGAGTTTTCACCATAAATTTAAATTCATAATGTAATTCTTATTCATTTTAATATATTAAGGGATGAAAGAAAGATAATAAATTCACTTAATATATGGTTTATAGGTCTGTTTCAGGACCATATTTTAAATTATTTAAGGAGGAATGAAAATTCAATTTTAGAATGACTTCTAATTCTAGCTGAAGGACTATGTTTTCATGTACTATTTTATATTGGTTATTTAATTAAGTGTTTAATGTTTTATACAAATTAATAGAATGGATTCATCTTGATGAAAAATTGTGGTACGTGTAACTGAAGTGATATCTGTATTTGGTACCAAGGATATAAATACAATTTATTAATATATGTCTTAAATTGGAATCATAAAAAATGTATCATAGTAGGGATATATGACATTTATTGTTATAATTTTCATTCAACATTGGTTGATAATAAGAGTACAGTTAAAATTGAAGAATATATATGATTGAATGTGTATTTTTGTTAGGTAAGTTACAAGGGAAAACCATTCCCAATGGAATAAAAGGTAGTAATGGTATTTTTTGTTCCATATCTTGAAAATAGAGTGTGGTCAATTGTTCTAATATCGGCCAAAATCATTGATGGTTCATATGTTAAATCAATATAGTATGACCTTTTCATTGGGATTTTTCATTCATTTCATAGTGGTCCCAATGTAGAAGAGTTATTGTGTGTCAAATTCATCCGCAATGAGGAGATATTGAAAATCAGTATATGTGTCATATCACTTCATACATAATAAGAAAAAATTAGAGTTCAATAATCAATTGATATTTTTTAATATACATTATGTTACATAATATTATTATACATTCACTACTACATTTAAACGATATAAAATTAATATTTAACCACTTTTTTATATAATGTCTTTTGTACATGTCAATGCTCCCAATACTGAGGAAAAATAGTTTTCTCAACATGCTAATGGTCCCAATATAGAGAAAAAACAATTTTCTCCACATTCTGATTCTATAATCCCAAGGAACTAAAAATTGATGACGTTAAATCTATCGAAACAGTAGAATTTGAATAACCTATCTCTTAGGAAAAAAATGAATATCATATCATGATTCCATTAAAATAATTGTTAATGCATGAAATAATGGAATCAAATTCAAGGTTTGACAGAATTCACATGAAGAGCCTCATTACCTTAAAAGGCCCATTTTCATTATTTACACTGGGATCACCACTCGAATGAACATTCATATTTATGTAGATCTGTGGTATAACTTTTTTCTTATAGTTGAGGCACTAATTTTGGAAGAGATTCAGTTAAAATTATGATATACTATATTTTATTAAATAAAAAATAATGAATCATTTATTAACCCTTAATTTTCCCTAGAAGAGTGAATTTATACTAGAATAATGCCAAATGAAATTTTTATTAATTATCACTGCATAGTTCCTTAGAGGATTTTAGATAATTCTTACAAAGCATAGTCATTGGGATGCTGAAGGGGATAAATTCCCACACCCAAAATAAATGTACACACACATGATATACCATGAATCATGTACTTTTATATTGGTGATCATGAGGATGCATAATTTTATGAACATTGTGAATAGATATAAATTTCATGATAATATGTCCAATAATACCGTTGAATAATAATTTTTAATTTATTAAATAATAGTAGGGTTATGAGAACAAGCAGGGTGTATAAAAACCAATATACCCCTACTATAAAGTAAGGTTGGAGTATACATCACTTGAGAAGAAAATTGGTATGTATTTTAAAAATATAGTAATACATTTATGTTTAATGAAACAACAAAATAATTTTTTTCTTTTTAGATTATATAGAACATTGTTACAAAATAGAAACTAATTCTATTCCATGTAATAACTATTTTTGGAGGATCTTGTAAATAAATAAGGAATACTAATAGATGTAACACCTTGAGATTTTGAAATTAGAACCTTGTATTTGATAACTTACGTGACATGGAACACCAAGATAAGGGTAAAATATAAATCCTTGATAATTTATGATATACCTATTTTTAAATAAATTAAATCTCTTCAAATTATTTTATAACACCTAGATATTTTTTGAATTTTTTTTCCAATTAATTTAATCTTTCTGATGTTTTTCATTTCATGAAACACTGAGAATATTTTATTTTATATTAAATCTCTATCTATGTCTTGCATTATATGAAACACTATATTAATTTTTCACTACAAAAAACATATAGATTTTATTTCTCTACATGAAACACCTAAGATATCTTACATTACATGCATGACTCACTTTTCTAGATGGCTTGTGTGACATGCAATACCGAGTTTTACCAAACAATAACATATTATTAAAAATAATCTTCTTTAACATAATAATATATAACCTAGACATTAATTTGGAGGTTATTAATTTTATTAAATAACATATAAAAATTCATGATCAAATTCAATTTTTTTCAATTAATAAGAAATAAATATAAGAACTAATTGAATGTAAAGGGAATCATTTTATAAAAAGTACTTTTATGCTCACAAAAGAATTTGTCCTAATATATTAAATGTATTAATATTGGATAATAATATTAATGAAATATATATATTTTTATATTTTTAATCAATTTTTTTACAATCATCTAATATATTTTATAGAAATAAAATTATAACAATCCCAATGTTACACGTAAAAACATATATTTTTATAAAATCAGTTTTAATGCCTTTTAATGGAAATAAATTTTCAAATTTAAATGTTTGAACTTTTATAAAATTTAAATTTCAAAATAAACATCATTTTTTAAATGGAAACATAAAAATTAGGTTAGGGTGAATTTTTTGTATTTATCAGTGATGTTTTTTTGTGAACAGTGTAAAATACTGAATTTTAATTTAAAAACTACTTTTTCATCTAATTTATTTATAATATTAAATTAGTTTTTTAAGGTTTAAATGTTAAATTAGATCAAATATAAATAAACTAATCTAATTTAGGTCCTTGTGTTAAATTTTACTTTGAAATTTGATATAAAACATACCAAATTTTTGAATAATTTTACAAAAAATCCCCGCTTTGTTGTTCAATCTGTGAGATTAAATTTAAATTAATTTCTACCAGTTATTCGATTATAATTTGGAAAAATGGATACCATATTTTTAATAATAAAAATTCATAATTTATAATACCAAAATTATTAGTGAAATTAATTAAAATTAATTACAACGACTAAGAATAAAATTAGTTTAATAAAGGACTAAACCATAATCTTAAGGCCCAAATGACCTAGATACTTATCCAAAATCCATTGGATGTAAATATTCCAAACATATAATTTATTATATATAATTTTTCCATTATTTATTCCCCTTTTATTAGGAAAAACGTTGGTGTAATTCCCTTTTGAAAAATTTACAAGAGTATCACTCCTACTCCACTATAAAAAGGTACAAACTCATCTCATTTTCCTCACACCTCTTAAGCCACATTGGATCGACCATGATCTTACCAAATTTCTCTTAAAAAAATTTCCCCTAGATGTAGAAGCCTCATCTTGTGTATAAAAGCATCCAAGGAATCTCTTTTGTTCAAACCAAAAGGATTTTCCCGAATAAGTGATAGCATCTTCCGTCAAACTCCATTGTTTTATTTTCATTATCCAACACCTCAAATATTATTATTCCATGATTATATTATAACCTAATAATCATAAATATACTTATATATTTTTATTAAGTGTTTAACCTTAACTTACACACACTTCCATCTAATGGGTAATGAACTTACCATTCTTGTGTATGGCGAACTACAGCCTCACAAAACAATGTTTACCGTTTTTTCCATTACCACCACTCATGGTTGGAAATTATGATTGAAACTATATTTTTATAGTTATATTATATTTCTTATGTATTTTTATTTATGTGATTGTCATATAATTCATAACTTCATGATTTCCATTTTGTGTAAGTGCGATAATTTCGTTTGGGGAAGTGTGGACTCCCACCTCCTCAATGTGATGTGATATGTTCACACCTTACAAAGAATGTATTAAATATCTGTTTATTGAATGTTTATGATATATATGCAATAATAATTCTACTATAATTATAATAAATATATATACATACATATATTTCATTTCTTTTTTTCTTTCAATGTGACAATAAAACAAAAACATCAATCATGTGTATGTATGACATATCGTCTACTTGAGCGATGTATTCCATTTCATAAATATTTCTTATATATATTACTATAAGTACATATATAATGAATATAAATGATATTAATACCATTTTATAAATTTTTTAAATAATTAAATCATGATCTATGTAATAGGACCAATAATAACAAATCAAAACATATATGAAAAATAAAACAGATATTTCCTGAAACGTAACATTAATAAGGACTTGTTAATAATCATGTAATATAAAGTCCTAAAAAATAATATATGGTATTTTATATAATAATATGGTTATTTATTAGATTTATTAAAAACTTATATTTATTATACAAGAGTTTTAAATTTGTATGAAAAAAAGTCAAGACTTAAGGTAAGGGAATTTCATCTCGCTTTTTATTTTCGTAAAATACATTCCTTATTCACCACTCACATATTTTGAGTGGTTTATATAATTACCATTAATCTATTATATTATTACTATTAATAAATTTATGTGAATTTACATATCTATTTTATGATATTTCTTTCATTGGTTTTATAGTTCAAAACTTACCAAATCGGTGAATTAACTTTCTCTTAAATTTCCTTCTTTGAGATTAATTCCATGTTATGCACCTATATATTTATATGGGGTGTACGTACTACACCTTTAAATTTTATATCTTGATATAATTATTTTAATTATATTTGAAGATTAGTTTAATTTCATTTTATTACATGTGGATTATAATTCAATGTTCCCATGTTGGGAGAGTTTATTGAAACAATAATACCGTTTATCAATATTATTTATGATTATGCTTTAATTGATGAAATATTATGATACATATCTCAAAAATATCATGAATTTTATTATTCACTATTTATTCATGATATCATCATTTATTGGTACAAATTTTGACTCTTTGGTGTAAAATAAGATTAAGTTTTTTTAAGAAATTCCAACTTTACCTCTCTCTTCGGTCGAAAATCAATATTCTTTCTAACTGGTTTTTCTGCAAAATGTTTCCAAAAATGTTTTAATATTATCTTATGATGTTTAAAGGAAATTTTTATCCATGTTTTAAATTTTAAAAAACTATTTTTAAAAGAAATATTTTTTTCTTTTTCTGGTAAATGAACTTTTCTAAACATTTAACATGCAAAAGGAATGTTCGGAATATATAGACTTACCCGATGTTTTGAACATCATTTCCTTTAATATTCCTTTATAAGAATCAATTTTTGTTTTTTAAAAGAAATTTATTTCTTAATATTAATGATTTTTTTTTGAATTTAATGTGGTTTTCAATTAAAAGGTTTTAAAAAATGTTTTCTGTTCAAAATTTGTTTTAAATTATTTTAAAATCTTCCTTTATATGTTTTCAAAATGTTATTTTCAATGAAAAGGGATTTAAATTTTTTCAATATTCAATTATAATATTTCAAGTAAAATGGTTTTCAAAATATTTTATGTTTTACATTTTTTTTGAAAGTGTAAAATATATTTTCCTTATGAAGTGTTCTAAATGAACTTATAAATCTTTATTTATAAGAAAAGGATTTTGAAAATGTTTTATAAAAAGGATTTTCAAAGAAATGCTATTTTCCGTAATAAATCTTTCATGCGATCTTTAAAAATCCTCCTCCATTTAAGATGACATACTTTGATATTTTTATTTTTTAATGGGGATATTATCCAATAACACCATTCATATTCTTTCTTGAGTGGTTTATGTTTTGATGGATTGATGTTTATGAAACCAGTTTCTATTGCACCGTTTATATGTTTCTAAAACTCACTTCTTTTCATGGGTTGTTCTTTGATGAAAGAATTATGGGGACTATCTTTTTTCCATAGAAAATTATATGATGAAATTTTTATGATACCCATTTCATGTTATGGGTTACTGTATGATTTTTATGAAACCCGTCTCTTTTTATGGGTAATGATATGATGAATGTTTTATTATCTTCTAGAATATGAATGCTTGATTTTATTTTATGATGGGTGGGACCTATATCTCCCTTACATTCATTGAGTAATGATAAATGTTTTGTGAGCACAAAGGGTACATGGGAGGGATTCCCATTACCACAAATATAGTGTACATGGGAAGTCATTCCAAGCCCGAAACCAGACGGTGCATGGGAAAGTATCCCAAACTCGAAACATGAGGGTACACAGGAGGGAATACCAATCCCAAAATAAGATGGTGCATGGTAGGTAATCCCATGCTTGAAACAATAGGGTACACTGGAGGGAATCTCATGCCCGAATAAGGTACATGAGTGGTTGTCCCTTTCCTAACCTATAATAAATTCCTTCATAGGAAGCCTTGGCCTAGGGGTTTTATATACTTACGTGTCATCGCAATTCTATATTTCAATTATATGTTATGATTTCATATTTTATGATCTTTATTCCCTTATAATTCATTCCTTATGAACTACTAATGTTTCTGCAAAGATTTATGTTTATTTTCTTTGATATGCAAGGAATGATCTTCTAATGTTACAATATTGTTCTAATACCCTTATGATCTTCTCTATTCTTACAAATCTCCCTTGTTTACCCTTACTAGTTATCTGAGGTCACCCCTTTGTATGTTTCATTCCTCAGGTTATGAAGATATATTTTATGTATGATGTGTCTAAGAGGGGTGCTCGTCTTGGAGAACCTAGTGGGAGATAAAATATCTCACTCATGTTCTAGTGTTTACATTGCTATGTTCCATAGGAACTAAAATAATATGTTCTTTGGGAATCCATTTTTGTAATGTGTTAATTATTCCAAAGGAATGATGTAATGTCTATGTACAATAATACTGGGTTGTTTTAGTTTGTATTAGAGGGAAGGTTTAGTCACATTTTATAAACTAGGATGATAAATAGTTAGAGAGATACCTAGGTATATTTCTATGGATATGTCTTCGTATGTCTCTAAGTATAAGTATAAGGATTTGTTGACATTTATGAAAATGTCATGGAATTTTTTTAAAGTATATAGTGATTGGTTCTCTATCAATAAATCATTTTCTATATACTACTATTGGACATGGTTCTAGCCCACATATACCAAGGAGTAACAGTTATCATAATGTGTGTTGGGAATGACTTGAGCATAACTTGGTACAAGACAGCATGCCTTACTACACACCTAATTTAATACTCCAGAAGGATATTCTTTTGGAATTCACAAAATCTTTATGAAACATCATGACAGATTTAAATGGAATATGACTATGAATAACCTAGTATAAAACTTAGGTGTCATATACTAAGGAAGGTGTAAAAATTTAGACATACTATAAGTGGTTTTACATGATTATGTGGTTCCTCACTCTGATAATTGTTTCTTACTCAATGATTTCTGATTTTAGTTAATTTCTAGAACTAGAAAGAAATTTGTTAATGTTGAATGTGATGGAAAATTGACTGGTGAGTAGTCAAATGGGATGGTCATTGAAGTAAATGTTGTTTTTATCATGCCTAGTCAGTTTTTAGGGGACATGATTAAAAACGTATACCTTAAACAACTATTGGACAAACCAAGGAAGAGAAGGAAGGAGTTTGCTGAGAATTTATAAAATCAAGACCATTGGGGAATGAATATTAAGTTTCCTTTTTATTATGAATGTGGAATGAAAAAGCTATGTGAATGTATTAGAGGAATAAAAATATGTTTTGACTATGGAAATGACGGGAAAAAATTAATTGCAAAGGAAAAAAGGAAGGTTTTCGTTAATGAAATGGATGGGAATAATGGCCTCCAAAAGACATCAATTATTGATAAATGTTTTAATTATGGAATGAATGGTCGTAATGAAAATTAGTTTCCCCATTGGAAATATTAAGAAGAGAATCATCAAGGTGGTATGAGTAATGGTTAAATTGATGATGGTGATGAAGAGACTACAAGTGAAATGTAAAAGGAAAGAGGTATTATGTAATAGGATGAGGTAGCCTTATTAATGTATTATGGATGAAGTTGAGTAACCAAGGTGTTTTTTTATTTTGAAATGCATGAAACTTTGTTTTATGTAGATATTTATAACTAGACCTTAAACATAATTTTTCTGCTTCTATGTTTTGAATTTCAAAAAATGGTCATATACAATTATGATTAGTAAGTTATTAGGAGTCTAATGGAACCAACTTTATTTTTAGTGAATATTAATATACCCATACGAATTGTAATATGAATATTAAGATGACCCTAATTAATATTAAATTTTATTATTTTTTTATTTTCTTAAGGCTTTAGTATAATGAAAACATGATTAATTTTTAAAGTTGTTAAAAATTAGTTATAGATTTAAAAATGCTATTTGTGAATAAATAATGATTTTATTTGAAAATTAAATTAATAATATTTAAAAAATTATTTTCATAAAATGGAGTTAATTTTTTAATTCTAAATGTCGAAAAATGATTAGGGTAAATTTTTGGAATTTTTCTGAAATTCTTGAATTTTTGATGAATAGTAAAATATGATAAATTACGATAAAAGCTAAATTCTTGTTTTACTGTATCATAGGTGATGAAAGGCTGATTTAATCCCACTAGTTTAGAACTCACATAACAGTTTTTACAATTTTAGGTCACAATAATCAGGACTATTTTTAGTCTTGAGAAAAAATCTTAAAATAATGATTAAAATAATTTAAAATCCCTCCTCTCATCCACTATAAATACCACCCTCATTACTCTTTTACTCTCACACCATTGATCCTTGATAATTGTATATGTTCTACTAAATCCCCTCCTTAAGGCTATTCCCCATGTCCTATAGCTTTTTTTCTCACCAAAAGGCCAAAACCAAAGGCCTTAAGGAGGATCTCAAGGAGAAGAGATCAAGAGGTAAGAATCCTCTAAATTTTTCTTGTGTTTTCTTTCCAATTCCTTTATTTTGTTATACTCTCTTTCCATCCACATATCCAGGAGGTATTAAATATCTATAATCTTATATATTCTTTATTTTACCATGTTCATGTAAAATATTAATCATTTTCCTTCCTCTCCTCTCCCTCTTGTTCTAAATATAAAAACATCGTCCACGATGTTCCGATTTACCAAAATCGTGGATGATGTGTTTGCAATATCCATTAAATCCTTCAAAGATGATAAAACCCCCTTTTAATGGTTGAAAAAAATTAAATTTAATATTTTAACATATTTTATATTCTGGAATGAACTTATATTCATTCCATTAAATTATATAACGAAACAAGTTCATGATTGTCGAGGAACCACCAAAAATGATCTAAACAAACATCATTAATGTTTTATCTAATGATCCATTATCATAAATGTTAACCAAATAATTTATGGTTTCTTTATATGTTTTTGATACTTGTTAATTCAATTTCTTTCCACTTTTGGAATTTCTTTTCCCTACAACAAAAAAATCAAATACAAATCAGCCTTGGAAATCATGTAAAGAACACGTCCTGAACAATGGAAGGAACAAAATAATAATAATTAAGGGGTGAAATGATGTTGTGAAATGATCATATAAGGTGTTATAAACAGGAATATGTTTCTTTAAGATATTACTAACACTCTTTTAACCACTATAAAGGAGGTTTAAATGAGTTCTATGTAAGACAAACCCGAGGTAAGGGAATTCATAACCCAATTCCAATTCATTGGGATAACCTACTACTTCATTATTTATGTGGTATTAAAATTGTATGTATGATGAATTTTATTTATATTTTTTTGAAATATGTTTACTTAGTATACATATATATATTCCATCCAGTCTATTAAGTATCACTTCAATTTTATGATGTTTGAATATGGATTTTCATTTAAAATCCTCTTTTAAAATTACGTTTTACAAAATTTAAAAGAAATGTTTTAGTCAGTTATTTATATTTTATGATTTTGTTCTGGTTCTTGGGAATTGTTTATGATGATGTTTTGGACCTATATTTCACTCCAATTCATTTTTTATGTGTATTTTAGAGGTCGTCTATATGGTTACTCCTAGTCTAAATGTGATGGTTACATAATAAGGTAGTCATGAGGGTTACATTGTAAGGAAACCATAAGGGTTACGAATTATAAGGTAGCCAGGAGGGTTATAATATTATCTAATTAATGTCCCAATATAAATTTATGGTTCTATTTATGTTCATTATGTTTTTTGGGAATCACATTTTTCACAAAGTAAGTATATATGGGTGACACATATGTTTTTTTGGAAAAGGATTCCATGCGTTTACAAGTATTCATGGATTAATGTCTTATTTTCTTCTTTTTATATCCCTTAATGAAATTTTTGTAATCATCCCATGTTTTTAAATTATTTTCACAGGTTATAAGGTTGTGTAATAAAAATAAGCAAGCTATTTTAAATGTTATAAATATTTTCCAATGAAATCATGTTTTATTTGAAAAGTATTATATTTTAGAAGAAATGGATATTGTTTATGTGGTATCCTCTTTATATGAATGCGGAATTTCATATATGTATTATATCATAATTATCTAAAACTCTAAACATGAAATGATCCTTAATATTAAAGGAAGTGAGTTCTTGACTAAAATTCAAGATTATGTAACGTAATAAGGTTGAGTCCTTATGTTTGGTTTTAGAGGATGGTTTAGATAAATTTAGGAGTTAAGATGATGTTAATGTGATACCATAAATTATTTTTACTTTATGGTTAATTAGAAATGATATATAATTTAAAGAATAACATGATTTTTTGACTAAGATATATTTTTTGGAATGGTTTTCTCTAGAATAAATAGGGATGCTGAAGAGGAGAGGCACTAACAGAATGATATCCATCAGAATCTACATCCCAGAATGGTAGGGATTGGAACTGAGTAGTTTTTTATAGTAAAGGATCAGCTAATTTAGGCAATACATGGTGGTTGAATCCATTTAAGAGAACAACCAAAGGTACCACAATAGAACATGATGATAGTGGAACATTTTATGAGACAGCACCCTCTTGATTTCAATGAATCTTCTGACCTAGTAGTAACTGAAGGATTGATTAAGTCCCTTGAAAACATATTCAATGTTATGGGTTTTTTAGATAATCAAATAGTAAGAATTTGTATTTATTGTTTTTAAGTTGATGCTGATCAGTGGTGTTCAATGTTCAAAAATATGATGGATAGAGAGAAGATTTATGCCTTAGATTGGGATGAATTTAAAATTATTTACCTTGAAAAATATTTTCCTAAGGTGGTGCGACATAGTATGAAGAAGAAGTTCCTTGAATTGAATCAAACGTAGGAAGATTCAGTGGCTATGTATGAAGGAAACTTCACTCAACTAGCAAGGTATGCTCCAAATCTTATTCTGGATCTTGAAAGAAAAATCAACCACTTTTACACAGAATTAAATCCAATGTATTTAAGGGCATTGGCCTCCTGTGAATTCAAAAGTTAGAAGAAAATTTTATAATGTGCTGAGAGGGTAGAGATGGATTTTACTAATGATCATGTGAAATTTGAAAACAAGGAGAATAATTTTTCTACATGTAAATTGATGGGTATGAATCAACCAAAGAAATATAATGGAAAGAAATTCTGGTTTCTAATTTGTGAAAAGTGTGGAAAAAAGCACCCTGGGGAATAGATTACCAAAATTGAGAAGTGTTTTCGATGTGGTATGTTTGGACACATGGAGTTAGATTGTAATGAAAAATTATCCTATGACTAATACTGATAAGTAAACTGTAAAGTGTTTTAAATGTGGAGAGATGTGTCATTTTTGAAAATGTATTCCCAAAGAGAGATATGAATGATGTAAAGAAGCCATAATATAAGTAGAAAGGTATAGTGAGATTCATTGCGACTACGTCAGTAGATGTTAGGACTTCAAATAAATTTGTATCATGTAACTTGTTTGTTTACTCATATTTTTCTAAAGTTTTGTTTAATATGGGGTCTACACATTCCTTTATTTCAAAGGAATTTTCTGGTAAATTGGAAATATCACCTCAAAAATGAGTCTAGAACTTATTTTTTAAACACATGGGGGTAATATTATAGTAAGGTGGAATTATAAGAATCATTCTATTATGTTATATGGAAAGAATTTACCTAAAAACCTTTTTGTTTTCCCTTATTATAGTTTGATGTCATTCTTGGAATGGATTGGGTTTCTGTTAATCATGCTAAGATTGACTGTAGGGCTAAAGAAGTTGTTTTTTATAAAATGTTTTAGTTTGTATAAAAGAAAGAACCTATACAATCGATAACTTATTAGGAAGATGAGAAACTATCGAAATATGGAAATGAAAGTTATCTTGATCATATTTTTGAAACTAAGGGAATTATTCAGATTATTGATGTTTCAGTGGTAAATGAATACCTTGATGTTTTTATTGATTTTTACCTAGTGTCATACCTGATCAAGAAGTCAAATTCACAATTGACTTTGTTCTTTATGCTAATAAATTTTCAAAACCCCATATCAAATGGATCAAACAAAAGTTCTTGAATTGAAACTTTAGTTACAGTATGCGCTTGATAAAGGATTCATTTGTCCTAGCACTTCACCATGGGGTGTACCTATTCTATCTTTTAAAAATAAATATGGTTCCATGAGATTCTTCATTTATTTTAGTGATTTGAATAACATCACTGTTAAAAACAAGTATCCTTCGACCATATCGATGACTTGTTTGATCATCGATAGGGAGCTCTGTATTTTTTCATGATTTACTTGAGATTCTGATACCATCAACTCAAGGTGAAGGATGATGACATCCCAAAAACATATTTTCATACTATATATGGGCATTATGAGTATTTAATTATGCCATTTGGGTTGACTAATAAACATGTTTTATTCATGGATCTTATGAATAGAATATTTCCTGAGATATTGGATAAGTTTTTAGTTGTATTTATTGTGGAAATTATGGTATTTTCTAAGATTAAATAGGATCATGAAAAACATATAAGAGTTATTTTCCAAACCATAAAGGAAAAGAAACTATATGGAAAATTCAAAAAGTGTGATTTCTGGCTGCAATAGATTTATTTTCTTTTGATCATTGTAAATAAGGATGGAATAACGGTTGATCAAGCTAAAACAAAAGTGGTTGATGAATGGCCAATAACTACAAATGTTACAAAGATTTGTAGTTTTACTAGATTAGTAGGTTATTACTGAAGATATGTTAAAAACTTTTCACTGTTATCTATCCCAATAACTAAGTTAACGTGAAAAGGGGTTATTTTTTTTGGACAGAATAATGTGATGTTTTTTAAGAACTGAAGAAGAGAATGGTGAATGCTCCAGTTTTGGTCTTGCCTTCCAAAAATGTTGAGTTTTTCATCTACAATGATGCTTCGTTGAAGGGACTTGGATGTGTTCTAATGCAGAATGATCAGGTAATTAATTATGCTTCAAGAAAACTAAAACCTAAAGAGTTAAATTATCCCACAAATGATTTGGAATTGGAAGTTGTGGTTTTTTCTTTGAACATTTGGAGGACTCATTTATATTTATCCAAATGTAAAATATATACTAACAATAGAAGTCTGAAGTATATATTCACTCAGAAGGAATTAAACATGAGGCAGATAAGTTGACTTGAACTAATAAAGTATTATGATTGCATGATAAATTACCATCCGGGAAAATAAAACAATGTGGTGGATGCCTTGAGTCAAAAACATCATCCATCATTTACCATGTTACCTTTGGAACATAATCCCTTGATTTATGAATTTGATGAATTTTAGTTAAGAAGTTGTTGGTGTAGGAAATACCTCTGTTTTGTTTCATGTTTTAGTGCAGTAATAGTTATCAGATAGAATTAATCAAGTACAGATAGAAGACCATGAGCTACAGGAAAAGGTAGAATTGGTTAAAATGGGTAAGCTTATAGAATTTAACTTTGATAAATATTGTGTTTTAAGATTTGGTAAAAGGTTTTTTGTGCCTAGTGATTTCCCAGTTGAAGAATGATTTGTTGTGTGAAGCTCATAGTTCCCCATTTTCAATTCATCTGGGTCTTACTAAGATGTATAGAGACCTTTGGGAGTATTACTTATTGGATGGAATGAAAAGGGATGTTGTTAATTTTACCATGAAATGTTTGATATGCCAATAGGTTAAAGCAAAGTATAAATTACTGAAGGGGTTGTTTTAGCCTCTTCTAGTGTAAGAGTGGAAATGGGAGAATTTATCCATGAACTTTTTTGTGGGACTGCCTAAGACTTATAAATGTAACAATGTGATTTGGATTGTAGTTTATTGACTGACAAAATCTTCACATTTTCTTTCTATTTGAGATACAATTTCATTGGATTAGATTTCATGATTATACCTTAAAGAGATTGTTAGGTTACATGGATTTCCTCTTTTCATTGTATCTGAATAGGATCTCAGGTTCACTTCTAACTTTTGGATGGGGATTCAGAAGTTATTGTGCACAAAATTAAATTTTAGTACAACTTTTCATCCTCAATTAGATGGGAAGTTAGAATGAACAATTTAGACATTGGAGGATATTCTTCAAGATGGTTCAATGGACTACTGGGAAGATGGGATCAACATCTTTCATTAGTTGATATTTCTTATAATAATATTTTTCATTCCATTATATAGATGGTACCTTTTGAGGCATTTTATGGGAAGCACTGTTGAACTCCATATTTTTTGGTTGAAGTCGGGAAAAGGAAGTTGATGGGACCAACATTAGTAGAGGAAGTGGCTGAGAAAGTGAAGATGATCCAGAAAAACATGAGGAAAGCTCAGAGAAGACAAAAAAGTTTTGAAGACAATAGGAAGAAATATTTTTTTTCGAGGTAGGTGATCATGTTTTTCTTAGAATCTCACCATGGTAGAGTGTTATGCGTTTTAGTAAGAAATTAAAGTTAAGACCACAATTTATGGGACCTTATTAAATCTTATATAAGGTTGGACCAGTAACCTACTTAGTAGCTTTGACCCCAAGTTTATCTCAGGTATATAATGATTTTCATGTTTCGATATTGAGAAAGTATGTTCTAGATTCATCTCATGTTTTGAGCCTAAAAGCAGTTCAGCAAGAAGAGAACCTTTCTTATGAAGAGAAACCAGTTCATATTCTTGATTGATGGGAAAAAGTATTGCATAATATTGTAATCCACCAAGTAAAGGTTTTTTAGAGAAACCACATGGTTTAAAAAGCAATATAGAAATCTGAAAATGTGATAAGGGAAAGGTACCCTCACTTGTTTAATAAGTAAATAAAATTGTGAGGGTGAAATTTCCAGAAGGTGGGGATAATCTATCACCCCAAGGTTTTAAAAATAAATTGAAATGCATGAATTTTTTTTAATTATATATATATAACTATCCTTTAAAAATACTTTTTTCTCTTCTATGTTTTGAATTTCTAAAAATGGTCATCTACAATTGTGATAAGTAAGTTATTTGGTGTTTAATGGAACCAACATGATTTTTAGTGAATAGTAACATATAATTATGAATAGTAATATGACCCTAATGAATAGTAAATTATATTATTATTTTATTTTCTTACGGCTTTAAGATAATGACAATGAGATTAATTTTTCAAGGTGTTAAAAATTAAATATAGATTTAAAATTTTTATTTTTGAATAAATTATGATTTTATTTAAAAATTAAAATAATAATATTTAGAAAATTATTTTCACGAAATTGATTTCATTTTTTAATTCTACAAATTGAAATATGGTTAGAGTAAATTTTTTCTATTTTTCTTAAATTCTTGAATTTTTTATAAATAGTAAAATACAATAAATAATGATAAATGCTAAATACTTGTTTTACTGCATCATAGGTGATACAAGGATGATTTAAGACCACTTGTTTCAAACTCACGTGAAATTTTATACTATATTAGGTCAAATTAATAATTAATATTAATAATATTGTGCAAAAATATTAAAAAAATGAATAAAATAATGTAAAATCCCTCCTCTCGTCCACTATAAATTCCACCCTCATTCTCGTCTTCCTCTCACACCACTAAAGCCATGATCACTGTTTAAATTCTTCCAAATCTCCTCCCCAGGGCTATTCCCCAGGTCCTAGAGCATCTGGTCTCACCAAAAGGCCAAAACCAAAGGCCTTAAGGAGGATCTCAAGGAGAAGAGATCAAGAGGTAAGAATCCTCTTCCTTTTTTATGTGTTTTATTTCCAATTCCTTTATTTTGTTATACTCTATTTACCACCACTTTTCCAGGAGGTATGAAATCTCCAAAATATTATATATTTTATATGTTACCGTGTTCATGTAAAATATTTATCATCTTCTTTCCTCTCCTCTACCTCTTGTTCTAAAAATAAAAACATTTCCCACGATGTGCGGATTTACCAAAATCGTGGATGATGTGTTTGAAATATCCCTTACATCCTTGAAATCTGATTAGAAAACCCTTTTATTGTTGAAATAGAATGTAAATTGTATTTTTTAATATATTTTATATTCTTAAATTAACTTATATTAATGACATTAAATTATATATTGAAATAAGTTAATGATTATCGAGGAACTGCAAAAAATGATCTAAAGAAACATCATTAATGTTTTATCTATTGATCCATCATCATAAATGATAATAAAATGATTTTTGGTGTCATTATATATTATTGAAACGTATTAATACCATTTCATTCAACTTATGTAATTTTTTCTATACGACAGTAATGTAAAATACAAACCGGCTATAGAAATCATGTAAAAAACACACCCAAAACAATGGAAGGAACAAAATACTAATAATTAAAGGGTAAAATGATGTTGTTAAATGATCATATAAGGTGTAATAAACATTAATATGTATCTTTAAGATATTAATAATACTCTTTTAACCATTATACAGAAGTTTTAATTGAGTTTGAAGTAAGACATACCCGAGGTAATAGAATTCATAACCCGATTTCTATTCTTTGGGTTAACCTACTACTTCATTATTTATGTGGTATTAAAATTATTTATGTGATAAATTTTGTTTATATAATGTTTAAATATGTTTATGTATAGTGTATATACATATTACATCAACTCTATTAAGTCTCAATTCAATTATAAGATATTTTAATGGGGCTTTTCTTTTAAACTCCTCTTTTAAAATTCGGTTTTACAAAATTCAAAAGAAATATTTTTATACAATTATTCATGTTGTGTGATTGTTTTCTGGTTCATTGGAATTATTTATGATTAATGGTGGGACCTATATTTCCCTCCAATTAAATGGGTATGTGTATGTTGTTGGTCGGTTGTATGGTTACGCCAAGTGTAACTGCGATGGTTGCACAATAAGGTAGCCATGAGGGTTACATTGTAAGGTAGGCGTGAGGGTTACAAATTATAAGGTGGCCAAGATGGTTAAAAGATTATGTAATTAATTCCCTAATATACCTTTATGGTTCTATTTATTTTCATTATGTTTTGTGGGAATCTCATGTTTCACAAAGTAAGTATATATGGGTGATAAGTATGTTTATTTTTTTGAAAATGATTTCATGCATTTACAAGTATTCATGGATTAATGTTTTATTTTAATCTTTTTATATACCTTACTCATCTTTTTGTTCTCATACAAAGTTCTTAAATTATTTTCACAGGTTATAATTTTTTTTAAGACAAATAAGGAAGCCATGTTTTATGTTATGAAGATTTGTTAAGGAAACCATGTTTTATTTGAAAAGTATTATATTTTGGAAGAAATGTATATTGTTTAAGTGGTATAATTTCTATATGAATATGGAATGCTATGTATGTATTATATATAAATTATCTAAAACTATATACTTGAAAAGATCTTCAATATTAAATTAAGTGAGTTATTGATAAAAATTCAAGATTATATAATGTAATAAAGCTAGGTCCTTATATTTGGATTCAATAATTATTAGATTTGAAATATATATAGATTGTTCACTTTAGATTTTTCACTAAGGATTTACAAGAATATATTGAATAGTTTTGATGGACTAGAAAATTTATTTCACATATAGATGATATTTTTATTAAGGGAAGGTAACCCTTAATTTATTCCTTGTTTTTGAGCTAATAATTTTTTTGTACTGATATGTTGGATATGAATAATTAAATTGGGAAGTAATGATTACCTTATAATTGATAAAGGATTTGTTGAATAATTAATCTATGTTATCATGGATGACTTTTAAAACTTATTATATTTAATTACTATATCCAATAATCATCGAAATAAGGGAGCTTTCATGTTTTGAAAAAGTATTCATGGTAATTCAGTTTATTACAATGTTTCAAGAGAATATACAGTGAGGGTATTCACATGTCTAGAATCTGATAACCACGAGCTAATTTTTGATATATGGGGGATAAATGTTAAGATTATTTCCTTACATTATTTCTAATGTTTTGTATTTTTATATTTTATAAGGGTTATAGGGTTAACCATTTATGGAATGTCTAAGATAAACTTTGGATGATGTTTGTGAGAATAAATTATTATATCACCACATGAGAATTTATTCATATTGGATAACTATTTTTGACAAAATTATTTTAATGGTAACTAATGACATATGTGACGGAATATCATGGATATAAGGATCTATTAGTGCTTCAGGAATAAAAAATTCACCTCCATTTTTTAGTGAAAGAGGTGAAGCAGAAACTGATCAAGGAACAAAAAAGGGTTAGATTAAGCTGAAATCAAGTAAGTATATCTTCTTGTTAGAATTATTCAACTTTAGGAAAATGGTCCTGAAATAATGTGTGTCCCAATACCTTAATTTTTGTTGAACATATGGCATTCATCATATATTTAAGAACTTGAATCCCTCAATATTCCATTGGTCATTTATTTTCTTGTGATCGATGACCTCAATAACTCCCAATAAATATTTAAACTTTTCCTCTAAGTCCAAATTTTTTGTTTCCACCACTGTTCTCCTATGTCATAAACTAGTTATGTGTTATTATGGGTATTCGTTATGCTTCCAACTTTTTTTTTAAAAAAAGATGTTTTATTTTTCATTTTTACAATCTAGAATTCTATGAAAGGAACTTTAATTTATAAAACCATAGATAACCAATAAGAATTTTTATGGTGAATTTCATTTTAAGGGGGTTAGAATATAAGACCCCAAGATTTTTTAAAATATTTTTTTGAAATAATTTAATCATTTTGATATTTTGCAGTTCACACAACACTAAAAATAGTTTTTTTTATATTAAAGCAGTATGTTTGGCTTGAGTTACAGGAAACACCAAGTTAAATTTACACTACATGGAACATAATGTTTATCTTCCTCTACATGTAACAATATGGTTACCTTAAATTATATACAGGACTGAATTTCCATGATGGCTTGCGTAACACGTAAGACCAAGTTTTAACAAACCATTATATATTATTAAAAATATAATTATCTAATATAATAAGATATAACCTATCAATTAAATTGGTAGTTATGAATAGGAATACTAACTTATGAAAATTAATGATCAAATTCACAAGTTACTAATTAATTAGAAATAAATATTATAACCAATTGAATATGAAAAGAATGTTTTTATAAAAGAAACATTTATGCTCAAAAAGGAATTTTATCCTAATAAATTATATTAATTAATATCGGTAAATCATATTAATGAAATATGTATTTTTTATATATTAAATAAAATATTTTTACATTTATCTAATATATTTGGAAGGTGTAAGGTAAGAAAAAACCCAATATTACACGTAAAAACCTATAATTTTATAAAAGTAGGATTACCAAATTTTAATGAAAAACAATTTTAAATATAAATTTTGGAAATTTTATAAATTTAATATGTAAAAATATACTTCATTTTTAAAATCTAAACATGAAAATTATGTTGGGGTTGAAATTTTTTTTCAGTGAAGTTGCATTTTTTGTTAAATAGTGAAAAATACTAAATTTTAATTCAAGGCTGATTTTTCATCTAATTTATTTATAATTTTAAATTATGTTTATGATTTGTCTTAAAGATTAATTAGATAAAATTCAAATCATTTAATCCAATTAAGGTAATTTTATTCAATTTCACTATGAATATGGATATAAAAACATACTAAACATTTTAACATATTTACTACAAAACCCCACTTTTTCGTCCAATCTGTAAGATTAAATTAAAATTAATTTATACCAAATATATGATTGGAATTCGTAAAATTATATTCCATATTTTTAATCAAAATAATTTATAATATCTAATATTTTAAACACAGTTTTTTACCCAAAATATTTGTGATTTTAATTAAAATTATTTACAACGATTAAGAGAAAAATTAGATTAATAAAGGTCTAAACCTTATCCTTAAAGCCCAAAATGACTTATAAAATTGTAAAAAACCGATTATATGGATATATTTAGAACCTATTAAATATTTTCACGAAATTGGACCAATATTGGAAAAACATTTCATAGGGAAAATGTGGGTGGGATTCCCTTTCTAATAATTTACAAGAGTGCCACTCCTCCTCCACTATAAAAAAGCACACACCCCTCCCACTTCCTCGATCCAATAAAGAAAAATTTCCATGTAAAATACCTACTAAAATAGATCATAAAAATACCTACTCTCAAACTATAATCCCCACATGGGAATAAATTTGTCCAGGGAATCTGTTCGGAGCAAACAAAAAGGATTTTCCTAAATAAGAGGTAACATCCTCCCTCAAGCTCCTTTATTTTATTTTCATTCTTTAGCACCTCAAATTTTCTTATTAAATGATTATATGATAAAACAAATTCCTAAATATAATTATATGTTATTATTATAGGTTTTCTACCATCACTTACACACACTTCCATCTAATGGGTATCGAACTTATTATTCTTGTGTATTGCCAACTACCACATCACAAAATGATGTTGTTCATTTTTTATTTACCACCTATAATAGTTTATAATTATTTTGTAAACTATATTTTTATATTTTATATATTATATTTATGATTTAATTATTCTTATTTAATGATTATATAACACATACCTTCATGCTTTCTATTTTTTGTAAGTACGATAACATCATTTGGGGAAGTGTGGACTATCCACCTCCTCAAAGCGATGTGATTCATTCACACCATACATGAAATGTATTAAGGATAAATTTATTTAAATTATCTGATATACATGAAATAATAGTTCTAATTTAATTATAATATATATATATATATATCATTTACTTTTTTTCTTTCAATACGATAATAAATTAGAAACAGTGTTCATGCGTACGTACGGCCTACCATCTCCATGAACGGTGTATTCAATTTCATAATTCTATCTTATATAGATTATTATAAATACATTTATATTGAATATATAGGATAGTTATACCATATTTTATATTATATAAATAATTAAATCATGATCTATTTATGAGGATATAGAATAACATGTCAAAACATATATAAAAAAATAAAGTGGATATTTCCTGAAATGTAACATTAACATGGAGTTATTAATAAAAGGGTAATATAAATTCATAACAAAATAATATATAGTATTAGATATAATAATATTTTTATTCCATATATGTATAAGAAACTTATTTTTATTAAACATGAGTTTTGATCAAGTATAAATACATTCAATACTTACGGTAAGGGAATTTAATCTCACTTTTTATTTCTAGGAGATACATGCCTTATTCATCAATAACTAGTTTTGTGTGGTGTATATACTACACATGAAAATATTATATTATTACTATACATAAATTTATGTGTATTTACATATCTATTTTATGATATTTCTTTCATTGGGTTTATGGTTCAGAAGTTACGAAATCGATAAAGATATTTTTTTATCAATTTTCCTTCTTTGAGATACATTCCATGTTATGAACCTATATTTATTTATGGAGTGTATGAATATATTTCCTTTAATTATATTTTATTATTAATCTAATTTAATTTTATTACATGGGTAATATAAGTCAAATTTATCATGTGGTGAGAGTTTATTGAAACAATCTCATCGTTTATCGATATTGTTTACAATTATGTTTCAATGATCAATTATTATGATCCATCTCTACAAAACTCTCATGAATTTTACTCTCCTTTATTTATTCATGATATATAAATATATTGGTACCAATTTTCCTCTAATCAGAATATTATATTATTATGAATTTTTCTTAAGAAATCCCGACTTTACCACTCTCTTCGGTCGGAAATCCATGTTCTTTTAAAACCATGTTTACTAAAATATGTTTTCAAACATGTTTTATTATTATCCTATGATGGTAAAGGAAATTTTCACCCATGTTTTACCTTTTTTAAAAATGATTTTAAACGTAAAGTTTTTCATTTTCTAGTCATGTAACCTTCTTACACTTTTACTTTAAAAAAGGAATGTTCGGCATGTACGAAAATACCAGATTTTATGACCATAATTTCCTAAAAGCATCCACTATAAGTTTACAAGGTTATTTTATTAAAGAAATTTTTCTTCTAATATTCTATAAATTTTTTAATTGAAAGTATATTTCAAATAAAAGGTTTTTAAAAAAAATTCATAAAGTGTTTTAAATTATTTTCAAAGCTTAGTTTATATGTTTTCAAAAGGTTATTTTCATATAAAAGGATTTAAATGTTCTGAAAATTATTTTAAAATTTTTCAAGGAAAATGGTTATAAAAAGTTAAATGTTTTAAAAAAAATTCAAATTGTAAATTATATTTTTCTCAAAAAGTGTTTTAAATGACATTTAAAATATTTCTTTATAAGAAAAGTATTTTGAAAAGGTTTTATAAAAAGGATTTTCAATGAATGGATATTTTATTTAAGAAATGTTTCATGTTATCTTTTAAAATAATTCTCCATCTAAGATGACATAATTTTTCATATTTTATGATTTAATGGGGATATAAACCAATAAACCCATTAATATTATTTCATGACTGGTTTATTATTGGATGGAATGATATTTATGAAACCCATTTCTCTTTTATGGGTTATATTCTCTTGAAAATCACTTGTTTCTGCAGGTTATTATTTGTTGAAATGATTATGAGGCTTATATATTTTACATATATAATACTTTAAAGAAATTTTTATGATATAAATTTCATTTCATGGGTTGAGATATGATATTTATGAAACTCATATATTTTTATGGGTTATGATATGATGCATGATTTATTATCTTACACATCATTCATGTAAGATTTTGTTACGTGATGAGTGGGACCTATATCTCCCAAAAATACATTGGGTAATGATAAATTTTTTATCAGCTTAAATGGTACATGTGAGTTCATCTAAATCCAGTAACAAGTGGGTTCATGGGAGGGAATACTAAGCTCTAAACAATAGGGAACACAGAAGGTAATCCCAAACCCGAAACAAGAGGGTACATGAGAGGGCATACCAGGCACGAAACAAGAGGCTAAAAGGGAGGGAATCTGAAGCCTAAAACAAGAGGGTACATGGGAGGGAATACTAAGACCAAAGCAGGTACTTAGGTGATTATCCCAATCCTAAAATGTTATGAGGTCTTTGTAGTAATCCTTCGCATAGTTTTTTTATATACTTATGTGTCACCATAATTTTATATCTTACTCCTATGTATTATTTCATGGATTATGCTTTTGATTCCCTTATGATTCATGCCTTATGAACTCCTAATCATTTTTTCATGATTTATTTTTATGATATTTTATATGTAGTGTATCATCTTCTAATGTTATGATCACATTCTCATACCCTTATCCACATGTCTATGCTTACATATTTCCCTTGTTTACCCTTATTGAGAAATTGTGATCACCCCTTTTTATGTTTCCTTCACCATATTATGAAGATATATTTTATATATGATATGTCTAATTGGGGTGATAGTCTTGGAGTAACTATTACAGGAAAATACATATCACTCATGTACTAGTATTTACATATACAAGTTTCCAAAGGAACTTAACTAGTACGGTCTTTGGGCATCGATTTTTGTAATATATTAAGTATTCTTCAAAATGATGTAATGTATAAGTGATTTAAGACTATTTTTTTATAGAATTAATTACAAATAGCATTTATTTTATCTTTTATTAAGCACAAAAATAAGTTTATCTTTCATTACATGCACACTATGTTTTGTTTTTGCTACACTCAAAACCAACATTATAGGAAATGTGAAATATTATTAAAATATTATTAGTTTATATTACAGTTATAACCTATCCATTTAATTTTAGGGTATGAATAGAACCTAATAAATTATTAAAAATATGGTTATCTATTGATTGGTAAAAAAATATGAATTATTTTATTGAAAAATAATTTATTTTTGAAAAAATAGTATTCATTTATAAAAGATTGTTTAGACGCACTTTGCACACATAATTTAAATTAAATTTTTACAAAATTTATAAAATTTATTTGAGAATGTAAACATATTTTTATAAATTGGAATATCAAAATTATCATACGGAGATATTTTGGGACTTTTCTAAAATATTTCATTTTTTGATAAATATTGAAAAATACAAAATTTTAATTGAAAACCTCCATTTGATATTAATTTTTTATAAATTTAAATTATGTTTTAAATTTTATTAATGTGAAACTATATCAATTATACTTAAATTAATACAATTAATTTTATTGTTATAATCTTCATTTTGAATTTTGATATAACAACATTGTAAACTTTTGAACATCTTCCCATTAAAAACACACTTTTTCACTTATGTGGGATTAATTATAAATTATATACTCAAAATTATGTGAATATAAATTTAAAAAATGGATTACATATTTTTATTCATAAAAAATTGTCATCTTAATTTTTGACCAAAATGAATAGTGAAAACAATAAAAATTAATTAACGTGGTTAAGGTAAAAATGGAATTACTGGGGGTTAAACTAAGTATATGAGAGTTAAAATGACATGCCTATTTGTTAAAAAACCATTAGTTGGACATATTAAAACCCTTGTGTTGATGGGATCTATTTTTATGAGTATTTGGGACACCTCTCAATGAGTGTCACCTATACAGTATGTTAAGTAATGAAAAAAATAGACCTTCCATGTTATTAATATCTATTAAGCTTTGGGATAGGGACAGAAAACTATGTTTCATTATAAATATTATTTTTATAGACTAATTAGTATTTTTATCATGATAATTTATTTTTAATTTTTTTATATGATATAATTACTTTAAATTCTTAAGAAGTGCCAATGTAGTAATTATTTTTAAATAATTAAATAAATTAAATGCTGATAAAAATATTAAAAGTGAATTAAATTTATTTTTAATTCTCCATCATGTGGCCTTTATCATATTGTTAATGGTTCTTTTCATCTGGGAGATATTTTGGGGTGATGCTCGTGATTACATGAATTTGGTGGTCTTTGCATTTAGCGTATTTTATTACAATGGTGATTCATTCAGGGAAGAAGCTACTGAAATTCTACACGGTCTTGATTTTTCTATCTCAAAAAATATTATATTTTATATAGTGGATACAGACTCTAGGATCATTTAGAGATCCCTTAAATTGCTTAATTCAACTCCATGGAATATCAGATACTTTATAAGAAAATGTAAGGCCCTCGTCACCAACAGGATTGAGATTATTTACATATGGAATGAAGGTAATTGTATAGAACACATTATATATTACTAGGAATACTAGGATCTACCTCTAATTTAGTTCTATATAATTGGTTTGCTTACCTTAGCAGGTGTTGACATTGTCATTGTGTAAGTTCTCGGTCTCAAATTTTATAGGCCCCCTTTGTTGTTCCCCTAACATATTTCACTTTCCTCTATTTATAAATATTTATATATAGTGTATATATCATTTAACATAGGTTTGAACATAAATGATTTGAATCCCATCATTTTTGGGTATTTATTGGATTTAAATTAAATGAATAATGACAATATTGACAAATATGTTATTTTATAATAAATTATATATTATTATATGATATAGAATTACAAAAATAAATATTTTATACCAATTGATTAGTAAATATTATTAAATATAAACTATGGTCCATTAATGGACACATTATTATTTTATAATAAATATATTTTACCTTAAAAAGTAAAAAATAATTCTAAACAATTAAGGTTAAAGTGTTATTTTTTGCACATTTCATGCACTTGGGTTAAAATTAATTTGCAACAAACATTGGATTTCTATTTTATATTGTAGATATAATATTTATAATCATGGTTTCTAAATTATAAAACAAGGAAACATTTATTTTTGTATTAAATTATAAATTACATATGATGAATATACTAGTTTCTATAGTAAAAACCCAAAATGGTGAAAGGATGGAAACATTAAAGTTAAGCAACAATGTGTTTAAATCAAGTGTTTCATTTTGTAGTGGAGGTGTTTATTGACTATATAATCTCTAAAATCCTTTTATTATCAATTTTTGATCCACTTAGGATATGATTGGACTCCCAATAGTTAATACATTTGGTTATCTACAAAATTACACTACACCTTAACTATAAAAGTACACTCACTCCACTCAATTATCCACACCTCTCAAGAAATTAATCTAGACCAGCCCTTCCCAGATCACTTAACCAATTATCTAATCCCGTAATATATTCCTTTATTTGGTCATAAATATATCCTAGGAAGGATTTGGGGAAAACCTAAGGAGGATACAAAAATAATATATAACATTCTTCGATGAGCGTTTTTATTTTATTTCTTCATCAACTTCCGTAAAATATTATTAAACCATTATTATATAATAATAAAAATATATTCCATATACTAATATTAATTATGTTAATATAATGACCTCAAACCATCTCCACATCCATACAATATGTTACGTAATCATTGTTTGTGTGTATGGAGGACTACCGCCTTACCAGTCAATGTCATTTGTTCTTCCATTACCAACTTTCACGGTAGGGTCTGATGACATATAAAAAGTACATATATGATATTTATAAAATATTTATACCTATGGAGTAATCATTTCATATATATCAAATTTTACATAACATTTTTTAGGGGATACGATAACATTTCTCTTGTGTATGGGGGACTACCACCTTGCGAAGTGATGTGACTCATCTTTCAATAACGCATAACATTGAATGTAATAAGGTTAAAATTAAGGGTTATATATCATATAAATGAAATAATTGGGATATATATTACATAATTATCACTCTATAAATATAATACATATCATATTCTTTCTTACAGTTTCACTCGCTTAATGATAAAAACATCATTCGTGTACGTGTAGACTACTACCTTCGCAAAGCTATGTGACTCCCTTTCATCACCACACCAAATAGATCATATATACATTTATAAAATGGTAAATATTATATTATAAAAATTATTTAATAATAATAAATCACATACCTTCTTTATTTGATAATCATTGAATAATGGAAATGTTACCCATGCGTATATATAGCCCACTGTCTCAGTGATCGTAACATACTACATTTTTTAAAAATAGTTTTAATTATATTTATTAATATATATATATAGTAATAATTTCAGGATTATAATTCTAGATATTATTTAGATTTATAAAATCTTCATGAAACTGAATCTTTCATGAAAAAATATTCACGAGAAAACAAGAAAATTAACACACCAAATAATTAAAATAATGAAATATTATTATCAAAAAGGTGATAATATATTTTAAAAGGATCATATATGATATTATAAATATTAATATGGTTCCTTAATATGTTAAAAACATGATTAAAACCACTATAAAGTATGTTAAATAACTTTCAAGAAAAAGAAGCATGGGGTAAGGGATCTTGTCTCAATTTCATTTCATCGAGGCATATTGTAAGGTTATTAAACTAGATTCCTTTATAGGGTCTATATACTATCCATATTAAATGTAATGTCATGTTTTGTTGATAATTAATTGTATTTTATTATTCCCATTGAATTATTTATTCTAATGGGATTTTACTTTAAAATTAACAAGTGGTAAAATTTATTAGACAATCACACATTCTTTTATTATGGTTAACATTCTCTTGAAAAAATTAATTTATTATGACCATTTTTCATTTTTTATTAAATTTATACTATATATCCATATATTTGTATCATTTATATGATTATTTTGTAAACCATATACCATTTTATATATGGTGTATAATTTTAATGTTATTTTATTTAATTGGGAAATATTGAAATATCAATATCTTTTACTAATATGGATATATGATGATAATTAACAAAGATTCATGAATTAAATAGATTATTTGATATATGAGGAATTATATGTACATGTAGTTACTGATATGTCCTGGACATTATATAGTCCCTCAATGAATCAATAGGTCTCATGGTAAATATCATTTTACCAAAATTAAATGTGTTTCTAACTGTAGTTTTAAATTATCTGGGGGAAAGATATTAATATTATAGGATTACATGTTCATGAGAAATTATGTCTAGTAATTAAGAATTTACTTCAATGATAATTTTGTAACTATTATTATCCACAAAATTTTTCTGTGATATTATCTATAAAAAAATTTCATTCTCAATTTATAAATTAAATTACATGTCTATTTTTTTATATACCTTTTCCTAATGATTATGCTTATTGATTCATTGTAGTTTCCATTATACATAACTCTTATTGAGAATATTATCTCACCCTTATTTTTTTATTTCCCCAAGTTATGAAGATGAATCCTTATAATGAGCTTCAAGGATTCTGAGAATATTTTTTTTTATGTTTTATTTGTATTCCAAATAAAAAATGGGTATCATGTATATATCGAGTTCTCTAGAACTTCTAAATTGATCAGTCCATCAATATTAAACCCATTTTATCTATGCTTATGTAATAAATAATACACTGGCTTTGGGTTACTAGGGTCAGGTTCATTATAGTTATTATGAGAGGAATCGTAGTAGTAACCATGGGTTCTAGATTTAGGAAAAACATAAATTAATAATCATAACCCTATGGTAACATATTAGGATATATATAGTACAACAACCTAAATTTTTTTAAGGTGGAGATTATGTTGTTTTTTCTTTCCATACATCCCTTTCTAGATACTAAAAATGGATATGGTTCTGTAATAAATATTCCTAGTTGTAATAACTCAGAAAAAGTGAATTTTTCTAGACTCAATCGACACAATGTGCATGACAGAGGGCATTCCTACACAACTAGTTTGACACTAGTGGGGGATATTCTTTTTTTAATTAACATTTTCTTTAAAACCATTATTAAGGATTTCAAAATAGTGATATCCCAAAACAATATCATGTTTATGATTATGATATTAGAAATTCCCAAAATTTTAAATTTAAGATATTAATTTTTGTAGTTTTGTATTATACATTATTTATAATAATGATATAATATAATCTTGTGTATGTCATAATTTGGAAATGGAACCATTAAGTAGGAATGGGATCCATATCAATGCACATAATCCAAAGATTAATAATGATCATTTCATTGATAGGATTAAGCTAATATTTCATAATGAAATAATATCCCAAACATTCTAATAATATGAAAGTATAGTTTCATTTAAAAACAAGATAGTGAAGAAATTATTTATGTATTATGTCCTCTAAGAGATGAAAGTTATGAATTGGATGGTAGGGACAAACAGATAAGCTGAAAAAGTGAAATTAAGTTTTTCCCGCAATGGATAGTTGTAGAAAAAGATTACATGGTAAATTATAAAAGTAATAGGATTTTTCCTCAAGTGATGAGAGAAAGGCCAATTTTATTGTGACTTCAAGGATAATAAAAATGTTTCCAATATAAAATTATTCAACTGTAAGAAGATAAGGCACTACACAAATCAATTTCCCATGAATACAAGGAATATAACTAAAGAGAATATAATGGATCTTGTTCAAGTATATGTTATTACCATATAAGAAGAGGAATTATTAATGATCATGTTTTTTAATCAATAATTGTATCATTTTAATATTTATCAATGATGTACTAGTTATAATAATTATATTATATATAAGGATTTTATTTTAGTACTTTTTCTTTACTGATTTGGAAGCTTGTGTTGAATGGTATCAATGACCTTGAAAATGATTTAGTCGAATGTTTATCTTCTTCAAAAACACAAGATTGAGTACCTATAATATGATCCTAATATTGAGATATTTATGTTGGGATAAACAGATAATCAGTATTGATAAATTGCATTGGATATTACATACTACCTTGGAACTGATTAATGATTTTTTGAAAAAGTGGTTTGTGCTTGATGGAGTTTACAACATTTTTTAAGTTTAGTGATATATCCAATAATCATTGTTTTACTTATGCAATAAAAAACCATGCATGTTTTCAATAAGGTTTTATGGTAATTTAGTATATTACTATGTTTCAAGAAAATACATGAAGAAGGTGTTCACATATTTGGTTTGTGATGAGTAAGAGATACTTTATATTGATTTGGGGATGAATGATAAGTTCATTTTTTAAATGAAATGAATTTATACCTAATGGTATGGATCATATTCTTCTTTAAGGTCCATAAGGTTAACTATTTTTTAAATGGTTTAAGTTGAACTTTGGATGAGGATTTGGAGATTGATGTATTACTTCACCATATTGAAATTTATGAATATCAAATAACTTGTTCTAATTGTTTCATCATTATAATAAAAATAGATCAAAGGAATGAATTATAATTCTATTATGGATGTTATGATCTTTTGAAACTGACTTTTCATGCTTCAGGTATAAAAAATTTATTTTTGGATATTCAATTATTAGAGTAAGGGATGAATTTGAAATTGATCAATGAACAATCAAAGGATAAAATTTTATTATGAATTTGAAATATATAAAGTAAATATATTTCTCTATATTCATAGATAGTAAATCAATTCCTCATCATTAAGAAAATTATATTGAGTCAAAAATTATATCCTATTATATTCATGTCGGATGAATCATATGGTCTTTTAAATTATTACAGATTTATATTTTAAAGCCCCTTAACTTTCCATGGATCATTAAATTTCTAGTGGTAAATTAACAATCTCATTATATTTAATTATTTATGATTTACATCCATGTATACATCTTCAAATGACACTAATGTTATCCTACTTTGACTCTTAGTTATTTTTTATTCCATATGATCTTTGTACTCCCTTTTATATCATATTGAGATGGTGTTATATTAAATATTTTTATGATATGGGATTATCAACAACGGTACTTCCAAATATCAAACCTTTGTTTTCCCAGATAATTTTTAATTATCAAGGATTCAATTTATTTAAGGTTAGTAAAATGTAACACCCTAATATATTAAAATAATAACATTGTATTAAATAACCTTTATGAGAATCAACACAAATCCTAGAAGGAAATATAACACCCTAAGACATTATGGTATATTTATTTTTAAATTAATTATATCTCTTAAATATAATTAATTGTACATAACATGGTTTTTATCTTGTGTTACATTCAAGAGTGAGTTTATCTTTTATTATATATAAAACTGAGTTTAGAATGCATAACACGAAACACTGAGATTAAAAGAAATGTAAAATATTATTAAATTGTTATTATTTAATATAATAGTTATATCCTAAAAATTAAATTGGATGGTATTAATAGAAATAACTATTTAATAGAAAATATGGTTATCTATTTATTTTTAATAAAATAAGAATCATTTATAAGATAATGAAATGTTTTCTAAAAGATAATATTATTTATAAAAGATGGTTTAGTCATGATTTTCTCATATAATTTATAGATAATTTTTACCACTTCCTGAATGTGTATGTTAAAAATAATATTCATTTTTTTAATTTAAATATAAAAAATATATTAGGGTTATTTTTTGTAATTTTTCTGAAATATTTCATTTCTTGATAAGTAGTGAAAAATGATGAATTTTAATTGAGAACTGCCTTACCATTTAAAATGTTTATAAATATAAATTATATGTATAATTTAAATTAATGTAAAATTGGTTCAATTATGTATCAATTAATAAAATTTGGGCGTTTTTATTCATTTTTATATTTATTTTTGATATAAAAATAATTTAAACTTTTGAACATCTTCCCTTTAACAACCTCTTTCTTGTAACATATTCAGGATTAATTTAAATTTTAATTTTTCCAAATATGTGACTTGAATTTGAAAATTTTGATTCTATATTTGGAATAATAATCATTTTTAATGTCTAATAAGTTAATATTACTTTTTTACCAAAATGAATGGTGAAAAGAGTAAAAATTAATTACCATGATTAAGGTAAAAATAGAATTATCTAGGTAAAACTAAGATGATAAGAGTAAAAACGAGCTACTAATTTGTCCAACACACATTGGATGTCTATATATAGACCCTTATGACATTTGGGTATCTTTATATGAGTTTTTGGGACACGTTTCTTTGTTAGTGACCTATATAATAAGTTCAGTAATGAAATACTCAAAAAATAAACCTTCATAGCTTTTAATATATATAAATCATAAATATACGGATAAAAATAACATATTTTTGGTCATAAATATTATTTTTTAAAATAAATGTTTCTCATCATTATAATTTATTTTCTTTGGAGATGATATAATTAATTAAAATTCATAAGATATGTCAGCATAGTAAATATTTAGTTAATAATTATATCTAACGAATGGTATGAAAAATATTAAAAGTGAAGTAAATTTATTGAATTTGTCTATGAATTTAAGTCATTAGATTAATAGATCATTTTTAAAATGTGTAAAAATATTATATTAGAATTCTATAATTTTCTTATTATTTTTCAAACACAGATTAACTGAATGTGGTCAAAATTGACATTAATGGTTTTTTATAATAAATGATATTTGAATAAACTGTTGAAAATTAAAAAACATATTTTATGCCCTTTAATTTGAAACTATTAATAAATATAAACTATTTTCCATTCATAGACAAATTTATCCTTTATAATGAGTGTATTAGAGCATAAATAGTAAACACATTGATATTGTTGTTAAAGTTAACGCAATGTTTTTGCACATTACATACTCTTGTGTTAAATTTATTTTCCAACACACATAGGATTTATATTTTATAAATTAGATATATTATATAGAATAAGTGCATCCAAATTTTATAATAATTCTATCTTTATTTTAGAATTAAATTATAAATTTCCTAGGTTAAAAATATTAGTTATCGTAGTGAAAAACCTGAATGGAAAGTGTTAGGAAATGTAAAAGTTATGGAAGAAATTTTTAAAACATTTAATTCAACTTTTTATGTTGTTATATCATGACTATTTAATTTCTCCACACATATAATAATAAATATTTTATCCAATTAGGGCTAGAGAGACTTTCCAATAGTGAATATTTTTGGCTATTTACAAAAATGTCACTCCTTCTCAACTATAAAAGTGTACTCACCCACTAACAACATCACACATCTCAAGAAATTTTTATTAACAAAATCCATCCCAAATAACTTACAATGATCCCTAATCATATCCTTGAGGATTAATTTGACATAAATCCATCCCATAAAGGCTTAGGTGAAATCCTAAGGAGGATACACAAAGAAGAGGTAACGATCATCAACAAGCTTTTTTATTTATTTATTCCTACAACTACTAAAATTTATATTAAACATTGATTATATAATATTAAAAATATCTAAAATATATTTAGATTTTTTTTATGTTAAGTTAATTTAATACTATCATCCCCACTTTAATCACATTTTCCACAAAATCATCTTTTGTTTTTACGGCAGACTATCGCCTCACATAGTGATGTCAATCGTTCTTCCATTACCACATTTTAAGGTTCGGTATGATGATGTATATAAAGTATAAATATTATTTTTATAAAATATTTATACCTATGTATTAATTATTTAATATATATATATATATATATATATTCCATTATGTAGGGTATATGGAAACGCCACTTGTGTGCATGGCGGACTGTCGCCTCACAAAGTGTTGTGATTTTTGTTTCACCATTACATTGAATAGAATTTAATAATGTTAATGTTAAAGATTATATGTGATATAAATGAAATAATTATGATATTAATGACATATTTATAATTATATAAATGTTATATTTCATTTTATTCTTAACAATTTCGCTCACTTATAGATGAGAACATAAATCGTGTATGTGTGGACTACATCTTTCACTTATAGATGAGAATATATTTTCATCACCAAAAAATGGATGATATGTATTTGTATATAATATTTTATAAATTAAATTATGATAATTATATAATTTTAATATATTACATACCTCATTTCCATGAAAATAATTGAAAAATTAAAATTTCACCCTTGCGTACGCACGGCCTACCCTCTCCATGACAACGTACTTCATTTTTTGAACACATTTTCATGATTTTTCTTAAAAGTTTAATTGAATTATAAATATGATAATAATTATATGGTTATTATTTTGTAAATGATTTAACTATATAACATGTGCAAGAAACTGAATCTTTGATAACAAAACGCGCATGAGAAAACAAGACAATTAACACCCAAACAATGAATATAATTAATCATTTTAAACAAATGGATGATAGGTTATTATAAGAAGATAATATTTTATAGATTAAATATTATTATGGTTCTAGGATAAGTTAATAACTTGTTTAAATCCAAAATATGGGTGTTTAAATAATTTTCATCCAAAATGAAGTGTGTGGTAAGGGATTTCATCTAAATATGATTTCACATAGGCATGTTGTAATTTTATGAAATTATTTTTCTTTATATATTATATATAATACCCCTTTGATTTTTAATATCATGATTAATTCATACTTTATGTTATATTATGCTTTAATTTTAATTATCTTGTCCTATCGGATTTTACTTTAAAATTACCCAGTGGTAAAATTTATTGTACAATCTCACTTTCTTTTTTGATTGCTCACTTTCTCTTGAAATAGTCACTTTCTTGTAATCATTTTTCATGGGTCATTATATTTCTATTAGATAAAAAAAAGTATGTATGATGGATATGTTTATTTATTAAACTATATACCATTATTTCATACAAATTATACTTTTAATGTTATTTGATTAACGTTGTAAATATTCATAAATCTATATCCTTTATGTAATATAGATATTTGATGATAAGGAACAATAATTAATGAATTAAATAGATTAGTTGATATATGATGAATTATTTGGACATTTAGGGATGGTGGTGATTATTCTTTATATATCCCCTTGATGAATGGATCAATCTCATTAGAAAAATCAGTTGGCCAAATATAAATGGGTTTCCACTTGTCGTTTTAAACTGTTCTGCGAATATATTTTTATAGTAGAGGTTTTCATGTTCCTGAGACATGGCATACAGTGATTAAAAATTTCCATCATTGATAATTCTATTACTAATATTATCAATGATACTTTCATTATGATATTATCTATGGATGCATTTAATTCTTATTTTACTAATTAAATAGAATGAGTTCATTTATTCACCATGTTATATTAATTATAATTATTGATTTATGATAGCTTCTATTGTACATAACCTTTACTAAGAATTTGATATCACCCTTATTATTTTCCATTCCCTAGTTTATGAATATTAATCCATTTAATGAATTTCAAGGATGCTAGTCATTTCCTTTTTCTATGTTTTATGTTAATTACCAGTGTAGAATTGGTATTACGTATTAATCTAGATCTCTGAAAATGTTAAATTGATCATTATACTGGGATTTGACCCATTTCATCTCTACCAATGTAATAATAGATACACAATCTTTGTTTTACAATGTTTTCACTCATTAAAAAATGAAAAAAAATATAAATAAATATGGAATGAGGTGTAAGTATAGAATAATAAAAAATATTTTATTTAAATAAGTGTTAAATAATAGTGATTAATGAATTGCATATATTATTCTTATCTAGTTTTTTAATAAGAATCACCATCAGTTTTACATGATGAATGAATACTTCAATGTTATTGAATTAGTAGAAAAAAGTCGGTGTGTCGGTGTTGGGGAATTTGGAGTGTTGGCCAAAATATATTTTGATAAAATAAATGCATGTTGTAAAAAAGAAAATAAATATGAGGAGATAAATACATGAATAAATATTTTAGAAAAAAATAAATTATAGTGTAATTTATTAGATTATTTTATGGTAAATAATCATAGATAAAAATAAAACAAAACAAAAATGACAATATAAAGATCACCTTAGGTATAAGGAAATACATTCCTCCTAAAAGTCTTCGATAATCGAGGAAATAAATTCATCATAACTATATATGTTAAAGGTGAATCGGGAATAATTTTATATAATTACATTAAGGATATTCTAAAGGGTAAAAATAACAGTTATTTAAATCTATTAACACCCACCCACCTCCTTTCTATGATGGGTACATTGTAAAATATCAAAGTCGATATTATTCAAAAAAAACCTATAAAAAGTCCATATTCTAATGGGGATTCACATAGAATTCTATTCGATTACTTATCTACCTGTTCCACTAGATTATCTTGATGTTTAAAAGATCTAAATTTATATTTTAAATTTCATTGAATGTCCATTTTATCATGAAAAAGTTCATGTTGACCGGGAGGTATTCTTCTAAAATTTTATTTTCAAGAAAAAACAATTAACAATAAATAAGTAAAATCCATGAACTAATGATCTTTATTGTATATGGAGAAATGGAATGGAAAAAAAATGTTTGAATTAAAACTATTTATAGGATCAACTAGTTGATCAGAAAGGCCTTCACAATGTACAACTACCCCACCAGTTCAACATCCACATTTACTAAAATTATATGTTTATACATTTGCAACTTTCAAAAAAATTATTCAACAGTAGTTTATTTTTTAACAATAAATATATTGGGAGGACATTATATAGTTTCTTGGGATTGATAATGTTAAGGAAATACTCAAGCATGGATGTTTAGGAGTCTAATTTATAAATATATACTTGACATGAATTTTCAAAAAAATATATCCAATAGAGTATCTACTATGTTAATTAAATTTAAATGTTATTAATATTTTTTAGGATTATATATTCTTAATATTTAAAGTAAAAAACCACATGAACAAAAATTTATACTCATTAATCCTCACATAACTTTTACAAAAAAGTTAGCTTCAGAAGAAGATGAATATTATGTAATAGAGGAAAAACTAATATTAATGTTTGAAAACAAAATTAAAGATGACAGGATCTTCTTAATACCTGTGTAACATATGTAAAACTCTATAATTTAATCATATAACATATATTTTCATTATTTTCATTACATATTAATTTTTTTAGGGAGATTTGGTTTCACATCCCAATTAATTTATAAACCCCACAGATTTACTTTTTGGATTTACTGCATGGATACTAAAAAAATAAACAACATGTGATGACTCTTATCAATTTATAATACACTACATCCAAGTTTTGACAAATAAAATTCATGTTATATAGATTATATTGTGTTTTCAGGAAATTTTCTTATTATATTGTTTTGTATAAATATTTTTAAAATCGTGGAATGGTAATAGACTATGAGAATAATAAATTGGTTACTTTTACAAATGGATGTTTATTAGGGTATATATAATATTATTTCACTATCAAAAAATATATGATTATTTTTTAATGATTCTCAAATGTCTAAATTAAATTAAGAGAAATGGTTGTGGTAATTACATTTGATAATATATTAATAATATTGTATTTCATCAACATACAAGTATCCTCAAAGAGGTATTTTTTATAATATTAACATTTTATTTTAAAATTGTGTTAGTTAATTGTTTATCTATATCTATCTTGTACTACCTGAACTATCGACAGTCCTCATATTAAAAATAGGGAATATATATTTTAAAAATGAATGTTATGAATGTGTGGTGTCTGAATGTGTACAATCAACCAAAATAGGTAACATCATACTTCTTATTTAGTCTGTTTAATTTCTTATGTGTGTTTGTGTGTTTTACAAATGAATCGAATTGCATGTTTTTAGTTAAACCATACATTTTATTTAAAATTAAACACAAAACACAAAATACCCATCATGAGAGGTTATATTTTTTGTATACAGTATGAAAATAATCAATATGACATTTTTGATATGTATGAATTAAACATACCTTTGCCTGATACACGTTGTGATATGTATGACTTTAAATGTGTGTATTAAGTTTAAAAAATAAATTTTATTTAATAATTTATGTCACTCACATAAAACTAGGAAAACTCATTTTGATTTTCTTAATACATTAGGGTAATTATCTAGTGTTTATTTATGATGTTTATCATTCAACATCATGGTAATATGTATTACAGTGTGGAAAATATAACTTGATGTGTGTGTTTCTAGTTTAAAATAACATTTTAGATAAAAAAACATACAATACTCAAAATCAATCAAGGAAGATCATATTTTTTTATACATTGGTATAACTATCTATAATTCATCTTTGATTTATATGAATTATAAATTCCTCAATGTGATACATGTTGTGACCAATATGACTCAAATAGTGTGGTTTTAGTATAAAAAAGACATGTGACATAATTAAAAATTAGAAAAATAATTAATATTTTTTTATAATTTAATAAAAATATCCATATCTAAAATTTTTACATTAAATATTTAGGTTTATATTACTATAATATATGGTGTGTTTAGTATGACTCAAAATGTGTGTTTTAGGTTCAAAAATGACATTTCAGTTTAGAAAATGTGTCACTCACTAAAAATTGAGAAAACACATTTAGACTGTCATCATAATTTATAAAAAATATATTTAATTCAATTTTAAATGTTGGATTCAACATTACATAAATCCAATGTGTGATATGAAATTTATGAAAAATAGTGTCTGTTTTTATTTAAAATATACATTTTAGTTCAAAACCCACATCACATACTCAAAAATGATAAAATAAAATCTTTTTTTATTACATAGGACAATGATACATAAGTAATTTTTGATATATAGGAATCATCCATACTTCATTCTAAAACATTTTGTTCTCGATATGACTCAAAATGTGTGTTTTCTGTTCAAAAATGACATTTTAGTTAGAAGGAAGTGTGACATAATGATAACCAATAAGACATATTCATATTGTTTTTATAAATTATAAAAATTATCCATAAGTCAATTTCTACATATACGAATCATCAATACCTCAATCAGATACATTTTCTGACCCATATAACTTGAAATGTGCATTTCAATTTAAAAATGAGATTTTATTTAAAAACATGTTCTAATAAATAAAAAATTATCAAACGCACTTATATTTCATTTATACATTATGAAAAAAATCTATGTGAAATTTTTTATATGTAGTAATCAATCACACATCTATCTGAAAAATGGTGTGACCAGTAAGAGTTAAGTGTGTGTTTAAACATTAAAATAAAATTTTACCTAAAATAATTTTTCAATAACTAAAAACCTAGAAAAAACATGGATTATCTTGATATATTAAGAAAACAATACTTATTTCATTTGTGACATGAAGGAATCAACCTCATGTCAATCTAACACATGGTGTGGTCAGAAGGACTAAAAGTGAGTTTTTGTTTAAAATTAGCATTAAAGTTCATAAGATGTTTGACATATTCAAAGTTGAGAAAACACATACAGACCATTTTGTTACATTAGGGAAATGATCCTTATGACATTTTGGTCATCTAGGAATAATCCTTACCACAATATAATACATGGTGTGATGGGTATGTCTCATAATGTGTTTTTTGCATAAAAATGAAATTTTAGTAAAAAAGATACATGACATATTTAAAATGGAGAAAACACATTCAATTTTTTATATACATTAGGAAAATAATATATAAGTCATTATAGATTTATAGTAATTATTCTTACTTTAATTTGATACATGGTGTTACTAGTATGAGTCAATATGTATTTTTAATTTAAAAATAATATTTTATTTTAAAACATGTATCACTCACTAAAAACTAAGCAAACAAACTTGGATTGTCTTGATACTTTTGAAAAATTATATATAAGACATTTTTGAGTTTTAGGAATCATTTCTCAAAAATCATACACAAAATGTGACTGGTATGGCTCAAATTATGTGTTTTAAAATTAAAATTGAAGTTTTAGTTAAAAATATGTTTCACTCACATAAAACCTAGAATACACCCTATGATTATCTTGATATATTAGGATAATAATACTTTATCACATATTGTGATTGATCACATTTTAATCTAACACATTATGTGACTAGTATGTCTCAATGATTTTGTTTTTATTTAAAATTGACATTTTAGATCAAAAGACATGTGATATACTCAAAACAATAATATTATATTAATACATTTAGAGAGTTATCAATAAGTCATTTATAATTTTTATGAATTAGGTACACCAAAATCATATACACTAGGTGGTTAGAATGAGAAAAAAATGTTTTTTTGTAGTTTAAAAATGACATTCTAGTTAAAATGACACATGACATACTCAAAACTAAGAAAACAAATTCATATCATACTTATAATTTAAAAAAATAATTTGTACATAGTTTGTTATTTTTATAAATCGTTTATACCTTAATATGATACATATAGTGATATGTATAACACATAATGTGTCTTTTTCAGTTTAAAAATTTTATTTTATTAAAAAACTTGTTCCACTAACTGAAAAACCTATCAAACTTTCTAGGATTTTCTTGATACTTTATGAAAATGATCCATAAGTGATTTCTAACATGTAAGAATTAGTCATGTGTCAATATGACACCAATTGTGACTGAAATTACTAAAAGGTTATAATTTTAGTTTAAAATGACATTTAAGTTAAAAAACTATGTCACTCCCTGAAGAAATATAAAACATGCTCTGATTGTCTTAATATATTAGGACAACATCACTTATTTCATTTTTTATGAGAGTAAATCAACCACAAATGAATTTGATTTATTGTGTATCTAGTACAACTTGAATTATTTTAATATATTTAAAATTGAAATTCTATTTCCAAACACATGACACATACTTAAAACTGAGAAATAGTTCCCATATTTTCATAATAAAATAGTAAATGATCGATAAATCATTTCTTATGGGTAGGAATTATCCACAAATTAATATGACACACAGTGTGTCCAATAAGACTCTACGTGTATTTTTGTTGTTGAAAATTGACACTATAGTTAAAAATAAATGTCACATACTTAAAGTTGAGAAAATGATATTGGATTTTTTTGATACATTAATAAAATTATCTATAAATCATTTGAGATGTGTAGAAATTAACTACATATTAATCTTACATATTTTATGCCTCGTATGACTCAAATGGTAGGTTTTCATTTTAAAAGTGACATTTTATTAATGTATTGTTGGATATTTAAGTTTAATTTATTTCTTTATTATATTACTAAAAAATAACTTTTTCTATATTAGTGAACACTTTTTCTTATGATGGAGTGGTTTTCTCTGCAACTGGTAGCATGATCGGGCTCATTCTAGAGGGATAAAGGATCCAAAGACAACTAAACATTGATGTTTGTGAATTTTTTGATGTTTATGATAGATTTTATATACTAATGTAATTGTACAAAATAATGCTTCAAATTCATAAAATATCATGTTTTCTTCTTCTAATTTTTATGAAAATTTATTTTTAATTATGTATCTTATTTTCTTATGCAATGTTCTATGATTTTTCTAGAAAATTTCCACAGTATAGATTTTATTAGTTCTATTTAAAGCATGGATAAAAATTTCCCTCCAATAGTGCTAAAAATTAACTAATTAAGGGGTCCTTTGTTACTGATAAAAGTGAACTGGTAAAGGGACCACTTATTCATCACTAAACTACATCCAATAATGGAACCCATTTAATAGTTATTTTTTTACTATCGATGATGGGGACTTTTATCAGATCTATTTTTAGAATGGAAAAAATCCTTCATATTTTATAGGTTTGTAAAACATCAGTGATTTTTTACTACTGATGCATGATATTTAATGATATTATAAAGCCTATATATTTAGTTGTGTATGAAATAACCATCTGTAATTTCCCATTTTTATGGCCATTATCTACGTTGAGTCTTGATGGAGTATATTTAAAAAACTAATAAGGTACAAAGGAATATTATGTTAATCATTGTATGGAACAATGTGGTTTGATAAACAACGCATCTTGATTTTATCAAGGAGTTTTGGTAGAATGGAGGAAAACATCATTATTGACAGATTCATAATCATGGTGGTTTTTTGGTTTTATAATGTCCCGACCCAGCATTCCATTAAACAAATAGCTAGATCGGTTGGTCACATGGCCTTAAGTGTTCCTCCCTATAAGCCAGAGGTTATCGACTATAAGTGTGGGTGTAAAGGGGGTTTAATGATGAGATTGTACCCTCATATCATATTTTCATAGCGGTATAACAGAATATAAAATATAGAATGAAATTAAAGTAGTATAAATAAATGACAAAGTATTGGAAGACAAATAATATAATAACTGAACTAAATTGGCCAACATCAATTTATAAAAAACATGAATTCATGTCATAGTGATGATACATAAATAAAAATAGTGAATAGCAACATGCTTTAAAATTCAAAACAATACAAGGCTCAAGTAACTAAAAGAGTTAAAAAGTAAAAAAAAAAGTTTATATCCATCAGCATCCTGAGCTCCAACTATGTCCTTTTCTCCTAACACCCATGTACAAGTACACAGAAGCATGCAATCAACCAAGGTCTGCAGTCCTAGAAAAAACTGCCTTCTCATGTACCCCTCTATAATGGTGTCCCAAGTAAGGTGTGAGATATAAATCATAGTAGGTTGGAACCTATGGTGTCAAATCCAATAAAAAAACATGAAATATAAATTAAGTGGTGTGTTGGTATAGATATGAAATAAAGAAAATTGAATAAATAAACAACAACACATCCAGGTTCCTAATGGACACCTGACAGCAATACCCTTTTCGGCTCATAGCGAGAATAAGTTTGAAAATATCAATATATATATAGTATATATAGATACATATATATTTATATATGTATAAATTATGAACATATTTTTCTAGAGTGGAATGGGGAGTAACATGCGGGAATCTAACACTAATCTGTGAGCTAATAAGCTCTACTCAAGGGGTAGTAAGCCCTGCATCCTGATAATGTTGGGGTCCTCAAGTATGTCACTTGGGATAGTGAGTGTTAAATCCATTAAAAACTCTAGATCGAGCATTTTCGTTAAAATCCGATCTCCCACACCAAATCACTGGTGATGTTCACCATGCCCAACACCAATGTAATGGGGATCACGGTCGTCATGCCCCACTATAACCCTTACAATCATTCTCAACCTCAATAAAGGAATACAATATGTATAACTACATGGGTAGTTACCTCCCATCCATAGTCATTAATATAGTTTAATTATATATTATAAGTAGGTTAAATTTCAGTTCAACCATCACGTTTCAAATGAAAAACATGCCATTTTGTGTAATCAATCCTTCTCACAGTCATCTTACTTAATTTTCCTAAACATGGGAAATTGATTTAAGGTATAAGTTATAAAGGAGGGGATCATGTTCATTGCCATTAATGTATTCTATCATCTTTCATAAACCATTCTAACTATTCCATTTACCTTAACCAAATCATTTTCTCATTCAAAACATGGAAACACCACATACAAAGCCCAAGGGTCATGTTCAAGGAAAGGGTCATGGAAATAACTCAATAACCCACATGGGTAATTCCAATTATAACTGGAAAAAAACCCTTTGTGGTTATTTGGTTTGATAAATATTTATAGATGGAAGGACTAGTCTATTTCAGGTTATCAAAAGGGCCAAAAACTAACTTTCCATAATTCAAGCACCAACAAGAAGGCACATGGAAAAAAACCAGAACATGCATGATATAAATAACTATCACTTGGTTTTTTATTTAAGATATTTCACTATATTTGGATGGGTATTATTATAAAATCAATACACTTATTATAAAATATTTTATTTGTTTAATTGATAATCACATCCAATTTACCAAAGTAAAACATTTTAGAAAAACTACCATACAGGGAAAAGAAGCAATTAAAGGTGAAAAGAATGTAAAATTAATTAATTAATGCTTCCATAAATTAAAAGTTAAAGGAAAGGGATCCTATCATAGAAAAGGATACCATGTAAATCACTTGTCACTTGATGACTTTGATGATGGTCACTCAACAACTTTTGACGAAGATTACTCCTCACTTGCACACACATACACTCTTTATATATATATATATATACACCCTTAGAGCCAAAGTAAATATTCCCCTCTACATGAGGGAATATGTATGAGGAGGATATATATATACATACATACATATGTATGTATGTGTTGGGAGGCCTTTATGGAGCCCCAAAAGTTATAATTAACCAATAGAGAAACCAAAATAACTTAAAGACCCTAAAAGAAAGGGGATAAAAATGAAGTAGATGATAAACCTGACCTCAAATAGTGGTGGAGAAATGAAATGAATAAAATCTATTTCACCTTCAGTAGAGGATGTTAGAACACACAAGAAGACATCTCAGTAGACCCTTCACATGCCCTAGAATCAAATGGAAACCAAAAATTGGTCAAATCCCAAGACTGGGGTTTTGTTAGAACCTGGACGAGTAATAAAGAGAACAAAAATAGGTCGTAAATGGGTAGGGGTGGAAGTATAAATCCTTACATCAATAATATAGAGAGAAAATTGATAATAATCTAGGTGGAAATCGCTAAGGGGTTGGCGGTCAGGAGGAGGTGTTGCATGCCATGGGAGATAGTGGTGTTGCATCGCATGAGTGAGAGGGAGGAAGGGGTAGGATAGGGTATTAAATTATTTAATTTTAATTTTAATCAAATTAATTCAATTTCTAAAATAGTCCATTGTGCATGGTTTGGGCCACATTGTATGGAAATTTGTGCACTGACTATATGCCCTCGACTGGGCACCTGGTCACCCCGTACAGGCTGGCCATAGGGTTTGGAAAATCATACACCAACCATGAGATGAATAGTAATTAGGTACTGCCTCTACCAATAACTATGTAAGCTAGGTTCAAGGTTTTATAAACCATGTGAAACCTAGGTTACATCCCCTATCCATCTATATAAGGTCGTACAGTTTTTTATAGAGGGTAACATGATTTCATACAAATTGTGCGCCCTATATGGAACACTAAAGCCTTTAGTTTCATGGTATGGTGCTCCCAAAAGTCATCAATAAACCTGGGAAAATTATTTTTACTACACCTAAGTCCAAAAAAAATAACTTTTAAAGGTTACAACTCTCATAATAAAGTTCTGAAGCATAGTTTTAAAAATTGCCCCTTCAGAAAACAAAAAAGTTCAAATCCCTTCGGTTTTTCATCCATTCCAAGACAAGGGATGTTATAACCTCTACACCATAAAACTTATCATACCTAAGAAGCCTTTAGTAATAGTGAAAATATATCCCAAACTATGAGAGTGATGAGGTTTCATTAAAATGTTCACGTTGAATTTCTAAATGCCCGGTGCACATTTAAGCATTTCTTATGCGTAAAGTGCTTAAGCCATCAACACCCAAGACAAATCCAGTTTCCCAACCAAAACACCAAAATGGAACTTACCCAAGCCCATTTATCTAGAGAAATGATTATTTAATCATCTCATTAAGCTTCTGGTTGATGGTACTCCACGCCATAGGCCTTACCATTAAAAAGGGACCAATTTCGAGACATGGTACTTCAGCCGTCAGAATATCCCACAAAGCACACCCCTAAGCATTTTGACGATGCTCCCAACATGATTTCTTCAACAGGAAGAACCCGATTAAACTTGAGTCCATAAAAAAGACATATCAAAAATAAGTGGTTGAATCTTGATCAATCGAACTAAAGATTGTATCGCACTCTTTCTATGAAATATATAGCCAACCCATTTGATCACACTCACCTTAAAATGGCGACGTGTTTATGAATATTTCCTTATGACTGTTTACATCAAAAAAGTAGAGAAATCTAGTTGATCCACTCTGACTGACCATTGAAGATGATGCCTATCTTAGACGGTTGGTATTTTATAAACCAAACTATGACGACTTCTTCAAAGCCACCTCACATTTATAATGAACACATCCACCAAGGCCCATACATGAATTTCGGTGACGTAACATGGTCAAAAAATCACTAACCCATCAAATATTCATGGATAGCCTTAGATTCCTTAAAATTGGAGTCCAAGATACTATTACAAATAATCACACACTTCAAACATACAAGTGAAATGTTGGTACAAGACACGATGTCTACATTAGAACATTAACTGAGCCTAGAGTGACATATTCCTAGAGATTGAGTCAAAGGAAAGGATGGATGGTGTCCAAGAGTCCACCCATGGAATTTCTAAATGGGAACCCAAGGCTCACTCGAGACTAAACAAGCCTCAATCAAGAACCATGTTTCCATCAGGAAACACCTAGAAAGATAACCATCTTAAAAGATCAAAAGATTTTTAAACTGTATCATGGCGTAAGACCAATGCTCTATTAGTGTATCAAGGATGATGTAAAGATAAGGGTCATGCTCATCTCTTAGTAAAATACACTAAGAGGATTGAAATATTTTTCACCCAATCAAACACAATTAATCTAAATAAGAATAGTTTAACCACTACAGGTTGACATCAAGGAAGAAACTCAGCTTTACTAGCTGACACACCAACACCCGAACCATGATGCCTTTATCACCCAAGGAATCCTATGTTCATTAAATATTTACCACATAAGTCTATCCAATACCAAAGGTGTTTATAAGGGTTTCATACATAGACAACAACATTATATTCATTCTTCCAAGAAATCACTGACACAATTTAAAACTAGCAAGAATCAAAGGCATTCGAACGGTACTGACCATTTTTAACTGGTTCTCCTAATTTGTGTCCCTTCTACTTGGAAGGGAATGTTTAATTAGAACCAACATGATGATTCCCACCTAAGGAGTGTCCTACGGTATGATATAGATGATAAAAAAGTCACTCACAAGCGCCCTAGATCAGATTTATCTTAAACGTACATGTGGTGCTCCTTTGTGTCACACTCACATATATTATATCAATTGAAAGGAAAGCCCACAACCAAATTCGCTGGCATGTCAAAACACCCATGTCACAAGAATAACTTATCCATCATAGGATGATCTTGATTACTTTAAAATCACATGTCACTCTACAATAGAGATGACCCGATAACGCACAAAGTAGTACAAGGCTCAACGATTACCCCAAACTCAACTAGTTCATTTAATTATTTAATGCTCAACAGGTACCATGTACATGGAATTTCACTGCCCCAAGGTTTATAAAGAAGATGACGTGTCCTGGATACTACCCATCGACTTACTAGCCCTATGAATTCAAGTACCGGGTTTTCTAAAAAAGAGATTTAGTCCTAATTCATATTGCCCTATATGTCCTTTAACCTGGATGATGCCATACCATGTCGTCCAATACTGAGAAATAAGAAAAGGGTCCAGAAACCTGCGAAGTGGACCACCATTCCTGAGGCATGTCCAACTAGAAAAAATAGAGCATGAACTAATGCTCATTCGTATAACAAAAATCAAAGAAACCATGACCACCTATCCAAACAAGGGTATCATTTAGAAAGTTCAGAGTCCTACAAGGGACAAAGATACCCAAAAGACACCAAAAATCAAAAAAATCACAAGAATAGTGAGTTATTGAAAGTCTAAGGGTTATACCTACCATGGGATATCCCCTTACAAAGAAAAAATGTCGACCCTCTCACTAGGTCATGATAACAAAAGTCAACAGCTCAAGAGCCTATCTTTTATGTCATTGTAAAAAGGAAGACTCCAATGGAAAATGCTCACATCTCCATTACAAGTAAAATCAAAGAGATAATCAAATATCCCTTACATAAATTCTCATGTTAATGTTTAATCATTGAAAATTTAACTAATGACTTAAAAGAAAACAAGCAACTCTCAATAAACATCCTTTTAAAACATTTAACCATTAACATATTTTAAAATCCCATCATTTTCAACAAATTTATCAAAATAAATTCTTTTTTAATAGATAAGGTAACCTAATCGGGTCCTTCTTAGCAATCCTAGGTTCATTATAAAGAAAAAATAGTAGTTTCTCAGTTATTATATTTGTAAACATCCAAACATGTCATCTCATAATAAACATTCCTCAACCGACCTACTTGAGTCCAGTTGATAATTTAACAGTTATCCAATTCATTTTGAATTAGAAATTCTGCATCCCCTTATATTTGTAATCATTTCTCATTAACATGGTCACGTTCAAAAGTTCTACTATGTGGGTTTCCTTTTCCTAATTCAAGAAGTTACCATACACTTAAAGGATTAAAAAGTGGCTCCCATTAATCGAAATGAATCCCATTTCATATTTTAACTTGCTCATACATATAATGGTCTAGTTATATATATGGCCATATACCAACCTATAAATCACCCATACACATTATAGTTTGGCATTTGGCTCCCATTTACTAACCAATTCACTTTATCATTTAAATTTTATAATCCTTGTATAATGGTTCGAATACACGGGTTACCTTTACCCAGTTATAAGTCACCCATACACCTTATAACTGAAAACTACCTCCCATTTTAATCAAAACCAATTAAATTTAGCCCAATACATCAATTAGATATTTAACACAAACTAAAGTATGTGATTACAAGCAGCTAACAGAGAGAATCATGCTATAAAAAATAATCATGGAATATAAACAAGATAGACATCATGGAATATTATGACTAAATCATAGAAAACATGCTCAAAATTTCTAAAACATGGTACAAAGATAAGAATGACATAATAATCATGGCATGAATTCAAATTAGTAGGAAAACTAAAATGAAACTACATGGCATGGCACATGCATGACATGTTAATATCTATGTGCCTATAATGATTCATGAAATGATTCATCCATGTCATACTAGGCCAAGGGTAAAATTCTATAAATCCTTAATCTACAAGAAATACACCAATCACTACAGGTAAAATAATAATCAATTGTAATAGTAAAGAGTAAAGATGACAATTCTTGGCCTCGGCCACTTGGTCATTTCTCATATGTTGGGTGATCAATCCCAAGAACAGATATTAACCAAGTGTAGACACATTCCAATTCTTCTTTTTACGAACCTAAAAAAGTAATACAAAGGTAAAAAAGGCTCTAAAACCACTTTATAACATCCATACTGGGCTTAGTATTAAACCAATAGTTATACTGTTTTGTCACATGGCCTCAAGCAACACTCCCTATACACCAAAGTCTGTCGACTAGTAGCTAGGGTGTAAATTTGGTTCATTGGGGAGACTATACCATCATATTAGAGTTTCACTGTAGAATAATAGAATATAAATAGTATAAAATAGTAGATGTAGTATAAGGAAATGACAAAGTAGAAGATGAAAAATATTATAATAACTGAACTAAAGTGGACAACACCAGTTTATAAAAAACATGCATGCATGTCATAGTGATGATACATAACTGAAAATAATAAAATGTAGAATCCTATACAATTCAGAACAATACAAGATTAAATTAATGAAAAGAACCAAAAATTACAAACAAAATCTCTATGAGCATCCTAAGCTCCATATCAGTCCTCTTCTCCTAACTCACAAGAATAATCACACAACAACAAGCAATAAACCAAGGTCTGTAGTTCAACAAACAAGAGAGTCTACTTGGGTACCCCATTGCAATGGTGGCTCGTGAAAGGTGTGATATATAAATCCTAGTAGTTCGGCACTCATAGTGTCAAACTGAATCCAACCAGTGCATTATATATTAAGCAGTGTAGGGGTATAGAGAAGAAATAAAAAAGAATAAATAAATAAATAATAACCCATCTATGTTCCTAAGGGACACCTGACAGAAATACCTACTTCATCTCATAGATGGAATAAGTCTGAAAATTTCACTATATATATATATTATCAATATATTTTTCTGAAGTGGATTGGGAAGTAACATGCATCCATCCAACACCATTCTGTGAGCTAATAATCTCTACTCAATGGGTAGTAAGCCCTACATCCCAATAAATTTGGGGTTGTCAAGACCATCACTCAGAATGCAGAGTGTCCATGCTATGAAAACACTTTAGATGGAGCATGGAACTCAAAATCCCTTCACCTATACTGAATCGTTGGTGAGGGTCTCCATACTCAACACCGATGTAAGGGGGAGTATAGTCGCCATGCCATGTTGAGCCCCTTACCATCATTATCATCCATTATAAAGGAATATAATATGTATAACTAGCATGGGGCATTACATCCCATCCAAAATCATTGATATAGTTCCATTACATATTATAATCATGTTAAATTTATTTTCAACCATAACACTTCAAAAGAAAAACATTCCATTTAGTGTAATCCATCATACTCACATTCATATAACTCAATTTTCCTAAACATGGAAAATTGATTTAAGGTAAAAGTTTTAAAGTAATGGATAATGTTAATTTCCTTTAAAAGATGCTACCATATTTCATAATCCATTACCACCATTCCATTTACCTTAAGCAAATAATTATCCCATTTATAACATGGAAACACCACATACAAAACCCAAGGGACATGTTCAAGGAAAGGGTCATGGAAACCACTCAATTACCTACATGGGTAATTCGAAGTATAAGTGGACCAAAAACCCATGGGGGTTATTTGGTTTAATAAACATTTATAAATGAAGGCCTAGTCCATTTAAGGTTCTTAGAGGGGACAAAAACAAACTTTCCACAATGCAAGTAGTAACAATAAGGCACATGGAAAAATCAAAAAAGAAAAAAAAATTATAAATAATTATCACTAATTTTTATCTCGAAGACAGCACACCTTCATTGTAGGGGTTTTATTATAAAATCATGAAGTTGGTTATAAAATAGTTCATTTGGTCAATTGATCATCACATAAAATTTACCAAAGGAAAACATTTTATAAAAACTACCGTACGGGGAAAATCCTTAATTAAAGGTGTGAATAACATGTAATTAATTAATTAAATCTTATTAAAATTAAAATGGAAAATAATGTGATTCTACCTTAAAAAATAAGACCAAGCCGATCACTTGTCGCTTGAAAACTTTGATGATGACAACTCTACAAATTTTGATGAAGATTACTCCTCACTTGAATGCACATACACACTTTATAAACACACACACACACACACCTATGGTTCCAAAGTACATATTCCCTCTCTCCATGTGGGAATATGTATGAGGATGATATATATATATAACTATGTATGTGTAGTAAATCCTTTAAGGAGCCTCCAAATTTCACATTAACCCTGAGGGAACCAAAAACACTTAAAGACCCTAAAAAGGGGGTGAAAAAATACAACAGAAGATAAAACTTACCTTGAATGGTGGTGGAAACCTTAAAAAAACCAAATATGATTCTACTTAAGTGGTGGATGTTGTAAAATGCAATAAGATATCTTGATAGACCCTTTTTACTCCCTATATTCAAAAATAAGACAAAAAATAGGTCAACACCAACACTAATGTTTCGGTCGAACCTCACGGGGAAATAGAGAGACCAAAACTCAGTAAAAAATGAGGAGGGGGAGAAGTAGAAAGCCTTACCACGAATATTTGGAGAGAAAATAAAGAAGAATCTATGTGGAAATCACTAACAGAGATGAGGTTAGGAAGAGGTGCCGCACACCATTAGAGAGGGAGGTGGTGTTACGTCACGAGTGTCAGAGGGAGGAAGGGGTAGGTTAGGTTATTTATTTATTTTATTTTCATTTTAAGTAAATTACTTCAATTTTTATGATATTTCATCGTGCATGGTTAGTGCCGCATAGTTCGACAATTTTGGCACCAACCATTCGCCCTCTTCAGGGAACATGAGCACCCCACATGGGCTCGTCGGATGGTTTGGAAAACTGTGTTCCAAACATGTGGTGAATAGTTCATAGGTACTACCTATACCACTAATAATGTGGGCTAGGTTCACTATTTGGAAAATTTTATACATCCCATGCAGCAACCTCTATCCAAATACATAAGGTCGCACAGTTTACTGTAGAGGTATGCACTATTTCAAACAATCCATGCACCCTGTAATGAACACTCAAACCCTAATTTTCCAGTTCTGATGCTCCCAAAACTCCTATATACACCCAAGGAACTTATAAGGCCTTCACCCAAGTCCAATAAAATCACATTGAAATGTTACAAATAAGTTTAATCTTTTTGATAATTTTTTACACACAACACTCATATTATTTTGTGTTATACACAATACCTTGTTTAAACAAGAAGTGACATACTATGAAAATATTATTATATAATATGATAGTTAATCCCAAGATGTTACAATGGTGGGTATGAATGTGATTAAATATATTAGGAAATTATATAGTTTAAACATGTGTTAAAATTTAATTCTTTGGTGATCAATTAATTAAAAATGAAAATAATTACCATTGGATTGTAAATAAAATCTATTTCTGAAAAATATTTTTTTCTCACAATTCTGTTATAAATCATTAAAATAAATAAATTACTTTTCTGAATGAAAATAATGAAATTTATATATTATATATTCAATATAATATTTATTATTCATCTTTTGATTATTCTATAATGAGATAAGAATAAATCCAATTTTACTCTTAAAAATCGAATTTTTCTAAAAGGTAAATTTTTTCAAATTTTGTGCACTTATTTTAAAATTAATTATTGAAAACTTGAGAAACGTTATTTGGAAAAATTAAATTGATTTCTTAAATATTAATTTATATATTATCTTAGGGTGATTTTTTTATAATTTATGAAAAGGTAAATTTTGTTGATTAATAGTGAATGTATTGGTTTTAAATAAGAATTATAATTACTTTTAAATCATTTAGAAACATTAAAAATATTTTAATATGATTTTTAAAGTAATGTAAGTTAAATTATATATCTGTTAATAAAATTTAATTTATTGAGATAAATTTAATTTCAAATATTGATACAAAAAAAATTAAACTTTTTAACATTTTCTCTTTGGAAAACCACTTTCTAATCGCATGTACGGGTTTAATTTTAATTGCGATTTTTCCATTTCTATGATTCGAATTTATAAAAATGGATTCCATATTCTAAATAGTAAAAAAGTATATTTTCAAATAATTTCAATGTAATTTTTTACCATTATAAATAGTAAATGAAATAAAAAATGATTACTGCAATTAAGGTGGAAATTCAATTACCGAGGGGTTAAACTTAAAACATAAGGGTTAAAATGACCTTGAATATTCTCCATCCCCAATTTTATATACATACTTTGACCTTATAACCTATATTTTTCTATAATGTCCCATTTTGGGGCCATCTGGATTGTGAAAAACATTGGTATACCTTTTTCTTTTCAAAAATTACAAGTTTTACACTCATCTCACATATAAAAGGGCATCCACTCTTTTATCCTCTTCACACATACAAAATACATTTATTCAACCAAGAACTACCCAAATAAATTACTTAATTCTCTACTATCATCTTAGATTCTTTATTTTGGTCATAATTCTATCCTAATAAATTTTTTGGTGAAAATGAAAATGTGTTTTCTAGATAATATGTAACACCCCTAACCAAGTGATTTATATTATTTAAACCTAAACCTCCATAAAATATTTTTATTATATGCATATATAATAACCCAAGTATCATACATATAATAATATTTTATTATTTTAATTAGATAACTGAAATAATTCTCCTCTTCTATCAAATGGAATAAGAAATCATCATTCGTGCGTAAGGTGGACTGATTCCTTACAAAGTAATGTGATTCTTTCTTCACATACACATTACAAGGAAGGTAAAAGGATAGGTTTAAATAAAAAAATTGATATATATGATGTCACATTGAATCTATAAAGGTAATATATTGTTTAACATTCCTTTATTTCATCCATCAAGAAAATGTAAATAGTGTTCAAGTATAGGTATGGCCTACTATCTCCTTAAATGGTATATTTAATTTTTATCTCTAAAATTTATGGATTACTATAAATATATATATATAATTAATATATTTATATATGATATTCGTATCATTGTTATAATTTTAGATATGATGGAACCATGATCAATATATGAGGAATTGTTTAACAAATCAAAACATTCATGGAAAACAAAGCAGCTATAACCTAAAACATGAATTTATGATGGAACTATCGATAAATATTTAATAAATGGTCATAAAAATCATAATTTGTATGATATATATGTATATATATATATATATGAATTTTTATGAAATATGTTTATAAAAAACATATATTTATTATATATTCTGTTTGAATGTGTATGAAGGAATTCTATACTTAAGATAAGTGATTTCCCTCTCACTTTTTACTTTTTTGAGTCACATGCCATATTCAACACCTATTTCTTTTATGTTTTTTATATAATTAACATTAATTTATTATATTATTAATATTCATAAAATTATATAGATTTACATATCCAATTGATTGTTTATCTCCTATTTTATTTACAATTAAAATGTTATAAAAGTGATAATGGATTCTTTTCCTGAAATTTCATTCTTGGGGATAAAAGTATTGTTATGCACATTTCTTCTTCTATGAGGTGTATAAACTACCTCTTTAATAGGTTATATCATTAATATACTTGTTTACATTATATAATATGATTCATTTAATGTTATTCTTTAATAAGTATTACAATTCAATGTTTTCTATGTGGTAAGAGTTTTATGTTACAGTCTCACCGTTTATTGATATTATTTATGAGTGTGATTACAATAATGAAATATTATTATCTACCACACAAGAAAAATATGTATTTTATTACACAACAGTTTTACATTATAATAATAGTTTTCACATCATTTTCCTCTCATTATGTATTAAATATTTCAATAGAATGTTTTTATAAGAAGTCATCTTTATTTATCTCTTTGGTAAAAATCCCTTTTCTTCCAAAACCATGATTTAAAAAAAATGTTTCCAATTTTTTTTCATTTTTTAAATGATTAATTAAAAAAATTCCCCATTTTTGAATTTTTGAAAAATATTTTAACTGTATTCTTCATGCCATTTTCCAAATAATGTCTACTTGGATTTTAATAAAAATGTGAATAGAATCATTATTTTATTGTGTATGGAATGAACATAATTTAACATTATCATGAGGATTGTTATTTTTAGATATACCATTATAATTATTCAATTTTTCGTCAAATAACAAAGGATTCTAATAATTGTTTGCTATTTAAATTTTTTTCTATCAAATTAGAAATGATATATTCATCAAGAAATCTATTTAATTAAATTTCAAAGATTCCCTTAAAGGTTTTCAATGATATTTCAATGAAATATATTTTGAAAATGCTTTAGGTTTTAAAAATATTTTATCAAATGGGAATGGATAAATTCCTCTTGAAATATATTAAATGATTATTGAAGTTTCCTTTATAAGTATCAAGGTTTTTTTGAAAGAAACTATTTTTCAAATTGTTTTATGTTTTAAAAAGATATTTTCAAAGGGGACTGATATTTTCCTAAAGATAATTTTGAAATGATTTTCAAATATTCCTTTATATGTTTTCCTGTTTATTTTTAATATAAATTATTTTCAAAAAAATATTAATTTTATGTTAAAAAATAGATTTTCAAATATATGTTATTTTCCTAATGAAATGTTCCAATTGATCTTTAAAAATCCTTTTCCTTCTATGGTGACATCCTTTGATGCCATTTATGCTTTGCTGGGTATATTATCCAATGATAATATCTTCATTAATTCTCTAGATGGTTTATTTTTATGATTAAGATATGTTTATGAAACCCATACCTTTTTTATAGGCTATACCATGATAAACTAATTTTGAATCCCTCTTATTTTTTGGTGGGTTATTCTATGATAAAATGATTAACTAATTATGAAACCTATTTATTTTATTTACATTATGCAATATTTAAATTTTTATAAAGCCCATTTAATTTTAGGGGTTCTTATATGATTACTGTTTTATGAAGACCGTTTCTTTTCAAGGGTTCTAATTTGATGAATATTTTATAAATCCAATTTAATTTCAATGGTTCTAATAAGATTAATTTTTTATGATCTTGAGGCACACAAATTTATGATTTTTATTATGTGATGATTGGGACCCGTATATCCCTATAATTCTTTGGGTAAAGGATTATATCTCATGGGAAAAACATGAGTTGAATTGGGAGTGAACACAGTTTAGTAAGGTACTATATCTACGATGATAATCTTTGGAATGAACAATGACTAATATGATGGTTTTGATAGTGAACCCATTCCACTAAAATAGCCTTGTAATTGATCGTTGACTAAAATGGAATTATTTTCTATGATATGTGTATTCAACATTTCTATAACCTATATCAATGTTATGCTCACATGGATCATGTTCTTTGATTTCCTTAAGATTCGTGAATTATAAACATCTAATATTTACTCTATCAGTCAATATTTTGATATTTTATATGTAGGGTATTGGTTTCATATTTTATGATCATGTTATAATATGCCTATACTCACATTTTGTTTACATATTTCCAATGTTTTCCCTTATCAATCATCTTATCTCACCCTTTCTTATGTTTCCTTTGATAGGTTATGAAGAATGTTTTTGTGTCGGTTATGTTTATGAAGAGTAAAAAATATGATGATCACTATGAAATATATTATTGATATTTCACTAAATAAGAGTATTGTGTACCTAGTCTCTAAAGTAACTAAACCATTATAATCTTAAGGTGTGTGTTTATGTAAATTAATGAATATTCATCTAAAATATGTAATATCTATGTATGAGATGTTTGGGTCATTACAATGATGATGTGTTGTATCATCATTTCTCAGTGTGTTCTATTAGGTTTTTACTCTAAATTTTAGGTATCCCTCTCCATTGGTTCATTTTTTTCATCCACTCAATCTCTACATGTCTCGGAATTCCGATTTTATTGATATTTGATGTCTATAATGAATATTTGATCCCTTTACTTTATGTGATTGATTCCATGTGATTCATGGTTTTTTCCTTTGGTATGTATTTAAACTATTCATTATTTTTTGCTCCTATGGAGGCTATAATAGTGGATAGTGGTCATTTTTAGGGGAATATAGATGAATGATTGATGTGTTATGGGTATGGTAGAAGATCCTTGTGAGTTTATTGACTTTTCATCATAGTTTTCTTATCTTCTTTTAGGGTAGTTTTATTAAATATTCACTTATGGTTGGTGAATCAAAAACACTCTTTTATTAACTATGTTAATGTGGATAAATCATGATTTATTTATTATCGTGTAAGGAGGTGATATTATCCGAATAAATTAAAATTTTAATTAAAATTGTAATTGGGATGTGATTAAATTTTTTTACATGTATTCCATTTTATTATTATGTTGTGTGTTGATTTTTATTTAACTGAGAGAGATTTTATGAATCCATTTTATCATTTATATTATTAATCTAATTCTAACATGGAAAAATTAATTTTAATATTTTAAATGGGTAATGTATAGGTAAAATGTATCATTTTTTTGGTTTTTTTGTATTGACTACAATGTGAAATTTTAATAGAACTACTGGGGAAATGAGAGGGTAGATTAAATATTATTAAAAATTAATTGGTTTACTTGGATTGGTATACTATTAAATGGTTTGGTGGGATTACTTTCTATAGTAGTGGTAGAGATATTGAAATGGGTTGTTAGTGTCTTGATGATGCATTAGTGAGATGTGGTATGTGTGGTTAGTGTTCTATATACCATAGGATATATAATATGCTAAATTAAATGACTAAATTAAATAATATAGAATGTGAACTATTTTATTTTGAATAAATGATGTCCTGGAATTAGTGAATCAATTTGGATAAAATTAAACATGTGGAAATTGGATTAGGTGGTATAAAATAGGAAGTGGGTAATGTAAAAAGATTCTAGTTTGGAATCATTATTTGGTTAATGATTTAACCTTGTTTGTAAATGATGAATAAAGTGGATTAATTGATAAAATGTGAATCGAAATGGATATGATTTATAAGAAGTTGATATTATTTATTTAGTGGTGTGTGCTCTTGTGTTTTTTGAGGTTCTAATATTTGTAGTAGTTGTTGAAGAGTTTATATCCCATTGGGTTATATTTATAGTAGTGTTGTTGAATGAGGTGGACCATATGTTGGGATAGTGTGTTTCTTTTATATATATATATATATATATATATATATATATATATTATTTTTACTTCTTATGAACAAATCTCGAGTTGAGCAACATGTTTGATGCCCATATAAGGTCTTGTGGTCCATCTATAACCATAACATTCATTATGTGGGTGGAGAAAAGGATTAACCCCCACCCCTCATGTTCTCTTCTAGACATGGTATGGTTATGTTGTCATATAGTTGTTATGTTTTAATGATTTGATTTTATGGGGATGGTTATGTAGAAATGGCATGTGGTATGTGATTGTGATGTGATATGTTAGGATTTGAATCCTTATTCAGATCATCATATGTTCCAAGATCTGAAAGTTCAAACATCAGATTTGTGATCATTAGAATTTCAGCAAGTGGCAGGGTACTAGGCTCAATGTAAAGTAATCATAAGTTCTTAACTTCATCATTAGTAGATAATCTCTAATGATAGTAATTCCATCAGATGTTTTATTATATTGATGGTTCCACAGAGTAGTTATAGGAAGTATGGGTGTTTTTCTAACCTAAAGGTTCCCCCAGTTAGTAACCCTTATTAGTTTTTCATGTATTTTTATCTTGTTTTTCAATGGAGAAGGTTTAACAAATATGACTGATTAGGAATTCTCATATTTTCATTCTATGGTCTTCATGTTTCAATGGTCTTTTTATATACTAATGAAATATTCCCAAAGTTATAATATCTAGTAAGGTGATTCAATCAAAGGTTTTGGTTTCATCAAGAAAATATATGATTCCTATGAATAATGAGGATTATTGGGAGCTATATAGTATTTTAGTTATTATAGGTAGATGAAATACTACTTATAGAAAATGATATCCCAACAATTAACATTATGAAGAGTGGATGGGTAAATTATTATCATTGATAGACTTGGGAGGAAAACTGACATAATTCTATTCGGTATTTATAGAGAAAAATATAAAATGTTTCTAGGATATATTAAGAATACATATAATTGTAATGTGATAAAGTATATTAGCATTATGAACTACATGAAGAAGTCTTTGCCAATGTTGGATGGAATAAATCATAGGATGATTTAGGATCTGTCTTAATAGTAAGATAATATGGATAAGATTTCATAGGCATCCATGATAGGATATATCATGCTTGACTGCTTGTATACCTAACTTAATCTCTCATATTATTTGACCATAATAAGTAGATATAAATGTAATCTTGGTGAGATGAAATGGAATGTTATTATGAACATATTTATGAAGTTGATAAGTAATAAGGATATGTTCTTTGTCATGAGAGAAGAGGATTAAATCTGTGTAAAGGGTTACAGAGATACAAGATTCCAAACTAACAAAAATGATTTGAAATATCTATCTAGATTCATGTTTTGACTAAATGGTGGAGTTGTTAGTTGGATGATTTCAAAACAAGCCACCATAGTGGACTCAGAAACATAAGTTGAGTACATAATTTCATTAGTTTCTATAAAGGGATATATTTTGATAAATAGTTTCATTTATGAACATGGATGGATTCAAATAATATAGGTAGGAATAGATTTATAATGGGAAAACAATGGTGTTTTTTCTCTGGATAAGGAAACCCTATCACATCAAAGAACCAAAAAAATACTCTGAAAATACCACCTCTTTTGAAATATCATTGAGAGGAGAAATGTAATGATTAGTTTGTAGGCTACACTAGGTAATGTTGTAGATCTATTTACAAAACCATTACCGTAGAAACAACATGAGGGTCATGTAGAATCTATAGGTGTGAGATGTCACGACCCGTCCTCGGGGCCCGTGCCGTGACTACCCCAAGCCCGCCTTCCATAGGCCAGGGGCTGGAGACTAGCACTAAAGGTGTAAATCCTGATAAATGGGAAGGAATTGCCTTTATAAAAGTAAACTAAACACCACAGAGTACAAGCGGAAGTAATCACTAGGTAAAACTAAATACAAGCAGTGCTGAAAGTAAAGGGGGCAGGAAATACAAGCCCAACTGTAAAGTACAAGGTAAAAGACAAAACAACCGGAAGGTGAAAAGCCGCTCCTGGGTCGTCCACCAAGGATCCTACATGAAGGGTAGGTTAAGATAGCGCAGCTCCTGGATCATCCACCATGGATCCTACCTGAAGGGTAGGTACAGATAGCGCAGCTCCTTGATCGTCCACCACGGATCCTACCTGAAGGGTAGGTACAAATAGCCTCCACAACGCTCTCGCCCGTCAACCTCCTCCGAGTATCATCTCGCTGTGAATTCCACCTCCGGATACTGACTCGTCGTGAAGTCAACCTCCGGGTACCGTCCAGCCATCGAACACTCGGCCTCTGTCAACGCTGCCTGTCATCTGCAACCAATACAACGAAGTGCGGGCATAGCCCATGCAGAGGTGATTATAACGATACTCAGTAGGGACCCCGAGACCCTTAAGGTCTCACTAAATCCAACAAGGATAACCACAAGGAAGATCTCAACAGATATCCTCTACTTAGGTATATGCCCATACATATACCTAAGTTATCAAGTAACCCATCTCAATCACGAGGAAACACAAAGATTATGAAATCAACGGATAACCAATACCCAGGTATATGCCCATACATATACCTAAGTTATCAAGTGACCCATCTCAATCATGGGGAAACACAATGATCATAGACTCAACTCAAACTAGGATTTTCAATTATCGAAACTATAACTACTGAAGAGCCTCATCTATGGAGTGTACAGTGATCCTGTCACGACTCCGAGATAATAACTTAAGACTGCTGAGGTACTCCACCTATCGAGTACTGTGGGCCTGCAGCTACAACCAAGCGCTTCCCACCATGGGTCTGCCGCTACAACCAAGTGCTCCCCCTCATAGCCTCCAGAGGTACTCCTTCTATTGAGTATCGTGGGTCTGTCGCTATAACCAAGCGCTCCTCTGTCGTGGGTCTGCCGCTACAACCAAGTGCTTCCCACCATGGGTTTGCCGCTACAACCAAGATCTCCCCCTCATAGCCTCCAGAGGTACTCCTTCTGTTGAGTACCGCGGGTCTGCCGCTACAACCAAGCGCTCCTCCGTTGTGGGTCTGCCGCTACAACCAAGCGCTCCCCACTGGGCTATCCGAAACTCAGCGAGTCGATCGATCAGTCGTCGTCAAGTCTCAGTCAGCTACAGGGTCTCTGTACTCCGCACGCTCATCTCCAGGAGGGTCCGCTCCACGAGCTACTGGTCGATACTCCAAGTATCACAAAGTCCCACAAAGATGTATCTCAAAGGACCGCCTCGTCATAGGGGTCTCAACACAACAGACGGCGCGTCAATCGGACGCCCGGTCTGTGAGTTATTAGCCTTTTCGTCCCAGGGGCCTGGTTGGTTTCGTGTGTGAACCAACCCGGCCGTATCTCAACTGTACCCCGAACTCTCATAGGGTATACTCAAAGGGACTGTTTCTCAACGTGATCACCAACGCCATTGACGGTTCGTCAAACGGACGTCCAGTCTGAAAGTTATCATCTTTTCTGTTCGAGGGACCCGGTTGGATTTCGGGTACAATCCAACCCGACCACTATCCAACTGCAACCAAAACATAGGAGAAGTATGCCAAAAGTTCTGTCTCATCAAGGGGAATCCAACAAAGTCGATGGTACGTCAATCGGATGTCTGGAGCTCAAGATATAAGCATTTCCGCTCCAAGGGCTCAGTTGGTTTCGGGTTCGAACCAACCTGGCCGTACTTCAAATGACACTGGTTAATTAAACCGGTCACACCATTGTGATCCATACAGAAAAACACACGATATGGACTACCCATTGGTCCAAAACGGATAGCCGGTTAAAAAGTTGTATTTCACCGCAACACGCGCGAACCGAGCCTCGTGGGGCCCGCACCTTGACCTCGACTTAAATATCCAAAATTGGTCTTGAAACGTCCGTCTTAATTCTAGGGTCGCAACCTCGTAGACGGTTCGACATTCCGAACCGTATGAGAGAGATTTGTCCGAAACAAGATCCCGTAATAATAATATTATTATTATTCGCTGTTTCGTGGGCCCGAGCCATGAACCAGAATTTAGTATTCAACATTAGACTTGAATCGACCGTATTGATGTCAGGATTACATCACCACTGACGGCAAGCCAAACAGACGTCGCACGCATGAGTTATGGTGGGTCAAAGATTTAATAATATTATTAAATTTATTATTTTCCGAGTGCTTCGGGTACCCGATCCAAAAACCCAAAAAAGACATTCAATATTGGACTCGGAATGTCCGCCTCGAAATCAGGGTCGCACCGCCGCAGACGCTTCGTAAAACCGAGGTCGTACGGGGAAGTTGCAGACAAAAATGTGTTTTATCATCAAAAGTAATAACAACAATATTTTATTCTTATTATTAATTACTTATTTATTTACTATTCCTAACTCCAAATCAATCCACGTTGTTTTGGAGTCCTTCTTGGGCGAGGGAAACATACACCATCAATTAATTCCTTTCTTTTTATTATTATATCATCAAATTAAACTTTCTCTCTCCAATATATCAATTCCTTCACGTTTAAGCGCCTCCAACCCAAACCTCCAAACCCTATCAGCCAGCCCTTCACGCGGTTTTCTCTTCCGCCCGAAGTCATGCCTTGAACACACGCCGAAATGACACCGCCACGTCGCCCCTTCCGTGGGTCGCTGTATCTTCGTTCGAAACCCAAAAATTGTGACAATCGCATATTCGTGATCCTCGGGTCGAGATCTACGCATCCGTATTCTCAATGTAACATTGAGTTTTTAGCATGCTTAATTATTTGGCAAAGAATAATGCACGAGAAACGAAACAGAAAGGTTCATGGTCTATGTGTGGGTCGATAACCATATTTTTTGGCCACCGTCATTGAGATTCAAAAACAATAGGAATTAATATAAAGATATTTATCATACTTCAAAATTAAACCCCTGCCTCAATTCAAGAAGGTTGATCACTTGACCAAGGTAGGAGATGCTATCTTTGTTCCGTTGACGTTGTCACGGGATGACGACGTTGCTTCGTCAACATCGAGAAGGAAGAAGTCGAGGTTGGCGCCAGCATTCTTTGTGTTCTTCGATGAGGGAAAGAAGTCCTCTCAATCCTCCCAAATCCCCTCTCTCAAGACTCTCCCCACTAGAGATTATGCCAACACCCATAATAATAAAGTATAACCATTTATTAAAGAGTTGGCATAAATATTTCAAGAGAATTTCGAAAACGTGCCAAATAATTAAAACATGTTTAGTTCTTTAATGAAGATTTTTGGCACATTAAATTGAAGGGGTGTTAAATGGGGGTTGGAGAGAGTTATGGGAAGATGAGAGGTTGGGGCTCATGTGGGCCCCACCTCTCATATATCCACACATGGGAGGATTTAACTTCCTTAGATATAAATTTGTTTTAACAAATTTATTTAACTTTTCTTAATTAAACTCCAAAATTAATAAAACTCAAGATGTTTAAAACGCAACTGCGGTAAAGGTACCCTTAAGCAATTACCGGTGCTGTGAGTTCATCGGTGCTCTCAGATTTTAATTCCGAGCACCGGTTCAAAAGATAGAAAAACACGCACGTACGTTTACTGAACGTACCCGAAAAAAAGTTCGGAAAATTATTATCAGTAACCCTCGACCCGCGCCGGTTGAGGTTAGGATCTGCCTAAGTAAAACATGCCCCAAGGAACCCATCGATACTCTCAGATTTTCAATCTGAGTTACCGTTTAGAAGTTATGAATTTTACAATAAAATAATTTTCACTTAATTATTTTATTTGTGGCCAAAAACTAACTTTTTCTGGTGGCCCATGCTAGAAAAAGTTAGTATCTGTGTAAATAAAACATGCCATCACAAGTTCAGTAGTGGTCTCGGATTTTTAATCTGAGCTACCGTTTGTGAGTTATAAGCATTTGAAAAATAAAATAATTTATTTAATTATTTTATTTATAGTTAATCCATTTTTGGTATTTCTCATAGGAGGCCCGTGCCGACTAAACTTAAGTCGTGCCTAGGGTAATCCTGCAATCCTGAGCGCAACGGTGCCCTCCGATTTCTAATCCGAGCAACCGTTCAAGAGTTACTCCACTTTTTCAGGAAAACTGCTTACGTGCGTTAATTTAATCTTAACAAAACTTCGGAAAATTATTTCGGGCACACCGGGCCTCAGAATCAGGTGCCGTCTGAAACCGCGCACTCACCAAATTCCAAAAAAATTAACAAAAAAATTTCCTTGAAATTTCCGGGTCTTTACATTACTCCCACCTCAGGGATTTACGTCCCCGTAAAGCTTCAACACACACTAGGGGAAACAAAAAGTGGTACTGAGCACGCATTTGAGCCTTCCGCTCCCATGTTCTCTCCTAGAGGTTCTTGTGCTGCCTCGGGTTTCCTTTTCGCTGACCAAGGAAAACCCATCCCATTGTTGTAAGTAAACCACAACCTTTTTGCCTAATACTGTCAATTCGTGTATGAACTGTGATTGCCCAGTCCATACCCAAAATAACGTCATAAGGCCTCGACGCTGTCACCAAGAGGTTCCAACTGAAACTCTCGCCTCAAGGGTCAGATCACACCTATCGGCGTAAGTGTGTTTATCGAGTCTCCTCTCAATGGTATCTCCAGGCGTGATGGTCAAGTCAACGGTTTTAACTGGAAACTCTAGGTCTGGGACAAGATTCGTGGAAGGAAGGAATGATTGGTACCTATTTCTATTGATATTGCAGCTCGTAGTAGACACAGACCGTACCTCAAATCATTCTTAGAGCCCTTGGGTCACACTCCGTGACCGCATGCATCTATTCTCTTCCCCTACCCTCCAGCTCCCTGATCCTGGCAGGGACTACAAAGACAGGTGGTTGTAACATGTTGAAATTTACACCACCTCATGCTGCACTCTTAGTTCTGCTTCCATGTATGCTACTCTACAGATTCATTTGTCCTTAACACTTACTCTTCTTGAAACATTTAACATGCCCAAGTCTCTGAGACTGGCGCCAGTTTCCAGCTTTCCCACTGCTAACCTTCACTGACTGCATCCATTCAGCAAAGAACTCTCAACCATAAAGGTTATTTTTAGCACCCTAGCCCAAGTAGGAATGCATAGAGGAGAGGTGCTGGCTCGGATATCCTTAAACACACCACGCTCATAGGTCCAAGCTCTATAGCACTGATCAAATCATATTCATCGAGTACTCGGAATTCTCGGTACACCTCGATGAATACTGAGCTACCGAAACGTCATCCTGCCGAAGCTGTATAAGCTCTAGAAAACTCTCATCCACCTCCTCAAGCCAATCCTCAGCCGCCTGTGAGTTAGGTTTTCCTCGAAAATTTAGGGTATATGATGTTGGAACATGTGTAAGGCAGTAAGCCTACATGTGTCATCTACCGGTACCGTCGGTTGTAATTGTTGACCAACAGGTAGTGATGTATAGCTGACACACTACCTGAAGGCACTATCTCAGGCATCGGTCTACATACCGAAGCCTCATCACTATGTGTAACATCCTCATGGTCATTCACTAGAAAACAAAAGTAGCCAAGTCCACCGTCCACTCCACTGATGTCTCAGCTAGGCGGAATACTCTAGCAATCGGCTCCAGCCAGTGCTCTGCTGTCTGGGAATCTGCCTCGCCTCGTAACCTCAGAGTCCTCTACTATTGGAACTCGTGCAACGCGCTCTGCCAGCATGCACAGTTCGCTAGTATGGATGGTGGCATCTTCTCCCCAACAGGTGGTGGTGTTGCTGGTACACCACACGAGGGTTCCAACATAGTAAAAAGGGACCCGCACCGGAGCCTCGTCGCTTGGTGGGCCGTCATCGTGTACTATCTCAGAACTCCAACTGACTGTCTGCATGGAAACATCCTAAACAGATACGACACGGTCAAACAATTTATACCTGGTGAGCTAACGTGGTTTGAGCTGACTTTAAAACTTTTGGAAACACACACGCAATCAGTGTTTTCGTGCACAAAGTCGGAAATCAGAAGTCAGGGTCTGGGTGTACGGATGCATTCGTCGCCGCACCAACACTGAACTCCCTGAATTGAAAACCACACTCGGTACCCTTAACACTATTGCTTCACAGAAAGAAAAAATCAGAGTCCTAAGTTCTGCGGTAGAACTGACTCCTCTGATACCAATTTGTCACGACCCGTCCTTGGGGCCTGTGCTGTGACTACCCCAAGCCCGCCTTCCATAGGCCAGGGGCTGGCGACTAGCACCAAAGGCGTAAATCCCGATAAATGAGAAGGCAATGCCTTTATAAAAGTAAACTAAACACCACATAGTACAAGTGGAATTAATCACTAGGTAAAACTGAATACAAGTAGTGCGGAAAGTAAAGGGGGGCGGAAATAAAAGCCCAACTGTAAAGTACAAGGTAAGAGACAAAACAACCGGAAGGTGACAAGCCACTCCTGGTTCGTCCACCAAGGATCCTACCTGAAGGGTATGTATAGATAGCAGAGCTCCTGGATCGTCCACCACAGATCCTACATGAAGGGTAGGTACAGATAGCGCAGCTCCTTGATCCTCCACCACGGATCCTACCTGAAGGGTAGGTACAGATGGCCTCCACAATGCTCTCGCCCGTCAACCTCCTCCGAGTATCGTCTCGCCGTGAAGTCCACCTCTGGATACTGACTCGTTGTGAGGTCCACCTCCGGGTACCATCCAGCCCTCGAACACTCGGCCTCTGTCAACGATGTCCGTCGTCTGCAACCAACACAACGAAGTGCGAGCATAGCCCATGCAGGGGTGAGTATAACGATACTCAGTAGGGACCCCAAGACCCTCAAGGTCTCACTAAATACAACAAGGATAACCATAAGGAAGATCTCAATAGATTTCCTCTACTTAGGTATATGCCCATACATATACCCAAGTTATCAAGTAACCCATCTCAATCATGAGGAAACACAAGGATTATGAAATCAACGGATAACCACTACCCAGGTATATGCCCATACATTTACCTAAGTTATCAAGTGACCCATCTCAATCATGAGGAAACACAATGATCATAGACTCAGCTCAAACCAGGATTTTCAATTATTGAAACTGTAACTGCTGAAGAGCCCCGTCTCTGGAGTGTACAGTGATCCTGTCACGACTCCGAGGTAAAAACCTAAGACTGCTGAGGTACTCCACCTGTCGAGTACTATTAGCCTGCAGCTACAACCAAGTGCTTCCCACCATGGGTCTGCCACTACAACCAAGCACTCCCCCTCATAGCCTCCAGAGGTACTCCTTCTATTGAGTACCGCGGGTCTGCCGCTACAACCAAGCGCTCCTCTGCCGTGGGTCTGCCGCTACAACCAAGCACTTCCCACCATGGTTCTGCCGCTACAACCAAGTGCTCCCCCTCATAGCCTCCAGAGGTACTCCTTCTGTTGAGTACCGCGGGTCTGCCACTACAACCAAGCGCTCCTCCGCCGTGGGTCTGCCGCTACTACCAAGCGCTCCCCACTGGGCTATCCGAAACTCACCGAGTCGATCGATCAGCTGTCGTCAAGTCTCAGTCGGCTACATGGTCTCTGTACTCCGCACGCTCGTCTCCGGGAGGGTTCGCTCCACGAGCTACTTCTTGATACTCCAAGTATCACAAATTCCCACGAAGAAGTATCTCAAAGGACCACCTCATCATAGGGGTCTCAACACAACAGACGGCGCGTCAGTCGGACGTCCGGTCTGTGAGTTATTAGCCTTTTCGTCCCAGGGGCCCGATTGGTTTCGTGTGCGAACCAACCCGGCCGTATCTCAACTGTACCCCGAACTCTCATAGGGTATACTCATAGGGATCGTTTCTCAACGTGATCACCAACGCCACTGATGGTTCGTCAAACGGACGTCCAGTCTGAAGTTATCATCTTTTCTGTTCGGGGGACCCAGTTGGATTTTGGGTACAATCCAACCCGAACACTATCCAACTGCAACCAAAACTTAGGAGAAGTATGCCAAAAGTTTCTTATCATCAAAAGGAATCCAACAAAGTCGATGGTACGTAAATCGAACATCCGGAGCTCACGATATAAGCATTTCCGCTCCGAGGGCCCGGTTGGTTTCGGGTTCGAACCAACCCGTCCGTACTTCGAATGACACTGGTTAATTAAACAGGTCACACCATTGCGATCCATACGGAAAAACACACGAGATGGACTACCCATTGGTCCAAAACGGATAGTCGGTGAAAAGGTTGCATTTCACCGCAACACGTGCAAACCGGGCCTCGTGGGGCCCGTGCCTCGACCTCGACTTAAATATCCAAAATTGGTATTGAAACATCCGTCTTAATTCTAGGGTCGCAACCTCACAGACAGTTCGACATTCCGACATCGTATGAGAGAGATTTGTCCGAAACAAGATCCCGTAATAATAATAATATTATTATTCGGTGTTTCGTGGGCCCGAGCCATGAACCAGAATTTAGTATTCAACATTAGAATTGAATCGACCGTATTGATGTCAGGATTACATCACCACTGACGGCAAGCCAAACGAACGTCGTACGCATGAGTTATGGCGGGTCAAAAATTTAATAATAATATTAAATTTATTATTTTCCGAGCGCTTCAGGTACCCGATCCAAAAACCCAAAAAAGACATTCAATATTGGACTTGGAATGTTCGTCTCAAAATTAGGTTTGCACCACCACAGACGGTTCGTAAAACCGAGGTCGTACGGGGAAGTTGCAGACAAAAATGTGTTTTATCATCAAAAGTAATAACAACAATATTTTATTATTATTATTAATTACTTATTTATTTACTATTCCTAACTCCAAATCAATCCACGTTTTTTTTTGAGCCCTTCTTTGGCGCTGGAAACATACACCATCAATTAATTCCTTTCTTTTTATTATTATATCATCAACTTAAACTTTCTCTCTCCAATCTATCAATTCCTTCACGTTTTAGCGCCTCCAACCCAAACCTCCAAACCCTATCAGCCAGCCCTTCATGCGGTTTTCTCTTCCACCCGAAGTCATACCTTGAACACACGCCAAAATGACACCGCCGCATTGCCCCTTCCGTGGGTCATTGTATCTTCGTTCAAAACCCGAAAATTGTGACAATCACAGATTCGTGATCCTCGGGTTGAGATCTCCGCATCCGTATGCTCAACGTAACATTGAGTTTTTAGCACGCTTAATTATTTGGCGACGAATAATGCATGAGAAACGAAACAGAAAGGTTCACGGTCTATGTGCGGGTCGATAACCATATTTGTTTGGCCACCGTCGTTGAGATTCAACAACAAGAGGAATTAACACAGAGATATTTATCATACTTGAAAATTAAACCCCTACCTCAATTCAAGAAGGTTAATCGCTTGACGAAGGTTGGAGATGCTATCTTTGTTCCGTTGACGTTGTCGCGGGATGAGGACATTGCTTCGTCAACATCGAGAAGGAAGAAGTCGAGGTTGGTGACAGCGTTCTTTGCGTTCTTCGACGACGGAAATAAGTCCTCACAATCCTCCCAAATACCCTCTCTCAAGACTCTCCCCACTAGAGATTATGCCAACACCCATAATAATAAAGTATAACCATTTATTAAAGAGTTGGCATAAATATTTCAAGACAATTTCGAAAACGCGCCAAATAATTAAAAGATGTTTAGTTCATTAATGAAGAGGGTTGGCACATTAAATTGAAGGGGTGTTAAAGGGGGTTAGAGAGATTTATGGGAAGATGAGAGGTTGGGGCTCGTGTGGGCCCCACCTCTCATATATCCACACAAGGGAGGATTTAACTTAGATATAAATTTGTTTTAACAAATTTATTTAACTTTTCTTAACTAAACTCCAAAATTAATAAAACTCAGCCTTTTTAAAACGCAATTACAGTAACGGTCCCCTTAAGAAATTACCGGCGCTGCGAGTTCATCGGTGCCCTCAGATTTTAATTTCGAGCAACGGTTCAAAAGATAGAAAAACCTACACGTACGTTTACTGAACGTACCCGAAAAAAAGTTCGGAAAATTATTATCAGTCACCCTCAACCTACGTCGGTCGAGGTTAGGCTCTGACTAAGTAAAACACGCCCCAACGAACCCATCGATACTCTCGGATTTTCAATCTGAGTTACCGTTTAGAAGTTATGAATTTTACAATAAAATAATTTCCAATTAATTATTTTATTTGCGGCCAAAAACTTACTTTTTCTGGTGGCCCGTGCCAGAAAAATTTAGTATCTGTTTAAATAAAATATGACATCACGAGTTCAGCAGTGGTCTCAGATTTTTAATCTGAGTTACCGTTTTTGAGTTATAAGCATTTGAAAAATAAAATAATTTATTTTATTATTTTATTTATAGTTAAGCCATTTTTGGGATTTCTCATAGGAGGCCTATGCCATCTAAACTTAAGTCACGCCTAGGGTAATCCTACTGTACTGAGCGCAATGGTTCCCTCAGATTTCTAATCCGAGCAACCGTTCAAGAGTTACTCCACTTTTTCAGGAAAACTGCTTACGCGCGTTAATTTAAGCTTAACAAAATTTCGGAAAATTATTCCGGGCACACCGGGCCTCAGAATCAGGTGCCGTCTGAAACCGCGCACTCACAAAATTCCAAAGAAATTAAGAAAAAAAAATTCTGTAAATTTTCGGGTCTTTACATGAGACACATGATATTTTTCTTTTAGTGGGTGTAAATGTATCATTTTATTATAACGAAAGGTAATATTTTATTACCATTAATTCATATGTGATAGTTATTTATTTTAAAAAAATTCTAATGATAATATCCCATTAATGTATGAAATTGAGTTTTCCTTAACTGATGATCATTATAGAGTATTATGGGTTATTATTTTATGATAAGTTTTCCATAAATTGATTCTTGTATTCATTTTAAAGTTCACTATTTAAGATATGAATAATAGATTCATGAGGTAATAATTATAGACTTATTTCTTAGATGTAAGAAGTAAAGTATATCTCATGGACTTATAAGTGATTATAGGTATACATATTAGTGTATGATTATTATCAATACTTCTTAGCTGATATTTTCCTGATGCATTTCTTGATAATGTTAATACATTGATACCCTACTTACGCAAGTCAACATATTATGATAGATAATCATGGAGAGGTTGTGTATGTTTCTGATCATATCATCATTTGGAGTGAAACCTCGATAAAATATGAAATGATTTATGAAATTAAAACACATATCAACCATTATTTAATTAGAATGAGGAAATTTGTGGTCATTATTAGTTATTTCACAATATATTTGTTCAAATACTTGGATATGTGACATGTGATTTGATTATCTGATAGATGAATTACATTTATTTTATTAATCCACTTGGTCAGTCTTCCTTAGAGAATCAAGAAATGGGGAGAGACCAATACTAGATTTACTTGTTCCGTGATTAGTGGTCACTTGATTTCATATTCAATGGGACTATATAATATACATACAATGTAAATGATACATCTTGTGCTGGAAATATTCATAAAAATATATGAGTATGTTTTATAGAAATAAAATCAACCCCCTTAGAAGCTTTAGTAGAACTGATGTTTGGATAGAGGATGTTCTTTGCATACATCAATAAAATAGTGATTTAATAGTTGTTTTCAACACCTCTAAGGAATGTAGGGTTACTTGGTTAGGATATTATAAAATGATAAAATAGTGAGAAATTCGTTTTGTTAAAAATGAAGAGAGTTTGATAAAAAAACTATATCTAGAATTGTTGGGATAGATTCACAATGAGTGATTTTGTTTTTTATAAATTCATTATTGTATTTTATTGAATATAGAATATTGTTTGATGTGTGGTAAAATTTAATTGAAAGAGATGAATGTATACATTCCTAAATTATGTGTGAGGAACATATATATAATATGATATATTATTTATATTTGTGTTTACATTTAATATGTTCACATGATGTATGTATTATTTCATGCGTCTCATGATTGAAATAAAAATATAAATATAAATATAAATGTATAATATATATATATATATATTATGCATGTGATGAGTAATAATATATATATATGATATATGATATATATTTTTATGATTGTTTTTATGTAATGGTTTGTTTAGATATTATCCACTTGTGAGGGGGTTAAAGAATTTTCTTTAATTGATTGAAACTTTTAAATGAATTATCCCCCGATAGTTTAGAACAAATTTTTTTGGAGGAACCTAGAGCTTCACCTATAAAATATGATAAGGTCCTCTTCTATTGGTGTGGTCAGTATTAAAATATCTCTTCCCCCATAATATTGTTTATCATTTCTCAAACACAGGAACTAGGAAACCTTCACCATTCGTACATCCTCAAAAAATGATCGGGGATCCAAGTTATTAGTGAATTCCCTCTATGGTGGGGTGTTTATGTTAACTTCACTAATTGGTCTTCTACAAATAATATCCAAGGAATAATATGGAAACTTCTTTGATAAATGAATCCCAGTTACTCTATTTTTTGAAAAAAAAAACAGTTTTCATTATTATAGTCAGATATCCAATGGTTTTTTGTTGCATTCGGATAATTATGATCATATAATGTTCATAAAAAAACCCATCAACACACACACACACACATATACACACAAATATATATATATATATATACACAGATACATACACATACACATACTTATATAAACACATACAAATACATATTCATACAAGTACATACATACAAATAGACATACATGTACCCATATATATACATGTAAACAACCATATAATTAGATATACATAGACATACATACACATACTATATAAGTATACACATTCAACATAAACATATGTACACATACATACACATATACCCATGTCATAGACATAGATACACATATGCAAATATATACATATACACTTAACATACACATTCACATATAAATACACACATGCATGGAAATCAATGTGAACCCACACTTATATGCATAGATAAAAATATATTCACACATGTATATGCACACATACATGCATACACGTACAAAAATAAACATACACATACACAACACCATAGATTCATATACATAAAACACATATATACGCACACTCATACAGACATAGAAAAATACATCCACACACATAGACATGTATACATATACATACGAATACCTGTATGAATATTTTAAATTATATAACTTGAATATAAATATATAAATCTAAATATGAATCATGTATTTATATATATAATAGTTTATGTAAAGTGGTATTATAACATATTTTTAAAAATTATATTAATAGTTTTTAATTAATGTATTTAAATTGATTATTATATATTTTTATTGAATAATAAAAATTTGAAAATTATTTATATATAATTACAAGAATAATATTGATAATTTTTTTGTTAAAAATTATTTAAATCACATTTATTATTAAATTTAAATATATATAAATATTTTAATATCAATCCTATTTAAAAATATATAAATATGTATATATAAATTAATTTATTGATTGTGACCTTCAACAGATACTTTTGTCATGCAGTTAATGGTATAGATTTTATCAGTGCTAAATATGTCTATGTGTGTCTATATGTATATGTGTATGTATATATATGGATGTGTATGTTTATTTACGTGTACATTTATGTATATGCATATGTATGTGTGTATGTACATGTGTATGTGTATGTGAATGTATGTTTATTTAGTTTTTGAATGCATTCATATGTATATATGTTTATGTATGGGCATGTGCATGTAAGTAATTGTATGTTTGTGTATGTGTATAAAACTTCCATGCGCATGTATATTCATATTCATTAGTATGTGCATATGTATTTGTTTGTGTTTTTTCATATTGGTATCATTATCTGTATTTGTATGTCTTCGTACTCCGCATGATCATCTCCGGGAGGGTCCGCTCCACGAGCTACTGGTCGATAATCCAAGTATCACAAAGTCCCACGAATATGTATCTCAAAGGACCGCCTCGTCATAGGGGTCTCAACACAACAGACGGCGCGTCAATCGGACGCCCGGTCTGTGAGTTATTAGCCTTTTTGTCCCAGGGGCCTGGTTGGTTTCGTGTGCGAACCAACCCAGTCGTATCTCAAATGTACCCCGAACTCTCATAGGGTATACTCATAGGGACTATTTCTCAACGTGATCACCAATGCTGCTGATGATTCGTCAAACGGACGTCCAGTCTAAAAGTTATCATCTTTTCTGTTCGACAGACCTAGTTGGATTTCGGGTACAATCCAACCCAACCACTATCCAACTGCAACCAAAAGTTATGAGAATTATTTCAAAAGTTCTGTCTCATCAAGAGGAATCCAACAAAGTCGATGGTACGTCAATCGGACGTCTGGAGATCAAGATATAAGCATTTCCGCTCCGAGGGCCCGGTTGGTTTCGGGTTCGAACCAACCTGGCCATACTTCAAATGACACTGGTTAATTAAACCGGTCACACCATTGTGATCCATATGGAAAAACACACGAGATGGACTACCCATTGGTCCAAAACGGATAGCCGGTGAAAACGTTGCATTTCACCGCAACACGCGCGAACCGGGCCTCGTGGGGCCCGCGCCTTGACCTCGACTTAAATATCCAAAATTGGTCTTGAAACATCCGTCTTAATTCCAGGGTTGCAACCTCGCAGATGGTTCCACATTCCGAACCGTATGAGAGAGATTTGTCCGAAACAAGATCCCGTAATAATAATAATATTATTATTCGGTGTTTCGTGGGCCCGAGCCATGAACCATAATTTAGTATTCAACATTAGACTTGAATCGACCGTATTGAAGTCAGGATTACATCACCACTGACGGCAAGCCAAACGGACGTCGCACACATGAGTTATGGTGGGTCAAAGATTTAATAATAATATTAAATTTATTATTTTTCGAATGCTTCGGGTACCCGATCCGAAAAACTGAAAAAGTCATTCCATATTGGACTCGGAATATCTGTCTCGAAATCAGGGTCGCACCGCCGCAGACGGTTCGTAAAACCGAGGTCGTACGGGGAAGTTGCAGACAAAAATGTGTTTTATCATCAAAAGTAATAACAACAATATTTTATTATTATTATTAATTACTTATTTATTTACTATTCCCAACTCCAAATCAATCCACATTTTTTGGAGCCCTTCTTGGGCGCTGGAAACATACACCATCAATTAATTCCTTTATTTGTATTATTATATCATCAACTTAAACTTTCTCTCTCCAATCTATCAATTCCTTCACGTTTTAGCGCCTCCAACCCTAACCTCCAAACCCTATCAGCCAGCCCTTCACGCGGTTTTCTCTTCCGCTCGAAGTCATGCCTTGAACACACGCCGAAATGACACCGCCACGTCGCCCCTTCCATGGGTCACTGTATCTTCGTTCGAAACCCGAAAATTGTGACAATCGCAGATTCGTGATCCTCAGGTCGAGATTTCTGCATCTGTATGCTCAATGTAACTTTGAGTTTTTAGCATGCTTAATTATTTGGTGACGAATAATGCACGAGAAACGAAACAGAAAGGTTCACGGTCTATGTGTGGGTCGATAACCATATTTGTTTGGCCACCGTCGTTGAGATTCAAGAACAAGAGGAATTAACACAGAGATATTTATCATACTTCAAAATTAAACCCCTACCTCAATTCAAGAAGGTTGATCGCTTGACAAAGGTAGGAGATGCTATCTTTGTTCCGTTGACGTTGTTGCGGGATGACGACGTTGCTTCGTCAACGTCGAGAAGGAAGAAGTCGAGGTTGGCGCCAGTGTTCTTTGCATTCTTCGATGAGGGAAAGAAGTCCCCTCAATCCTCCCAAATCCCCTCTCTCAAGACTCTCCCCACTAGAGATTATGCCAACACCCATAATAATAAAGTATAACCATTTATTAAAGAGTTGGCATAAATATTTCAAGATAATTTCGAAAACGTGCCAAATAATTAAAAGATGTTTAGTTCATTAATGAAGAGGGTTGGCACATTAAATTGAAGGGGTGTTAAAGGGGGGTTAGAGAGAGTTATGGGAATATGAGAGGTTGGGGCTCGTGTGGGCCCCACCTCTAATATATCCATACATGGGAGGATTTAACTTTCTTAGATATAAATTTGTTTTAACAAATTTATTTAACTTTTCTTAACTAAACTCCAAAATTAATAAAACTGAACCTGTTTAAAACACAACTGCGGTAAAGGTACCCTTAAGCAATTACCGGTGCTGCGAGTTCATCGGTGCCCTCAGATTTCAATTCCGAGCACCAGTTCAAAAGATAGAAAAACCCGGACGTACGTTTACTGAACGTACCCGAAAAAAAGTTCGGAAAATTATTATCAGTCACCCTCGACCCGCGCCGGTTGAGGTTAGGCTCTGCCTAAGTAAAACACGCCCCAAGGAACCCATCGATACTCTCGGATTTTCAATCCGAGTTACCGTTTAGATGTTATGAATTTTACAATAAAATAATTGTCACTTAATTATTTTATGTGCGGCCAATAACTAACTTTTTCTGGTGGCCCGTGCTGGAAAAAGTTAGTATCCGTTTAAATAAAACAAGCCATCACGAGTTTAGTAGTGATCTCGGATTTTTAATCTGAGCTACCGTTTGTGAGTTATAAGCATTTGAAAAATAAAATTATTTATTTAATTATTTTATTTATAGTTAAGCCATTTTTGGGATTTCTCATAGGAGGCCCGTGCCGACTAAACTTAAGTCGCGCCTAGGGTAATCCTGCTATCCTGAGCACAACGGTGCCCTCAGATTTCTAATCCGAGCAACTGTTCAAGAGTTACCCCACTTTTTCAGAAAAACTGCTTACGCACGTTAATTTAAGCTTAAAAAAACTTCATAAAATTATTCCGGGCACACCGGGCCTCAGAATCCGGTGCCGTCTGAAACCACGCACTGACAAAATTCCAAAGAAATTAAGAAAAAAAATTCCTTGAAATTTTCGGGTCTTTACATTACTCCCACCTCAGGGATTTACGTCCCCGTAAAGCTTCAACACACACTAGGGGAAACAAAAAGTGGTACTGAGCACGCATCTAAGCCTTCTGCTCCCATGTGCTCTCCTGGAGGTTCTTGTGCTGCCTCGGGTTTCCTTTTTGCTGACCAAGGAAAATCCATCCCATCGTTGTAAGTAAACCACAACCTTTTTCCTAATACCGTCAATCAGTGTATGAACTGTGATTGCCCAGTCCATACCCAAACTAACGTCGTAAGGCCTCGACGCTGTCACCAAGAGGTTCCAACCGAAACTCTCGCCTCAAGGGTCAGATCACACCTATCGGCATAAGTGTGTTTATCGAGTCCCCTCTCAATGTTATCTCCAGGCGTGAGGGTCAAGTCAATGGTTTTAACCGGAAACTCTAGGTCTGGGACAAGATTCGTGGAAGGAAGGAATGATTGGTACCTATTTCTATTGATATGGTCGCTCGTAGTAGACAAAGACCATACCTCAAATCATTCTTAGAGCCCTTAGGTCACACTCCGTGACCGCATGCATCTATTCTCTTCCCCTACCCTCCAGCTCCCTGAGCCTGGCTGGGACTACAAAGACGGGTGGTTGTAACATGTTGAAATGTACACCACCTCATGTTGCACTCTTAGTTCTGCTTCCATGTATGCTACTCTGCAGATTCATCTGCCCTTAACACTTCCTCTTCTTGAAACATTTAACACGCCCAAGTCTCCGATACTGGCGCCAGTTTCCAGCTTTCCCACTGCTAACCTTCACTGACTGCATCCATTCAGCAAATAATTCTCAACCACAAAGGTTAGTTTTAGCACCCTAGCCCAAGTAGGAATGCATAGAGGAGAGGTGTGGGCTCGAATATCCTTAAACACACCACGCTCATAGGTCCGAGCTCTATAGCACTGATCAAATCGTATTCATCGAGTACCCGGAATGCTCGGTACGCCTCGAAGAATACTCAGCTACCGAAACATCGTCCTGCCGAAGCTGTATAAGCTCTAGAAAACTCTCAGCCACCTCCTCAAGCCAGTCCTCAGCCGCCTGTGAGTCAGGTTCGCCTCGAAACTTGAGGGTATCTGATGTTGGAACATGTGTAAGGCAGTAATCCTACATGTGTCATCTACCGATACCGTCGGTTGTAATTTTTGACCAACAGGTAGTGATGTATAGCTGACACACTACCCAAAGGCACTATCTCAGGCATCGGTCTACGTACCGAAGCCTCATCACTATGCGGAACATCCTCATGGTCATTCACTGGAAAACACAAGTAGCCAAGTCCACCGTCCACTCCACTGATGTCTCAGCTAGGCGGAATACTCTAGAAATTGCCTCCAGCCAGTGCTCTGCTGTCTGGGAATCTGCCTCGCCTCGTAACCTCAGAGGCCTCTACTATTGGAACTCATGCAACGCGCTCTGCCAGCGTGCACAGTTCGCTAGTATGGCTGGTGGCATCTGCTCCCCAACAGGTGGTGCTGCTGCTGGTACACCACACGAGGGTGCCAACATAGTAAAAAGGGCCCCGCACCGGAGCCTCGTCGCTCGATGGGCCGTCATCGTGTACTATCTCAGAACTCCAACTGACTGTCTGCATGGATACATCCTGAACAGATACGACACGGTCAAAAAATTTATACCTGGTGAGATGACCTGGTTTGAGCTGACTATAAAACTTTTGGAAACACACACGCAATCAGTGTTTTCGTGCACAAAGTCAGAAATCAGAAGTCAGGGTCCTGGTGTACGGATACGTCGGCCGCCGCACCAACACTGAACTCCCTGAACTGAAAACCACACTCGGTACCCTTAACACTATTGCTTCACAGAAAGAAAAAATCAAAGTCCCAATTTCTATGGTAGAACTGACTCCTCTGATACCAATTTGTCACGACCCGTCCTTGGGGCCCGTGCTGTGACTACCCCAAGCCCGCCTTCCATAGGCCAGGGGCTGGCGACTAGCACCAAAGGCATAAATCCCGGTAAATGGGAAGGCATTGCCTTTATAAAAGTAAACTAAACACCACAGAGTACAAGCGGAAGTAATCAATAGGTAAAACTGAATACAAGCAGTGCTAAAAGTAAAGGGGGCGGAAATACAAACCCAACTGTAAAGTACAAGGTAAGAGACAAAACAACCGGAAGGTGACAAGCTGCTTCTGGTTCGTCCACCAAGGATCCTACCTAAAGGGTATGTACAGATAGCACAGCTGATGGATCTGTAAAGACCCGTAAATTTCAAGGAAATTTTTTTCTTAATTTTTTTTGGAATTTTACAAGAACGCAGTTTCTGACGGCGCCTGATTCCGAGGCCCGGTGTGCCCGGAATCATTTTCTGAAGTTTGGCTCGGGTACGTTCAGTGAACGGACGAGAAGGTTTTTCTAACTTTTGAACCGGTGCCCGGAATCGAATTCTGAGGGCACCGATGAAATCTCAGCGCCGGTATTCGCTTAGAAACGCCTCTTCCGGAGTTGCGTTTGCTCGGGTGTGGTTTTTAATTTTCAGGCTTAAAGTTAAGAAATAAAATAATTTTGCGACAGCTTTATTTTATTTCACTTAAGCCACTTGGAAGCCACTTGAAGCCACTTAAAGGAGGCTTGAACTGAGTTGAACTGGATAGGATGCTATCCAGAAATATCCTACCCCCTTGGTAGGATATTTGTGAGGTGGGGCCCGCACGAGCCCCACCGTTTCTTTCCGCTAAGAAACGCACCCGTGAAAACCCGTCTTAATGAAAGTCAACCGACGCATTTTCTAAATTCTTAACAGACCATTTAATTGGGCGGTTTATTTCGTGAATTAAATGGGCTGTTTCTTTCGTGAATTAAATGGGTCGTTTCTTTCGTTGAATTAATTCAACGAATTGATGGATCGTTTCTTAACCAGTTTTTCAAATTCATTGGCGTAATAATAAAATAAGACCAATGCTTAACCTCTGGTTATTTGCGCTTGAGAAGATTTGGGAGAACCCTCTCAACTTCTTCTCCCTCGCGAAGAACGCGAAGAACGCAAAGAACGCGAAGAACGCGAAGAATGCGAAGAACGCCGAACCCGGAAATCGACGACGCCTTCGCCCGAGACGCTCTTCCGATCTCCGATCTCCGATCTCCGATCACCGACCATTTGAGGTGAGTGCTTTCGGATTTCCTCTCAAGTTCTTTTCTTTGGTTTTAAACGAAACACAGATTTAAATATTAATAATTTAAATCTGTTGTTCTTGATTCGTTGAGCTCGCCGACTCAACGCCGGAATCCGCGACGACGCGACGCCTCCCCGCGACGACGCGACGATCGATCTCTTCCGCGACGGTCTCTTCCGCGAAGAACGCCTGCGCACGACGATCATCAAGGTAGGGATTCATTTTGGAAAATTACCCCTTTTTAATTTTCTCATGAACGTTCTTGAAAATTAAAAAGCCGGTTTTCAATGAACAATTTTATTTTAATTAAAATTGTTGGATCATGTGTTGATCGTTTTTCTCCCGGTTGTTTATCTCTAACGCGGAGGGTGCGGGCCGAACGAACACGGCCCAATGACCCTCCGCCGTTCTTCGTTTTGTGCGGATTTGACGGTCGATGACGGAACGTGCCGCAGCGGACGGTTGACGATCCCGCAGTAAAGAACGGATCCCGGGAGGAGCAACGACGCAGACGGGAAGGAAAACGGGCCACCGGAGCGACGTCGGTGGCCCGCGGACGTTGCCGGCGGCGCGGGTCACCGGCGCGGCGGCCGGAGGCGGCGGCGCGCGGGTCCGGTTCATCCGGGCGGACGCGGCTCAGCGCGTCCGCGGCTCACCAGCGCGGCCCGCACGCTGGCCGCGGTCCTTCCTCAAGCCGCGGGTCAGCGCCCGCGGCTTCCACCCGCGCGGCTCGGCCAAGCCGAGCCAGACCGGCCCTGGCCGGGCCGGACCGGGCCAGCCGGGTCGGACCCGGGTCGGGCCGACCCAGGGGGGGTCGGGCCGGGTCGGCCCGGGCCCGTACCCCCCATCTTCGGACGTTTTCGTTAAAACGCCTGTATCTTGAGCTCCGTGCCTCCAAACGACTCGCCGTCAGCGGCAACGCGATCCTTGGATCGAGACGGTCGTTTCGGTATATCGCACTCAAGGTTTCGGAATACTTTGAGTTCGTCCGGGTTGGTTCGTACACGAGACCAACCGGGCCCTCGGAGCGGAAACGCTCATATCTTGAGCTACGGACGTCCGATTGACGTGCCGTCAGCTTTGTTGAATTCCTCTAAGTGAGACGGATCATTTGGCATACTCCGCCCAAGGTTTGGACGCAGGTGGAGTGCGGTCGGGTTGGTTTTGCCTTAAAAACCAACCGGGCCCCTGGGACGAAAATGCCAATATCTCTCAGACCGGGCGTCCGATTGACGCGCCGTCTGCGACGTTGAGTTCCTGTTGACGATACGGAACTTTTGGATACATCAACTTCGGACTTCGTGTCAGTTGATGTATCAGCCTCTCGGCTCGTGGAGCGGACCTTCCCGAACGAGCTTGCTGTGTGCGGGAACCCTAGCGCTGGCTGCGACTGCTACTTCGACAGCGACGACCGTGCAGAGATCCTCAGTGGACTGCGGCGACGACTGTGCAGAGATCCTCTGTGGACTCCGACGACGACCGTGCAGAGATCCTCAGCGGACTGCGACGACTACTGCACTCAGCGATCCTACGTGGATCAGTGCTATCGGTCCTGTGTGGGCCCGATCTTGTGTGGGTCCGATCCTGCGTGGGTCAGCGCTCAGCGGTTCTGTGTGAGCCAGCGCCTACAGGTCCTGCGTGGGCCCGGTCCTGTGTGGGCCAGATCCTGTGTGGGTCATCTCTCAGCGGTTCTGTGTGAGCCAACTTCTACAGGTCCTGCATGGGCCCGATCCTATGTGGGTCACTGCAAGGTTAGTACCTATCGATCCTTCGTGGGTCCGATGACTTAGATGGTTCAATGATCATCTTTATCGTCATCCGAAGAAGTATACCTGTGTGAGCTGAATCTTGTGTTACTCTCCTTTGTGGATTGTGTTGCTCTATCCTGCGTGGGTATACGTTTTTCTTTCCTGTGTGGACTGGGTTGTGCTTGGGCTCGGACGTTGGAGCCGAACGGGAATTGAAGACTTAGGTATATGTATGGGCATATACCTAAGCCGTGTCAGATGTTACTTCGTGATTGTATCTTTCCTTTGTGGATTATCCTTTGTGGATTTCGGGAGACCTTCGGGGGTCTCGGGGTCCCTACTGAGTAGCTTATACTCACCCCTGCACGGGCTATGCCCGCACTTCGTGGTGTTGGTTGCAGACGACGGACAGCGCTGATCGTGGAGGAGGCGTGCGGAGCAGGACAGTACCTGGAGGTGGACCACTGGGCGGGACGTACTCAGAGCGGTTAGGTGGACCCGAGGAGCAGTGGAGGCTATCTGTACCCACCCTTCAGGTGGGACTTCCGGAGGACGGCTCGACGCTGCAGTTTTCCCTTTTCAGTTGCTGTTTTTCCTTTCAGTTGTACTTTACAGTTGGGCTTGTATTTCCGGCCCCTTTTTACTTTCAGCACAGCTTGTACGGTTTTACTTAGTGTTTACTTTTCCGCTTGCTTGCTCTGTGGTGCTTGTTTACTTTTCAAAGGAAATGCCTTCCCTTTTTGTTGGGATTTACGCCTTGGTGCTAGTCGCCATCCCCTGGCCTATGGAAGGTGGGCTTGGGGTAGTCACGACACGGGCCCGAGGACGGGTCGTGACAAATTGGTATCAGAGGTGGTCGGTTCTACCGCAGACTCTGATATTTCTTCTATGTGAAGCAAAAGTGTTTAGTGTATTGAGTGTGGTTATCAGTCCAGGGAGTCCAGTGTTGGTGCGGCGGCCGACGTATCCATACACCAGGACCCTGACTTCTGATTCCTTACTTAATGTACGAAAACATTGTTTGCTTGTGTGTTTCAAGTTTTCCTTGTGATTACTTGTGTCAGCTCACCAGGTATACTGTTCTGATCGTGGCATACTTGTTTCCTTTTCAGGATGGCACGACGACAGCAGCCATCTAGGGTTCCCAGAGTAGGGCGCGACGACAGCCCGCCGAGCGACGAGGCCTCGGTACAGGGCCCGTTGACAGCAGAGGCACCGGCGGTACCTTTACCCGCCGAGCCCCCGATGCTTCCAGCACTGGCAGCTGACGACGCACGACGCCTCGGAGCTCTGCACGAGTTCCAGCGCCAGCGACCACCCAGGTTCCGTGGGGAGTCGGACCCCCAGGCAGCCGAGGACTGGCTGGAGGCGGTCGTCCGAGTTTTCAGGCTAGTGAGGACGCCAGCAGACCTCATGGTGATCCTCGCGGCGAGCTTATTGCACGCAGCAGCCGGACGCTGGTGGAGCCTGATGCTCCTGGTACACGATGAGGCCTCCCTCATCTGGACGGACTTCGAGAGCCTCTTCCGCTCAGAGTTCGTCCTGGCCACCCTCCGAGCGGTGCGCATCCAGGAGCTTCTTCAGCTGCGGCAGGGCAGCTTGACGGTCGCTCAGTACGCGGTGAGGTTCACCGACCTTTCTCGGTACTCGACAGACATGGTACGAGACCCCTTCTTCTGGGCCCGGACCTTCGAGCAGGGTTTGAGACACGAGATCAGGGCATCGCTGATCTCCCTCAGCATCCCGACCCAGGCATGGGTACTGGAGCGAGCCCTCCTGATCGAGAGCTTCCTGGCTGAGTCCACAGCGAGACCCACCGCAGGGCGGCAGATAGCGGAGTCTTCGGCAGCTGGTAGCCGGCGGATGACTCAGGGTTCCAGGCGGACCAGACCTTCCAGCAGGCGACCTCGGGACGCTGGCTCAGCAGTGTAGGGCACCCGGCCCGGAGCCAGCCTTCCGAGAGGCAGACAGTGCTACGAGTGCGGCGGGCAGGGCCACATGGCTCGTGACTGCCCGACCCGTCATACCGAGGGGCAGCAGACGGTGGAGGGGCCACTCAGGCAGAGGCAGAGGGTCGACCGTGGCGGTCCGCAGGGAGGAGGCGGACGAGGCAGAGGAGCTGGCCGAGCAGCAGGTGGTGGGCGACGCTTTGAGGCTCTGCCACCACCACCACCAGGAGGCCCGCCCCGACCACAGGGAGCTGGCGGGCAGAGACAGGCTCAACTCCAGGCAGCGGAGGCCTACGACCACGGCGCGCCAGAGATGATTCGAGGTACGATCTGTGTCTATTCCACCCTTGCTGCAGTTCTGATAGACACAGGAGCGAGTCACTCTTTCATAGCCACTTCCATTGTTCGGAGCTCGCAGATTCCGACAGAGCCGTTGGCTCGATCCTTGCGGCTTGAGACTCCTACGGGAGCAGACTCGATGATTACGCACTGGTGCCGGCAGTGTGAGCTTACTCTAGGAGGTGAGAGCTTCGGCTGGGATCTTCTTGTAGCAGCGTCGAGGCCTTACGACGTCATTTTGGGCATGGATTGGTTATCTACGGTCCATGCTCAGATTGACTGCTTTAGGCGCAAGGTGCGATGTGTGCGCACCGACGGGAGCAGGTTCACCTTCACCGGCGAGAAGGGAGCCTTAGCAGCATAGGATGGACTCACGCAGAGGAGAGGTCAGCCCATCACTCATCAGTTGGCTAGCCTCATCCTGGGAGCAGTTGACGTGCGGAGTCCCAGTTTCCCTGCAGTGGTGGATCAGTACGCGGACGTCTTTCCCGACGACGTTCCAGGACTACCTCCTCGCAGAGAGGTAGACTTTTATGTTGACCTGTACCCCGGGACAGCCCCGATATCCACTCCAGCATATCGGATGGCCCCCGCTGAGCTTCGAGAGTTGCGAGTACAGTTGGAGGACTTGCAGGGCAAGGGGTTCATCCGACCCAGTGTTTCGCCCTGGGCTTCCCCGATTTTGTTCGCCAAGAAGGCGGACGGGAGCTTGCGACTGTGTGTCGATTATCGTCGCCTGAATCAGGTGACAATGAGGAACAAGTATCCGCTACCCAGGATTGATGATCTCTTCGACCAGCTCAAGGGAGCACGGTGGTTCTCGAAGATAGACCTCAGGTCAGGCTATCATCAGCTTAGAGTTCGAGACGAGGATGTGCAGAAGACGGCCTTCAGGTGTCGGTATGGCCACTTCAAGTTCTTGGTTATGCCTTTTGGCGTGACCAACGCTCCAGCAGTGTTCATGAGCCTCATGAACAGGATCTTCCAGCCATACCTCGATCGATTTGTCGTGGTCTTCATCGACGACATTTTGGTGTACTCGACGACGGAGGAGGAGCACGCCTACCACCTGCGTGTTGTACTAGACACACTCCGAGAGCACCAGCTTTATGGAAAGCTCTCGAAGTGTCAGTTCTGGTTACGTGAGGTCCACTTCTTGGGGCACGTCATTTCTGAGGCGGGAGTTGCAGTGGATCCCGTGAAGATCGAGGCAGTGCTAGCTTGGGAGCCACCCAAGAGCGTGACAGAGGTGCGGAGTTTCTTGGGCCTAGCCGGATACTATCGGAGATTTGTGCCGGACTTCTCCAGAGTTGCGGCCCCACTCTCAGCATTGACGAAGAAGGGGAAACCCTTCGTGTGGTCAGACAGATGTCAGCAGAGCTTCCAGGAGCTGAGGCAGAGGTTGACCAGCGCACCTATCTTGAGGTTGCCTGAGGAGGGAGTTGGTTACGTAGTCTACTGCGATGCATCAGGGACCAGACTCGGGTGTGTCCTGATGCAGGAGCGGGCCGTGATTGCCTACGGATCACGTCAGTTGAGGCCTCATGAGCAGAACTACGCTACCCATGACTTGGAGTTGGCAGCAGTAGTCTTTTCCCTGAAGACATGGAGACACTATCTGATGGGCGAGCGCTTCATAGTCTTTTCTGACCACCAGAGTCTCAGGTACATATTCTCTCAGAAGGACCTGAACCTGAGACAGCGGCGATGGCTCGAGTTCCTCCAGGACTATGACTTTGAAATAGTCTATACTCCTGGGAAGGGGAACGTGGTGGCTGATGCCCTCAGCAGGAGGACGGGCATCCAGCTACTTGAGGAGGCGACAGAGCAGCTAGCCGCTTTGCAGATATCCTTCGTGGATAGAGACGGAGCAGCCTTCCATCAGTCTCTCACAGTCTCTCCTCCACTTCTTCAGCGGGTCAGAGAGGCACAGCATGGGGATGTTGACTGTGAGACGCGGCGTGCACAGATATCCTCGGGACAGGCACCTGATGGTTTCTCCCTTGGAGCAGAGCACGATGTCCTTTTCAGAGGACGTACCTTGGTACCAGTCGCCTTACGAGAGGAAGTGCTGAGAGAGTTTCACACTTCTCCGTTGGCGGTACATCCTGGAGTGGCGAAGATGTACCAGGATCTCGGGCGACAGCACTAGTGGCCAGGCATGAAGAAGGCTGTGGTAGAGTTCGTTTCACGGTGCCTCACCTGCCAGCAGGTGAAGGAAGAGCATCAGGTACCAGCAGGCTTGGTACAGCCCTTGGAGGTCCCGGAGTGGAAGTGGGACGGGATATCTATGGACTTTGTGACTGGACTTCCACGCACTTCCAGAGGTCATGATTCCATATGGGTGATTGTTGACCGACTCACCAAGTCGGCACACTTCCTACCCATCCGAGAGCAGGGCACAGTGGAGAGCTTGGGGCGTCTCTACGTTCAGGAGATTGTACGACTTCACGGTGTTCCATCGACTATCGTCTCCGATCGGGACGCTCGTTTTACTTCACGGCTTTGGAAGGGGTTGCAGGAGGCGTTCGGGACGCGATTACGTCTGAGCACCGCCTTTCACCCTCAAACGGATGGTCAGACGGAGAGGACCATTCATACTCTCGAGGACATGCTCCGTGCATGTGTCCTCGACTTTGGTCGCAGCTGGGAGGACCACCTACCCTTGGTGGAGTTCGCGTACAACAACAGATACCACTCCACCATCAGGATGGCACCCTACGAGGCGTTGTACGGCAGGCCTTGCAGATCTCCTTTGTACTGGACAGACCCTGGAGAGTCAGCACTTGTGGGACCAGAGATGGTCTGGGCCACGACAGAGAAGGTCCAGCTCATCCAGGAGCGGATGAGGACAGCACAGAGCCGGCAGAACTCATATGCTGACAGGAGGCGGATGCCACTAGAGTTCGAGGATGGTGACCACGTCTTCTTGCGGGTCTCACCTCGACGTGGTTTGAGGAGATTTGGCCGAGGCGGCAAGTTGTCTCCACGCTTCATCGGGCCTTTCCAGGTCCTCAGCAGGATTGGAGAGGTGGCTTATCGCCTAGCTCTTCCACCTCAGTTGCACCGGGTGCACGATGTCTTCCACGTATCCCAGCTGAGGAGATACGTGCACGACCCGACGCACATCATTGACTATGGGGAGCTAGACGTGGATGATGGAGCGACTTTTACGGAGGTCCCAGTGGAGATAGAGGATCGACAGGAGCGGGTCCTACGTGGGCGATCGATTCCTCTTGTGCGCATCAGATGGCAGCACGGGAACCTCCAGGAGAGCACTTGGGAGCGGGAGGCTCAGATGTGTGCTCAGTACCCACATTTGTTTCCCTAGTTTTTGATGTATCTTTACGGGGACGTAAAGTCCTGAGGTGGGAGTAATGTAAAGACCCGTAAATTTCAAGGAAATTTTTTTCTTAATTTTCTTTGTAATTTTACAAGAACGCAGTTTCTGACGGCGCCTGATTCCGAGGCCCGGTGTGCCCGGAATCATTTTCTGAAGTTTGGCTCGGGTACGTTCAGTGAACGGACGAGCGGGTTTTTATAACTTTTGAACCGGTGCCCGGAATCGAATTCTGAGGGCACCGATGAAATCGCAGCGCCGGTATTCGCTTAGAAACGCCTCTTCCGGAGTTGCGTTTGTTCGGGTGTGGTTTTTAATTTTTGGGCTTAAAGTTAAGAAATAAAATAATTTTGCGACAGCTTTATTTTATTTCACTTAAGCCACTTGGAAGCCACTTGAAGCCACTTAAAGGAGGCTTGAACTGAGTTGAACTGGATAGGATGCTATCCAGAAATATCCTACCCCTTGGTAGGATATTTGTGAGGTGGGGCCCGCACGAGCCCCGCCGTTTCTTTCCGCTAAGAAACGCACCCGTGAAAACCCGTCTTAATGAAAGTCAACCGACGCGTTTTCTAAATTCTTAACAGACCATTTAATTGGGCGGTTTATTTCGTGAATTAAATGGGCTGTTTCTTTCGTGAATTAAATGGGTCGTTTCTTTCGTTGAATTAATTCAACGAATTGATGGATCGTTTCTTAACCAGTTTTTCAAATTCGTTGGCGTAATAATAAAATAAGACCAACGCTTAACCTCTGGTTATTTGCGCTTGAGAAGATTTGGGAGAACCCTCGCAACTTCTTCTCCCTCGCGAAGAACGCGAAGAACGCGAAGAACGCGAAGAACGCGAAGAACGCGAAGAACGCCGAACCCGGAAATCGACGACGCCTTCGCCCGAGACGCTCTTCCGATCTCCGATCTCCGATCTCCGATCACCGACCATTCGAGGTGAGTGCTTTCAGATTTCCTCTCAAGTTCTTTTCTTTGGTTTTAAACGAAACACAGATTTAAATATTAATAATTTAAATCTGTTGTTCTTGATTCGTTGAGCTCGCCGACTCAACGCCGGAATCCGCGACGACGCGACGCCTCCCCGCGACGACGCGACGATCGATCTCTTCCGCGACGGTCTCTTCCGCGAAGAACACCCGCGCACGACGATCATCAAGGTAGGGATTCATTTTGGAAAATTACCCCTTTTTAATTTTCTCATGAACGTTCTTGAAAATTAAAAAGCCGGTTTTCAATGAACAATTTTATTTTAATTAAAATTGTTGGATCATGTGTTGATCGTTTTTCTCCCGGTTGTTTATCTCTAACGCGGAGGGTGCGGGCCGAACGAACACGGCCCGACGACCCTCCGCCGTTCTTCGTTTTGTGCGGATTTGACGGTCGAAGACGGAATGTGCCGCAACGGACGGTTGACGATCCCGCAGTAAATAACGGATCCCGGGAGGAGCAACGGCGCAGACGGGAAGGAAAACGGGCCACCAGAGCGACGCCGGCGGCCCGCAGAAGTTGCCGGCGGCGCCCCGACGCGCCGCCGGACGAAATCCGCCGCGGATGAAGCCACGGCGGCGGCGGCCAAACAGACCCGCGGCGCGCGGGTCCGGTTCATCCGGGCGGACGCGGCTCAGCGCGTCCGCGGCTCGCCAGCGCGGCCCGCACGCGGGCCGCGGTCCTTCCTCAAGCCGCGGGTCAGCGCCCGCGGCTTCCACCCGCGCGGCTCGGCCAAGCCGAGCCGGCCGAGCCGGACCGGCCCTGGCTGGGCCGGGCCGGGCCATCTGGGTCGGACCCGGGTCAGGTCGACCCGGTTCGGGCCGACCCAGGGGGGGGGGGGGTCGGGCCGGGTCGGCCCGGGCCCGTACCCCCCATCTTCGGACGTTTTCGTTCAAACGCCCGTATCTTGAGGTTCGTGCCTCAAAACGACTCGCCGTCAGCGGAAACGCGATCCTTGGATCGAGACGGTCGTTTCGCTATATCGCACTCAAGGTTTCGAAATATTTTGAGTTCGGCCGGGTTGGTTCGTACACGAGACCAACCGGGCCCTCGAAGCGGAAACGCTCATATCTTGAGCTACGGACGTCCGATTGACGTGCCGTCAGCTTTGTTGAATTCCTCTAAGTGAGACGGATCTTTTGGCATACTCCGCCCGAGGTTTGGACGCAGGTGGAGTGCGGTCGGGTTGGGTTTGCCCTAAAAACCAACCGGGCCCCTGGGACGAAAATGCCAATATCTCTCAGACCGGGCGTCCGATTGACGCGCCGTCTGCGACGTTGAGTTCCTGTTGACGATACGGAACTTTTGGATACATCAACTTCGGACTTCGTGTCAGTTGATGTATCAGCCTCTCGGCTCGTGGAGCGGACCTTCCCGAACGAGCTTGCTGTGTGCGGGAACCCTAGCGCTGGCTGCGACTGCTACTTCGACAGCGACGACCGTGCAGAGATCCTCAGTGGACTGCGGCGACGACTGTGCAGAGATCCTCCGTGGACTCCGACGACGACCGTGCAGAGATCCTCAGTGGACTGCGGCGACGACTGTGCAGAGATCCTCAGCGGACTGCGACGACTACTGCACTCAGCGATCCTACGTGGATCAGTGCTACCGGTCCTGTGTGGGCCCGATCCTGTGTGGGTCCGATCCTGTGTGGGTCAGCGCTCAGCGGTTCTGTGTGAGCCAGCGCCTACAGGTCCTGCGTGGGCCTGGTCCTGTGTGGGCCCGATCCTGTGTCGGTCATCTCTCAGCGGTTCTGTGTGAGCCAACTTCTACAGGTCCTGCGTGGGCCCGATCCTGTGTGGGTCACTGCAAGGTTAGTACCTATCGATCCTTCGTGGGTCCGACGACTTAGATGGTTCAATGATCATCTTTATCGTCATCTGAAGAAGTATACCTGTGTGAGCTGAATCTTGTGTTACTCTCCTTTGTGGATTGTGTTGCTCTATCCTGCATGGGTATACGTTTTGCTTTCCTGTGTGGACTGGGTTGTGCTTGGGCTCGGACGTTGGAGCCGAACGGGAATTGAAGACTTAGGTATATGTATGGGCATATACCTAAGCCGTGTCAGATGTTACTTCGTGATTGTATCTTTCCTTTGTGGATTATCCTTTGTGGATTTCGGGAGACCTTCGGGGGTCTCGGGGTCCCTACTGAGTAGCTTATACTCACCCCTGCACGGGCTATGCCCGCACTTCGTGGTGTTGGTTGCAGACGACGGACAGCGCTGATCGTGGAGGAGGCGTGCGGAGCAGGACAATACCTAGAGGTGGACCACTGGGCGGGACGTACTCGAAGCGGTTAGGTGGACCCGAGGAGCAGTGGAGGCTATCTGTACCCACCCTTTAGGTGGGACTTCCGGAGGACGGCTCGACGCTGCAGTTTTCCCTTTTCAGTTGCTGTTTTTCCTTTCAGTTGTACTTTACAGTTGGGCTTGTATTTCCGGCCCCTTTTTACTTTCAGCACAGCTTGTACAGTTTTACTTAGTGTTTACTTTTCCGCTTGCTTGCTCTGTGGTGCTTGTTTACTTTTCAAAGGCAATGCCTTCCCTTTTTGTTGGGATTTACGCCTTGGTGCTAGTCGCCAGCCCCTGGCCTATGGAAGGCGGGCTTGGGGTAGTCACGACACGGGCCCGAGGACGAGTCGTGACAGGATCATCCACCACAGATCCTACCTATAGTGTAGGTACAGATAGCGCAACTCCTTGATCATCCACCACGGATCCTACCTGAAGGGTAGGTACAGATAGCCTCCACAACGCTCTCGCCCGTCAACCTCCTCCGAGTATCGTCTCGCCATGAAGTCCACCTCCGGATACTGACTCGTTATGAGGTCCACCTCCGGGTACCGTCCATCCCTCAAACACTCGGCCTCTGTCAACGCAGCCCATCGTCTGCAACCAACAAAACGAAGTACGAGCATAGCCCGTGCAGGGGTGAGTATAACGATACTCAGTAGGGACCCCGAGACCCTCAAGGTCTCACTAAATCCAACAAGGATAACCACAAGGAAGATCTCAACAGATATCCTCTACTTAGGTATATTCCCATACATATACCTAAGTTATCAAGTAACCCATATCAATCATGAGGAAACACAAAGATTATGAAATCAACGGATAACCACTACCTAGGTATATTCCCATACATATACCTAAGTTATCAAGTGACCCATCTCAATCATGAGGAAACACAATGATCATAGACTCAGCTCAAACCAGAATTTTCAAATATTGAAACTGTAACTACTGAAGAGCCCCATCTCTGGAGTGTACAGTGATCCTGTCACGACTCCGAGGTAATAACATAAGACTGCTGGGGTACTCCACCTGTCGAGTACTGTTAGCCTGCAGCTACAACCAAGTTCTTCCCAGCATGGGTCAGCCGCTACAACCAAGCGCTCCCCCTCATAGCCTCCATAGGTACTCCTTCTATTGAGAACCGCGGGTCTGCCGCTACAACCAAGCGCTCCTCCGCCGTGGGTCTGCCGTTACAACCAAGCACTTCCCACCATGGGTCTGCCGCTACAACCAAGCGCTCCCCCTCATAGCCTCCAGAGGTACTCCTTCTGTTGAGTACCGCGGGTCTGCTGCTACAACCAAGCACTCCTCCGCCGTGGGTCTGCCGCTACAACCAAGCGCTCCCCACTCGGCTATTCGAAACTCACCGAGTCGATCGATCAGTCGTAGTCAAGTCTCAGTCGGCTACATGGTCTTCGTACTCCGCACGCTCGTCTCTGGGAGGGTCCGCTCCACGAGCTACTAGTCGATACTCCAAGTATCACAAAGTCCCACGAAGAAGTATCTCAAAGGACCACCTCATCATAGGGGTCTCAACACAATAGACGGCGCGTCAATCAGACGTCCGGTCTGTGAGTTATCAGCCTTTTCGTCCCAGGGGCCCGGTTGGTTTTGTGTGCGAACCAACCCGGCCGTATCTCAACTGTACCCCGAACTCTCATAGGGTATACTCATAGGGACCTTTTCTCAACGTGATCACCAACGTCGTTGAGGGTTCGTCAAACGGACGTCCAGTCTGAAAGTTATCATCTTTTCTGTTCGAGGGACACGGTTGGATTTCGGGTACAATCCAACCCGAACACTATCCAACTGCAACCAAAACTTAGGAGAAGTATGCCAAAAGTTTTGTATCATCAAAAGGAATCGAACAAAGTTGATGGTATGTAAATCGGACATCCGGAGCTCAAGATATAAGCATCTCCGCTCCAAGGGCCCGGTTGGTTTCGGGTTCGAACCAACCCAGCCGTATTTCAAATGACACTGGTTAATTAAACAGGTCACACCATTGTGATCCATACGAAAAAACACACGAGATGGACTACCCATTGGTCCAAAACGGATAGTCGGTGAAAAAGTTGCATTTCACCGCAACACGTGCGAACCAGGCCTTGTGGGGCCCACGCCTCGACCTCGACTTAAATATCCAAAATTGTTCTTGAAACATCCGTCTTAATTCCAGGGTCGCAACCTCACAGACGGTTTGACATTCCGACACCGTATGAGAGAGATTTGTACGAAACAAGATCCCGTAGTAATAATAATAATATTATTATTCGGTGTTTCGTGGGCCCGAGCCATGAACCAGAATTTAGTATTCAACATTAGACTTGAATCGACCGTATTGATGTCAGGATTACATCACCACTGACGGCAATCCAAACGGATGTCTCACGCATGAGTTATGGCGGGTCAAAGATTTAATAATAGTATTAAATTTATTATTTTCTGAGCGCTTCGGGTACCCGATCCAAAAACCCGAAAAAGACAATCAATATTGGACTCGGAATGTCCATCTCAAAATTAGGGTCACACCGCCGCAGACGGTTCGTAAAACCGAGGTCGTACGGGGAAGTTGCAGACAAAAATGTGTTTTCTCATCAAAAGTAATAACAACAATATTTTATTATTATTATTAATTACTTATTTATTTACTATTCCTAACTCCAAATCAATCCACGTTTTTTTGGAGCCCTTCTTGGGTGCTGGAAACATACACCATCAATTAATTCATTTCTTTTTATTATTATATCATCAACTTAAACTTTCTCTCTCCAATCTATCAATTCCTTCACGTTTTAGTGCCTCCAACCCAAACCTCCAAACCCTATCAGCCAACCCTTCATGCGGTTTTCTCTTCCGCCCGAAGTCATACCTTGAACACACGCCGAAATGACACCTCCGTGTCGCCCCTTCCGTGGGTCGCTGTATCTTCGTTCAAAACCCGAAAATTGTGACAATCACAGATTCGTGATCCTCGGGTTGAGATCTCTGCATCCGTATGCTCAATGTAACATTGAGTTTTTAGCACGCTTAATTATTTGGTGACGAATAATGCACGAGAAACGAAACAGAAATGTTCACGGTCTATGTGCGGGTCGATAACCATATTTGTTTGGCCACCGTCGTTGAGATTCAACAACAAGAAGAATTAACACAGAGATATTTATCATACTTCAAAATTAAACCCCTACCTCAATTCAAGAAGGTTGATCGCTTGACGAAGATTGGAGATGCTATCTTTGTTCTGTTGACGTTGTCGCGGGATGACGACGTTGCTTCGTCAACATCGAGAAGGAAGAAGTCGAGGTTGGTGCCAGCGTCCTTTGCGTTCTTCGACGAGGGAAATAAGTCCTATAAATCCTCCCAAATCCCCTCTCTCAAGACTCTCCCCACTAGAGATTATGCCAACACCCATAATAATAAAGTATAACCATTTATTAAAGAGTTGGCATAAATATTTCAAGAGAATTTCGAAAACGTGCCAAATAATTAAAAGATGTTTAGTTCATTAATGAAGAGGGTTGGCACATTAAATTGAAGGGGTGTTAAAGGGGGGTTGGAGAGAGTTATGGGAAGATGAGAGGTTGGGGCTCGTGTGGGCCCCACCTCTCATATATCAACACAAGGGAGGATTTAACATAGATATAAGTTTGTTTTAACAAATTTATTTAACTTTTCTTAACTAAACTCCAAAATTAATAAAACTCAACCTTTTTAAAAGTCAATTGCGGTAAAGGTCCCCTTAAGCAATTACCGGCACTGCGAGTTCATCGGTGCCCTCGGATTTTAATTCCGAGCACCGGTTTAAAAGATAGTAAAACCTGCACGTACGTTTATTGAACGTACCCGAAAAAAAGTTCGGAAAATTATTATCAGTCACCATCGACCTGCGTCGGTCGAGGTTAGGCTCTGCCTAAGTAAAACACGCCCCGAAGAACCCATCTATACTCTCGTATTTTCAATCCGAGTTACCGTTTAGAAGTTATGAATTTTACAATAAAATAATTTCCACTTAATTATTTTATTTGCGGCCAAAAACTAACTTTTTCTGGTGGCCCATGCCAGAAAAAGTTAGTATCTGTTTAAATAAAACATGCCATCACGAGTTCAGCAATGGTCTCGGTTTTTTAATCTGAGCTACCGTTTTTGAGTTATAAGCATTTGAAAAATAAAATAATTTATTTAATTATTTTATTTATAGTTAAGCCATTTTTGGGATTTCTCATAGGAGGCCTGTGCCGACTAAACTTAAGTCGCGCCTAGGGTAATCCTGCTATCCTGAGCGCAACGGTGCCCTCAGATTTCTAATCCGAGCAACCATTCAAGAGTTACTCCACTTTTTCAGGAAAACTGCTTACGTGCGTTAATTTAAGCTTAACAAAACTTCGGAAAATTATTCCGGCCACACCGGGCCTCAGAATCAGGTGCCGTCTGAAACTGTGCACTCAAAAAATTCCAAAGAAATTAAGAAATTTTTTTTTGGAAATTTTAGGGTCTTTACATGAGACACATGATATTTTTCTTTTAGTGGGTGTAAATGTATCATTTTATTATAACGAAAGGTAATATTTTATTACCATTAATTCATATGTGATAGTTATTTATTTAAAAAAAATTCTAATGATAATATTCCATTAATGTATGAAATTGATTTTTCCTTAACCGATGATCATTATAGAGTATTATGGGTTATTATTTTATGATAAGTTTTCCATAAATTCATTCTTGTATTCATTTTAAAGTTCATTATTTAAGATATGAATAATAGATTAATGAGGTAATAATTATAGACTTATTTCTTAGATGGAAGAATTAAAGTATATCTCATGGACTTATAAGTGATTATAGGTATACATATTAGTTTATTATTATTATCAATACTTCTTAGCTGATATTTTCCTGATGCATTTCTTGATAATGTTAATACATTGATACCCTACTTACACAAGTCAACATATTATGATAGATAATCATGGAGAGGTTGTGTATGTTTCTGATCATATCATCATTTGGAGTGAAACCTCAATAAAATATGAAATGATTTATGAAATTAAAACAGATATCAACCTTTATTTAATTAGAATGAGGAAATGTGTGTTCATTATTAGTTATTTCACAATATATTTTTCAAATACTTGGATATGTGACATGTGATTTGATTATCTGATAGATGAATTACATTTATTTTATTAATCCACTTGGTCAGTCTTCTTTAGAGAATCAAGAAATGGGGAGAGACCAATACTAGATTTACTTGTTCTGTGATTAGTGGTCACTTGATTTCATATTCAATGGGACTATAGAATATACATACAATGTAAATGATACATCTTGTGGTGGAAATATTCATAAAAGTATATGAGTATGTTTTATAGAAATAAAATCAACCCCCTTAGAGGCTTCGGTAGAACTGATGTTTGGATAGAGGATGTTCTTTGCATACATCAATAAAATAGTGATTTAATAGTTGTTTTAAACACATCTAAGGAATGTAGGGTTACTTGGTTAGGATCTTATAAAATGATAAAATAGTGAGAAATTCGTTTTGTTAAAAATGAAGAGAGTTTGATAAAAAAACTATATCTAGAATTGTTGGGATGGATTCATAATGAGTGATTTTGTTTTTTATAAATTCATTATTGTATTTTATTGCATATGGAATATTGTTTGATGTGTGGTAAAATTTAATTGAAAGAGATGAATGAATACATTCCTAAATTATGTGTGAGGAACATATATATAATATGATATATTATTTATATTTGTGTTTACATTTAATATGTGCACATGATGTATGTATTATTTCATGCATCTCATGCTTGAAATACAAATATAAATATAAATATAAATGTATAATATATATATATATATATATATTTTGCATGTGATGAGTAATAATATATATATATGATATATGATATATATATTTATGATTGTTTTTATGTAATGGTTTGTTTAGATATTACCCACTTGTGAGGGGGTTAAAGAACTTTCTTTAATTGATTGAAACTTTTAAATGAATTATCCCCCGATAGTTTAGAACAAATTTTTTTGGAGGAACCTAGAGCTTCACCTATAAAATATGATAAGGTCCTCTTCTATTGGTGTGTTCATTATTAAAATCTCTCTTCCCCCATAATATTTTTTATCATTTCTCAAACATAGGAACTAGGAAACCTTCACCATTCGTGCATCCTCAAGAAATGATCGGGGATCCAAGTTATTAGCGAATTCCCTCTATGGTGGGGTGTTTATGTTAACTTCACTAATTGGTCTTCTACAAATAATATCCAATGAATAATATGGAAACTTCTATGATAAATGAATCCCAGTTACTCTATTTTTTGAAAAAAATAGTTTTTATTATTATAGTCAGATATCCAATGGTTTTTTGTTGCATTCGGCTAATTATGATCATATAATGTTCATAAAAAACCCATCAACACACACACACACATATACACACAAATATATATATATATATATATACAGATACATACACATACACATACTTATACAAACACATACAAATACATATTCATACAAGTACATACATACAAATAGACATACATGTACCCATATATATACACGTAAACAACTATATAATTAGATATACATGGACATACATACACATACTGTATAAGTATACACATTCAACATAAACATATGTACACATACATACACATATACCCATGTCATAGACATAGATACACATACGCAAATATATACATATACACTTAACATACACATTCACATATAAATACACACATGCATGGAAATCAATGTGAACCCACACTTATATGCATAGATAAAAATATATTCACACATGTATATGCACACATACATGCATACACGTACAAAAATAAACATGAACATACACAACACCATAGATGCATATACATAAAGCACATATATACGCACACTCATACAGACATATAAGCATACACCCACACACATAAACATGTATACATATACATAAGAATACCTTTATGAATATTTTAAATTATATAACTTGAATATAAATATATAAATCTAAATATGAATCATGTATTTATATATATAATATTTTATGTAAAGTGGTATTATAACATATTTTTAATAATTATATTAATAGTTTTTAATTAATGTATTTAAATTGATTATTATATATTTTTATTGAATAATAAAAATTTGAAAATTATTTATATATAATTACAAGAATAATATTGATAATTTTTTTGTTAAACATTATGTAAATCATATTTACTATTAAATTTAAATATATATAAATATTTTAATATCAATCCTATTTAAAAATATATAAATATGTATATATAAATTAATTTATTGATTGTGACCTTCAACAGATACTTTTGTCATGCAGTTAATGGTATAGATTTTATCAGTGCTAAATATGTCTATGTGTGTCTGTATGTATATTTGTATGTATATATATGGATGTGTATGTTTATTTATGTGTACATTTACATATATGCATATGTATGTGTGTATGTACATGTGTATGTGTATGTGAATGTATGTTTATTTAGTTTTTGAATGCATTCATATGTATATATGTTTATTTATGGGCATGTTCATGTAAGTAATTGTATGTTTGTGTATGTGTATAAAAACTTCCATGCGCATGTATATTCATATTCATTAGTATGTGCATATGTATTTGTGTGTGTTTTTTCATATTGGTATCATTATCTGTATTTGTATGTTTATGTTCATATATGTATGTGTATGTATATATTTCTAAGTGTATCTGCATGTATTTGAACATGTCTATGTATATGTATGTGTGCATGTGTGTGTGTGTATCTATAGAAATATATGTGTTTGTGTTTGTGTTTGTGTAGGTGTAGGTGTTTTTGTTTGTGTACATTTATGTATATATATTTTTGAGTATGTGTATATATATGTGTACAAGTATGTTTATGCACATGCACGAGTGAATGTTAATGTATATGTATGTTTATGTAGAATGTGTATATATGCATATGTACGTGTATGTATGTTCATTCACGTGTATGTAATTATATGTATGTGTAGGTGTATACATACATGTATGTATTTTTATATACATATACATTTTTATGTGTATGTGTATGTGTATGTGTATGTGTATGTGTATGTGTATGTGTATGTGTATGTGTATGTGTATGTGTATGTGTAGGTGTATGTGTATGTGTATGTGTATGTGTATGCGTATGTGTATGTGTATGTTTATGTTTATGTGTATGTGTATGTGTATGTGTATGTGTATGTGTATGCGTATGCGTATGTGTATGTGTATGTTTATGTGTATGTGTATGTGTATGTGTATGTGTATGTGTATGTGTATGTGTATGTGTATGTGTATGTGTATGTGTATGTGTATGTGTATGTGTATGTGTATGTGTATGTGTATGTGTATGTGTATGTGTATGTGTATGTGTAGGTGTATGTGTATTTGTATGTGTATGTGTAGGTGTAGGTGTATGTGTATGTGTATGTGTATGTGTATGTGTACGTGTATGTGTATGTGTATGTGTATGTGTACGTGTATGTGTATGTGTATGTGTATGTGTATGTGCATATGTATTTGTTTGTGTTTTTTATACCCTTTTATACCTTCCATTTACCCTTATATAAATTTTTTTATAATTACAAAAAAAATTTACCCTTACAGGACTTTTGATTACCCTTATATAAAAATAGTTTACCATTGTATTTGTTTTAACCGTACATAACTTTAGTTTAACCATACAGAATAATTAAAAGTCTCAATTTACCCTTAGATAACAATAGTTTACCCTTACATGACATTATTCTATGCTTAGTAAACTTCTTTTTACACATTAATAACCTTTGTGTACCCATATATGAAGTTTTTTTCACCCTTACTTAACAATAGTTTACCCTTACATGACCTATACAAGATTTCGTTCACCCTTTGTAGTAAACCAACCCAAATACCCTAATTCTTCGATTTCTAGGGTAGGTATGACCATACCTGAATGGAATTCCTGATCCCCATAAGAAGAATACTAGTGTCTAGGCTTCATCAAAAGTCACGGGGAACCATTTTGAGCTATTAACAAACAATCAATGAGTAATAATGGATGAATATCCAACAAATAGTTAGTATGCCAAACACTCCTCATGGAAAATATAGTGCGACATGAAAACATATATTCCAAATTAATGCATCATACCAAAGATGATATAATTTCCATCAATATGTAAACTCAAAATCTCTATATAATGATTTGATTCATGATAACACTGGTGGTTAATGTCAATGATGGGTTTGAGAGGTGGAAGGGTTTGGAATCCGGTGATGCTATGGTGTTTTGTCTAATTTTGTAGGTTCTCACTTACCCAAAAAGTGAATTATTTGAAAATCAAAAAAAGAAGTTTCAGTCAATCTATATAACGATTTGATTAAAGCACCACCTATCACCTTCGTAATATAATTCTCATTCTCAAAACACCCACCATCACAATGTTCCACTTTCCCTTTCCCTTGACCTTTCATAACCAAAACTACAAAGTCCCAAGGGGAAAAGGTAGGGAATGAGAAAAAATGCTAGTTGGATCTCACCAACTATTCCAAAAATTAGTTTCATTACAAATAAACCATATATTCATTAATTTTAAACATAATAAGGCATGGAAAATTATTTCAAATTTTGATATAAAACATGCTTTCAAAACATGTAGGTGGAATGTATGAAACAGTAGGGTTGAATGAACATGTCATTATGAAATAAAGTAATAAATAAAATTATTCAATAATCATTGGTGGGTAATAATCAAATCAAATCCAGGAACCATGCCAAAAGGCTAACTGTTAGTTAGTTCCTTGGTATAGGATCCTCACACATCATAGTCAATCATCATGGATCAGGGTGTTCACACAACCCTAAATCTCAGTCAATAAGAATAGAATAAATCATTAACCCACAAATAGAAATCATGAAAAAACTAGGTTTAGTTATAGTGGATATCATCAATATATTTCTATGGATTTGGAGTCTTAACAAGATTATCCTAATCACCAGCTCACTACCTAGTCTCACATTTTCTTTAATAAATCATTTTAAAATCATTCATTTAAAATGAATTCATCATTCACAAATAAAATTCCCAAATTCATGTTTCAACATGACATTTCTATTTCAAAACTAAATCATGGGTTTTCATAAAATTCATGAATTTTAAAATCATCTTTAATTTAATATTGATTCCTCGAGAATTAATGTCAAATCATTTCATCAAATATTTTATCAATTCAAGCCATCTTTTATCAAAAACCATCATATTTAGAAAATCCTTTGAAATTTTATTTTTATTCATAGTAACATGCCTTTATAAAATAATAAAATCAAGGTTCACAAATGAATTAAAAAATAATTTTATATCAATCTATCTATAAAGGATTTATATATATATATATATATGAAAAATCGATAAAGAACCACCTACCATTAATCAATTTGTCAATAAATTAATCACAAGAAATGGAAATTGTCAATGCATAACTAAATATTAGAAAGATCAAGAAGTAAACACTAGAATTTAAATTCATAAAAGTGTGTTTTATATCCACTAATAATAGGAGGATTCATCACTCTCAAGTAAATAGATAATGTAGAAATAAAGGAATCTAACTAAGAATAGATTCACTTACCGGGGGGGAGATAAATAACATAAACATGTTCTTGGGAGGCTCTAAATGACAATTTATCAGTTAAGGGTAAAATGGGAAGTGATTGAGAGTAATAATAGGGGTTTTAATATTTTAATTACAAATATCATTGGATTAAAAACCCATTCTCATGTATTTTTAGTTATTTCCGCATTTTTAATACTATCCATACACCTAACCAAGAATCCTCACTAGGATTTTAGAAATGGTGCATGGTTTGGGAACATGGTTGAACTGACAGTGTACCAACCATGAAAACCCAATTTTCCAAGGTCACTCAGTTTATAGGAGAGGATTCACGGTTTTCACTAACTTTGTGCCTACTATTCACCTCCCTCTAGTACCTTTAAACTGGGCTCGCAGTTTAATGGGATGAATCTCATGATTTTCCCTAATTGTACACAAACCATGCATAGTCCCATGAAATTTTAAAATTTTAGAAAAGTTCCATAAATTACACAAAACATGTAACATCCATGGGTTTTAAAAGGAAATATTATATTCAAGAACATAAAAGATATGTAACAACAAGCTTAAATGAACAAAAATATATTATTATTTAAATGTGACCATTATGAACTATCCATTAAATTGGTTGGATTGAATATAATTAATTAAATTATATAATATATAATTCTAATTTATAATTAATTAAGTAATTGTTTGTGAATAAGTATTATATTTTTATAAAATCCATTTTATTTTTCAAAAACATGTTTTCTTCAAAAAAATGATATTTATCGCTTTTTATGTACAAATAATATAATTAATTTCATGAAATTTAAGAAAATATATTTGATAAAATGAAAATAATTTTTTAAATCATCATATCAAAATTATCCTGTTATGACATATTGATAATTTTATGAAAAGTTTAATTTTTCAATGAATAGAGAAAAATACCGATTTTTTTTGTATAAATGTCATAACTTTATAATAAATTAATATTTATAAAATTCTTCTTATTTTTTGAATAAATTATCAATTAACATAAATATTATTCATTCAAATTTCATCCATATAAATTATTTTTGACACACTTTATATTTTATTTTAGAATAAGTTTATTTTTTGGTCTAAAAACGAGATTTTTCTAAAAACTATTTTAAAGTACATATCGTGTCTCCTTTGTAAATAACTAAAATTATCCAAAGTGGGGAATATTTTAAATTAAATTTATATATTATACTTCATTAATAATTAATTTATTTTCATATAATTATAATTAATATTCATAGAGTAAATATAAAATTTTATTTTTCTAAAAAAATAGAGTCCTGGAAAACATGTTTTTTCGTCGCGTCTATGGGTTTTGTTTTAAATTTAAATTTTTCAATTATGTGAATTTAATTTGGTAAAATAAATTCCATATATATAATCATAAGTTCCAAATCATTTATTGTGGTCATTTTCAATTTTGTTCATAAAAAATATAATGTGATAAAAAATATTTACCATAGTGTAGGTAAAATAATGAAACGAGTTAAAGTTAAAGTATAAAAGATCAAAATACCTAAAAACTAAAACATTAAATTGGTGGTTTATGTGTTCCTAGACCATAAATATTATTTAAAACATTAATTATTAATCAAATTAAATGTAATTTACTCCATCCAAATCTGATTTGAGTTAAATAAAAAATTATAATTATTTAATTACTTAAAACCATCCCTCTTCAGGTATAAATACCACTCCTCACCACCCTATTTATCCTCACAATAATTTAAGCTCTTAAAATATATTATAAATCCTATACTACCCACTCACTATACATATATGTGATTTTAGTCTCACACAATTTCTAATTCCATAATCTTTAAGGGATCCTTCAAGGATGCAATATTCAAGAGGTAACTTTCTCAAACCACCTCCCTTAATTTCTTTTCTTCTTCTACATTATCCTCACGCCAATAATCCCTAAAAGAATAATAATATTAGTATCTTGTATTCAGAATAATTTTATGTTTCTAATATAATATCTTATATTCATTCCTTTTCTCATCTCCTCTTATTCAAAAAACGAATCCATTGTCAAAGTATTGGCAGTTAACTTTCCCCAAGGATAATGGCTATTAATTTTATTTTAAAACCTTTAATTATGGTAATAAAACTATTATAATTGTTAAATAATATTATAATAAGTATATTTTAACTTATTTTATATTTTTGAACTAATATAAATACATAATATTAAATAAAATTAAACTAGTTCATGATGGATAAAAAACTGCCAAAATAAACTAAACATTTATTGTTAACATTTCATAAAATTACATAACCTAATGTTCAAAGAAAAAAATGATATATGGTACCATTTATACCTATTTTATTTCATTAATACCATTTAATTATACTTTAAGAGTTTTATTCCCATTTGGGAAGAACATTTATAAATATACACATGTTAACCGACCAAGAAACCATGAAACAAACGCCTCCTGAATAATGAAATGGAAAATTATATGTCATTAAAAATAGACATAAAAGAGATTAATAAAATTATAATAAATCAAATATATGTGATATATATTATTTATTAAGTTATAAATTAATCTAATTTGATTATTTGGTATATTTATATCAGGTGAAGAACTCTTTTGGACACATGGTAAGGGACCCCTCTACCTTCTCTCTCTTCTTTCCATTTCAAGGGACTTATTTATTTTATGAATATGATTTCCAATTTATATTGATGTGATATTATTTGAAAAATTTATCTTACTATAATTTTAATTTTAAAATTATTAGATACACATGTTTCTTTCATTAAACTGATTTATGAATCATTAAGTTGTGTTGATATACTTAAAAAATTTAGTATGGGGCTTCATCTCAATTTCCTTTCGTTGAGAAAAATTTATAGGTTACACACCTATATTCTTTTATGAATTTTATAGACTAGATCATTTAAATATTATATAACTAATTTCTCTTTTATCATTATATTTAATTTTTTTTGTTTCATGATGCATATGATTCATCTGATTACAAAGTGGTAAATTAAATTCATAACTCAATTTCCATTATTTGGGTTAAACTTCTACATCATTGTTTATTTCATTACAAAATTATGTTTGAAATATATTTTTATTATCTTAGTATTTATATTTAATTTTTTATGTGAATATAATTTTAATACACATAATATATTCATTTAATTTTAACCCACATCAATGATATTATATTTGTAAATGATATTTTGATATCCAAAAGGGATTTGAGTTTTTCAAATATTTTATAATGAAAAATTTCATGAAAAAAATTGGTATTCATAATATAGTACTTTATAATTTTACATGTGAAATTGATTTTACCAAATATTATTGGTTGATCCCATTACAGCTTATATGATGGAGTGTCCCAGATAGTGTCAGTGATCCCATTACAGCTTATTAAATGGGGTATCCTAGATAGTTCATGGTGAGCCCATTAAATCTTATATGATGGGGTGGCCAAGAAAGATCTGGTTGAACCCATTACATCTTATATGATGGGGTTACCACTACAGTATTGGGAGATCCATTTAAAACTTATACTATTGGGTGGCCATGATAGCACCATGGGAGCTCATTATAGATTATATTATGTGGCGGTCGAGAGAGAACCGGGTGATCCCATTATAACTTTTGGCACACCATAGTAGCACTCCAATTCATTGGGTAATGATTATATTTTATGTAAGTTGTGTGGTTATTCCAATTAAAAGGGTTTTTAGATGGATTTATTAATGTGATTGTCTTTGATACAAAAAAGGGTTTTCTTCTTCTTTTCATGGGATTTAGTGATTTTCTTTGATCTAAAAGTGTGTGTGTTTTCATGTAAAAATGAGTTGTCTCATTTTCTCAAAAAACATTGAGATAATGGTAAATATTTTATGGTCTATCATGTTTTCACTAGACTAATAGATTTCTTCTTTATATGTCCCTTAATGAGATTTTTGTGTTCATCCCACATTTTTTAAATTATTTTAATAGGGCTTAAATAAGATTAAGTCCAAGGATTGGGTCAAGATGAAAATTTTGAAAATTTATCATGAAAAGAATTATTGATTTATTTTAATAAATTTTTTTAGAAAAAATGGATATTGTATATTAGTGTCCACTTGTAATGTATGGGTTTATATTGTAATATTTATTTCTAATTTCCTGAAACTATAAACTAAAAAGATCATTAGTATAGTAATATTGTGAATTATTCATTAAAATTTCGAGAATATTATATTTTTATGGATGGGTCCTTAAAGATGGTATCAGATCATGGTTTAGTCAACATTGAAGAATATGATGTTTTCTCATGAGGTATTATTAAGATTTATAGATACAGTCATGGGTTTATAAGTTTAATTATTATTCTTAGTTCAATGATTTATACATCCTTTTATTGTTTAATGTGATGGATTTCTAGGAGATTAATGATATATTTTCAGATAGTATTTATAAAGGTAAGATATTTAGGTATAATATATTAGATTTACCAAGTATTATAGAGTTTATATTGGTATTATAATTAAAAGGAGCATTTTCCTTTTAACAAGTTATAATTAATTTCTTTTTTTGATAATGTTATTTACTAAAGAATAAGGATCATTTATCAATATGGATGGAAAAGATCTTTCATATCCTTATTATACGTTATGGATGATTTTAGTATCACTATTATATCAAAATCTAGTTCAAATTATGCTGAGAACTTTCTGAGTATTCAAATAACCTATAAGAAATTGTTCAACTTATCAAACACCTTTTATTTTATCTAAAACATGTATGGGTCATTGTATTTTTTTATATGATTTAAAAATATCATTATTACCAACTCTCTTGAAAAGTTAACTTCCACAATGTTAATGTGAAATTAGTTTTTGGAAGATGATGATAAAGGGGATATCAATGAAATTTTGATGTTCGGAATTAAGGAATTAATTATTTTTTTATGTTCATGTTTTGAAACATTTTTTATTAATATTGATAAATCATAAGGATATAATTCATATCATTGATTTTTGGGATAAAGTATTAAGGAATAATACAACAAATAATGGTTAATGGTTTAATAATGATTTTGAATGAATGATGTTTTTATGTATTTAGTTTTCAAATTTTTGATATGGTATTACTTTATAAATATTATGTGAACCATGGAACAAATAAGGATATTTATATAGTAGGTTTTGTATTTATAAATTTGGAAACATGTGTTAGATGGAATTGATTCCTTTTAAAACTAGTAAAAAGATGATAATTTTTAAGGTACATGTAACCATTAATTTTATGATATGAAAAATGTTATTTGTGGAAAAATTCATTTAAATTTTATAGAAATATTTTTAAGGGTATTGATAGTCTTCTTGGATTATATGATCTCAAACTTTGATGTAATTATGAGTTATTACATTTTTTGGGTGAAAAATGAAAGGTATAAGATAACCTTTGAGTTTAAGACATTTATTTAATGATGAATATATTATGGATATTTTTTATAATGGTTCTAAAATTTCTATAATTTTATAAGGATTATATTTAATTACTTTTATAAAATGGAAAACCCATAGGATGGGTGACAACTTGTCACGCCCAGAAATGTTGGGGGGAATGAACCCACAAAGGAATAGAGAAATGGTTGTATCACCTACCATTGGCCTTTGTGATGTACTAGTTTGTATGAAATTAATTTTCATTATTAAAACTATTGTTTGATAAATGAAAAGTTATTTTTTAGATTATATGTTTTATCATATTGATAACCATGGGATTGAAAATTGATTTTTGGATTAAGTGATCAATGTTATTTTGAGAGATGTTTACTATTTAGGGAACCTTATATGATTAAGGTGAAAAAAATACTATTGAATTTTATTTGATAAATAAAGGATGGATTATATTTTAGAAACAAATATGATTTATGGTGATTTTAGTTATTAATGGAAAATATTACTATATCTTGAAGATTGTATTATTATGGAAATTGCATTTTTAAAAGAGACTTTAAGAGGAATTGATATTATTTAATTATAAATATTAAATTTATCTAAGAAGACTATGTGATAAAACACTTCTGAATTTTGGGATTCGATATTAGTCTAGAATATTTTGAGAAATTTTAATGATAGTAATTTTTTGAATGATCTATGTTGAAAATTGGGTATTACTGTTAAATTTTAGAGATTAATATATATTTTCATTGCATAAAAGTTTGTTGTTTTTTTAAAATGTGATTATCTTGTACTAACCATTTTGGTTTTGGTTAATTCATAAAGATAGGAGGAATAGATAGGTATACTTTTGTGTATTTTTGGATCCATAGAAGTAAATCATGATGCTTAATGTATGAAAATTTAATCTTGAATATTAATTGTTTGGAGAAAATATGAAGATAAAATTCTAATTTTAAGTAATTTTATTTCCTTATGTTACCATTCTATGTTGTAAAATTTTCCTAAAATTTAAGAAAAAAATTTGGAACAAAAAGGTTATCCATTTAATTTTCTTTATGAGGAATGAATGGAATTTTAACCCATCATAGATTTACTATTTTTTATGGTTAACATTATAATGACCATGAAATATATCACTATCCATCATAACATGATAATTAGAATATAGTGAACCTCTCCAAGAATACCTTAACATTACATAATTTTTTATAATACTTCATAAATTACACAAATAAAGCCCAAATACCATATTAGTTTAGGGCCTTTGGAATCATAGAAATGTAATCACTGGTACATAGGTGAGATACTGTAACATCCCAAGTAAGTAATGAATAATAGATATTTTTATCTATGCCTATTAATGAATTAGATAGTGTTTTAGAGGCTTAAAATAAAAATAAATCCAATCTTAAGCATGAAATACACTAATATTTTTAAAAGATTGTTTTACTGCCTTTTTATGGAAAACCATTTTTAAATCTATCTTTTGACAATTTTATAAGCTATGTTTGTCAAAATAATCTTATTATTTATGATTGGGACATCAAATATTACTTTGTGTAATTTTTTGGTATTTTTCCGATAAAGTTCATTTTTTAATGAATAGTGTAAAATGTTGTATTTTAATTTAAAACCTCTTTTTAATATAATTTATTAAGAGGATTAGATAATATTTTGAATTGGTTTTTAAGTGAAATTAGGATATATTTTTACCATTTAATCCAATGGTTGTCATTGTAATCAATTTCACATTAAAATTGGACTTAAACTAGTGTCAATCTTTTGATACTTATTGTTTCATAAAACCACGCTATTTGTCATGACAGCGGGAATTAATTATTAAATTAATTAATGTGACTTATATGATTTGAATTTTGTAAAGTAGAAATCATTTTTGAATTCGGAATATTAAATATATCTTAGGGTGATGTTTTGGTTTTTTTCTGAAAAACTTCAATTTTTGATGAATAGTGAAACCGCAAAGTGGTGGTTACAAAATTTGATTTTTCGTTTAAATGGGAATTTAGCACTTCTGTGTTTTGAATCTCAAAAATCCAATTTAAATTATTTTCATTATTAAGTAAAATGTGGTTCAATGGGATTAAAATAAATTTTGGTGAATAGTAACTTTTATGTTTTATTAATCACGATTAAAGGTAATTAGTGTAATTTAAGATAAAAATGATATTATAATAAAATGAAAATATCTTGAAACCTGTCCTAACCCTATTGGTTGAGTTATGGCCGACCAATAAAACCCATGGTTCTATTTTTGGTACCCCATGGATCCACTTGGGTATGATAATGACATTTATGCCTTTTATTTAAAGTTAAAGTAAAAATGATACAAACATGAAATGTTTGACTAAACCAATTTTTACATGGGGTTATACAAGTCAGATTTTTGACTATAAATATTAATTGGAAATCTCAAAATATTTCCTACATCATGATATTTTTTTATAATTTTTAGAAATTAAATATATTAAATTATTTATGACATCATGATGATGCAGCGATTACCTCATTATTTAACGATTTAAATAAAATGGAAAGATAATGTAAAATATAAGACCTACAAATGTACAAAACCTATTGGATGGGTGGCTTTATAACCCTTATCACCTTATCCTAGAAACACATCAATGTGGGACCATTAAAATATGAAAACCATTTGAAAATAAAGTAACATTTCATTACTTTCCAAGAGTGCCCCTCCTCTCCTCTTATAAAAGGCCCCCACCTCTACCTCATTACCCACACTTCCAAAGACTTTGTCTCGACCAACCCCTGCTCATTTTGTCTCTCCAAATCCATCTATAACTACTTGAAGCCTCACTTTGGGTTTAATTCTTCCCAAGGAAGCCTTTGAGCTCAAACCAAAGGGAGTTACCCGATTATAAGGTAATGTCTTCACTTGAGTCGTTTTGTTTTATTTTGCTTCTCCAACCCCCTAAACTCTTTTTATTCATTTCTTTTGTAACAAATACAGTATATTCAATATACTAGGATGTTGTTATAATAATATTTTGATCTACACTCACACACACCAACATCTAATGGTTAAGGAACATATTGTTTCTGTGGATGGAGAATTTCTGCCTCACGAAACGATGATTGTTCAACAATCATATAACACTTTCAAAGGTGGCCATTAAGATGTCACTCTATTTATATATGATATATATTATGTTTATGTTTTCCTTATGCTTCTGTATTTTTCATTTGTGGTATACCTTTATGGTTTCCGTTTTGGGTAAACATGATAATTTCATTTTAGGAAGTGTGGACTATCGCCCCCTCAAAGTGATGTGATTCGTTAATGCCATATGTGGGATGTAAAAAAGGATGTATTTAATGTTATTATATATGATGTTATACTGGAATTATAATATACCTCTATATAATTATTATTTCTTTCCATTAAATTATGAGATAGAAATGAAAGTAGCGTTCATGCGTACGTACAACTTACCATCTCCATGAACGGTGCATTTTATTTCTTATCCCCAAATGTAATGTACTATTATAAGTACATGCATATAATCGATATATATGATTAATGATACATCTAAATGATCAATATAATTATGGAATTAAAATATACATACCTCTAATTTAGTTTTAATTCCATTAATATGACAAATAAATAAAAGTAGCGTTCTTGCGTACGTACGACTTACCGTCTCCATGAATGGTGCATTTAATTTATTACCTCTAAATGATTATGTAATATTATAAATACATGTATATGCTGGATATATATGATATATATGATATCCAAATCAGGAATTTCATTCTAGATATAAATAACCTTTGACCACACGAACAACATGTAATTGTAAGAAGTCCACTTTCGACTTAAGAACCAAATATCGACAAAATAAACATTATTAACATAAATGATTACATAATGTTTATAACATGGAAATAAGTGATATAAAAGCAATAATGAACTTGAAAAAGGTTCTTAAGAAAATAGAAATTAACTCAAGTTTATTATTCAGGATGTTAAAGAACGATCGAGTCAAGTCGGACCCGAGGTAAGGGACTTCGTCTCAATCTCCTTTCATTGAGGCATATTTCGTTTTATACACAACTATCTTTTATACGGTGTATAAAACCCTTTGACTTTTACTTTTATAGAAAAGGAATATTTTTCTACGAATCATTTTACTAAACGAACAATTCAGACCTTGGAGGATATGCTACGAGCTTGTTCGATGGATTATCAGGGATGTTGGGACCAACATCTTTCTTTGGTTGAGTTTTCTTAGAATAACAGTTTTCATTCCAGTATACAGATGGAACCATTTGAGGCATTATATGGGAAGCGGTGTCGAACTCCAGCATTTTGGGATGAAGTGGGTGAAAGGAAGCTGATGGGACCAGAATTGGTAGAAGAGATGGCAGAAAAAGTTCAGTTGATTCAGAAACACATGAAAACAACTCAGAGCAGACAGAAAAGTTATGCAGATAACCGGAGGAAGGATCTATCTTTTGAGGTAGGTGATCATGTTTTTCTCAAGGTTTCTCCATGGAAAAGTGTGATGTGATTTGGTAAGAAAGGAAAGCTAAGTCCAAGGCTCATTGGACCATATGAAATTCTGGAGAGAGTTGGATCAGTTGCATACAGAGTGGCATTACCTCCAAGTTTATCTCAGGTACACAATGTTTTTCATATTTTGATGTTGAGAAAGTATATGCCAGATCCATCTCACGTTTTGAGTCCAGAGGTAGTTCAGCTGGAATAGAAATTATCTTATGAGGAATAACCGGTCCAGATTCTTGACCACAGGGAGCAAGTGTTACGGAGTAAGGTGATTAATCAGGTAAAGGTTTTGTGGAAAAACCACATGATGGAAGAGGCAACATAGGAATCTGAAAATGCAATGAGGGATAAATACCCCCATTTATTCGATAAGTAAATAAATTGCGAGGATGCAATTTTCTAAAGGGGGGAAGGATGTAACATCCAAAGTAAATAATGAATAATAGATATTTTTATTTATTCCTATTAATGAATTAGATAGTGTTTTAGAGGCTTAAAATGAAAATAAATCCAATCTTAAGCATGAAATACACTAATATTTTTAAAAGATTGTTTTACTGCCTTTTTATGGAAAACCATTTTTAAATCAGTATTTTGAAAATTTTATAAGCTATGTTTGCCAAAATAAACTTATTCTTTATGATTGGTACATCAGATATTACTTTGTGTAATGTTTTGGTATTTTTCCGATAAAGTTCATTTTTTAATGAATAGTGTAAAATGTTGTATTTTAATTCAAAACCTCTTTTTAATCTAATTTATTAAGATGATTAGATAATCTTTTTGATTGGTTTTTAAGTGAAATTAGGATATTTTTTTACCATTTAATCCAATGGTTGTCATTGGAATTAATTTCACTTTGAAATTGGACTTAAACTAGTGTCAATCTTTTGATACTTATTGTTTCATAAAAACACGCTATTTGCCCTGACAGCGGGAATTAATTATTAAATTAATTAATGTGACTTATATGATTTGAATTTTTTAAAATAGACATCATTTTTGAATTCGGAATATCAAATATATCTTAGGGTGATGTTTTGGTTTTTTTCTGAAAAACTTCAATTTTTGATAAATAGTGAAACCGCAAACTGGTGGTTACAAAATTTGATTTTTCATTTAAATGGGTCTTTACCACTTCTGTGTTTTGAATCTCAAAAATCCAATTTAAATGATTTTCATTATTAAGTAAAATGTGGTTCAATGGGTTTAAAATAAATTTTGGTGAATAGTAACGTTTATGTTTTATTAATCACGATTAAAGGTAATTAGTGTAATTTAAGGTAAAAATGATATTATAATAAAATGAAAATATCTTAACACTTGTCCTAACCCTATTGGTTGAGTTATGGCCGACCAATACAACCCATGGTCGATTTTTGGTACCCCATGGAGCCACTTGGGTATGATAATGACATTTATGTCTTTTATTTAAAGTTAAAGTAAAAATGACACAAAAATGAAATGTTTTACTAAACCAATTTGTACATGGGGTTATACAAGTCAGATTTTTGACTATAAATATTAATTGGAAATATAAAAAGATTTCCTACATCATGATATTTTTTTTATAATTTTTATACATTAAATATATTAAATTATTTATGACATCATGATGATGCAGCGATTACCTCATTATTTAACGATTTAAATAAAATGGAAAGAAAATGTAAAATCTAAGACCTACACATGTCCAAAACCTATTGTATGGGTGGATTTAGAACCCTTATCACCTTATCCTCGAAACACATCAATGTGGGACCATTAAAATCCGAAAACCATATGAAAATAAATTAACATTTCTTTACTTTCCAAGAGTACCCCTCCTCTCCTCTTATAAAAGGCCCCCACCTCTACCTCATTACCCACACTTCCAAAGCCTTTGGCTCGACAAACCCCTACTCATTTTGTCTCTCCACATCCCTCTATAACTCCTTGAAGCCTCACTTTGGGTTGAATTCTTCCCAAGGAAGCCTTTGAGCTCAAACCAAAGGGAGTTACCCGATTATAAGGTAATGTCTTCACCTGAGTCGTTTTGTTTTATTTTGCTTCTCCAACCCCTAAACTCTTTTTATTCATTTCTTTTGTAACAACTACAGTATCTTCAATATACTAGGATGTTGTTATAAGAATATTTTGAGCTACACTCACACAAAGCTACATATAATGGTTAAAGAACATACTGTTTCTGTGGATGGTGAATTTCTGCCTCACGAAACGATGATTGTTCAACACTCATATAACACCTTCAAATGTGGCCATTAAGATGTAACTATATTTATATATGATATATATTATATTTATGTTTTCCTTATGATTCTGTATATTTCATTTGTGGTATACCTTTGTGGTTTCCATTGTGGGTAAACACGATAATTTCATTTTAGGAAGTGCGGACTACCACCCCCTCAAAGTGATGTGATTCATTAATGCCATATGTGGGAGGTAAAAAGGATGGATTTAAAGTTATTATATATGATGTTATAATGGAATTATAATATACCTCTATATCATTATTATTTCTTTCCATTAAATTATGAGATATAAATGAAAGTAGCGTTCATGCGTACGTACGGCTTACCGTCTCCATGAACAGTGCATTTCATTTCTTATCCCCAAATGTAATGTACTATTATAAGTGCGTGCATATAATCGATATATATGATGAATGATACATCTAAATGATGAATATAATTCTGTAATTAAAATATACATACCTCTCATTTAGTTTTAATTCCATTAATATGACAAATAATTGAAAGTAGCGTTCATGCGTACGTACGGCTTACCGTCTCCATGAACGGTGCATTTCATTTCTTACCTCTAAATGATTATGTAATATTATAAATAAATATATATGATGCATATATATGATATATATGATATCAAAATCAGGAATGTCATTCTGGATATAAAGAACCTTTGACCACACGAACAACATGTAATTGTAAGAAGTCCACTTTCGACTTAAGAACCAAATTTCGACAAAACAAACATTATTAACTTAAATGATTACATAATGTTTATAACATGGAAATAAGTGATATAAAAGAAATAATGAACTTGAAAGAGGTTCTTAAGAAAATATAAATTAACTCAAGTTTATTATTCAAGACATTAAAGAACGATCAAGTCAAGTCGGACCCGAGGTAAGGGACTTCGTCTCAATCTCCTTTCATTGAAGCATATTTCGTTTTATACACAACTATATTTTATACGGTGTATAAACCCCTTTGACTTTTACTTTTATAAAAAAAGAAATATTTTTCTACGAATCATTTTACTAAACGACACAAAGGAATGTTTCTTTTAACGTACGCGGTGGCAACGAACTTTTCCGCCGCCGCGAGTATTATTTGGTCTTTGGCTTCCTCAACAAGCCGTAATGTTTTTTTAAATGAAATAAATACCATATACTCTTTTATGTATTTTTGGTATTGAAAATGGTTTTTATAATGGATTTTTTATGTCAATATATTTATGTGATATATTTTGATCGGAATATGGAAATGTTTTCTTTCCATTGTGTTTATTTTATGTCTTATGATTTTATAATGGTACTTGGACATTTGACGGGTGGTTACGTGATAAACCATATGATGGGTGGTTCCATGAATACCAGGACGGGTGGTTACATTATAACCTCCAATTCATTGGGTATGGAAGTCGGCCGTATGGATATTCCATTAAGTATGTATGGAAGTTGGCCGTATGGCTATTCCATTAAGATATATGTGTGGAAGTCGACCGTATGGTTATTCCACTTAAGTATGTTTATGTCCCAAGTTACCTTTATATGTTATGTGATCTTTTTATGGGTTTTATGGTAATCTTTTGGTTACAAAAGGGTAAGTAATGATCTTTTATTCAGTGAAGATTTTTTACTACTTCATAAAGGTGAAAAGTATACATGGTTTACTTGTTGTTTTGATAAAATAACTTTTTTCATTCTTTGTGTATCCCTTACTGAGCTTTTTGTGCTCACCCCAAGTTTTTTTGAAATGTTTTTCACAGGAATTAATGTGGAATAGGGTCAAGGATGGGATCAAGGGGAAGTAATGCTATATAAAACATGGAACTAGACATGTTTCTTTTTAAGAGTTTTTTTTATTCTATGGAAACTTAGTAGAAGTGTCTACTTTGTAATATTTTGAGATGTAATAGTTATGTTCTAATTCTCTAAAACACTAAACCTGAAAAGATCCTCAATGTGAATTATTCATTTAATTCAATATTAAGTAATGTTTAAGGTCAGGGAATTATAGCTACATTATCTCCCGCTAGGTTATTCAAGACTAGAACCCTCCTTAGAAACATCATACATAAAACATATATTCATAACCTGGGGAAAGGAAACATAAAAAGGGGTGAGATCAATTGCCTAGTAAGGGTAAAAAATGGAGATATTTAATCATTATCATAATCATAATGTTATTAGAACATGATCATGAAAATAAATGATCATATCTTTCATATCGAAGATCATAAATATAAATTATGTCATAAATATTGGAAGTTCATAAGAGAAGAATCGTAATATAATCAAGAAATTAACCACATGAGCATATCATAGGCATAAGACATAGAATTTTGGAATACACATAATTATATAAAAACATTCCCTATAATTTAGGTCTCCTTGACAAATTTTATCAGTGATAGTTGGGGACTACACCTACTGGGTGGGACACACCACCCTCCATAGTCGCAACCCTTCCTTCATAAGGGATTGGGTTTCCCCATCTTCCCATAGTGAATCAGGTTTCCCCATCTTCCCATAGTCTATTGGGGTTCCCCATCTTCCCATAGTCTATTGGGGTTCCCCATCTTCCCATATTGGATTGGGTTTCCCTATATTCCCATAGTGGATCAGGTTTCCCTATCTTCTCATAGTGGATCGGGTTCCCCCATCTTCCATAATAGAAAAATCCTATCAACTTTATTCAAATCATTATATCATTAGATATAAATATTTACCCAATTAATTAGAGGGCGATATAGTTCCTACCCATCACATATTGAAATCATACATACATGTGCTTCAAGATAATAAAACATTCATCATATCATGACCTATATAAATATATGGGTTACAAAAACATCATATCATAACCCATGAATTGATATGGTTTTAATAAATATTTCATCACATCATAAACTATGGAAAATAGATAGGTTTCACAGAAATTTCATCATATAATAACCAATGAAAGTATGTGAGTTTCATAATCATTTTTCGTGGTATGACCCATGAAGAGAAGCAGGTGTCATTAACATTATAACATCAAAACAAAAACCATTAAATAGAGAAAATGAATGATATTTTGGTATCATTTCACCAATAAATATTAAGATATATCCAAGGATTCTATCATACATATATAAAAATTTAGTAAGAACACTTGGAATATTTCCTAAGAAAAATAACATTTCTTGAAAATAACTTTCATAAAACTCTTTTAGAAACCGTTTTCTTTTGAAGAAATATTTGAAATTTAATTTAAAAATATTCTTGAGAAAAATATATTTTCTAATTTGAAAATTTATTTTTAGAAAATAATACTTTTTAAAAACATTTTTCTTTTAAAATATCTTTGAAAACATATTAATGGAATCATTAAAACATTTAGAAATAATTTTTCTTTGAAAAACATTGAAATATTATAAAGAAATCATGAAAACATGTTGATAAATTTTTACCTATAATTTTATTTAAAATATAAAAGAATAATTTAAGTCATTTAAATACTTTTATTTAGAAAGTTACATTTTTAAAACATATAATGGAAGATTTTATAATCATTTAAAACACTTTTTAATCATAAAAATTTTTAAATACCTTTTCCTTGGAAAATAACATTAAAAAAATGAATATCCATAATATTACTGATTTTTTTTAAATTAATCTTATAAACATGAAAGGTAATCTTAGACTAAATTATGGTCATGAGGATAGACAAATCCATACATGCTAAACATTCCTTTGGTTTCGTAAAAAGTTTAGAAAAGAGCCTCAATTGGAAAACGATAAGAAGATTCCTTTTTAAAAACCATTTTCTTTAAAACAAAAAAACATTGGTAAAATGTATTTTGAAGATCATAAGAGAATTTTAGAATATTTTTTAAAACCTTTTTGGAAAAAATTGTTTTTAAAGAACAAAATTATTTACCGAATAGATAGAGAAAGTCATATTTTATTAAAAACACTTTCTTAATTATATTTAGTTCCAAAGAGTGGGAAAATAATACCATAACATGAATATATCATGAATAAAAAGAGGATAAGAAAATTCATGGAATATATTAAGATATATATCATAATATTTCATCAATGGATGAATAATTATAAACAATATCGTTAAACAAAGATATAGTATCAATAAAATGTTACCACTTTGGTAACCTTGAATCATAATCCCAATGAAAGAATAACCTTACATGAAGCTTAGAATATCATAGAAATAAATATATTCGAGATATAAAATTTAAAATGGAATTATATATGCCCAATATAAATATATAGGTACATAACATGGACTTTATCTCAAAGAAGGAAAATTGAGATAAAATTATTGTACCAATTTGGTAACTTTTCAACTATAAACCCTCTGAAAGAGAGATCATAAAATGGATAAATAAAAACTCATAAATTTAAGTATAAGAAACATATTATACATTAATTGATATTATATAAACTACACAATAGAAATTAGTGGTGAATAAAGAACAATTATTACAGAAATAAAAGTTATATGAGAAAGCTCTTTCCTTAGGCATTGACTTTCTTCATATATGTTTAAACCTCCTATTCTTTGAATAACTCATTTTTTCACAAAAAGGATCCCTTGGTTGGATTTAATCCCAAATTTAGGCTTATAATATTAATATAGGGATTTTGTTAGTATATTTGGGTAGCTTTTGGATAGCCCAAAAGAGTATGACAAGTTTGAAGAGAGTGGAGGATAGGAGGCCTTTTATAAGAAGAGAAAATGACATATTGTGTATTCTTGAAAAGAATTCAGTTATCCCCACATTATACTTATCACACAAGGGATAAAAATGGATCATTACATATACTTAAATGTGTAATGGAAAAAAATATCAATCCAGTAATTTTTAGAAATCTTTAGGGTTAATTTACACCTTATTTTCTATGTTTAGTCATTAATTAAGCTCATTTTTACCTCAATCAGTGTAAACAAATTTAATTACATTCACTAATATTTTAGGTGAAAAACTAAGTTAACCTTACTAGAAATTATAAATAATTATGATTTCAAATATGGAGTCCATTTTTCTAAAAACAAATCACAGATGTTTCATATATAAATTTATAATTAATCTCATAGACATGTCGCGACAACAGGTTTTTAAGTGAAACTGTTTAAAAGATTGATATAATTTTATATCCAATTTCAATTTGAGATTTTTTCCAATTACCAAAATTGGATTTATTTATTTAAAATTGATATAATTACACTTTAAAACAAAATTAAATTTTAATTTTACTATATAAATATATTAGATGAAAATGACATTTTGAACTAAAATTTAGTGTTCCTCTATATTTATCAAAAAATGGAACTTCCCAGAAAAATACCAAAAATTCACCCAAAGTAAATTTTCATATTAATATTTTAAAAATGAATTATATTTTTTAAAATAATAATTATAAATATTTTTATTTAATTTGATTTAAAATGGGTTTTCTTTTAAAATATGTTAAAATTATCTTTTTAAAAAATACATCATTTTATTCATAAAATGGGATTTATTCTTATCTTATGCCTATAAAATCTATTAGATGTTTGTGAAAAGAATTTTATTAAATATATAACTTATAAATATTATTATAAACATTAATGGAAGGTGTTTTCTTAATTTATTGAGATAAATTTGTGATTGATAATAGAGAAATAACTTTCTAATAAAAGGAATATATATGTTTTAAAATAGTTCTTACCTTAAATTTTAAGTAATTAATAACAAAAAAACTCATTTTATAAAAAAAATAAATAATATTTTCAAAATTTAGTTAATATTTTCCATAAATTTCATTCCAATGACTAGGTGTTAACTATAATAATATTTTTAATAACAATATGAATAGTTTATTGTAGTTCGATAAAACTCGGCCTTGTATGCATCCCAAGCTATCGAGGGAACATGGAATTGTTTATAATATAAGACAAACATAGTTTTTCACATACTAAAAGTCAACCTAAGTGTTTCTTGTAGCGCAAGATTATATTTTAGTTTTGTATAATTCCATCCAAATATTTTTATTTCATATAAAAAAATTTATATTCAGTGTCATGTGAAATGGAAAATATCAAAATAAAATTAATTAAATTTATTTGAAAAATATATTTCACAGAATATCATTTTTCTACATTATACCCCCTTTAAAATGAATTTTTCTATTGAAATTTTCCTGGGTTATCAATGTTTTAATACTTTAATGTTCCTTTCATAGAATCCCACATCGTACAAATAAATACTAAAACTTCCATTAAAAAGAAGAAAGTTGGAACCATAACTATTACCAAAGTAAATCATAACTAGGTTTCCGCATATGAGATCATAAGTTGGGAGTAATGATTTTTCATTGAAGAAAAGTTTAAATAACAACAGATATTATTAAAGATCATTGATCACAATCAAGTGAATGATAAATGGAAAGTTAAGGTCCTCAAAACCATAAAGTTGCAGTGACTTATAAGACCATAAGTTCAACAAAAAATAAGTTAATACGATAAATTATTTCAATATCCTTTTCCTAGAGTTTAGGAACTATTTTAATATCTAAGATTATAATGGAATACACTTACATGATTTTATTCCTTTTCTTATGAACAACCTCACCCATTTGTTCTAGCGTGTCGGACTTCCACTTCATCTCTCAATCTCAAAAAATAAGATGAGTTTTTCATTTCGGAAGTACTAATAGATCATGAGGTAGAATGATAATTCATTCCATCTATCTTTAGTTAGCATCATAAAAAATGGATATCATAGGTTATCCAACAAGAATAAATACTTATATGGAGAGTTAATTCTCTAATATCTTAAACCTCATCCAATTTTTAACATAAAACATTACATAAATGGTTAACCACATAACCCTTTCAAATGATCAATGCCCAAAACATTACAAGTAATGTCATTGAATTTCTCAAAACCAGTTTCACATTAATCCACCATATATCATATGGTAGATCTTGGTTATAAAATTTCAATCATGTAAATACCATAATCATGTATTCACATAGTAATAACCATAATGGCCATAAATCATTATTAAAAACATTCATTATTCCTTATTCCAATGATTATTCCATATATTCATTTAATCCAGAAGTTATAAAATTCATTCATGATAAAATAGAACATTTTTTTAATAAATCAAAAATTAGTTCCATGGTAATAAATATTGTCTAATTTACTTTATCCAAATTATTCATCTATTAATCCAAGATAACCAAAAATTTCAATATATCATGACCACATTATGGTTCTCCTTACCTTAATCAAAATATCACTATTCTATTAAATCACTTTTCTATGTCATCATGACCCTTTAACAGATCCTTTCAAATCCTTAACAGAAAAAAAACTTATACTAAGAATCCTTATATATTTCATGATTCGTAAAACATAACCATTGAATTCTAGTACATAAACACTTAAATCATCCAACTTTATTCTTAAACCATTACTCAGGTATCATAATATTATTTCTTAATACCCCTTTACTATAATATGAAATAAGAATTATGTCTTATGTTTTCCCAACCTCAATATAATCAGGATTTTATGTTTAATGTAAAAAACACAATTAAAACACCCCATACCTTTCACATATAATTTGTGATCTCTTTATCATTAGCAATATAACTAATACTCATATCACCATCCTAATTCTCATCATGATATTTCAATTTAGTTAATATATTTGGGTAATATCCATTCATTCCACATTTTAAACATCAAACTATTGATAACACCTTAGGGAGGAAATTATTTTAATCCACTACGTTAACTTGACTTTTTATTTTACATTTTCAGTCACTTAATTTGTTCCCTTCATTTCCATATTGAAAAAAATATTTCAATTACTCTAATAAATTCACTTGGGTGTTTCTTCCCACATTATTGATATATAGTAAATATAATCTTATTTCTTCAATGGTATTCATTACCCGAACTCTCAGCAAACTCTTTCCTACTCATCATTGGTGAGCCCGAGAGTTGGTTAAGGTACACATTATTAATTATGTTCTATAAAAACTGATTAGGAATGATTGCAACATCCTTCACTCTAGTAATCATCCCACATTACTATTAATATGAAACTTTTCTATCACATTCATTTTTATCAAAGTTTCTTCTTGTTCCTATCGTTGACTAAAACTAGGTAGCATAGTATGAACAACACTTTTCATAGTGGAAACCCACCAAATCATGAATAATAATTTATATTATATCTAAATAATGACACCTTATTTAATCTATGAAACCATAGGATTATTATTAGAGACAACCGTAGAAATATCCTTAAAACTATCCCAATGGATCTCACTATGGTTTTATCATCATAGTTTCCAAAGGTTGAATAAACAATTTCTTTGATACCAACTATAGGGACCCTCACTTCACATAAATTAAAATTATATCATTTTTCAAAATAATTAATATATTACACAAATATATGTCGAAAGACCATATTACTTTAGTGATTTTGGAAACATGGAAATGTAGTCATTGGTATATATGTTTAAGGACCTGGCCTTAAACATGGTATATTCTAGTTTTTTTGAACTAGAATTCACATTAGAGGATCATTTCAGTTTATAGTTTTATAGAATTTGGAAAAAATATTACAAAGTAGACCTATAAATTAATTGAGGACACTTATACTCAATATCCATTTTTTCCACCAAATAAACCCCTATTAAAATAAAACATGATTTTTTCAAGATGCATCTTCAATTTTTTCATCATGACATCTTATTTTCCCTAACAAATCTTATAAACCTGTGAAAAATAATTTAAAACATGGGATGAGAACAAAAAGCTCACTAAGGGACATAAATAATGAAAAGAATTAGTATAGTGAAATCCCATAAAACATTTTCTTAAAAATATACCATTTCCCTTGAATAAAGGATCATCATTTCGAAAATATCAGGATCTTACCTTTTGAAAATAGTATGATTTCCATGAAAACTCATAAGAAAACCAATAATATATACATAGGTAACTTGGAACATAATTATAATAAAATTGAATAATTATACAGTTTCCTTCCATATTTTTCACTCTTACAAGTGTAATAGTCATACGGATGACTTCCAAACATTAGAGGTTATAATGTAAACACTCGTCATTGGTTTATCACGTAACCACCCATAAAATGTCCAAGTACCATTATATTATCATAATGTATAAAATAATGAAATTTAAAACATGTAACTCATAAAATTTCATTTCAAATCACATGAAATCATTTTAATATATTGAAATAACAAATCCATTTTAAAACCCCATTTAAAAAATTTAAAATTTGATTTTTAAATCAATGTGTCCCATACCACATTGAATCATTTGATAGAAAATAAAATATTTTCCATTTTAAAACATTAGTTTCAATATAAGTACATTAATTAAATACATTTTAAAAAAATGGGCATGAAAGAGAAATATTCAGAAGAATAAATCTTTAATTTATTTAAAATGATAATTTATTTAAGGAGTTCCTTACCTTGAGTTTGACTCATCATGTACATTATTTATCTTATTGAATTAAAAAAATTAGGTTAATTATTTACATTATTTATAACCCTTTTCAAGTTTATTATTCCTTTTATATCGCTTATTAACATGTTATAACAATTACATAATTATTTATGATCACATCATATGTTTTGATGATATTCGATAATTGAGTCAAAAATGACATTGATATGATGTTTATAGTCAAAGGGGACATTATTCCAAAATATAAAGAATAATATTCAAGAAATAATAGACACTTTTACACATTAATTATAATTTTAAATAAAATCATTAATTATTCTTATGAAAAATGAACTATGTTACAATCATGGCGATAGTAAGTCGTACGTACGCATGACTAAATTTTCCATTTTTTAATGATAATTATGGGAAGAAGGTGAGTATTATATTATATTTACATAATTATAATAATATAATTAATATAATATTAAAATTTTAAATATTCTTATATATATTACCCATTTGATGTGGTGATTAAAAATGAATCGCATTGCTTCGTGGAGATGATAGTTCACATGTATGCACTAATGACATAATCAGTTTTATGTGCATGGAAAGTATGAAATTATTTGATATATTATTCACTTATAGTGATAAATAGGTAAATAATATCATATATAAACATGTATTAATCATTATAACTAGTCTTTAGGGATGGTTAAGGAAAATTAATTATATTACTTCGTGTAGAGGATAGTTCACAAGTATGCACGAATGATAATTATTTTCCCATTTTATGGAAGTAAAGATAGATATAAGTGATAATATTAACATAATATCATATCATTATATTTATTATAATAGATTTATTATTTTATCATGGTTGAGGAATATTTGAAGGAAGTTGAAAATGAAATAAAATAGAATCACTTAATAAAAACGATACCTCTTCTTCGGACGATCTACTTTGATTAACACCTTAAAACTTCTAAGGATGGTTTTATGACTAACATAATTCATATAAAATTGGGGGAGTGGTTATATTAAGTTATTTTTCTAGATATTTTCTGAAATTGTTTTTTTAAAGAGTGAGGAATAGATAAGAATAGATAATCTTTTATATGATAGGGGAGGGGACTCTTTGAATTCTTCAAATCATTAAATTAGTATAAGTTAATTTTCTATTAAAAATGGTTCCAAAGTGGTTTATTAAGAATATAGGAAGATGGGGGTCTAAATAAAATCCTAAAATATAAATTATAAATGTTTTTAATATTTTTTTAATTCTTATCTTTTTGTTTTAACCCTTTAAATTTTTATTGTGTTATCAAGTAATTTACACTTTAAGGGTTAATATAATTACCATAACATGCCAAAAGACCAATAAAAGAGTAATTTATGGAATTATATGACATATAACAAATTTTGTGATGAATATTAGATTTATCATAATTTTATATCATTTAATTAAATATTTTATATTTTAAAATATCATTAGTGTCAATTTTGACACTATTCATTTCTTGACTTTTTAAAAAATCATAAAAGAATGATAATTTGGAACCAATACATCTAAAACATCAATAATATGTAAGTTTATTCTCAAAAATTCATTTATGAGATTAATAATCTCAAAATATATTTTTATTTTTATTTTTAATATCATTTATTTGATATTTCCTTTAATTAAACAATTATTGCATCATCCTTATGTCGCAATATAAGGTAATTATATTATCAATAAAAAATTAAATAAATTACCATGATGTAGATAAGTATTTTATTTTTGAAATTACTATTTATAGTCAGATATATCTCTTATATAATCCCATATTAAAAATGATATACTTATTAAAATCAAAAGTGTGACAAGATTGACTTTTCTTTGAATAAAATACTAAAAATGTTATATTTTCACTCAAGTGGATTATAAAGGTTATATTTTGGAAAAAGTATGATTTTATGTCAAAAAAACTCATCTAATTAAATAAGAACAACTTTAGGATAATTTTGTAATATTTATAATATTTTTTACCCTTATTTACCCTATTCACCCATAACCATGGTAATAAAAATAATTACTAAAGTTACTATTCATAATGTCCAAAAAATAATTTGATCCTATTAGATAATAAATTTAATAATAATTACAACCATTTAAGTCCATTTTTAAATATTAATAATACATAAGTAGAGAAAATTATTTTAAAATTAATCCTGTTAATGGATCAAGAAAAAAGTGTTTTAAAGTAAAAAAGTTCAAATGTTCACAGTGTTTGTATATCTAATTTCAATACGAAATTGATTAAAAAGACCTAAATTTGATTAGGTTATAAAAACAGTGGTCAAATTAATCTTTAAAATCATTCATAAATATTACTTATCACTATAAATAAATTTAACAAAAAAATAGTTTTCAATTTAAATACATTATTTTTTCACTATTGATAAAAAAATGAATCTAATCTAAAAAATACCAAAAATTCAACCAAAGTTTATTTTGATATCCCAATTCCAAATTATATGTTTATTTTTTCAATTATAACTTATAAAATTGGTAAAAAATATATTTAAAATAGGGGTTCCATCAAAAGGCCGCAAACTAGCCTTCATCTTAAAAATACTCTTTTTATGTGTAAAGTTAGATTTATTCTTATATATTGTCAATAAAACACATAAAATGAATGTTAAAAATTTTATTTAATATATTATATATATTTCATTAATATAATCCAACAAGATTTATTTTATTATTAATTTGTATAAAACACACTAATTCACATTTAAATAGTTTTTTAGAAAATGACTTTCTTTTATTTTCAAAAGGGTTTTCATTCATTTATAATTAATTGATCACCAAGTAATTAATTATAAATACATGTGTAAACCATATTTTCATAATTTTTTTAATCACGTTCATACCCTTCATCCCAATTTTTTAATAGGAAATAGTATGTTTGATAGTGTACACGATACACCACATCATGGTCACCTAAGATAACACATACTAGGGTTCCATGTAGAAAAACCTAGTCATGGAATAAATAAATAACCATTAAGTTTTTATGGATAGTGCTAGATATCATGTTCACCATAATATTAAAAATCACAAAACCATAAATTTATGATGCGTTAAAAGGTCATTGATTTCATAGTAAGGAAAGTAAACAGATAATGTTTTTATTTTTATATCTTTTTCATTAAGTTGATAAATTAATTTATTACAGCAACTAAGAACATTTGAAAATATATTTACATGAAAAGTAGAGTTTCATCCTTTAATAAATCCCCTCCATAAACTCATATTTTTCTCCAAATAATGGTTGCTAAAGATGAATTTTTTTCATTTCTGAAGCACTAGAATAAACTTCTAGAGACTCACATAATACATAAGACCTTAAATATCTATTTATCTTATCTTTATAAGTTATCCAAATCCAACATTTTTAGTAAAATATAAGATAATTTCCCAAAAATAATAAAACATGAATGAGAAAAAACTACCTCAATCTCCAAAATTCAACAGTATTACCCAAATCTAAATATAAACCATTCAACAAATAACTATCCATAAGATTCCTCCAAATAATAAAAACTATTATTGAAACAAAAAATTATGAATGATTTGGTAACAATCTTCCAAGATAAATTTTAACATTTATCTTCAAATAACATCAATCGATATTAATGTCTCATACAAAAAATGAAATTTCTTAAATAACATAATCTCTATGATATGATAATTATTTCCATAACTAACCCAAATAACCATAAGTCTATAATAAAATCATAAATTCTTTAAACAAATAATTCAACCTTTACTTCTCAAGTAAAATCACATTTTATTATGTGTACCTTGATCATATCGGATTCCTAAAATTGCAAACATCTCCTAAAATAACATTAATCACTTAATCACCAAATCATTTTCCAAATCTATGGATATTTATTTGATAAAATATATGTTCCCAAAATAAAATTATTATTCATCCATAAAATTTTTTAACTAAAAATAATGAATCCATAATAACCAAGACTTCATATAGGTTAGTGTAAGGCGATGCACCCTTGTCTCCCTTTGGTTGTGGGTTCGATTCTCGTGGCCTTGCCAGATGTGACGGGTTGTCACCCATCCTTAGGGAAGTCCTCTTTCTATGACTATATAATTATTATACCATTCCCAATATATGATAAATTAATAAAAAATTACTATAACATATTTTAACCTCAATGTTTATCTCATACCTTCTATTTTTCATCCCAAAATGTAATAGACCATAATTACCACAAAAATAAATGTCTCCAAAAATACCATTATTTACCTTCAAACTTCAAAACATAAAACCTAAAAAATGGATTCTTGGACATTAAATATATAAAAAACATGAAAATTATAAACTCATGATGATTTCCATAAATCTTTATAAAATATCCTAATCTCCAAAGTTGTATAAAATATCATTTAATACTAACTGTAAGGACCCATCCTTAAACATAACTTATTCTCATGTTTTTAACTAGAACTCACATTTGAGGATCATTTTAGTTTATAGTTTTAGAGAATTTGAAAAAACTCTTACAAAGTTTACCCGTACATTACATGAGGACACTTATACTTAGTATCCATTTTTTCACCAAATGAAACCCTTTTAAAATAAAACATTACTTCTTTTTAAGATACATATTCAATTATTTCATCATGACATCATATTTTCCTTTACCAATATTAAGAAATATGAAAAAAAAATTGAAACATGGGATGATAAAAAATTATTAGTAAGGTACATAAAGAATGAAAACAATTATTCTAGTGAAAACCCATCAAACATTTCTTTAAAAACATACATGTTGACATGAATAAAGGATCACCATTTCAAAAATATCATTATCATAACTTTTGAAAATAAAAACAATTACTATAAAAGCTCATAAGAAAACATATAATATATACATAGGTAACTTGGGACATAATTATAATAAAATTTAATAACCATACAGTCAAATTCGAGACATATTACTCTTACAAATGGAATATCCATGCGATAAACTTCCAAACCCAATGAATTAGAGGTTATAACATAACCACCCATCCTTGGATTGTCACATAACCACTTGTAAAATTTAAAAGTACCATTATAGAATCATAACACATAAAATATTGAAATTTTCAAAATTTCACTTAAAAAAATTAATTTTAAATCATAATAAATCATTTCATGATATTTTAAAACCAATCCATTTTTTTAAACCACTTAAAACAATTAAAAATATATTTTTAAATCAATGTGTCACTTTACTATTTGAATAGTTTGAATGAAACTAAAATAGTAAACATTTTAAAAAATTCATGTCCATATAATGAAGTTAATTAAATCTATTTTGAAAACATTGATGTGAAAGAGAAATATTAAAAAGAATAAATCTTTAAATCATTTAAAATAATGTTTTAATTAAAGAGTCACGTACCTTGAGTCTAAATCATCATGTACATTCTTTATAATCCTTAATAACAAAATTAGGTTAATTATTTACTTGATTTAGAACATTTTCAAGTTTATTATTCCTTTTATTTCACTTATTAACATATTATAATAATTACTTAGTTATTTATGTTCACGTAAGACATTTTTAGGATATTAGATACTTGAGTCCAAAATGACATTGATATGATGTCTATAGTCAATGGTGTCATTATTAAATAATCACAAAAATTATATTCAAGAAATAATAATCACTTATAAACATTAATTATACTTTTAAATAAAACTATTAATTATGATTATAAAAAATTAACTATGTTACAATCATAGAGACGGTAAGTCGTACTTGCACATGAGTAATGTTTCTATTTTTCAATAATCATTGTGGTAGGAATGTAATTATTATTTTATCTTATATAATTATAATAATATAATTAATATCATATTAATAATTTATATATACCTATATATATTATCCATTTGATGTGTTGATTAAAAATGAATCACATCGCTTAGTGGAGGTGATAGTTCACACGTATGCATGAACAATGTTATCATTTTTATGTGCACGGAAAGTAAGAAATTTGTTGATATATTATTATATTATAATCATAAATATCTCATGAATATAATATATAAACATTAATTCCATAATTTTAACTATTCTTGAGAGACAATTATGGAAAATAAATTATATCGGTTTGTGGAGGTGATAGTTCATATGTACGCATGAACAATAATTATTTTCCCATTTTATGGAATTAGATATGGATATAGGTGATGATATTAAATTAATAACATCTAAGTATATTTATGATACTTGAGATATTATTTCATCATGGTTTAATAAGATTTGAAGGAAGTGAAAAAAAGAATTAGAATAGAAACACTTAAATAAAAATGATACCACTTATTCAGACGATCTCCTTTGATTAACACCTTAACACCTCTAAGGAGGGAGTTAAGGATAAAATAAGGCCTATATAATGTGGGAAGGGATTATAGGATGTTATTTTTTCATATATTGGACAAACCAAACAGGTTTTTAAGTGTGAATAATAGAGAAGAATGGATTCCCTTTTATAAAAGAGGGGAGGGGCATTTTTAGAATTCTTCAAATTATTAAATTAATATAAATTTAATTTCTATTTAAAACGAGTCCAAATAAATTTATTTCAAATATAGGTTGATTAATGGTTGATATAAAATCATCTAATGAAAATTATACAAGATTTTTATGTTTTCTAATGCTTGTGTTTTTTTACCCTTTGAACTCTTACCATGTTATCAAGTAATTTACACATTAAGGTTTAATATAATTACCATAACATTATAAATGAAAAATAAAAGATTAATTTATGAATTGATAATACTTATACCAACTTTTTGAGTGAATTATATATTTTTATATATTTTATATTATTTAATTAAATATTTTACATTTTAAAATATAATTACTGTTAATTTCACCATTATTCATATCGTGACTTTTTAAAAACTTATAACAGAATGATAAATTAGAAACAATACTTCAAAACCATCAATAAAATTTCAAATTAAACTAAAAATTTCATGGATTACTTTAATCATATCAAATTATTTTTATTTTATTTTTTTTAATATCATTTATTTGATATTTCCTTTAAATAAACAATTACTACATCATCATTTTGTTACCATTTAATGTAAATATTTTGTCACTAAAGATTATAAATAAATTAAACTGTTGTGGATAAATATTTTATATTTGAAATGAATAATTATATTTGAACCTATAACCTATATAAATACATATAAAAAATTATTTACTTAATAAAATCTAAAAGTGAGAGAAAAATTGCATTTTCATATTCTTACCCAAGTGGCATTAAAACTTTATATTTCATCCCAAGGATGATTTTAGTTCATAAAAAACTCATTAAATTAAATTATTACAACTATTAGAATAATTTTATAATATTTATAATATTATTATTACCCTTAATTACCCAATTTTCCTTTAATCGTGGAAATAAATATAATTACTAAAGTTACTATTCATAATGTCCAAAAAATATTTTGATACTATTAGATCATAAATTTCATACTGATTAAAATTGTCTACGTACTTGTTTCATAATTTAAAACACATAATTGGATGAAATTAATTTAAAATTAGTCTTGTTGACGGATCGAGAAAATGGTTTTTTAAAGTAAAAATGTTCAAAAGTTCATAATATTTTTATATCCAAATTCAAAGTGAAAGTGATTATATTGACCTAAATTATAATAAATGATAAGAAATGGTCAAATTATAAATTAAAAATTCATAAATATATTTTAGCACGATAAATAAATTTGATGAAAAAGTAGTTTTAAATTAAAACACATTATTTTTTCACTATTCATCAAAAAATGAATATTATCTAAAAAATACTAAAAAATAAACCAAAGTAAATTTTTATATCCTACTTTTAAAAAGATGTTAATTTTTTCAAATATAACTTATAAAAGTATTAAAAACTATATTTATAATAGGTGTGACATCTAAACATTGCAAAACTACCTTTTTTGAAAAATTATCCTTTTATATGAAACATTTGATCTATTCTTATATCATATATATAAAACACATAAAATTAATTTTAAACATTATATTGAATATATTATATGTATATTTCATTAATATAATCCAACACAAGTGATTTTATTATTTATTGGTATAAAACAAACTTATTAACATTTAAATAGTTTTTCATAAAATGATTTCCTTTTATTTTAAAAAGGGTTTTCTTTAATTTATAATTAATTGGTCACCAAAGAATTAATTATAAATACATGTGTAAATAATATTTTCATAATTCATTTAATCATGTTCATATTCTTTATTCTAATGGCTAGGTTATAACTGTAACATTTAAATAATAATACTTATGTGTTCCATTAAGTTCGATGTGGCATATCATTTACACTATCGAACATACTGTTTCCTTTTAAAAACTCATGATGTTACAATAAGTGAGATAAATTATCTCCCATTAGGTTATTCATGACTAATACCCTTCTTAGACACATTATATATAAAACATATCTTTATAACCAGGGGAAAGGAATAATAAAAAGGGGTGAGCTCGGATGCTCAGTAAGGGTAAAAAAGGGAGATATATACGTATAATCATGATAATAAGGGTATGAAAACATAACCATGAAGATAAAATATCATAACCATCATATCAAAAATCATAAACATTAATAATGGAATAAATATTGGTAGTTCATAGGGCATAAATCATAAGGTAATCAAGGACATGAATCATGTGATCATATCATAGGCATAATACATAGACTTTTTCATACACATAAACATATAAAAACATTATCTATAAGTCAAGGCTCCTTGTCAACACATTTCAGGTCTCTTCATGGGTACTGAACCTATTGGGCGTGACACACCACCATCCCTAGTCATAATCCTTTACTTATAAGGGGTTGGGTTTTCCCATCTTCCTATAGTGGATTGGGTTTCCCCATATTTCTATAGTTGATCGGGTTTCCCCAACTTCCCATAGTGGATCGAGTTTCCCCATATTCCTATAGTGGATCGAGTTTTGTCATCTTCCCATAGTGGATAGGGTTTCCCCATATTCTATAGTGGATCAATCCCATTAAATTAATTCTTAACTGTATATCTTGATATATAAATATTTACTCAATGAATTGGAGAGAGATATAGGTCTCACCCATCACATAATGATGTTTTAAATGCATGTTCCACAAGATAATAAAGGATTAATCATATAATGATCTATAAAAAGAGATTAGTTTCATAAACTTCATATCATAACCCATGAAATGAAAAATTTTGTCATAAAAATCTCATCATATAATAACCTATGGGAAATAGTTTGGTTTCATAATCATTTAAGCTACGAATATCTCAAGAAAGGAAGCAGGGTTCATAAGCATTTATCATGGTATAACCCCTGGAATAGAAATTGGTTTCATAAACATCATTACATAAAAACATAAACCATTCAGGAAAGAATATTAATGGTATTATTTTATCATATCCTCAATAAAAATTAAAAAGTATTAATGGATTTCATCCTATATGGAGAAAGATTTTGAAAGTTCCCTAGGAGCATTTCCTAAGTAAAATGGCATTTCTTTGAAAATCCCCTTCATAATACTTTTTCAAAAACCGTTTTCTTATAATGAAATCATTTAAATTTAATTTAAAACATTTCTTAGGGAATATATATTTTCTTCTTTGAAAGACACTTTTTTAAATATAAAACATTTTGAAAATATTTATCTTTGAAAATAGATTTGAAAAAATTTAAAGTGAAGCATGAAAATTTTTTGAAAACCTTTTTCTATGAAAATAATTTGAAAACCTATAAATAAATCATTAAAATATTTAAAAAAATATATTTTAAAACACATTGAAAACTTATAAAATAATCTATGAAATATTTGAAAAACTATTCATTGGAAATTAGCCTCTTGAAAACATATAAAAGAATCTTTGAAATTCATTTAAAATTCTTTTTAAATGGATAATTTTTTTGAAAACCATTCTATTTAAAAATAAAATTAAAAACAATGAATGTCCAATATATTAATAAAAAAATATCTAAAAATTAATCTTGTAATATTTCATATTAATCTTCAATTAAATGATATCCATGATGGAAGATAAATCCATACATGATGAACATTACTTTTGTGATGTAAAAAGTTTAGAAAAGTGTATCAATTGAAAAATGTCAAGAAGATTAATTTTTTAAAACCATTTCCATTTAATGGTAAAACATGGGTAAAAATGTATTTTAAGGATCATAGGATAATATTATAACATTTTTGAAAATATTTTTATAAAAAAATGTTTTTTAAACAATATATATTTCTGACCGAAGAGAGAGATATAGTCAGATTTTCTTAAAAACACTTTCTTAATTATATTAAGTTATAAAGAGTGTAAAAATAGTACCATTATATTGATTTATCATTAATAAAAAAATGATAAAAAATATTATGAGATTTATTGAGAGATTGATCATAAAATTTCATCAATTGATGTATAATAATAAAAAATCACGATAAATAATTAGATTATAACACTAAATTATTACCTCTTTGGTAACAAGGAATGATAATCCCCATGAAAGTATAAAATTACATGATGCTTAGAATATAATTAAAAGAATTATATTAATTATATAACATTTCAAAGGTAATTTTATAAACCCATAGAAAAATATAGGTAGATAACATGTCATGTATCTCAAAGAAGGAAAATTTTGAAAAAAAATTACTTTCCCAATTTAGTAACATTTGAAACATAACCCCCATGAAAGAGAGGTTATTAGCACAAGAGCCTCAGCACAGTTGGTGAGGACTCAACATGTGCATCAAAGAGACCCGAGTTCAAAACCAGGTGGAGACATATTTTCAGGGTATTGTAGAAATAATTTAGCCGGCACTGTAGTAGACATTGTAGCAGGTAATTTAGTAGGTATTGTTCAGTATTGTAGCATATAGAACTATTCATCGGTTTGGGATTTTGAGCCACCGATTGGGTATCTGGTTCCTTTAATGCCTTCGTGACACCCAAGGTCTTCAGGCAAGTTTGGATTTCTCGCCACCTCAAGGCATTCGGGCCACCTCAAGGCCTTCGGGCCACCTCAAGGCTTTCGGGCCACATAAAATTATACATAACAAAACAATCAGACTTTACAAGGAGTAGAATATAGATGATGATTTAGAGTAGGTTTATTCAACATAGTAGAATATAAATGTGTTTGGGAGAACGATAGGGTATTGCGTAGCCATCAAGACCAGCCTGTGCATGCACATTAGCCTAGCTGAACAACCATATGAATGTGGTGAAATTTTTTCATGATGAAAGATGCTGGAGAAGAGTAGTTCCATGTATTTATATTCTTTATATTTCCTCTAAGACCTATGGATCATGTAATCTCTATTCCTATGGGCCTTTTAAGGGTTCCCACTCATCCCTTGAAAGAGGGGGTTATCAAAAATCAATAAAAAAAGTCCATCAGGCCATTCAAGACTATAGAGGTCATTAAATGGATATGTAAATACCCAAAAAATAATGAATAATGGTCATTATATAAATCACACAAAATATATTAGTGGTGAATAAAGCATAAGTCTCACAGAATAAAAGTGAGATGAGAAAACCCTTACCTTATGTCGTAACTTTCCTCGTACATGTTCAAACCGCCTCTTCTTTGGGTAACTCTTTTTGGTTTTCACAAAAAAGGCTTCATTTATTGGATTTCTACCAAAATGGAGGCTTTTAGGTTGAAGGGAGATAAGTTGGGAGGAGATTTTGGTAGGGGATGGCTGAGCCAAAAGGTCTTGAGAGCTGTAAATAGGGGGAGGAGAGGCGGCCATTTATAAGAGGGGAAAGTATTCATTAGTTATTCTTAAAAGATTTGATTACCCCACATTTTAATTTTCCACCAAGGATTCCAAATGGATCATTATATATCCTTAAATGTGGAATTGATGATATATGGGCAAAAAAATTTATATAGGTGTAGGCTCATTTTACACATTTTTTCAATGTTTGGTCATTAATTAAGCCATTTTTTTACCTTATTCACTAATTTTAATTACATTCATAAATTTTTGTTGTAAAAATATAAGTTGACTTATTAAACAATATAAATTATTTTCATTTAAAATATTAAATCCATTTTTCATAATTCAAATCACATAAATGTTAAAAATTAATTTAAAATTAACCATGTAAAGCCTTTGTGAGAATGGGTTTTTCAATGAAAATGATTAAAATTTTATAAATATTTTTTATCCAATTACAATGTAAAATTCTTTCCAATGGCATAAATTTGATTAATTGATGTAAAATTGATATAATTAGAATTTAAAATAAAATTAAAATATAATAAAACTATATAAATAAATTATAAAAAAATCAGTTTGGAACTAAAATTCAGTGTTCCTCACTATTCATCAAAACATAAAAATTCTCATAAAAATAGAAAAAAATCACCAAAATTAAATTTTGATATTTATATTTCAACAAATTAGTTTATTTTCTCATATTAAATTAATAAAAGTTTCAAAAATTATATTTAAAATTTTACTGCCACTAAAAGGCAGTAAAATTTCCTTTTTTAAAAGTACAACTTTTTATTCCTAAAATTGGATTTATTATTATATTATTCTAATCAAATATATTGGATGAGTTTCAAAAAAATAATTAAATATATAATATATAAAATTTATTGTAAACATTAATAAAAAGTGGTTTTTTTAATTTATTGAGATAAAATGGTGTTTGTACATAGAGAAACAGTTTTCTTAAAAATGAATTTCTTTATTTTCAAACACTACTGGAAAATAGATCTATACCCACGGAATTTCTTAGAACCATGGGAATAAGGGTTCCCTATAACCATGGTTTTGGAAAACATGTGGGTATAGGTATAGTATATGCACTTATACCCACAGTTTTGGGAGAAACAGTGGGTATAGATTTTTGTTTGATGACATATACCCACGGTTTTCCAAAACTATGGGAAACAACATATACCCATTGTTTGTGTCAAAACCATGGGTATATGTGTTTCTTTCAAGGCATATACTAATGGTTTTACAAAAACCTTGGGCATATGGTTTTTTTTGAATAACTATACCCACGGTTTTGTAAAACCATGGGTATAACTTTGGCGGGAAAAAATATGTGGGGAAAAAACTATTTAGAGGGAAAACATATACCCACAGTTTTCCCTCCTATACCTACTATTTTAAATAATATATTTTAATGGATAAAAATATTTAGACAAATAAACTGCGTAGGATGGTTGGTGAGGCGGTCTTTCTTACTTCAGATGGTCTGGGGATCGAATCCTGCAGGCTATTTTTTCTGATACAGTGAACTATAATACTATATTAAACTAAATGTAGATTTATTTAGACGCAAGCAACATAGATGGGTTGGTTATCCACAGTAGAGTTCGAGAGAAAGACTGGGGATCGAAACCGATGACCATCCATTTTTATAATACGGATACAGATAAATATATTTAATAAAATATTGATATATATAATCGTATGTTTTGTAGCTTACTAGTGAGATGCTTCGACTAAAAAGGGATGGTCTTGGTGGTCTTCAGTTCAACACCTATACGTTTCATTTTTGTAAAATTAAAAACCATGGTTTTTAAAATTTTGGTAAATCCTTTGACAACATGGAAATGGGTATGAGGATTTGACAGCATGGCAGAAAAAGCTATACCCAGAGTTTGTACAAACCATGGGTATTTTCTAGGGACCTATCTCGACACCTCAAGTTCCCACGATTCCCAAAATCATGGGTATAAGGTATTCCCCCAGTTTTAGGGGCTATACCTATAGTTTAAAACCATGGGTATAGGTCAATTTTTTAGTAGTGAAATAGTTCTGACATTCATTTAAAACTAATTGATTACCAAAGGACTCTTTTTATATACATGTTTAAATAATATATTCACACTTTATTTAATATTATTAATAACATTTATACCAATGGAAATGTGGTAACTATAATAATATTTTAATAACAACATTAATAATATATTATAGTTTGGTAAAACATGGCCTTGAATGTAACACAAGCCATCTAGGGAACTAGGCATTGTGTGTAACACAATAAAAACATTGTTTTTTAAGTACCGAAAGTTAATCTATGTGTTGTGTGGAGCAAAATTTTTACATTGTGTTGCGTATAATTAAAAACAATGTTACTTCTTTCATAAAACAAAAGTTATATTCAGTGTTGTGTGAAATAAAAAATATAAAAAAATAAAAATTAATTAAAAAAATTTCCAAAAATCTCAAGGTGTTACATAGAATTACCTTCCATTTTCATATTTTTACTTTCCACTAATGAGAATCATATTTTCATGGAAGCCTTTTCATTTTCCTTTCTGTCTTTTTAAGAAATAGTTTTATTATCCCTTTTTCAATATGGGATTTCAATAAAGGAATTTCAAAAAGTCAAACCCCTATTTTTTGATCCTGTGTTCAAATTTTGAGGAGGAAATTTATTAAAGAATGGATAATGTATCATCCCATGATTTTTAAAATAAATACTATGTTCAATATCATTTAAGATATGTATCACTGATCATAAATGAACAACACGGTCTTATTATTTAATTGTGACTATTATAACATAGTAATTAAATTTGTGAGAATGAAGGTAATTAATGAAATTAAAATATATATATACTAAACATTGATAATTAATTAAATAATTTTCTTGAAAAATTAATATATTTTTAGTAAAGTCATTTTATTTATCAAAAACATATTTTCGACAAAAAATATTATTTATTTCTTTTTATGTACAAATTAAATAATTAATTTCTATAAATTTTATAAAATGTATTTGATAAAATGAAATTAATTTTTTAAATAATCACAACAAAATTATCTTATAGATAAATTTTAATAATTGTTTTGAAATTTTTTATTTTTAATTAAAAAGTGAAAAATACATATATTTTGTCAAATTTTCATTTATTTTCAATTAATTAAAAAATTTAAAAGAAAAATTATGGTTTGAATATGGTTTCATGTAAAATAAGTAATATTTATTTATATATCAACCTATTAAATTATATTTAATCTACTTTATATTTTATTTTATAAAATCGTTACATTTGGGTTTAAAAATATGATTTTTCGGAAACTATTCTAAAGTACATAAGGTTTCTCATTTTTGTAATTAATTAGAATAGTAAATAATAGGTAATTTTTAAAATGAAATTTATATATTTTATAAAATTAAATATTAATAAATTTTCATAAAATTATAATTATTATTCAAATAGTTAATATAAAATCATCTTTTTCCTTGAAAAATATAGTCCTTGAAAACTGGTTTTTTCATCGAGTCTGTGGGGTTTGTTTAAAATTTAATTTTTAAAATTCTATTAAATGAGTTTATTAAAATGGATTAAATATTTTTAATTATAAGTAAAAAATTATTTAGTAAGTTCATTTTCATTTATATTCATACAAAATTTACCGTGGTAAAAAATGATTTACCGTAGCGTAGGTAAAATAATGAAACAAGTTAAAGTTAAAATGTAAAAGCTTCAAATACCTAAAAAATAATAAATTAAATGGTGGTTTATTTGTTTTATGACCATAAATATCCTTTTAAAACATTAATTATCATAAAAATATGTTTGAATTAATTTCACCCAATTGTGGTCATATTTAAATAAAAATTATTTATTATTTAATCACTTAAACCACCCCTCCTCAAATATAAATACAACTCCTAACCACCCCTTTTATCCTCACAATCCTGAAATCTATTAAATTTTTTGAAAACCCCTATTCTAACAACTTTCCCCACATCCTAGTTTGCATTTTTCTCACCCAATTACCAATTCCTAGTTCATTAAGGGATCCTTCAAGAAGGTGATATTAAAGATGTAACTTTCTCAAAGCACCTCTATTAATTTATTTTCATCTTATACCTTCTACTCACCTCAATCATACATAAAATAAAAATAAAACCAGTTTAATATATATAATTTAATTTTATGTTGCTAATTTAATATATTATATATATTCCTTTTCTCATCTCCTCTTATTCAGACAAATGAAACCATTGTCGAAATTTTGGCGTTTAATTGTCTCTATGGATAATGATTAATCGTTTTACCTATAATCCTTCAAGGATGGTCAAAAAACTATTATTATGGTTAAAAACATTGTAAAAACTATATTTTAACTTATTTAATGTTCTTTAACTAATATATAGATAGAATATTAAATAAAATGACACAAATTATGAATGGTGGGGAAAATTCCAAAAAAACCAAACAATTATCATTTATGTTTTTTCAAATGAATATTTCTCATGTTAGAAAAAAATATATATTGGACCACTTATAAATATGGAAGTGAATTTATACCATTTCTATAGTTTTATTACCATTTAAAAATAACATCTGCAAATATACAAAAGCTAACTGACCATGGAACCGTGAAATGAGTATTTCCAGAACAAAAAATTGAACCCTATTACTCATCATGATGGTTCTAAAAAATTATAAAATTATAATAAGTAAAATATAATTGAAATATATTCTTAATAAATTAATTAATTAATATAATTTTATTATCTATGATGTTGAGTTCATGTGCAGAACTCTTTTAGACACAACGTAAGGGACCCCTCTACCTCTTCTCTCTTCTTTCCCTTTAAAGCACTTTATTTATTTTATGTGATTGATTTCCAATAACTATAAATGGAATATGATTTTCCAAATTATAAATAATTTAATTTTTATTTTATAATTATTATAGACACATTTTTATCTCATTAAACCAATTTAGGATTGTATAATTTCTGTATATATACTTCCAAACTTTCGTAAGGGGCATCCTCCCAATTTCCTTTTGTTGGGGAATATTTTGATGTTATGCACATATATTCTTTAATGTGGTGTATATATTGCAACATTGACATATTATATCACTAATTTATATATTATAATGATATTTTATGTTTTATTTCATGAGGCATAGGATTCAACTAATTACAAATTTGTAATGTAAAATCTCATCTCAATTTCCATTCATTGGGTTAAACTTCTACTTCATTGTTTATGTAATAATTAAATTATTTGTGTAATGACTTTTTATTATCTTATATAGTATATTGAATTATTTTATGTGGATTTATATTAGATATATATAATCTATTCATGTGATTATCACTCCCATTAATGGTATGTTATTTGTAAAGGTTATTTTGATATAAAAAAGTGATTTGATTTTTTAAAATATTTTATGATGAAATGGTGAAAAATAAAAAAAACATAATATGGTAATTGAGTATTATACATGAGAAATGGGTGTTCCAATATATCACTAGGTGAGCTCATTATAGATTATATGATGGGTTTTCCAAGATAGTGTTGGCTTATCATGTTACCACTTATATGATGTGGTAGCCCATATAGCATCGGGTGATCCTATTACATATTATACAATATGGTGGCCTATATAGCACTGGTTGAGATCATCACAACTAATATGATGGGTATTCCAAGATAATGATGGTTGATCACATTACAACTTATATAATTGGGTATCCAATATAACATTGGGTGAGCTCGTTACAGTATATATGATGGTGCGACACAGATAGCACTAGGACAACCCATTATAAATCTGGGTGCACCTAGATAATGGTGAAATGCATTGGGTAATATTTATTTTGGTATCTAAACATATGTTTATTCTAATTACAATTGTTTTTAAAGGGTTTTATGAATGTGATGCTCTATGGTTCCAAAAAGGGTTTTATTTTTCCTACTATGGGTTTTAATTCTATTCATTGATCTAAAAGTTTGTGTGTTTTAATGTAAAAATTATTTATATCATTTTCTAAATTAAAATTGAGATAATTTTAAATATTTCATGGGATTTTATGTTTTCCACTAGACTAACAAATTTCTTATTTTAATGTCCCATGTTGATATTTTTGTGCTCATCCCATATTTTTAAAATGATTTTCATATGGAATTAGGAAGATTATTGATAAGGATGAGATCCAGACTGAAATTATGATGATTTATCATGAAAATATTTATTTTATTATTTTAAATACATTTGTTTTATGGAAACAATAGAGACTAGTACTAGTTTCCACATGTGATATATGGGTTTACATTGTAATATTTTCACCTAATTCTCTAAAATCGTATACTAAAAATATCCTCATGACTGTAAAAATATAGACTATAATTTAAAATATCTTGAAAATGATATGTTTAAGGTTATTTCATTAAAAAATAAGACCCAAAAATGATTAAATCAAGGTTCAAGATGTTCCTAAATGCAGGTATCATGGTGTAACAACCTCCCTAGTATAAATGATTTATACCCCATGAAATATTATCATGAATATTCTATATCTAAGTGAGGAGTCTAAAAATATCTCATTAGTTCCTCAAGATCCCATGCCTCCTATGAATCAGAACCATTCTTCCATTTCACCCTAAAAGTTGTATAGATTTTCTTTGAAGAGCCATTACCTTAGAATAAAAAATAGAAATGGTCTTCTCAGCCATGGCTAAATTTGGTTCAACATCAAGGTCCTCCCAACTCAAAACAGGAGATGTGTCGGATAGATTATTTTTGGTGCGTTACATGTGAAACCCATTATGAGTCAACATCAACCATGTTGGTATGGAAAAATTTTAATCCACCTTTATAATCAACTCAACATCCTCAAATATTCGCATATACCCTGGTGTAATATTTCCTTATTTTATAAGATGTTGAGTATCCAACCATGTTAATAATATCTAAATCACCTTTTCACCAAATGAAAACTCCATCGTGTGTCGATGAAGATAAGTATAATATTTATTCCATATTTTTTAAATTAAAATTCTCTGATAAATTAAATGAATCATTTTCATATTCACATAGACCAAGTGATGTCCAACCATGGAAGCTTCCCCAATATCTTACCAATACAACATTGATTTTCTATAAAAACCATACATTAACTTAATGGGTTCTATAATGATGGATGATTGGTAACTATTGTTATAAGAAAATTCAACCATTCCTAAGTTGAGATAGCATGCTCCACTAAAGTATGGAATGCATGCATGAAGCACATATTCATTAATCATTATATCTTGTTCTATATACCCAATATTCTATGGATGATATGTTGTGTACTAGTGTAATTGATATCACACTACCTCATAAAGGCCTCAGAAAAAATGGTAAATGAAATTGGAATCCCTATCAAAAAAATTTTAAAGATGGAAGTCCATGCACTCTAATGATATCTTTCACATATATGCCTCACATGTCCTTGCCTTTGTTTGTATCATAAATGGAAATGAATTGTTCTAATTTGTCCATCCATTCTATAAAATCCCATATCACATTCTTTTCTAAAGGGTTAAATGGAAACCCAACCTCAAAGTCTATAGATATCTTATCCCACTTCCAAGTCAACATAGGATGGTTCTGAAGAAAACTTAAACATTTCTGGTGCACAAACTTTATTTGATGACAAGTATAACAATTTGAAACAATATAAATGATATATAGTCTCATAAATTACCACCTGAAAATTCATCACATATCATAGAAAATCTTCATTGTAACAGAGTGCACTGCCCACTTGGAACTATGGGAGTCCCTCATCATAGATATTATTTTGGGTGAAGGAATAACATACTGTTTTGGAAAGAATTTGATACCCTCAAGAGAGAATGATCACTCATTGATGGTCTCCCCATAACAAAGAGCATCCCTAATGTAATTAAATTCATCATCACAATATAATTCATAATGAATCATTCTCATAAGTTAGTAGTTAAACTACATAATTTCCAAAACAAAATCAGTATAATTATCACAGGCCCCTAAATGAATACGAGAAAAGAGAGCCATATGTTTATACTCATCTTATGATTCATTCACTGCATGGGTCATATTTTTCTGTCTCAAAATAGTACCAGTGATATTACCATTACCATGGGTGTTTGTAATGTCTAATCAAAGGATTATAGGGACTCCTGCCATCACCTTTTAAATAGTTTTAAATATGTTTGAGAGAAGATATAACTAAAAATTTAATAGTTATAATAAATAGTATTATTTTCTTAAAAATAGTAATGTTGTTAATTCTTAAGTTCATTATTAATAATTGTGATCTTTAGATATTTTGTAGGATGGTTCTTCTCATGTGGACTAAATTGGTGGGGACCCTAGGAAACCAAGTGATCATCCTCCATGAGACACATCACAAACCTGAACATGATTCATCATAAAAGACCACACTGCCTTACACAGCCTCTATAAGAGTCAATATGGGAACCAATGTCAAATTTTACATTGAACCATCAAATTAATTCTAACATTACATGTCCCAAAAGAAAATTACTCCTTTTTAAGTAAGAGCAATCATTAGAAAGTCTAAATTCCTGAAATCATTTTTTAACTAGATGTAATACCCCTCTAAACCAAAGAGGCACCAAATATTGATTAAAATTTTATACTATTGTCATGTCATCATGTATTTTACTTTCTCATAATCAACTAAAATACCATGTAATAAGACCATGTGTCAAAATAAAATCACTTTATGAACCCAAAAACTATATTTCAATATCTCAAAATAATGTTAGTGATCTCTCATAATGTCTTGATCTATTCTCAGATAAGACACACAACCCCCATCAGTCTTTGAGTAAACCAATATATTTTCCATAGATACAAACACAAATGAATCCAGATACTCATGGAATATCCTGTTTGAAATTAGCATAAAAATAACCTGTTCATTGGATAAACCAAAATTCATAACAAGGTACTCATAAAGGCCACACCTAGTCCTAAAGGTAATCCTTATGATGTTATATTTCTTGATTCTCAATAGGTAATGAAAAAATATTATATCAATCATTAAGAACCACCTTTCCCTTATAAAATTATCAAGAATATAATGAATTTGAGGTAATCAATGTGTATTCATTAACTCAACTTGATATATTTTTTATAATCAACACATATGGAGAATTGTCTCATCATATTTCATTGAAATAAAATGTTCACCTCCTGAGGTCACAAAATTGGACATATAAGTAATTTAATAAATAGATCATCTAATTAATTCTTAAACTTTTCAGCTCAGTGATTTCCAAATAATATGGGTTAATAGATTTGGTTTTGGTAAATGTTATTAATTTAATGGAGAACTCTACCTCCCATACTAGTGGAAATTATGAAAAGTTGGATAGAAAGTTGTCAGGAAACACAATGAAATATAGAGGAATATAAAAAATCAAAGATTCATTCTCTAAATCAAAGGAAAACAATTATATCAATATAAGAAACTCTATAATATGGGTCCATCTATACTCGACCTCAGGTCCCATTATCCCTGGAAAACATGGAAAACCCTATTAGGGGTAGTAAAGTAGAATCAAAGAAGATAAAAATCATTTTATGATTTATGGGAAATCATCCAATTAATCCACTGAATGAAATAAAGAGTTTTTACATTGAGAACCTAATAATCCTAGGTTATCTTGACCTATGATAATGAGAACACACAACAAGGGAATCATAGGACCTACACAATCTTTGTTCTAATGGATGTGTAAATATCCATCACATAAGACATAAAACCCATAGGATGATTCACAAACTTCATAATATGGGTCAATATGAATGAATAATATGCACTTGTATCAAATAAATTTTTCACTAAAGATGTAGATATTATGACGGTACATCTTACTATCCTTGGTCCCACATTAGATTCCTCTAAAGACTCTTCCAATGCATAAAAAAATTCAATCATGATTCATATAGCTTGAACCACTCAGTACATGAAGAATCAAATTACACCACAATTTCATTAGGATTGGATAAGTTCATGCCACTATGTGGGGAAGAAAAGACATGATTGAGCTTCTACTGTTTTTTTGAATGTCCATAGGAACTGAAGATCATCAGTTCCTCAGTATAAACTCAAATTGATCTCTTAACCACTACTCAATGAAATAATTTTATTTTTACTCTTCTAGATATAATATAATCCGTGTATCATGCCTACTATTTTGATCGACCATGAGACTCATCAAAAATCCACTTTCCCTTAAAGGAACTCACATAACTACAACTAAGAATAAAAGGAATTCCTATCAAAACTAACTTACCAAATAGGAAATGTTCATCCATCAATGATATATATAGAGAATCCACATAATACGTGATCTTTAGAATGAAACCAAGGGATCGAATATGAAATTGAAGGCACATATCCAATCTTCATAAATTTATCTTATCATTTGTCACTAGATCAAGAGAAAACAGAACAAGTTTAGCAATGTTTTTTTATACTAGTTCATTTCCCTATCACCTTTTTGAAGGCTGAGAAACTCTATGGGCTTCACAAAAATCCTAAGCACTAGGTTTAATATCTATTTGAATAGATCCCTTAAATTTTTCTAAAGTATTCCTTATTTTTTAGTTACTATAACAATCAAATCATACCATCTTCTTTTATCCCCCTCAAGACTAAAGGTATAACATTCCTTCTTTTTTGAATATGGAGTAAACAAGAACTCAAAAATTATCTCAATATTTTTTATCCAATACACTACCTATTGTGGTTTAATTGATCATTGTAAAGAATATAGATTCTGGTGAAAAAATCCTGGGCATGAGCTCTAGTTTCATCACATCGAGGTTCCACCACTGGATCCTAAAGGTGAAAGGTTGAAACAACTTATCCCAGAGCTTGGAAAACCCATAAAACTATCTATAAAGAATTTTTGATTAACTGGTATTTTCACATTCTATGGTCCATCGGCAGATCCCTCTTTAGTTATACTTAAACCTCTTCTTGGAGGGCATGTTACTACCCAACATCAACAAGTGAAACAAAAACTTCAGCAAGGGTACTCAAATAATCTATTCATTCAAGTGACAAAAAAATATTATTTCTACTATATATAATTAAAAAAATTATCAAATTTAAATACACACAAATAAAATTGGGAATGACTATATTTGGATTAAATTATTCCCCAAATATAATTTTCCCAAACATGCATGGTAACTTAAGGCTTACTTTGAAGAGAGATGGCCAGGAACTGACTCCCAATTACACTATAAGTAAACAAAATATTACCTCCTACCTACTAATAAAATTGTATAATGAATAATGATATCAAGGATATATTATCAACCTTCCTTTTTATCCATTTTTAACAAACCAACACGAATACCCTTGTACACCAACACCTAGTCCAGATCTGATAAGAATTGAAGGGAATTTCCCATCCCCATAGGCTGGAAACTAATGCTTTTGAATCATAAATAGTGAGAGGGAAATATTTCTCCCTAATAATAAACAATCAATGAGTAACAACAAAATAATATGAAATGGTCTGATGATATTCCAAAATCTTCTCAATGTGAAAAGTTTAGTATAATAAAAAAATATATCCTAATGTAATATATTGTCCTGAAGATGAAAAAATGTATATCAAGATAAAAACTCATATTCTTAATGTATCTAATGGATCACAGCTCCACCTATCACTACTATCGCCCATGTCTCGTTCTTAAGAACACCTACCACCCCATGTGGCTCTTTCCCTTCTCTAGTACATGGAATAAAAAAATCTATGAACACATAAAGAAGAAGGTATAGTATGAAGAAAAATAGGCCAGAAGGATTTCACCAAGTGTACCAAAAGTGGTTCCATAACAAATAAACCATATATTCTTCAATTTTAAATAAAAAATGCATGTAAATTCATTTCATTTTTTTTTAAAAACCTTGTTTTCAAAAAAAGTAATTGGTAATTCTATCAAAATAGACATAAATGAAAATTTCAAAAAAAAATTAGGTGGATTGAATAAAACTATTATATAATCACAAGTATGTAATCATCAAATCAAATAAAATCACCACATCATAAATCATGTTGTTAGTTGGTTTCAAGGAATAGTATCCACGTAATCCTAAGTTAAACATCATATCTTAGATTGTGAACACGTCACTAAGGATCAAGCCATCGGGATAGAATCAATCAACATCCAATTAGGGTAAATCATACTGAACTAGGTTTAGTTAGATTTTTCATTTTCAATCAGTTTTCTGGATGTCAGAGTCCTATGGTAATGGACTAAAACACACACTAACTAATCATATACACATATTCTTTAATAAATAAATCAATCAATTATGGTAAAATCATTTATTTTAAATCAATTCGGCATTAATAGTTAAAATGCTCAATTTCATGTTTCAAAATTCTATATCAATTTTAAAACCATATCATGGGTATAAATTAAATTAATGACTTTAAAAATCAATATTACTTTAAATAAATTTTCTTAAGAATCAATTACAAATAATTACATCAGTTAATTTCTCAATTCAAGCCATTTTTATTCAAAATTAATCAAATTATGTGAAGCCTTTGAAAAAAGGTTTTCAATCATAATTCCATTCCATTACAAAAATTTCAAATCATGATTTAGAAATATGTTCAAAATTAATTTCAAATTAAGAAAAAAATAAATATTTTATATTTATATAAAAACCTTATAGAATCATATACCTTTAATCACACAATAAATCAATCAATCCAAAGAAATTGAAATTTCCAACCAAATTTCGGAGACAAGGAAGATCAAGATAGAATACCTAGAAATAAAATTCATGAGTACTTTTTTATATCCACCAATAATAGTTGTATTAATCAATTCCAATGAATCCTATAAGAGATCAATAGAGGATTACAAATGAGATAATTTTTAATTACAAAATATAAATCAGTCACATCCCTCAGTGCTTTAATCTAATAAGAAAAGGGGCCGAAGAATCTAATTTTTCTCTTGAGATCTTCCAAATGACAATGTATTTTATTAGGGCCTAATGAGAGGAGTTTAGAAGTTATAACACGGGTTTAAGGATTTTAATTAAATAATTTTATGTATTTAAAACTCATTTGCATGGTTTTTGGTGTATGGTCACATTGTTTATTTTATCTAAGAACTTGATTGTTCTCCCTCACTAAGCTTCTAGAAAGGGTGAACAGTTTGGCCACATTTTTAATCCAACCATTTATAAATAGTGAAAATCCATCTATCTATGAACACATATCATTTAGGGGAGGTCGTAGGGTTTTCATTAACCTACACTAACTAGGTGACACCCTCTAGGACCTATGGACTATGAACACAGTTTTGTTGGATGAGAATTGTGGTTTTTAATAACCTTATGAAAACGATGAACAACCCTATATACTTACATAACTTTCTAGAAACTAAAAATATGAAGAAAAAAAAATTAAAACCCAAATCATTAATTATCAAAAAAGTATAAGAAGTACCTAAAGTGGGTAACAAAGTGTTACACATTTAGATATCTTTTTTCACTTTTATATAAAATTAGTTTAACCTAACTTAACCTGTACATGTCTCTATTAAAAATTATATAACTTTTTTTAACCCTTACCTAACATTTATTTTCACTTATATAACATTAATTTACCCTTAAATAAAGTTTTATACCCTTACATAGAATAATGTTACTCCTTATATAAGTTTTCATTACCCTTACATAACATTAACATACCCTTAATAACTTGTAGATGTTTCTATTTACACTTAAATAACATTATTTTACAACTACATATTATATCATTACCACTAAATCAAATTATTTTATTCTTTTATAAGTTTTTTACCCTAAATTAACTTTGGATTAACCTTATATAACAATAGTTTATCTTTACATAACTTATTTTATAAATACATTAATTTAGTTCACCCTTACATAACTAATACATGTTTCTAATTACTCACACATAAAACTATTTTACCCTTAACTAACTTTTTTTTAAACATATATAACATTATTTTACCATTAAATATCTTTATTTTACCATTACCTAACTTCTATTTATATTTACATAACTATATTTTACCTGTACATAAATGTTTTTACTCATACATAATGTTAGTTTACCCTTAATTTACCTATACATGTTTCTATTTATCCCTACATAATTTGTTTACCATTACATGACTTGTATTGAAAATTACATAATAATAGTTTACCCTTACATAACATTTTTTATCTTACTTAAAATATGTTTTCCCTAATGTAAATTTAGTTTACCCTTAAATTTTTTACCCTTACATAACATTATTTTACCCTTAATTAACCTATATAAGTATCTATTTACTCTTAAAAACATATATTTATAGTTACATAACTTATATATACCCATAAAAAACATTATATTACCCTTACATAACTCTTATTTACCCTTACATAGTTCGTGTTTATCCTTAGAAAACTTTAATTACCCATTATTATCTTTTTTATCCCTTACATAACTTTATTTTATCCTTTAATAACATTTATATGATTCTATTTACCCCTACATAACATTGGTTTTCACTTTCATAACTTCTTTTTACCCTTACATTAAATTATTTTACCCTTACATGACATTGTTTTAAACATAAATAACATTTTTCAATAGTTAAATAACTTTAATTTACACTTACCTTGCATTTTTTTAACCATACATAGCTTATTCTTACACTTACATAACTTTATTAAACCCTTACATAACTTATTTTAACCTTTAATTAAAATTATTTTACAGTTATATAACACATAAAAGTTTCTTATTTTACTTTCAAAAAATTATTTTACACTTAATTATTTTTTAACCCCTAAATAACATTATTTAACCCTCACATAACTTTTTTTATTCTAATTTAACTTCTTTTTACCCTCATATAACATTATTTTAACCTTATATAACTTCTTTTTACATTTACATAACATTATTTTAACCTTATCTAACTAGTAATAGTTCTTTTTATCTATAAAAAAAATTTACCCATAAATAACTTATGTGCACCCTTACATAACTTTATTTTACCCTTACATAACATTCTTGTACACTTATATAACTTATTTTTACCATTACCTAACATTATTTTATAGTACATAACATTTTTACCCTTATATGACTTTGTTTTACCATTTATTAACCTATAAAAGTTTCTATTTACTCCTTCATTACATTGTTTTACACATACCCAAATTCTATTTATAATTACATAACTTCATTATGCCTTCACATTATATTTTTTTCATTTTATAATATCTCTTTACCATTACATAACATTATTTTACCCTTACATGACCTTTTTTACACTTATATAACAATATTTTACCCTTACATGACCTATAAATGAATCTATTTACCCATAGAAAACATTCTTTATCCTCAAATAACTTATTTTTACCCATATATATCATTATTTTACAATTAAATAAAATTTATACAACCTAAAATAAAATCTATTTATCCTTACATTTCATTATTTTACCCTTATATAACTTTTTTTACACTTACATAACATTATTTTACCTTTAACTTGTACAACATTCATTTTACCCTAATATAACTTCATTTTTCCCATGATTAAATTCTTTTTACACTCACATAACTTTGTTTTTTCATTTCTTAACTTATCTTTAACCATACTTAAAAATAGTTTACCCTTAAATAACATTTCTTTACCTTAATATAACTTTTATTTATCCTCACATAAGTTTAGTTAACCCTTATATTAAATTTTATTACATTTACATGACTATAGATTACTCTTACTTATCATGTAAGGGTTTTTGTTTACCCTATTAAAATATTTTTTATACATACATAACTTATTTATACCCTTATATATAGTTATTTAAATATTACATAACATTTCATTGACCTTAATTTACTTTTTTTACCCATATATAACATTAGTTTTACCTTATATTTTTTTACACTAACATAGATATATCTTTCCCTTAAATAACCCATTCGAGTTTCTATTTACCCATATATACCTTTTTTACCCACATGTAACTTCTTTTTACCTATAAAAAACATTATATTACCATTACACAGCTTTGTTTCACCCATACATAACTTCTGTTTACACATACCTTACTTTAGTTTTACCTTACATAACTTTTTTTAACATTACTTAACATTATTTTTCTCTTAGATAACTTGTATTGATTTATGTTTACCATAACAAAACTTTTTTTTACACATATAAAACATTTTTTTACACTTACATATTGTTTTTTTTATATTTGTAATTTTATTTTTTTATATAATTTCATTTTAAATTATAATTTTTTATTTCATTTTATTTTATATTATTAAATAAGGAGATAATGTTTAATTTAATTTCATTATTATTTACTTATGTAGTTTATTATGTTATTATATTAAATACATTTTTAATGTATGAAAAGTAAATATTAATTAACAATATTTTCAAAAAACTTAATTAATCAGTATTTGTAATTCACATTTTTATATAATGTATTAATTTATTCAATTTTTAACATTAATTTATATGTTTATTTACTATGTTTTTATATTTTTAATATGTTAGTAATTTATACGGACAAAATTTATTCATTTTTATTACATTTTAACATTTTTTAAATGATTGATAGTTATATAATTAATTTAATTAAATGAATTGTTTAATCTATTTTTATTTTTATTCTTAATATTATTCATTTTTAATAATTTATTTATTTATTTATTTAACAATATGAAAAATCCAGACCCAAACCACTGGGTTTGAGCTAGAACACAACATGACTGCATGCATGCCTCCCTGTACACAAGAGTGTTCTCACCTGTAATGAGGGTTTAATTTTGAGAGTGGGGAGACTATACCCTTTTTATATTGTCATTAAGTAGGATAATAAATAAAAATAACATCATAATGAATAAATCACAAGATTAAATTAGGAAAAATAAAGATGACAAACATAACATAAAACCTATCTCCCCATGTGGTAATCCAATCTAGACTATGTAAATTAGATAAATAAAAGACTATGGGTCCACAAATTATCATCCTCTTCTATTTCCAGCTCCATCCTCCACTTCATATCAATGTACTATAGTACCCTTTTCCTTCATCAGGTTTCTCAATAAATTTACAAGGGCATCTAAATTCTTATTTAGGGTGTGTGTAATGGATTCAGTAGGACAACACCACTATGTGTTAACCTGGTATCCTCTAGTTTAAAAAGTGTTTACCATAATAATAATAAATTATTTAAGCATAAAAACACAATAAAAAATCAAGAAGTCGTGCACTAACCAATCCACCACCAAAACGCCGACTATACCTACATCAGAACCATTCTGAAAAGATAATCATTGAAGGTCTCAAGGAGCATCGAACAATTCATGGTTCTAAAAATCCATCTATTAAAAGACCGGCACATGGCCCTCTGAATCCATATGTGAGTGTCAATGAGATCATGAACCAATAATACACTCATAATCCATCTCTCAACAATGGTATGACATCAAGTTATGGATGAACTCATGGCCTCAAATCCAGACTAATGTCTTGGGTCATCCTCTCAATCTGTCATGTTCCTGTAATGCCTCTGGTCAGAACAGTAGGTCTCTATATACCGTGGGTTCAAGGTTCCGGGCGCAGCAGAAGCGCATGGGTGGATGTGCCCACTTGTATTTTTGTCATTATCAATGATCAATTCAGGATCAATATGAAGATAAATGCTAGTCTCCACGGATTGAATCACATAAAAAGACAAAGAAGAAGGTCTGTCCTAGAACCACAAACAAGGATCGTTACATGTTGATTATAATTAATTTAATTAATTATAAAGAAATACCTTTTGGGTGTTCTTTCTTCGTTGATGCTGTTGATCACGTTGTCGATGTGATCTGTCGTTGCGTCGCAGAATCCAATTGTAGACTCCCTATATCGGTGATCCACACGTGTACCTCGTATCTCTGGACGTCGCCAAAGGATTCTCCGGCTACTAGCGTGGAGAAGCCTTTGCTTGCGTTGTCCGCCTTAGATCGTATTGATCTTATGGAAGAGGATCTCTCTCGGTCTTGAGAGCGTTCTTGGAGGAAGAGGTTCTTTCGGCCTTGAAATAATTCTCCAGAATTTTTGTGTGTGGGGTAGGAAAAGAGTTGGGGTTGTAAGGATATTTATAATCAAGTTTGAGGTTGCAGAGTTATGACAATAAATAAATGCATTACGCATTTTATTTATTTCATTGACTCTTATTTAAAACCCCCATGTTGAATAATTAATTCCTTAACATGCTCTGATGCTAATTAAAATAAATATCATTTAAAACAATATTATATCCTCAAAATACCAACTGGAAAAACTACACGGCGTGTACTTGTTTTTCATTGAAAACTACACAGCGTGTACATTCAATGTACATGGAATGTATATCTTGTTTTTATTTATTTATTTCCTTTCCATAAATAAAACTACACGATGTGTAATTATTAATACATGACGTGTACTTGTTTTCCATGAAAAAACTACACGGCATGTAATCCTTAATACACGACATGTATATCTTGTTTTTCACTTCCTTCTTCCTCCATCATTAAAACGATTTAGGCTTCCTTGAATAATTATTAAACCATGTATGGGAATAATCTTTATTCTACTTGAGATACTTGAATACACTTAGTGTGTGACCCTCTAGGCCTCTTTCTCGTTGGCATTAGGCGGGCTTGCCTAAAGTCGAAGATTACTGTCTAGCAACAGGTCAAGGCACCAAAGAGAAAGAAGTTGACGCCGCATTGACATATCACCTCATACGAATGCTTAATGTGCAATTTAATCCTTTTTTCTTGATATCTCATCAAGAAGGTTTCATGGAAGTGTCATAAACCTATATGCTTGATCCTTCATTCTTTGAATACATGAAACAAACTCGTTTTTCACACCATGGCCATGGAATTTAATGCGACTGTTCTATTTCAATCAAAGGGACGAGATATCAACTTCCATAAATAGAAGGTACAAATCCTTCCTCGACTTATCCATTAACAACATGTCACTCGTGATGCACCCAACGTACCCTCCTTCCCGCCAACTGTCTGCGTGACGGTTTTTGTCATTAAATCTAAGTGCGCGAGTCATGACATGAGTTAATGATAATCTTCCAGTCTAAGGACCATTACACATGCTCGTAGATATAAATGTCCGATGACACCAAGAAATGTTGAATTTCTACTGGCATGACTGTTCTCATAATCTCCCATCTTATAGATTACCAAGTGTGAACTCTGTGAGAGAGATTCTCGTCTTCTTACGAGTACTCACATGAGACGGTCTGTATACTATGTGTCCTATCAGAGTATGTCATCCAATCGTAGAACTTTACTTAAGAATATTGTTATATCATTTCAAGTTTCTCATCGTAGCGGGGATCTTCCATGACCTTATCAATGAAAAAAAATATTTCAGGACATTATTTTATTATAGTCAGGCAGAACAATGAAAAATATATAATAATTGAACATTCATGTAATCAAAGTACAAAACAGTTGGTTCTCAGGACACCAACCCTTACAAAATCCCAATTGGATTAGAGCCAACTGTCTACGACTTTTAGTCTGCTAGACCTCACATGATGATCATGTTTCTGCTGATTCAAGGCTTTAGTCAAGGGGTATGCCATGTTTTCTTCTGTGGAAACACTTCTTACAGAAACTTCAACTCTCGGAGAAAAATCCCTCAATAGATGATACTTCTGAAGTATGTGCTTTGTCCGCTGATGTGACCTTGGCTCTTTTCCAAGTTCCACCGCTGCAGTATTATCACAATAGAGTGTGATAGGATCTTTAATGCTTGGTACTACATCTAGCTCTTGGATGAAGCTTCGCATCCATACTGTTTCTTTAGCTACCTCAAAAGCTGTGATATACTCGGAATTTGCTGTAGAATCTGCCACCACACTTTTTTTTGAGCTCTTCCAGATCACTACACCTCCATTCAAACTGAATATGTATCCAGTCTGCGACTTCATGTCATCTTGATCAGTCTGGAAACTAGCATCTACATGTACTCTGATGACTAGTTCCTCATCTCCTCCATAAACCAGGAACTTATCCTTAGTATGCCTCAGATACTTAAGGATAGTCTTGACTACCATCCAATGGCGGTCTCCTGGATCAGCTTGACATCTGCCTACCGCACTTAATGCGTAAGCAACATCTAGCCTCGTACATAGAATAGCATACATGACTGACCCAATCGCGGATGCGTAAGGTATCCTTTCCATTATCTTTCTTTCCTCATGTGTCTGAGGACACATTTTCTTGGAAAGATGAATTCCATGTGACACTGGCAGCAATCCCATCTTGTATTGTTCCATACTAAATCTCTTCAGTATCTTGTCAATGTATATACTTTGACTCAGGCCCAGCATTCTCTTGGATCTATCACGATGGATATTGATCCCAATAATATATGTTGCCTCTCCCAAGTCTTTCATGGAGAAGAATTTATGCAACCATGCCTTAACTGACTGTAATATAGATACTTCGTTTCTAATTAGTAATATTTCATCAACATATACTATTAGGAAAACGACTGCACTCTCACTAATCCTCTTGTAGACACAATGCTCACATTCATTCTTAACAAAGCCAAATTCCGTTAAAGCTTCATCAAAATGAATGTTCCATGACCTTGATGCTTGATTTAATCCACAAATGGATTTCTGCAACTTTCATACCTTGTTGGCATCCTTTGGAGTCACAAACCCTTCAGGTTGTGTCATGTAGACATCTTTCTGGAGGTTCTCGTTAAGGAAAGCTGTTTTGACATCCATTTTCCAAATATCATAGTCATGGTAAGAGGCAATGGACAATAGGATTCTGATGGATTTAAGCATTGCAACCGGTGAAAAGGTTTCATCATAGTCAATTCCTTGACATTGTCTAAAACCTTTTTCAACCAGTCGTGCCTTATAGGTGCTGACTTTCCCCTCTAGGTCTAGTTTCTTCTTGAATACCCATTTATTACCAATAGTCTTTACATGAACTGGAGGATCTACCAAAATCCAGACTTGGTTTTGGTACATGGAATCCATTTCATAATTCAAGGCTTCTTGCCACTTGGCAATGTCTATGCCTCTAACTGCTTCCATGTAGGGAAGAGGATAATCATTTTCAACCAATAATGAGTCACCATCCTCGGTGACAAGAAAACCACATCTTTCTGTTTCTCTTACCTCTCTCGTACTCCTACGCAGTTCTTGTGTCTCTGGAATAGATTGTTCTTCCACAGGGCGTTGTGGAATCTATTCTTGTACCAACTCATTTGTATCTTGAGCCTCGACTTCATCTAAGTCTATCTCGCTCCCACTATCTCTTTTGGAGATGTGCTCCCTCTCAAGGAATATGGTGTGTCTTGCCACTGTAACCTTTTTGTCTGAGGGGTTGTATAGGTAATATCCCCTTGTTTCTTTGGGATATCCTATAAAGATACACTTTGTGCCTCGGGGTGCAAGTTTTTTACCTGAAGAGGCCTTAACAAATGCTTCACTACCCAACACATGTAAATTCAATAACATGGCCTTGCGTCCACTCCATAACTTGTATAGAATACCATTTATCGATTTAGTTGGTACTTGGTTTAGTATGTGTGCTGCTGTTTGTATTGAATATCCCCAAAAGGATAATGGAAGACTCGCATGACTCATCATTGATCTCACCATATCCCATAGGGTGCGGTTCCTACTTTCACTTACACCATTCCAGTGAGTTGTGTAAGGAGGAGTGAGTTGAGATAGAATCCCAAACTCCCGTAAGAAATCAATGAAGTCTTGATTAAGATATTCTCCTCCTCTGTCTGAGCGGAGTTTCTTAATCTTCTTACCAAGTTGGTTCTCAACTTCATTCTTGTATTCTTTGAACCGATCAAAAGAATCTGACTTATACCTCATTAAGTAGATATATCCATATCTACTAAAATCATCAGTAAAAGTTATGAAGTATGTGAACCCACCCCTTTCCTCAATTGGAAATGGCCCACACACATCTGTGTGAACTAATTCTAGAAGCACTTTTGCTCTTTCACATTTCCCACTAAATGGGGCTTTGGTCATTTTTCCTTGTAAACGCGCATGACATACACCAAGTGGTTTTAGTTCGAAAGAATCTAAATACCCATCTTGATGTAATTTTGTTAAAGATTTCTCATTAACATGACCTAGCCGGTGATGCCAAAGTTGGGTGTGGTATGAGTCATGTGAATTAACTTTGCTATCTATTTCCATTACTTGGTTTGTGTAGTCTAACACATGAAGGCCGTTATATAAATGTGCCCTACCAAAACAAATGTTATCTTTATAAAAATAGCAACATCCACTTCCAAACTTGAAGATGAATCCATCAGTATCTAATATGGATACTGAAACAATGTTTTTCGTTACAGAGGGTACATAATAACATCCTTTCAAAACCAAGACCATCCCAGTAGGCAATGTGAGGCGGTAGTCCCCGACAGCTACAACAGCAAGTCTGGCTCTGTTGGCTGCTCGTAGATCTACCTCCCCTCGATCAATCTTCCTGAATCTACTTGGTTCCTGTATTTGGATACAGATGTGAGCACCACAAGCAGTATCTAATACCAAATTATTAGAAACAGATAGATTTCATTCGATAACAAATGCACCTGAAGCTTCCCCTTGCTTCCTTGGCTGGGTGCAGTTTTTCTTCCAGTGGCCCTTCTTGCCACATGCGAAACAAACAGCATCATGTTCCTTTGCCTCCCCTTTGATCTTCCTTTTCATGGAAGGAATTGAAGAAGCTTTGGGCTTAAATCTCTTCACCTTCCCTTTCCTTTTATTCACCATAAGGAAAACAGGTTTTTCACGCTTCATGTCATTATCCACTTGGCGAATAAGGATAAGAAGATCAGACAGAGACTTCTCAAGGTTGTTTATGTTGATGTTCAGAATAAAGCTTGAGAAGATCTAGGGAAGTGATGCAATAATTAGATCGGTACCTAGTTCTTCGGGGAGTTTAAACCCTAGAACATCCATGCGCTCAATGTATCCAATGAGCTTAACTACATGAGGCCCAACTGGGGTACCCTCTCCAAGATTGCTCTGAAATAGATCCTTATAGATCTCAAACCTTTCATGTCTTGCTCTCTCCTGGTATAGACCACGGAGGTGATCGAGCATGATATAGGCATCCATGTCTTCATGAGACTTCATGAGATCACTAGACATAGATTATAGCATGAAATATTTAACGTCGAGAGCATCATTCAAATGTTGATCATAGACCAGGAAATCTTCATCACTCGCCCCTAGGGCAGGAGAATCAGGAAGTGAGGACTCCAGCACGTAAAACTTTCATTCATGGCATAGGATAACCCGAAGGCGCCTAAACCATTCCTGAAAGTTACTGCCGGTGAGGATATTGTCTTTATCCAGAATTGATCACATGGAGAATGTGGTTGATGAGTTTGTCATTTCGATTCTATAAATTAAAAGAGTATATTTATCAGTACTTTTCTGATTACATTTTATGAAAAATAATAAATGAATTTATTAATTCTCCCACTATTTTATCAAGTCCCAATGGCCCTCACCATTGAACTCGGAATGACTAGTTACTTTGACATTCTAGTGGCAAGGATCCATATTCCCCTTTGCATAACCCCAACAAGGGTTGGTCAAGCTATTTAAAGATATTTAGGTAGGCAGGTCTTTGCCAACTATTAGCTTACAGTTCCTTGATCTGTTGAGTGGACTCCCCAATCCTGAAATCCTGACTTGGATTTCCTCAACTCTTGCCTCCAATATTACATCAAGTCTAGAAAGGGCTACTCCTCTTGATGTGATATGGTTAAGTCAACCTGAAACTTTTCATAAGGGCTTCCTTTATAAAAGTAAATTTCCCAACAAGGGTTGTTCAAACACATAGTTTTATTGAGTCTTTCCTTTAATCAAGTAACGGAAGGCTTGGTCTGACTTAATATGGTATTGAGAGATTTTTAATCTTTATGCGTAGTTTCTCATTATCACATTCTTTTTAATATTAAGTGATGCTTTCATAAGTGATTAACCATGTTCCGATAATGTTTACGCATAGTCTGGTTTTTATTTTATTCAATCTTTTCATGATTGTTCATTTTATTAATTATGTGATCGCGACAACACATACATAATAAATAAACCATGCAATTAGACAGAAATAAAATAATATGGCATGATCATGAGATTCTATTTGGTTAGCTTATCTAGCGGTTTTGATAAGATAACCCTGACCTATGGAAAACACCTTGAACCTGATGGTTCGTGTTTTGCAGCTCCCACTTGTCCACCTTTGAATCTTCTTGTGTCAGTTTCTCCTTGGCTTTGGGATTTGAACCATCTCCTCTGGCTTCGGAGATCCTCCATTACATGGGTTTACATTAAAGAAACCATGTGCATGTAGGCCCTACATTTTATTGGAAGAAGGCTCACAGGCCAACAAATTTAAATTAAATAAATTTAAATGAAACCATACACATACAAAGGGTCTTTGGTCTAGCTCATGATTATCCATAGCATGCAACGACATTTACGCATATTTAGAATTAAAATTATTTTAACCGTTCATTTACTTAAGATAAGTCACGCTTGAATTTAATTAATTATGATCTTATAATTAATTCATTCATTATCTTAAATTCCTTTCTGAATTTACTTGAGATTCTTCTCATCCATATTCCTTGAACGGGTCTTTGTACATTGGAGGAAACCTAGTGAAATTCCATTTCTGGAAAGTACACGGTGTGTAGTTCATAATTACGCGGCGTGTATTTCTTTTCACCCTTTATCCAAAGTACACGCCAGGGGCTTTGGCATGTTCTTTGTACTTTGGAAATTATTGAGTACACGGCGTGTAGATGAATCATACATGGCGTGTACTTCCTTGTTACGTGGTAACCGGCCTGGTGATCCCGTGTACGCGGTACACGGATTATCTTCGTACACGGTTTCACCTGGACCGGAATAGACTACATGGCGTGTTTCTCCAACAAACACGCCGTGTATTCTGGTTCCACGCGTTGTTCAATTCTGGTAAACACGGCGTGATTAATACTCCAGCATATTCAATTTACATGGTGTGGTTTGGCAGACCAGTGCTGGTTCATTGAACCTAAGTACACGGTGTGTAGTTTTAATTACACGCCGTGTAATCCCATGTTGTACAGACAGAAAGAGAGGCTCCTCCGGATGAGTTCCTCATTTTTATTTTAATGAAAAATTAAAATTAAAATGTCGTTTTTGTGATATGATTCGAGAAAGGAAGGAGGAATAATAGATCTCGTTTATTTATATTTATAGAACGATATATTTCGAATTGAATCAAATATAAATGCTTAAATTATCAAAGAAAATTAAATAAATATAATCAATGTTGTAACCTCACTCTGATACCATTTTAAGGTTTCGGGCGCAGCAGAAGTGCATGGGTGGATGTGCCCACTTGGCTTTTTTTCATTATCAATGATCAATCCGGGATCAATACGATGATAAACGCCAGTCTCCACAGATTGAATCATAGAAAAAGACAAAGAAGAAGGTTTGCCCTGGAACCACAAACAAGGATCATTACAGGTTGATTATAATTAATTTAATTAATTATAAATAAATACCTTGGGGGTGTTCTTTCCGAATTGATTTTCTTGATCACGTTGTCAATGTGATCCGTCGTTGCATCGCAGAAGCCAAGTGTAGACTACCTCCAGCGGTGATCCACACGTGTACCTCGTATCTCTGGACGTCGCCAAAGGATTCTCCAGGTGCTAGCGTAGAGAAGCCTTTTCTTGCGTTGTCTGCCTTAGATCGTCTTGATCTGATGGAAGAGGATCTCTCTCGGTCTTGAGAGCATTCTTGGAGGAAGAGGTTCTTTCGGCCTTGAAACAATTCTCCAGAATTGTTGTGTGTGGGGTAGGAAAAGAGTTGGGGTTGTGAGGATATTTATAATTAGGTTTGAGGTTGTAGAGTTATGACAATAAATAAACATGTTACGCATTTTATTTATTTCATTGACTCTTATTTAAAACCCCCATGTCGAATAATTAATTCCTTGACATGCTCCCATGCTGATTATAATAAATATCATTTAAAACAATATTATATCCTCAAAATCCCAACTGGAAAAACTAAACGGTGTGTATTTATAAATACACGGCATGTACTTGTTTCTCATTGAAAACTACACGGCATGTACATTCAATGTACACGGCATGTATATCTTGTTTTCATTTATTCATTTCCTTTCCATAAAGAAAACTACACGGTGTGTAATTATTAATACACGGCGTGTACTTGTTTTCCATGAAAAACTATACAGCGTGTATATCTTTTTTTTCACTTCCTTCTTCTTCCATCATCAAAACGACTTAGTCTTCCTTGTATAATTATTAAACCATGTACGGGAATAATCTTTATTCTACTTGAGATACTTGAATACACTTAGTGTGTGACCCTCTAGGCCTCTTTCTTGTTGGCATTAGGCGGGCTTTCCTAAAGTCCAAGATTACTGTCTAGCAACGGGCAAGGCACCCAAGAGAAAGAAGTTGACGCCGCATTGACGTATCACCTCATACGAATGCTTAATGTTTAATTTAATCCCTTTGTCTTAATATCTCATCAAGCAGGTTTCATGGCAGTGTCAAAAACATATATGCTTGATCAACCGTTCTTTGAATACCTGAAATAAACTCGTCGTTCACACCATGGCCATGTAATTTAATGTGACAGTTCTATTTCAATCAAAGGGACGAGATATCAACTTCCATAAATAGAAGGTAAAAATTCTTCCTCGACGTATCCATTAACAACATGTCACTCATGACGCACCCAACGTACTCTACTTCCCGCCAACTGTCTGCGTGACGGTTTTCGTCAGTAAATCTAAGTGCGTGAGTCATGACATGAGTTAATGATAATCTTCCAGTCTAAGGACCATTACACACGCTCATATATAGCAATGTATGATGACACCAAGACATGCAGAATTGCTACTGGCGGGTCTGTTCTCATAATCTCCCATCTTAGAGATTACCAAGTGTGATCTCTATGAGAGAGAGTCTCATCTTCTTACGAGTACTCACACATGATGGTATGTATACTATGTGTCCAATCACAGTATGTCATCCAATCATTGAACTTTATTTAAAAATATTGTTATAGCATTTCAAGGTTCTCATCATAGAGGGGATCTTCCATGACCTTATCAATGCAACAAATATTCTAGGACATTATTATATTATAGTCATGCAGAACAATGAAAAATATATAATAAGTGAACATTCATGTAATCAAAGTAAAAAACAGTTGGTTCTCAGGACACCAACCCTTACATGGGTGAGGCCATCAGTCCATAATTCCCTTAACATGCTACCTTACATCATGCCTCTAAGATGTAATTCTTTGTAATATATGTGTATTCCCATCACCATCAGTTTCCCAATCCACACACACATTCCCCAACCAATAGATGTAAACAAAACTACATTCCACCTTTCTCAAGTACCTACACAACCTCCAAGGAAATGGTTACACATATCCCATAGTAAACAAACAAGGTGTATCACATAATCATGAGTATATAGTATCAACATGACAACATGTGATCAAATCATTCATGGAAACAAGAAACACAAATATCACCAATGGAAATCATATATCACAATATATATCACAGTTGCACACACACTCAAATGAGATCACAATCAACCATGATGTAATGAAAGGTCAACATAAATAATCATCAAGTAAATGTGCATAAATAAGGGACAAAAAATGCAAGGAACTTACCACCTAGAATTTGTTAAAGTCAACACTAAGTCCAACGAAGGTGTCATCACCCAAACCACATTCACACACCAATAGGAAATACGATCACACATTAAGGAGTACTAAAACCAAAACTATATTTTTTATTTCTAGAAGAAATAAAATATGAAATTCAATAATAAATTCTTTTGATAATTTCAAAATTACCTTTTTAGGAAAATGCTTGAATTATAAAATTTTAACCTAACAATAATTATATTTTATAATTTATTAAACATTAACTTTTTATAATTATATTCTGATAATTTATTATAGATTGTATTTTTTTAATTATCTTCTGATAATTTATTTTTAATTTTCCTTTTAAAAAATGCTAAAAATCGCATTGAAAATACCTTAATTCCATCAGAAACAAAATTAGGATTTAGCTCCTTCTCATCAAGAAAAACCCAATGGAACTGACGGCGCGCGCCAGTCTGATGAGTTTTGGAGAATATATCAAATAAATAAATTTAGAAAAAATAAAAAAATAGAAAAGAATAAGATATAGGGAGAGAGAGGATAGGAATAAGGGAGAGTGTTTAAACCATTATCTATTGCACAAAAACCCAAATGGCCATCTTATATTATTTTATTTTCATTATTTTATTTAATTCATCATTTATTTTTTTTATCCATCTTCATAATTCCATGTGTCGCCCTCATAAATATCATGACCTCTTAAACATTTTCTTTATTTTTTTTATTTACTCCTCTTAATCCATTTAATCATTCATTGAATGTATATATTAACAGTCATACATATATTTAAATTTATACCAATTATATTAATATATATATATATATAATTTCACTCCCATATATATACCCAAAAATATATATTTATTTACATAAAACTGTGTATATATATATATATTATGAATATATATACACATTATATATATATAATTTGGTATACGCATATATACACCTACACTTTTATATACATACATATATATTTATCCAATATATATACACATTATATATATATACACACCAATATTATTTTCCCAAAATAATAATAATAATGAAAACAATATGTTATTATTATTATTAATTCATCGCTATGATACCACTATTAACATTTTAAATTTAACTTCCATTGAATGTCCATAATTTTTAATAAATTAACATTAACGAGACATTTTCATTCATTTAGCACAATGTAATAATATCACCATTATTAAAAAACTCACAATAATTATTTACCCATGGAAAAACCTCTCTCATCAACTAAACAAATTCTAAATTATTTAACTACGTGTGTAATTTCAATTTTTATTCTTTAACCCAAATAATATAAATAATAATAATAATAATATAATCATTATTACTCTTATATGCGATTTTTCAAACATTCAATACACACAAATATTATGTCCCAACTAGGGTAAACCCCACATCTAACACCTAATGGTGGTCTCAGATTACCTTTAAGATACACCATTTGGGATATATTATATTATTTTTGGAAAAAATATAAATAAAGTATTAACAAAATTATCCTCATTTTTTATTTGACCAAACAGACGATGCGCATGAATATAATATCGCATCAAGGGTAAAACCCAGATTTTGGTTCTAATGGTGGTCTACAATTTCTCATATGATGAACAATTTAGAATATACTTCCAAATTTTGAAAATGAATTATAATAAAATTATTATATAATTTACCCTTGTATGTGATGTTACCAAACAGCTGACGCGAAAAAATCATATGTCATGCCTATAATAAACCCCGAAACTCGAACCTAACCATGGTCTCAGATTTTTCATATGAGCCACCATTCATGATATATTACATTATTTGTAAATAATTGTTCATGGGAGTTATATTTTGATTAGTATTTTTATTCTATCATCATAGTTTCTCTATATTCCCCTTAATCCCATTCTAATTCAACACCTAACTAAAAAAATATTTCATAGAATAATTCAAGGTGCTAATATGAATTTTAATCATTAAAAAATCCTTCCATTTTTAATTATGTATTTTTTTGAAGAATTAAATTTTCACATATAAATTCTCCTAATTTATTAATAAGGATTATTTTTATTATCATTAAAATTTGAGGATATTAAAATCCCCCCTATTGACTTCTCATCCCTGAGAAGTAACTCTATCAGTCTTATTCTAATAACTCAAGCCACTAACGTTGAATATCAGACTCACTCTCTCATTTATCTATAACCAAGTGAACATTATGACCATAAATATATCATATCTATCCTATGGTATCAAATACGGTTCTCCTAGAAGTCTAATCTTAACTCATGGTATACCCATTCTAGAAAAAACCCTGTTCTCTATCACTACACTTCAGTCATAGTAATCATATATATACTAAAACAAAAAAATTCTCATATAAACTAATTAAATCCAAAAAAATTATATCACAACAATAAGGAAAAAATATATATCACACAATCATAGAGACTATCCCAAACAGATAGAAAAAATCAGTGGATTTAACTAAAGAATAATTGTGCACCACAAAAGAAAGTATATATGTATATATAACTAACATGTGAAACTATTTTCCTAGTCATGATGCATGAACACACAAGAAACCCCATAAATTACATATCAAATGATGTGCATCACCCAAGTGAATTTATTCAATGATAATAGAAAAACATAATTTCCCCATTTTATGGAAACTCATAGGTCCACTAAATAGTTTCATCCAAACACTATAATTGTTTTCTTTGCCAAGTGCCAGTAGTTATATATCATGTCCATACTGTCCCATATCAAGGAAATGAGAAGAAATATGTTAATGAATCTTGGTCCTCTGATACCATTTTGTGAAATCCCAACCCAAACCACCATGTCTGAGCTGAAATTCCATATGACCTCCTATTGTGTCCCTATACAAAAGAGAGTTATAACTAGTAGTGAGGTTTTAAGTTTCATATTGGGGAGAATATTATCATCATATCAATTCATATATCCTTATAAATAATATTAGTAATATGATAATGAATAAAAATTAGATTATATAACGAAAAATAAAGATGACATACAAAACATAAATAACTTTCTCTCAATGTGGTAAGCCTATCCAGGGAATGTTAATAATATAAAAGAAATATTGTTAGTCCAATGGATTTCATCCTCACCCACTAATAGCTCCCCAACCCACTTCTCATCCATCCACCACCAGTTCCTTTCCCATCATCGTGTCTCTCATCAAATCTACCAGCACATAGAAAGGATGGAGTACGGTGTGAGTACAATACTTAGTAGGACACCACCAATGCATCCTTACCTATTGTTCTCAAGTATAAAAAGTTTATACCAAAATAATAATAATAATTGTATGTATAAACACTCAATCCAAAGCTGACTGGTAGTGTTCTAAACAAGATGCTACTAAACCACGGGTCGTACCTTCTTTGGATCTATTCTGAAAATATAATCATAGAATATCTCAAGGAGCATATACCAGCACATGGTTCTTGGAATCCATCATTTAATGGACTGTCACATGGTTATAAAAATAAATCATTGAGAGTTAGTAAGATCATGGACTAATAGTAATCTCAAAATTCATCTCCCAGCAATGGTAAGGTGCCAATTCAAATACAAACTCATGGGTTAAAATACATACTCATGTCATGGACCATGCTTTTAATCTATCAAATTCTTGTGATGAATTAGGTTAGGCCACATGGCCATCATGTCCCTCGAGTCCGCCCATCGGACTATCATTACCTTAATGGGTTACCTTGGGTAAGGCCTTGAGGATATCATGCCCCACAATATTTGCTCATTTCCAGCATCGTCATCATCAAAATCTATGCACTCACTCCCCCACCGCAGGATTTAAACCCCACGAAGGTCCACTTATATCATGTAATAATAATGTAACGCCCAAACCTAGTTTCCCAGAGTTGGTGAATTATTATATAACATTGGAATGATCACAAGAGATCAAGTTCAAAAGAACAATCTGTTTAGTAGCGTTGGAAGTACTAGATACAAACATAAGTTTTACGTTACATTGTGAAATGAAAAAAAACAACATTGTGTCCCCTTTTTAAAACACTAATATAACTTAGGCTATTCTTGTATGTCAAACATAATTTACTTCTTCACATCCTGGAAAAAATAAAACCTAAGAAAGTGGTGGGCTCAGATGCTCAGTAAAGATAACAATATAGCAGAAACATTCATAAATAAGCATAACCATTTAAGGAAGTGTGTAAGACTGAAACATAAGCCATTTAAACTTAAACTTCAACATAATAAGGAAAATATAAATCAAATAATGTCATTTACTTATTCACATAGATGTTATACTAGTTGAATAATCACATTTAATATCAATAGCTAATTTCATAATGATGGAATGCATAATGTGGACATCATAACCACATAATCAATGTCTCATGCCAAGACTACAAATAAGATTTGGTCAAGGCGTTTTGCAAAGACACTAGTTTGTCTCATTAGACCTATTGATGCATCGAGGAGCTATATCAGGATCTACCTATCAATTAATAAGTACAATTCATTCCTCATATGAAAAGGTTGTAACATAATCTAAACATTTGTATTAAAACAAGCATACTAAATGTCAATATTTTAACCACAAACCATGAATGGTATAAGAATAGCACATCCATAGTCAAACATAACTCATTCAATACAATATGGAATATTTTATTATAATAAATCAACCTCAATCAAGAATAATGAAGGATACTGACATAGATGAAAATAAACGGTAAAACTATTTGAGAGAAATATCCCTTTTTTCATGAAAACATTTTAAAGTCTCAATATTTATCAAGAAGTAGTTTAAAAGATATTTTTGAATCAAAGTGTCCCATACAACTTTTAAACTTTTAAAATAAATTTTAATTTTAAAACATTCATGTACTTATAAATAAATCCTTAACACCATTTTGAAAACATGGACAGTAATGAGAAATATTTTGAAGAATAAATCGTTAAAACATTTAAAATGATATTTTAGTTAGAGTTACTAACCAAATGAGAGAAGCTTGAATACAAATAATTGATGTAATAAAAACTTTATGATATCATTAGAATAAAGGTATTCATGATATACTATGTCAAGTTACAATATATACACCATATAAAATTGAATTGGTGCATAACAACAAATAGGTATCAATGGAATGTAAATTGAGATAAAATACCTTATAAAGACCATATGATTTGGTTAAGGATAAATCAGTGAAATAATTATGTGTGAAAAATATAAATACACTCAATATTATTGGATATTCAGTATAAATCAAAAAGAGGACATTCACACATATTCTTGTAAAAAACACCAATGACTTGGATGTTTAACTCAATGAATGGTAATTGAGTTAAGATTTCTCATATTAAGTTCATATTGATGACTTGAGAAATTATCAACAGAGTGATTGTGTGTATCAAAAGTATATAAATAAAAATGGGAGTGTAAATTACTACATAAATAAATAAATAGTGATTTCACACATAATCTTGGAGTAAAATAATCAATGAAGTTTGCATAAAACCCAATGAGTGGAAATCAAAATTAGTAACTCCCTTGCAGATTTTGTAACATACAAAACATACACCCCATGAAATACAGATCATAAAATAAAGATTTAAATTCACATAAATAAAATTATATTACACAAATAATACATTCATGGGTAGTACATACACCACGGAAAAGGAAACCGTGGCAATATAGTATGAATCTCACAGGAATAAGAAGTGAGATGAAAACCTCTTACCTTGTACTTTTCCTTATTTGAGGGTATATTAACCACCTTTATAATAGTTAAATCATTTTTATTAAATTATACAAGAACCACAAACATAAATATGATATCATATATGATCTTTTAATTTTTCTTTGTTAATAATATTTCAGTAGTATCGTTGTTTCGGGTGTTAACTGATTCATTTTCCTTTATATGTTTTGTTAGGTAAGTCATGTTTGTTTTGGATAGGATGTATTTTATTCATATCCTGAATGATATTAAGTTATTAAAAATTATTTTTACTCATAAAATTAAAATTATTTTTAAACGGTTATGATGGAAATTAATCTCATCGCATTCATGGATACGGTAATCCGTACGTATCCACGAGCGACAATATCATTCTATTGATAGTGATATCGTATGTAATTGGATGGTACATCATATATAAAGAATAATTAACATGTTATATTTATTATTTACATCAATTATACTCATTATTATACCCAACCAAATAACAAGTGTTGAATAATAAACTACACCACAACGTGGAGACGGTAAGTCGTACGTACGCACGTATGTTGACTATGTCATTCATAGGATTAATAGAATAATGAATATGGTTGTACCATATTTATAATAATATCATAGTATTTATAAGGTACTGTAGTTATTATTTTTTATGGAAACAACAAATAAAGAGGAAGTGGAAAAAGAAAAGAACATTGAAAGAGGTGGTAAAATTATTACCTCTTCTTCAGGTGCTTCCTTTTGATTTGATCAAAAAGGATCATTAGGTTCGATTTATGATCAAAGTAAGGCCTATAGGTTGAAGTGATGGTATTTTGGAGGATATTTGAGTAGGGGTTGGATGATCCAATTGTATTTGGATGTGTGAATTTGAGATAAGGGGAAGTACCCTTTTATAAGAGAGATGAGGGTCACCTTAAGAAAAGCTTGAAATATTATTTTATTATAAAATAATTTTCGGTTTATAATGGATCAAAATAGATTTATTTATAATATAAGGTGTATATGGGTCTAAATATTCTCAAAAAATAGGTTTTATACAGGTTTAGTTCACCATATTAACCTTATCTTTTATATTTAATTCTTAGTAAAATAGTTTAACTTTTACCATGTCTTCTTGTATTTTTATATTACATGGTTAATAAACTTACTATAAAATTCCAAGTGAACCTAAAGTGGTTCATTAATGACATATCTATAATTATATGAATCATTTTTTGGATCCTTATATTTTTAGGAATAATATATCATTTAATAATATAGTATAGGTTTTAAAAACTCATTTATGTCAATTTTGACAGTATTTAGTATTTATTTTTTGTGAACGTAAAACAAACTTCATTACATTGCAAAAAATACATTAAATAAATACTAACATAGAATATTAACCTAGAAAATTAGTGTAATGTATCAAAATTATCAATTTACATTTATTTGGATACTTATAAAATCAATTATTTTAATCTTCCATTAATAAGGTAATTATTGAATCATCATTGTGTCATAAATAAATTTAATTATTTAATGTATAAAAATTATAAATAAAATACCATTATGTAGTAAATATTCTTATATTTCTAATTAATATCTATAGTTGAAATTTTCATATGTATATCCATATATTAAAAATGTTTTAGTTATTAAAATTTGAATTTAACACTTTTAACTCTTCTTTAAATAAAATAATAATAAATGTCCTAATATATTCGAAGTGGATCAAAAAAGATTATATTTTATTCCTAAGGTTGATTTTGTTCGAAATACACATATCCAATAGAATTAGGACATGTGTCAGGGTTATTATAATATCATTTTTACCTTTAATTACCCTATTTAATTTTAACTCTGGTAAATATAATTCAAAAGTTATTGTTCAAAAAAAAATATTATCATCTTATTGAACCACATTTTACTTAATGACATCAATCGTGTCTCTTGGATTTTTTAAATTCAATTCACAGAAGCGGTAAAATTACATTTTATGCAAATTTCTAAATTTGCATAGAAGGTGGGTAAAAGACGTTAAAAAGTTTAATAAAATTTGATATGTCTAATCTTATTATAAAATGTCTCTCATGAATTACATTGGACTAATATATATATTATGTATCTAATTTGTCTTTAAGATAAATTTTTATTTATAAATAATTATTTAAATGAAAATTTTAGTTTTTATCTACAACGCAGTGTTTTTCTCTATTCATAAAAAACTGAATGTTTTCATAAAAATACAAAATTTTTACCCAAAGATAATTTTGATATTCCAAATTCAAAAATAATTTATATTTTACCAAATTAAAAACATATTAGTTTCATTAATTAATTTAAAATTAATTCTCATTTTAAAAACCAGAAAGCGGGTTTTTGAGAAGTAAAAACTATCAAAAGATTGATTTTTGTTTCTGTCCAATTTAAATTTGAAATTACATCCAATGACCAATATTGGATTAAATGTTAAAAATATAGTCTAATTATAATTAAAACCCATTCGAATTTATAATTTAACACTATAAATTAATTTGATTAAGAAAGTTGTTTTCAATTAAAATTTTGAATCTTTTAATGTTCATCAAAATATTAAAGTTATCAGGAAAGCACCAAAAAAATTTCCAAACTAAATTTTTATGTCCCTCTTCTAAAGAAGAAGTTTATTTTGTCAAATTTAATATATAAAAGTTTCAAATATTGGATTTAAAAAAGGTTTTTCCCTTAAAAGGAGGTAAATTTTCTTTTTTAAAAAAATACATCTTTTTTTTTGAAAAGTTTAATTTGTTCTTATATTATGTCTAAGAAACACATAATATGGATGTTAAAACAATATGGAGTATATAAAATTCAAATGCAGTTAATACTATTCATAACCTCTTTTTGAACGGCTAGTCTGGTAAGTCGTGGTGTGCTCGAACTCAGTGTTGCGTGTAGTGCAAGATATTAGATTACTTTAAAGAAAATAACATACTATGAAATATTGGGGTGTTACAAATAAAACCTATAAAAAAAGGTAACTCATATCTAAGAGTAATAATACAAGGTAGTCATATCACATCATCATGAGTATATAGTACTGTTGTAATGGTATGTGAACAAATAAAATTTTGAAATGAGCTACATAAATATCCCTCATGGAAAGAATTTATCACAATAGATATCATGGATAAAGACACATACACCCACTTGAAATCGTAATTAAAAAAGATGTAATGAAATTTCAACATAAATAATAATGATGGAAACATATATAAATGAGTTCCCTAAAAGTTAGGGAATATCCTACCTTGAATTCATCGACTTCAACAGCAAGCCCATCAATGGTGTCATCACCCAAACCGCATTCTCACAACAACCATAAATATGATCACACACTATGGAATCCTAAAACAATAACTATATATTTTATTTTCATAAAAATAACATGTTACATGAAATAATTATTTTTACCTATTGGATAATTTCCAAATTATCATTTTAGGTCCATGCATGCTTTAGAAATTTTCCCTCAAAAATAATTATTTTTTGATAATTTCTTAAAAATAATCCTTTATAAATATCTTCTCATAATTTCATATAAATGTTATTTTCTATAATTTTATTTTCATTATTTATTTCTAATTATCCATTTAAAAAGTGTGAAAACTCATATTGAAAATATCTCACTGCCTTCAAATAAAAAATTAGGATTTAGTTTCTTCTCATCGAGACGAACCCAACGAAATGGACATTGCATCAATCCAATGAGTATTAGTGATGATATAAAAGTAATAATTTTGGAAAAGAAATAATATAAAATAAAAATAATAAGTGATATGGAGATAGAGGATAGATATGGGGTATGGTGGTTTACGCATTATGTGTAGTGTTTCGCCCCAAATGGCCATCATATATTATCTTCTTTTGAACATTTAATTTAACTCGTCATTTATTATTTACTTCTCTCTCCTCATAATTTCAAGAGTCACCCTCATAAATCCCATGACCACTTAAATGTTTTCCTTATTATTTTATTTATTCCTCTTAATTAATTTAACCATTCATTATATATATATATATATATTAAAAGTCATAAATATATATATATACACATTATATATTTATATTTATATTTATTTACACAACCAAATATATATATATATATATATATTATAATCCATATATATATAATCTATATATATACATGTTATATATATATGAATATCTGTATACACATATATACACCCTCACATGTTCATATATTCAAATATATTTATCACATATATATACACACATTACATATATACACACCAATATTATTTTCCCAAAATAATAATAATTATTATAGTAATTACAATATTTTATTATTATTATTATATTTCTTCCTATATACCACCATTATCATTTTATATAAAAATTCCATTAAATGACCATAATAGTTATTTACTTAATATTAACCACACATTTACATTTTTTAGTACAATGTAATAATATCAATGTTATTACATAACAACCCAATAACTATTCATCCATGGGAAAATCACTCATCAATTATGATAATACTAAAGTATTTAATTAAACATGTAATTTCCATTTTTTCTTTAATACATATAATAATAATAATACAATTATTATTACCCCTACGTGCGATGTAATCAAACATCCAACATGTAAAAATTTTATGTTATGACTTGGGTGAACCCTACATCCTTGACCTAATGGTGGTAGAAAATTTTTCAGTTGATACATTTTTTGGGAGATATTACATTATTTTCAAAAAAAAATTAATAAAAATATGAAATAAATTATCCTCAGGTGATATTTGACCATTTCCCAACATGCACAAAATATATGTTTTGTCAAGGCTGAAACCAACATTTCATACATAATAGATGTCACATAATTTTCATACAATGCACTTTAAAGCGTATTATTCAGTTTTTTTGGAAAAAAAATATAACTACATTGTTAAATAAATTACCCTCACATAAGATGTTACAAAACACCATGACACATAAAAATAGTATGGAGCTCCTAGGGTAAACCCCACATCCTGAAGCTGATAGTGGTCTCAAATTCCCAATATTGTACACCATTAGTGATATATTTCATTATGTTTAAAAATATTGTGTGTCTGATATAATTTGTTTAATATTTTTATTCTATCAGTGTAAAGGTTTTATGGGTCCTGGAATCTCATTCTATGTTAGTTCCTAACTCCAAAAATATTCTATAGAACACTTCATGTTTTTAACTGGGATTTTAACCATATGTAAATCATTTAAATTATTTAATAAGAAATTTTTTTCAAACATTACATTTTCACATAAAAATACTCATAATATATTAATAATGAAAAGGATGTTCCCCTCGCATAAACATATCTCCACTAGGTTGATTCTCATACCATGGTCACCTCTCTGTATCTCCTGATAACCAGATAATTCTTTCCTTAACTATTCACCTATTTACTTAAACATAATTCCTCAAAACCATTATCCTCCCCTCAAACTGATTATGAATCAACCATTACCTTCTTTACTGTTTTCTACCCTCCCTTTATCTCTACCTCTTACTCCTCCTCTAGATCTATCTCTAACTTCGCCTCCACCTTTACCTCGGTCTCTGCCTCCAACATCACCTCCATATCCTCCGGATTTTCCACCTCCTCAGACTCGGTCTCCACCTCTATCTCCTCCTCCACATAATTATTCAACTCTTCCTCCACCTCTACTTAATTTTATTCCACCATCTTCACCTCTGCCTTCACCTCCAACTTCACCTACATATCCTCCACCTTCATCTCCTCCACATTTTTCTCCTCTTTTTCCTTAGTCTCCACCTCTTCCTCCTCCTCCTCCATGGTCTCTGCATTCACCTCCTCCTCTAACATATTATGATTCATCCCTATCTTTCACTTATTTTCCTCTACCTCTTTTTACACATCTTAGAACATGCCTTACCCTCCACCTCCCATTTACATATTTTCCTCCCATATCAATTGAAAATACTAATAAATTTTCCTCTCACATTAAGAAACATTTTTGTTTTCCATGAATCATATTCATATCTAATAATTATTATTCTTATATCATTGAAAAAAATATCTCTATCCTAAATATTATCTATCTATTTTCACTTAATTTTCAAACTTAATCCTTTAGAGATTCCCCATATCCAATTGAGGATATCCTTTTAAAAAATTTCCTATATTGAGGCCATCTATTTTTTCCAGTCAAATGCCTCTGGTAAATTTTCACCACGTTATTTAAATTTATTTTTTATGTTTAATATTATATTTTTTTAATCTACATTTAATTGATCTTCATTATTTATTAAAAACTCATACACCTCTCCCCTTTCTAATCATTTATTGGGAGGATCTCAAATTAGACCCCCTTTACTAGGTAATCATTGTGTCAATGTTTTAGTTAATAATTTTATTTCATCTTTAAATGATAATTCTCCATTAACCAATGATGTTGGGTTTGATTTACTAATTTTTAATTACATATAGATATTCATGTGCTTCATGTGCTTCATGTTTCTAGGTTATCTTATTAGGAAGCATAACTTTGTTGTGGATTTAGCATTATTTATTTATTTTTATTTAGTTTTTTATATATTATGGTTGTTTTTTTAAATATTGGTATGTGTTGAGATGAGATTCACAATGGGGTTACTTTTACTTTCATATTTGAAATTTATTTTTTAAACATCAATTACATAAATGATTTTGTTTCCTTAAAGTTTTTATACTTCTCCATCCTTGTGTTTTCTATTGGAGTTAATATGTGATTTCAAGTGTTGATTTTAAAAATCCATTACTATGAGATACTATGAAACACATCAATGGGATTGCATGACCAATGTTATAGTATCATCAATTTATTTTACAAAATTCATTGAGTTGTTGGAAGGGGATGGTATATATCTTCACACATTTCATTAAACTATAATAAAAGATTTTAAATTCATAAAAAACAAAACCTTTAGTTTTATATGATTAATTATCAAAAAAATAATTATTTATCTACAATTTATTATATGAAGTTATTTGGTAACATTATATGTCATTAAAATTATTTAATTCATTTGTTCATTGAATATTTAACTCTAAAATTGTTGTGGTATTTATATTAATTTTAATGTTTTCTTGATAAAAATGAATTAATTTAATTATTTACCATACCTATCATATGTAGTAGATATTGTTTTTACTTATATTATAGATGGAATAAATATGTACTTTTAATTTTTATTTCAGTATGTTTTCCTTATACCTTTTATTTTTTTTCATCCTTTAATTCTACTCACTGATCTATAACTAACTTTGTTAATATTTAAATTATTATTTTTAGTGTACATCAGTATCAGTTTAGAAATTATTAAATGTATTTTATTTTTAATTTTTATGTAAACATTATGAATTTATACAGTATACTATATCTCTATAAATATTCAATTCACTATCATTTCAGTAATATTATTAAAAAAATATTTATATTTATCTTTATAATAAAATAATGTGGGTGAATCAATTAATATTCTTAATGATTTTTTTGATTTTAATTTATATATTTACCTCTTAAAGGTTATTACGTTTTTCTAAATTAAAGCATAATCATGAAGGGACTAGAAAGTTATCTATGGTATCTAAAGGAACTTTATTTACCTATTTTCAATAAACATAAATGGTTATTTATTTTCCATGTCATGTTATTTATTCTCTATCTATTTTTTATAATATGGAATGATCTTTACAACATTATTCAAATATTTTGTTAATATTCTATTAAATAGTCGAAGTTGGAGCTCATTTAAAGTTATAGATTATTCCATAAACTCAAAGAAATTAAAATTCATTATGCCTTTTAGTTTTTACATACATTAATTAAATTAATTAACCTAAAACTAATTTTTTTAAAATTGAAATTATTATTTTTAGTGGACTTCAGTTTTAGTTTAGCCATTATTGAATTTATTTTCTATTTTTTTTATATTTATAATAATGTTATGAATTAATTCAGTATAATATTTATCTAAAAATTTACAATTCACTATCATTTTAATTTTTATTATAAAAATTTACATTTATCTTCCTTTTTAATAAAATCATTTAGTTAAAATAATTAAAATTCATTATCCTTTTCTTTTCTCTCATATGTTTTTCACTTTCAATATATTAGGTTGTGTTGAATTAAAGAATAATCAAGAAGGGACATTAAGTTTTGATGAGTTAATTAAAATTAATTATGCCTTTTATTCTTATCATTCAAATGTTTATCTATTATAGGTTATTAAGTTCTAGTTAATATAATCATAATAATGTAGGGAGTTGAAAGTTTTTTATGGTATCTGTTTTGATTCAATTTTCTTAATTTACTCATAAGTGTTTCAAACTCATAAACAGTTGATGTTCGTGATCATTTCAAGTCTTATGTTATGGAATCAAGTCAAAGAAATTAAAATTATTTATTCATTTTATGAAAAATAAAATCCATTATAACTTTTATGCTTTTCATTCATATTGATTTTCATGAATTCCATTGACTGATATATAACTAACATTGTTTGGATTTCAATTGTAATTTTCATATGATTAAATTTTTTAGTAAAGATGAGATCCCACATGAAGAAAAATTATTTCGTTATTACATCAATGTTATTCCAAATAGTATGACCATGGTCACTCTTTCTAATTCAATTATATTATTTTTTATCTAATTCATAATTTTAGCAAATAAGTATATTGATAATATCAACTGATATCACTTAAATTAGGTATTACATGTGTTTCAGGTACCAATTCCATTTCTTCTTAATCCATACATTAGATATGTTATCCACCTTATTGATCTTTTTTTCTCAGTGCATTACATGTTTCTGATGTGTAGTCTCAACTGAACCTTATCCCCTTTACCTCAAAACCCACTCACATCAATCCAAAGATTCAATGGTTATTTTCTTAAACACTCCTCACCTAACTATTATTTATTTATCTTTGGTTTTTGTTTTAGTCACTTTCAATGGATGGTGTTTTTCAAGAATCTTAAGTGAAAGTCAACAGATAAGTCCAAAATATTATTATTTTTTTATATTATATTATTTTACAATGTGGAAGTTTTTATTCTTAATTGATCGAATGTTCTCTTATCTATTTATGTATGGTGTGATATCAAGTAATTTGACTACCATTAATTTTTTTAGTTAAAACTACTATATGTTTTAATGTTTACTTTAAATAATTTATAATGATTGATGAATTTCATATTCTGGTTAATTATTTGTTATGTTAGATTAAATTATTTTGTTAACAAGCCACAATTTTCATAGTGTATCAGAAGTTAGTAGTTTTAAAAAAAATTAGCAAAAACACCCAATCATGAAAAAAAATTGTAATTTATTTTCCATTAATATTAAAATCTGTGATTTTATTACAACTTGTTTTAGCTTCTTATTCTGCAAATGTTTTTAATTTTAAATTCATGTCATCTTTTTGGATAAATTAAGGGTATTATAAAAGTGAAGGTCATTGTTTATGGACACCTATTGAGGTGTTAAGATAGTGTAACCATTTTTGTATTGATACAAGAATTATATATATCTTGGGATTTTATATGTATATATATGTTCTATATATGGTAATCGTTTTTGTATTGATACAATAATTGTATGATCAAATACTAAATGGGGAATTTGGTGAAAAATCCTTGCATGATCTTCCTCAAGTGAGTAATCTAAATCAAAATTGATTATTTCCTAGGTGGATGCATCTCATGTTTTCTCCTCTCATAAGTGATAATATGCAGAATTTTTGAATGATTCAAAAATCAAAATCAAATGCAAGGCTAAAACATCTCATGTAAAATTATCACAAGATTCAAATCCTCTAATGTGATCAAGGTTGTAATGTCCTAACCTGGATGTCATGACTTGATTCCTAGAGTTGGTTTTCCACATGACCTCAAGCCTGCCTCCCCGTATGACAGAGGCCACCGACTAGAAGTGAGGGTCCGATAAGTCGATCATGTGGAGACTATACCATCTTTTATCAAAGTGATACGCCAACAGAAATAAATGAAAAATAACAAAATAACATATAACCATAACAAGGTCAATATCTCATGTAAGTAAAAGCAAGAAATATAATATCCAAACAAAAGAAGAAAACATTCCATGCTAATGAATTTTTCGAGGGTCTTAAATGAAAACTAAAAGAAAGACACTGATGAATCCCAAGTGGATCCTGAACCTCATTCGAATCCCTCAACCATGCTTCATCCTGACTCAATCATCTAATATAGTGAATTTTCCCTTAACCTGTCATGCATCCATTAAATCTATTTGGGTTCTAATCAGCCATCCTATGTAGGGTGTGAGTAAAACTCAATAGGGCATCACCAATAATGTCTAAAACAATATCAAGTCTATAACATTGTATACATTTTTATAAAGAAATAGGTAAAATTAGTAAGTAAATAGTTATCATAGTATCATTTATTATTTATTTAACTACATACCACCCCCCTCGGGTTCCTGAGGACACTCGTACCTCAATACATTCTTCAGCCTATGCCGGAGTCTGAACCATTTCATATAATCCAATCACAATTCATTTAAAAAGGCCTACCATTATCCATTTTATTTCAATTCACTATCACAGATATTTTCAACCATAGTACAAGAAAATATTATGGGTGTAGAACATCATTTCTAGAAACTTGTGGGAATTTGGAGCATTAGTCTATGTCACATGCCCCATTGGTATTAGAAGCATTAGTCCATGTCCCATACAACATTCACAAGAATTCACTTTTACATTCTATGGGTATTTCGAGCATCTATCTATGTCCCACACTCATTCATAAATCTTATATATAAAAATATCACTACATCACATCAATCCATATTAATAAAAATTAATCCACTTATCAAAATAAATTCCCTTAATTAACCTGAAAATTTATTTAATTACATTCAAACCATTAATTAATTCTATAATTAATTAATCACCTTTCATTCAATTAATTAATTTAAAATTAATTAAATAATTTAAATTTCAATATCTCATAATTAATTACACATTTTATTATCTAATTAATGGAATCAATATCCCATAATTAATTTGACATTTAATTATCCCCAAAACCCAAAATTTCAAAATTCCACAATTAATCAATTCACCCAATTAATTAAATCAATTAGTAAACTCAATGTCTAAAAAAATATATCAATTCTACAATTTTAATACATGTAATCAAAATAAAAACTATTCCATTTGAAAATTAGACCACGTACCTCAATTCGTAAAAAAAATTAAACAACAGGAATCCCTAAAATTGAGCAGTACGATGATGTAGATCAGGCTCATGATCTGAACCCCTAAATAAATATTAAACAACAAAAAATTATCTTATTCCTATATCTAGATCTAAGATCCTAGATCCTATATCTGGATTCATTAAAAATAGATCTAGTTCAAGATAAACAATTGATAACTTCCCACTAAAAGAATGATAGAATGAAGGAGGATGAACCGGAAAGCAACAAGATATGATCCACATACTAGGAGAGGAGAAGATATTTGATATGGGTTTCAATTCATGTATAATATAGGTTACATAGATTTTTAATCCCTTTTCAAGGATATAAAATCATCCAAAATAGTAATTTTCTGAGTTTCTAACTGAATAGGTAAATTTTTGGGTTTCAGGGTATTTAAAAACAAAATTTCGGGCCACATTAAAAATCATGCATGGTTTTCTTGGTAGGGGTGCATGGTCTTCCCTAACCATGCACCAAAAAAGAACCTATTATTTTGGGGTGCATGATTTCTCTTTTTAGGTAACATGGTTTGACAAACCATTCATCATCCGGGCGAACCCCCATTGTCCAGGGTTGTATAGTTTCTTGGGCTAGGGCATACGATTTTCTCCAACCATGCACCAACCATGCACAACCTATTTTTCTTCCATTTCTCTAAAAATTATCTCAAGAACAACCCAAATTACTTCCCAATTGAATATTAATAAAAAAAGGAAAATGATTTCCTAAAATCAAGCATGTGATAACTCCCAAAAAGGTTGGGATCTTACAATCTCCCCATCATATAACAGTTCATCCTCAAGCTTCACTCCCAAGATTCTCTAAGATTCTGAGCCAAATAGATTGGTACATTTATCCCTCTTATCTGATTATATTTCCCATGTATCCTTTTAAACATTCCAATTATTAGAAAACACACGAACTATCAGCATAGTCTTTCCCCACAACACTTTCGCACTATGATCCAACACACGTATTGGATGCTCCTCAAACAACGCATCTATCTCAATATCAACATCATCCACCTTGATCACATGAGAATGTTTAGGGTGATACTACTGAAGTTTTGATACATGGAAAACATTGTGCATAGTGTTTTATTTTAGTATAAAAATCTAATCACTACACCACCAGCCCGATTATCTTTATAACCTCAAATGGTCTGATGAACCTGGGAGCTAAATTGTCCTATCTTTGTATCCTATGGTGACTCAGTCTAGGCATCCCCTGAAGGAATACATGATCACCCTCGGTAAACTATATGTTTAATCAGTGTCTATTAGCATATGACTTCTATATACTCTGATTCATAGCCATAAATTTGTGAAATATATTCCCTAGTTCTAATATCTCTGACACGAAACTCAATCCCACCAATTCTAACTCACATTCCTACATCTAGCATAGAATTGATCTACATGGCCTACCATAAATTTCTATATATTGTTCCATTGATATCATTGTGTGATAATTGTTGTTATTGGAAAACTAACCCAAATAAAATTTATTCTTCCAAGATCCTCTAAATTCAAGGAAAAATTCCCATAGAATATCTTCAAGCATCTACATAGTATGTTCGGAATTCCCATCTAGCTATGGGTGGAAGGCCACACTCAATAATACATGTTTACTGAGTTCCTTTTTTAAGTCCTTATAGAAGCGTGAAGTGAATCATGAGTCACAATCTGAAACTATGGTATGTGGTGCCCTATGTAGGAAAAATATATTCAGAACATATAGTTCTACCAACTGATCTTACTATGAAGGTTTCTCATATAAGTAAGAAATGCGCTACTTTTTCATTCCATCCACAATAACCCAGATAGAGTCATTCTTCCTAATAATCTTTGGAATATCTACCACAAAGTCCATCATCACATCATTCCACTTCCATTACAAAATTGGAAATGGTTGTTGCAAACCATTGGGTCATTGATGCTCTTCCTTCACCTGTTGATAGGTGAAGTATCATGTCATGAACCCTTCTATATCATTTTTTATTCTTGATAATAAAAAATTTCATTATAGGTCGTGACACATTTTGTTCACACATAAATGTAATGACCACTTTGAGGGATGAAATTCACATATCAACTCCTCTCATATGCTCATAGGCATAACAACCCAATTCTTTATTTAGATGATCTCATCATCATCTATCAACCATCTTTGAGGAATTCCCTTATTGATAAACATTGTGGATCCTCATAATGCATGTCTCTGATCTATCTCAAAAGTTTCACCTCCAATGAAACTAATATGTGAGTCATCTTCTCGTGACTCTCACAAACTACAACATTCATCTCATCCAGTAGGGTCATCATCTTGCACTCAACATGAGACTCTTAAGCCATATGAGCATAAGTTTTCAGGCTCAAAGTGCTAGCCACACTATTTCCTTTCCTAGGTGTATATACCATCTCAAAATTAAAATACTGCATATACTCAACCTATCTCTGCTATTGGAGATTCAAATCTCACTACGAGAATATGTACCTTAAGCTCTTCTGATGGGTAAACACCGTAAACTTCTCTCCCGATAGATAATGTAGCCCAAAAATTAAGGTATAAACCACTACTACCAACTTGAGTACATTCTTAGGTTAGTCTTTTTAATGTGGCCTCAACTACTGAGACCCATATGCCACAATTTGATCTCCCTAAATCAACACATCTCCATGTATGATCCCAGAAGCATCACAATACACTATATACTCCTCACATGGCTTGGGTATGATCAAGATCAGTTTCGATGTCAAACGCTTATTCAACTTCTGGAAGGCATTCTCACATGCTTATGACCATTAATACTTCTTCTCTATTTTGTTCAATCCTGAGAGCGGTGATTCCAATAAATAAAAGTCCTAGATGAACCTCTTGTAATATCCAGAGATTCCCAAAAATATATGGATATCAAATATGTTCTTGGGATACTTCCAAGAAACCAATTTTTGAACCTTCTTTGGTTCCACTGGAACACCTTCCTCAAGATGATGTGACCCAATAAGTGCAACTGATCAATCCAAAACTAGCCCTAGAATAGCTTGGTGTATAACCAATTCTCTCTCAGTGTACTCAAGATAATTTCAAGATGTTGGGCATAATCTTCATGTGTCTTAGAGTACACCAAGATGGCATCCACAAAAAACTACCCAAAATTGATCTAGTTATGAATGATTAATCATATTAATCAAGGACATAAACATTAATGGTTCATTTATCAATTAAAAAGGCATTATGAGGAACCCATAAAGCACATACCTACTTCTGAAAGTTTTCCTCGGTATATTAGAAGTTTTAACTCTCAACTGTTGATACCCTGATCTCAAGTAAATATTTGAGAAAACAAAAGATTCTCTCAAATGGTCAAATAAATCATCAATATGCAGAAGAGGATACCAGTTCTTTATAGTCATCATGTTCAACATCTAGTAATCAAAAAAAAAGTGTAGAGTCACATCAGCCTTCTTAGAAAATAGCACTATAAAACCACAAGGAGACAGATTATAATTGATAAATCCCTTATCCTCCAAATCCTCCATCTAAGTCTTGAGATTTTGAAGCTATGTTGGTGTCATTTTATATGGTGGAATAGGAACTGGCTATACCCCAAGCATGATCTCAATAGTGAACTCCACATCTCTCTTAGGTGGAATCCCTAACATGTATTTAGGAAATAAATCCTAAAATCTATCCACTATAGGTCGAAAGACATCATTCTTCACACCTCCATTATCCAACAATAAACTAGAAACTTGGGTTGTGAGATCTCCCAATTGCTAAGTAATTGGATCTGACCAGACTGCCTAGACATCCCACTCCCCATAGTGAGTGTAATTGTAACCTTTAGGATATGTAAACATCACTCTCCTATTGTAACAATCAATGTAGGATTTGTATGTAACCAGCCAGTACATATCCATAATCAAGTCAAATTCGAACATGTTGAGAATGTAAATATCCCAAAGAAAAAAATACTCCCCAACTTCGATAGAAAACCCCTTGCACAAATAGATGCCTCTAGGCCATACTCCCAAAGGTGTGTCTATCATCAACACCCTAGTCACAAACTCCACAGCTAGACTCAAATCATTTACAAGTTTTTTAGATATAAACGAATGAGAGACACCAGTATCCAATAATCCACTTGATAATATAAAAGATACAAGAATAGTACATCTCATTGTCGATGGTCTATCCTCGATGTCCACAATTATAGGTTGAATGGAATGTCATTATCATGTCCCTCTTACTTGTGATGTATTCTGACTCTCGGGAGTAGCACCACTCTGATGATATAGGTTCTCTTTCCCAGAATCACCACATTCACTACCTCCATCACCTAGGCTAGTAGAACTCTATTTTCCCTACTGATATGGGAAATAAGACCCTCTTCCCACATTATTGTCCTTCCTAGCTCTTATTTCACTAAATATCTATTGAGGGTTTCTACCAAAACTCTGAATATGGACCACTATTTTGTAGGCTCATAACTCCCCTAGTGGTTGGGGATAATTTTTTCAATATTTTCATGGATTACCACAATGTTGGAAAATCTCTTAGGTAATATACGGATTAATTGATCTCGTTGACTAGATGCTCTAATTGCCACTACTCTGGGTAAAGTTCTCATAATAATGTTTCCTTATCTCAAAAGTCGTACCACCTAATTTCCCAACTGCAACTATCATTCAAGCACTGGAAGCCTCCCTCGGGTTCCCCTCAATTATGAGAGACTAATCTACCACCTCAAAAAACTACTTTAACTAAAAGAGGTTAACTTGGGAAATAATATCACACTTAATTACATCCTTAAAGTTTCTCTAGGTAGTTGTCTCATATCCTACCAATACAGGATAAAAGTGATGTTGGTCTATAAAGAGTCTAGCATAGTCTGTAACAGACATTGTCCCCTGAGTAAGCCACATGAACTGTGATTCTCTCTTATATCTCAGCATATATGGGTATAAGTGCTCTAAGAACTTCTCCAAAAAGTCTTTCCATAGAATACCATCAGCCTATTTAGTATGCACATGAATGTCCTACCAAAACTTTTCTAATCCTCATAGCATATATGTGGCCAACTTGACCCTTTTCTCAGAAGGAGTCTCCAAATAATCAAGTATTGTCTTGATGGACTCAACCCATAACTCTTCTTCCTCAAGTCCACACTCTCCAATAAAATTTAGAGGGTGTTGCAATTAAAACTCCCACATTAGGTCAGACATGTTCTTTTCAACCCGCCCTAGGTCTCTTTCCATGAATTTCATGAAGTGGGGAAATTTATCTCATAACTTCTCCCTTACTTCTTCAACTAGCACTATTGGTGCCTTAGGATCCACTACTAGTGGAGATTCTCCATCCACATTCTCCTCTCATCCTATCAATAAGAATTTTCATGGAGGCATATCTTTAAAAATACAAATTCACACCTGAGGGCACAATTCACAAAGTTAACACATTTACATAATAGGGAAACATAAAAGGCACAACTAGTCTTTTCCTAAAACCTCTACACATCATCAAAATTGTGGTTCCACTACAACCCTTAACTATCCAACACCTAGGTCCTAGTTAAAAAGGGTAAACATATTTAATCATTCATGTTTAAACATTTAGAAGAACATTTATTCAAATTATTTTGAATAATTTTACCATTTTCAATTTCACAAGAAAGGAAAATAGGTTAAAGTTCCACAAATTACCCAAAATCAGTTTCCCCATGCATACCAAAAATGATGCATGTCATAAAAACACTGAGTGACAATAATTATGCATGAAAACTCAACTCCTATTCCATAATGGGCCACGAGTCAATTCTAAAAAAATCAGAAACAATAATTACATCACACGACAGGTTCATCACTCAAGGTGAAATAATATCCAATTATAACAAAAAATAGCAATAATAATAATCCCACCCTGGGTACTTGGGTTTTCATCCATATATGGGTTTAAAACACCAATGAACGAGCTCATTACCAAGGCCCAACTCTTCCTAGTCTCATGTCGAAATTTCTCAAATAGTAAGACAAAATAAATAGAAAAGAAAACTCCTTTGATAACACTCTATAATGTCCTGACCCGGATGACATGCCCCAGTGCCCCAAGCTGGTTCGCCACATGACATCAAGAATGCCTCCCCATACATGAGAGGCTTCCTAATAATGGTGAGGGTATGATAAGTCGATCATGGGGAGAATATACCATCTTTAATCAATGTGATATGACAGCGGAAATAAATGAACAATAATGGAAAAACATATAACCATAACATGAGAAATATCTCTAGTAAGTCAAGGAAAGAAATACAATATACAAACTAAAAAAGAAAACATGTCATGTTAATGTATGTGTAGAGTATCTAAAATGAAAACTCATAGAAATACACTGATGAATCCCAAGAGGGTCCAAAACTCCATCTGAATTCATCAACCATGATCCATCCCAACTTAGCCATCTGACACAGGGAATTTTTCCTTAACCTGTCCAACATCCATGAAATCTATTCAGGTACAGATCAGGTATCCCATGTAGGGTGTTATTAAAACTCAGTAGGCCACCACCAATTGAATCTAAAGCAAAATATATTCTATAACATTTTATGAAGTTATATAAAGAAACAAGTGCAATGCGTAAGAAAATAGTTATAATATTATTATTTATTCATTATTTATCTACATAAACCCCTAGGTTCCTGAGAAAACTCACACCTCAATACCTCCTTCATCCCGTATCAGAGTCTAAATCATTTCATGTTATCCAATCACAATTCAATTAAAAAAATTCATTCATTATCTACTCCATTTCAATTAATTATCTCGGATATTTCGAACCATAATCCAAGCCAATATTATGGTAATAGAACATCCACTACAACAAATTGGGCCTTTAACAGTGCTAGTAAAAGGGATTTATTAGTGTTATATAAGAACTGATAATATAAGCGATGTTAAAGGGTTATCTTTAATAGTGCTCGTAAAAGTACTAATAAAGGCCCCCTTTAACAATGCTAAAAATTACTGATAAAGGGAGACTTCATCAGCACTTTTTCTAGCACTGATAAAGGGATCCTTTATCAGTGATTTTTTGTGCTATTAAAGGCAACCTTTATCAATGATTTTTTTACCACTATTAAAGGCCCCATTTAATATAACTAAAAAAGTTCTAATAAATACCATAATGATAAATGGTATTGTTTTTTTCATGCCCCCCCCCCATTATCAGTGTTTCCCCCACCCCTTTGTCAATGATTTAGATAACACCACCCCCAGCGTGCACTCTTTCCTCCAACATGTTTTGAACCTGAGACCTCTAACTTATACACCATCTCCTATTCCACTCACCTATGTTATTTTGTTTTACATTTTATGATATATCAATATATTTATATTTTTGTTATATTTTTTAATCCATATATTTATATATTTATATATGTGTGTGTTTATATATATATATTTATATTTTTTTAATACTTATTTATTTATATTTTTTAAAATGGATATTAACTCTAAAAACCCTTAAAACACATAAAAGTGTTAATAAACTATAAAAACCCTAAATCCCTAAAAATCATGAATCAGCCATAAATTCTAATCTGCCAATCTTTTTCAACTCCACAACCAGTCAAATTAAATCTCATGAACCTATATTCAATATGATATATTGTACAGGTCAAACGAATACCCGGATTGGAAGTTATAGCCATTTTAATTTTATGAAATTTGGGTCGGTAACTAAAAACTCAGTTTTGGAGTACTTCTAGGAATTTTGGGGTTGAAAATAGGATAGATCTTCTAAACCTTAGTTTTAGACCCCATATGGTATAGAGATCATCTCAAGCTTCAATTTGATATGTGGTGGAGCCCAAACAGAAGCCCTAATCCAAATTTATGGTCATTTGAATTTCAAGTTTGATTTATAACTTTTTTCAAACTGTAATATATTTTATTCCTTTAATTATCACATGATTTAAATATCATTTTGTTTTATCTCATTTAATATGCTTCAATTTGACTAGTTGGGGAGCTAAAACGTACTCCCAGATCAAAAGTTATGATCTTTTAGTGTTCTTAGGTTTTTTATAGTTTTTAGGGGGTTTATGTGTTGTTCACATACAGAAGGCTTTCAAACACCCATCACTTCTAAAATGGGTGTCCATTTCTCATATACCACATATAAAATCAAATTTTTAGACTAGATCTATTCCTTGGGGACCCACAAAAACCTTTTATAACCTCCATTGAGGCCAAAAAAGGCTCAGAAGGCCTCCAAATAGTCATAACTTTTACTACAATAATGCATTAATGAAATAAAATTTTTCTATAAATATACCCTTTATTAGTCGTGGTAAAAAAGTGATGATAAAAGGGTTCTTTATGAGTTATTCTAAAAAAGAAAAAATAAATACCACCTTCTTATCAGCACTTTTTTAGAAGTGCTACTAAATGCCCATTTTATCAGCAATTTGTTACTAGGGTTGATAAGGGGGGCCTTTATCAATGCTTTTTTAAAAGCACTGATAATGGCAACCCATTAACATCACTAAAAAATCATTGTTAAAGACCCCCCTTTAAAAGCGTTATTTATAGATCTGAGAAAGGGGGTGTTTAACAACACTTTTAGAGAGTGTTGTTAAAAACCTAGCATTATTAAATGATAGATTTGAAGTAGTGGTCATGTTTAGAACCCCATAGGTATTTGGAGCTTCATTCCATGTCCCACACCTCATGGGTATTTAGAGCATCAGTTCATGTCCCATTCAATATTTTCATGCATACACTTTTACATTTTATGGGTATTTGGAGCATTAGTCTGTGTCCCATACTCATTCATTAAATATCATATATCACAATATCACTATGTCACATCAATCAAGAATAATCCACTTATCATAATAAGTCCCATTAATTAATATTACAAATTAATTGATCATATTCATATCATTAATTGATTCTATAATTAATTAATCACCTTCATTCTATAAATTAATTCACAATTAATTAAATAATTCAAATATCAATATTTCATAATTAATTCTAGATTTAATTATCTAATCCATAACACCAATATCCCATATTTAATTTGACATTTAATTTTCCCCAAAACCCACAATTTCACAATTCCATAATTAATCAATTCTCCCAATTAATTAATTCAATTAGGAAACTCAATTGCTAAACAACTCTATAAATTCTACAATTTTCAAGCATGCAATAAAAAACATGACTGTGAGATTTTAATATTATACCACCAACCACAATTCATCAAAAATAATTTCCCAATACAAATCCCCAAAATTGATCAGCAAAATGATGTAGATCAGGATCCGGATTAAGAACCCTAAATCTAGATTAAAAAAATAAGGAATATTAATCCTAGATCTAAATCCATGATACTAAATATAGATTCATAAAATCTATATCTAGATCTATGAAAATAATTGATAACTTCCCACCAAAATAATGATATAAATAATGGAGTACGAATGGGAAAGCAACGGGATATGATCCACTTAGCAGGAGAGGAGAAGATCTTCGATCTGGGATTTGATTCAGGATAAAAAGAGGTCATACAGCCTTTTAATCCCTCTGGAATGCTCTGAAATCAACCAAAACCATAAGGGTATGAGTTTGGGTCAAAATGAGTATGTTTTGGGGGTTTAGGGGAATTAAAAACTAAATTTCAGGCCACATTAAAAATTGTGCATAGTTTTATAGGTAGGGGTGAATAATTTTACCTAGCTCTACACCAACCACACTCCTATTATTTTTAGGGTTCATTGTTTCTCCTTTTAGGGTGCATAGTTTAAAAAATTGTGTGTCAGCCATGCAAACCCCCACTGTCCAGGTTTGTGTGGTTTCCTAGGATGGGGCACATGGTTTTCTCTAACTGTGCGCCAACCTTTCAAAGCCACTATTTCATCAAAGTTTCTCAAAATTCTCCCAAAAAAATCCAAATTACAACCCAAATGAAAATTACTCAAAATAAGACAAAAGAGTACATGAAATCAAGACTGATATAACACCAAAAAAGATCAGGATCTTTGAAAGGTCCCAGGTTGGAGTTTCTTTTTTGATGCATAAAAGTGACTATATTTTTTCCCTTTATATATCTGATCCTTGACTCTTTATTTTTTACTATGGTTTTGGTATTCGTTTCCTATTTTAGTGTCTCGTCTTCTATGTGTTTTCATATTATTCTTCTATGATGTTCCATGTTTTCATATTTTTCTTTTTTGATGTTCCATTATTTCCACAATCCTTAAAACCAACATAGGTTATAGACTTCATACCAGTTTTACTTTGCAAAGACATTCAATTTTAGGACAAATAGATATATAAAATTTTTCTAAGATATCAACATTATGAATTCTTTATTGTCTTTTTCATTATAGGGAGTTTCTTTTTATGCAAGATCAATAAAAAATAACTCATGTACTACATCAATGATATCTTTTTACCCAATGGTATCCTAAAATTTAATTCCTTTATAATTTACTTATACATTATAAACTAATTAAAGAAGATTACTTCATTCTATATTTGAGTATTTATATTTTCTTTTAATTCATTACACGTTCATTTAAATATTTTAAAAAAATATCATTAAAATATATATTAAAATTCATTGAAGTAAAATTTTATTACATTCATAATGTTCGTAACAAAATATAAGTACTACCTTTTCAGATATTATCACAATGCATTAACATAAATATTGAATGAAATGTATACAATCTATACATATACATGATGGTTTTTAAAACTATATTATAATAACATATAAATTATTCTTAGATTTAAATTTCATTTAGATTTTATTTACTAATTAAATTTCATGATTATGATTCAAAAATTAAAAATTTAAAAATATCTAATAAGAATGTGACACTTTTCAAAAATGAAACTATATGCATAATGATTTTCTAATTTGGATGACACTATATGTAAATGATATATGTATACAGGTTTCAAATTAATTATTGGACAAAACTATTCATACAATTTGAAAATGAATTAATGTAACTATTTTATTTTAATGAAGAATATGATATATGAATACAGTTTTCTTGTATATTCATCATTCTGGTACATTATATGCATTTGAATCATATAAAAAGTTTCTTTTAACAATGGTTTACTCAATTCCTTACATATATGTAATTGTGTATAACTACTCATTTTATATATGATATTGCTTTAGGATATTAACCTATACAGTGTCATGAAATCCAAAACATACCATTATAGTATCATGACATTTCTTTGTGAATATAGTTTATAAATAGAGTATCATGAAATTTCTTTGAGAATATATAATTATTTAGGAATATACTCATATATGATGTTACCTTTCATAAAGATTTAATTATGAATACATTATCATGATATTTCATTGTTAACATGGTATCATAATATCCAAATAATTCCTATAGAGTATCAACATAATTCCTATAAAATTTCATTCCACATCATTCATGAACAGTTTTAGTCAACATCAATATTTCTGTATAGTTACCTTACAAATAATTCAGGTATAGTATATGAATAAAATTTATCGATATATGTTATTATCTCCTTTCCTTAAACATTACATAATCTTGTGGTTTAGTAAATAAATTAAATTTCTTTTTCACTTTAATTTTGTTTTTAGGTTTAGAGTTTTTGATAATTATATCATATTTAATATATTACTAATATATAAAATACAATGGGGACCCTCCCAATCAGAATCCTTTTTTAAATATTAAAAATTTAAAATAAATATTTATTACATTTTATGAAAAATCTCTATGACTTTCAACATGACTTCTTCCTTTCCCTTTCTCATCCTTAAGTCCTAAGAAAACCAATTAAAAACATGGTATTACCACAAAATCTTAGTAAGAGATATAAAAATAAGGAAACCCTTTAGTTCAGTGAACACTAGAAAACTCGTTTAATGTTTACCTACATCATTAATTTTTATTGATCATATTAAATAAAACATTTTTGCATGAAAAACAAATAGATATTTTTCTAAAGGAAAATCACTAAAACCCATAAATAGAGATTAACACTCTCTTAGGTGAATTTGAGAAACATATTCATAAATCCCTTTCAAGACCCTTTCAATTTGAATAACCATATGGGAAACCTTCAGCATAATCATTACCTAATTAATTGTAGATCTATAATGGGGATCACATTTTGAATAAGTTATATCAGGAGATCCTATGAACTATAATGGGGATCAACCATTTTTATAAGCTATATCAGGATCACCCATTTCTGATGAGATATAATGGATTTCAAACCTTTATATAAGCTATATCAGGCACACATGTGAGCTATAATGGCGGAGAAACCTTCATATAAGCTATATTGTCCTCATTTGTTTCTCATGATCTATAATAGGGATCAACCCTTCATATAACCTATATCAGGCACACCAATGAGTTATAATGGGGCTAAAACCTTTATATAATCTATATAAGACTCACACATTTCATATTATTCTCAAGTATAATATAAATAATAAAAAACTTTCATCATAAAACCTTTTGAAAAACTCTTTTAAACCAATATTAAAAACACTTTCAATTTAAAAAAATATATTTAAAAAACCATTTTCAGTAAGGAAAACCCCAAAAAAGATAAATAGGGTATTTAATTGAAGAATTCATGAAATATTACAATGGAATCTAGAAATAAGAAAACTTATGCATTCATGAAAAAGTTATTTTTTTTGTTTATGTTAAGAATTGAAAATCCATTTTGTTGTTTTTCTAAATGTTCCATATAAAATAGATAAAAAAGATTCATTTTTGAAAACCATTTAAATAAAGTAAAAAAGACTTAAAATTTATTTATAAATCTTTTACATCCATATAAAAAATGAATAAAATTATATAAAGAACATGAAGATGGTATAGAATGAGTTTTAATGAAAACACTAAACATTGATTATTTTTAAAAAAACGTCATGTATCACTTTGGAGACATTTCTAACATAAAATTCATTAAATAATAACATTAAATATCATTAAATATCAGTATAATAGAGAAATAAATTTTATAACATGTCAAAAAGTTTTTATATACACCTCATAAAATAATAAATGTTCATAACATCAAGGTATTCCTTAATGAAAGAAAATTGAGATGAAGTCCCTTACCTCGAGTCTGATTTATCACATGTGTCTTTATATTCTTGGATAATAAACTTATGTTAATTATTTAATTGATTGGGAACATTTTTCAGGTTTATTTTTAATTTTATTTCACTTATTAACAATTTATATAAAATTACTTAATCAATTATGTTTAAGTCGAATGTTTTGACCAGATTCAACTTATATGTCAGAATGATTATGGTAGGTTGAATATGGTCAAAGAGTTAACTATTTAAAAATATAAAAAATAATAATCATGAAATAATAATAATATTTATCCATCATTTATTATTTTTAAACCAATCATTGATTATGGTTATTAATTATTAACCAACACTATAATCACGAAGACGGTTGGTCGTATGTATGCATGAGTAACATTACCAATTTTCAATGATCATTATGAAAAGAATTTATGTAAAATATATCATTATATAATGGTCATTATATAATTAATACCTTATTATTTAATTATAGATACTTATTTATATCATTATTGTGAGGTGGTGATGAAAAAAGAACTAAATTTCTTTGAGGAGGCGGTTTTCCACACGTCCACAAATGATTTGATCACCTTTTTAGTGTGTAAAAAGGTAATAAGAAAATTATATATTATATTTATAGAAATATAATTATGTCATGAATATCATAAATATGACATTTATATAATATATTTTAATTATATTTACCCTTATTACCTTCCATGTAAAACGTTAGTAAAAAATTCTTCACATCGATTTGCATGGTAGTAGTCCACCGTACACATGAACGATGTTATCGTATCACCTGTGGTACGAAATATAAAAGTTTTTATATAATATAATGACTAGAAATATATTAATATGTTATAAATATCATAATTATAATATATAAATAGTATTTACATCATAATTTTCTACCATGAGACATGGTAAAGGAAAAAACAAACGACATTGTTTTGTGAGGCGGTGGTTCGTCGTACACACGAACAATGATTTCATAACCCATTTGATATATTTTTGTTTGGTTATAGGTAATAACATTAAGAAATAAATCACATTTTATTTAGGGTACTTATTTTATTATAAAAAAATGGCATAATATGAATTGAAAAGTGCGGAGAGAGAAATAAAATAGAAATCCTCATTAGAGAATGTTACATATTCTTTGGGTATCTCTTTTTGGTTTCAACCAAAGGACTTTCTTGGTTGAATTTATTCCCAAATAATAGCTTTTATAATGACGGTAGAAAATTTTGGATGTGGTTTTGGAATGTTTTTTCTGATACAAATGGCTTGGGAGGTATGAAGAAGTTGGGAGTGTGAATTCCCTTTTGTAGTGGAGGAGGAGTGGCATTCTTATAAATAACAAAAAGTAAACACTATTGGGTGGTCTAATTTATATCATGTGCATCAAATAATGAACCATTTTATATAAAATATAGCATATCATCAAAATATTTCCATCCAATGGGTTTTGGAAAAGTGTTGGGTCATTTCTAAAAATTATCATTTAATATTAGCAATTAAGTAAACTCATTTTTACCTTAATCAAATTGATTAATATTAATTTGATTAAATAATATTTAAAAAAACAAATTTGACCATAATATACATTATAAATTATTCTGATTCCAAATATTTAGTCAATTTTATTGAATTAAAATCATATAAATGGCTAAAATTAATTTAAAATAAATCTCATAGAAGGGACGAGAAAGCGGGTTTTTAAAGTGAAAATGTTCAGAAGTTTACAATGTTATTATATCCAATTTCAATTTTAATTTGATCCCAAAGACCTTAAATATATTAATATACATATAAATGATCTAATTTAACTATAAAAATAATTCATACTATAATTTAACATTATAAAATGTTTAGATGAAAAAACCATTTTCAATTGAAATTGGGTATTTTTCACTATTCATCAAAGATGAAACTTGTTAAAAAAACCCAAAAATTCACCATACTCTAAATTTTACATACCACATTCAAAAAATCAGTTTATTTTTAAAAATAGAAATTATAAAAGTGTCAAAATTTAGTTTTAAAACAAGCTTGTGATTAAAAGAAGGAAAATTTGTCATTTATAAAAATATAACTTTTATTTATATAATTGGGTTTATTCTTGTCTTATACATATCAAATCTATTGGATGAATGTGAACACATTTAAAAAAATATACATTTCACTAATATCATCCATTAATTTAATACATTAATATAAAACACCTTTAGTTTTAAAAAAAATCTAAAAAAATTTCCTTTATAATAGATTGGTTTTTATATTCATCTATAATTAATTAGTAATAAATGAATTAAACCAGATATTTTAATAATTCAGTGAATTATTTTTATACCTTCCATTTCAATTGGTAGGTTATATATTAAATATTAATAGTATATTGTTTTTTGGTAAAACTAGAGTTTTCATGTAACATGAGAAAAATGTGGTGTTGTGTGTAAAGCATGTGAAATTGTGTATTTTGTGTAACACAATATAGTAATTTATTTAAATTAATGTGAAATAAAATATTTCATAAAATATTGATATGTCACATCCTACACCCCTTAAAATTAATTTTTCCTTTGAAATTAAACTTGTTCGTTAATGGTTTAACAATTTAAGAACACCTCCATAGAAACCCATATCGTAAAGGGTTAACAAAAAATTATCATGATAAGAATGAAAAGTATGTATGAAAATCATATAGAATAAAAAATTATATATTTCCAAATAGGAGAAAATAGTAAGGAAATGAAGATTTAGAAAATGGGAAAAATAGTAAATAATTATAGAGGGTGATTGAGGTCATTGATCAAAAAAAATTTGAATGGTCAGTCGAATGATAAGGGCCTCAAAACTATAAATATATGATGTTGAAAAATACTATTGGTTCATCATAAATGATGGTACTAGATTAATATTTTTTATTCAATGCCCTTTTCCTAGAGTGAAGGAATTATTTTACTATCTATAAATATAAGTAAATGTATTTACTTGATATATTTCAATCTCGTAAGCACAATTTCATCCTCATAACATTCCCATAAATATGATAAACATCCCTAAATATAAATTTAATTATATATGATTATATAAACTATAATGGTAATAAATTCCTTAAAACTAATGTCTAAAAGTAAAGGAATACTTTTCATTTAGATAAATACTTACATAAACATAATCCCAACCAATCATCTCCCAAAAAATACTTATTCACTATATGATATCATCACTTAAAACCTCAAAAGATGAATCTAAAACCTTGAACATATGGTTGTCTATCAAAAAATAATTTACTCTCTGGAGCTTCCATCACTCCACCAGAAGGCCCAACATCAACTAAAGTAGTAAAAAAATATTTCCCCATTCATTTTTTTTCTGATCATAATGAATTCCACCATAATTGAGTAACTTCTGACACATTCTAGGACAATGTCCCAACTCATTACAGTTAAAACATCTTAATGCCAACTAGCTAGCTATAATCTTATTCTTGGATTGTTTAGGACTCCTTTATTTGTAGTCACAAACCTTGTGAACAATCTTACCATGCACATAACACTTTCCATATCTATACATGCATTCCCCAAAATGTATTTTACCACACTAGGAACAAGTTTTGGGATTAATTATATAATTCTTAGTTGATTGATTCTCCATTTCATTCCACCTTGACCATTTCTTACTCTTGTCACCTCATGGAACATTGGTGTTGGAAAACTCTATATCAACTTCCCATCATAATGAGAAACTTTCTAATAACTTTTAAATACTTATGAATCCAATGTTCTTCATATTCTTGGTTTTAATCCTAAGAAAAATCTATAGAAATCACTATAAATGTCTTTAATAATTTCTAGAACATACTTGGACAAGATTTTCAAGTTTTCCTCATGTGCGGCCATGAAATATTCATTTTTTCCCCAATTATAGGAATTGTTTCTCTATCCTATACCTATCAACCATAGGGAAATATTATTCAAGGAAAATATATATAAATGTTTCCTATTACATGGAATTAAGAATATATTTTTCTTTGGTATTCTTAAAAAAATACCACCATAAATCAGATTTACCTTCTAAATGATAAATAAAAAGTGTTATCTTTTGATGTATTAAACTTCTCTTGACACTAAATATCTTCTCTAGGCCATAGATCCATCCATAATCTACCAATGGGTCAAATGATCCATTGAATTACGGGGGAAGTTTCCTCATGAAATTCTCCACTATAGACATGTTCCTTTGTTATAGATCGAGTTCCTCTCTATCATGGATACCACCACCATTTATACCTTTTTTAACTAATCCATCACTGCAACAAACTATTCTAATCCTATTACATCCATATTGGGATGTTGATTTGGAAGGATATATTTTTTTCAGTTCTTTTCCACTATAGCTTCCATGTTTCCTTTGTGGAAAATCATTCGATGGAGACATAGTTTATATGGTAATATTAATATACTATATATCATTTCAACATAACCATAAAATAAAAATTGCAATGGCATGATATAAAAATTATCCCAACTGCTACAGTTTTAAAAAACATCCTTTGATACAAACTGTACTTCCCCAAGACTAAACATTACATACTATTGAGTTTTAGTCAACAAATTTCTTTTTTTCATTTTGATGATCTATTTAGATTTTTATTTTTAGAAAATTAGTGCACAATTCATACATAACAAATCCATGAAATAAAAATTAGACACTTTTGATTAGTATATATTTTTCCTATAATATAATACTTTTAAAATAAATCATGATTTCATGTCATGGAAAATATCCATGAATTTCAAATTGACTTCTTACTTTCCCTGAATCATCCTTATGTCCTGAGAAAATCAATTAAAAACATGGGATGAAAAAAAAAATTGTTAAGGATACAAAAAGAAGGAAAACCATTAGTCCATTGAACACATAAAAACTCATATAACTTTTAAATTTATCTTAAATGTTCATTGAAAATATGAAATAAAACATATTCACTTCAAAAAAAACACACCTTTAACTCAAAGTAAATCATTAAAATCCATTTTAATAAATTAAAACTGCATTAGGTTACTATTTCGGATGAAAAACCATTTCTTCCTGAGTGGATTAATTTTATGAGGTTGAATAGTTTGAAATTACTGACGTCGGTCACACCATTCTTGATTGGACTCCAATATGTTTGTTAGTGGATCCAAAAATGGCAAATGGATCTTACATCCATAATTCATGGACTTACTTTCCAAAGGTAGGCGTTCATTGGGGAATATTTCTAATGACACTTAAGAATTCAGAGTGGCCAAGTAGATTGGAATTCAGGATCATCATTCCCTTTTGGGGGGAACTATTGTATATTTTAGGTATCTCTTATATATTTAAGTTATGTTTTCAAGTACTTTGTTGATTCCTAAGTATTCATATATAGAATACCCAAAGGTAATCATTATAAGAAAATGACTATTTCATGGCGGTTATTTTTGGATATGGTGGCGATTTAAACCACCACCATATGCTTCTATGGAGGTTTCAAAAAATCTCTACTAAATTGTGTGTCGGTATAATACATGGAAGTTTCTTTGATTTATCAGCAGTTTATGGTAACCTTCCTAGTGGATGCATTTAGTGGTGTTTTTTTAGGGTTTTAGCTACTGTTTTCCCGGTGAAAATGATTTTTTTAGCGGTGGTTCAAACTTCCGCTAAAAAAATCATTTTCTCCTGAAAAGAACTGCTAAAACTAAGATAATCTCTGAAAAATAAAAAAATTATGAAAACTATATAGTGGTGGTTTTAACCGCCTCTAAATTATTATCTGTAGTGGTGTTTTTAACTGTCATGGGTAGAAAAATACCAAAATTTTAGGGGCAGTTAAAAATGATGCTAAACATAATACATTTATTTCTCTTCAGTTAAAACCTCTACTAAATCCTGATTTACAAAAAAAGTAACTAATTCTGCAGCCCCATTACTAGTTCCCTGAGAAAAAACATTCAAATTTCACATGCACTTATATCCCACATCCAAAAGAATATCAGTAGACCAACATTTTTATTAGAATCACATGATAAATACTTGAATATTCGGTTTAGTATGATTTCGGTATATAACATTTATTTTAAGTACATGAATTGTCACTTTTGGATATAGTGGTTTCACAATTAGGGATATTAGTTGATCTTGAGTATATTGATGTATTTATTTATCTTACATAACCAAATAATGTAATCAATAGTTGATGTTTTATTGGATTGTATAGGAATTAAAGGAGAATCATTTTGGATATCTCTCACTTAGAATTTTCAATGACCACAGTTACCTAGAATGGATTTACATTTTTCTGTACATACTAGTGTGAGGAAGTTTCCATAGTGTTGAAGAAGTGGTTGTTTTCAGCTCTGATCCTAAGAATTCATGAGCCTAATGTTGGACATGTATTGAAATGTGATGCATCTAGTTTTTTCTTAGGATGTGTTATGATGTAGAGTGATAAATTAGTCACTTTGGGATTCATCATCTTTTAACCCACAAAATGAAATACTCTAATCCTGTATTTTAGTTTGTATTTTTGGTCCATGAATTGAAATGGTCATGACAGAACCTCTTGGGAGAGAGATTTATTGGGTACTTTGGCACCTAGAGTTCATATAATATTTTCTCACTGCATATACATAATATTTATTAGATTATTTTCATATAGTAATTTTATATGTTTGACATCAATAAGTAGTATTCAACAAGAAATGGAAGTATAGTGGTAAATGCATTAGGCTAAAAAATGTAGGAGATAGGAGAATAGATTTCATTGGCTGAATAGAATATCTTATCTTCACTATAAGACTAGTCGGTGGGTGTATTTGAGGGTTTATGGGTAGCAATGTGGGTATCCTTAGAGATAATGTCTTCATTGGTTATACAAGTGAAGACAAGTTAGAATATTTTCTATAATGTATCATGATTTGTGACAGGTTAGAAGAATGTGAAACTATTTCAGGATTTAATTTTAATATACATGGAGTGTTTATAAATTGTATCATGGTAATAGTCACATATTTAATGAGAGATTTGTTTATGAGATCCTATAATGCTTTGAAGTGGGATGTTAACCCAGGGCCTACCATGATTTATAATAATGAAAAGTTGATGTTTTGGTGGACCTCCATAGTAAGAGACATTAAAGTCTTTGTTTCCCATTGACTGACTTGTCCAAAAAATATCACCTACTGTCAGAGTTGATAGGTTAAGTGGGATGTTCACCCAGGGCCAAACTATTTTACCTCATAGTTTTTGTAATTATAATAGAATTATATGAGTTGATAGTTGAAGTTTTGTATAACCTTTTATCCTCAGATCAATGAGCAATCGGGAAGGATGATTAGAACCATATAGGACATTCTTCAGGATTTTATTATAGATTTTATCTAACATATGAATCTTTTGGGGAGATATAAATTCTGGTAGTGTAATACACTCAAGTGTTCAACATATATTTGTAAATTATACTATTAATTAAGTGGACAGTCTCTCTACCTTAATAGGAACACGACACTCAATTTTTCAACATATATTTGTAAATTCTTATCAAAACTATTTTGAATAAGAGGAAATCATAATTGGGAGTCATCACATGACAACTATAAAACATGAGAAGAGAATACAATAAAATTTGAATAAATAAGGGATATCCACTAAAAACAAGTTGAAGGGAGTTACAAAACTGGATATTCCCAAGAAAATCAATAAGAAGGTTGATCGTTCATCATTGGGTAACAAAAATAATAAATTTAGGATAAATGAACCATAAAAAATGATTCATGACAATAAATAATCGACATATATAGTGCATACCACACTTGAGAAATCAATACATAAAAGGAAACATCAGAAATCAATAAAATACCTAAAAGGAATCATGAGAAATAAACAAAATATTAGGTAATGAAAATGTTTGGTGGAAACTATGTGCCACACATGATAAATATAGAAAACTGACTATTACCATATTTTTCAAAATATCAATAATAAAACTAATCACGGTCCGATGATGAACAGAGCTTGTCACCCTCTCTACCTCCATCTCTACTTCCTGCTACCACCTTTAAGAAAATTATATTGAAAATCAAATATTGTTGTATATTTATATTAAAACTTAGAACCAATAAAAGTTTTAAAAATAAATTATTTTGAATTTTTGTGATTTACCTGCTCACCACCAGTCGATGCAATACCACCGGGGGCAGATCTGGTCGTCTTTGGATATAAATCAATCAACGCTTTCTGCAAAGAGGCTATCAGAGCCCCCTGATATTGAACTGTGTTTCTTAGAGAAACAATCTCTCTCTGAGTATCTCGGGTATTGACTGACTACAACCAGGAGTATATGAAGCTGCAATCCCTGGGGGCCTGTGAAAGACCTCAGATGGTACCGGTCCCAAAATCATCCTGCGCGCTCTACCAGGATGCTCCTTCCCAAGGACTTTAGCAACCGGGTCATCCTGGGAGACTGAGTAGGACTGCGTAGGATTGGAATCCCACAGTTCTTTACTTTTTACCTATAAATCAAATAATATTCATATTAGAAGAAATATATATCAACATATTAACAACTAATAATAATTTATTATAATGAAAAATGAGTTCATACCCCAACTTATTTGGTAGGCTCATTAACAAAACTTACATCATATTTTTTGTGAACATTCAACCACACTTCTGTTCAAGTTGCTTCGTGCCCTAAACTCTGTGACTGCATTAAACCAACATAAATCAACAATTTAATATATTAAAGAAATAAAATTTTATTATAAATTTTTAAACTAATGAAAATATTAACAGAGAAGATCGGATTTTAGAAAAACCTTTTGACTACACTGTGTGAGGGATGACTTTCTTAGCCCAGCTTGATGCATTATTTCTTGAAAGATAATGAAATAAATAAAATGAAATTTAATAGTAATGTATTCAATGTAATCTCCTCTTCATATACATGTATAAATGTAAAATGATATTAATATATTAATATATATTTAAATACCATCTTCTTTTCATCACGATGTATGTCAACAAAAACGCTCCATCTCTCTTTGGGTACCCCATCGGGTATCATGTCATACATTTGTTGGGTGATCAATAAAGTATTTTTGACATCTCCCCAAAATATCCATTTAAATTTATTCCATTTTTACCAAGATTTTTCAATGTCCACTTTCGTGCTATCACATCAGCAACTGTAAAGTGGAAAAACATCTATACACAGAAATTCATTTTGAAAATTTTAATAACATGACATTAAATTACACAATAATGCATTAAAATTACCTTTATTTAGAAATAAAAAACTTCATTTTTTTCAACTTTCGGGCATATGCCTCCAATCATCATACAAAATAGGAAGGGAAACGGGCTTTGCGGCTAACTGGCCTAACATTGGGACAAGTAATCATGCGACGTCATCCGTAGGGACCGCATATGAATCAAATGGGACAACTATCATATCTCCAGTAAGATTCCATACATCTGAACTTTTTATATTTTTATCCACACTTTGATTGTTACCATCTTTACTGAAAAAATAGTTAATAAAAAAAAGTGCAATAAATTTATTCTTATTAAAATTTGTACCTATAATAATCACCTTCTAGTATCCCTGCGAATAACTAGAATTGGTGAACCTCCCCCCAACTACTAAGGCTCGTGAAGTGGGAGGTGATGAATGAGATACTGAAGAGATTCTAACAGAGGGTGTGAGAGATGGTTCAGGGGGAGATGGTGTAGGGGGGAAAGTGGATGGTGTCTCAGATGCCCTATGGAGGGAGACAGATGTATCATCATCTGTCGAAGTGGTTGATGAAATAGTATATCACTTACTCCTTGGAATTCCTACCATTTAATCAAATAAAATTAATTTTAGAACATATATTTAAAAAAAATTGAAAAAAAAATTAAAAATGATAACATATTCATAGTAATAACAAAAAAATTATACATAAAAATGATAATGAATGATTGCACAAATGAAATAAGTTATTGCTAAATGAATGCATAACTGTACATATAGTCATTTTCACCTTAAATCATTTCAGTTTCTTGCTCCATTACTTCATCCACTTCATTAATCGTTTCTAGACTAATATTTTCAATATCATAATGGACAAATAATTATACTTTTTTTATTGATGAAATTCAATTTCAGAGGTAAAATCTTCCACTTCATCACCCATATCATAAAAATATCTTTGTTTTACGTGAGAAACTACACTCCACCCGTCAACAACAACATCATTCACATAATATAGAATTTTTTCTTGCGATGATAAGATATATGTATCATGTAGTTCATAGAAGTAAATTACAAGGAATCTCTTTTAACACTCTGATAATATCGACCCTATTTCATGTGAATAAAACAACTGAAAAATGTATGTGGTTGTAATGACCCAAAATTTTGTATAAATTTTGTTTCCTAACTTTGTGTGTTTTTTTATACTCAACAAAACTATTTCATTTAATAAAATTAGTATAATTAAAACAATACCATTGGGTTTCTACTATTATATGATCGTTGGTCAATCTGACCGTTAGAAACTAAATTTTGCGATTATTGTCTATAAATACAAGTGATCTTGATTAATTAATATAGAAAGAAGATTCGATGGCCCCATCCTGTAATCTTGGGCTGATCAAATCCCATCTGACGGAACTCAGGAAGGAGGTAGCACCTTTGGGCTTTGCTCTGGACCAAAACCAAGCCAAACATCATCGTGTGAAGATGGAACAGAATCGCCTTCACGAGAAGTTCAAGCTGATAGAAATCACTACTCGGGCAACATTGGCCAAGCCGCCCCAAGATTATATCACCCTAGCACACCTTACTCTTAGGTCTTATGCTGGTGTTATAAGGGGTTATGTAACGAGACCGTAACTACCTTGTGTGATCCTTTGATTAAATAAAAATTGTGATTTCATTTTATGGTGAAGTTTGTGAATTTTCAAATGTCCGGATAAATATAGTATGCATATTATTGATGAATTCTAGAAAAATGATATTTTAAAAATTTATGTAAACCTTAAATAATTAATAATGTGTAATGATTTTCAAAAAATGGTCTTCTACAACTGTGTTTGGTATGAAATTTAGAGTCTAATAAGATCAACTTAATTTTTGTTGAATAATTAATTATGAATAGTGATTGTATGTTTATGATTAGTAATGTGGCCAAATGGATTAAGTAACTTCACTTAAGAAAGTTTTAAAATAATTTAGGCACCTTGATTAAGTAATGCGATTCAATAAAATAGGTATATAACTGTTTTAGAAATTATTGGTTAAGTATTAGTTTTTTCAGGTGAATAGTGTTTTTTATTTAAAAATTAAATTAAAAATATTTAGAAAGTTATATTCATAAAATGGAGTTCATTTTTGAAATCATAACATCAGTATTTGGTTAAGGTGATTTTTTGGGATTTTTCTAAAACAGTTGAATTTTCAGTGAATAGTGTTTTTATTTAAAAATTAAATTAAAAATATGTAGAAAATTATTTTCATAAAATGGATTTTATTTTTGAAATCAGAGCATCGATATTTGGTTAAGGTGATATTTTGGGATTTTTCTGAGAAAGTGGAATTTTCGGTGAATTGTGAAAATACGATTTTTGAGTTTTGGGTGTTTAATGATATCATTAAGGATGTAATAATTATGAAATAATTCTAGTAGACTTATGAATAGTAATATAAGGTATTATTTTTCCCAAGGGGCCAATACCATGGTAAAATACCATGGGAAAGCCCATGGTTTTTTCAATACCACCAATGATGTGTCCCCTAACAATTAATGCTTTGTCCCCTCACTTCTCCTATAAATACCAAGCCTTTCCCTCATTCATTTCATTTCCAAATCCTCCCCAATGATTTATGGTCTCTTTTATTCCCAAGGAGTCCTCCCAAAGTTCCCTCAATCCTCCCAAGGTCCCGACCTTCAAGATTTCAAAGTTACTCTTCAAGGTAAGGGAATCTTTTACCCTCCTCTTTTAAGCCATAACTTTATTTATGTTGTGTCTTCTAGTTTCCATCTCTTTTTGTTGAGGTTATTTTCATATATGTTCTAATTACTTTCAATTTCATGTCTAATTTTTGATATACCCTTTCCTCTCTCATCAATTTTTTTCTGAATTTTTATGTGATGCCGTTAGGATGTCGAATTGTTCATAAATGGAATCACGTCTTCTCTTCTTTCATGTTTCCTTTTCATGTGGTATGTCATTAAAATTTCCATACCATGTTCTAATCTTCATATTATTATATATTTATATTTTATTATAACTTATTTATGATTGGGTTACTCTTGTACCCTCTCTTTTCAATGTTTTCTAAAACCATGTTATATAGTTGTTATGTTGCAGAAATTTCGCCTCAAAATTTCTATCTCTTTCTCTCCAGAAATTCTCTTGTTTTATTTATGTGAATACCCAGAACTATTTCATTTCTTTGGGTGTTCATAAATATATAAAGATGATTTATTTGATTCTGTAATTGACAAACATATAACCCCTACTCTCTTTCCATGGTTTATAAATTACATAATGATCATATTTTTTTAAGAACTTTTAAAACATCGCGATCTTGAAATGAAACCCATTTCTTTTATTGTAAATGGAATATTTATGAAATTTTTGATTATGATCGATGTGGTTCACATGAAACTAAATACATATTAACGGTGTGCCCTGATATCTCTCCAATGCATTGGGTAAAGATTTAATCTCTAGAGATGACAAGTATCATGATACCTTGGTGAATAACCTTGGTAATTTTTATGAAACCTTGGGGATGGACCTTGGTGAAATGTTCATGAATGTATAAATGAAATATTTTAGACACATATTAAACTTATGTTCCAATTTCTTTTCTTTATGATATTCCTATTCTTCTATTGCTCATTTCTTTATGTTTTTATTCAAGTTCTTATTGATATCACAAGTACATTGATTCCCTTGTTAACCCTTGTAGGGCCTTCTGCTCACCCTTTCCTTTGATGTATATCTCTAGGATATGTGATGTCGTAGATGTGCATAGTATGAACCTTTGATGAAGCCTTATAAGTGGTTTAGAAGAATGTTTATGATTTTTTCATGTATTATGATCTTGATTTCCAAGACACTAGACTTTAAATATCCTCTGTTTGTAAAATGTAATGAAAAGTTATGTATTAAAAAGGTGGGATGACATAGTGGTAGTTTAATTCAATAATATCAGTCAGCTTTCCATAGTATCCCACTTTAGTGAATATAAATATACCAATATTCTGTGCTTCCAAACCCTCTTCTAGATCAACTATACGAAATCTAAATCCATTCACACTATAAGCGTCGAACTTTCTAATTTGTTTTAGAGGACCTCGATCAAGAAACATAAAATCTTACGACAACTCCTCTTGAGTATCAATATTCATGATCTAAAAAAATAAATATACTTTATTAGAAATACAAAATATATGTGTCAACTTAATATTCATATTTATTACAATATTTATGAACTTACACATCATGCAAACCATTCTACATGCTCTTTATTAACATCTTTCATTATATCTTTCTCATTTTATGTTCGGAATCTCATTCATCTATTTTTTTGTATCCTCAACTCTTAAATAAATGGATTTTAAATTTTACTATTCATCAGCACATATTTATGTGCCTATAATAATTCTATTTTTTTCATTTTAACATTTGAGGTCCCCCCAACTGATCAGCCAATAGAAGGAAATATTTTTGATTTCCCATGTATTTGAGATTGAGTCGATGTGCCATCAACAAGACCAACTCAATTAAATATTGTCTCAATATCATCCAAGTATCTAGAACAAAAGGTAAGACACTCCGATTCCAAATAGCATTCATCAATAGAGCCTTATGTTTGAGATTTATTTCTCACGTATGATTTCAAATACCCAATATATCTGTGAAATAAAAAAAACATAATTATGAATTTAATTAAGTTCCAAAAATTGTTTACTTAACTGAAAAATATATAAATAAATTACCTCTCAATTGGATACATCCATCAATAAGAAACAGGTTCTCCTAATTTAGCTTCCTCAACAAAATACACAGTTAAATGAATAATGACAGTAAAAAATGATGGAGGAAAGATCATCTTTATTGCACAAAGTGTCAATACAAACCACTCCTAAAGGTTTTCAAGCTCAAATGGATGTAGAGATTTATCACATAGTTTCCTGAAAAATGTGCAGAATTGGAGTACAATAGCAGTTACCTTTTCAGGTAATAATGTACGCAATGTCAATGGTAGTAACTACTATAACAAAATATATGAATTGTGACTTTTCAATCCATGTAACTTATGGTTCTTTAAGTCAACACGCCTCTATATGTTACTTGAATACCCATCAGATACTTTCATATGCTTTAAAATTCGAAGGAATGTATCTTTATCCCTATTTTTCATTGCAAAAATTGTCGGAGCATACTTTTCATTCTCATCTGTTCAGAGATCACGTTTTATGTTCATTAATTGTAAGTCTTTCTGAGTATTGAGATGATCCATCGACTTTCCATGCTCATTAACAATGTTAAGATTAAATTTTCACAGAAATTCTTCTCAATATGCATCACATCAAGATTATGCCGCATCAAATTAAATTACCAATACGGAAGTTTGAAGAATACACTTTTTTTCTTCCATTTTTGTGTTCCGATTTCACGTGACGATGCACTTTGAACCCATTTCCCACTATCATTCAAATGATAAACCTTACCAAATTCTGTTTCAACATTTCCAAGTTGTGTCAATATTTCAAAACCAATTAACAACTTCGTTGGTAGTCTACGATCAATGAAACTATTAAATTTTGATCTGTTCAGCCAAAATCTATGAGATGCATCATAAAATATTTGATGGCACAAGAAGCACCATTTTCAACTATGAGTTAGTTGTTTGGGCTCAAAATTAAAGTTCAAAATATGAAAATCCAACCATGTGTAAGTGTTCTAACCAGATAAATCCCCAATCCTTGGGAAGCCATTAATGGTCCTCATTAAAGCAGAATGCATTTTGAACAATTTTTTAGAAGAAGCATCAAATATCTCAAAACCATTTCACCATAAATCCTTTAATTATTCAATTAAAGGCTGAAAGTACACATCAATATCATTTCAAGAAATTTATTTTCCAGGAATAATCATCGAAATTATAAAAGTTGTTTGTTTCATACCTATCCACAGAGGCATATTGTAAGGGATCAAAACAGCTGGCCAAATGCTTTAACTAGTACTCAAAGTCCCAAATGGGTTGAATCCATCGACAGTGAATCCTAATAGAACATTCCTATGATCAGCTGAGAAATATGTATGTAATGAATCAAATGAATTCCACAATTTTTAATCTCATGGATTTCACATTAACCCATCATTGTTTTTATCTACAGAATGCCACTTCATGTGTTCGGAGGTTTTTGATGACATGAATAATCTTTGAAATTGAGATTTAAATGGAAAGTAACACAAAACCTTTGTAAGTGTGTTCCTTTTTTTCTTCGTCATGGTAGTATATTTATTCAGAATTCCAACATCACCCACTGACTGTCATCTTGAAGAAGAACATTTTTTTCAATCCTGTCAACTTAAATCCTCTCTCTAATAAAGCATAAAATCATTGGGACACACAAGTATTTTGGAATAATTCAAACTAAGACTGTTAAAAACTTTTTAAATATCATAAAAATACTTAGGGATGTTTGATTCAAGAAATCCATCATGCAACAATTCCAATATCATGTACATTCCCTTATTTGTAATTCAACATAGACATTTGATATGGTACAACTTCAGCAGAAAAGAAAGTTTTGAATATTCCAAACATCCACTATAGAACTCTTGATTTCAATCATCAACTAAATCATAAAACTTATTTTCCTTAGTGAAGTTTTCTCTAACATTACTCTCCACATAATCAATAAGAGGATCCACTGATATGTTACAATTTTGATATGTTTTTTCTACAGTCTCAAAAACATCACTTGTGATGTTTCTATATGTATCACCCTCATCTGTTTATTCTGATATGTTTTGATGTTGATGGTGGTGTCTTACAGTGCTTAATGCATCATTTATATGGTTTTACATTTCATTTTCCATTTTCGATGATGTTGGGAGCTCATTCTGTGGATTGACATCAGTGTTCAACCTTTCTGTAACGTTCGATTCTCCATTCCAAATCCAACATAAATATTGACCCGGGAAATGCTTCAATATTAAATATTCATAAACTTCATCTCTCTTAAACCATCTTCTAAACTTATATTTAGTACATGTACATCTTATTCTTCCTTTAACGGATCGATTAGAAATTGAAAAATATAATAACTCCTCCAAACCCATAACATACTAAGGTGTGTTCCTCAGTAATGTGATCCAGTTTTTATCCATGTATTTCACAATGTTCTTACACAATATTAAAAAAACACATAGCTATTACTAAATAGGGAAATATATTCAAATATACTATTTAGAAAAATATATAAATATGTTAAATAAGTTTTTACTATATAAATACATACGGTAAATAATGAATCCACCCACTGGAAAACCATAGCATGAAAATTAAAAAGATCTATAAAAGAAGTTGAGAACAAGGATCATATCCCTGTAGATTTTTGTATGTCGTGCTACACCAAAACAGATAGACAAACTGGTGATGTCAAAACTTTGATATCACTAAGGTAATTTCTTGATAAATTGTATAATAATTGAATAGAAGTTTGGAATATGAAATGGAAACAAACTCTTACCTTGAACCTGACTCACTGCTTTAGAAAATACATGGGGAACCAAGATGTAGAACATGCCAGGAATAAAAGGATTCATGGATAGGGTAGATGAATCCAAGTCTTGTAGAAAGTGGGAGAACCTATTAAATATACCTTTTCAATTTCCATTTAATTTTTTTCAATTATAGAAAGTGTAAGAATATATTAAATCCGTATTCTTATTGAATTCATATAAAATATTCAATCCCCAAAAAATATACAATAGGGGTAGTATTAAATATTGTGTATATTAATAATTTTTTGCTACTTTTTTATGTTATTGGTCACCTCTAATTATAATTCAAAGAGTTGGGTATGGTCTGGGGATGATAATTTTAGAACATGTGGGGTATCATGGTGAAGTGTTATGGGTAGCAATATGTTGTGACCCTATGTGTGATTAAAATTTTCAGATCTGGGGTGGATCATGGAACATCAATGGGGGTTGAAACATAATGTGGACCTCTATTGGAAAGAAATTATAGTTGGCCTTGTGATGTTTCCTTTTATTATCTAAGTAGATAGGTAAGTATAACCTAAAAATAGGACAATTACATGTTTGAGTTGATCTTCATAGATGATTCGTGTAAATATTTTCTCCCATCACCATGATTAACAAAATAAAAAAATTCATATATCCTATCGGACATGCATTTGGAGAGACTCTCTATAAGTATCTAGAGATATTAAAAAAATATTTGTACCAATTATCCTCATCAAATTGTTTAAGAGAACCATTTCATTGTGTTCTTATAAAAATATCTACTAGAAAATGATAGAAAACTTCTAGATGTCTCATAAGTATCATCCTTGATAGGAAAATCACACATAGATTCCAAAGGATTTATTAAAAAGATTAATCAAAACTAATAACAATTTGGAACCATAGGTACTCCCTTAAGATGAATTCATGAGCTAATAACTTTTGATTAATCATCTTTACTTGAAACTAAACTTGAGGTGTTAAAAATTTTAGTGATATAGATGGATCTAAATCAAGTCCATGAAGAAAAAACACATGAGGTATACATTTTATGATAATATTCTATCCATTTCACTAACCAGTGTCTTGATGTTTAGGGCATAAAAAGTTGTATAGTAACCTTTTAGCCAAGTCAATTCAAAAAAAACTGGTAATCGAGATAACCTAACCATATCTATTATGGATTTTGAAATCATCATATCTAGGATAGACCCACCCTATCTAAATCATTACTCAAACCAACCCTCATTCCAATAACAAAACCAATTGTTCCAACACTCACCACCCTTTTGAAAACACCATAAATATCCTTACAACCAATCTGACCAACAACCCTCTCTCCTATAAAATAGATTATATGACCATTCATCCACTAGTGTAAAAAATATGATTCAGACAAAAAATACATAGATGGAAGATAATAGGATTGAATTGAAATATATAATAAAATTTTTGCAAGAAATGTCCAAAAAACCATGAAAACTTCTAAAAAAAACAGTGCCTATACCCTATGAGGCACGTTGAGGGGCGACAAGAAGCGTCGAGTGGCGACACGGGTCAGGACCTATAGCAAGGATGTGATCTAGGGCTTCGAGGGGGGGTCGGTGGTGATGGGAGTCAAGCCACACTGAGGGGCGGAGAGGCACATTGAGGGGCGGCGAGGCACGCTGAGGGGAGGGGAGCTAGGGCTTCAGGGGTCACAGGGGGGGATCACGGGGGTCAGGGGGAGAAGGGGGTTCTCGTAGGGGTTGGGGGAGACGGGGGGTCTCATGGGGGTCAGGGGGAGAAGTTTCAGGACTGTAAAAAAATAGTTTAGTGGCAGTTTTTAATAAACCGTCGCTAAATCATTTATAAAAAATTAGCAGCGGTTTAGTAAACCGCCGCTAGAAAAACTACTGTAAAAGTCTATTTATGTTTTAGAGAATGATCAATTGTAAACACACATGGGTTCAGAATCATCAGTATGTAACTGAAGTTCTCCATCAATGAAGGGATCTGTGTGTATCTGAGGTTCTCCACCAATGGAACCCCTTATGAACGTATCTGTGATTCTTTGGTCACTTATTAGGATGATTCGAGTTTTAAGACATGTAGTGATGCACTCTGTTGTTTTATATCATCTAGGTAGATGGGAGTAATTTTGATGTCAGTATCGAACCCATGAGATGGGATTCCTTTTTATCATTATGAGAGGAATCAAAACCCAAGTAGTCTGGTGTTGCATTATAGGGAATGTCACCATTGAAGGTCGTATGACAAATATACAACAATGAAGCTTAACATCATGTAGCGAGGACATCTATGTGATGGGTTACAAGTTAAGGATGGTGTGGGACTTACACCGAGGTGGCCCTCGGGACCTTGAAGAGAAGTGGTATCACATGAGGACATAACCCTATTGGGAATATGGATAGAAGAACATTATGGTGGATTTGGTTGTTGGGTTAGGACCTCAAGGAGGATTCCTACATATCCCAATTATTGGGGAATCAAAGTCCATATAGGTCAGTAAAATTGGATCTTATGCATGGAATTAGGCCATATTTATGGAATTTGGGTCTTATATCTATGAATAAGGCCCATGTATTTGGGAATTGTTGGGACTTATACTTAATATGAGTCCCATTTGAGGGAACATTATTGGGGATTACACCTTGTAGGAGGCCCACATGGTGCCTCTTCATTGAGAATATGAGCCTTTAAAGGTTGAGGTCTATCTTTGGGACTTACATCATGTATGAGGCACATTTTAGGGGACATTATTATGGCTTACACCTTATAAAAATCCCAATTGAGGATTTGGATCATGCGGATTTCATGAAATACACTAACCTCTAAGCCCACATGAGTCATTCTCAGTATGAGAAATAGGATGAAATAGTAGATCTGAAAATCACATGATTCATTCAGTCCTCTAATGGATGAAGTGATAAAGACCAAAGGGAGAGGTAGAGGGTGTTGATTGTGCTTTTATCCTCATTTATTTTCATATCTAAGATAGTAATATCTTTTGATCCATCGGGCTATGTATCAGGCTAAGTAGAATAGGAGAAACAGTTTCACCTCTCATAGAAGGTAGTCTGGGTATAACTTTAAGAGGGATGCCCTGAAATTGGTTCTAGTAAGAGGATCTCAATCCATGTCAATGGTAATGTCTAGTTTATCCCTCACCCTCACCCTCTTAGAATGGGGTGGTTCACGTGATCACCCCTAGGTCAGAACCCAAATTACCATGAGAATGTAAACTCAAGGACATTCCGAGGGCCATCATTATTATAGAGGTTACCCACATGACTCTTCTTACCACAGGTATGTAAACTTGGGAGGAGATGTTGAAGTTCTTTATAGTTTTAACATACATTTTAGGTGGCTTTGTAAGGGTCCTTTCCCTAATTCCATTTTACAATTTTTTAGAGGGACAACAATGGGAACCAATGACATGATGGAAGAGAATGATAGGAGGTGGGGAGTAGGCTTCCATAGGAAGACCCATTCCATGTAGCAGTTTCTTATGTGGAATAGGGTTCCCTTCACTTATAATGTTGTTACATGTGTGTGATGGCACCATATATGTAATGCATTGGTACACGGTCATAGGTTTTTTCTCTATTTTTTGTTGCTATGTGGGATCTGGTTCTATCCATATAGCATTTTCCTATGTGTGGTTGGGTTCTTTCCATGTAGTGTATTACTATGTAGGGTAGTGTTATGACTCTATAGCATTAAGGTATGTGGGATGATTTTCTGAAAAGAGGTCATCCTTTTATGTTCCACAAAATGGTGTCCGCAAAATGGGTTTGGGTTCACAAATGGATAGAAGAATTATTATCTTCTACTTACTAATTTGCAGTTTATTTTTACCTTATAGGAATAGATAGAGGGATCTTGGTTTTTTAGTGCCTCATTAGTAGGCTCCTTTGGCTCTATTTAGTTTGGTCTCCTCTATGTCCCCCTATTTTGGTCCTCCTTGAGGTCCTTTTATAAAGTAGTGGAGGGATCAGATACTAGTATCGATTATCGTTTGCAGTGGGCTACATGGATTATCTAGCTGGAGCCCAAGAGGATTCCCTATCCCATGAATGACATATTCAAAGGGGATTGGGCATTCATGGGGATGGAAATAACTATTTGGACCCACAATCGAATGTGATTTCATCCATGAAGATGGGTGGGCTTTTGTGCCCCATGAATGGTTCCAGTTTATGGGGATGATCATTTGTAGGGGAGAAAATCATTGTTAGGACCCAAAAATGACTTCATTTAATTTGTGAGTGTCAGTGGTGCTATTCTATTCTGTGAACTCTTCAATTTTCAGGTGCTTTATGAAGTGGAATATTCCATGTGGAGTAGGGGTACATGAAGTAATTTTATTTTTTTGAATCAATCCATCCATCACGACTGTCCCATATTGAAATTTTCTCTTCAAAATATTCTTTGCAGTTTATTTCTATCCTTTTCAAAATTGATTGAATTATCTTCTTCTCTTATGTAGAATTATCAGGACCTAACAAATTCCCCCAATTGGAATGGATTCATATCCAGATGAAGAGGAGGCTATTATGATGTAGAACATGGAACTTTTTTTAACCGGTTTACAGTACACAGTTGGACCCATCGGAGAGGACCACACCTATAAATGGGGGGTCATTTTTTCATCAACAATTTTCTTAATGAACCTGGAACTCACTCACTCTAAATCACATACTGCTTTCGCAAACAATTTCTTATGTGTTATACCTTTCTGTGAATATAATTTATTCACTAGGGAACTTCAAATTAAATTGTGAATGATAATTTTTATATTCCACATAGAACCTAGTTGTATTGTTCCTTGAACCATTTCTTTGTTGGCCAACATTTCATGGGTCAGGGTATTCACGAACTGTTCATTCATGAGAAAGGGTTTTGTGAACTTTTGGTTCACGTGCTAGTGTTTTCATGAACTGATGGTTCATGGGATTTATGGTTCTTAAAGTGATAGTTATTAGGGCATCATACTTTTTCCCTTTCATAAAAATTGATATATTTACTTTGGGATTTTTATGCAAGAAAAATGATGGAACTTTCACAGGATGCTTCCACTACTGCTTCTTCTGTCTTAGATGCTGACTAGAGGGGGAATTCTAGGATTGATTCTATTGAAAATAAAATTATCATCGACCAACTTCATCATCTCTTAGAGGGACTTCTTATTTACCGGTCAAAATTGGAATGTGGTATCGGACTGTATTCCCCATTATAGATGCAAGATACCATATGATGTTGAAATGATATCACCATTACCAACAAATCAACCCGTAGATTGGATAATTGGAATACAATAGATGATCCAACATTTCAAAAAGATGGAAATTAATCTAAAAAACCCATGTTTCCGGGCCCTTTTCGAAATATCCTCCTAGATCGCTGGAGGAAGTCCTACATGAGTCGGATGAAAAGATTCATTATTATTATAGCATTGTATAGAAGGACATGGGAGATGAGAAATTAAAAAAAAGAACCTTTTCCCTTTGGGATCCTAAATCTTAGACTGGGGTGGCCTTATTAGGTTTTATAGACCTGTGCAGAGTTTAAGACTGAGTTGAAGAATGTGGGAATATACAAGGCTATCTGGGATTCACAGACATACTCTCACTAGAAACAGAATATTATTCTGTAACTTCCTAGATGATAGATCTCAAACACCAATACCTTACACTTGGTGCATGGGGAAGTATGAATTATCATATGGGATGCCTGGTTGATTTTAGGGGTTCCTATCATAGGGGATATGTGTGATGAGTTTCTACCACCCCTTCGACCTAGGATGATGCAGAGAGGAATCCACCTCCTTCTAAGAATCTTATTCTCAAGGTGAAGGTTATTTTGAATGGTGACCCTTATCTGAAGAAATAAATCCCATTTTCCAATTTGTTTAACACCTTCGATATATTAATAGGCAAGCAGACTTGAACAAGGAGGTCAAGGACCTAACCAACTATTGAGACCTGAAGGAATCTTAGTGCCTACTATCCCACACTTGAGTAGGGTCAGTTTAATGGATGGGGTCGGAAGATCATTCCCAACGATCACTGGTTGTTCTGACTGGAATCCTTTCTTTCCATGTATCTGAGTGGCTAGTTATTTTCGGTTTTTGATTCTATTAATGGGGTTAAAGTCACAACTTTTATGATGGAAATTCTATTTTACCCAAATAGGTGTATTAACCTTATTTTCTTAGTGATGGTGAATACCTACCATTTTTCAGGACAGATTAGTGGTGGGAGGCCACCATACTAGTGGTGGGTCTCTTATAGGCTGTTTAGGGATGGGTAGCATCCCATATTGATGGCTACAGATATGTTAACACTCAGTATTCTTCTAAATATACCATCTAGCCATACAATCTTAGTATAAGTGGGTTCATGATAATGGACTATAGTGATTAGGAAATGATGGATCGACTCAATCATCGTGATCATTTTACCTATGATCCTTAAGTCCCTCATTTCAATACTTTGGTGAATGATGGATCTGGGGACATTGGTCGGAAATGATATCTTATCACTTTAAGAGAAGGTTTATTGGTTTCTAGGATTTATCGGGAGCTTATATGTGATGGGTACACACCCTACATATTTTCACATCATTTTAACCACAACCCTCAATAGTTAACGCTAAGAGAAACACTTAATGATCACTCTAAAACTCTAGTTGATTCTTACAAGAGAGGACACCTGATGCCTAATTGGTATTTCCACCTTCCATGGGTTTCAAACCTATTCTTACTAGATCCAATTTCGACATCTGTAACCTCCCATACCCTAAAGATCAACTGGAATGACTACTTCCTTTTGTTAAAGCCCAAAATGTCTCAAAGGCCAAAGGGAAACAAAAGAAGAATGTTGATCATTCCAAGCCCAAGAAGCAACCAAATAAATCCATCATTTTTTAAATCCCCATGAATATTTTTGAATGAATGAGGTTTGACCACCCATGTTACTAGTGTTTCCTCTCAGGTTCAAGAATTATTCCCTCCTGAGGTCACTATTCCAACATCCCATAGACAATCGGATTCTTTAAGGGGTGTCATTTATCTTGTTATTTATGAAACTTTTTACAAGATTAGCAGGTCGCATTAACCAAGTATGGATATGTGTCTCTTCCTACCACCATATATTATGATGAAGTCCCTAAAAGGGTGTATTTCCATCTTCAAAATCTTGTTGACTCAATATATTCCCTGAAAAATCAATATATATATTCTTGAAAAATTGATCACCATGTTGAGGTATGAGATTAATGAAGATGAAGATGATGATAGCTATGACTCTCGGGGTTTTGATGAAATAAATCCTCCTAACACAACTAGATTAGATGAGATTCCTCATCACCATATGGGTTCTCACAAGAACCCATACCCAGTGATCTTCAGGGAGGATGATGCATCTAGAAAGAAATTGTGGTAAACAGAACCCACCTCGTTTCCCTAGGTGGATCCTCTATCATTAAATATCCCCATAATTATGACATTACCAAAGTCTTGGATTGAATGCAATACCTAGAGGTCAAGAACATCTGCTAAATATATATGGTAGACACTTCAGGTGGATCCCCTTAAGCTTACAGGCTATGGATGAATCACTACTCTCGTATAGACTTTCACTCATGAAGATCCATGTGAGGTGGAATTTGTCCTCTAAGAAATGGATACAAGTCTCCACTAACTCAAAAGTAGACCCTAATAGTCTGATCAAGTAGATAACATGGTTATGATCACAATGAATCTAGATAATTCTTATAAGGAGGTAATTTTAACATAATCCTTCTCTTCTTACCATCATTACCTTAAAAACAGACTCCATGTACTTTTATTAGCCTATGGAGATTTGAGAAATGGTCAAATCCCAATAGTAAACCACAAGGGGCATCGTGGATGGGGAGAATATACCTTTGGAAGTGGGACCCTTCAGAGAGGGATGTCCCAGGAAAATGGAATGCATAGAGGGGGTCCTTGCAGATCCTACTAGAGCATTTCTACATCCGAACCTGCCCACTGTTCCTTCTAGAGGGTCATCTTTATGGCATAACCCAAAGCATCAGCATTCATAAAAGATAAAGATACATATAAAATTAGGGATCACATGGAACTTTCATATTTCTTTATTTATGTATCATGTTATGTGTCACTATTTGCTGACTAATAACCATGGACATTAGTTATTGTAGTTTCAATGAGTAATTTGGTAGAAATTTCCTAGAGGTCTATATCCCCTACTTATTCAGATATAAAAGTAATATTGTCGGTGGATATAGCTAAAAATTATATGAAACCAAAAAAATTAAGGTTGTTGTGGGGGGGGGGGGGTACCAAGTCTCAGGGGGAATCTTTACAGGATCAAATTTCCTATAGCCTAGTATTGGGAGAGTCTTCAGAGGTCGGAACTTCATCTGAGAATACTTATCTATCTTGTGTGGAAACGAATGTGGAGACTCTACCGGGGGTGGTTACACTGTATGGGGAACCACAAAGAATTGAGGACATCGGGGAGATTGAAATCCCAAAGGGGTTAACCCTTCATGATGAAGTGACTTATTCATCGATAGAAAGGGTTTCTTCAGGGGTTGATACCCTTGTTGATCATACTGATCCAACCCCTCTAGGGAACACAACCACATAAGAGGTAGGGATTCATGCTCAATAAGAATCTAAATTAGTATTCATCCTTAATTTTGGGATGATTATTCTTGTGATTACAGTTTCCATGAGTTATCTCTTGGAGACCACTGACCTGGATAAACATGGTCATGAACCATAGGTGTCTATGAAAGAACTCTAGATTCACTATTAGAATGAGGATACATCATCCCTATTTTCAGGTGATGATGAGGAACTGGTGGTTAGGAATGTTAATGTCCCTAAGGGTGAAGGTAGATCTCCATTATTCTACCACATCCATCTTCATTTAGGGATTATGTGTTAAATGTTACAATATCCTAATTTTATAATTATATCCATAAGTTTCTATGGATATATCTTTTGTTCTGATCATTCCACCTAGTAATACTATAGAGTAAGTGATGCCACGAGATTGAGTAATGCCATTGTTGATGAATCAAGACCCTCTATGGTGGAGTTTATCCCTGAATGCATGCTACAATCAGAGAGTGATTCTGAGGTTCGCCCGGGGGACAGGGATGAAATTCATGCTAGTCATCAAAAAATATGGAAGGACATCTAGAATTTGATTTCTAAGACCCCCTTTCCAACATTAAGACATGAATGCCCAAATTACACCACATGTTCTCATTTTTAGGGTACGAGTGTTTGACTATCATGTCATCCATGACATCCTGATGCAGGTAGTTGCTTCTTGGTAGAGAACAAGAATACTACACTCTTTAATTTCTGTTGTAGAGTCCATATCCCACCTTTCCATGGATAGATAGATCATTATTAATGAATTTGTTGAGAATTTTGGGATAGCCATGAGGAAACAATGGGAAATTGTAGACTAGAGGACCTCAACGGAGCAACTTCATCAAGAGGTGGAGTGGATTACCCAAGAATTTTAGAAAATTAATGAAGAAATTTCTCACACTAATGTAATAGTTGATGAAGGGAAAATGTTGGTGTAGGAGGAGGAACAAGAAGGATTGTACATTGCTAAGAAGGAGAAGGCACTATGGTTTAGTATAGATAAAAATACTGAAACCTTATCTGAACTCTTTCGAGACATAGAAGATTCAGATTAGAAACTACTCAATAATTGTGAATCTCCTAAGTAGGATCTATAATAATAACATCTTATTCATATGAAGAGACTCCAGTTTGGGTATACTCCTTCCTTCTCATCTAATTGATAAATGAAAACTTGATTTCCTTCTAACACATATCTTTTATATTTTCTAGCAACACTAATTAACTATAACTGCACACATTTTGAATGATAATCTCCACTAGATGTCAATTTCAATCATAATATAGGATGAACAAATTGACATGACCATGTAATGCTCTTCTTTTTTCCTAAGTCAAAGGACTCAGTGATCACTATTTTAATTTTTCATAGGGTTTCAAGAAAAACCCTACAAAAATTGTTTCTTTTATATATTCCACCCTAATTTTTGCGTAATTCTATTATGGTGTAGACCTAGAGGATATAACTTGACTTTTTCTTAGGACACTGTTTGTGATTTTTTGACCTAACAATAATTGTATTTTTTTAAAATTCATTTCTTCCCCAAATTGTGAAAAGTGTGAGTTTAGTGAGACGGAAAACGACTTTTATCTAGGGTTCCCTTTGTAGGATTATCATATTTGAGAGTTTTTTGTTTCTATTTTTTATGGGAATTATAGATTCTTTCAAACCAAACTAATATGATTTATGTTCTAGGTCAAAAAAATAGTGGGTGTGAATTTAGGGGTGAGGGTCCCAATAGGCATGTTGACTGATAATGTCCCATTATTTTCTATACATGAATGAGTGGTTTTTCTTCACCCTGGTTTTGTTATTTATGAATTAGAGATATGGTTTGGGGAATGTATAAGAGGGGAATCTGTAATAAAATTTTCCAACACAATTATGTTAGGGCGTACCAATATAGGAAAATCCTCCTCTAGGGATGAATTTTTCTTTGCTTTCCAGGCCCTATTTGTCGGAAAATTATGCAGATCCAACTAGGGAATATTGTGTATATTCAAACAAAGACATCCTCATGAAATCAACCCTATATTTTTTATATCTATTAAATATGTCAAAATTCAAATTTTCAAAGACCACTATGGGTTTCTAGTAGATAGAAAGTTAAATGAAAATGAATATGGTGTTTATATCAACACTGGACCTGAATATGAAACCACACCCACATGAATTTGGCTTGTGTAAATGGTAGCTAGAGCATAGTGCAATTTAGGGTCATGAAACTAAGACATGGAACATGAGGTTTGATGTATTATGTTAAGGATGTTAGGGGGATATTTTTTAAGTTCACTTAGATTTGAAAAAGGGATAAACAATTTTCCCTTTTTGAGGTAACTTTGTCTAAGAATGTATTATCTTATTCATGTAGTTAGGGGGAAGGTCGAATGTTGTAATATTAGGGGATTCCAAATCTAATGAGTTATGTGGAATATAAATGGAATAGGGGTGTCCAAATATAGCAAAGCCTCTCCTGGTGAAAATTTTTTCTTTGGTTAATATTACTTTTTCATTTTAAACTTGTGCAGAGCCATTTGGGGAATACTATGAATAGTCAAGAAAATGTGTCCTCGGAACATTAGCCCTCTAATTTCAATGGATAGGAAGGTTTATGGGGATTAAAACCTTTCTAATCATAGGTTATGGTTTGTAAAAGGAGATTTACTGAAAATTAAAGGCCTTCTTCATGTATAAACTTCCCATAAATGGGTAGAAAAGTTTCCATTATGGATGTATGATAAGGTTCCCCATGTATATTTGAACTGTGCACAAGGGAAGGATATTTAGATTTTGTTGTGGTTGGAGATAAGATTGGATACCAGTGCATCACTATGTATCTTGAGATGTTATGAATAAATCCATACATAGTTCTAGAAAGGTTCCCTCAAATTCTAATCAGATTCTTGCATGGGAAAGGGGAATTTTCCTTTGGATACGAGCTCCCGATTAGGGAGAGTCTTAGATTAGAATCTGTTTTACAGATCTAGTTCATGTATTTGAGAGTGGGGGATTTTTTTATTATGTCTAGACTGTTATATGGGATTTGGGTGTCTCTACATATCTTATCATAACTGAGAATCAGGTCTTACATATTTCTTATAAGGATTCTTATGAAAGTCTAACCCATGCATAACCAAAGGGAATTATTTGATTTTCTTGCATCTGGACCTAATATTGGATGTTTGGGTGTCACTATGTACCCTTCGGTGGAAAGGATCAAGATGTACATTATTCTTAGCAATTGTGTAGTTAAGTTTCATGAGACTAGGACAACAGTCATGTAGTTTAACATCATGTGATGAGGATGTTATGTTGTCTTTAAATTTTGGGTAATACGACTAGGACCATATGTCATGGAAATAATGCGTAATAGGATGCTTATTAGGCTAGGATGTTTTGAAATACCTTGGTCACTTGGTGAGGAACATGAAGAATGATTGGTAGAAATGCACAAGAATAAAGGTGAATCAATCATTGGACATGAATTCTTGGAAAAAGAATAACGATTGGGGAGATTTGGGTGAGAAACATAGTGCAATAGATATAGACTTAATAAACAATTTAAAATTGATATGAGAGTGTATCTAATTTTTTGGAATTGATATAGAACAAGAGATAGATTCGATCATGATCAATCTATTTAATCAATTGGGGAAAATTCACACATAGACAATTCCTACCTGAATATTGGATCATTTTTTTGAATAACGTTCTTCCTAATGAATGAAAGAAGTTTTTGTGTTCATTGTGCTTTGATCATCCTCGATCTGGAGTTATGTCTTTGATTCCAATCCACCAATGAGAGGGTGGAAGAAGATCTTATGAATGATATCAGGGGGATAACCCTGACGATATTCCATAATAGGGATTAAATATAGAATTTCTATTTTAGGTCAATTTAATTAAATAAATATTTTAAATTATTTATTTAACTAAATGAACCCACCAACGGTCGTGATATCTGAATGCCCTGCGCCAACTAACATTAAGTCATGCCTAGGGTAAACCTCATGTTACAGACTCAACTATGGTCTCAGATTTATGATCCAGTATTTCTTTAAATATTTATCTCATTTTATTTAATAAATTACATGATGTAATATAAAATATATTTAATATTTTTATAAAATTAATTTTGGGCACATTGGGCCTCGGAATCGCACGTCATCTCAGTGTATGGCTCCAAAAATATATCTTTAAATATTCTAAATTCTTACAAGGAAAAAATAGGGTCTCTAAAATATTACCAATTTTAGGGGACAATAACACTTATAAACCATGTTTGGAACATCAAACCATTATATTTGAGGTTTGATTTCCTCAAAATGATTGACTTCAACTGTAGAGGAACTCTGATTCTATGAGAGATTATGCATGGTGTGAGGAAGTCGTGATGCTAGGGTTCCTTTTATAAAGAGGGGAAGGTTTTTATTAGTGCTTACCAAAAAGTGATGATAATGATGTAATTTATTAGCACTGAAAACAAAAGCACTGATAAATACTACTTTAATCGGTTCTTTTTTAGCAGTGATAAAAGTTGTAATTTATTAGTGCTAAGAAAGTGCTTAAAATAGTAGTATTTCTTAGCAGTTAAGTTTTATCACTGATAAATACTACTTGTGTTGGTTGTTTCATAGTGTTGATTAATTATAAATTTTATTAGTGCTGAAAAAAGTAAAAATGAAAAAGTAGATAAATATGAATAAAAAATCTATAAATAATATAATTATTAAAAATGAAATATAATAACTATTTAGGTTAAAAAATATTAAAAAATAAATTTAAATGAAATAATTATAAAAATTCCAAACAATTTGTAAATACTAAAACTTAATAAATAAATATGTATAAATAAATATGTATAAATAAATATTTAAAAAATTAATAATTCTGGATATATTAAAAATTAATAAATATTAAACATTAAAAAATAATATAGAATGAATGGATATTAAAAAAGAATAAATAAATTTTAATAAATTACAAAAAACAATTAAAAAATGAATTCATAACATTAATTACATAACTTAAAAACACATAAAAATGGTTAAATAAATAATATTAATTATATAAAAATTATATAAATAATAAAATTATTAAAAATAAAATATACAAATTATTTATCTTTGAAAAATATTTTAAACTAAATTAATTATATAAATTACCAATACATTGGAACTTTTTTTATAAAGGTTTGTGTTAACCAAATAATTCTCAATATCAAAAGCCAAACCATAATCTCATCATGGAATTTAAATAAATCCCATTCCATATAAGATCCAAAAAAATGATTTTTTGGATCCCTTTTTTAACTTCTCAAATAAAAAAATCAATTAGTGATCAAATATACAAGACCATAAAAATATGATATATATCTACTTCTCTATATATATTCAAACTAATGATGACTGATAATCATCATCAAAAGATATTCTTCAAATATTGAAAACAATGTGCATTCTCCTAATTCAATTGGCTCATGTTTTGAACATTAATAACAACTCTCAAATTATCACATTTAAGGTGGACAATAAATACAAAACCATCAATAATTTCATGGTTTCATCAGGGGAGCATTGCCAATTATAGGGGAAACTCGCACTTATAAAACATGTTCGCGACATTATACCTTTGAATTATAGGTTTGATTTGTCCAAACGATCGACTTCAGCTATTGTAGATGTTTGATTCTGCGAGAGCTTGATTGTAGTGTAAGGAGGATGAAATGATAGGGTTATTTTTATAAAGTGGAGTAGAATTTTAATAGCACTTAAAAAATTGATGATAAAAGTGTATTTTATCGTCGTTAAAAAAAGCGTCAATAAATACTACTTTTATCATCATTTTTTTGTGATGATAAAAGTTAAGATTTATCAATGCTAAGAAAGTGTTAACAATGCAGTATTTTTCAGTACTTATGTTTTAGCACTGATAAATACTATTTTTTCTGTGCTTTTTTAGCCCTCATTAATTATAGTTTTTAGTAGTGCTAAAAAAGCACTAAAAAGCACTAAAAAGAGTAAAAAATGAATAAATGAATAAAAATTATATAAATAAAAAAATTATTAAAAATGAAATATAATCACTATTTAAATTACAAAAATATTAAAATATCATTTAAATGAATTAATTGTATAAATTACAAACATATTGAAAATATTAAAACTTAATAAATAAATATGTAAAAAATATTAAAAATGAATAAATTCCAAATATTTTTAAAATTAGTAAATATTAAAAATTAATAAATAATATATAGTTTATGTATATTAAAAATTAATAAATAAATTTGAATAAATAAAAAAATATTAAATAAAAGTGATTTCATAACATTAATTAAAAAACATACAAATTCATAAAAATGAATGCATAAATAATATTAATTATATAAAAAATAAAATTTTTAAAAATGAAAAACATTAACTATTTAAATTAAAAAATTATTATAAATTAATTTAAATTAATTAATTATATAAATTTCAAACATATTTAAAATGTTAAAACTTAATAAAAAATAAATAACTATTATTCATATAAATTAAAAACATATTCAAAAAATTAAAACATTATAGATAAATAAAAAAATAAATATTAGAAAATGAATATATAAAATAGAATAAACTATAAAAAATATTTAAAAAAAAGTTATTTCGTAACATTAATTAAGTAAAAAATATAAAAAATAGTTAAATAATATTTACTTTCCATATATTAAAAAATTAATTTAATATAGTGACGTATTTAACTATATAAATAATTAATGATTAAATTAAATTAAATGTGACCTCATTGTTTGATAAAATAAAAATTAAATTAAATTAAACATTATTATTTAAAATGACATTTAATTAAAAATGCTTAAAATTACAATAATAAAAAAGAAAATATGTTATGGTAGATAGAAGTTAATCAATGGTAAAACAATGTTATATAAGGGTAAACAAAAACTTGTAAAGGTTATATAACGGTAAAATAAAGTTATGTAATGGTAAAAAAGTTAAGTAAGGGTAAACTAAAGTCATGTAAGGGTAAAAATAAGTTAATTAAGGGTAAAAAAAGTTATGTAAGGGTAAACTAAAATTATGTAAGGGTAAACATAAGTTAAGTAAGGGTAAAACAAAGTTATGTAGGGGTAAACATAAACTTATAAAGGTTAAGTAAGGGTAAACTAAAGTTAAGTAAGTCTAAAAAAAGTTATGTAAGAGTAAACTAATGTTATATAAGGGTAAACCGAATTTAAATAATGGTAAACTAAAGTTATGTAAGGGAAAAATAAAGTTATGGAAGGGTGAACAGAAGTTAAGTAAGGGAAAACTAAAGTTTTGTAAGGGTAAACATAAATTAATTAGGGGTAAAACAAAGTTATGCAGGGGTAAATTGAAACTTGTACAAGTTACTTAAGGGTAAACTAAAGTTAAGTAATGGTAAAAAAAAGTTAAGTAAGATTAAACTAAAGTTATTTAAAGGTATACATAAGTTAAGGGTCAAAAAAGTTATATAATGGAAAACTAAAGTTATGTAAGGGTAAATAGAAGTTAAGTAAAGATAAAACAAAGTTATACAAGGGTAAATAAAAACTTATACATGTAAATTAATGGTAAAAAAATTAAGAAAAGGTAAACTAAATTTATGTAATGGTAAATAGAAGTTAAGGGTAGTAAAAAGTTGTGTAAGGGTAAACTAAAGTTATATAAGGGTAAATAAAAGTTAAATAAGGGTAAAACAAAGTTGTGTAGGGGTAAAAAGAAAATTTTAAAGGTTAATAAAGGGTAAACTAAAGTTAAATAAGGCTAAAAAAGATATGGGTAAACTAATATTATATAAGGGTAAATAAAAGTTAATTAAGGGTAAAATAATGTTATGTAAGGGTAAACTAATGTTATGTAAGGGTAAAAAAACTTAAGTGGGTGTAAAACAAAGTTATTTAAGGGTAAATAGAAACTTTTACAAGTTAAGTAGGGCTAAATTAAATTCCAGTAAGGGTAAAAAAATTAAGGGTAAACGAAAGTTATGTAACGTTAAACAGATGTTAAGTGAGGGTAAAACAAAGTTTTATAAGGGTAAACTAAAATTATGTAATGGTAAATATAAGTTAAGTAATGGTAAAAAAAGTTATGTAAGGGTAAAAAAAACTTATATAGGTTAATTAAGGGTAAACTAAAGTTAATTAAGGGTAAAAAAAGGTAAAGTAAGAGTTAAAAAATTATTTTCATGAATCGGCCTAGATACCCTGGTGCACTGATACCTAAGATAGCATTGACATGGCCCGAAGGGCGTTCCCAATCCCATGGGTTTGTGACTAGCACCTAGTATCATACAAGAGTAAAAATGAAAAAAAAAATTTCTATAAAAAATGGAAGATAAAAGATACAAGTTAGTATTATCAACACTTCAAAGGGATAATTATAAGAAATAATGTGAAAAACAGTACCGAAATCATACATCATCATAAGACAACACATATTCCAAGATAATACTCAAGGTTAAACCCATGCAACTAGTGGATCACATCTCCACTGGTCACCTCTATCACCTAGATCTCAAGGATTAAGAACATCCACAACCTCTATGTTTTTATTTTCCTTCACTCTGACCTGGAATAAGAAAATTTACAAATTCCCAAAGGTAAAGGTAGGGTGTGAGCTATAAATCCTAGTAGGGTCTCACCAAGTGTCCCATTATTTATTTCATCACAATTAAATAAATTATACTTAAAATTTAAATAAAACAATGTATGCCATGTAGTTTATATATTTTCAACAAAACATGCTCTCAAGTTCAAAATATGGCAGTTACATCAAAATAGGCTTAAATGAACATTTTATATAAAAGCATTTATATAAATCAATTGGGATGAAAAAAACATTTCAATAAATCGATGATATGTAATCATCAAATCAAGTATAGCATAGCATTATGTGTTGAGCCCTGTGGTATATTAGTTTCTGGTAATAGGATCCTCACACCACTCATCAATGATCTTGGCTTAATGTGTGTCCGCGTCCCATGACTCAGGTTTTCAGGAATCAACTCTTGATCAGTGCTAAAGTCATGCCACAATATTTTTAAGTTAATGTTTTCATCATTAATCTAGTGTTAGGGGGTCATATCCTAGATAGTTTGTTCTAATTACCACTAACTACTAAATATACATGTTATTAAAATAAATTAATCAACCAAACATGGTAAAATCAATAATTTAAAATAACTTCATCTTTCACATTTCAATTTCTTAGTTTCCATTTTTAACGTTCCTTTTGATTTTAAAACAAAATTGTGGGTTTTTATTAAATTTATTCCTTTTCAAATAATCTTTCATTTCCATCCATTTATCTCAAATTAAGGCAAATGCTTTTAACAAATAATTTCCATTAAGAGACATATTTTTTTAAAACATTACATCTCTAAAAAACATCCAAGATGGGGTTTTATTTCACAAAAACATGCCTTTGAAATCATACATCAAATCCAATTTAATTAAAATCATAGAAAATTAGTTTTAAATTCACTTTAAATAAATAAATAAATAGGGTTTCAATTATAGGGAAGAAACGTTGTGGAACCACCTACCTTCTAATCATGGGATCAAAAGAACACCCCCAATAGGAAGGCCAATAAAGAATTAAGGTGTAGGAGATCGAGGAAAAAACCCTAGAATCAGGATCAAAAAAATATTATATCAACAAATAGCATGATAATATATCATTAAATAAGAATTAGATATGAGAAAATATATAAATTAAAATTATAGAGTTATTTCTTACCAGATAGGAATCAAATACTTCTACTAGAGCTTTGTTCTGAGAAGAATGGGGTTTGAGGGGACAGAATGTCTCCTAGGAGCCTTTAAGATCCAAGAATTCAAATGAGGGTTTAGAGGGAGTGAGAGTTCATATAAAATGGGGCTCATGGAATTTATTTCTGTAAAAATATAGACCATATCGTAACCCCCATAGACATAGTGCAGAAAGGCTGGAAACAACCAAACCATGACGCAACCATCCTAAACCACACCTCATCACCTCCTGGTCAACTGGCGTCCTAAAAACATGTTGTAGACATCATATAGATCTTATTTACCTAGGGTAAGGCTATGTTACAACCCATTCACCACACCGCATCTATTCCAAAATAAGTAGTGGCACCACAACTCATTCACTCGAGACTCCATGTCACAAATGGACCTCAATATCATAGGGGAAAACTGCTAGAAAGCGGCGAGGGTGTAGACCTTCCTCCATGGAAAAAACTATGCAGAAATTGGTGGTAGCCTTGAAAACAAACATCAAGCTCCCCTACGTCGTATCTAGATGGTCTACGATACAGGTTGGACTCTCAGATTTGTAGCCCAATCACCATGACTCAACTCCTACTCACACATTTATACTCGGACTCCACTAACTCCAAACAAACATACATTCTTGAACATTAGGTCATTTTCCCTAACATAAGTTCTTCATCCTTAAAGGGCCTAAAGCATACCCAAGAAAAAAGGGGGAAAACAAGAGTCAAGTATTACCTCTAAGAAGGTAATGGGATATTTCATGTAAGGGTATACATAAGTTAAGTAAGGTTAAAACAAAGTTATATAAGGGTAAACTAAAGTTATATATGGTTAAAAGGAGGTTAAGTAAGGTTAAAACAATGTTATGTAAAGGTAAATAGAAACTTGTACAAGTTAAATAAGGGTAAACTAAAGTTATATAAGGGTGAAAAAAAGTTAAGCAGGGGTTGACAAATGTTATGTAAGGGTAAATAGAAGTTATGTAGGGGAAAACAAAGTTATGTATGGGTAAACAGAAACTTATAAAGGTTAAGTAAGGGTGAACTAAATTTTAGTAACGATAAACTGAAGTTATGTAAGGCTAAAAAAAAGTTATGTAAGTGTAAAATAAATTTATTTAAGGGTAAACTAAAGTTATGTAAGGGAAAATATAAGTTAAGTAGGGGTAAAACAAAGTTATGTAAGGGTGAAAAGAAACTTATACAGGTTAAGTAAGGGTAAATTAAAGTTAAGTAAGGGTAAAACAAAGTTATGTAAGGGTAAACTAAATTTATTTAATGTTAAAACAAAGTTTTGTAAGAGTAAACTAAAGTTATATAGGGCTAAATAGATGTTAAGGGTAAAAAAATAAGATGAATAATTGTTATTTTTAAAATATTAAAATAAAAATATTAAATTTATGGTCAAATATAACAAATAAAAAAACATAATAATATATAAAATTATGTTTATAATTAATTATATAATAAAAAATTCAAAAAAGGCAAAATGGTATTGCTATAGTGCAACACCAAATTTGGCATTGCACTGTATCAAAACACCAAAATGGGGTTGGGCATAGCATATGTTTGAGAGCAATTTCACACCAAAATGGTGTGGGTTGGAGATGGTATTATAAGAATAAATTACATAAATTTAAAACATATTAAAAATATTAAAACTTAATAAAAAAAATGAATAAAAAAAATATTAATCATGTAAATTACAAACGTATATTGACAATGTTAAAACTTAGTAAATAAATATGTATAAATTTCAAAAAATTAATAAATCCCAAAAAAATACAATTTAATAAATAAAAAAATAAAAAAAATATTAAATGAAATGATATTAAAAATGAATAAATTAAATTAATTAAAAAAATTAAAAAAATCAATTCATAACATTAATTACACAAATTAAAAACATGTAAAAAATGAATATAAATGAATAAATTATTATTATTATTATTATTACTAATTATTGATGTATGCATTTTATTGATTGTATATAAAAAGTAAAATTAATTATTGACTTTTGGAATTTTTAATAATAATTACAACTGTTATTATTTAATTAAATATATAAATATTTAAACATGTATAAATAAATATCAAAATTGAATATATTACCAAAATATTAAATGAATATATATTAAAAATGAATGAATATTAAAAAGGAATAAATTATAGAAAATACTAAAAATTGATAAATATTAAAAATGAATAAATAATATTAAAATGATAAACCGGCATAAACTTACACACATACATACACATATACATACATGTATAGATACATACACATAAATATACACATATATAAATACACATACACATACACATTCACATACACATACACATATGCATACACATATATATGGATATACAAACACATACATTTTTGTATACACATACACAAAACTACAATTACATACACGTGCATGCACATACATACACATAAATATGCATGCATACACATACTATATAAAGAAACATATGCATACAGATACACTCATACATACGCATAGACATATGTGTACACATACACATACAAACATATACAAACACCTACAGATACACACATACACACACACACACATACTCATACACATACACATACACACATACATACGTATAGACATGCATATGTACAAATATATGCACATGAACATACACATATATACATACACATACAAATACACATACACATACACATGAATATGCATATACATACACATACATATATGTATACACATACCAATACATAAAATCATATACACATTCATGCAAATACATATACATATACACATTCATACATACACATACTATATAAACACACATACACATACACATACACATACACATACACACGTACATATGCATAGACATACATGTAAATATACACACACATACACATATACATACACATATATACATATGCATACATCCACACACACATAAACATATGCATACACATACATACACACATACACATACACATACTCATACGCATACACATACACATACACATACATACATGCATACATACATACGCATAGACATACATATGTACACATACATGAACATACACGTGCACACATATATGCATGCACATACATATAAAATACATATACATACATGTATCATTCGAACCTGAACCATCGAGTCCGAGCCAAAGTGCAACATGACCTCATGTGCACATCCTCGTACACAAGAGGTTGTCAACTAGCAGTGAGGGTCTAGTCTGCTAGTGGGGAGACTATACTTTCAGTATCCTATCATAACTCAATAATAAATAAATAATATAATTTATAATTAGAGTAACATGAAAAAAATAAAATATAGCATACATGATATAATAAACCAAAAATAAACAAAGACCCGGGGTACGTGGTAATCCGGTAAAATAAATGCAACAGCAAACATCCCATTCAAACTATATCCAGTGACGTTTGTATCCTCCTACTCCATCTTCTCAACCATACACCACAACGACCTTTTCCTTCATCAAATCCATAAGTATAAAATCTATAATTTCATTGATGTGCCTAAGTAGGGTGTGAGTACAAGACTCAGTAGGACACCACCAACAACCCTTAACATATGTTCATAAATATTAAAGTTCATGTCATGATCATAAATAGAGTGTATATATAAATATCAATATATCACTAAAATAAAAAACATATTTCGAGTCCTCAGGGACATGCTCTACCTATTTTGGCACCATGGTGAAAGAACAATTGATGGTCATCCTAACACATTCCCACCTCAGGATAATCCTAAACATGGCTGACATATCCCTTGATAGGGATAGTTCAATTCATATTGACCTTACGCCTAACACATTTATCTTAGCTAATGGACTTTTGTGCCCCACCACTTTCTCATTTGTAGAGGACTAAAATGAAACATACAATAAAAGATGAAATTGATATATCAAAACTTCAAGTCAAGTCAAAAATTATCAGTATCAAAATAATCCATACAAAAGAAACATCAAGCATGGATCAAGCTACAAACACACATCATGTGATCAATCATCAGACATGGGATTCTTAGGGATACACATTCACACCAACCAACCAACATTCCAATAGCCCATATAAGGCATACACTAAATTCAAGGACTTCTTAAACATTGGTTTCTCATTGGGCTACACACACATGCCAATAATCATTTCAATTACCTATATAAAACATGAAACTAAGTCCAGGAATTCCAAGATCAATTTTTCAACATCAATATCAAGGATAACCACCCTGTGTGGTTTGAAAGTTGGGGTGAAAACCTCTATATCCGATAACACCTTTTCCTGGGCCTTATTATCATATTTGTCAACACGTTAATGCTCAAACTTTCTCATGGATTCCTAGAATCAATTCTATCATTTTATTTCAAAAATAAATAAAAACAAACAAGTGATGTGATCATTCAATCTCCTAGATAATATAGAATAATCTGTAATAATTATTATTTATCTTTGTTGATTATTCCCTCTAGAATAATCCAAGATAAATAGATAATTATTATCCTTTATCATTCATGATAATTTTCTCTATAATAATATTATATAAATTCATAATAATTATCCTTTATAATTCTAGAAATTATAGGTGATTTAGAATTAAAGAAGAATTTAAACCTTTTTCTAAAAACCTTAGAAAGCCACATTCATGTATGATAACAACTCTTAATCCTTATTTACTATTTATAAGTTATTATTAATTAAGAATTATTTATTCAATTTCTCCAAAAGAAAAAGGATGAATTATATTCACTATATCTCATGATGAGAAGGAGAAAGAGAATATAAATACTCACTAATAATTATTATTTAGAAAAGCTACACACAAAATAAAAGGTAGAGAGATGAGGGTCCCTCCATTCTTGGAATTCAGAAGAAGGACTCGAATTGTTCATAGGAGGTCTCACCAACTTGAACAAAGGGAAAAACTAGACTACATAGACTCATGAGGATAACCAAAAATAAAGTAGTAAGGGTTCATATATTCTTAAGAATGTCAAGACTGCATACAAGACCATAGAATTAAATCCACTAACTAAGTTAACAAATTAATTATTCTCCCAACCATTTCATCAATACTGAGTGCTTAAGTTTTCATAAACCATTGAATTAAGGGGAAAATAGAATTTAATTCCATTGTTTTTGGCATTTAAATTCGTTGAAATGGGTTACAGGGTGAGCCAAAGAAGAAGACACAAGAAAAGGGTTTTAAAAAACATAATTTCCTCAAAATGGGCATTGCGTAAGTGTAACATGGTTTTACCCTTACGTGGGATACCCTTGCATAGCCTACCCTTATCTTGGATTTAAAAATGCATTGGTACCCTCACACAGTTCCATCATACCTTTACGCGGCTCATCCTTTCCTTTACACAATGATTAAGTGCCCTTACGTTGCCTTAGTTACCCCTACGCAAACTAACCTTACACGATCAACTACTCTTACACACACCCTAGTTTACCCTTACACGAGTAGAAGAAATTTTGGTTTACCCTCATATGCAGTCCAGATTACCCTTATGCAAGTCATACTTACCCTTACATAGCGGTAGACACCCTTACACAACACCCTTTACCCTTACGTAAGTCATTCTCAAAGGGCTTTGCCCTTATGAGGGTCTAGTTTACCTTTACACGGCACTTGGACAACCAAATTACCCTTAAGTGGTTTATAGAAAGAGGAATCTACAGTTATATAACTCAAATAAAAACCCTTTTACCTTTATGTAGCACTTTAAATCCATGTATTATGGTGTTTTTTATTTAAAAATTAGATTTTCTCATAAAATACTTATAAATTAAAAATAAAAGAGGGTTTAAATATCATTTAAAACCGAAGAATGTTAAAATACACATACACATACATTCATATAAATAAACACACACACATAAATGTACACACATGCATACACATGCACATACATACAATTAAATACATGTGTGAATACATACACATGCATATGTAAATATACACATACTATATAAATGTACACATGCCACATAAACTTACGTACACATACATGCACATATACAAAGGTCATATATATATATATATATACACATACACGTACACGTACATATACACATACACATACACATACACACATGCAAGTTAATCCACATACATACACACACACATACATACATGTACACACATAAACATATACATACACAAAACACACACACACACACAACACAACACATGCATACACATATAATACATTCATACATGCACACATATAGACATATAAACATACATCCGCATACATACACATGCATACATATACCTACAGATACATGTACATGTATTTTAAATTATTTAATATGAATAAAAATAAATAAATTCAAATATGAATCACATATTTATATATTTATATTATTATCTAAATAATATATTAATATATCATATTCATTTTAATTATATACACATTTTTTAATTAATGTATATAAATATACTATAAAACATTTTTTTACTAATATAAATTTGAAAATTTTATATATAAAAAATTATGAAAATTAGATTGATAATATTTTTATTAAAAGTTATATCAATTATATTTATAAATTATATTTACATATATATACTTATTGTAGTATAAATAATATTTTAAAAAATATAAATATGTATATAAAAATTAAATTATTCATTGTGCCCTTAAATAATGCTTTTTTGCATTGTTAAAGGTGAAGATTTTGTTAGTGCTAAAAATAGAAATAAAGTGGAACTTTTATTAGTGCTAAAAATGATGACAAAGGGTCCCCTTTTGTCAGTTCATTATTAGTGTTGATTAAATTTACCTTTATTAATGATTTTTGTTAGTGATTTTAAAATTACCCACTTTATAAACACTTCTATTTAGAACTAATAAAAGTCAGCATTGAAAATCATGTGATCTGTCATACTGATACAATGATATAGTCTCTCTCCAAAATGATCAAATTAAACTCCGGGTTCACTTCTCCCTTTCCCTAATCATCAATCACAACCAAACTAAAATCACCAAGATATGAGCCATCCCATAGGGGTTTTTTTCATTTTATTATGTGTTGGATTAGTCCAACACCTCATTAGATTTAATGATCCAAAATAATTCCTATTATGTTTCTAATAAGTGTTATGTTTTATTATAGTTAATTATTTTTGGATAAAATGATAAAACTGATTAATCCTTGAACCTACCATGACTACTTACCCCTATTTGTATGATTCTACCATTTGTTGAAAACTACAATCACCATAAGCTACTAATAGAATATAAACTGTTAGTTAAAGTTTCTGACCTCAAGAAGCTACCATCAAGTGCATCTATTACTAGTTTAAAGAGATGATGCTATTGTTTGTTTATAGAGTCCTTTCGTTCATCAGATCAAAGAGTAATTGTACTGTTGGTTCAAATAGCTACCTCAATATGATACTACTACCACCAATTCCAAAAGCTACCATCAAGAGCTTCTACCACCAATTTGTTTCCACCACCAAATCCATTACCATGGTTGTTAACAATTAAATTCAAACTTAATTCCTCTAATAGCTAGATTACAAAATTCAATGTAAGTCAAAGTCACGTGGTATTAAGATTGATTATTCTTAAAAAAATATTATGATTTAAAGACAAGTCAGATATTCCTAATATATCTCTCAATATGAGAATTTATTTTAATATTATTTTCTTATAATGTATAATTGAACTTTATTGAATGATATAAATTCATAGGAACCCCTCACACATGCATAAGGTGTGGTGAGAAAACATTGTCTAATTGGGTGACTGAATAACTTCTCTTACCATGTTGTTCGGCTAGTTTAGAGTCTATTGAGAATGAAGGATTTTCTAGGACTTCCACAACACTCTGTTTTTCTGCACTTTCTATAAAAAAATGGTTGATCCCTTTAAAATAAAAATTCAAGGACTCCAAAATAACTAAAGCTGGTTAGACTGAGTTTCATCGAATATTCTCACTTTCTATTCTTTTTACTTTTTACTCTAGCTTATTTTTTTGGGATGTGTTTTTTTATATTCTTTTTATTTATAAAAACGGGATCCTACACAGTATTGGTGAGTTATTTACACTCTATTTTATTCTTTAAATTTTTAATCCCTTGAATAACATTTAAAGAGGTCATGTGTGACCTGGAATCCTTTTATCCCATGAATAACTACAGAAGAGGTATTTTTATAGCCAATACTGTCTGAGTAAATTTGTATGTAAAAACCAATCTCAGTTTTGGATCAGTTTATTCTTTAATAAACTGCTTAGTAGTGGGTGATTACCAATTGGAGAGGATTAGATCTCAGCCTGAGACTGAACACCTTATTTAATTACACTGTGTGTTTTTATTATTTTGTTTTCTTGGTTTTAAACCAAACTTTTTTCCATTTTCTAAACTATAAACAAAAAAATTACTTTGATAGTTAACTTTAATTTTTGTTTTATACACAGTTTTTGATATAAGTAAATTAGTTTCAAAAGTTAAAGTATTTTCAAGATTATTTTAGCTGAGCTATGATTGATATTTTGAGAATCTCTTTGAAATATTGAATTATATAATTCTATAGTTTTAGTTAACAAGGTGTATTTTATAAATTATCCATTTTAGTTTTTAAATCGTTTTCAATAGAAATTTTTACTTGGAAATTCAATTCACCCCCCACCCTTCTTGAGTGTTCCACTCTAACTAATATTTGGTATCATAGGAGTGTTTATTTCATTTAAACTATGATCTATTTTTACATAAAATCATAAAATTTATTTTAAATATAAATTTTAGTTCTTATGGATAATAATACACATAAAGGAACTACGAATCACCAGCCTCTTTATTTTAATGGAACTAATTATTCTCAATAGAATATAAAAATTAAAATCCATATAGATAGAATGTATTTCTATATTTGGGTAGTAATTGAGGAATAATATAAAAAACTCAAAGATTCTAGATATTATTAGAGTGATACCACTGAGTCTATGTATGAATTTTCTAATATCTCAACCTTTTTAGAGATGTCTTGTGCTCATTTGCAGGTACTCTTTTTCCCTTGTTTTTGTTATACCTTGGTTGGGTTTTCTACTTTGGGTAGTTTCAGGTGAAATTGGAGAATTTTTGAAGCAAAATGGGATATTCATAGTTGGTTCATCGTTATGTTAAACCATGCTTATTTCCTTATGAAACTATGTGCCCTATTTTGGTGAGATAGGAGGTGGCACATGGTTGGCATGAATTTTTGTAAAACTGTGCTGCCACCCCCCCCCCAACTGTGCATCCAAAAATAGTGAGGGTTTTCATGTTTGAAATATGGTTTATCAGACTATACAACACTTAGGAGAAAATTTTCACCCCTAAGATGAGGATCATGGTTAAAGAATATGGTTTGTAAAACTATGTGCCCATGCCTAGGAAACCATGTGCGTGTGACTTAATTCCTCCGATTTTTTTTAAATGCCAAACCTGTAATTTTTATTCCCTTTCTCCCCCACTCAACCCTAAACTCAATCCTTCTATTTTGGGAACTCTCGGGAGGATTCCAAGGATCCTTGAACCCCTTTCTAGATGAATCAAAGATCTTATTAAAGGATCATCTCCTATATGGTATGTGTTTTCTTCCCTGATTGGGTTTCTTTATCTCTTGCCTCTATTTCCTGATGAAGAGGGATAAGTCTTCCTCTGTTGTTCATTTTTTAGATCTAGGTTTTGATGGATATTAATCCTTTGGATCTTGATCTTAGAGTCTGGTTCTAGATCTTTTGTACCATTGTTATTTTTATTATTCCACATGAAATTGGGGGTTTCAGTTTGGTGAATGTCTATCAAAGACCTTGAGTAAGGTATTCTAATTTTCAATTACCATAGTCTTGATTAAAATTACATGTCTTTAATTGTGAAATGTTTAATTACCATGTTGGGAAATTGCATCCAAATATTAATTAATTAATTGTTCCAACAATTTATTATGAAATTAATGAATAATGGGATATTAAAATTGATTGACTAATGGTTTATGAATTTTATAGTGACCTATGGGCTGTGACAATATGATTGAAATAATGAAATTATGAAATGGTTTTAATAATGATTTACGATAATGGTTGATAAATGGATAGAAATATGGAACCATGTGATGTGATCTTTGTGACTAAGTTGTGGGATAGGGACTTCTACTCTAAATACCTATTGGGTTCTAGACTATCGTTCTTGGACCCCCATTGTATATATATATATATTACATGTGATCATTGAGTTGTGGGATAGGGACTGTTGCTCCAAATACCCATGAGGTGAAAGACTATTGGTTTAGTCCCCCATTGTTTCAATGTGAAATTGGATTTAAATGATTAATAGAAACCCATTGGTTTGAATGAAATGTGATATCCCTTGGTGGATGGTTCAGACTATGGCATGGGCTGAAGTAGGTATTGTTGGTTTGGGCATCATCATGAACTCAAGGATTTATGTGTTTAATTAAAGAATAATTTAATCATGGAAACTCTTTACTTTATGACTTTTATTTTATTATTTATAAAATTGTATACACTATTATAGAATATATTTTGTTTTATATGTAATTGGAAATGGCCTAATGAGTTTTACTCACACCCTACTCAGGCTTCCTGGTCGGTACCCAAATAGACTTCATGTTTACACTATAGGATGAGGGATAGATCCCTATGTTAGATGGATGAGTTGGGATGGAGCATGGATTAGAGAACAAGACATGATTTTGGAACCCTCTTGGGGGGTTTTTAGTGTTTCTTTACTTTTTGGTTTTAATTTTACATTTGAGACTTATAAGGCATGACATATCTATAGATTTGGTTCAAATTCATTTATCTATGTTATGGTATTATCATGTGATGTTGGTACTGGTTGGTTATGTATTATTATGGTTATTATTTATTATTATTTTGATATAATTTATTGATTTTCACTATTTTGTTTCTTTGATAAAGAGGCTATAGTCTCCCCATGTTATAGTTTAGACACTCATTGTAAGTCATCAATCTATAACATATTGGTAGGTATGTGTGAGTTCATGTAAACAACTTTCTTGAGGCACTGGTATATGGAATCCAGGTCAGAACATTACAAAGTGGTATCAGATCAGTTTTCTTTTCTATTATTTTGTATTACTATCTAGGAAAGGTAGATATGAGACTAGGATGATTCGGTCATTGGTCATGATATCTTATATGGGAGTATCTAACCTATGTATAAGGGAAAAAACAAGTACCCAGGGTGGGGTTTTTGTTATTGATGTTTTCTGTTATAATTGAATGTTATTTCACCTTGAGTGATACACTTTTTGTGTGATGATATTATTTTTCTGAGGTTTTTCTTCATGGGCCGATATGTTAAGAAAGTTGAGTATACATGCATAATTCTAGGAACATGGAATTTATGTGACATGTATCATTTGAGGAATGCACATAAAAGTAGGTTTTGGGGTGAGTATTAAAATAAATTATTTTCTTTGTTTGAGTAAAATTAAGATAAAAAGTTACCTAATAAGACATTCATAATTTAAAATGATGCTAAATGTGATAATTGAAATGGATAAAAGGGTGTATAATGGAAAATTTTATATATAAAAGTTTTTTACCCTATGTAAGCCATGAACCAGGTGAGGGATGGTTGAGGGTAGTGATAGTGACTTGGTCTTGATTGTATGGTGGGGTATGGGGATGACTTGTTATGAATTTATGTGAATACCTCTTGTTAAAATTTGATAATGATGTGTTATGTGTCCTAATACATGTGTTTGGTATTTTAAATATATGCCTCTCTGACGATGCTTGTTTATAGGATTATAGGAGGACTTGGCTAGAAATGTACCTCTAATATTGGAACTAGAGTCTTCGATAGTTCCGAGTGAAGTATCTGAAGAGAAGTTTTGTGAGAACTTTTCTCACTTTATGTAATTTATGGAAAGAGACCCAGTGTGGGTTATGTGTAATATATATAACCAGCGACAGAGTTCCAGTCATAACACCCTAATACCTTCACCGAAGAGGGTGGATCTGAGGAAGTTGAGTTCTGGATTGAGTATATCTAGATGATACTTTACCATTTAGAGACTCCTACTGAGAAGAGATTAAAGTTGGTTGCTTATATGTTATGTGGTCAAGAGAATCATTGGTGTGAAATTCAGACTCGGGATGGGAAGTTAGAGAAAATGGTGTGGAATGAATTTAAAGAGAATTTCATGGAATAATTTTACCCCATACACTCAGGTAGTATAAGAAAACTGATTTTATGTGGTTTACCTAGGGGTGTATGTTCACGATGGACTCTTCTTGTCACTTTACTGATTTGCATTGCTTTGTTCTGGCGTTGGTGGGAGATGAGGATACTATAATGAAGCACTTCTAGGATGGGCTTAAATGTGATATTAAATCATTGGTTAACATCTTTAGGTTGAATGTGTTTTCTAAGGTGATGAATTGGGATCTCATTTATGAAGGGAACCTAAAGGAGGCCTCCAGTGTAATGCAAGTGGTTTCTACTGGATGAACAGGAGGTATGTCTTCTAAGAGTAGGAATCATCCCCATGAGAATCTCAATAAGGGAAATAGCAACCAGAGTGGCCAGGGTGAAGGAATAGTTACTCAAAATAGTAATTGTATATACTACCACCAATGTGGTAGGTCAGTACACATTATTATTTAGTGTCCCTGACCCCCAATGGAGTGATGAGATTATGGCAAGATGTTTCACTTGTATATTTATTATAGGAACCCTCGACCGATGGGTAATGATAGAGGAACTAGGTCGAATAAAAGTGCTGGAAATGGGTCTTCTACACCATACCACTCTAGTAGTTAGAGTTCTTCTAACCATGGTGGTCAAGGTAGTGGATGTGGTATATCAGGGAAAAGAGATCATGTTAGTAGAGTGGTGTAGCTTAGGGGACTCAGACTGCAGCACAGGGAAGAGGGGTAGGAAAGTTTCATGCATTTTATCCTACACTCATAGAAAGTGAGGCTAAGAAATCAATAGTCAGAGGTACTATTCTTTTATATTGTATTCTTGCTAGTGCCTTATTTGATACAAAAGACTCATTATTTTATATATGCACAACTTTTGAATGGTTTGAGTATGACAATGGAGTTTTTGAGTAGGTTTATGAAGATCAACACACTGTTGGGAGTGTGGTTGAGGTATATCTATTTAGGTAAGGGGTGTTCTCACAAGTTTGGGGAGTATAATTTTCTATGGGATCTTTACATATTCAACATGTCAGGTTTTGACTTGATTTTGGGTATGGATTGTTTAGTATAATTCTGAGCCCATATTGATTGTTACCATAGGAGAGTGACCTTTAAATATCTTGATAGTAACAAATATATTCATCATGGAGAGTTAGATATTCATATAGTTCATACAGGGCTAGTTTATTAGCAACTGGGGGAGATTACTACCCATGTTTCAAGTATTTTATTGGATTATGGGGGTGTGAATCATGATGTCTTTCCACCTACAGTAGACTAGTTCTAGGATGTGTTTCCTGTGGACTTCTTGGGGATTCCACCTAAGAGTGATGTTGAGTTTAAAATTGAGCTCATGCCTGTTTCTATTCCATCTTATAGAATGTCACCAACAGAGCTTCAGGAACTTAAGACATAGCTAGAAGAGTTGATGGATAATGGATTTATCCACCCGAGTACGTCACCCTGGGTTTCTTTAGGCTTGTTTTCTAAGAAGGTTGATGTAACCTTACACTTATATGTTTATTGCCAAAATTTGAACTGAATTACTGTGATGAATTGATATCCTCTTCCATGTATCGATGATCTCTTTGACCAATTTAGATGATCTTGTGTGTTATCCAAAATTGACTTGATATTAGGATATCATTAGTAGAGAGTTATACCTTCTGATATACCACAGGCTACTTTTAGAAGAATTTATGACCTATATGAGTTCATTGTAATTTCGTTTATATTAATAACACTCATATGTTTATGGACTTGATGAACCAAATATTCCACCCATACCTAGATTAGTTTTTGGTTGTTTTGTGGATGAAATCTTGGTGTAATCCATGACTCGTGAATGTCATGCCCAACATCCGGACATCATCTTGAGTAAACTAAGAGAGAATCAGTTATACGTCAAGCTATCAAAGTGTTAATTATGGATCAATCAGGCACATTTCTTGGGTCACATCATCTTAGAAGAAGGTGTGTTAGTAGACCTAGAGAAACCTCATATAGTGGTTTCTTGGGAGCATCCTAAGAATTTTTTTGAAATTTGAAGATTTCTAGGATTAATGGACAATTTTACTATGTATACCAATCATAAGAGGTTCAAATATATCTTTTTGTAGTGATACTTGAATATATGGTAGAAGATATGGGTTGAGTATATGTAGTCTTTTGATTTAGAGATACCATATACACCTGGAAAGGGAAACACTGTTATTGACAGTTTGAGTAGGAAGATACACACTCAGAAAGTTTAAGAGTCTATTTCTAAGTGTAAAATGATGACTTTTCTGGATGAGATGCATATTGTGGTTTAGGATATCAAGGAGAAGATAACCCTTTTATTTGTGTCAATGCATTCTATACTTTTTATTTGAATCAGGGAGAGGTAGTATGAGGATCTGGAGTGTTTTTCCTTGAGGGAAGGCCTTGAAGGTGGGGAGTCACTTTCCGATGGGACTATATTTGAGTATGAGATCATATATGTCCAAAACCATGTTATTATGCCTACTTGTATACAGGAAGAGATGACACATGAGTTTCATGCCTCAAATTAGGTGGTCCATTCTGGTTGGACCAAAATGTACTATGACCTATGTCAACAATATTAGTGGTCGGGTGTGAAAAAGGATATTGCAAGGTTTATGACATGATACCTCACCTTTCAGCTGGTGAAGGCTGAGAATCAATGACCTGGTGGTTTACTATTTCCATTGCCCATTTCAGAATGGAAGTTGGATGACGTTACCATGGGCTTCATGGTGGGACTTTTGAGGAAGCCATAAAATAATGACATTATATAGGTTATTTTGGATCAATTGAAGTATCCCATTTATTGCCTATTCGTGAAACTTTCATAGTGGATCAGTTGGGGGACTTCTAAGTTCAATAAAAACTTTGTCTTCATAGGGTGTCGTGGAGTATAGTTTTATACTGTGACTCGTGTTTCACTTTTCACTTTTGGAAAGTATTGTAGAAGGTTCTTTTTACATAGGTATTGATAAGTATGTCTTTCAACACAAAGACAGATAGTCAGTCAAAATGTACTATATAGGTTTTGGAGGAGATCTTATAGGCTTGTGTTCTAGACTTTTCTGGTTCTTGGGATAAATACTTAATGCTCATTGATTTCTCATATAACAATAGTTATCAGGTAATTATTAATATTGAACCCTATGAGTCACTTTATGGTAGTCCATGTAGATCAACTGTATGTTGAATGGAGGTATGTGAGTTAGAGTTGTTGGGATCGAGTATCATGTATGAGTCATTAGAGTAGGTTAGTTGACTTAGAAACATATACCTATGGCTTGGAGTATGAATAAGTCATATGTTGATCAACTTTGATGACCCCTTGAGTTTATAGAAGGCGGCCGTTTATTCATTTGGGTGTCACCTAGATTGGGTCACCATAGGATTCAGAGGTAGAGAAAATTAGAGCCTACGTTTTTTGGACCTTTTGAGATGGTGGAGAGGATTGGGCCGTTGGTATACAGATTGGATCTTCCAAAGAGGTATAATGTTATTCATTATGTTTTTCATGTGTCACAGCTTTGGTATTATCACCCCTACCCTTATCATGTGATCGATGTTGATGATGTTGAGCTTGAGACTAATGTGTCCTTTGAAGAGCATCTGATACGTTTTATGGATCATAGTGAGAAAGTGTTGCGGGGAAAGACTATTTTGATAGTTTGAGTATTTTGGAAACAAGGTCATGTTCAAGAGGAAATATGTGAGAGAGAATAAAATATACAGGCTCAGTGTCTTGATCTTTTTATCTCATAAACTTATAAATTCTTGGGACTACAGATCGATGATGAGTTTTATAAGGTGGGGAGATTGTAAGATCCTGACCTTTATAGAGATGTATCGTGGTCATTTTTAGGTATTCTTTTACCCTTGTTTATGTTATGACTTGGTTTTTTATTTACTTTGGGATATTTTAGGTGCAATTGGATAAGTTTAGAATCCCATGAAGTTGTACACAATTGGTGAATGGTTAGGGAAAATTGTGTGTCCTTCCCCAAGAAACTACGTGCCCTATTTTGGTGAGACAAAAGGTGGCTCATAGTTGGCACATGATTTTGCCAAACTATGCATCCACCTTACAAAACTATTCACCCCAAAATAGTTTGGGTTTTCATGGTTTTTTCGTATTTTTTCAAACCATGTTCAAATTAGTAGAAACATTTCACCCCCTAAGATGAGGAACATAGTTAAGGTGCACTGTTTGGAATAATGTTCACCCCATCCTAGGAAACCATGCATGCAAGATATAATTGCTTCTGATTTTAAAAAAAATCCAAAACCCCTAGTTTTTATTCCCTTTCACCCTCATTTGACCCTAAACTCATTCCTTCAATTTTGGGAGCTCCCAGGACGATTCTGAGGCTCCTAGAACCCCTTTCCTAATGAATCAAATATCTATTTTAAGGACCATCTCCTTTACAGTATTTGTTTTCTTCCCTAATTGGTTTTCTCTCTCTCCTATATATCTTTATAAATGAAGAGGCATAATTTTTCCTCTATTAAAGATGGTTTAGTTCTAGGTTTTTATGGATCTTAATATTTATATCTTGATCTTAGGTTTTGGTTCTATATCTTCTGCATCGTTGTGATTTTGATCATTCCACATCAAATTGGGTATTTTAGTTTTGTAAAGGTCTCTCAAGGACCTTAAGGAAAGTTTTCTAATTGTCAATTCTCATAGTATTTATTATAATTGCATGTATGTAATTTTGAAATTTGAAATTTTAATTTTGGGAAATTACATCCAAATTTGAATTAATTAATTAGTCCAACATGTTATTATGAAATTGATGAATAATGGGAAATTTAAATTGATTGATTAATGGTTTATGAATTTGATAGAAACCCATGGGGTGTGCCAATATGATTGAAATGATGAATTTATGAAATGGGTTGAGTAATGATTTATGGTAATGGTTGATATATGGTTGGAAATATGGGACCATAATATCCTATCATTGTGACCGAGTTGTGGGATAGGAGGGATCGTTGCTCCAAATACCCGCAAAGTTCCAGACTTCCCATCTAGGCCCCCATTATATTTATGTATTACATGCGATAATTGAGTTATAGGATAGGGATTGGTGATCTAAATACATATGGGGTTCTGAAATTATGCTCTAGGTCCCATTGTTTGAATTTTAAATTAGAATTAAATGATTAATGGAAACCCATTAGTATGAATAAAATTTGGCATCCCAGAGTGGATCGTTCAGACTCCAACATGGTCTAAATCAAGTATTGTTTGCTCATGTGTCATTGTAAACCTAGGGTTTTATGTGGTTAATTATGGAATAATTTAATTATGGAACTTATTTACTCTATCACTTGTATTTTATTCCTTATACAACTTTATACACTATTGTAGACTAGATTTTGTTTTAGACGCCATTGGTGGTCGCCTACTGAGTTATACTCATGACCTACATGGATTTCCTGATCGGTACCTAAATAGACTACATCTTTATTGGACATGATAATGGAAATATCCCTATGTTAGGTGGATGATTTGGGATGGAGAATGGATGGGAGAACCAGACGTGGTGTCAGGACCCACATGGAGAGTTTTCAGTGTGTATTTTTTGGTTTTCATTTGAAACTTGACACTTATATGGAATGACATATCTACAACTTTGGTTCATAGTCATTTATCCATGTTTTTCGATTATCAGGTGATGTTGGACATTGTTGGTTATGTATTATTATGGTTATTATTTTTTATTTTTGTCTATCATTTATAGATTATTTTGATTATGTTTCTTTGATAAAGATGGTATAGTATCCCCAAGTTATATATTATACCCCCATTACTAATTGGAAGCCTCTTCCATATAAGAAGCCACAACTGAGGTCATGTAACCAACCATCTTGAGGTACTCGTATGTGGAATCCGGGTTGGGATGTTACAAATGTAACTATAAAGAAATGAATAAATTATATTGTGCATTAGAAGAAAATGAATTTAATAGAATATATAACTATTCTAATGCTTTTTAAAATTGGTATACTTTCTCTATATCTCATAAGGGGGCATAAAATATTAAATATATGTGTCTGAATACTTATAACATTAAGTATGATTCATTTAAAATGAAACTCGATGAATCTACTTATGACATGTATCTCAAGTTCAATTGGATTTTGAACACAATTCTTACACTTGGGAAGAAAATTTCAAACAAAGATCAGGTGACATGACTCCTAAGATGTCCACTTGATAGGTGGAGGGGAACCTCTTTTTCCATCAATGAATCATGTGAAATAAGTTACATTAAAAGATATTATTGGAAATATTATGATGTATGAGGAGGAATTTCAAGTAAAAAGAGAGGAAGGAAATAAACCTAAGAGCAATTCATTATATTTCAGAACCTCTAACTCAAAAAGAAAAAGTAAAGATTAAAGATGACATTTTGAGTGATGATGAATCAACCTAAGAAAATGATGAGGAAATAGCTCACCTAGCCAGACGATTAAAAAAATTCTAAATGAATAATATGTTCTTCAAGAAATTAAATTATAGAGGTAAGTATGAAAATAGAGGAAATTGGTGAAAAGAGTGGAAAAAAGGATGATTCCAATAATGAGATAACCTGTTATAAGTGAAAAAGAAAAAGAAAAATCAAGGTTGATTGATTCAATATGAAATATAATAAAAAGTATGAGGAAAAAAGGAAAATTTTATAAGAATGATATTAAATCCACATGGAGTGCCTCAAAAGATAGTTCAAGTGACTCTGATTCAAGTAGATAAGATAAAAATGACAAAGATAACATGTGTTTCATGAAAAAAAACATTTGGGGTAATAAATAATATTTTTGTATCTCCTATTAATTTTTAAATATTTTTGATACTGAAAAAAATGAAGAAAATATGTCCAGTGATGATCTATTTGAGTTATATAATATTCTACAGGAACCATTCAATGAACTGAAAGATAAATATAAAATTATAAAGAAGAATAATCCTCTATCTATTTATTTTAAATCTGAATTTTCTAGAGAGAAGGGTAAAAATTCTAAATTGTTAAAAAAAATAATGAAATCAATATTTTTAATCAGAAACTAAATAAGGTTCTGGAAAGATTTTATAATGGTAGAGAAACTCTAACTAAAATTATTAGTAAACAAAAAACTCATAAATATACCACTAGGATCAGATACCAACCTAGAAAAGGAATAATTTATAAGAATAAATTTATTCCTAAATCAATCCCTACTAGTGATTGTCCCACATGGTATCATTGAATACACATGGGAATTGATCAGATTAGAAATTTATAACCCAAACTACACTCATTTACTAATGCGTAGAAAAGTGTTAGTCCTAGGTCGAACCCACATAGACAACTTGCTGACAAGAAACCCAGAGGTAAGAACCTATTAAGCAAGATTCCTCACATTAAATCTCTTTGTTTTGGATTTTACTAAACTAATTAGCTTTGTTTTTTAAGATGATTAAAGGAAGGTTTTGGGATCAATTTCAGGGTATATGCAATTGAAAATCCCAAATCTGACATGGGATAGACCTGTGGAATATGATTCAATGCGGTGAAAAAGACACCAATTGATCTTGGTCTAACCAATTTGAAAAACCAAATATGGAAGCTACTCCATGGTATAGAGTAGTTAATAAGCTAAGCATATAAATATTGGATTCTAGGAAGAAATAATCAAAGGCTATTGGTCCTAGCCTGGTCAAATCCAACTAGGTCATGATCATTCAATTTTTACCTATAATGGTTAGGTTAGGTTCAAAATAATGAGATTTATGATTGTTTTAAACTATTTTACTAGACATTGGTTTACCTAGTTTCAATTTAATATATTCATTAGGTTCAAACCACCCATACTCTTGACCCCTAACCCTAAGAAGATTATCCATGCATGAAAATGTTAAACAAAAACAAGAATCTGGGAAACATTCTTCTCATAATAATAAAACAATTCAAAAAAATCCCCAATTAAAAAAATTCTAATACAATCAAAGACTTACTTTGAATAAAGAAACAATAAATAAACAACAATTATTGACGTTGAACGGAAACCGATATGGAAAAAGGGCATCGAATTAGAAGGTAGAAATAGAACAGATGTAGAATTATAAGCAATGATAATAGAATCAATAAAAAAGATAAATGAATGAATTAAACTTAATTTTGGAAGAAAAATATATAATAATGTAAAAATAAAACAAGAGAAAAGTGACCCTTGAAAACTTTCTTATATGGTGGACACGCTGTAAAATTTATAGGCTCAAAAATTACACGATGTGAAAAGTCTTAATGTTATGTAATGGATTTAAGTGGATTCTATCTTTGCTTTTACATGATGTGAAAGTAGGATTCACATTATGTACTTTATATCAACAATATCTATTATAAAATCATTGATCATATTAAATACAAATCAAGTATCTTTGACATGGTGAGATCTTAAACATTTCATGTCATGTAAATCTTGTGCATCATGTAATCAGTTAACTTTCAGTGAGACTATAATTTTGAAAATCATAGGATGTGTAATTTATGTACACCTCATGTAACAAATTCAAATCCTATAAGTATTCAAATGTTTTCCTATGGCTTTGTAGGCATGCTATGAATGAGGAATACATGTCATGAACTCCTTTCATGGTGTGTAAAACCTATTTTTCCATTTTTCAACATTTCTTCCTTTGAGTATTAAATTCTTATTTCCTAAAAAAACCAAAACTCAATGAATTACCAAATAAAATGTGATTAAACCATTAATAAATGAATCTAAAATGTGTATATAAATTTTGATTATAAAATTCCCCTACACTTGAACAATTATTTTTCCTTAAAAAAATTCATCTCAACATGGATTCCAAATGAAACAATTTTTAAATGGGAAACATTCATTACAACCAGGAAAATAAAACTAAGTGTAAACAAAGAAAAAAAAAGTCCTCTGGAATCAATTCTATAGAGAAGATAATTCATGCATCATAGTTTAGTTATTTATTCAGAATATTTATTCCCTTAATTACAAATTCATAACTATTCCTTAGACACTATACCCATTTTTCGATTTATCTCACAATGAATTTTCTCTCATCACTCAAGTTAAAATAAAATTGGAGTTATGATCATACCCTGAATACATATTTCTAACCATAAGTTTTAATTGGTTCTAACATCTCCACTTCATAAATACAAATACAAAATTAATCATGAGGGCTTCAGTAATAAGGTTCAAATGTCTCTAAAGGTGAGGGTGTGTGGGAAAATGATAGAAAAAAAGATCAAGATGAGGTTAAGAACTAAAGTAATATGTATGATAATCATCAAAAATTTAATTAAGTAACTCCTCCTCAATAAAATGTCTACATTCTCCAAACAGCTCAAAGAGGGTCCATGAATATGTCAAGTAAGTATCGAGAATGTGCCATGTTCCCTTTTTGAATTTTTTTATTTTTTGAAAATCGTGTCTAAGACAGATCTCACATCCATCACCCAACCACATATGATCCATCATAAGATTCATTAGTCTGATAATAGTGATTTTTTAACTTCCTAACAGACAACCCATTTTTTTATATTCCTTTTTTGTAAAGGAATAAATTAAGAATAAAAATTTAAAAAAGTAATCATGAACCACATCATATCAATCTAGTGATAGTTTCTCTATATGTATCCTTAGTATCAACATCCTTTGTCCATCAGTAGTGAAAAATCCCTGACACTTTCAAAATAAAATCATGCATCATACTAATAGTAGGGTAGGATGGGATAGTATTCTTGAAATAAATCCATTCTAACAAGGTTATTCATGGATACTGTAGGATAAATAAGGATAGATTCACTTGTGAGTCTCAAGAAAAAGGGCTCAATAATTATTTCTTCAAAAAAAAATAGAGTGTTTTTCTTCAATCATAGCCTCAATAAGATCTCAATGCAAGTTCTGATATGTTTACATGCCCCAAGTATTGCTCAAAAAATATGCCTAGAAAAGAATATGAAAATGTAGGTTTAGAATTATTTTGGGAATGGGAGCATAAAAATATAACTGGAAATCACTTAGAGCATAGTATCCATTAATAAGTCAATTAAAATTAATTACAATAATCTAGAATTTTGAATTAAATTACTAAACTCAACAATCATACTAAAAATTTTAAACATGAATAAAAATGGATTTCAAAAATATCCAACCTAAGTTTTTGTTTTATTAAAATTTTTGTATTGTGTTTTCAAGTTTAAAGAATGATTTTAAAGGAAAATGCCTTTTGGATAAGTAAAAATAGGAAAAATACAAGTGCATTGATAATAAAGATCAAGAAAGGCTCCCCCATAATTAAAATGAGACAGTTTCAGCACTGTTCTGAGAAGCATTTTGGGAGATATGTCAATAGAAGAATAGAAATAAATAATATAGAAATTAAATTTGAAATTATGGAATCAAGATATCCTTATAGTGAAAGTTATGAAATAGGGAAACTTATTGGATTGTAATTGGAAATTTTGTTGCCTAAAAATATTGTTATAAATAAAATACTTTCACTAGATAAACAATTAGTCCATAGGGATTAACCGATATGTAAGCAGAAATATGGTAGGTGAACACATTAAATGGGATGGGAAAAAGAAGCTAAGATAAATGAAATAAGTGACTACAATGAATTTTGGAATGACTTGTGAATGAAAATGATAAAAAATAAAAAACATAGGTCCTATGAACATAATGAAAATAAAGAAAAAAATATGGGTTGCCTCCCATAAAGCACTAATAATAACATCATCATCTAGATAGATGAATAAAGAAATATGTCAGTGTCGTCCATAAAATCAAAGGCCCTCATCTCTCAATAGGAATTAGTGGCAGTATCTACGACCTCAATGGAGTGTTTGGTGGGATTAACCACCTCATGAAGGTATCGACCATAAAGATCATGTGGTAGGAATAGAATCTAGGAATGTCATAGAGGGGAACCCTACTCAATATAGATCTGAAGTTTTAGCTACTCAACCTGCGTGTATAGGTTAGCCACATGCTGATAGATCTCAAGTGGGATTCCATAGTATAGCCTAAGAGGCTCATTAGTGACCATAGAATATGAATTAGAGCTATAAATGGAAAAATTAATACAACAATAAAATGAAATTAAGAAAATCATTTAGTGAAGTCAAAAACTGTATCCCATCCATATATAAAAGAAATGATACATCAGTGAAAATGATATATAATAGGAATACAAAAAGTGACACCTTGACAGAGTACAATAGGAGGATGGGTACATGGGGAAGACTAAATAGTAGGGTCATTCTCTCTGATCTCTACATCTGAGGCCCCCTCCCAAATAGTGGGGGTATATAGAAACTCTACCAAATCAATATCCTCAATGGCGGAATTTTCTGGAGGATCAATATCCATAAGAGATTTCATTGTACTATAAGTAAGCTCAGTCTAGGATAGAGGGATCAAGGTTTTTATCTATAATGAGGTCATATGTATGGAAAATTGATCGATTAGGGGAACCTTATAGTAATCTGGGAGGGTAGGTCCCTTTCCCCATCGGGCCTTCTCTGCTAGATACTCTTTCTTGGTAGAAGGGTCGGTGTGATCTGGAGGTAGGATGATCTGGGTAGGTACATAGGTGGTGGTGGTGTCTATAATTGGTGTAGGGTGGGAATATGAAAGTTCTAGTAGTGGGGTGGGGTGGAGAAATGGGATGGTTTTGTGAAAGGAATGTGGATACGGTGACAAATAGAACACTGGTTCTCCAGAATACACTACAGAACTGGCTAGATGTCATGTATAAATGGGCAGGGGTAGTGTGGTAGTGGTATGTGGTGAATCTATGGTGGTAGGGGATGGTTTAGTGGGACCAGTAGAAGAAGAGGTTGGTGTTTTGGTAGATGAATCTGAATGGGATGATGGATTAGTAGGGGTGGGGATCCTATTCTTGGGAAGTGCCTAGGGCGCGTGGAGCTAGATCCTCCATAGGATTGGTGATGTAATATAGGTCCCACTGGTATCACCCCATAATCCTACTGAAAAGCACCATCTTGTAGAGAATGAGGATATCGATCGACTCCATATTTACCAAGGGAAGTCTGAGGTCGAGCAGTGTCAAAGACACTAGGATTTCTAGCTAGATGAATTTTGAAACTATCCTCCATGAGAATACCATTTTTCATATAAACATTGGTCTCATAGTATTGGGTGAACTTCCTGGTTGTGCTGACATCTAGATATCCCATGGAAGAAGCGGGGATGATCACCTCAATATAACTAATGTTTTTATGAGTATCCCATCTGGCCAACCATACATGATCAAGTCCCTAATGAAGAATTTGTAGAGTGGTACTCCACATCTGGGTGCTCTTCACCATGAACGGATCATGAATGCTCCACAGGTTTAGGGTGATCAATGAACAAATACCTAATGAACCCTCCTTGTAAAAGTCTAGTTTCATGGACAAGTAGGTGGGGGAGTTGATGAAATCCTCAGTGTAGATACCAAGTCTGATGTCGAAGGCTCCAAGGATCATCTCTTAGGGCCTTCTACCAAGTAGAAAGGTGGTGTGGGCCACATAGAGCTTCAATGTGGCTAAAAGCTTGAGAAAAATATCCCATAATGTCTCTATGCACACCTTTGTGATGGTGGAGAGGTGAATCCATCCCATAATCTCTAGAAACTCCATGTGGATATGAATTTTCTCGAGCACATCCAGTTCCATATTCTTGTTGGACCCCATTGTCCTTCCCTTCAAGTGGACCCACCAAATTTGATGCTTTGAGGAAACAAATTGAAGGAAATGGTGTAAGTGTAGGCATGGGTCAGCACCCTGGGATGATCCAAAAGTTTACTTTGATTCATCAGAGGCTGATGGAGTGGCCAAAAAGGACTTAAAAGGTGAGAGATTCAGATCCCCTGGTGTTGGGGTAGGTGCAACAACCTGAAATTTGGGTGGTGGAGGATCATCACCCCATGATTCATGATTGGTGTGTTTCATGATGTTTGTAAGTGAAGAACATGGATGGATGGAAGATGTGTGAGGAGTGGGATTTGAGGGAGGGGATGAAGGGTAGATAAACTGATGACTATGGTTTTTTTTAGTGGAGAAATAAGAGTGGTTATTGGGATAGGGGAGGGTGTGTGGGAGAGGGAACTATAGGGAAGTTGGTCATGAACCTAGGGTTCATGGATTTTTAAATCCATCCCAAGGATTTCACATCATGTATTTATTAAATGACATGTAAAGATTATGGTTTTTATTTTTCGATCGTTGATACTTTCATATTGTGTATTTATTTTACAAGACATGAATTTTTATTTTATTTTTTTAATTTTTAATTTTGAATTATAAATTTTAAACTTTAAATTTTTTGAAATAATTCATTCCCTAGTATAATTAAACATTCCTAATATTTAGAAAAAACTAATATATCATGGGTTTCCTCCCATTTATTTATTTGTTTATTGACTAGATCTAGACATGATTTCATTCAAATGAATTTAAATGTGATAAAACACCCCTTATATAGATCGGTTCTTAAAAATAGAGGTTATGAAAGATGGGATGACATTCCTCATTAGAGGTGAGGTGTTATTTACATTCTTGGGAGCACTGTATCCATTTTAATAGGAGGCAGTTTATTTTTTTCATCCTTACTTGTTATAGAATCATATTTCTTATTATCAAGAGATATGGCTTGATAATCTATTAACTCTCCATTTTTATTAACAACCTTAACCAAATTGAACACAAATTCTTCTTCAACAAATATGAAAATTAATCTCCCTTGGTTTACCTAAATAAATTCCTTTCTAGTGGAAATAAATGGTCTCTATATAATTAAGTGGACATATTCTTCTTCTTCCATATCTAGGATGAGAAAATCAGAAGGGAAAATAAATTTTACAACTTTCACTAAGATTTCCTCAAGAAGTCATTGAGGGTGTTTGATTGAGAAATTAGCAAGTTCTACTTCCACTCTTGTTGGTCTTAATTCGATGAGCCCTATATTTTTTAAAACACTCATATGCATGATATTGATACTTGTGATGAGGTCTCATAAGGCTCTTCTAAAATTGCATGTCCCTATAGTGAAAGGAATTTAGAAACTTCCAAGGTCTCTCATTTTTTGAGGTAGCTTACACTGAAAAACTATAGATCATTATTCATTTAGGGAGATTAATCTTAAGTCCTACCTTTTATTTTTTAGTTTAGATCATGTATTTAAAGAATATTACATAATAAGGCACTTGAGCGATTACTTTAGAAAATGAAATTTTAATGTACAATTGCTCAAACATCTCAAAAAAAATTACACTTCCTCTGTCTTATAGATTGTCTCATATTCTCTAGAAAGAGTAGAGAGGGGTTATATAGTGGGGATTTCACATATATATTTTTCTTTTCAAGATTCTCCTTAACTGGATCTTTTTCAGTTTATTCTTCCTCTTTATTTTTCTCCTAACTAGATTTATCATCTTCTTTTAATTACTTTTTATCACATAATCTCGGTTGCTGAAAGACCAACATATTTCCACTCCAAATTTTTCTATGATTCTGTGTGGTACTCTTCCACTCTTATTTTGAAACTAACCTTGATTGGGATATTGTGTCTACTGATATGGACTTTGTTAATGGTATTATTTTTAGTAGGTTTGGGGTTGTTGGTATTGATGATTTTGTTGATTATAATTAACATAAGTTAAATATTGGCTTTGTTGATCTTATAAATATTTCATGTAGTATTTTTATGGGTGTAGGTCTTTATACATCTCAAAATATTTAATATCCATAACAGGAGTGGTAGGGGGTGGTGGTGAAATACGTATCTTAAAAGATTTCATATTTCTTATAAGGGCTTCTACCTGGGCTATCAAGAAAGTTGTCTCTACCACCTGTTGGATTCCACATCAAGGTGGTCCTATTTCACTTTTTCATAGACTATACTTGTGTAAAATTTCATCTAACAAATCTCTACTGACTTTAGGTGTCTTTATCACGATACCACCTTCAATAGAAGCATCCACAACATTGCGAGTGGTAGGTTGGAGTCCCTAGTAGATGGTTTTCACTTGAAGCCACACATCGAGTTTTTGATGTAAGAACTTTTTTTCTAGATTCTTAAATATATCCTAGTATTCCCATGATAATTATTTATCTTCTTGGATAAAATTTTGAACCTCATTTCAAAGCTTCTAGGTTCGAATCAGTGGAAACTATTTATTGACGAATTTCTTGGTTAGATCATCCCAAGTCGTAATGGACTTGGGAGCTTGAATTTTAATTCAATCCTTGGATGAGTCATGATACGATAATGGGAAAAACTTTAGTCTTATGGTGTCTTAAAATACACCTTGGTTGTGAAAGGTATCACAAGCCTTAATGAAATTGTAAATATACTCATGGGGGTATTCACTTTGAAGTCCACTAAATTTCCCCATGTTCTGGGTTATATGAATGAGTCCAGGTTTTATTTAAAAAGTGTGTGCTTAAATAGGAGGGTACATAATTAAGGATATAACACCACTGAGAGATAGAAAGTCATAGTCCATGATGGTATGCTTTAGTAGCGTTGGTCGCTCAGCCTAAATTTTAGGTGGAAAATATTGAACATTTAATGGGTTTGGAGACGTAAGATAATAGTTCTCATCCATTGTGAAGTGGTGGTGTGCAACTAAAGATAGATCAATCTTAGTATTGAAATAAAGAGGTTCTTGAGCTTCAAGGTTCCTTGAGCGAGTCAGAGAGCCCTTGCACATGCAATATCTAAGAAGAAGGGGACATGGGTTATAGTTTATGAGAAAAAAATATTTTAAAAAGAAAAGGGGAAGGAAAAAAAGAAAAAGGGGGAAGGGGTGAGGTAATTCTAGGTTAGTACCCAAAGTCATAGTCCCTAAGTATAGAATACCCTAGCAATGTTACCAAAATTTGATACATCCAGAAGGCGTCTTTGAAGCCTCCATACATTGATTAAATTATAAATTTATATCCCAAACTACACTTAGCTACTAAGGTGTAGAAAAGTGGAAGTCTGAGGTCAAACCCACAGAGACATCATACAGACAACCAACCCAGGTATGTTTCAGCTACTAAGTTGTATAAATATTCAGTGGTCTCATATGAAGAAAACTTCATAAGATTTTCCAGGTATGTTCCAAATTTTATTCAAGACACAGTCAGTAAAATTAATCAGTTTTACTCAGGATTAAAACCATGTTTATGAATATCTTTGGTTTCACAAAAATTTATAATTTATGAGAAAATTTCTCATTATGTTGAGAAATTTGAGTTGTAGTTTACCTGCACTTATGTTCTATGAGATGAAAAGAGTAATAAATGGACAAGGTGGTGAGAAATGGGGATGTAACCAACTAATAAGTCTGGAGGTAATCCCAAAACATGTTCTAAGTGTGGTAAAATACATTTTGGTGAAAAAAATTTATGATTTTTAAAGAGATACTAGTGTGGTAAGTTTGGTAATGGGGTTCTTGACTGTAATGAAAAGACTGATGAACAATCAAAGAATGAGATAAAAGATATCTAGTCAACAATGATATGTTTTAAATACAATGAGTTGGGACATAATGCTAATTTGTGTCTAAAGTTACTTAATTAGGGTGAAAATCATCATTATTTAAAACATAAAGGTGTGGGAAAATCATTTTTTTCTACTACAATAGATTTTGGGCCCTCTGGTGAAGTGTTGAAAGCTCTAGGGAGCTCGATATATTTCAAAAGTTAGTCACAATTTCAAAGTTTTAGACACTCATTTTTATGTTTTATGTGGTGATATATTAAAGTGATTAATGGACTTTTGGGAGATGTTTTTTTGGGTTTATGTATATGTAAGGTTGTTAGCACTGAAATAAAAGTGTTACAAGAGAGGTAAAGGAAGGTGTGGTCAGTTTGAAGAAAATTCAACCCAAATAGCTCAAAAATATACCAAAGGATGTGGTTCATGAATTTAAAAATATTCAAAAATGGTTCAGATTTTCGGAATTCATCGACCGAATGAATCTTGAGGTGGTAACCTCTATGCTGGATAACTATGGTTCATTGAATCCACTAACCATGCAGAGCTTAAGGTAGTAACCTCCATCCAGTGTAACTTTGATTTATAGAAGTCATTGGTCGAGTGGAGCTTGAGGTGGTAACCTCATGCATCATAACTCCCATTTACAAAAGTCACTGATCATGGGAATCTTGAGGTGGGAACCTCTATTAAACATAACTCTCATATGAAGAATTCACTGGTCGCGCAAAGCTTGAGGTAGTAACCTCCATGCATCATAACTCTGATTTTTGGAAACCCATCATTTCACAAAGCTTGTAATATTCTAAAAGAGCCTCTATATTTCACAAAATTGATTCCCTTTCTTCCATTGAGCATATAAATACCTCTCTGTATCTGACTTTTAAGAGGGTGTGACCTTTTAGCTTTCAAAAAAATATTTGAAATCATGAAGCTCATAATATTCACGAGAATGAGAGTGTATAGATTACCAAATGTATCCATCTTTTATAAAACCACCTCCCATGGGATTTTGAGAACCTCAAATCTTAGTGGAGATTCCTTTCGTGAAGTTACATGGTCTTTGAATAAGAAGAAATCCCTTTGTGGAACTTGGGGTTTCCTGAGATAATTATCCTTTGTGAAACCAACCCCATTGGAACCAACACTTCATTCCAAGGGAGGGTCACCCTATTTCATGAAACATAATCTTTTGGGAGACCCATGAATTTTATGAAACCCACAAATTTCATGAAACCCCAACATTCATGAAACCAATCTACCCAGCCTCCCCATTATTCCACCTTTAATCCAATCCTCATTCATGAATGTCAAGTGCATAGGGCCCCTGTAACTATCCAAAATCCGTTCAACCACACCCCAAATCTCTATGCGACTTGTACTACATACCCTTGTGTCTACCCCTTATGTCTCAAACATGTCCCGGATCATTAACATGACTTTTTCTCCTAAGAATAGGCACCCTAATTCCTTTTTCTCCTAATCATGGGTAATCTGACATGAGTACCCCTAATTTCCACTCCTCCATAGTAGTGTGCATTCCATGCTCCACCTATAGGTGCATGATAAGTGGACACATAATCCCTAAAGATGGAATCATCACAAGAAATTTATAACCATTACTAGTAGAGGGGCCTTATTCTATATCTTCATATCCCACAAGGAAATGGATTCCCCAGGTATAATACCCATCATTTCTGAGTTTCAATATGTAAAACATCCTAGCTATATATCCTATTCATACAATGGTAAACTGTTTGAAAACATCCTCAACACATGATGTTAAACTGTATCCTTACCCCGTATTATGATCACATGATTCCCCATGTGTAATCATCATGAGATAACACCCCCATGGACATATACTTCCGGACTAAGCCCATCACCCCCATAGGCTCCTACTCCAAACAGCTTTCATGTATAATCCCCACACCATCCCTCATTAACACTCCTTCCATGACACGGGCATCCTTAACAGAAAATGATAATCTACATGGATTGATCATGTCACATGACCTTAAACTGAAGCATCGAACTACATTGGTTTTGATTTTTTTTCTTAACAGGGTATATAGAATTCATTCCTAAGTTTTAATACTGACATACCAAAAAATCTAGGGTACCTCCTTGATGGTCGATCCATATTCCCCAACAATCCACCAAATCCTTCAAGGGTGATCATCTCCCCCCTGGGAACACACTAAACAACCCATATGTCCCCACAAGATGTTAAAACTGTGACCCATTTTTTCCCTAAAAGGTGTTAAAACTACAAACCACTTATCCCCACAAGATGTTAAACTCATGGCCCATCTATCCTCACATGATGTTGAACATGTATCTTACCTATCCCCGAAATACATTAAACATACGACCAATCTATCCTCGCAATATGTTAAAAATGTGACTCATTTATCCCCGCAATATGTTAAACCTATGACCCATATATCCCCATAAAATGGTAAACATATGATCCATATATCCTTGCAAGAAATTAAAGATATGAACCATCTATCCCTGCAAGATGTTAAACCTTCATCCCATCTATCCTCACAATATGTTAAACTTGTGACCAACCTGTCTCTATAATACTTTAAACCTATGACCCACTGATCCCCATAAGATGTTAAACTTATAACCCATTTATTCCCAAAATACACTAAATCTATGACCCGACCCTTAATTTATAGCCTATAAAATAAACATGGTATGCCTGAGGTTAAAATACTAAGAATACTTATTCCCCTAGTGTCAATTACCTCATGGCCGACATGGGATTTCTTAGGTTTAATTCCCAAGATTCCTCACATGAGAGATTCCCTATAAAAGGGGAAGTCTTTACAGGTTCTCATTCTACCAATTGTCCAAAAATTCCCAAACATGACCAAAGTTACTATCTACTATATCAAATTTTGCTTCCCTTTCAAGATAGATTTAGTGTAATTAATCAGCATCCACCTCAAGATGGAACCAGAAATGAGTTTTGAAAAAAAATACTCAAATCTATGAGGGTGACCCATAATAGGCAACGAGATCCAAGGAGGAATCCATGGAAAGAGGAGACAACATCCCATCATTATGTTTCAATCAAGGAGATGGAATTGCTGATTAAAGTTATGGAATATGCATACCTTTGGAAAATAGAAATGTGGGGCAATAAGTTTCATGGCGCATGACCCCGAAGAAAAGCATCAAAAACAAAAATGGTGAACCCTGTGAAAAAAATATTCTCTTACAATAGTGATTAGTTTATTAAGATTGGAAACTATTATATTTTCATGTCACTGCATCTAGATATTCAGTGTCAGGTATCACCAGGAAACTGATGGGTCTAGTATAAAACTCTCTTGAAACTTGGGGTAGATAACGTTGGGCATATTTGGTCTGCGACATTGCCAACATAGATAACTCTCATTTTTTGGGAAAAATAAATGATATAGTTTCATTGGAAATTTCCTTCAATTTATCTATAATGATGGATGATTACAAATACTCAAGCTACAGGATATCAATGACATAACTCCAATAAGCATACGGGCGGGAGAAATGTTGGTGTGGAAATCATGTATGACTATATTCCTTCCACAACAACCACCACACCTTCATCTACTAGGCGCCCACACCCCATATCACCCTCCAAGATCATTGAGAGGAGGATTATCATCACCATTGTTCTCTGATAAGAACAATAATGGGTCATTCCCACCAAGGATATGGCATTATATAATCTCCAAGCATCAATGCCTCTCTGACACTGCCACCCTCGAGAGCTGTACAGGGGGGAACTTCCCCTAGTTTCAATGAAAAACCACTTTAGGGGACTCTCTCTATTGAGCTCTGATATCTAACTTCCCTATACCAAGTAGGTAGTATTTGTTCGATCCATAACTATCATGGACACCACTCGAGAGCCACCAAGGAGGGTTCCCACTAGTCCATGTTAGCACCAACACCAACTGGTCCCATAGGTCGACGAGTGTATTGACTCCATTCCCACTCTTCCGGCCCTAGTCCAGAACACCCAATGCTGAATCTGGGGGTAGACCAAGAATATCACCTGATAGGGGGAATATTCTATTGCTACATTGGCCTTCAACATTGTCAATATATCCCATCATATCCTCACAACTTCTCAACAAGGATCCATATTTTCCATCCTGGGATCGAGACCCCATCTGCCTCTCAGGTAGGTCGATCCAGCTCTCTCTAACATCAGGGCCACCAGAAGTCATTACCAGTCATCTCATCATGATTAATACCAATACAGAGTTCATCCCCATACTTAAAACATGCCCTTATCTAAAGAACCATCTCGGGGTAGGATGGAAAACACCCTCTATGGGGGTCATGCCTGTGGCATAGGCCGCAATGCGCAAGGAAGGAACCCTATTGAATCTCATAAACTTGAACTTAGAGAATTCATTCATCATTATATGTGGGACCATTGGAATAATCATGTAATGATTGACCTCTCAGACTCCTAAGCGATGGATAACTTAATACGGGAAAATTCACCCCCACTGCTAGAGCTGGGGGTAGAAGCCTTTCGGTTGAGGCTTACAATCTCAAAAGATAAAGTCCACAAGGTCCCTAAATCCCTCTATAGATACTTTAAAGAAGACAATGTTATGGAATCCTTACAAGGATTTCTAGTCAAACTATCTCCATTTCCATTATATTCCATTCTCTCTACCTCTGTGCTATAATTTGGAGAGATTTTTGGGTCTAGGTTGACGCGCTTAGGTGATGGTGAGCACTCCATTGATCCTTAAAGGGATGTTTCTTCCCTCACATGTGAGGAAGTGTTAAACACCCTATCCTATGTGGATATAATCTTAAATTTGGATCCACCTCTAAGATATATTGTAGCATGTGGTGGATATTTGACTCATGTGGTGCCCCCTTTACCAATAAATTAGTAACAAAGAAGGTATGTGTAGGTGTTGTCACCCTTATCTCAGCATGTTCCAATTGGGGTTTAGGCAGACTAGGGATATGAAAATCCCCCTAGTAGTGAATAAGAGTACTTGTGGGAACTCTTGGCTATAGACCAACTATTATTCATGTTTTGGCCACTTGTAACTCAATATTTTGTTATCCTGGAGTCCCTCACCAAGGACCAAGTAGTTTTGTTTCACCAAAATATTTGTGTGAAACTTCATTTCCTTAAGGATCATCATTTGACTATACTAGGGAGCTATGATAACCTTGATGTTGTTCACCAACAGTGCAAGAGGTTTGCAATTTAATTACTCCCAGTAGCTTAGCATCCTGAATCACATGGATACCACTAGAATATCTGAAAACCCCAGGTTAAGGGCCTCATTATGCTCTTCCAGGTCATGAAAGAGGCATCTCAACACATGCATATCAAATGTTGGGGGAAGTATGTTTCCCTTTATTTCATCCTTATCCTACAGCAATGATAGGACCGTCAATTCATCCCCTCCACCAATAGTGAAGGTTCTTCTCTAACTACCATCATGGTTAATGCCATCACCATTGACCCGCTATAGTATTAGAGAAAAAACCATCAATTTAGGGAACTATAGGAAAAACTCACTTAAATGGGTGATATAGTACCAATAAGACCCACCGACATGGGCTCTTACTCACCAAAAGAGATAGACACTAGGTCTTTGGATTCCCCCAATGAGAAATTTCTTCCTACCCATCGATATGTTGACAAAGGAAAGGGGCTCGCTGAGACCATACATCATTCTAAGGTTGCATTAAAAGATGATTCGGACCCTAGGATAGTCATCTTACTTCAGAAACTTGAGGACTATTAAAGTATCATTTTTGATCTTATTAAAAAAATAGCAATTGGACCCTGAAAATTTCATAAGGGACCCGGTATCTCCTCTAGCGGGGAACTCAGTCCTTTTTGGCTAGCCGTCCCAATTTGAACTTGGTGGCCCTGTGCACCTGGTCGGGGTAGAAGATGAGGACAATGGAAAACTATGGAGATATGAGTCACCCAACCCACTTGAGAAGCATCATTATCTTCCTTGGGGTCAAAGATACACTACTCCCTAAGTCTATGCGCCTATCAATGCATTGGTTACCAGAACTCATCACCAAGATGACGTGATAGCTTCTCTCATTGCCCATATAGAGGCTTTGTAGATGTGATAGGTGGTCATTCCTCCTAAATGAAATCCATACCTGACATGGTTAGACCATGTTTGAGTGTACCCATAATTTGGAAACCCCGTATTCACCCTGTTTAATGGGATTAGTGATCCACTACAACATTTGTCTCGCTTCACCTCAAGGTGCACTCCAATGTTATGGACTCCATAATATTAGGAAGCCTCCATGATTTGATACATTATCTAGACTTTGGAAGGACCTATGATCTTCTAGTATAGTCAACTTCCCACAGGGTCTATTACTAGTTGAGAGAACCTCTTCAGATAGTTCCTCTACGAGTTTAGCTCCACCTCACAAAATACAAGCACACCTAAATTCTTAAAATGAAAACAGGGGCATGATGAGTGAGTCACCGACTTCATTTCCTTATGGGAGGGGCTCACATATTCACTTGACATGCCATTTTCCTAGAAATAGCTACTTATGATGTGCATGGAGAAAATTAGAGATGAGTGGGCCCTTACCCTCATCTCCCTAAACTTCCCAGGTGGAATTCAGGAGTTCTTTGAGAAAGATCAGTGGCTGGAAGAATCCTTGTAGTGGAACAACCAACGATCTCACCCACTACCCCATCCATATCTCATGATAAGTCCCATAAAATAAAATACATCTTCTTCTATGCATGTAGAGGCTCCTAAGCAAGTATACATACTATCCCCTTTGCCGGATGAGTCTTTCCTAGTGCAACCTCACTAGGAAAAGTCATCTCGATAAAAGAATGTGGATCCATCCCCCCATCTGGTCCAGGATCCTAGGTTTTCTCTCATATAATGGAAGAAAAAGACCTATTACTTCAAGGGTATAAAGGTCCTAGGATATTTCATTTGTTCCCTAGAAAAGGGAATCCTGATGTTTCCAAAATGCAGGAGACCCCAGGAGTCCAAACTCATTGGTTACACTGATCACTACCCATGTCATAGAATCATTGGATGCACTATCAAAGAATACTTCATCTTAAAATATTGGCACCAAGAACAAGTAGATCAAGGTTTATTAATATTAGAAGCTTTAATGACATAGGTGGAACATGTATCTGTTGACACCAACAGTGTCAATGAAGACTCCAATGAGTGAAAATGGGTTACCATCCATGGGACATAGAAGTACAATGACTGGTTGACTCATAAGGCAGTCGCGCATGACCATGGAATATTTTTTTTCCCACTTTATTAATCCAACAATTCCTATAGTTTCCATGTATCCTGTGATTTTTGTCTCCACATATGTGTTTCATCCTCCCAAGTCTCCAAATAAGAGACATCTACGGCATAAGGGAAATCATAGCTCTCTACCGAGGAAAAAACCTACTCACACCCTTGGCGACTTCATGCCACCTGAATTAAGAGATGCTCCTAGGATACACCCACCCTAGGACTATTCCACTAATTAGGATCAAGAATACACCTCCATGAATTTTTTTGAACTAGTGGACCTCTTCAAAATGCCCAACAATGACGAACTCCATGTGAACCTCTCAGTCACCTTTGGTTGATATCAAAAAAAATAGAGGCAGGTGACATACAATCCATAATAATGATTATGATAGGGCTTCTAACCAAGTTTTTAATGCTACTAAAATCAAGTAGTAAGCCATATGTTGGGATTATGAATCATAGAACTCTGGGTACACTCCAACGGGTATGCCCCCGTAGTTGGTTATTTTGGTTAATTGTGTTGCTTACCCATGATCATTCCATAATCAGCCACATTCATCCAAGGTCCAACTTTATCTAGTTCGAATCCATCCATTATTTTTCTAGATAAAACTAACTAACTAGTAGAAGAATATCAATAGTACTAGTCGGGCCCCAGTGCCTTGGACAACGGTGCCTGTTGGACCCATTACTAAAGAGTGACCCTCTTTGGGTTGGAATAAACCCCAGGCATGAATTTATAATGTGTGGAATCACCTCAATGAGATACTCGTAAGGATTTTGATTACAGAGGAATTATTCTTATCAAAGGAAATGTGTGAGACTCTCATAGAAGCCTTGAAAATACTCCTTCAGTTTGTGAATTAGGTAGCTATTGTTGAGGCCTACTACGCAGAAGAGGCCGAGTGAAAGTAATGTAAAAAAATCTTCTCATTTTCTAGATAAGATGAGATAATAATTATTCAAGTGTAAATACACCTGTTTTATATCACTATCCAGTCAAATGGCATGGAAATTCACTGTTTTCTAATGGATACTAGCTCTAGGATCAACCTCATCTCAACACAGACATACCATAATCTAGGACTTGCAGAAATAGATTTGACTCTCTCCAACCTAACAATTTAGGGGTATGAAAAGAGTGAGAAGAAATCATAGTGGTAAGATATGATTGAAGACTCAATTCAGTGGCTTAGTATCAAGAACTGAATTTATAGTAGTCACATAGGATACTACCTAAAACACGATGTTGGGGAGACCCTAGCTTTATTTTCATGCAACAGTCCCCTATTTGGACAAACAATGCCTCAAGTACTCCCTTGATTCTAATGTAGGGGTAATCCATTGTGATTTTTTCACCGTCAACACTTGTGAGACCCACTATCAAGATGTCGGTTACTAAAAATGGTAAGTAAAGCAGGTCGATACTGATAGAGTTAAGTGCATCAATTCCACTAATGATCTAATGGCCACTGCAGTTGATCCATGGGTAGACTTGAAAGATGGGTTTTTTCTCACAATTAATTTATTAAAGCCCATGATTCTAGACTTAGTAGGTTGTTTCATCATCTCCAAGAAAAATGATTACTCATTGATTACCTTGTACTCTTACACCAGACATGCCTAGCTAATATTGAAATATCCTACATCTGTGAAGTATTGAGGAGTTCTCCCCATAGCTACTGATCTAAGTAATTCATGTATGTTCCAAAAATAAGGTATGCATCAAAGGAGTTAAAATTTTCACCATTAATTCAATATCAAGAGTGGACCCCACACCTGGAAAACAAACAGAATCGGATCAGCGGTTTTTATCACTATAATATCTAGATAATGGAAACCCATCATTGAGGATTTTATATCTACCATAGTAGACACTAGTGATCCCCTTGGGTCATCTAGCCTAAAAGGGTCACCTCCTCCCTATGATCCCCCTTTCTCAGATGATGAAGTGGATTTGTAAGATTCCCCTCTTACATTTGAAGAGGGTGTCCCCACCACTATTGATGAGATAACCTTGTTGAACCTTGATAGTGAGGAATATCTTAGGCCGACATTGATAGGTGCATCCATGTACCCAAAGTACAAGTAGTATTATGTAGCCTTCTTTAAAAAAGAACCATGAAATATTCACCTAGAGTTATGATGAGATGTCAGGTCTATACCCTTTAGTTCTCATTCATCACCTTGGCCTCCCAGTGGGTCATCACGAGTTCAAACAGCCTCCCAAAAATATTCACCCCTCTCATGATGATATGTTTTAGGATAATGTGGACAATATTATTAAATAAAAATTTATAAAGGAGGTCTAGTAACCCAAGTGTCTATCTAGCATTAACCTAGTTAGAAATAAAGTCAGTAGATTAGAGTCTATATCGACTTCTGGGACCCCTCAACTGTCATTACCTAAATGATTAATTTCCCCTTTCAATGACAGAACTGTTAATTGATTCTAAAGATGGGTTCCAGATCCTCTATTTTATATAAATATACTCTGGGTATAAAAATATCTAGATTTCCCTCAAGGATGAGGAGTCCACCACCTTTAGGGTGTCCCAATGAACTTTCTACTACCAAGTGATGCCTTTCGACTTGAGGAACACTAGATCACCTTACTTATGGTCCATGAAACACATCATTAATCCAATTATCAGGAAACTAGTGGAGTGTTACATGGATGATTTGGTGTTCAAATCCCATTAGAATTCGATCCATCTCAAATATCTTAATAATTTATTCATCTTTCTCTATTTCATACACTTAAAGATGAACTCCCTAAAGTGAACATACAGAGTTACCTCTAGAAAAATTCTTGGCTTTGTCATAAGATACATAGGCATCGAGATTTACCTATAAAAAATAAAGTTTATAAATCAAATGCCTCTCCTAAGAAAATTCCAAGAGTTAAAAGAACTCCAAGACCACTTATCCTACATTCACTAATTTATAGAAAATTAGGTCATCATGTGTAATTCCTTCTTGAGGATCATCAATAAAGACATCGTTTACCAGTTGGATGAGGGATATTAGACTAACTTTGAGGGTATTGAGTATTACCTGATACATACTTTGGTTCGGATGCCATCCATCTCTAAGAAACCCCTTATTCCTTTATGTGACTACTCTAGAATAGTCCTTCAACACCCTTCTAGCCCAAAAAAATAACAAGGGTAGGTAAAATAGCCTCTACTATCTTACCTACAAGATCCTCAACACAGAGAACAGACACTCCCCCATAAAGAAAAGTTGCCTCATGGTGGTTTTTGTAGTGCATAAGTTGTGACATTATTTATAGTACCATGAGATACAGCTGGTTTCCTAAGTAGGCCCGCTAAAATACATCCTCAATCACCTCATACTGACAGGATGATTTGAATTCTAGTTGGTAGTTCTCTAGAATATCGATATCAGGTTTTTCCTAAAAAATGATGTCAAAGGCTAGGCATTTTAAGACTTCATAACAGCTCATCCAGTACCTAAAGAACTACCCTGGGATGTTTACTTTCCAGATAAATCTATTCTCTTAGTGGACCAGGTTTTACCATGTTGGAAGATTCATTTTGATGGTGCCTCTTGGATTCTAGATGGTATAAGACTCAATGACCCCAAACTCAATAGAGTAGGATTAGGGATCCTTTTTATCACTTCGGAATAGGTCATCTTGTCATAATAATTAATATTAGCATAAGGTTGAATCAAAAATTAGGTAGAGTATCATGCCCTTATTACTGGTCTTGAGTTAGCCCTCAAGATTGATGTACCCTATTTACAATTGAAGGGATAATTTGAGCTAGTCATAAAGAAAATTAATGGTGATTGTGTCTTCAAAAAGCATAATTGTGTGCCACTATTGGAAGCATGGTCATCTACTGATGGACCAGTTCCCTTCCCAACTAAAGGGGGATCATATTCCTTCATCATAGAATAGTTGAGCCAATTATTTGGAAATCTTGGCAGTGTCTCTTGAATAACCTGACCAAAATGAACTGGTCATCCATGTAGAACATCAGAGGGTCATCTCCCTCCCCACTTCAGATTATGTCAACTAAAAAGTGTATTAGCTAGATGTAGGTACTTCTATGCTAGGACCATAAAATCCCCCCAAATATGATGAAACTCTTAATTGGATGACTCCCTTTGTTGAGTATCTCCAACATGGAATTATATCACCAGACTGAGCCAAGAGTGAGCAAATATTTTGGAGTGTATCACAATTTTCCCTCTATGGTGGCCCTAAACTTGAGAAACCACTCTACAAGCATGGTTTTGATGGAATTATCTATTGTATCCAAGGAGATGAGATACCTCAGGTCATACTGGAGGTTCATGTTAGACCATGTGGTGCCCATCAAGAAAGATTGAAGATCTCCCACCAAAATTGAAGGTTCTGCTACTTATGGCCCACCATGGTTCATAACTACATTGAGTTCACCAAGAGGTGTCATGTGTTCCATATCCACACTAACTTTGTGCATCGGTCGCTGAATCTTATCCACACTACAAAATATTCTTGTCCCTTTGCATTTTGGGGACTTGATATTCTGAGACCCTACCCTGCAGCAACAACTCAATAGTTTAGTTTCACTTTGAATGCAACTAACTTCTTTTTCAAATGGGAAGAAGTGGTTCCCCTCAAAGAAATCAAAACCCGATCCATGATTAAGTTCATGATCTCCCACATCATCCATCGTTTTGTGGTGCCTCACACTATTCTCATAGAAATTGGCACTAGCTTCCAAGATACTAAGAAGAATAAATTTTACACTGATTACAACATCCAGTCCAACCATACTTCTTAATACCATGCACATGAAAATTGGAAGATTGAGGCATTCAACAAGACCCTATCGAAAATATTTCATAAAATGGTGGGCTATAAAAAAATATTTGGCATGAAAATATCCCTAATTATATTTGGTTATATTATACAAAAACTCAAATTTCCACCCAAGAAACTATGTACTCCTTGGTGTATGGAATAGAGGCAGCCTTACCCATTGAGGTTCAGTTGCTATCACTCCAAACAGCCATTTATGACTAGTAGATGCTAGAAATAATAGAATAAATCTATCAAACTGAGTTGAAATCCATTAAGTAAAATAGTCTTAAATCCTTTAATAACTTATATAGGCCCCAAAATAGGATAGTTAGAGAGTTAAACAAGAAGTTTCGCCTATCCTCCTTTCTCCAGGGTGACATGGTACTGGATCTCGAAATACCGGTGATACCTAGAAAAAACCACTGAAGTTGGAGTCCAAGTGGGAACAAACTTACATTATCCATATGTTATACTATAATGTAGGATACTCTTTAATCACCATTTATGGAGAGTGCATTACACCTCCCACCGACACTGGGTTTCTCAAGTAGTACTTTTCATGACCCCATGGTCAAAGCTAGGTGACATTAAACTATAGAAACCAGGGTCCAAACTCTATGACCTTAAACTAACAGCAGTCCCCATGGTCAAATCTATGAAACCTTAAACTATAGAAACCATTTTCAAAGCTATATGACCTTAAACTATAGTAAACAGGATCTAATATCTATGACCTTAAACTGACAGCATCCCCCATTGTCAAAGCTATGCGACCTTAAACTGCAGAAAATAGGGTTCAAGCATTATGACCTTAAACTATTTGAAAACCTCATAGTCAAAGCTATAAGACCTTAAACCACAGCAACCAGGGTCTGAGATCTACAACCTTAAACTAATAGTGTCTAAAGTATTATTTTTATGGATTTAAACCAAAAATACCGACATCCTCAGTGTATGACTTCAAACTACCACCTTACCCTATGAAATAAACATAGAATGCCTCACATACCAAGTATTAGACAGGGAAAAAATAGCATCCTCATCATACAATGGTAAATTGTAGCTTCGACCTCTATCATAAACATGGTATACCCCACGAAAACCATGGGATGCCTCAATTCCCTCATTATAGAGGATGACCCCCCCCCACTATCGACATCACTCTCCAACCATATTGTGTTCCAGAAATATGTGTGGATTGATTCCCAATTTCATAGGATACCTAGTGACTCCTAGACCCCCTATCTTCAGGTCCATATTCCATTTCATCATAAACCCTTCCTCCAAGGGGGGAGATAAATTATGTTCACCAATATTTTTCCCCTTTTCCCACTTAAAGTCCAAGAATTATGAACTTGAAATATATGTATTTTGTTTTAGGATATTTTTGTGACATGTAGCATTGCATTGCCTTATTTTCACATCAGTTTTTCCTCTTTTGTTCCATGAAAATATTATCAAAATAAGAATTACCCCAGTCAATGCATTATGACTTTACAAATAGTTTCCAAATTCCCCTTGGTCCTAGCTACATGACATTAAACTGCGTAGCAAGTTTCCTCCTATATGATGCTTAAACTACAAAATATATGTCCCATCCCCATCAAAGAGGATAACCCCTTCTACTTCTGGTATAGGTTTCCTACCATGTTTCATTATAGAACTACATGTGTCTTGATTCCCAATTTCATAGGATATATAGTGAAACCTAGACATCATTTCTTGAGGTTGAACTACAATTTCATCACAAACCCACCCATTACCAACAGAACTACTTCTCCCAAATTCCCTTATGGGCCTCCTCTTTTGGTATAACTCCCGACCATATTCCCCAACTCAACAATGAACTGAGATGACCTCATGACCCCACATGAGGAAGAAAAGAAAGTGTATCTCAATACATAAGACACACAAATATCCTCAGCACACAATGTTAAACTATAAGACTTACCCCGTATACACCTAAGATTCCTCGTATGAGAAATATGGGATGACCAAAATGAACATTCTTAGAACACAATGTTAAATTTTAAAATTACCCTATATGATGAACATAGGATGCCTTATAACACAAATATGAGATGATTCAATGTTATTTCTAGTGAGGAAACCCCCCTTAACTATATTGGTCTCTAACAACACCATGTTATAAACTACATATGGATTGATTCCCATGCCTGATGGGATATGTAGGGATTCCTTTATCCAACATCCTTGGCCTGGCCTCAGCATCACACTATCTTGGGGCCTCCCCTGGTCAAAACCTTACGACCTTAAATTGTATGAAACTAGTTTTAAGATTTCTTTGTGTGGTGAAGAACCTCCATGGATCCATTATACTGTGTTTTAACTCTTATGAAATCCCCAAGCATCCTCAAAGTATATGTACTCCCTCAAGTCCTGGCATTATGACCTTAAACTTTGTGCATCAGTTCCCTTGTAGCCCTTTTTTTACATAGTTTGCTTCACCCAAGGTGTTTCAGAAAGATAGTTACCCCTTCTCTTTTTCATCACATACTCACTTGAGATGACCACCCCTTACCAGTGTTATTCTCTTAACACACTATGTTCCAAAACTATGTGTGGATTGGTTCTAATTTTCATGGGATATGTAGCGACACTGGGATTTAATATCCTAGGTCTAGTCCATCAACCAATCGCAAAGTTTTTCCACTATTAGTATTATGAAATTTTTTGGGTAAAGTTTGTATTGGAACTTTATATGTAAAAGGGTATCTTTGACCCTCTTTTTATGTTAGGTTATCACTCTTTTACACCACATAATTTGTAACACCCCGTGATTTGTGAATTATTTTTTTCGAATTTATTTAATCTTTTAGATATTTTTAACTTCACACGCAACACTGAATATAGATTTTTATTATTATATAAAATAACTAAGTTTTTATTATGTTATAAGCAACACCAAGTTATTATTGTGCTATATGCAACACCGACATGGCTTTTGTTACACGTAACACTGAGTTTCTATGAAATAACTCATTATTATAACTATTTAAACAAGATAGTTATAATCTATCCATTAAAAATATTAATATGAATAGTAATGGATAGTTTTTAAATTGTATTTATAATATTTTCACATAAATAAATTATATTTATAATGAAATTTCTAATTTTTGGTAAAGTCGTTATATGTTTAGAAATATTGTTTTCTTAAAGGAACTGCTTTTTATGTCCTTCTATAAATAATGATAAAATTAATTTTGGACACTATTAGAAATTTAATTTGATAAAATAAATATCATTTTTGAATTCATAATTTAAAAATTAACTTATGGTGATTTTTATTATTTTTCTAAGAAGTTTCATTTTTGATGAATAGTGAAAATATTGCATTGTAGTTAAAAACTACCTTTTTGTTTAAATAATTATTATATTTCAATTTAATTTTTAAAGTAAAAATAGATAAATTATACATATATTAATACAATTTAGTTAATTTTAATAATATTTATATCGAAATTAGATATAAAAACTTATTGAACTTTGGAACGTTCTTTTTACCTGTCTTCTCGCCACGTTTGTGGGATTAACATTAAACTTAATTTTTCAGCTTTTGTGAATTGAATTTAAAAACAGACATAAATTTTTGTAACCATTATGATATATTTATTCTAATATGATAAAATTAATTTTTAGATATTATGAATAGTAGCTTTTAGTAAATTTTTATTTACCACGATTAAGGGTAAATCGGGTAATTAAAGGTAAAAATAATATTATAATATTATAAAATTACCATAACACTTGTCCCAATTTCATTATATAAGTGGGTTTAGACCACAATAAACCTTTGGTATAAATTATAACCTTTTAAGACACTTTGTTTAGAATATGACATTTATTATATTTTATTTAAAGATAAGTTAAATATGTCGTACTCATATTTTTAATAAGTAAATAATTTTTAATATAATTTTATACAAAAGATAAATTAGAATATAAATATTCATTTGAAATATAATAAATTTATCTTAATTATGATAACAAAATTAGAGAATAAATTAATTAATTAATGTTTTGCATAATGATGATACAATAATTGTTTAATTAATGGAAAAATAAATGATAATAAAAACATTAAAATAAATATAATTTAACATAATTAATGACATCAAATAATTTTACAGATAGATTTAATATATTATTGATATTTTATAAGTTTTTTTTAATTTATCATGTTTTTAGTATATTTTTTAAAATAAAAATATTGAATATTATCAAAAATTGACATAAATGATACTTTAAAATAAATAATATTTTATTAAATGATATAAAATTCGTAAAAATATAAAATTTAGAAAAATGGTTTGAATAATTCTTAGTATGTCATTAAAGACTCATTTATTGGTCTTTTTTCATTTTTTAATAATTACATTAACCCTAAAAGTATAAATTACATGATATCACGGTAAGAATTAAAAAGGTTAAATAAGGGTTAAGCCAAAAATATAACGATTAAAAAGTAGTCAAAACTTGTCTAATTTTCATTGGATGATTTTATTTTGACCCATTCTCATCCTATCATTGAAATAAATTACTTTTGAACCATTTTAAAAATAAAATTAATTTATATTGATTTAATATTTTGATAAATTTTAAAAGTACCCCTCCCTTCTCTTATAAAAGGGAACCTATACTTCTCTAATATTAACACTTCAAAACCTATTTGGTTTAGAAAAAATCCATCTAAATATCCTCCCAAGATAAATAATTTCATTCTAGAAGCCTTACATTGGGAATAAATCCATATAAAATAGTCCTTTTGTGAAAATTAAAAGAATATACCCAAAGAATATATAATGTTCATCAACAAACGTTGTTATTTAATTTCTTATTTAAACCACTTCAATTATTTTTATTTAATATTTATATAATAACATCATTATCCTAAATAAACTTTTATGTTATTATATTAACATTTATACCTACACTCACACACATTTCCATCTAATGTGTAAACAACTTACTGATCTTATGTACAACGAACTACCGCCTCACAAAATGATGTTGTTCGTTTTTCATTTAACACCTCTCATGGTTGAGAATTATGATTGAAAATATATTTTAATATGATATTTATGATATTTATGATATAATTATACTTATTTAATGATAATATCAGGTCTACCTTTTTACCATCCTATGTTTTTGTAAAATGATAATGTCACTCGTCCATATGTATTGCTTGCCATCTCCACGATGGGATGTGATTCGTTATTCATCTATATTTCATATATGGTTATAAGGATGAATTTTTATGAATATATATGTTTTATATGACATAAAATTTATTTTTTTAATAATAATATGTCATATAATTTCCTTTCTTTAAACCCGACAAGAAAATGGAAACAACATTCATGTGTATGTACGTCATACCGTCTCCATGAACAGTGTATTCCATTTCATATATCTATATTTTATATGATTATTATAAATGTTTATATACTGAATATATAGGATATTTAATTCTTATTTTACATTATTTAAATAATTAATTCGTGATTTAAGTAAGAATATCAAGAATGACAAGTCAAAACATGTACGATAAATAAAGTGGTTATTACCCGAAAAGTTACTTTATCATGGGAATTATTAATAAATGGGTAACAGAAGGTCATATGAAAATATTAAAAGGTATTATATATATGAATATGGTTCTTTTTTAAGTTTATAATAAACTAATACATATTATACAGGAGGATTTTATGTGTATGATGAAATTCAAGACACAAGTTAAGGGAATTTCATCTCATTTTTTATTACTATAAGATACAAGCCTTCTTCACCGGACTTTCTTTCTTGGGGTTTATGGTTCAAAGGTTACCAAATCAGTAAAGTAATTTTGTCTCAATTTTCATTCTTTGAATCACATGTTTTTTTATGCACCTATGTTATTTTATGAGGTGTATATAATTCCATTTGACATGTTATATCATGAATATCCATATTTTAATTATATTTTAAGCTTTATGTTGTGTTATTATTTCATGTTTATTATGATTCAAATTTTTAAAAGTGGTATGGGACACTTGGAAATGTTTAAATATTATTTCCTACTGAAATATTTTCAAAATATCTCTTAATCTCATTTTCAAGGAAAATGATTTTTAAGATTTGTTTTTTGTTTTAAAGTGTTTCAAGGCTTATATTATAAGATTTCAAAGCAATTTTCAAGTAAAAATTTTTTAAATTATTTTTCAATATTCCTTCATATGTTTTCAAGGAAAAATGTTTTTCAAAATGTTTTCAAGATTCCTTTATATGTTTTCATGTTTATTTTCAAAGAAAATGGTTTTCAAAAGGTTTTAGGTTTCAAACATAATTTTTCAAAGAAGAAATGATATTTTACTCAGGAACTTTTTTAAATGATTTTTCATGATTAATTTATATGTTTTAAAATTGGTTTCAAAGAAAAGGGTTTTGAAAATTATTTACATTTTAAAAAGGTTATTTTTAAGAAAAATTCATGTTCCAAGTGATCTTTAAAAATTCTTCCCCATATAAGATGACATGCTTTTTTATAGTCTAATAATACCATTTATATTATTTCTCTTAATTTTTTATGTTTTTATGGAATGATGTCTAAGAAACCTATTTATCTTTCATAGTTTATTCTTTTAATGAAATTATTATGAAACCTGTATCTTTTCCCTAGGTTAGGATATGATTACATGTTTATGACACTCATTCCATTTCATTGGTTATGATATGTTTTTTATAATATTGTGGTACATATATGTATGATTTAATTATGAGAAGGGTGGGACCTATATCTCCATCCAATTCATTGGGTAAAGATTTATATGTTATGAGATAGACTAAAATGGTCTTGAGAGTGAACCTTGACTACTAAAATGGTCGTGGGAGTGAACCATGACTACCAAGATGGTATGAGTAGTGAACTCATACTACTAAGATGACCATGGGAGTGAAACATGACTACTGAGATGGTATGTAAAGTGAAACAATATGACTAATATATAATTGGAATCAATTCCTTGACTAATATGAAAATAATATTATATGTTTAGTTGTTTGGCACAGATTCCATGTCTTATTCTTATATTATGATTTCATGGATTATGCTCTTAATTCACTTATGATTCACATCTTATGAACTACAAATATTTATTCCATGATCTTTGATATGAAGGGTATGCTCTTCAATTTTCATGATCATGTTCTCATACCCTTATTCTCGTGATATGCCTACATATGTCCTTTGAATACCCTTATTGAGCATTTTAGCTCACCCATTTTTTATGTCTTCAGTTCCTCAAGTTATAAATAAAGTTATTAGTTAAGGGTAATAAATGGGAATATCTTTATGGGATATGTTGAATATCTTTCACCAAATTAGAATAATGTGTTCCAATTTTCCAAAGTCACTAAACTAATACGGTCTTTGGGCATTTTTCTGTGTAATGTATGAAATTTTCCGCAAAAGTGATGTAATTTCAATGTTTCAAAAGCATGGGTTGTTATAGTTGGTATCCGAGAAAAAATTTAGTCAACCTTTAGAAACCAGTATGAGAAAACATTAGTGATATCTCTAGATATATAATGTACCTATGGATAAGTATAATTATAGGTTACAATCCTAGAGTTTTTTTAATAATCTTGAATAACATAGGATTAAACCTAAGATTTCATAGATTTAAATATTATAAGTATTCTACCTTGATTATGTGGTTATACCCCTATGATTAGTGTTTCTCAAAATTTGATTTCTTTTTTTAGTCAATGGATAAAACCTGAAGGAACCATGTTAATGAATAAATGAAATGTGCAATGCAAGGATTGTCCTCCTGAACAACCAAATTTTATGGGAACTGTAATGAAAAATTGTTTCACTATAATCACATAAGATATGAATCATGTTGGACTTCCAAATGATTGAATGAGGGAACAATTTTCTATTGATTCCTTTATGAGGCAACATTAACCTTATTTCAGTGGGTTTTTGACCCACTTGTTACTGAACAATGGACCGGTGCCACTAAAAAGATATTTTCCATCCTTCAATGTTCCAAACATGAAAAGGTAATTTTGTCCATTTATCATTTGGAAGGTGAAGTCGATCAGTGGTGGAATCTTATTAAGAACACAAGGGAACAATAAGAAATTGAATCTATGGAATGGGAAGAATTTAAGGGGATATTTTTTAGAAAGTAATTCCATTGTATTCTATGAAAAAAGACAGAAAAAGAGTTACTTGAGTTGAAGCAAAAGGATGAATAATTTTTCAGTATTTATGAGGCTAATTTCATAAGACTTATGATGTATTATTCTGATATTATCATCCAACCAGAAAGTAAAGTTGATAGGTTCTTTAGTGGATTAAATCCATGTATCATAATGGAATTGGCCATAAGAGACTTTATTATCTATGAAGAGATTGTGTGTTATGAAATAAAGGTTGAAATAAAAGTTTGAGTCACATACCAATATCATGGTTTTGAAAAAAAAGAATATGGGGTTTAAAGGAAAATATAAAAACTTTGAAGATAAGAAGATAAGATTTAATTTATGCACTATGTGTGGGAAAAATCATGGAGGAAATTGTATTGATGGGTCTAATAAATGTTTTAAGTGTGGAAAGGAAGTTCATCGGGCTTTTTATTTCCAAATTGATGAAAAGAAGTCAGATAACTGTGTGAATGGAGAGAAAGTTTCATAGAATGAACCTCCCACACTTTAGTGATATAAGTGTAAGTATAATGAGCATTATTATAATAAATACTTAAATCCTAGTGTTAACGATGAAGATCTCCATCAAAAACCTCTTAAATCCAAAGATAAAGGGAAATCTTATGCAATTACTATTATCGGTGTGGAGTATGACAACAAAGTTGTGGAAGGATTGAGTATTTATGTATACGAAGTCAAGAATAATGTTGTAGAAGTACTTTTATAGTATTACGGAATAATGAAACATCTATGTATTGGTCAACTATAGTTTATCCATAAGTATTTAAGAGAATATGTTGACAGGTACTAGTAACCATGAAAAGTGATTGAGGTAATAAGGTGATATTTTTGGAAAAAAAATGATTAAGGGAAGGATAATTCTTAATATGTGAATGATGTTGAGATAAAAATATTTGTATAAAGATATGTTGGATATTAATAAGTAAATTGGATGTACTTATTTCCTTTAAACTGATTAAGGATTTGTTGAAAAGTGGTTTATTCTATCATGGATGAAGTTTACAAATATTTGGACTTAAGGAATATTTCCAATAAATAAAGAAACATGCATATTTTCAATAAGTATGTATGGAAAATTTAAGTTATTACCATGTTTCAAGAGAATACATGATGAAGGTATTCACATGTTTGGAATGTGATAACCAAGAGATTCTTTATGATATATGAGAGATAAATTTTAAGCTTATTTAGTGCACTTTTTTATAGTGTTTTTTATTTTCAGACTTTGGAAGGGTTGTAAGGTACTACATTTATGTAAAGTTTAAGTTAAAATTTATAAGAAGTTTGTGATATTAAATTATTATCTCACTATAGGTGGATTTGTGCATATTTGATAACTTGTGTTAACCTTTTAGTTGTGATAAAGAAAAATGGAATGAATTATCATTCTATTTATGAATCTCATGACCTGATAATATTTTAGGAATAAAAAATTCAACTTTATTTATTAGAATAATAGATAAATTTAAAATTGATCAAGGCACAATTAAGGGTGAAGTTGTCTTATAATCAAGTAAGTATATCCCCTTGTGAAAATTATTCATCTTTAGGAAAATGATCTTGAAATAAAATTTTGTCATCATTATTGATGATATCAATGAACTCTTTAATGATTCTTTAGTTTATGGTTTTGTGATCATTAACTTTTTTTGGATCACACCTTTCTTATGATCAGTGATTTAATCAATCTCTATGATTATTTACACTTTTCCTCTATGCCCAAATCTTCACCTATGTTCTCTTATATAGAAACCCAGTTATGATTTACTTTGGGTAATTGTTATTTTAAAACTTTTCCTTTATTTAAAAGGAAGTTTTAGTATTTGTTTTTATGATGTAGGATTCTATGAAAGAAACTTTCAAGTATTAAACCTTTAATAAACCAGAAGAATTTTGAGGGTGAAATTCATTTTAAGGAGGTAGAATGTAACACCCTAAGATTTTGTGAATTATTTGTTTCAAATTAATTTATTCATTTCAATATTTTCACTTCATAAAATAATGAATATATATATTTTTTATATAAAATTATTAAATTTTGGATTATTCCCTAGGAAATACCAAGTTATTCTTGATCTATGTGCAACACCGACTTGGCATGTGTTACATGCAACACTGAGTTTCTCGAAATAATACATTATTATAATTATTTAAATGAGATGGTTATAACCTAGCCATCAAAAATAGTAATATAAATAATAATAAATAATTTTTAAATGTTATTTATAATTGTTTCACATTAATAAAACATATTTATAATTTTTTGTATAATTTTTTGCAAAGTCTTCATATGTTTAGAAATATTATTTTCATAAAGGAACTCATTTTTACGTCTTTCTCTGAATAGTAATAAAATTAATTTTACACACTCATAGAAGTTTAATTTGATAAAATAAACATTATTTTTGAAATTTTAATGTCAAAACCAACTTAGAGTTAATTTTTAGTATTTTTCTGAGAAGTTTCATTTTTTATGAATAGTGAAAAATACTACAATGCAGTTAAAAACTACTTTTTCATTTAAATAATTATTTTTTTTAAATTAAATTTTAAAGTCAAAATAGATAGATTATATATATATTAATCTAATTTAGGTCATTAGAATCATTTTTATATTGAAATTAGATATAAAAACTTGTTGAGCTTTTGAACGTTCTTTTTACCCGCCTTCTTACCACATCTCCAAGATTAACATTAAACTTAATTTTACTGCTTCTCTGAATTGAATTTAGAAAAACAGAAATACATGGTTATAATAAATATGATATTTGGAGTGTAATAGTATCAAAATAATTTTCGGATATTATGAATAGTAACTTTAGTAAATTTTTATTTACTACGGTTAAGGGTAAATGGGGTAATTAAAGGTAAAAATAATATTATAAAATTATAAAATTACCCTAAAACTTTTACCAATTTAATTGGATAAATGGTTTTATAGAAAAATAAACCTTATTATAAAATTCTAACCTTTTTAAGCCACTTGGTTAAGAATATGACATTTATTATATTTTATTTAAAGATAAGTTAAAAATGTCATACTCTTATTTTTAATAAGTAAATAATTTTTAAAATATGGTTACGCAAAATATAAATTCAAGAATAAATATTAATTTGAAATATAATAAATTTATATTCATTTTAATATTTTTTCTAATTTTTAGATATGAAATAATTTAATTAAAGGCTTTCATAATGATGGTGCGGTAATTGTTTAATTAATGGAAATATCAAATAAATGTTATAAAAATATTAAAATAAATATAATTTAACATAATTAATTGTATACACGAATTTTATAGATAAATATTATATTTTATTGATATATTAGATTTTTTTTGAAGTTATCATGTTGTTATTATTTTCAAAAAAAGATAAATATTGAATAGTATCAAAATTGACATAAATAATACTTTAAAATAAATTATATTTTATTAAATGATATAAAATTCATAAAAATAAATAATTTAGAAACCTAGTTGGAATAAGTATTATTATTTAATAAATGACACATTTATTAGTCTTTTTTCATTTTATAGTAATTATATTAACCCTCAAAGTGAAAATTACATGATATCACGGTAAGAATTAAAAATCTTAATTAATGGTTAAAAAAATATAAGGATTAAAAAATAGTCAAAAAATTGTAATTTTCATTATATGATTTTATTTTGATCCATACTCATCCTATATTTTAAATAAATCACTTTTAACCAATTTAGAATAGAAAATTAATTTATATTAATTTACTATTTTGAGAAATTCCAAAAGTGTTCATCCCCTCTCTTATAAAAGGGTACCTCTCCTTCTCTTCTCTTCATACTTCATACCCTATTTGGTTTGGCCAAAATATATCTAAATATACTCCCAAAATCCATCATTTCATCCTAGAATCCTTACTTTTCAAAAGAATCCAACATATGGAGTCCTTTTGAGCAAATCAAAAGGAGATACCCAAAGAGGTAACGCTCATCAATGAACATTGTTGTTTTATTTATTATTTAAACCCCTTAAATTAATTTTATTTCATGTTTATATAATAAACGTAGTATACTCAATATACTTTAATTTTATTACATTAATGGTTCAACCTACACTCACACACACTTCCATCTAATGGGTAACGAACTTACCGTTATTGTGTACGATGAACTACTGCCTCATAAAACGATGTTGTTTGTTTTTTCTTTACCACCTATCATTGTTCGGAATTATGATGTAAAATATAACTTTATATGATATTTATGATATTTATGATATAATTATACTTTGTTAATGATAATATCATGTCTATATTTTTCCATCTTATGTTTTGGGAAAATGATATTGTTGCTCGTGTGTACGTATGATTTACCATCTCCATGATGCGATGTGATTCGTTATTCATCTATATTTCATGTATGGTAATAAAGATGACTTTTTATGAATAGATATGTTTTATATGAAATAAAATATGATTCTATAATTATAATATATCATATAATTTCCCTTTTTTTAATCCAACAAGAAAATGGAAACAACGTTCATATGTAAGTACGACCTACTATCTTCATGAACAGTGTATTCCATTTCATATATCTATCTTTTTAAGATTATTAGAAATGTTTATATAATGAATATATAGGATAAATAATCCATTTTTTACATTCTTTAAATAATTAAATCGTGATTTAAGTAAGAGGATCAAGAATTACAAGTCAAAACACGTACGATAAACAAATCAGTTATTACCTGAAATGATACTTTAATATGAGAATTGTTAATAAATAGGTAATAGAAGTTTGTAAGAAAATATTATATGATATTATATATATGAATGTTGTTCTATGATAAATTTATAATAAACTTATACTTATTATATAGGAGTCTTGTACGTGTACAATGAAATTCAAGACATAGGGTAAGGGAATTTCATCTCATTTTCTTATTTCTGTGAGATAGATGTATTATTCACCACTCATTTATTTTATGTGGTATATATAATGGACATAAATTTAATATATGATCTTTATAATTTAATTTATGGTTATTTACATATCTATTTGATGATATTTCTTTCATGTGGTTTTTTGGTTCAATGGTTTCCAAATTAGTAAATTAATTTTGTCTCAATTTTCATTCTTTGAGACAATGTTTTGTTATGCACCTATGTTATTTTATGAGGTGTATATACTTACATTTGACATGTTATATCATGAGTATAATTATTTTCATAATATTTAAACCTTCTTTTAATGTTTTTATTTCATGGGTATTATGATTTAAATTTTTTAAAGTGGTATGGGACACTTTGAAAAGTTTAAAGATTACTTTCCTCGAGAAATTTTTTCAAAATATATCTTAAGATCATTTTTAAGGAAAATGATTTTAAAGAAATTTTTTATGATTTAAATTTTTTTTAAAGGATTAATTTTTAATTTTTCAAAGATATTTTCAAGTAAAATTATTTAAAAACGTTTCCAAACTTTCTTTATATGTTTTCAAGGAAAAAGTTTACCAAAATGTTTTTAGGATTCCTTTATAAGTTTTCATGTTTATTTTTAAAGAAAAGGGATTTCAAAAGGTTTTATGTTTCGAAAATAATTTTTCAAAGAAGATATGATATTTTACTCAATAAATGTTTTGAATTATTTTTCATGATTCCTTTATATTTTTTTATAGTGGTTTCAAAGAAAATAATTTTGAAAATATTTTATGTTTTAAAAAAGATATTTTTAAGAAAAAGTAATGTTCCAAGTGATCTTTCAAAATCCTTTCCCATCTAAGATGACATAATTTGTTATATTCCAAGAATATCATTCATGTTATTTCTTCGAATGGTTTATTTTTTGATGGCATGATGTTTAAGAAACTTGTTTCACATTCATAGGTTATGCTTTTGATGAAATGATTATGAAACCTCTATCTTTTCCATAGGTTATGATACGATTACATGTTTATGAAACCCATTCCATTTCACTAGTTATGATTTCATGGATTATTCTCTTGATTCCCTTATTATTTGTCTTATGAACTTCTAATATTTATTCCACAATATTTTATATTAAAGGTATGATAATTTATTTTCACAATAATGTTCTCATACCCTTATTCTCATTAAATTACTTCATATGTCCTTTGTATACGCTTATTGAGCATCTGAGATCCCCCATTTTTTATGTTTTATTTTCCTTGGGTTATAAATAAAGTTTTAAGGTAGGGGTATAAAATGGGAAGATCTTTTTGAGAGATTTTTACGTTCTTCCACCAAATTAGAAGAGTGTATTCAAGTTTCCAAAGGCACTAAACTAATACAGTCTTTGGGAATTTGTTTGTGAAATGTATGAAATTTTATGAAAAAGTTATTTAATATAAATGTTTCAAAATAGAGGGTCATTATATGGTCCCATTTAAGACACCCACACTCTTTGGTCTAAGCTCCATGATGATTAGCTAGTAGAATCCATAGTCTGAGTTGTATGTATCTAAACTACAAATCCCAACATCATCATCACATGATGTAAAACTTGATATTTACCCCGTATGAAAGTGGGATGCCTCATATAATAAATATGAGATGAACTAAACCAACATCCTCAACACAAATCATTAAATTATAGCCTTACCATGTATAAAACGGGGATACCTCATATAATAAATATGAAATGAACCAAATGAACATCCTCAGCACAAGACATTAAATTGTATCCTTACTGAGTATGAAATTAGGGTTACTCATATAGAAAATATGAGATGAACCAAACCTACATCCTCAGAATGTGGTGTTAAACTATATATCCTTACCCCATATGAAATCAGGATACCTCATATAGGAAATATGAGATAAACAAAACCATCATCCTCAGCACATGACGTTCAACTGTATCCTTACCCCGTATAAAATTGGGATTCCTTATATGATTAATATGATAGGAAGCAAAAAAACATCCTCATAACACAATGTTAAACTATATACTTACCCCGTATCAAACCAGGATGCCTCATATAAAAAATATAAGATTAACCAAACCAATTTATTCAGCACGCGACATTAAACTATAGTCTTACTCTGTATGAAATAGGGATGCCTCATATATGAAATATTATTTAAACCAAACCAATTTCCTCATAACATGAAATTAAATTATAGCCTTACCCTGTATGAAACTGGGATTTCTCATATAGTAAATATGATATGAACCAAACCAACATCCTAGGCATGTGACATTAAAATATATACATACCCCGTATAAAATTATGATGCCTCATAATATGAGTCAAACATACATCCTTAGAACACAACATTAAACTATATCATTACCATATATAAAATCAGGATGCCTCATATGATGAATATGAGATTAACCAAAATAACTTCTTAAGAACATGATGTTAAACTGTAGTCTTACCCCATATAAAATCGGGATACCTCATGTAATAAATATGAGATGAAAGAAACTAACATCCTCAATACACTACATTAAACTATATCCTTACCCTATGTGATAAACATATTATGTCTCATAATAAAAGTATGATATGATTTTATATCCTCACCAGAGAGGAATTCACCCCTCCAATGTTGGTCTCCTACCACACTATATCCCAGAACTACATGTGGATTGATTTCCATTCTCATGCGATATGTAGTGATGCCCAGATCTATTATACTAGGTTCATTCCTACCAACGACTCATTTTTAGGTCTTCCCCTTCGGTCCAATCTTGATCTTTTTCAACCCACGCTTTCATCCAACATGTTTAATCACATTGCAGGATGATGCCTAGGGTACTCAACATTCCCTTTGGGACATTCCCCACTTCCATGTCTGCATTTTGTGATTCCCTTGATATGGATAATCATCATCCTCTTGATCCAAATAGGCTCCCTAATAGAAATGGTTCCTGGCCACATTTGATCACCTACCATCTTGGCCTCATTCCTAGAAGGATCCTTAGAAAAATATGGCATCCCCTATGTTTTAAACTTGTTCAATAGTCAATCTTACATTTTTCACCCCATCCTTGACTAGCATGGGTGTAGAACCTATGTTTTGAACATGGTCAATTGTTTTCCCCACCCATAATCCATTCACCATTTACTATCCAATTCATGTAAGTCACTATCTACCTCATGGTGATTCTTCAAGTCGGTCATCTCTTCCCCTTATTGTGTTTACCCCTAAAAATTATGGGAATTTCATACCACTCCATGATTATTGCATCGAGCATAGATAACACGAGATTAGGGGTTCAGGACCAGTTTCTCACTAAAAGGTTGAGATTCATGGGCTCCACTTAAATAAATATAAACCTCTTATGGTCCAAAATCATCAATATTAAACTAGGATCCCAAGTCTAAGCATCATGAATTTAAACTGTGTGCAAGTCACCCTAGGAATCTGTCATGTGGCGCTGAGCTTACCTAACCCTAACATTACATTGGGTTGTTGCTATTTCATTCTATGCATGTTATTTTGTGTTATTTACTACTCTTTTGGCCTGGACTCTTCAATCTTAAACTAAGAGACTAAGTCCAAGCATCGTGAACTTACATTATGTGAAATTTGACATGGATATGTTTCGTGCGGCATCAGGTGGCCTATGCAGCCCTCAATTCACATCGAATAACCTTTCTACAATTTCATGCATATTCCTTTGAGACACACAACACATGGTCCAATAATTATGACCATAAATTATTTTCAACCCATAGTCCAAGAATTACGACCTTAATGTATTTTCAACCCATGGTCCAAGAATTATGACCTTAAACTATTTGAAACTCATGGTCTAAGTATTAGACCTTAAAATATTTGACACCCCATGTTATGAACTATAAAACCTTAAAATGGGATCCCAATTCCAAGAATCATGACTTTACACTATGTGAAAGTCTTCTTGGGAATGTGTCATGTGGCGTCGGGCCTCCTTGGCCCTCAATTCATGCCAGGTCACCCCTTCAATTCCATGAACACTCCTTTGAGACATTCCCCACTATGGTATAAGCATTATAAACTTTAAAATATTTGTGACCCCTTGGTATGACTGAAACAACCTTAAACTACCTGAGGCAACATTCTAGTCACAATATGATAAACTATGCTACGAACGTCCTAATCACACGATGTTAAACTATGTGATGCATTTTCCTCACCATATGTCATTAAACTATGTGTAAATCATCATCACCATATGACGTTAAACTATTTGTACATCATCCTCACTGTGTGAAGTAAAACTATGAAGCATCTTAGTCCCTTTCTTGATAATACCCTCCCCCCCTTTGATCTTGGTCACCTACCACATCATTCATGTTCCTCAATAATCGCTTGAAATGTGAGATGTTGATCCCCTTGGAAGATGATCCCAACCTTTGCTCAGACAGATATGCCTACCAAATTTTCTCAAATCCATGGTGTCATAATTATGAGAGTCTTGAACTCTATTCGAAAATTCCATTTGTTCATCCCCATGCTTTATGTCCTCCAAGATTTAGATCCCCATCATCCTTAATGTTTGAACAGCCCCCTGATAGTAACAGTGTCTGGCCACACTGGATCACCTATTGACCTTGGTACATGCTCCAAAATACTTTTAATAACATTATAATAGGTCATGTGTTTTGAACATGGTCAACCGATAACCCTCATTTGTCTTTCCTCATCCCTAGTAGGGTGATAGAGGAACCTATGTTTTGAACATGGTTAACATTCATCCTCTATTTCCATATCACCCCCTTTGTGTTCCAAATCTTGGGTGTCTTAATTCACACTCTCTATTACCATTTCATTTTTATATTATAATTAAATGACCCTATATTTACTCTATTCATGAGATATAACACATTTATAAAGTAAGTTGGTTGTTCATATAGCCCAATCCTCTAGCCATATCCTTTCTGGTCAAGATTCTCCTGGTGGTCAATAAACAGATTCAGACCCTATGTGTCTGACTCTTGTCTGACACTCTCATATAAATGAGAAATATTCTATTGGTCCCTTATATACCATACCAATAATAACTCACATGGGTTTAGGATTCATTATTGGTTTTATTGTTAATATGATTAAGATGCAATAGAAGAAAAAAAGGATGCATTAAAGAACACATAGAATTTAAAATAAACCATCCAGAAGCTTGGGAGGGTCATCCACATGTTGCAGACTCTCCTTTATTTCAGAATAAGATAATATTACCTAAGGTTTAACCCCAATGACCAAGTTCTTGATACTATATAACCTCTATCTAGTAGTGAATGCAAACCAATTGTCTCCTATAAACCATTAAAGGTTCTGATGCTCTGCTAATGTGTATATCAGCACTCAGGTCGAATCCTCGGTGACGATATTTTTTAATAGTCGCCTGTTTTTAGTTGATTTTATTTTTATTGGGGGGGGGGGGGGGGGGTTGTTTGCAGAGCTTAATTGAAATGATTGATTGATTAATATTGATTTAAAATTTTGATAAATATTTGGGTGAGTTCACATTAGGTAGTTAAGCTTATGATATCCTTGAGTCTTTCTTTATATTGCATTAAAATAACACCAATGTCACAAGTTGAAGTTGATTCGAATTCCCAAGTTTTAAGCCTTTAATGCAAGCCTTAACTTAACTTAGGGTTCTAATATTAATCATATCATGTTTATGGTAGTGTATTTATGGTTCCAATAATCCATGGAAACCACACGTTGAACAAAACAAGTCATTAATCCATGACATGTTAAGTCCAACAAACACAATATTAATTTGAAGAATATTCATCGAGAAAATACTCTCAATCACTTAACATCCCTAAATTTTGAATCATCCCAATGGTAGATTTACTCATCCATTAAGATATTTATTAATTTTTTAATATGTTTTTATAGTTATTAATTATAAATAGAACTAGAATAACGGGATAAGAAAAGAGTTGTGTGTCGAACACACACACATGAACAATGACGGGAATTAAAAATAGACTTTTGATTGAATGAGGAAGAAAACTAAGGGAAGGGGATTCAACTGTATTTAACCTATTTTAAGACCATTAATATTATTTAACAGAATTTATATGAAAATAATATATTAATAATAATAAACATGCATTAAAATTCCATTGAAATGAAAATATACTTACACGATTACAAATAAAAAGAACACAAAATAACATGAAAAAAAGATAGGAGGAAGAGTATATCAAGTGAAAACATGAGTATGGAAGGTCCTCCCAAGAATTTTTCAAGTATTTTTTGTTCCAATGTATGATCCGCTCTTCTGAAATTCCAACCACATGCAAGGAAAAGAGGGGGTGTATTTATAGCCCAATGTTGTGGGTTGTTTTCATTCCAAAACTACCCCTCCACTTGCATTTCCAATTTGATATTTCATAAAACCAAATCTGGAGAAATATTCTTCTTAAAAGTTTTATATATTAAAATATTAAGTTGGATCTCAAAATTTTGAGGAATTTAGACTTATGGATCCCAAGTTATGGCGGTTTTAATAAACAATGTTAAACTTATCCATTTTTATCCATGCTTTTTCGATGCATGAAATGTGAATGGATTTTTGAATAGGAAGATGCCCTCAATTCTGAAAGATTTATTCAATAAAGTCTTCCACCTATATATCCTCTTTCACACTGAAAAATATAAACTTTATTTGATTACTAGATCATGAGAGATGTCATGAATAGTGTTCGGATTGTAATTCTCATTCAGAATGGTGGTCTGGACTTCAAAGCATCAGTTGGTCCTCTTTTTGTTGTAGTTGGACCTTAAAATTTTGATCCCTGATTCCTTTGGATAATCATGAATATATTTTGTAGCTTCATAAAATTTGGGCTTTGGGATTTATCCCAGTATCTCAATCACCATGGCTGGTCTAGTTTCTTCACAGATTCTTTTGGTCTTCTTGTGTGAACCATATGACACTCCAAATGGAAGATTTGGCCAAAGGTCCCTTATAATGAAATTTTTTTATTTGAATAAGTAACCATAAAAAACAAGAATCAGGAAATTTGGATAATAAGGGTGATATTTATTATTAAAACATTAAACAAAATTGAATCTGGATGAATTCAAATAGTGCTCAAAAATTATATTTAATATTTAAACATTAATATTTCACACATATTATGAACATTTCATATAAAATCAGTAAATGTAGTATACAATAAGTTATTAAAAGATTAATAACATAAAATCCCCCACAATTAGTCTTGTTCATTTCCTCATATGCAACAAATATAAAAAACATTACAAAATAATTTTCACTCACCAAAAAAATATTAAAATTTTTTTTTCCCTAATCAGGGGAGGTTTAGATCATTTTACTCTTCCATATTAAATTCCATCACAAACTATTATAGAAATAATGTTCCAAAAACAATTAATTTTTCATGCTCAATTTTAGAAATGGAAAATGTGGACACTCAAAACTCACACCTCTCAAGATGATAAAATTCATTAATGGAGGTTCACTCTTTCACCAACAAAAAGTGAAAATCTTAGAGTTTGAAATAGATGTCAGCTTACATTCCCTATCCTAAAGTGTAAAATAATCAAGGGGTCTTTTGAATGGGTTTTCGGTGGCTATGGGATGGTAGGAATTCAGTATTCAAAAGAGTAGAAAGTGGGGTAAAACACCAACATGGAAAAAGCAATGCAGAATATTTTTGAAATAAAACATAGAAAGAAATGGAAACACATATTTAAAATGGAACAATTGTGTAAATAAAGACAAAAAAGTGGAAGAAAATTTGAAGGGAATAAAAATATGGAATATTTAAAAAAATACAAAACATCTCCCAATGAAATAATAATATATAATTCAAGTGTTATTTTTTCATTTTTTTCATTTTTTCGAAAGTTGAACTTGAAAAAGATCTCACTCTCATATCCCAACCCATGGTTGATCTCCTCACAACACTAATTTTAATAGTTATAACAATATAAAAGGTTGAGTAAGAGTTATTTTTTACCCACCCAAGACACAACCCATTCTTTTTTTGTTCTTTTTTTTATTTTTATTTTTTGGAGTTTTTTTGGACACTTTTCTATAAAATTTGATCAATATGTCATAATTATATATACATTCCCAAAATACACTGAATGAAAACCTCTCCCCTACACTAAAATGGATTATTTCTCTCAAGCATATGATAACACATTGAAAATCAATAAATGGTCACCCAAAATAAAATCCATTCCCCCCACACTTAAATTTCAATAAATAATGCACTGAAAATCCATGTAGATATTGGGTGGGATAAGGTATTGGGATTGTAATGTGGATATCAAAGAAAATGTTTTCATAGGATCATATGGGACTTAAGAATTTGGATTAATGTAAGGGTAATGGGAGGTTATTTGGCTATTGGGATTCTCATGAGGTTCAGAAAATGACTCTATCATATTAATTCACACCAAAGTAAGAAATTCAGCTTGAAGGTCCACAAAATCAAGACTCGAAATCGGGGTGAAAACAAAAATTTTGAAAAGATGGTCATAGGTGACCTTGGAATGAAATATAATGTTGTTCCTTATGGTTGGGGAAAATAATTTTCAAAATAAAAAATAGAGCATTCAAAATTTATTGGTTTTGACACAATATTCTTTATCCAAATATATGATTAAAACACAAAAAGTTTGAGATGAAACCATGTCTTTGGACTCCCCAAAATTGTTGGAAAATTTTCAAAATTGGATGGTTAGTAAGTATGAATATTTTGGGGGGTTTTTTGGTTTTTTTAGTGTTTTCAAAACACATACCCATAAAAAAGAGAAAGAGAAAAATAAAGGGATTGATGAAGAAAGTGGTAAAAAAGAGAGGAAGAAGAAGAAAGAGGTAGAGATAGGAAGAGATAGAGGGTTAAAGGGAAAGAGGTGCCCCCTGGTTTGGATTTGGTGGGTCACCGCCTCCCTCTAGTGGTGTGTTTACTATAGAATTTTTGGATCCAGTGGAAGTCGATGTTGTTCCAGGATTGTGTGTTCTCTCATGTTGATTCTTTAATTGATTTCCTTTAATTGTGAATGTCCCTTTTGAAGAGGGGTCTTGGACTTGAACTTCACCAAATGGGTAAACATGAGAAACAATAAAAGGACCTTCCCAATGATAATTAAACTTACCAGGGTGAAGGTGAAATCGATATTTTAAAAAGAAATACCTTTTCACCATCATGGAAAACATTTATTAGGATGTGTTTGTCATGGAGTACCTTATATTTTTCTTGTAGAGATTATAATTCTCATAAGAACCAAGTCGAAGCTCCTCTATTTTAGTAAACTGCAACAATATTTCTTCACCCAGTTTTTCACAATCAAAATTACAAGTTTTCATAGCCCAAAATGACTTATGTTGGATTTCAACTGGTAAGTGACAAGCTTTACCAAAAACTATCCTAAAATGAGACATCCCAATGGGTGTTTTATAGGCAGCTCGATAATCCAAAAGTGTTTCACAAAGTCTTTCAGGCCAATCTTTTCTGGTGGGATTAACAATTCTTTAAAGCACTCTTTTAACTTATTTATTAGAAAGTTCAGCCATGCCATTTGTTTGGGGGTGATATGCAGTTTAAGTTTTATGTACAACCCCATTCTTTTTCAAAAGAGATTCCATGGTTTTATTACAAAAATGGGTTCCTAAGTCACTTATCGAGGCATGTGGTGTGCCAAATCGGTGGAATATGTGTGTCTTTAAGAACTCACTAATAGTATGTGAATCATACTTTCTAGTGGGTTTGGACTCGACCAACCTAGAAACATAATCAACCTCAAGAATAATGTATGAGAATCCATTGGAAGGTGGGAATGGTTCCATGAAATTAATTCCCCAAACATCGAATATTTCACAGAAAATTAAAGGCTTTTTGGGAATTTCATTTCTCTTTGAAATCATTCCAAACATTTGGAAAGTGGGACATGATTGAAAAAACTCATGTGAGTCCTTGAAGAGTGAAGTCCAAAAGAATCCAGAGTCTAGGACCTTTCAAGAAGTCCTTTTTGGTCCAAAGTGGCCACCACCAGGCATTGAGTGACAGAATTATAAGATGGAAGAATGTTCATTTTCATCAACACATCTCTTAATTACCATGTCTATCCCAGTTTTTAAAAGTTTATTTTCTTCCCAAAAATAGTATTTTGAATCAATTTTCAACTTCATTTTTTATTCTTTTAAAAAAAATCAAGAAAAACACCCTAAAACAAGTAATTTACAATTGGGGCATACCATGGTATTTTTGGAGTGGGATATGAAAGGTTCTCAGTGGGAAATTCTGGATCAATTATTTCAAAATGAGAAGAATTAGAAATTCTACTCAGGTGATCAACCACAGGGTTTTCTTTTCGAGTTCTATCTTTGATTTAAAGGTCAAACTCTTGGAGCATTAGTATCCATCTTATTAGCCTTAGTTTGGAATCAATTTTCTTGAGTAAGAAATTTATAGCAGAATGATCTATGAATATGATGATTTTGGCACCTAAGAGATAGGGCCGAAATTTATCTATGGAAAAAACAACTGCTAAAAGTTCCTTTTCAGTGACAGTGTAGTGAGATTGAGTTTCATCCAATTTTTTGAGGCATAATAGATAACATGGGGAATATTTTCTCTTCTTTGACCAAGAACATCCCCAACAGCTCTATCAGAAGCATCACACATCAACTCAAAGGGTAAGGACTAATATGGGGATGGATTATTGGGGAATATGTAAGAGAAGTTTTGAGTTTAATGAAGGATCTCTTGAAAACCTCATCAAAATGGAAAGTGACATCATTTTAGAGAAACTGAGTGAGTGGGAGGGAAATCCTATTGAATTTATGGTTGAATATCCGATAGAAACTAGCATGACTAAGGAATAAATGGATGTCTCGAACAGAGGTGGGTACAGGAAGTGATTGAATCACTTCAATTTTGGCAGTATCAACTTAAAAACCCTCTTTTAAAAATATGTTCCCTAGAACAATCCCATTTTCCACCATGAAGTGACATTTTTAAAAAATTAACACAAGGTTACACTTGAAACACTGTTGAAGGAATAGATAGAGTGAATGCAAGAACAATTCAAATGAATCGCCATAAATGGTAAATTCATCCATGAAGACTTCCATGTAGTGTTCAATGAAATCAGAAAAGATACTCATCATACACCTCTGTAATGTTGTAGGAGCATTGCAAAGGACAAAAGGCATTCTCCCATATACATATGTTCCAAAGGGGCATGTGAAATAATAATTTTCTTAGTCCTAAGGTGCAATTGGGATTTGGAAGTATCCATAAAGAAATCAATAATGTTACTTTCCAGCTAATCGTTCTAGTATTTGATTAAGGAATAGACGATGGTAGTGATCTTTTATTATTTCAACATTCAATTTACTATAGTCGATGCACACACTCCATTTGTTCTTCACTCGAGTTGTGACTACCTACCCATGTTCATTTGTGACAATAGTTAACCCACCCTTCTTATGTACAACTTGAATTGGACTAACCCATTCACTATTAGAAATTGGGTAGATAATACCAACTTGAAGAAGCTTGGTGATCTCTTCCCTAACTACTTCAAGTATGAGTGGATTGAGTCTTCATTGTGGTTGTATAATTGGTTTGGATGATTCCTCAAAATGTATGTGATGCATGAAAAGAGAAGGTTTGATTCCTGGTATGTCATCTAAGGTCCAACCTAAGGCTTTTTTGTTTTCTTATAACACCTGAACAAGTTTGGACTCTTCAGTTTCAGTAAGTGAATCAGGGATAATGACAGGATAGGAGTGATCATGGAAAAGGAATGCATATTTCAGGTGTTTAGGAAGAGGTTTTAGATCATTATCATATCTCAATTGTGGGTTAGACAACTCAAGAATGGAGGAAGGGCTTTCAGTTGCATCAGATTCATTTTTCTTAATATTATCCAAGGTGGAGCAGTTGATATTAGAGTTGATGTGGGATTCAATAGAGTTTTCAAGATCCTATAGATTGATAGAGTCTATGAATGACAGGTCCACATCAACTTCACCATTTAAGACTTGGTTAATGAGGATGAAAAATTCACAATCTCCTTTATCATTATAATATGAATAACATGATGGATTGGGGTTCAATTGACTCTCAGAAGTTTCCTCAGAAGAATGGATTGAGAATGCAGAGTGATCCTCAGATGGGTATCGCATGGCTTGAAAATATTGAACTTGACCAGTTGGTCACCAAAATCCATGGATAAGATGCCTGAATGGACATCAATCATGGACATAGAAATCAGCAGGGAAGATAAGATCATTCACATGAACAAGGACATCCTCGATTATACACTCAGGACTAGCAGTGCTTTAATTTTCCAATTGAATGACAACACCCGTTGGATGTAAGGGACATAGACCAAGGTTGGAGAAGATGGATTTGGGAAAGACATTAATTGAGGATCCTAGTTCTATGAGTGCGTCATCGAAGTTGGAACTTCCAATTTGGCATTGAACCCTAAAGGTCTCTAGATGTTTTTATTTAATGGGAATATACTGCTAGGTGGAAACATTTTCAAAGGTCCTAAGTTTCCTCTTATGGGTGCACAATTCCTTAAGAAACATGGCATACTTAGGGATTTGTTTTATGGAATCTAGGAGGGGTATGTTTACTTCAACACGTCTAAACATGTTGAGCATTTCAAGATCAGTATCAAAGGAATTATTTGGTTTAAAAATGGCTTGAGGAAAATAAATTGGGGTCTTAAGTGGAATAGAAGGAGGGGAGGGAATGGATTCATATTTATTTTCAAGTTTCTTTTTATTTTCATTTTCTAGGTCAAAATTTAAAAGGGAGTTGGAGGACTCAACCTGAGGCATCAAAATTTTCCTCCTTGATCTAAGTGAAATTTCACTTACATTACCCTTGGGGTTGGGTAATGGTTGAGTTGGGAGTTGAGAAGAATTTGATTGTTGTTGCTGGCTCAGGTGGGATGCAAGTTGACTAATTTGGGTTTTAATGTTTGTGAGGCTGGAACGGCTGAAGGAGGAAAGATATTCCACTCCACTTTCCCATGGTTTCTTGGAAGAAGGGGCTTGTCCAGGATTGGGATTACCTTTATTTTGGTTCTTGGGAAAGTGATTGTATTGATTTGGGAATTGGGAAGACTCACTAGGATAGTGGAATCTAGGAGGTGTAAGAGGAGGATTGATCCTTTGAGGTTGAGGAACAAAAGGGTAAGGTTTTTGGAAGTTACCATCACTTTTTCCATATTAGAATTGGTTTGGGTTTTGAGGAGGGAATTGAGGGGGATGATAAATGGGATTACCATACCTCAAGCCTTGGTTGAAGGTAGAAGAGAAGGGCTCAGAGTGGGGTTGGTTGAAGTTTCTAACAAATTGATTTTATTGTTGAGGGTTGTTGTTTTGTTGAGCATATGATGCATTGAGATCTATTGGTCCGGATGAATCGGAGGGATCCTCTTAAATTTGTGGACATGTGTCCCTTGGAAGAGATTATGAGGTATAGATTCCAAATTTCTTGATAGGTCCAGGGAACAGAGATTGTAGAGAAGATGATGTCGGGGCTTTTGATTCCACAGCTAGTTGTCACACAAGACCTGTAAGTTCACTCATCCACTCGGTAATCTTGTTGGGCTCTATCGATTGATTATCTTGAGCATGTCTGACTTGATCATGTGCTTAAGTATTGAATTTTTGTGTGTTTTCATCCATGTTTCTTATGAGATCTCTTGTAGCTACAGGAGTTTTATCAACAAGAGAATCTCCACTTCCAGCATCAATGAGGGTTCTCTCCATAGCCAATAACCCTTCATAGAAGTATTGGATCAAGATTTGGATAGGGATTTGGCGATGTGGATAGGTTGCAATAAGCTTTTCGAACCTCTCCCAATACTCATGGAGTTATTAATTTGGGAATTGATGGATAACACTTATTTACTTTTGGATAGAAGCAGTATGAGAAGCGGGAAATAATTTCTCTAATAAGAGTCACTTCATGTCATTCCATTTGGTTATAGAACCGAGAGGGAGGTAGTGAAGACATTACTTGGTAGTGTCAGCTAAAGAAAAATGGAATGCTCAGAGTTTGATTTGTTTCGCATAAATCCCTTAAGGCTTCATGGTAGAGAAAACCACTTGGAACTCTTTAATATGAAGATGTGGATCCTCACCAGCTAGCCCGTGGAAATGAGTAAGAAGATAAATAAAACCTGGTTTGAGTTTGAATTCAGCCTCTATGTTTGGATATTGAATACCAATGGGTTGGTAATTCATATCAGGGGTAGAAATTTATTTAAGTGTTTGTTCCCTAGGATTAGCCATATCTAATTCAATTGGTTGGACGATGATTGGTTCTTCAATTATTTGATTATCCTTAATGTTCCTCCTAAGTTGGTGAAGTGTTCACCCAATTTCAGGGTCAAAAAAATATGAGGGATTGTTTGGGAGGATATGGGGAATTCATATAGATTTTTGTAGAAATAGGAAGATAAGTTTTTCTTTGTTTTTTTCTTTTATTATTTTTTCAGAAGGTGGGTTTTTCTATGTGTTTTTTTCAAAAAAAATTAATTTTTTTGTTTTTTTACAATAACTAGAAACTAATGACTACTTAATTTCACCATCCTCAAAAACAATGACATTTGAAAGTGTGGATTATTGTCTTCTATTGACCATTCCAGGTTTTGATGCTCTCCTAATGTGTATAGCAGCACTCGGGTCAAATCCTCGATGATGATACTTTTTAATAGTCGGTTGTTTTTAGTTGATTGTATTTTTATTGGGGGTTTTGTTTACATAGATTAATTGAAATGATTGATTTATTAAGATTAATTTAACAATTTGATAAATATTGGGGTGATTTTATCATTAGGTAGTTAAGCATGTGATGTCCTTGAGTCTTGCTTTATATTTCATTAAATTAACAGTCATGTCACAAGTTGACGTTGATTCGAATTCCCAAGTGTTAAGGCTTTAATACAAGCCTTAAATTAACTTAGGGTTCTAATATTAACAATATCCTATTTATGGTAGTGTATTTATGGTTCCAATAATCCATGGAAACCACACTTTAAACAAAAAAATTCATTAATCCATGACATGTTAAGTCCAACATACACAATGTTAATTTGAAGAATATACATCAAGAAAATACTCTCAATCACTTAACATCCCTAAATTTTGACTCACCCAAATGGTAGATTTACTCAGCCATTAAGATAGTTATTAATCTAGTAATGTATGTTTATAGTGATTAACTATAAATAGAATGAAAATAATGGGATAAGAAAAGAGTTGTGTGTCGAACACACACACATGAACAATGATGAGAATTAAAAAACAGACTTTTGATTAAATGTGGAAGAAAAATAAGGGAAGGTGATTCAACTATATTTAACCAATTCTAAGACCATTAATATTATTTAACATAAGTTGGATGAGAATAATATATGAAGAATAAGAAACATGCATTAAAATTCTATTGAAATGAAAACAGACTTACACGATTATAAATAAAAAGAACACAAAATAAAATGAAAACAAAGAGATGAAGAAGGGTATCTCAAGTTAAAAATTGATTATGGTAGGTCATCCCAAGACTTTGGAAAGGATTTGGTCATTCCAATGTATTCTCTTCCCTTATGAAATGCCAACCACATTCAAGGATAAGAGGGGATGTATTTATAGCCCAATGTTGTGGGATGGTTGAATTCCAAAAACTACCCCTCCACATTCATCACCAATTTTATATTTCAGATACCTGAATATGGAGAAATATTATTCTTAAAGGTTGTATATATTTTAGTTTTAAGTAGGATCTCAAAACTTTTAGGCATTTGGAATTATGGAGCCAAATTTATTGTGGTTTTAATAAACAATGTTAAAATGTCCAATTCTATCCAGGCTTTTTCAATGTCCGAAATGTGAATGGGTTTTTGAATAGGAATATGCCCTCAAATATGAAAGCATTATTCACCAAATTCAGACGTATATATCTAATATTTTACACTTCAAAATATAATCTTGATTTGATGACTAGATCATGAGCAATGTCATGAATAGTTTCTGGATTTTAATTCCCGTACAGAATGGTGGGATGGACTTCAAAGCATCAGCTGGGCCCCTTTTTGTTGTAGTTTGGCCTTAAAATTTTTATCCCTGATTCCTTTGGATAATAAATAATATATTGTGGAGTTCCATAAATTTTGGGTTCTAGGATTTATCCCAGTATCTCAATCATCATGGCTTGTCTAGTTTCATCACAGATTCGTTGGGTCTTCTTGTGTAGACCATATGACCCTCCAAATGGACGATTTGTCCAAAGGTCCCTTATAATGAAATGTTTCAATTTGAATAAGGAAACCTAAAAAAACAATAATCATGCAATTGGGATAAGTATGGTGAGATTTATTATTAAAAAATTAAACACACTTAAATCTGGATGAATTCAAATAGTGCTCTAAAATTATATTTAATATTAAAACATTAATATTTCACACAAATTATTCACATTTCATATAAAATAAGTTAAGGGAGTATATAATAAGTTATGAAAATATTAATAACATCAATTATCCTCCAGGGTCCGCTACCACTATACTAGATCAATATCCTCTTCCTTAGTAGTAGGGAAAACTTCTTCATCCCTAATTTGCACCCGATCCTAATCATACTGGCACTCATATACTAGTGATACTTCCTCCTCTACCCTATCCTCAATTTCTTCCAAATAAGCCCTTATTTGGTTAATGATATATTCTTGAGTATTGATGATATCCACATGCAATTCTTCTTTCTCCTCCATATGATCAATCTCTTCCTCAGCTACCTGAAGCGCTTGGGTACCCTCAACCTTCTTTTTTGTCTAGAAATATTAAACTCCTGTGAGTCAGCATAAGCCCACTCAATGAGAAAGTCTTGATATAGTGTATGGAGGATTCTAGAATCCACCCCTCTAGTCCCCAAGCTGACTAACTAATGGTGAAGAGATTACACCTGGTCTGGTATATTATCTGATGGAGTGAAAGTGATCATTTTTTTCACACTCCTTCACACTTTGTGTCAACGGCTTGATTTTCCTCAACAACATCTGAACCAAAATATTCAAAGTCCTTAGAAGAAACATGATCGTACTAATTGAGGACCACCAAAACATATGTGATAGGGTCATCTATAGGTAGTTCCTCAGGCTGGTTGAGCCCCGAGTCTATAGAAAGTGAATCCTCTCTAGACCCCTCACTAAAGTAGAATCCCCATCTACCTCATGTGGTGCTTCCAATGAAGGCTCGTCCAACATATCCCCCTTGACCACCACTATTAGTTTCATGATATCAACCACCTTCGTTGAGGCCTTAGATCCAATAGCATCCACCAGTAGTATCTATGCGGTAGGAATAGTCATTACATCCCCCTCAACTAACCCTGTTGTTGTCATAGTTTTAAACCCCTCCATTGAGGCCCAGGTCTCAGTTGCTCCCTCTAGTGGTACATCTTTGGTCTATTCAACCACTAAATCTTCCTAAACCACCTCCTTCAGAACATCAATTATTTTTGTCACTGCCTCAACTTTAGGGTATGCTGACTCAAGCATCGGCGCTGGTGGTTTATCCCCAAACATAGTTTGAATTTCCATTCAAAGCATGGGTTCATACAAACATGACTTATGGAGAGGAAAAACAAAAAAGTAGTTAAAAGGGGGATAATTCTTACAAAATTGGTAATTTCTGACCAAAAACATGGAAATATTCATGGGTAATCCCCCTGGTGATGGTATTTCTCTAGTAGTGATTACCCTCATTGCAGGTGCTGCTTCAGCCGACGGTTGGATGCCTGTTACTTAAACATTAGGAAGAGACCTCATGCACTCCCCCTCAAGGGTTGGAGGTTCCTCATCCTCATATAAAGGTTCATCATAAACTACCCCTCCCTCAATTCTCATAGATTCTTACATAGTAACTACATCCTTAGGAGGGTCCTGATAGGAATCACTTCCTCAGGACACCTCCAATTCTTCACCCTCTGCCACACCAGCAACCAATTATTCCACATATAAACTTAAGGAATATAGAATTCCCAAGAGAACCCTTACTTAGTAATTCAATGGATATGTGATGACCCAATAGTAGATCAAGTATTCCAACTCCATCATATATTATGTCACCTCGGCTTAGGGAACATGGAAACCTACCCTCACAAGACCCAACCTTGTGAGGAATATTACCTCAATGTAGTGATTCTTCCATATCCCATGAAGAGAGTTTATTTTTTGGTGGATCCCCTAAATATCTTAAGAATCAAAAAAATGGTGTCATTAGGAACATCAGGGTGATTTAGTTTATTCCATGGAACTTATATGTGTGCCCCCGAAACTACTACAAAGGATCTAGCTTCCTCCTTCAAATGCTTTCCTTAGAGTGTTGGGAATATTACTTATCCCCTCTTTATAGATTCCTCCTATACAATACCATGAACTATCGACCATACGGCTTTTATTACCTCTAATATACCGACTCTACCTCCATGGAATAAAAAACTCACATCTAACCCTCAGCCTTATGTTTATAAGGCCCATACTCTTCTGACCAAGTCATCAATTACCTCAATATGTCATGAGGGTAATTTCTCTCCCAAATTAGCATGTATTCATGGATAATACCATAGGATTCAGTATCTTATGGTAGCTCATTTCTCCCCTTTCCATCCTCATGTGTGAAAATTCATCATATTTTCTAGAGTACTGAGGGAAAATGCTCACTGTTTACCCTCATGTACACTTATAGGGTGAGTTTTTTGACTTAGAAAAATTATCCTTCAAAGTGGTGTGGGGTGTGCGGATCTCAAGTAACCTTGTATTCCACCATCACCACCAATACCCCACCTCAAAAGAACATGATGTATGACCACCTCTCAATGGTCCCCATGCCATCACCAGTCACTATTCCCATGAGAAGAGGAAATAGATGAAAAATGAAGTGGTTTTCCATCATGATCCTTGTTAAGACGTCCACTGATCCCAAAGTTAAGAGGTCAACTCCTGATGATGTTGAGGATCAACAACCAAAAATATGTGATGGAAGGGGATATAGGGTTCAGATATTCAAATCCATTTATGTTTTTGGAGACCCAACCATATAAAAAGTATAAGGTCCCGCACACATAGAATGGATTCCTCCCCTGGAATATATGGTTTAATACTTTTTTATAGCTTCACCAATATTGGGACCACTGGGTTGATGTGTTTCCCAATCACCAACATCGCCACCATGATGAGGGTGCTCTTCCACACCCTCGTGTGTGTATGATAAACCCGGAACATCCATCTATAGATCACCATAGTAATAAATCTAGAAAAACTAACCATAGGAGCCTCAAGATTCACATTGTAGTCCCACAACTATCATTCACTCGCCTTCAAGATCCTCCAATATGAGTTCTCCTTTCCTCGTTGATTTTCCTTTGGACACTAAAGTTTCCTCTATAGTATCTTTTCCTCTAGTTCATTCATAAAATACCCAAACTACTACTTGAAATATATATCCTTCATCCTTGGTTTGTGGTCACTTTTCCCCTACACCAAGCTTAGAAACACACTTGTAATCGCTGGCATCTACTCCTAGTCATCACAAATTTCCTTAGCCAAGAGGAACTCATTATACATTTCCCCTTGTATTGGGATTCTCATAATATGGTAGAGGTCACATAAATCGATGTTGACCTCCTCATGATGTAGGGGAAATGTTTTGGTCCCTGATGACCACATGATCAGTATCTCTAACATGATTTCTTGATGATGGTATACATAGAACTATGAGAACCATTCCACCTTATAAAGACCAACCCACTTCAAATCCACCTCAAATTCATGATAGGACTGGCATACCTAGTAAACCAAGGACAATTCATCCATAAAGTTTCCACCCTGAAATAGGTCCCATTCCTCAGTCCAGCCTTTGAGATGTTATGTTGGAACCACCTTAAGAATACTCTCATACTGAAGGGGAGACACCCCCACCTCCAATGCCTCCCTATTGACATTGTTCATGTGGCTTTATGGGGTATGAGTAGTAAGAGATGCATGATCCTTAATAATGTGGCCTCCAACAACCTTATGCCACTAGTATCGTCCATGAATTCTTCTAAACCAGTAGGAGGGATCATCCTGGTCAATAATGGGGATGAACACTTCATCCCTCAGTCTGAAACTATATATCGGTAGCCTCTTGCACAAGCAGTAGTCCTTTTGGGCCTCTTTCAGTAATTCCATGAGTGTATCATGATCGAAATCAATCTAGAAAATCTCCCCAATCGTGATATTTTCAGCCATCTCCCTTCACCAATCATCAAAAGCTTCAATGACTTTAGAGGCCATTTTATCTAGGAATTATAAAATTTTTGGAACTAGTTCATGAAGTTTAGTTCTCAAAGGTCAATTTCATGGAATTTTCAAACTCATGAAGGTCTACTCCATGTACTACGGTTGACAAAAGATATTAGTTTCGCGAGTAGTAAGGATTGAAATCACAAAACCCTCATGAAGGTCTTTAGTTTCATGAAAAGAGAGTATTGGCCTATCTTTTATGAAAATCTTGTGGTCCCATAAGGGAACCACACCTCTATTTATAGGAATAGGGCCAGGACAAGTTTCACAAATAAGTCTTGATGATTTCCAGTTTTATTTTCCCTCATAATCCAACCCTCATTCCCCTCATCGTATCGAATTCTAAGGGGGTAATTTTTGGATGCTAAAATATATGTGTCACAGGAGTGGTAGAGGAAGGCATGGTTGGTTTGAATCAAATTTAGGAAAACATGGCTGAAAACTCCACTTAATGTTCTGGTGCATGGAGTTCAAAATATTCATGAATGGTTCTGGTTCACATATGTCACCGATCATGCAGATCTTGATGCGGTAACCTCAGTGCAGCATAATTACGGTTCACAGAAGTCACCAATCGTGTAGATCTTGATGTGGTAACCTCATTACCACATAACTCTAGTTCATATAATTCACCTAATACTCAGAGATTGAGGTGGTAACCTCCATGCACCATAACTCTCATGTTCAAATTTTAAGAGGACACTACCTTTATACTACTGAGAAAAGCTCAAAATTCATGAAACTCATAACCATAATAAGAAGGAGAGGGACTGGATTTCCAAAGGTGGTCATATTTCATGAATCCACCTCCCATGGGTTTTTGAGAACCTCAACACATAGTATATATACCTTTCATAAAGGTCCATGGACTTCGCATAAGATGAAATCCTTCTATGGATCTTGAGGTTTCATGAGATAATTACCCTTCATGAAACCAACCCCCATGGGAACCAAGACTTTACTCAAAGGTGGGGTTAAACTATTTCTCAAAACATATTATTTTGTGAGACCCATGACCTTCATGAAACTCCCAACTTTTATGAAACCTTGAATTCATGAAACCAACCTACCATGCCTCCCCATGGTGCCTCCTTTTATCCAATACCCTTTTGAAAAACTTTGATTTCCCATGGTCCCTATACCCATCCAAAACTCGTTCAACAGCACCCCAAATATCTGCACAACTGGTACCACCTACCCTTACATCTTCCCCTTCAATCTAAAACATTTCTTGGACCATTATCTTGCCTTTTTCTCCTAATCATAGGCACCATAACACCTTTTGATCTTAATAATATACACCCTAACATCAGGCCCCCTGATTATCACTCCTCCATATACTGTTCACACCATGCTCCACCCAGAGGTGCATGAGTAGTGGACACACAATCCCTAAATGTTGTAAGGGTTGGTGTCCTAAGAACCAACTGTTTTGTACTTTGATTACATGAATGTTCACTTATTATATATTGTTCATTGTTATGCATAACTATAATATAATAATGTTCCAGAATATTTGTTGCATTGATAAGGTCATGGAAGATCCCCGCTATGATGAGAACCTTGAAATTATATAACAATATTCTTAAATAAAGTTCTATGGTTGGATGACATACTATGATAGGACACATAGTATACAGACCTTCATGTGCGAGTACTCGTAAGAAGACGAGACTCTCTCTCATGGAGTTCGCACTTGGTAATCTCCAAGATGGGAGATTATGAGAACAGACCCACCAATAGCAATTATGCATGTCTTGGTGTCATCAGACATTGCTATCTACGAGCGTGTGTAATGGTCCTTAGACTATAATATTATCATTAACTTATGTCATGACTCGCGCACTTAGATTTACTCATGAAAACCGTCATGCAGAAAGTTGGCGGGAAGTAGGGTACGTTGGGTGCATCACAAGTGACATGTTGTTAATGGATAAGTCGAGGAAGGATTTGTCCCTTCCATTTATGGAAGTTGATATCTCATCCCTTTGATTGAAATAGAACTGTCACATTAAATTCCATGGTCATGGTGTGAACGACGAGTTTATTTCAGGTAGTCAAAGAACGACGGATCAAGCATATAGGTTTATGACATTGCCATGAAACCTTCTTGATGAGATATCGAGACAAAGGGATTAAATTACACAGTAAGCATTAGTATGAGGTGATACGTCAATGTGTCTTCAACTTCATTCTCTTGGGTGCCTTGACCCGTTTCTAGACAGTAATCTTGGACTTTAGGCAAGCTCGCCTAATGCCAACGAGAAAGAGGCCTAGAGGGTCACACACTAAGTGTATTCAAGTATCTCAAGTAGAATAAAGATTATTCTCATACGTGGTTTAATAATTATTCAAGGAAGCCTAAATAGTTTTAATTATGGAGGAAAAAGGTAATGAAAAACAAGATATACACCCCGTGTATTAAAGATTACACGCCGTGTAGTTTTTTATGGAAAACAAGTACACATCGTGTATTAATAATTACACGTCATGTAGTTTTATTTATGGAAAGGAAATGAATAAATGAAAACAAGATATACACGCCGTGTACATTGAATGTACATTCCGTGTAGTTTTCAATGAAAAACAAGTACACGCTGTGTAGTTTTTCGAGTCGAGATTTTGAGGATATAATATAGTTTTAAATGATATTTATTATAATCAGCATGGGTGCATGTCAAGGAATTAATTATTTGACATGGGGGTTTTAAATAAGAGTCAATGAAATAAATAAAACGAATAACGCGTTTATTTATTGTCATAACTCTACAACCTCAAATCTGATTATAAATATCCTCACAACCCCAACTCTTTTCCTACCCCCGTGTGAGACACAACAATTCTGAAGAATTCTTTCAAAGCCGAAAGAACCTCTTCCTCCAAGAACGCTCTCAAGACCGAGAGAGATCCTTGTCCATCGGATCAAGACGATCTAAGGCGGACAACGCAAGCAAAGTATTCTCCACGCTAGCACCCGGAGAATCCTTTGGCGACATCTAGAGATATGAGGTACACGTGTGGATCACTGCTAGAGGGAGTATACACTTGGCTTATGTGATGCAACGACGGATCACATCGACAACATGATCAAGAACATAAATGAAGAAAGAACACCCAAAAGGTATTTCTTTATAATTAATTAAATTAATTATAATCAACCTGTAACGATCCTTGTTTGTGGTTCCGGGACAAACCTTCTTCTTTGTCTTTTTCTGTGATTCGATCCGTGGAGACTGGCGTTTATCGTCGTATTGATCCCGGATTGATCATTTATAATCACAAAAAGCCAAGTGGGCACATCCACCCACGCGCTTCTGCTGTGCCCGGAACCTTCAAATGGTATCAGAGGGATGTTACAATGTTTATTATAGTTATTTAATTTTCGTTGATAATTTACGCATTTATATTTAATTCAATTCGAAATAAATCGTTCTATAAATATTAATAAATGAGATATGTTCGTCCTCCTTCGTTTCTCAATTCATATCACATAAACGGCCTTTTAATTTTAATTTTGATTAAAATAAAAACAAGGAACTCATCCGGGGGAGTCGTTCTTTCTATCTGTACAACACGGGATTACACGGCGTGTACTTAAAACTAAACATCGTGTACTTAGGTTCAATGAACTGGCACTGGTCCACCAAACCACGCCGTGTGAATTGATTATGCCTAAGTTTTAATCATGTCGTGTTGACCAGAATTGAATAGCGCATGGAAACCGTAATACACAGCGTGTATGTTGGAGCAACACGCCGTGTAGTCCGTTCTGGCCCAGGTGAAACCGTGTACAAAGATAAGCTGTGTACCGCGTACATGGGATCGCCAGGCCAGTTACAGCATAACAAGGAAGTACACGCTGTGTATGATTCATCTACACCTTGTGTACTCCAAAATTTCCAAAGTACAGAAAACACGCCAAATCCCCTGCGTGTACTTTGGATAAAGGGTGAAAATAAAAATACACGTCGTGTAATTATAAAATACACGCCATGTACTTTCTAGAAATGCAATTTCACTAGGTTTCCTCCAATGTACAAAGACTCGTACAAGGAATATGGATGAGAAGAATCTCAAGGAATTTTAGAAAGGAATTTAAGATAAATAATTGATTAATTATAAGATCATAATTAGTTTAATTCGAGTGTGTCTTATCTTAAATAAAAGAACGATTAAAAGAATTTGAATTCTAAATATGCGTAAATGTCGTTGAATACTATGGATGATCATGATCTAGACCAAAGACCCTTTGTATGTGTATGATTTCATTTAAATTTATTTAATTTAAATTTGTTGGCATGTGATCCTTCTGCCAATAAAATATAGGGCCTGCGTGCCCATGGTTTCTTTAATGTAAACTCGTGTAATGGAGGATATCCCAATCCATAGAAGACGGTTCAAATCCCGAAGCTGAGGCGAAACCGACGTAAGAAGATACAAAGGTGGATAGGTGGGAGCTGCAAAACATGAACCAACAGGTTCAAGGTGTTTTCCCTAGGTCAGATTTAGCTTATCAAAACCTCTAGATAAGCTAACCATTAGAAGCTCATGATCATGCCATCTTATTTTATTTCTGTCTGATTGCATGGTTTATTTATTATGTATGTGTTGTCATGATCACATAATTAAAAAAATGAACAAGCATGCAAAGATGGAATAAAATAAAAACCGAACTATACGTAAACATTATCAGAACATGGTTAATCACTTAAGCAAGCATCACTTAATATTAACAAGCATGTGATAATGCAAAACTACGCATAAAGACTAAAATCCCTCAATACCATATTAAGTCAGACCATGCCTTCCGTTACCTGATTAAGGTCAAGACTCAATAAAACTATGTGTTTGAACAACCCTTGTTGGGACACTTACTTTTATAAAGGAAGACCTTATGAAAGGTTTTAGGTTGACTTAACCATATTACATCAAGAGAATTATCCCTTTCTAGACTTGATGTAATATTAGAGGCAAGAGTTGAGGAAATCCAAGTCAGGATTTCAGGATTGGGGAGTCCACTCAACAGATTAAGGAACTGTAAGCTCACAGTTGGCAAAGACCTACCTACCTAAATACCTTCAAATAGCTTGACCAAACCTTGTTGGGGTTATGCGAAGGGATATATGGATCCATTCCACTAGAATGTCAAAGAAACTGGACATTCCGAGTTCAATGGTGAGGGCCATTGGTACTTGATAAAATAGTGGGAGAATTAATTAATTCATTAATTATTTCTCATAAATTGTAATCAAGAAAGTACTAATAAATCTGCTCTTTTAAATTGTAGAATCAAGATGAAAAACTCATCAACCACATTTTCTCTGTGATCAATACTGGATAAAGACAATATCCTCACTTGCAGTAACTTTCAGGAATGGTTTAGGCACCTTCGGATTATCCTACGCGATGAACAAAAGTTTTATGTAATGGAGTCCTAACTTCCTGATTCTCCTGCCCCAGGGGTGATTGATGAAGATTTCCTGGTCTATGATCAACATTTGACCGATGATCTCGACATTCAATGTTTGATGCTATCATCAATGTCTAGTGAGCTCATGAAGTCTCATGAAGACATGGATGCCTATAGCATGCTCGAGCACCTCCGTGGTCTATACTAGGAGAGAGAAAGACAGGAAAGGTTTGAGATCTCCAAGGATCTATTTCAGAGCAAGCTTGGAGAGGGTTCCCCAGCTGGGCCTCATGTAGTCAATATCATTGGCTACATTGAGCGCTTGGAGGTTCTAGGGTTTAAACTCCCCGAAGAACTGGGCACTGATCTCATTCTTGCATCACTCCCCCAGATCTTCTCGAACTTTGTTGTTAATTTCAACATGAACAACATTGAGAAGTCTCTATATGATCTTCTTATCCTGATTCGCCAAGTAGATAATGACATGAAGCGTGAAAAGCCTTATGTCCTTATGGTGAATAAAAGGAAAGGTAAGGAGAAGAGATTTAAGCCCAAAGATTCTTTAAGGCCTTCCAAGAAAAGGAAGATCAAAGGGGAGGAAAAGGAACATGATGATGTTTGTTTTGCATGTGGAAAGAAGGGACACTGGAAGAAAAAATGCACCCAGCCAAGGAAGAAAGGGGAAGATTTAGGTGCATTTGTTATCGAATGCAATCTATCCGTTTCTACTAATTGGGTATTAGATACTGTTTGTGGTTCTCACATCTGTATCCAAATACAGGAACCAAGTAGATTCAAAAATATTGATCGATGTGAGGTGGATCTTCGAGTAGCCAATGGATCCAGACTCGCTGTTGTAGCTGTCAGAGACTACCACCTCACATTTCCTACTAGGATGGTCTTGGTTTTGAAAGGTTGTTATTATGTGCCTTCTATTACTAAAAACATTATTTAGGTATCCATATTAGATACTGATGGATTCATATTTAAGTTTGGAAATGAATGTTGCTACTTTTATAAAGATAACATTTGTTTTGGTAGGGCACATTTATATAACGACCTTTATGTGTTAGACTACACAAACCAAGTAATGGAAATCGATAACAAAGTTAATTCACATGACTCATACCACACCAAACTTTGGCATCACCGGCTAGGTCATGTCAATGAGAAACGTTTGACAAAATTACATCAAGATGGGTATTTAGATTCTTTTGAACTAAAACCACTTGGTGTATTTCATGCGTGTCTACAAGGCAAAATGACCAAAGCCCCATTTAGTGGGAAAGGTGAAAGAGCTAAAGAGCTTCTAGAATTAGTTCGCACATATGTGTGTGGACCATTTCCCGTTGAATAAAGGGGTGGGTTCTCGTACTCCATAACTTTTACTGATGATTTTAGTAGATATGGCTATATCTACTTAATGAGGTATAAGTCAGATTCTTTTGATCGTTTCAAAGAATACATGAATGAAGTTGAGAACCAGCTTGGTAAGAAGATTAAGAAACTCCGCTCAAATAGAGGAGGAGAATATCTTAATCAGAACTTCATTGATTTCTTACGAGAGTTTGGGATTCTATCTCAACTCACTCCTCCTTACACGCCACAATGGAATGGTGTAAGAGAAAGGAGGAACCGCACCCTGTTCGACATGGTGAGATCAATGATGAGTCATGAGAGTCTTCCATTATCCTTTTGGGGATATGCATTATAAACATCAGTGCACATACTAAACCAAGTACCAACTAAATCGATAAATGGTATTCCATACGAGTTATGGAGTGGACACAAATCCATGTTATCAAATTTACATGTGTGGGGTAGCGAAGCATTTGTTAAGGCCTCTTCAAGTAACAAACTTGCACCCCAAGGCACAAAGTTTATCTTTATATGATATCCCAAGGAAACAAGGGGATATTACCTATACAACCCCTCAGACAAAAAGGTTACAGTGGCAAGACACGCCATATTCTTTGAGATGGATCACATATCCAAAATAGATAGTGGGAGTGAGATAGACTTCGATGAAGTCGAGGCTCAAGATACACATGAGTTGGTACAAGAACAGATTCCACAAAGCCCTGTGGAAGAATAATATTTTCTAGAGACACAAGAACTGCGTAGGATCATGAGAGAGGTGAGAGAACCAGAATGATATGGTTTTCTTCTCACTGAGGATGGTGACTCATTATTGGTTAACAATGATGATCCTCTTACCTACAAGGAAGCATTTGAAGGCACAGACGTTGCCAAGTGGCAAGAATCCATGAATTCTGAAATGGATTCCATGTACTAAAACCAAGTCTGGATTTTTTTAGATCCTCCAGTAGATGTAAAGCCTATTGGTAATAAATGGGTATTCAAGAAGAAACTGGACATGGAGGGGAAAGTCAACACCTACACGGCACGACTAGTTGCAAAAGGTTTTAGACAGCGTCAAGGAATTGACTATGATGAAACCTTTTCACCAGTTGCGATGTTGAAATCCATCATAATCCTATTGGCCATTGCTGCTTACTATGACTATGAAATTTTACAAATGGATGTCAAAATAGCTTTCCTTAACGGGAACCTCTAGGAAGATGTCTACATGACACAACCTGAAGGGTTTGTGACTCCAAAGGATTCCAACAAGTTATGCAAGTTGCAGAAATCCATTTATGGATTAAAGAAAGCATCAAGATCATGGAACATTAATTTTGATGAAGCTGTAATGGAATTTGGCTTTGTTAAGAATGAATGTGATCCTTGTGTCTACAATAGGTTTAGTGGGAGTGCATTCATTTTCCTAATAGTATATGTTGATGACATATTACTAATTGGAAACGAAGTACCTGTCTTATAGTTAGTTAAGGCATGGTTGAATAAATGCTTCTCCATGAAAGACTTGGGCGAGGTAGCATATATTCTTGGGATCAAGATCAATAATGATAGATCCAAGAGAATGTTGGGCCTGAGTAAAAGTACATACATTAACAAGATACTAAAGAAATTCAGTATGGAACAATCCAAGAGGGGATTGTTGCCAGTGTCACATGGCATTCATCTTTCCAAGAAAATGTGTCCTCGGACACATGAGGAAAGAAAGAGAATGGTAAGGATCCCTTACGCATCCATTATTGGGTCAGTCATGTATTCTATTCTATATACGAGGCTAGATGTTTCTTGTGCATTAAGTTCGGTAGGCAGATATCAAGCTGATCTAGGAGACCACCATTGGATGGTAGTCAAGACTATACTTAAGTATTTGAGGCATACTAAGGATATGTTCCTGGTTTATGGAGGAGATGAGGAACTAGTCATAAGAGGACATGTAGATGCTAGTTTCCAGACTGATCAAGATGACATGAAGTCACAGACAGGATACATCTTCAGTTTGAATGGAGGTGCAGTGAGCTGGAAGAGCTCAAAGAAAAGTGTGGTGGCAGATTCTACAGAAGAGTCCGAGTATATCGCAGCATCTGAGGCAGCTAAATAAGTAGTATGGATGTGAAGCTTCGTCCAAGAGATGGATGCAGTACCGAGCAGTAAAGATCCTATCACACTCTATTGTGATAATACTGCAGTGGTGGCACTTGCAAAAGAGCCAAGGTCACATCAGTGAACAAAGCACATACTTCGAAAGTATCATCTCTTGAGGGATTTTTCTCAGAGAGGTGAAGTTGCAGTGATCAGTATTTCCATGGAAGACAACATGGTGTAACCCTTGACTAAAGCCTTGACTCAGTAGAAACATGATCATCATGTGAGGTCTAGCAGACTAAAAGTCGTAGGCAGTTGGCTCTAGTCCAAGTGCGAGTTTGTAAGGGTTGGTGTCCTGAGAACCAACTGTTTTTTACTTTGATTACATAAATGTTCACTTATTATATATTGTTCATTGTTCTTCATAACTATAATATAATAATGTCCCAGAATATTTGTTGCATTGATAAGGTCATGGAAGATCCCCGCTATGATGAGAACCTTGAAATGCTATAACAATATTATTAAATAAAGTTCTACGGTTGGATGACATACTATTATAGGACACATAGTATACAGACCGTCATGTGTGAGTACTCATAAGAAGACAAGACTCTCTCTCATGGAGTTCGCACTTGGTAATCTCCAAGATGGGAGATTATGAGAACAGACCCGCCAATAGCAATTCTGCATGTCTTGGTGTCATCGGACATTTCTATCTACGAGTGTGTGTAATGGTCCATAGACTGGAAGATTATCATTAACTCATTTCATGACTCACGCACTTAGATTTACTGACGAAAACCGTCACGCAGACAGTTGGCGGGAAGTAGGGTACGTTGGGTGCATCACGAGTGACATGTTGTTAATGGATATGTCGAGGAAGGATTTGTCCCTTCCATTTATGGAAGTTGATATCTCATCCCTTTGATTGAAATAGAATTGTCTCATTAAATTCCATGGCCATGGTGTGAACAATGAGTTTATTTCAGGAAGTCAAAGAACGACGGATCAAGCATATAGGTTTACGACACTGCCATGAAACTTGCTTGATGATATATCGAGACAAAGGGATTAAATTACATTGTAAGAGTTTGTATGAGCTGATACGTCAATGCGTTGTCAACTTCTTTCTCTTGGGTGCGTTGACCCATTGCTAGACAGTAATCTTGGACTTTAGGCAAGCTTGCCTAATGCCAACGAGAAAGAGGCCTAGAGGGTCACACACTAAGTGTATTCAAGTATCTCAAGTAGAATAAAGATTATTCCCATACGTGGTTTAATAATTATTCAAGGAAGCCTAAATCATTTTAATTATGGGGGAAGAAGGAAATGAAAAACAAGATATACACGCCGTGTATTAAAGATTACACGCCGTGTAGTTTTTCATGGAAAACAAGTACACGTCATGTATTAATAATTACACACCGTGTAGTTTTCTTTATGGAAAGGAAATGAATAAATGAAAACAAGATATACATGACGTGTATATTTAATGTACACGTCGTGTAGTTTTCAATAAAAAACAAGTATAGGACATGTATTTATTAATACACGCCTTGTAGTTTTTTCAGTCGGGATTTTGAGGATATAATATTGTTTTAAATGATATTTATTATAATCAACATGGGCCCATGTCAAGGAATTAATTATTCAACATGGGTGTTTTAAATAAGAGTCAATGAAATAAATAAAATGGGTAATACGTTTATTTATTGTCATAACTCTACAACCTCAAACCTGATTATAAATATCCTCACAACCCCAAATCTTTTCCTACCCCCATGTGAGACACAACAATTCTGGAGAATTCTTTCAAGGCCGAAAGAACCTCTTCCTCCAAGAACGCTCTCAAGACCGAGAGAGATCCTCTTCCATCGGATCAAGACGATCTATGGCGGACAACGCAAGCAAAGGCTTCTCCACACTAGCACCCGGAGAATCCTTTGGAGACATCCAGAGATACGAGGAACACGTGTGGATCACTGCTATAGGGAGTCTACACTTGGATTCTACGATGCAACGATGGATCACATAGGCAATGTGATCAAGAACATAAATGAAGAAAGAACACCCAAAAGGTATTTCTTTATAATTAATTAAATTAATTATAATCAACCTATAACGATCCATATTTGTGGTTCCGGGAAAAACCTTCTTCTTTGTCTTTTTCTATGATTCGATCTGTGGAGACTGGTGTTTATCGTCGTATTGATCCCGGATTGATCATTGCTAATGAAAAAAATCCAAGTGGGCACATCCACCCACGCGCTTCCGCTGCGCTCGGAACCTTAAAATGTGGCATCATCATGGGAAAATACCAACCATTACTAGTAAAGAGGACTTATGTTGGATATTCATCTCCCACTTAGAAATGTATTCCCTAGGTATAATCTCCACCATGCCCGAGTTGCATGATGTAAAACTACCTAACTCCACATCCTATTCATATGACATTAAATTGCATGAAAATATTCTCAGCACATGACATTAAACTATACCCTTACCCTGTGCAATGAGCATGGGATTTCCCATGTGTAATCATCATGGGGTGACAACCCCATGGAAATCTACTATGCGCCTAATCCCCTCACCACCATGGACTCCTAATCCGAGAAGATTTCACTCATAATCTCTAAACCATCCCTTGTTGACGCCCCTTCTATGACACAATTGTCCTTACCACACAATGTAAAACTACATGGATCAGTCCAGTAACATGACCCTAAACTACGACATCGAACTACGTGGGTTTTGATCTTGTTTCTTAATAGGGTACATAGGATTCCTCCTTGAGGTTCAATCCTGACATACCAACACATTTAGGGAACCTCCCTGAGGTTCAATCTTCATTCCCTAACAATCCACCAAATCCTTGAAGTATTATCATCTCCCCATTGGGGACACACTTAACCACCCATCTGTCTATGTAAAATTTTAAACATGTGACACATATTTCCCTGCAAGATGTTAGACCTATGACCCATCTATCCCTACATGACATTAAACCTATATCTCATATTTCCCCACAAGACATTAAACCTGCAACCCACCTATACCCACAATATGTTAAACCTGCAACTGAGATGTCCCCATAAGATGTTAAACATACAACCTATCTATCCCCATATGATGTTAAAACTTTGACCCATCTGTCTTCGTAATATGTTAAACCTACAAACCATCTATCTCCATAAGATGTTAAACATGAGACTCATCTATCCCTTCAAGATGTTAAACCTACAACCTATATGTACCTACAAGACATTAAACATGTGACTAACCTATCCTTACGAGACGTTAAACCTATGAACAACCTGTCACCATAAGATGTTATACTTATGACCCATTTTTTCCACAAGATGTTTAATCTATGACCCAACCCTGAATTTCTACCCCATAAAAAAAACATGGAATGCCTAAGGAAAAACTCATCAGAAGACTTATGCCCATGGAATAAACTACATCATAGATTTCATAGGATACCTTAGGCTCCACACCCAAGATTCTTCACATGTGAGATGTCCTTTAATAGGGGAAGACTTTATAGGTTCCCAACCTACCCAATGTTCAGAAATTCCCAGAAATTCCCAATGTTACTATCTAATCTGATCAAAGGTTGTTGCCCTATCGAGACATAAGCAGCATAATTAACCAGCATCCACCTCAAGATGGCACCGAGAATGAGTTTTCAAAAATATGACTAAAATCTATGAGGGAGACCAATACTAGGAGATGATCTCCAAGGAGTAATCCATGGAAGGAGTAACTAACATCCCATCATCTTGTTTCAATAAAGGATCCAACATTGTTTATTAAATTGATAGAATCTATCCACCTTTATAAATCCATATTACGGGGAAAGAAGCAACATGTAACATGACCCCTATGGAAATCATTGAAAACAAAGGCTTTGTTTTAACATGAAGTATTCCTTTACATTTTTTTGGACATGAGCTTTAAGGTATTGATAACCTTTAGGGTTTATCTGATCTTTAATGATTAAGGTTGTATTTAAGGTTGTTCATCATTTTTCTAGGAATGTTATAAGGATGAAAATTTATGAAAAAGGATATCTCTAAGGTCGGGTGACAACCCATCACAGCGGTCAAGGCCACGGGTCATGGACCCACAACCGAAGGTCGGTAAGGGTGCAATACCTATCACTAACCTATGTGATTTCATGATTAGTATGAAACTATTTTCTTAAATTAAATGGTTTAAAATATAATGACAAATTTTATTTCTAGAAAACATGTTTTATCATATATAAAACCAAGTGATTAAAAAATTGATTTTGTGATTAGGTTATTAATGTTGTTTCAGAAGAGGATCGCTAGGATTTTGGGAAACATATTACCTTATGCTAACCATTTTGGTTTTTATTAATGTATAAAGATATGAGGAATATTTAGTTATCCTTTTGGAGATTATTTTATCAATTATAAGTTCATTTTAGTGCATTATACATAAAAAATTCTTCTTATATACTCATCGTTGGACAAAAGATGAGAGTGTGATGGAAATTAATTAATTAGGGAAATTATACTAGACAAGTAAGTATATTTCCTTATTATTTTAGTCAATATGGTAAAGTAATTAATCAACTATAAGAAAAATATATTTAAAATGAAAATTTTATCCTATTATATTCATTTATAATTAATCAAATTGTCTTTTAACTCATCGCAGATTTATGGTTTTGAGGTCCTTAACTTTCTATTGATCTTTCACTTTATTATGATCAAATATCTCTATCACTCTCCATAATTTTTTGGACATTAAATTTTTATTTTATTTCTAAATATTCACTTCCCACCTATGTTCTCCTACTTGAAAACCTAGTTGTGCGTTATTCCAGATGACCTTTGTACTTCCTTTTGTCGCTTATCCAGAGGAAGTTTTATTGACCCTTTTTACAATGCGGGTTTACAACAAAGGTATTTTCAAATATAAAACCTTTTATTACTTAGATAAAGTTAAAAATGTGAGGAAAAAATATATTAAATGGGGGATGTAAAACCTTGATATTTTATAAATGAAAACTAAGTTCGATAAAGTGTTCGACACAAAACACTGAGCATAAATGACACACGAAATATATAACTATTATGACCTAGATATTAAATTTTAGGGTATGAATATAATTAACTATTTTATAATATATATATATATATATATATTTCCTAATAAATATAAATAATTGATATATTCTTAGTAAATAATAAATTAATTTTTAGTAAAGTGATTTTATTATTCAAAATTATGTTTTCTTCAAAAATAATTTTTATTGATTTTGTATGGAAATATTATAATTATTTTTTGGAACTTTTAGAAAATTTATTTGATAAAATTAAATTTATATTTTAAATTATAATATTGATGTCACGACCCGTCCTCGGGGCCCGTGTCATGACTACCCCAAGCCCACCTTCCATAGGCCAGGGGCTGGAGACTAGCACCTAAGGCGTAAATCCCGAAATAAATGGAAGGAATTGCCTTTATAAAGTAAAAAAACACCACAGAGTACACAAACTGAAGTAAAAACTAAGTAAACTGAGTAAAAAAGTAAGTGCTGGAAAGTAAATGGGCCAGAATACAAACCCAATTGAAAGTAAAGTACAACTGAAAAGAAAGTACGGCAGCAGAAAATTAAAGCAGCAACATCGAGCCGTCCACTGGAAATCCCACATGAAGGGTGGGTACAGATAGTTTCCTCAGCTCCTCGGCTCCAGCCATCCGCTCTATGTACATCCCATCCAGTGATCCACCTCCAGGTACCGTCTATCTCCATGAGCCTCTACCTCGATCAGCGTTGTCCGTCATCTGCATCCAACACAACGTAGTGCGAGCATAGCCCATGCAGGGGTGAGTATACAATACTCAGTAGGGACCCTCAGACCCCCGAAGGTCTCTCAGAATCCACGAAGGATAAACCAAAAAGGAAAGATACAATCCCGAAGTATCAATAACACTACTTAGTTATATTCCCATACATATACCTAAGTCATCAGTTACATTTTGGCTCCAGCTCCCGAGCCCAAGCACAACCCAATACACATAGGAAAGCACAACCCATTCCACACAGGAAAAGCAATTCAACCAAATCAATGATAATGATTGAGAATCAAGACTCAGTTCACACAGGTATACACTTCGTAAGGCGATAGAGATGATCAGATGTAGCCACTAATTCATCTAATCTCTCAGACCCACATAGGATACAAGACTAGATAAGTTGTCAGACCCACTAAGGATTCAAGACCAGCTACTCTGCCGGACCCACATAGGATACAAGTACAGAGTCAAATACTGCCGGACCCACATAGGATAAAAGAACAGTAGTCATCACCGTCAAAACCACAGAGGATCCCAGTACGTTCTTCATTTCTTCTGAACCCATGGAGGATCCAAGTACAGTCGTCCTCGCTGCCGAACCTATGGAGGATCCAAGTGCAGTCGTCATCGTCACAGTCGCAACCAGCTCTAGGGTTCTCGTACACAGCACGCTTGATTCTAGGAGGGTCTGCTCCACGAGCCAAGGGGTTGATACATCAACTGTCACAAAGCCCAGAGTTGATGTATCACAAAGTTCTGTCTCGTCAATAGGAACTCAAAGCGACAGACGGCGCGTCAATCGGACGCCCGGTCTGAGAGATATTGGTTTTTCCGTCCCAGGGGCCTGGTTAGTTTTTAAGTTAAAACCAACATGTCCGTACTCCATCCACGTCCAAACTTCTAGAAGAGTAATCCAAAAGAACCGTCTCAGAAAGAGGAAACCAACAAAGTCGACGGCACGTCAATCGGACGTCCGAAGCTCGAGTTATAAGCGTTTCCGCTCTGAGGGCCCGGTTGGTTTTGTGTTCGAACCAACCTGGCCATACCCAAAGTTCCTTGAAACCATGAGTGTAATATACCAAAACTACTGTGTCTATCCAAGGATCCCAATGCAACTGACTTTGCATCAATCGGAGGTCTGTAGCCCAAATTATGGGCAAATGACTGAAAATAGTCCGAAGTGGGGGGTCTGGGCCCAGCCTGGCCCGGCCCAACCCCCCTTGGGTCGACCCGCCCTGAGTCCGGGTCCTGCCCGACTGGGCGCAGCCCGGCCCGGTCCGCGCAACCCGCCCCGACCCGTCCGGGGGGCGCACAGGCTCGACCAGCGGGTCGAGCAGGGGGGGACATGGTCCCCCCTCCTTTGTGCTCCACGGACGCGGCGGGTATCGCATCCTCCTCCGGATCCCGTGCGGCTGCAGGATCTGGCCGCCGCGGCTTTAGCCGCGGTCACTCCTACCAGCGGCACGCCGGGGCACCGCCAGAAATTTCCACGGGCCACCGGAGTCGTTCCGGTGGTGCGTTCTTGCTCCCGTCTGCACCTGCGATCATCTCAGGACCCGATCTTCACTGTGACGGCCTTCAAACACTGTTGCGGTCCCGTTCTATCATCGCCCAGCGTTCCGCACATCAAGATCAGAAAAATGGTGGGTTCAGACTTGTTTGTTTGTCCACACCCACCGCGTTAGTGGTTTGAAACAACTCCCAACAATTTCCCGCAAATAATAATCGTTCGCGGATCAACTTGATAATGAGTTGATCCGCATTAATGTTTTAGAGGAAAACAAACATGGGAGTATTATCATTCTCAAAATAAACCCCTACCTCTTTGTGGTTCGTTGTCGCACATTCGTCCTCAAGGGGGGGTTATGGCATCGACGTTGTTTTCCGGCTCCGATATTAGAAAGGCATTGAAGAAGAAGAGGTTTTTTCAGAGTTCTTCATTCTTTGCTGGGGTGGAAGTCTGTTAGAGGTTCACCAGAGAACCCTCCAATTTCTTTTCTCCACATATTCTCGATGTGCCAAAATATATAAAGGAGCATGTCGCAACGTTGCCATAATGGTGTCATTAAAGCATCGCTACGCTATGAGTTTAATGATCCATTAATGAGCCTCATTGATGTGCATCGTCACCGCCCTGTCACCTCCCCGCCACCCAAAAAAAAGGGATAAGGAGAAATAAATAAAATAATTCATTTAAATTATTTTATTATTTTTCTCGAAAGGTCTGGAAAATAACTTTTTCTCTCGTCCCTTGTCAGCCGAAGATAAGCTTCGCCTAAGTGAATTCTGGCGTTGTGAATTCATCAGTGCCCTCGGATTTTAATTCCGAGCATCGGTTTAAAAGTTAGAAAAACTCGCTCGTTCGTTCGCTGAACGTACCCGAGCTAAACTTCAAAAATTGATTCCGAGCACCCCGGACCTCGGAATTAAGCGCCGTCAGAAACGGCGTACACGTAAAATTCCAAAGTATTTTAAAAAAAAATCCTTGAAATTTCCTGTTCTTTACATTTTAAATTTACTTAGGTTGAAATTTTTGGATTTTTTGGAAAATATTGATCTTTCATTGAATAGTGAAAATACCGATTTTTGTAAAAATACCATTTCTTTTCAACAAATTAAGTAAATTAAATGTTCCATTATGTTTTGAATATGATTTAAAGTAAAATAAGTATCCTTTATTTATAATTAATCCACGTAATTACTTTTGAATCAAATTTATATTTTATTTTAGTATAAGTTTGTTTTTTGGTTTAAAAACAGGATTTTTCTAAAAACTATTTTAAAGTGTATAGTGTTCATTTATTTTAATTGATTAAAATAATATCTTATGAGAAATTTTTTAAATTAAATTTATATATTATATATAATTAAATATTAACTTATATTCATATAATTATTATTATTGTTCTTAGAGTTAATATAAAATCATCTTTTTCTTGAAAATACACTTCTGGAAACCCGCTTTTTCTTCGCGTGTGTGGGTTTTTTTTTAAATTACGATTTTCCAATTATGAAAATTGAATTTAGTAAAATGGATTTAATATTTTTAATTTTAATAATTTATATTATCTAATAATTTCAACTTAATTTTTTACCATAATGTATAGTGAAAACAGTAAAAATTAATTACCACAGTTAAGGTAAAAATGGATTTATTGGGGGTTAAAATAAAATTATAAGGGTTAAAATAACCTCCAAACTTTCCTAAAATATATTTTATTACCATATTTGTACTTTATAATGTCTAAGTCTTGATAATGGTCCATTTTGGAGTCTTGCTCCATGTGAAAAATGTGGGTACAACTTTTTCTTTTCAAAAATTACAAGTGTGTCACTCACTATAATTATAAAAGACCAACCACTATCATATCATATTCACACCTAAAGATACCTTTGTATAATAAAATACCTACCCAAATATATTCCTTACTACCCTAAACAATACTTATATCTTTTTTTATCATAAATTCATCCTAAGAAGGCTTTTGGTGCTTACCTCAGGAGGTTGTATAAATAAGAGGTATTGTGCTTAACCAAGTGTCTTTATTTTATTTATTCTTCAAAATACTTAAAATATTATTAAATTATGATTTCATAAAAAAAACTAGTATCTCATATAATTATATGTTATTATTTTAATTTAATAACCAAAATCTATCTCTTCTTCCATCAAATGGGATATGAAATCATAATTCGTGTGTATGGCAGACTACTGCCTCACAAACCAATGTCTTTCATTTTCTATAACCATCTATAATGGAATATTTTAATGATGTATTTAAAGTATATATATTATATTTGTGACATATTTATACTTATTTATTTATTATATAATATATACCTTCTTAATTTCTATTTTGCAGGGGATACGATAACATCGCTCGTGTGTACAGTGGACTGCCGCCTCATGAAGCGATGTGATCATTTTTCACTAATGATTTACATGGAAGGTAATAAGGATAAATTTAATGAATATATGTGATATAAATGAAATAATAATTATATTAATTAAATTTTTATCATTCTTAAAATATGATATATCATTTTCTTTCTTACACTAAAAAATGATAACATATTTCATGTACGTGTGGACTACCGCCTCCACGAAGTGATGTGATTCTTTTTTTCATCCACACATCATAATAATGATATATATATAAGTATATTTAAATAAATAATATGGTATATATTATATTATGATCATTCTATAAAGATAAAATATCACTTACCTCATTTCCATAATGATCGTTGAAAGTTGAAATGTTACTCAAGCGTACGTACGGCGTACCGTCTCCATGATTATAACGTAGTTAATTTATCTTAATAATATTTCATTATTTTTTTTAAAAATATAATTAATGTATAATTATGATAATTATTTCATTATTTTTATTCTGGATGTGTTGAAATAATGAACACTTTGACCAATAGTCAACCTACCAAAGTCATTTTTGACACATAATCCAAATATCATTGAAATATCTGACATTAACTTAATTGGTTAAGTAATTGTATATAACATAGTAATAAGTGAAATAAAATTAATAATAAACTTGAACATTTTTCTCAATAAATAAAATAATCAGCATAAGTTTATTATTCATGAAGATAAATAATGTGTGTAACAAGTTGAACTCAATGTAAGGGACTTTGTCTCGATTTCCTTTCATTGAGAAATATTTTGATGTTATGAACCTATATTATTTTATAATGTGTATCAAGAATTTATATATTTTCAAGATATTTATGTTTTTTTATTTTTATTCTTTCTTAGGTATTAGGATTCAATTTTTTTCCAAGTGATAAGGGACTTTTCTTTTTAAAAAAACTTCTTTTAATGTTTTTCTTCCAGATATTTTTCTTCCATGTCCATGTCTTTAAAATGATTTTATGAAAGTTTTTATATGAACATAAAATATTTATAGAGTAAATTTTATATATTATTTTAATTTATTTTAAAAATTTTCAAAAATAATCTTTTTACGTTTTTTATATGAAATGTTTTGACAAATGACAGAAGGAATATTCTATTTTGAACGTATACTGCGACAATGAATTTATCAAACTACATGACCATTATTTTATTTCTATATTCCTTTTCAATATTTCATTTTTTTCTTTAATTAAAACCCTTTTTCCTTTTTTCTGGGTTTCTTGGTATTGAAAATGGGTTTTTAATAGAAAATAGTATTTTGATATCTGAAAAAAAAATTATATTGGTTCAAAAGTGTTTTTAAAAGAGGTTTATGATGAAAATGTGCAATCATAAAATGTTTTATTAATGATATGGTAATTTAACATTATATGAAAAATGGGTGAGCTCGATATAGCTTATATGAAGGGTTGAGACCCATTATAGCTCCCATGTGATCTCACTATAGCTTATATGAAGAGTTGATCCCCATTATAGCTCATGAAAAATGTGTGAGCCTGATATAGATTATATGATGGATTTATCCCCATTATTTATCACGGGTGATCCTGGTATAAATTATAGTAAGGGTGATCCCCATTATATCTATTTGTTTCATTGGATAATGATTATATTGGAAGTCATCCATATGGTTATTCTAATTCAAAGGGTTTTGAAAGGGTTTTATGAATATGATGGTCTAAGTTTCCAAAAAGGGTTTTATTTTCTTTATATGGGTTTTAATGATTTAATTTGAGTAAAAAGTGTGTGTTTTTCATGTGAAAATTTTTTATTTATTTCTCTCAAAGATCATTGAGATAAGGGTAAAAAAATCATGGGTTTATATATTTTTCTCTGGACTGACATTTTTGTTTCTTTTTATGTCCCTTACTAAGCTTGTTGTGCCCATCCTAGGTTTTAAAATTTTTTAATAGGGTTTAAGGATGGGTAAGGGAAAGGAAGAATTCAAGTTGAAAATCATGATGATTTTCCATGAAAATAAATCATTCTTTATTTTTGAAAGTTTTATATTATGGTAAAATAGATTCTAATACAAAGTGTCCACTTTGTATTATATGGTTGTGTTATGTAAGAGTTATGATCTAATTCTCTAAAACTATAAACTTAGAAAATCCTCAAAGTGAAAGAAATTGAATTATTGACTAAAAAATAAATATAATGTTTTGTTTAAGGCCAAGTCCTTATAATATCTACAAGTGAATATAACTGGTTAGACACCCTAATTACAATATCTCTATAATTAGTTAGACACCCCAACTATTCCTCTCCTCTAATTGGTTAGACACTCCAATCGCAAGCCTCCAGTAGTTGGTTAGACACCCCAGCTACAAGCCTCCTCTTCAATGATGATCTATAGATATAAAGATCTTCTTTTTCAAATGGTCTTCCTTTAGAAGAAATATGGATTCTCCTTCCTTGTGTACAATCTTTCAAAGTCTTCAATAGTTGTCTTGAACAATATTGTTGGCCTAGAAACTCCTTTCAGATCTTGAATTTTTTATTATTAAATCAAAGCAAAGACCTCTTTTAACTGGGTAGAGGGAAACCCATTACATAGCCCGAAGGCCCAGTGGGCTTGTAGCCCATTACATAGCCCGTAGGCCCAAATTCTAAGGCCAATTCACATTCTGTGAATAGTAACATGCTGCTACAGCACCGCACAGTATCGCCGCCGCTACAGTGCCTTGCTGCCGCTACAGTGCCCACTGATGAACAGTGTCGTCGCTGCTACAGTACCACTACAGTACTGCTACAGTTCCTGCGCCCCATGGGTTTTGAACCCCCATTTTCTATGTAGTATTACGGGGTGATTACCATTAAGCCAAACCCCAACTACATAAACGTGTTGTATGGGTAACGATGTATAGGGCTGGCATGCCCACCTATGTGTTGCACGCCCCCAGCTAGGCCCAAGGTGGCCAACCCTTGGGCTTGGGCCAGTTCCCACGGAGTCGAGGGGATGAGAGGATCGTTGTCGTATGGTGCACATTGCCTTTGTGAGGACTCGAACCCGAAACCTCGACGATGGGACGCCACCGCCTTGAACCAGCTCACCCAACCCTCGCGGGCTCCTTTCAAATCTTGAATGATCTTAATTATCTTCTTCAAATTCTCAAGTACATGTGATCACCTTCTTCAAGAATTAATCAACTTTAACATATTCTATCTTTGAAAAAAATATGTATAAAGATATCAAAATAATATTTCATAATGAATGAAATATTTTTCATTATAGTCACAAACCATCCTGAGTCGACCCTGAACTGGTCACCCGATCCAGTCCGCGGCATGGCCCGAAGGGCATTACCGATCCCCAAAAGTTGGAAACTAGTGTCAGACATCAAAAACATACACATGGGAACAATTTATCCTAAAAAATAACATGGACTGGATAAAAAAATATGACAAATTAAATATTCCACAAAACCAAACAAATGAATCTCAGATAAATAAAAAACAGGTTCAAATACAAGATACAACTAAGAAAACTGAAAACTAAAAATAATCAAAACTAAAATTCTACACGCAATCTTCATCAAACCTCTTATCACCTCCAACCACAAGACCATACCATCTCTATAGTGAGCACCCAAGCTATGGACCTAAACCCAAGATGAACCATGAACTTTAACCCGAAACTAAACCTGAAAATAAAAAGATAGGATAAGCGTGAGCACCGGAATGCTTAGTAGGGATTCCAAGGATAAACCACAGAATCCAAGTATTTCCTTTCCGAAAACAGTCCATTAACACAAGTTTTAAATATAGTTATAAAATTATGGTTTTCACATTTTACTAAACAACATCATTTTCCCATTTTAAAATCCAACACATGCCACATACCATTTCCAAAACCAAATGTCATTTTATAAGAAAAATCCAAAACAAGGGAAGAAAGGGCTCTGCCAAAGGGAAAAAAATAAGCAGTGAAAATAGGAAACTAATGCAGCAAAGAGTAAACAATAAATATAATTAAAAACCATGGGTTATCCTAAACATACCTAGAAGATCCCTGAATGTACTCGGTTCAGAACCACCTATTGTCATATGGTGAAGCCCCATAGTTTATAACCAACTGATCGTCCTTGCGATAAAACCTGCAGAACTCCCTATCTGGCCTTTAAATCTACTAGTGGGTATCAAACCATCTAATGAGGGACAATATTATACCATAACTTGATCAACTAAAATATTCCCAGGAATCCATAGCAGTAATAATAATCTTGTGTAAGTAGGAGGGAAATGCACACATGACTCATCTCGACTGTCTCCACTCCACTTGCCTACCCCAAACATGGACACCAATATATGACAACCCATAAAATTAATTCCCTCCTATAAATGTGCCTCCATATACATACATATTCATTTCATATTACACAAGGTTCCAACCAAGATGATATACCATAAAAACATTCAAAACATTTCATAAAACACTAAGGGTTTCTAACCGAGCACACATTTTTACCAAACCACCATTCATTCTAAAAGTTTATACAAACATCACCTTTGAGTTGGAGGTTCCAAACAGTCCCTTAATTTCATATTACAAAATAAAACTACCAAAAAATTGTACAACACTCTGTAATAAATTTCCAAATGACAAACGGTCCCTTAACCAAACATTCACCAAAACCCATACCTAGAGCCAAATGAGCATTATCCTTCCCAAAATAACACCAAAGTATGATTCACATCCAAATGGGACAAACCTTAAGGAACACAGTTAAAACCATTTTTAGAAACCACACAAAAGTCCTAACCTCATTTATAAAACAAGAACCATTTAGGAAACTAGGTTTTCATGGAAATACAAATTTAAAACCAACTTTCATTTGAAGTCACTTATGTGCATGTACCTAGTACACCCATGGATGTGCCAACATCCAATGGCACAAAAAAACATCCAAAAATTCCTTAAAACCACTTCCTCATAAACCCCAATTACATTGAAACTGAAACCAATCTTTCATATCATTTAGAAATCATGAACAACCCCTTTAAAAACATTAAACACTTCCGAAAACATTTTAACCCATTTAAGAAAACATACCATTTCCCATAAACATTACCGCACAAAATAAGATCTAATAATTTCATAAATTCCCCAATTTCATTTTCAAGTAACAAGAGAATTCCATCAAAACACCCTAGGTGCCATAAACCTAGGCTTTGTACACAAATCTCAGTAAAAAAATATCTTTAATAAATTAAATCAACATAAAATCACCAATTTCATCTAGCCATAATTATTATAGAGGTGAGAAAAATATTTAAAAATTAATTTGAAATACACAAGTTCTTAAGGAATGCTTCGGAAAGGATAAATTTGGAAACACCAATCTCAGCCTTGTGAGAATGGAACAAAACTCCAAGGGAAGGAAGATCTGATCCCTACAAAACATTTGTATGCCCTATCCATGAGGAAAATCCAACCACATTAGCCAAACCTATACCTAGGTTTAGGTCAATAAGGAAAACCACCAATAAAAACCCTGGAAATTGAGGGGGAAGGAAAAAAAGGGAAGAAAATGGCCAAAAATCCAAGACATCTTACCTTGGGGCCTTTGAGGGCCTTCCATGGAGGAAGGAGAGTAAGGGAGAGGGGTGAGGGAGGGTAAACTGGTGCACCATGGTGAGAGGGAGGAGTAGAAACCCAAAAGTGGGTAAAATATAGGAGAGATGGAAATAAGAAAAGATATTTTTTTAATGACTTGGCAAGTCTACACAGTTTGGCTGCACGGTCTGCCAAGCCATGCAGTAATCATGCAGACCCATCTGTCCAAGGAAGAGAGGCCACACAGAAACTTGTTACTTACCACATGATCATGCACAGTTCATGTGGTCAATTCTTTCTAGATTGTAATGGCCACACGGTGTCTTCACGATTACTACTAACTGTGCGGCAACAGTGCTCCCCTTGGAAAAGTTCCCAAAAACTCAAAATTTTGACCGGGACTCAAACCCAAACCTCAACCCAAAGATATAATACTAATAAAAGGATAAATGTAAAGAGTATATGAGGTCGGGTTGTGAAAATTATCCCCACCATAGATATTTTCTTCCCCCGTAAAGTCACCAAGCCAAAAACTAATAAGAAATCGAGTCCATGCCCAAACAAAAACTAAGGAAAACTAAGAATCTTGGGATGACCATACTCTCCACAGGTCACACCTGACCAATAAAAGATAGATCACAACAAAAAACAAGGGATGAGAGGGTTCTCCCCACCATAAGAACTCATCCATATTGAAAACCCCAAAATCCCAACACGCCACCCCAAAGGGGGCAATGCGGTAACTCCTAACCCAAACTTACCCAACTTCTTTACACCAACCTACAAAGATCTTATCGCAAGTGAAAACTAAGTACTTTTTAATCCCAAACTAAACCAACTCCCTCAACCTGATAAAGATAATCCCATTTTAATTATTCCAAAAAAAAACCTCCCCCAAAACAACCATGCATACAAAAATTATGGAATTGTAAAACTCCCTAAAATAACCAATAGCCCGCCGCATAAGGGAGAACACACCACCGCTGGGATTAGAAATTTCTCACACCGATCCAAAACCTCACGCAATAGGGAAAACCATAAAAGGAAACTCAACCCAAAACTTGAAACCCCCTCCATTATCTCCCTAAAACCAAAACATCCCTAAAAAAACCCCACAAAATTGGGACCAACACCACCCCTACAAAGGCCAACAGCTCTTAAGAAGATCGAATGAACCAATGAGTCACATCCAAAAAGGACTAAATTATTCACATCACAATAGATCATGTCTATCACACCTTCATATTGAGATAAAATTCAACCACAAGTGAGAAATTATAGTGGGTAAACTTCAAACCTTTCCGTCTCCACACAGAAAATAAGAACTGGGCTGAGGTCCCACAAACACTCGGTAACTCCAGACTGTGTGTGAGCATCACCCCTAGACCTGAGGTTGGGACTCTGATGGCTGAATCATCTTATGCCTCATATCCGAGCACTATCATCCCCTGATCATAACTTCTTCCTCAAACAACACTTCTCTTGGAGATTCCCCGGTGACCTGAACGACCACAGGGATAGTAATACTTCAGAGGGATGTGATAAGATGACTTGGAATTCCTAAACTGACCACACTAATGGCACACAAGAGAATGGCCCAATGAACTAGAAGTTATCACCGACGAATGAGATTCCTCAAAAATAGGTTCCTCTAGCACATCATGCTCACTATATGAGGAACCCTCACGAAGCTAACCATCACCAACTACTCCCCAAACTCCAACAACAAGGAGACATCCAACCTCTACTAGTCCAAAACTATACCCTCAACAAAAATAAAATGGTATGAAATTTAACAAACCTAATAGTTCCCAACAACCCAAAGACACGACCTACTTCCACAAACCACACCCTTCCAGGGACCTCAATCACCTCAATAGACAGACAACACATGATAAAAACCAAAATTGGGCATGACTCATTAAATATTTGAGGGGCCTTTCTGGGCAGCACATTTCGAACAACAAGAAAAACACAAACCAAAACCAACATCAAACCAAAGCATGATGAAAAGAAACACCTCAAGCCAAATCAACATGCTTACAGACCGAAAACATGCCAACAAAACCAAAATTCAACTCTTTTCAAAAATTCCATTTCTATTTTCATTTTCAAAACCATCCTATTTCAAGCCACTTACCAAACAAAAAACCACTTTACACAAAAAAAACCCACATTTTAAAATAAAAACCAGTTTCTAAAACCATTTACCCTTTTCAAAAATAACTTTATAAATACAAGTCCAAACTTCTAATCATAATCACCCACTCGTGGCCTCCTGTGAACCATTGCACATATGTTTATCTATTTCCATCCATGTGTTCCAACATGCACATTCCACACACACCCTCACATGTGGAAACATTCATAAGTAGTGCCAAAGGTGTTACCCCAACCCATTTCTTTACCAATTTAAAACAGGTATCAAATTTTCAAACCATAATTTTTCCTTTAATACCCATTTCACCAAATTAATTTATTTTAAAGAAAAAAAATTCATTTCAAAACCACGTTAATTTTCAAAAGAACGGACTTACACCAAAAAAAACTACAATGAATCAAAAATTAAACCAAACTACTAGAATGAGGAACCGGTAGTCATGCTTATCCTAGAGACATGGTAGTGATCCATTCCCCAAGTAAGAAACAACATCTTGGAGTAACATAAACTGCATACTCAGACTCCACATGGTTCATTACTCCAAGTGAAATTAGGATGTAACATCTGCTTGCCTCTGTCGTCATTCCTCAATCCAAAACAAATCAAGATAGGACAAGGAATGAATTCCTAGGCTACCCCTAGTAACTCATGTCTCATCATGAGCGGTGGTGATCAGGCACCAACTCGTAACCTACATCCCGAGCCCCAAAAACACTAATCTCTATCTAATGGACATCCCAAATAGCAAGGTCCTATTCTGATACCATTTTTTCAGGAACCAACTTAGGTCGTCCCTGAACTGGTCACTCGAGCTGGTCTTTGGCATGGCCCGAAGGGAGTTCCCAATCCCTATGAGCTGGAAACTAGTTACATGCATAAAAATATACACATGGGAATGATTTATCCTGAAATAAAATAACCAAGACCAAATAAATAAATAGAAAAAACTAAATATATCATAAAACCGAACAACAGAATCTCAGATAAAAAAAAGGTTCAGATACAAGATACCACTAAGTAGAAGAAAAACTAAAAACAACTAAACCGTTACATGTGATCTCCATGGGACCTCTTGGTCACCTCTAACCAAAAGACCAGACCTTCTCCACTACAAACACCTGATTCAGGGGCCTAAACCCAAGCTGAACCAGGAACTTGAACCTGAAACTAAACCTACAACTAAAATGATAGTATAGGCATGAGCACCGGAATTCTAAGTAGGGATTCCAAGGATAAACCAAAGAATCCAATTATTTCCTTTCCCAAAATAGTCCATTAACACAAGTTTGAAAAACAGTTATAAAAGTAAGTTTTTCACATTTTACTAAACAACAGTATTTTCCCATTTTAAAATCGAACTCACATCACATACCATTTTTAAAACCAAATTTCATTTTATAAGAAAAATCCACAATAATGGAAGTTAGGGCTCTTCCAAAGGGAAACAAATAATCAGTGAAAATAATAAACTAGTGTAGAAAAGAGTAAACAAGAAATATAATTAACAACCATGGGTGATTATAAACATCCCTAGAAGACCCCTAGATGTACTAGATTCAAAATCGCCTATTAGTGTATGGTGAGTCCCTATAGTCTATAACCAACTGATAGCCCTCGCGATAAAACTAGTGACACTCCCCATATGGACTCAAAATATACCTGTGGGTACCAACCCATCTAATCGGGGCTCATAAGCTACCATCACTCGATCATCTAAAAGACACCCAGGAACCCATGGTGGCAATAATAATCCTATGTAAGTAGGCGGCCAATGCACACTTGACTCAGCTCATCTATCGCTACTACACCTACCTACCCAAAACACTTACCCCAATATACAATGATCCATAAAAGGAAATCCCTCCTATAAAGGTTCCCCTATCAACATACATATTCATTTCATATTACACAAGGTGGCAACCTGACCGATATACCATAAAAACGTTCAAAACATTTCATAAAACACTATAGGTTGCCAACTGAGCAAAAAAATTTACCAAACAACCATTCGTTCTAAAATTTCATACAAACAACACCTTTGAGTTGGAGGTGCCAAATGGTACCTTAACATGATATTACCAAATAAACCTACCAAAACACCATAAAACACTTTGCAATACATTTCCAAATTACAAACAGGCCCTTAAATAAACATTCACTGAAACCCACACCAAGATCCAAATGGGAATTATCCTTCTCAATCTTACAGAAAAGCATGATTCAAGTCCAAATGAGAAAAAACTTAAGGAACACACTTAAAACCATTTTTAGAAACCAAAAAATTGGCCTAACATCATTTAGAAAACAAGAACAATTTAGGAAACTAGGTTTTTAGGGAAATTAAAATTTTAAACCCACTTTCATTTGAAGCCACATCCATGTGTGTACCTAGTGCACCCATGGATGTGCCAACATCCAATGGCATAACAAAACATAAAAAAAGTCTGTAAAATCACTGTAACATCCTAGGTATTTATAGAATAATACATTTTCATATCTATTAATATTTTTGAATTTAATATTAATTTTATTTTAAAGGGGTCACTATGTATGATAGTGTACCTGAAATGAAACAACGGGTTTCTCTGAAATCTTACGTTGCACATAACACTGAGTTATACTGAAAAATAATACAATAATATTATTATTATTTTAAATGGTAGTTAATGCTTAACCGTTGTATTAGCGGGAATGAACAGAATTAACTATATTATGATTTTACATATTTTTTAAATGTTTTTACATTTATACAATGAATTTTAGAGTCTTAAAATGATAATGAATCCAATTTTAAGCATAAAATACTCTAATATTTTTAAAAGGTTCGTTTTACCATCTTTTGACAGAGAACCCTTTTTAAAAATATTTTTTGTCACTTTTATATGTTCTATTTGATAAAATAAACATCTTATTTATAATAGGAATAAAAAATTTTAATTTGGTATAAATTTTGGTATTTTTCTGATATAATCTATATTTTTATGAATAGTGAAAAATACTGCATTTTAATTCAAAAATGTATTTTAATATAATTTATTTATATAGTTATATTTTCCTTTTAATCAGTTTTAAAGTGTAATTGAATTAAGTTTTTATCATTTAATCCAATTATGGTCATTTGAAGTAATTTTACATTTAAATTGGACATAAACATATCTCAATCTTTTGATAGTTTTTACTTCTAAAAAACTTGTTTTCTGGTTTTGACAATAGGAATTAATTTTAAATTAACTTCTTCCAGTTATATGTTTTGAATTTGAAAAATTGGATTCCATATTTGGAATCTGAAGTTCCAAATTACATAAATAGTTACCTTTTATTTTTGGACATTATGAATAGTAACTTCAGTAATTATTTTTATTTACCATGGTTAAATGGTAAATCAGGTAAATGAGGGTAAACAAATAATATTATAATAATATAAAACTATCCTAACACATCTAATAATACTATTTTATGAGATATATCCAACCATTAGAATCTTTGGGTTGAATTTAGGACCCCATAAAGCCACTTGGGTGTGATAAGGACCTTTTATAATATTTAATTTAAAGAAAACAGAAATATATCATAAACATGTATCTCCTAAATAAAACAATTTTAATTTGGTTTATATAAATGATATATTTGAATATAAATATTAACTATAAATATAAAATATTTCCTACATCATGGTATTTTATTTATAATTTTTATACATTAAATAAATAAATATATTTATGACATAATGATGATGCATCGATTACCTTATTAATGAAATATTCAAATAAATGATATTATAAATATTAAAATAAATGTAATTTGAATATTTTTATGCCATAAACAAATTTTTATGATGACATTGACATGTGAGGTATGATTTAATGCCTTTGGTTTGAAGGAATCAAGTTGTTATGACTTTAACAAAAATCAATTTCCAAATAGAGTCAAAATTGACATAAATGAGTTTTTTTTTAAAAAAAAATTATTAAATGATATAATAGTCCTAAAAATATAATATTAGGAAAAATTAATAATGTAATGTTAAAATTTAATTAATTAACCACTTTTGGTTCTCTTGGAATTTTATAGTAATTATAATAACCATATATTATGAAAATACAAAAAGACATGGTAAGAGTTAATGTTTTAAACTAAGGGTTAAAGCTAAAAGATAAAGTTAATTTTTTGACATAAACTTGTCTAAAACCTATTGTTTGAGAGTATTTAGACCCATCCCCATATTATCCTCAAGATTTATCAACTTTTAACTATTATAATTCTAAAATCAAATTATAATAAAATAATATTTCAAGACTTTCCTAAAGTGCCCCTCCTCCCTCTTATAAAATGCCACCACCTCTACCCACTTACTCACACCTATAAAGCCCCTTGGATCATCCAAATTATGCTTACATAATCTAAAAACATCCCTCCCTTAGTCTTATAATCCTTACCTTGGGAATAAGAAAATTCAAGAAAGCCTTTTGGGTAAAATCAAAAGGAGTTACCTGATTTAGTGGTAACGTCTTCTCTCGAGATCCTTTAATTTATTCTCCTCGTCCAACCCCCAAACCTATATTTATTGAATTATTTTATAACAACACAATTACACTAAATATACTAGGATTTTTTATTCTAATGGTTTGAACTACACTTACACACGCCTCCATCTAATGGATATAGAACATGTTGTTTCTGTGTACGACGAACTACTGTCTCATGAAATGATGATTGTTTAATTTTATCTTACCACCTCTCATGGTAGAAATTTTGTTGTAAATTTATTTATATATGATATATATTATATTTATATTTTATATATGATTATATAATTTTTATTTACAAGATACCTTTATTCTTTCCATAGTTTGTAAATATGATAATTTCATTTGAGGAAGTGTGGACTACCGCCCCCTCAAAGTGATTTGACTCATTCATGATAAACATGGAATGTATAAAGGATTAATTTAATGAACTTATGTAACATATAACATATATATTATACTATAATTTTAATATACCTAGTTATATTTTTTTATTCATTTAATATGACAAAGAAATGAAAGTAGCGTTCATGCGCACGTACGGCCTACCATCGCCAAGAATGGTGCATTTCATTTCTTATCTCCAAATGTTATGGACTATTATAAATACATATATATTTTATATATATGATATTTAAATCATGAATAATATTATGGAGATAATGGACTTATGACCACATGGATAATTTGCATCAAAACAAGTTCATTTTTTACTCAAATACCGAACATCGACAAAACATCCAATATGAACTCAAATAATTAACTAATTTCTATAAAATGGTAATAAGTGATATAAAATTAATAATAAAATTTAAAAATGTTTTAAAGGAAGAATAAATTAACCAAATTTTATTATTCAGTAAATTAAATAATGAATGAGGCACATCGGACTCAAGGTAAGGGACTTCATCTCAATCTCCTTTCATTGAGGCATTTCTTGATAATATGCACCTTTATTATTTTATAAGGTGTATATATAGACAATATGAAATTTCATAACCATATTTTATCTATAATAATGTTATTTATTAAATCATGTAGAATAATATTTAAATGTTTAAAATGGTATGGAACACCTTGAAGTGGCATTCTGTACATAATAACAATGATGGGTTAATGAGACATCCATGAGATTCCCAATCATGGAAGACATTTGAATCATTACATATCGATTTCTCATCTGATCCTAGGAATGTTCGATTGGGACTGACTGCCGATTGATTCAACCCATTTGGGACTTTGAGTACCAATTATAGCATTTGGCCAGTTGTTTTGATCCCTTATAATCTACCTTCGTGGATGTTTATGAAACAAACATCTGTTATCCTTTCGATGATTATTCCTGGAAAACAAATTCCTAGAAATGATATTGATGTATACTTTCATCCTTTGATTGATGAATTGCAGGAGTTATGGAGCAACGGTGTTGAGACATTTGATGATTCTTCTAAAACAATGTTCAAAATGCATTCTACTTTAATGTGGACCATTAGTGACTTCCCTGGTCTTGGGAATTTATCTGGTTGGAACACTTACATGAGTTTGGATTCTCCCGTTTTTAACTTTGATTTTGAGCCCAAACAGGTACCTCACAGTAGAAAATGGTGCTTCTTGTGTCATCAAAGATTTCTCGATGCATCTCATAGATTTTGGCTGAATAGATCAAAATTTAATGGTTCCATTGACCGTAAACCACCTCCAAAGTTGTTAACTAGTTCTGAAATATTGACACAGCTTGAAAATGTTGAAATAGATTATGGGAAGGTTCATCATTTTAATGATAGCGGACAATGGGTTCGAAGTGCATCATCAAATGAAATCAGAACGCAACAATGCAAGAAAAAAAGTATATTCTTCAAACTTCCATATTGGGAATTTAATTTGTTGCGGTATAATCTTGATGTGATGCATATTGAGAAGAATGTCTGTGATAATTTGATTTTCCCATTGCTTAATGATCATGGAAAGTTAAAGGATCATCTCAATTCTTGTAAATACTTACAAGCAATGAACATAAAACGCGATCTCTGTCCAGATGAGAATGAAAAGTATCCTCCGACAATTTTTGCAATTAAAAATAGGGATAAAGATACATTCCTTTGAATTTTAAAGAATATTAAGGTATCTGATGGGTATTCAAGTAACATATCGAGGTGTGTTTACTTGAGGAATCGTAAGTTATATGGATTGAAACGTCATGATTCACATATTTTGTTACAACAGTTACTACTATTGGCTTTGTGTACATTATTACCTGAAAAAATTACCGTTGTTGTACTCCAATTATGCACATTTTTCAGACAACTATGTGATAAATCTTTACATCCATTTCAGCTTGACAACCTCCAGGAGAGGTTTTTATTGACCCTTTGTGCAATGGAGATGATCTTTCCTCCCTCATTTTTTACTATAATGATGCATTTAACTGTGCATTTGGTTGAGGAAGCTAAATTAGGAGGTCCCGTTCATTATCGATGGATGTATCCAATTGAGAGGTACTTTATTTATATGTTTTTCAGTTAAGTAAACAATTTTTGGTACTTAATTAAATGCATAATTATGTTTATTTTATTTCACAGATATCTTGGGAATTTGAAATCATACGTGAGAAATAAAGCTCAACTAGAAGGCTCTATTGCTGAAGGCTATTGGTTGAGGAGTGTCTTACCTTTTGTTCTAGATACTTGGATGATATTGAGACAATATTTAATCGAGTTGGACATGTTAACGACACATTGACTCAATCTCAAATACATCATAAATCCAAAATATTTCCTGCTATTGGCCGATCAGTTGGGAGGACCTCAAATGTGACACTGACTGAATTGGAATTATTACAGGCACATAGATATGTGATGGTGAATAGTGAAATTGTAGATCCATTTATTGAAGAGTTGAGGATACAAAAAAATAGACAAATGAGAGGCCGAACATGAAATGAGAAAGATATAACGAAAGATGTTAATAAAGAGCTTGTAGAATGGTTTTCACGACGTGTAAGTTCATAAATATTGCAATAAGTAGGAATATTAGTTTGACACATACATTTTTTAAATCTAATAAAGTATATTTATTTTCTGAGATCATGAATACTGATACTCGAGTAGAGGTGTCAGAAGATTTGAAGTTTCCTGCTAGAGGTCCTCTAAAACAAGTTAGAAAGTTCGATGCTTATAATGTGAATGGCTTTAGATTTCGTACAGTGGGTGGAGAAGTGGGTTTGAAAACACATAATAGTGGTATATTTACATTTGCTGAAGTGGAATACTATGTAAATCTGCATGATATTATTTAATTAAACTATCACGGACATTTTTATGTTGTTTTATTCAAATTAAAATGGTTCGATATTATCAGAGGTGTTAAAAGAGATTCCTTTCAATTTACTTATGTGAACTTCTCTCGCTTGATGGATGTTGGTGATCGTGAACTGCATGATCCATATATATTATCATCACAAGAAAAAATGGTATATTATGTGAATGATGTTGTTGATGAAGGGTGTAGTGTAGTTTCTCACATAATACAAAGAGATTTGTATGATATGGGTGATTAAGTGGATAATTTGACCTCTAAAATTGAATTTAATCAACAACAAGCAGCATAATTATTTGTCCATCATGATATTGAAAATATTATTCTAGCAAGGATGAATGAAGTGGATGAAGAAATGGAGCATTAAACCAACATGATTGAAGGGGAAAATGATTGTATGTACAATTATTTATTTATTCATCAACCACTTGTTTAATTTCTGCAGTCATTCATTATCATTGTTATATATATTTTGTTTGTTAGTACTAGGAATCTGTTATCATTTTTAATTTTTTTTTCTGCATAATTTTTTTGAAATATATATTCTGAACTTAATTTTATTTGATTAAATGACAGTAATGCCAAGGAAGAAGTGGTATACTATTTCATCTAGTTCTGCGATAGATGACGATCCATCTGGCTCCCTCCCCACGACATTTGAGGCACCATCTTCCTACACTCCTTCACCTTCTCCCCCTGCACCATCTCTCACACCATCATTGGATGACCCATTAGAGGTTGATTCGTTGACTCCCCCTTCATGAGCCTCAGCAGTGGGGCAGCGACATGCCCATTCCAGTTCATCACGGGCGTACTGGAGTGTCACTGTCATAGGTACAAATTTTAATTAAATAAATTTATTGAATTTTGTTTATACTAATTGTTTTCTCATTGAAGATAACAAAAATACAACCGTGGAGAAAAAAATAAAATGTGCAGATGTTTGGAATATGACTGGCGAAAAGATAGTTGTGGCATTTGATTCTTATGGGGTCCCGACGGATGACATCGTGGGGTTACTTGGCTAGATTCTAGGCTAGCTGGCAGCGGAGCCCATTTCCCTTCCTATTTCATATAATGATTGGAGAAATATGCCTCCAAGCTGTAAAAATAAAGTTTTTTATTCTCAAATAAAGGAAAATTTATTACATTATGGTTTAATTGAATGTCATGTTACTAATATGTTCAAATTGAATTTCTGTATATAGATATTCTTCCACTTCACAGTTGTTGACGTGGTAGCATGGAAGTGGAAGTTGAAAAATCTAGGTAAGAAATGGAAAGATTTCAAATGGAGATTTTGGTGTGATGTCAATGATACCTCGTTGACTGGGCAACAAATGTATGAGAAGTTACCCAGTGGGGTACCGAAAGAACAGTGGAAAGTTTTTGTTGACAGACATCATGATGAGAAGCGGATGGTATTGAAATATATATTATTATATTATCCTCATTTTAAATTTATAAATTTATATGAAGAGGAAATGACATTTAATACATTACTATTAAATTTCATTTTATTTATTTCAGGATCTCTCAATAAAGAATGCTTCAAACCGGGATAAGTAAGTCATCCCCCACACCGCGGGCTCAAAAATCATTTCTAGAAGCCGAACGACATTGGTAATCTTTTAATTAGTTTAAATATTTATAAGACAGTATTATTTGTTTAATATATTTAATTATTGATTTATCTTTGCTTAATGTAGTCACAGAGTTTAGGGCACGAAACATCCTGAACTGAACTGTGGTTGGATGGTCACAAGAAATCAGATGGAAGTTTTTTTAATGAGCCTGCTAAAGAAGTTGGGGTATGAAGTCAATTTTTTATTATAATAACTTACTATTAGTTTTTACTATGTTAATATATATTGATATTTTATTTATAGGTAAAAATTAAAGAAATATGGGATGCCAATCCTGCGCAGTCCTACTCAGTCTCCCAGGATGACCCGGTTGCTAAAGTCCTTGGGAAGGAGCATCTTGGTAGAGTGTGCGGCATTGGTTTGGGACTCGTACCATCTGAGGTTTTTAGAAGGCCACTGGGGATGGCAGCTGCATATACTCCTGGATTTAGTCAGCCCATACCCAAATATGCTCAGAAAGATATTGTTTCTCTACGAAACATAGTTCACCAGCAAGGGGGTCAGATATCTGCTTTGTAGAAAGAGTTAATTGAAATACATCAGCATATGAGCATATATGCACCCAGTGGTAGTGCATCGACTGGTGGTATGCAGGTAAATCACAAAAAATCAAAATTATTTAGTTTTCTAACTTTCATTGGTTTTAAGTTTTAATATAAATATGCAACCATGTTTAATTTTCAATATAATGTTCTTACAGGTGACAGTAAAAAGTGGCGATGAAGGTGGAGAGGGTGACGGTGCATCATCAGACCATGAGTAGTTGTATTTTTAATGTGTTGAACAAATATGGGAACAATTTCTTTGTATATGTAACATTTGTGGCACATAGTTTCCACCAAACATTTTCATGTCCTAAACTTTTCTTTGATTTCTCATGTCTCCTTTTATGCGTTTTATTGATTTATGATGTTTCTTTTTATGTCTTGATTTCTCGAGTGTGGTATACATCAATCCATTTAGGCCTGTGTTTGAATTGGTAGTCGATATTTTATATGAATAGAAGTTAAACCCATTGTTGATGTGTTGAAAAAATTGGGTCATTTCACCTGTTATACTATTTTGAATTTGAACTAAGTAATATTCTCTTATATTGAGATGGTTTTACTATTTTTTAGTGGTGAGGGGGTAGTGGATTCATCCACACCTGTTTAATACTCAATAGAATCATGTTTCCCAACATCAATTGAGTTAACATTGAAGAAATATACTAATGTGTTACCACCAATAGGAAACACATATTTACATTGTAAGAGGGATATCATTAATTTGGGTGTGATCCCATAGGATGAATGATACTGGAGATGACCATGAGGAAAAAATGATAAAAAATTCCCCCACCCATGTGGGTTATATTTTCCATTGTAATTTTATAGTCACAAATACCACTTAGGATAGATTCTGATGCTTTTAGATATTAGAGCATTGTAACCATCCCTAGTATATTATCTATATATTATAATGGGCCTCAAGGGTGTTTTAACTAGTAAGGGTATAAATATACTCTTGAGTGTCAGTGGTTGGATATCCCCAGTGGGATCAACTTTTAGATTCTTGAGTATAGACAATAGGGAAAACATCCTATATATCTTCTTGAGTACTCAAGGTCACATGTTAATAAAAATGACTATAGTGAACATGATACTCATAATGAAGTTCTAAGGTGATTTCTACTTTATGGTGGACTTATTTATCCAAATCAATACGATAAGAGAAGAATGTGTTCTCATGATATATTGAAAGGATACAAAAAGGTTGGATGTGAAATTATGGACCAATGGTTTTTCCATAGAATATTTTTAGTTGGAAAACCTATGGGGCACTATTCCCTATAGATTACCATGAGTGTCATATAATGTCAGGATAGATCCATTTAGATGGTATTCCTAAAATAAGGTGTGAACCATCATGCACTCATTTTACAAGGGTAGGATAAAATGTATGTCATGGTATGGGGAACATATATTCATAGAAATTGAGTCCTATGTATGACATAACAATTGTTTTCATGCCTCACCATTGTGTTCCTTATGGGTACTATCAGCTTGTTTTTGGTCTTGAACATAATTGGTGCATTTGGTGATTCAATTTTAATTGAAGGATGTGATGAAGGTATTGAAAAAGAAACACAATGAAGAAACCAATCAATAGATCATAAAATGTAAGAGTTCATAGTTTATCAATCCAATTCCATGTTAATGGATTCACATTAGGTTATCTATTTTTTGATGAGAACCTCCAATGGGCTTCCATGTATATGAATATTTGGTATGGATGTCCTTTTAGAACTAAATTACAATGAAAAGTGTTCACTAGTGATTCATATACTATAGATTCTTTAAAATAGGTATTGGTAAAAGGTTTGAGATTTTGGGATCATAAAATATTCTTTGGGTGGAATCATTTGAATTATTGGATTCTCTTAAATATTTATGATTTTTTAATGAATAATATCAAAATAATAGTGTTTAACTAGTTACCCCTATTCCTATGATCTCTCTGAATCTGTTTAGATATGAAAATATGTGATTTTTAGGTTAATCATACATATAATACATGTTTATGATTCATTTGTTTAAGGACACATAGTTAGGAAATTATTCATTTTTGGCCATACAAAGAGGTCGTATGTGTTTACATTGTTGGGATCAGGCCCATGCAATGAGCATCATATGAATCTCTATAAATTGAATTATAACACACATAGTTTATTAATGATTAGTGGGATACATCATACCATTTATGTTCAATTTAAATATAAATATTTCAAGAATATTAACTTTTTGTGAAGGGGAACACTTTATGAAAGGTACCTAGAAATATATAGTGTTTGAATTTATCATGAGTTTCAATTTCAGTTTCATCTTGGTCTTCAATGACTAATTTGGAGAAGGTATGTTTGTGGATTACACCTATTAGAGGGACCATATATTGTTTTCAATATCATATATGTTGGTATGATGATAATGGATGAATAATTAAGAGGCTGGGGCATACAACTTGAAGGTGGATATGATATTAATTTCTGGTTTGATTTGTCTTTCAGGGAAAGGGTGCAGCGGAAGCAAATTTTTTTTCTGGTCAGCTTTTAGCGGCAGTTTAAACCACCGCTAAATGTACATTGGCGGCGGTTTAAACCTCTGCTAAACTATGAAAACCGCCATGAAATGTTAAAAAAATTACGTTTCGTGGCGGTTTTAACCACCGCTACATAGTGGAATCGTAGGTGCTCATTTCGTGGTGGTTCACGTTACTTCAGGGGAATTTTAATGGCCGTTGGATTTGAGTTTATTCACAGTGGTTATAACCACCACGAATAAACTGATGTCAAGGGCTCGTAATAACCACCTCCGAACTCAGTAAAACCGCCAAGAAATGAGGTAGATACGATGCTTTCCTTAAACTTCCGCGAAATAGAAATAACTGCCACTAATAGATTGGTGACACCATATTAGGCGGCGGTTTACCGAAGCCGCTTCCAAACCATGTAGTGGAGGTTTAAACCACCGCTAAATGCAATAAAAACTATCACTAAACGGTGATTATCTTGTAGTGTTAAGTGTATTTTTCTTTATAAATATTGAACTAATGTTTTTCAGCTTAGGATGGAGAAATAATTCTTTGAATTAAAGTGAAAGGATGATGATTCAGTTGCCGCATATGAAGAAAAATTTAAAAGATTATTCAGGTATGTTTTGGATTTTATTTGAGTCGTTGACGGTAAAATTAATAGAATGTACTCAGGATTGAAACCAGGGCTATGGAGAGATTTGGCCTCTTGATAATTTAAAAGTTATGAAAAATTGGTTCATTTTGCTGTGAATGTTAAAATGGAGTTTTCTGACACTTATGTTCCACAAGATTATAAGAGTAAGAAACGGTCAAGGTTCCAGGAAATGGAGAAGCAACCAACTAATAATTCTAAAGGTAAGCCCAAAACTTGTTCCAAGTGTGGTAAAATACATTTTGGGAAATGTATGTCTAGATCTAGAAAGTGCTATTGGTGTGTTAAGTTTGGTCACAGGGTTTACGATTGCAAAGAAAATGGTCTTGAACTGTCCAATAATGAGATAAAAGATATCCAGTCTGCGGTAAGATGATTTAGCTACAATGAGTTAGGACATTATGTAAATAAGTGTCTAAAGTTAATTACAAAAGGAGGAAATTAGTATGACTGGAAACAAAAAGTTTTGGGAAAATATTTTTCTATTACTACAGTTGACGTTGAGACATCTGGTGAGGTGATGGAAGCTCCCGATAGCCTAGTATTTTTCAAATTAAAACCATAAGTTCAAGGTTTTAGACACACCTTATGAGGTTTTATGTGATGGGATAATAAGTTATTAAGGTCCTCTCGGGGAGATTTTTTGTGGGGTTATGTTTTTATATAGTTTTTTTATGTGGAATTATGCCTTTACTTTTGGACCTCAGTCTTAAGATATTGATATCCTTTATGGTTTGTGTGATCTTTTATACCTAAGGTTATTCTTAGGGATGTACATCATATTATGGGAATATTATGAGTATTAAATTGTGCTTATAAAATATAAATACATAAATTAATTATTTTTCCTTATATTCTTATTCTAGGAAGTAAATTAATTCATCAACTCTATCAAAAGGATCTTAAAACAAAAAGATTATTCATTTACATTTTTCAATGGTCTTTTGACCCATTACATAATTATGGTTTTGTAATTGATAACCTTATAATGACTATGTTCTCTATCACTCTCTATTAATCTTTGAGAGTTAGTTTTATCATCTATGTCCATGTTTTCATACATGGAACCCTACAATATGATATCTTGGGTGACCTTTGTACTTATCTTTATTTCTTTTAAAGTGATAGCTTTATTAACACTTTTTCCAATGAAAGATTTTCGATGAATTTTTTGAGCCCAATTTTAAAATTATGAGGAAGCAATTTCCAAAAGGGGGGAATGATGTAACATCCCAAGTATTTATATAATAATACATTTTTATATCAGTTAATATTTTTTAATTTAATATTAATTTTATATTAAAGGGGACACTATTTATGATAGTGTACTTGAAACGTAACAATGGGTTTCTCCAAAATCTTACATTTCACACAACACTAAGTTATACCGAAAAATAATACAACAATAATATTATTATTTTAAATGGCAGCACTACTGGAAATCTCACTTATCCCAAAACCGTTGGGTTGTCTACCATTGTAGTATCCTTATACTGACTCTATTACAACGATTTTTGTTAAACTTTTAGTATATATATATATACCAATGGTTCAAAAACCATAGAACCTCCTTGTGTACCAACGGTTATTAAAACCGTATCCCTACTGCCCAACAACCTTGTATACCAATGGTTATTGAAATCATTGGTTTATATATAGACCAACGGTTCAAGAACCGTAGCACATACTGTCCAGCAGCCTTGTGTACCAACGGTTTTTGAAACCCATTGGAATATATGGGGGTTTTCCACTGTATACCAATGGTTTACAAAACCATTGGTATATCCTCCTCCACCCAAAAAAAACAAAGGTCCATATGATATTAGTATAAAAACATCCTACCCAAGGGAGGTGTAGTAGAAACAATGTACCTGATCTGAGCATATTATTAGGCTAAACGAATTCCCTACTGAAAAATTGATACAATAAGGGTATACATTTTTTAGAAAGTATAAAACAAAGACTTGTTTCCAAAAAATGCTTGAACAAAACTTATAGACAAGTTGTGGAAAATAACATTCTTGAAATTCACATCAGAGTTTTACAATTTTGATAGCAATAATGTTGTAGAAATAATATGCAAATCCCTACCATGACTGAATCGATAGTGACTTTTTGGACCTTATGTTTACCAATGTCCAAAGGCTGTACCATATAATTTAATATATCCAAATCTAGTTTTTTACCCTGTAATTTGGTTTCCCTATCCTCCATATAAGCAGTGGGAGAGAGAATAACCCTTGAATCACTGTAATCCAATATTCTATATAAATAACCAATAGAAATTTTAATAGATCGAGTGTCATTAGACTGACATTCTTCATCCTTAAAATTTTCTAGAGCATAAATACACTTTCTAATTTCCCCCATTCAAGTGATTTTGGGGCCCTTTTGATTTTGTATTTCAATGAGGTGACTGCCTCAAGTTTTTATTTTCCTCTGCAACCCTTGGAGGCCTTCACTTTCTATTTCTTCCACATAGTAAAATAAATATTATCTTTTATAGAGATCTCCTTAGCTATATAACTATCATCAGTTTCTTCATAAAAATACTCATCCCCTGATCCATTGTCAAAAGAATCTTTAAAATATCCAATATTAGAAAGGTGGGACTCATTTACCAAGTCAGTACAAGACATATTAGGCTTATTATTTTCTTGCAGGTCAGGAGAGTTCACTGACCTAACTTCATCACAAGGATGTGTTGGAGTAGTCTAAGGAGTGCTATTTGCACACCCATCCATATTAGAAAAAACTCACCGTTAACACCTTCCTTTTCCTATTCCTCAAAAAGTCTATCTACAAAATCATGGTTTTCATCCTCCATAATATTTTTTATTTTCATGTGCAGGCTGGATATCCCATATGTAATTCCAAATTCATCATCATGTGACTAAAATGCCCATAAAATCATCCTTAAATGGAAATATTCATAATGTTCCTCCCATTATAATTTATCCTTATTCCTTGTGAGCCACCCTTCCCTAGTGTTCCATATTTCATTCAAGCAATCCTTCCTTGAAGGGAAATATCCCCGATGTGACATATCTCAATGGTCAATATTCTTATAAATCCTTTACTTCCACAGTAGTTCTTATTCCCTAAAATCCATGGTAGGAGATGTATAAATTCTCCCATGGTATCCCTTTACACTAAGTTTTAAATTTTTATATTTTTTATATTTTTTATCATTATCATAGTTTGTAGGATTTTATTTGGAATGTCTATGATTATAGTACAATCTTTAATGAAATTTCATAATGGGTTATCTGATTGTAACCCTTACACTAGAAAATTAATTCTTCTCATGACACTTGTTTTAGTCATCCAAATGATATCCAAGATGAGGATAATGAAGTTAAGACATGCAAGTCTTATTCCCATTTTGATGGTTCGATGGTAGAAAATACAGATCTTATAGGACATTGGTGTTACTACACCTGTAGGGTTTATACATTATTTTGGATGGTGAGTCGGCCAGAAGCGAGGTATTTTATATACTTTAAGGCTATGAAAACTAACCCAATGATCATTTTGGATGGTTTGAGTCAAAATACATGAGACATGTTGCTAGAAGGACACATTGGCAGTAAAGTCGAATCCATGTAAAGTCGAGCCGAGGATAATCTTCTAGGACCAGAAGGTCCTTTCCTAAAAGGTACATTTTTTAGAGGTTCCATAAACTCCATAGGTGAGAGGGGGTAGATATCAATGCAACCAAGTGTTTTCTAACCCATATAAATTCATGGAATATTGACTATGGGAATCTAGTCACCCAATGCCTAGAAGGGGAGCAGATATATGATATAGAAAACTAAAGGTTGTAGGAGTGGTGGTTCTATCCAGTCAAGGGACATAAGTAGGAGTGTTTCATGATCCTGGTTCATCTAAAGACAGCTTCGAGGATTAAATAAATAATGGATGATGTTTCATAAAGCATGGGACTCACATTATGGGATTCATGAATATGGTTTAATGTGGAAAGGATTTCTAGATCTGGAAGAATGATTCAGAAGGGCAGTGCCTTGTTGTAAAAGCATATTAAGCATAAATGGAGTCAGAGGCATGGTTATCATGTGGATATGGAAGAGTTAAGGGAGAATCAAAACATGTACATGTTAGGTGATCTCACAAGATTCGTTATACAACTAATTACATTCTTTAAAAAAGTGGCATGCAAGTATAGGTGTTTTCCCTGAAACCAAAAATCTAAGAAGCATCAAAACCTTTTGTCAAGATAATCCATGAATGATGAAGTGGATTGTATGATGGTCCAATATATGAGAGTTTGTGGATTGATGGGTGTTTTTAAATATATGCTAGGTGATATTGTCACTAGTTTGAGGATACTAGCCTAGAAACACTGAAATGGTATCGTACAATAAATATCCATTTGGTTGGAATATTTTATAGGATCTATAGGGTATCCATTTTTTTGAAACATGGCCTGATGATGCTTTCTTGTAGCACATTCCATAAATGGAATATTATGATGTTTTTGCATCTGTATTATACATGTTTCAAGGATATTTCATTATGTTCGGGGAAGAAACTTCCAAAGATACTCTATAGTCCATAAAATGGACATTTATTATTCTCTCATTAGTAAAGTCTTCAATGAAGTCAACCACATCCATGATAAAGCTGAAAGATAGAAAAACCAAGTCTAGGTCATCTGTTATCTTGAAAATGTTATTGATTAAGACTTTTCTGAATTCCAAATCTATGAAAAAAATTGTCAAAATATCATCAGCGAAATGGAAGGACCTTCAAAATTTTATTGGGTCCTGAATGGACTGGAATTGAGGCTAGATTTATTGGTAGAAAAAGGTCGTGTATATCTTAGTGATGTTGAAGGAAGATTTCAATGGGAGTATATTTCCAATGATGTCTGACATTCGAGTTGTTAAAGGTTCGAATGGAAGTTTAGTTTTATTATTATGACTAGAGTTTGATGTACCAGCTCTTGAAATATGTGAAATATTAGTGGAAGATTCTTCAGATGAAAATTTTACTAGAAGTATAGTCGTGGATATTGTATACAACACAATCCCATGATTGGACTTCAATTGTTTCTGACGTAACTCAGTATTTTTTTCTTTAGGAGAAATTTTATGGAGGGAAGCAGCAACATTTGGTGGAAAGAAAAAAACATATACAACCAATAGGGGATGAGAGGAACGCACTCAGAATGTTAGACGTAACCGACCTAGATGAGTTTTTTTCAGAAAATACAGCTGAAAATGAACAAGACAAGACATCTGCAGATGTCAGCAAAGTTAGTTGGCAGATTCAAAGTTATGGGCCGATAAGGAAGGAGAAATTGCATATGGACTCAAACCAGGTACAAATTAACAAGGGAGGCACAGACACAGAGGAGTCAAAGAACGAGTTATGAATTAGTAAAAATCGAGGTGCAAACTTGATGTTTTCAAGAGATGAATTTGATTTTGTTGTTGGGACTACTGGCATAGAGCTGCATTTCATCATTTGTAGGATTCATAGAAAGGAGCGAGTTCTAAGTGTCCAGTTCTATGGTGAAGGGTTGGAATTGCATGGGATGGGGTCTCGATTTTCGACTCAGCCACAACAGCCTCGGGATAAACCATACAGAAAAATTGTAAGGGTTGAGGATGGATACAACATCGGCACTAACACAATCAAGTTACACCGAATGTACGGACTACCTGTGGGATCCGTATTCAATACACGTAGAAATTTTGTTTTAAATCTTTGTCCTCAAATCATTACTTCTATCTATGGGTTTGTTGTGGATTTTCTAGGGTTATCAAAGGAATGCAATAGATTTGGGGCATTTATGTGGGTTGCTACGCTGAGGAGGCCTCTGAGGTTGCAAAGGCTATCACCTGTTTAGCTGGAAATTTCTTATGTCTGAGGAATTTTCATGGTGATATTCAGTGTGAATATGTTGAAAGAGTGTTATAGGGGGGAGAAGGAGAGAGAATCAAAATTTACAAGGATGCTTCAAAAAGTTCCATATGTTCACAGAAAGAGACTTTTTGTGTAGTTGTGGCTTTAGTCGATAGTACTTACCAGCAGGTTGTGAACTTGGATTTTGTTGGAGGGGTTTTGTTATAAAATCATGGGAACACCTAGCCCCATACGTGCATAATCACCTCCATGGTTGACTACACACGTAACGGGGGAACCCACATACATATACTTACTTACCTATGCACACACAGGTGAGTCGCCCTTGACTTAGCAGCTCAAAACCAACAAACAGGGATTAATGCACAACACAAAGGATACTCGGAACCTTAAAACATAGAATTGATTCTATATAACCAGTGAGAAACCAACCAACAGCATTAAAGTCTTACCTAAGTTGGGAGCGGAAAACCAAATCCACCCGAACCAACATGAAACGATCCATTTCCCTACAAAAAACATAATATGGAGTGAAAATCACTGAAAGCTCTAAATACATGAGGTTTGAGACAAGTAGTAACCATAGAGTCTTACCTCAGATCAAATCTGGAAGATTGAAACAATTTAAACCCTTCTAGCCCCCTTTTCATAATATAACTACCCTATGTCCACAAAAAGTAGTAAAAGACCCAAGTGGCCACTGCAATAAAGAAAATAAAATAAAAAATAAACTAAAACATACTGGTCTCCTGTGACTATACACGTCGCTGCCCAACATATAATAACCACAATGCCCCATGGACCTCCCCTCTACAGCAAGCAGCATATAGCGACCTCCCCTCCTATGCAATTCCAGCGGCCTCCCGTCTCCAATTCTAGTACTGCAATTCCAATAAGCATCATATAGCTGCCTCCACTCTAGAATTATAGTACAAACATGTCTAATAATGATGAAGATAAAAAAACACTAATGCAGTAAATATACAATGAGGAATACAACACCTGAAAATTCAGAATTTAAAAAAACACTCATGCAGACAATACAATGTATAGAATTCAAAAAAAACACTCATTAAATGGATTTTATGGTTGTTTGGTTATTTATTTGGGAAGAAAATAAGACAAAAGGGAATGTATTCCCTTCTTCTCCTTCAGGAAACCACTTTTATCTAGGGAATCATGGGAAATATTCCAAGATGTGGAGATTCCTCCCTTATTTTGAATTATCAACATAAAAAAACATTTGAATTCCATGTGTATAAGGAAAGTAGTAAGAGCCTCTATAGAACCTTAAACACTAAATCTCTAAGTAGATAAGATATCGATTGGGATATGAGTTGTATAACATATTTCTTATAATTGGAATGATATGTGTATGGACTATATGAGGGTTTAGATCAAGTAAAATATTCTTAAGAGGATCGGGCCTTGTAGTGATAGGTGTGGCAATTGTACTTCTAGCGTCTGATGAGGAAATACTTATGAGGATGGATTGGAATCTTGGTGGGTTCTTAGAGTGAGATGGTTCCTCTGAGTCTATAAAATGTGTTATGAAATATTTTACTCCATTTAATGATTTAAGAGTTCAACTAATGAGATGAATCATGAGATACTAATGTGGGTATTGGGTATTATTGGACAGATTGGCATTATAATTCCAAGAGGCTTGGTGAGATTTAGCTTAGGATGGAACCCAGTTAGTGGGGATGAGTTATAATACATGATTTTGATGAGGTTATTGACCGGATTATTGAGAGTATAATTAAGGAATGGTCGACATGCCGAGAGAAGACTGTAGTGTATGGTATGAGGATTGTGGTCAATGAGTAGTGACTAGGATGGGTCTGAGGGACCCTAGAGGATTTCCATGTGGATGAGATAAGAATGTAGATGGGTTCGAAATAGTGTGATTTTTTTACTAGGATAATCATGAGGTGAACAATCCTCTTTGTCTTGTTGGATGATGAGATGTGCATCAAGGCATGGGATAATCCTCTAGAGATGAGTCTAGACTATGTGACTGAGAGGATAGCATAGGATATGTTTGATAGGATTGGGTGAGTGGCCAACCCATGCAAGGATGATATGATGTATGGAGACACTTGGAGACACTTGGGGTTATTTATGCTATCTCATGGAAGAACTTGGGGTTATTTCATGACTCCAATATACTCCAGAAATGTTCCCACACAATGTTTTAGAAAAAAAAATCATCTCATGGAAGACCCCAATGCTAATCTAGCTTCCAATGTTTCCACACACTCACACCTCATGGTATTATAGTATACAAGTGACCTACGTCAACTAGTCAGGATAGCATCACTACCCTCCATCTATAGAAAGCAGTAAAAGACCTAAGTGACCAATGTGATAAAGAAAATAAAATAAAAACTAAAAAAAAACATACCTATATCCCATGACTATACATGTCACCGCCCAATATATAAGAACCACAACTCCCCATAAGTCAATTCATGTTCTTGAAAGTAAGGGGGAAACAGTTCCATTTAATAATATATTCATTTTTCATTATGTTATTTATATAGCATGTTATTGGAAACACTAGACTAGTACACTTAGTAGATGAATATGCATCTCTCCTACATTAATTGAGTTAAAGATTGTGCACATAATCCTCTTCACTATGGAAAGAACCTCACAGGGACCAAAATCAATGTTTGGAAGTTGATCATGCTCTTGAACCCGGCCGGGCACCGGTCCATAAACCAGATAATCTACTTGGTCATAAGGGTGTAATCCATTTCATTATAATATACTAAGAATAAAGGTTTTGGTATCTTTTCTACCATCAATGGTAATTTCTCAATTCTTGAGTTCCAATTGACTTCAGTTCCTAAGTTAATGGCCCCTTAACTATCAGTAGATGTCAAGGGGTGTCTCCCATGGGTGTCTTGTGGTGTGTAGTGTCAATCTATGATTTTTGTGGCAATTTTGTATTGTAGGAAATGTGTATTTCTTGGTCAGTTTAATAAATACATTGTTCAATTGGAAAATAAACCCATAGTCAACAGAGACATACCCACTATTGATAGAGAATACCATCCAAATAACCAACTTAGAAATCTGAGACTAACATTTTACTTTACCAATTCCAATTAATTAATATATGCAGCACCAACCTATGTTTTATGATACAATCAATTAAATGGAAAGAATCTTAATAAAGATACAACCTCATCACATATATATCATGATTAAAAAAAATCAAACACAATATCAGGTCTAATAGGGTTCTATAGGGGAAAATATGAGGGTTTTAAAAAATCATGAACTTTTTATTGAATGCATTATTAGAATGAATGGATCACAACCTATGAATCTAACCCTACATTTCTATAAGACTCTATTTTCAAAAAAATCATGATTTACCCAATAATTCACCACACCATGAGTTGGTTACCACCCAAAACTCTAGAAAATGCATGATTAATATGAATGGTTATCCTTACCTAGAAGTAACCATAAAGAACCCTAAATAAATTTGGGATAAATGGTGGGAGGAGAGGGAGCCGAGAGAGGGGGACAACACCCGGGGTGTTCATCCATAGGGGGTCTCGCATGCGACTGGATAGGGGACCAGGGGACGTCGGAGGAGGAGAGGGAGCCGAGAGGGGAGGGGGAAGTCATCGTCGGAGAGGGAGCTGAGAGGGGAAGGGGGAACATCACTGGAGGAGAGGGATCTGAGAGGGGCTGGGGCTGGGAGGCGGAGGTGGAGGATGGTAGGTTGAGGAGATCGAGGTCAGAGAGGAGAGGAGAGGAGAGGGAGGTGGAGGTCTGGGAGGGTTCATGCAATTGGGGGATGAAAAAACATGAGGGATCCTGAAATATGGTGTTTCTTTTCAACGGTTAATAAAAACTGTAAGTAAAAATTATCTTTCCCAATGGTTTTGTTAAACAATTGGGAAAACCTAGATGAAATTATCTACACCAATGGTTCTATTATAACCATTGGTATAAGTTTTTTTTTTCCAAAGGTTTCAGAAAACCGTTGGGAAATAAGTGTTGGTATAAGTTGGTTTTCCACTAGTGTAGTTAAATCTTAGTCGTTGTATTGAAGGGAATGAATAGAATTAACTATATTATGATTTTACATATTTGTTAAATGTTTTTACATTTATCCATTGAATTTTAGAGGCTTAAAATGAGAATGAATCCAATTTTAAGCATAAAATAGTCTAATATTTTTAAAAGGTTCGTTTTACCACCTTTTGATGGAGATCCCTTTTTAAAAAAAAATTATTGGACTCCTCATGTGTTAATCATATTTTAATGATCACATATCCTATACATTCTGTAAATCTTACTAATCATGTTTAATCTATCTAAAATCATGTGTACAGATGATTAGTTTCTTTATTCCTTAAATAATTATTGTAAACTATTTTGTTTATAATGAAATTCTATTATGAATAATTAATTTTAATTCATTCTATGAATATCATTTTTTAAGTCTGTGTACAGATATTTGGATAAGTCTAAGAAACCATGAGTCTATCACCAGTTGTGTTTTTCTATAAAAGGACCCAGACACCGTAACCATCTAGACACCATAACCATCTAGACACCATGACCATCCAGACAATGTGACCATCTAGACACCGTGACCATCCAGACACCATAACCATCTAGACATCATGACCAGACATTTTGATCCTAACACCGCATCTATTCTACCAGTTCCTAATCTCTATACAATTATTCTATTACAGCTGTCTCACCGCTCAAAGATAAAGAAGGAGACACAATTTCAATGAGACAATGTTTCATGGAGACACCATTTACAGACAGACTGTGACACCATTTATTAATCTATTTTGTTGTTTTTCAATTTAATTTCTAACGGTCATATTTGAAGTTTTTTTTGAAGTTTTTAAATGAACTGATATAATTAATGTTTCTTTGTAGACATGTCACCTGACAGTATGAGGTACGAGGTGCAGAATACATGCATCATGTCAGCTCCAACACATGCATTATAAAAATAAAAATAACAGCATGGCCAAAAGAAAAGCATGTGACAAGTGACAGTAGTGACAAAATAAAAACAAGTGTGTGCGTGATAAAAAATAAGCACAAGAATTATTGAAAGAATAACTGAATCATGCAACCCGACACTGCTGAAGAACTCACAAAGCAAACTCTAATCCTAGAGTCGAGAAATTTTTTGCACTATCTACTCTGCAAAGAACTTGATCCAGATAGAGCTGACTTACGATACTCTATTTTCCACAAGAGGACTTGATTTCTGCATCTTCTTCGTCCCAGAAGTCCAGAGCTGCATAAACTAACACTTAGATCACTTATAACATTATCTCATCATTTCTTCTCTGTTGTGTATTATTTTTTATCTTTCGAGCAGTGTGTGTGTCTATATAAAAACATGCATTGTCTCCGGTAGAAAATCAAAGGATACAAGATATCCTTTCTCTTACATCTTTTTATACTTGTGTATTCCCATGGATAAGTGTGGAAGAGTTACATGTGTTACCTGATAGTTCATACCCACGAAGAACTGTGGAAGAGGTCATATGACCTGGATAGTCTTGTGTACTATTGTTAACCCTGATCCAGGTTGTGGATCAAGTTTATTTATATAAACTTCATGGTGGTAGGTGATCACCAAGTGGAGTGGATTAGGTCTTATATTGAGACTAAACCACTTGTTTTATATCCATTATGTTGTTTATTTTATTTTTCTCTGTTTTACTATTTAATTTATAAATCACTAAATCTACTTTGATAGTTAATCTTGGAAAGAATTTATATTTGTTTTTCCTTATTAGAATAGCTTCAAAAGTAATGTTAATAACTGATATTAAGATTACTGAGAATTAATCAATCTTATGAGAAGTTATTTAAACAGTCAAACTTTTATAACCATATAACTTTGATTAATTGGGATGTATTTAAATTTATTGGGGAAACATTTTAAGAATACTTTTTTAACAAAAAAATTTAATATATACTGAATTCACCCCCCCCCCTCTTGAGTACTCTACTCCAACCAACATTTTGTATCATAGGATTGTTTATTAAGACTCTATTTTTGACCATATTCAACTATGATTTTAGTTGTACTTTAAAGATCTATTAATTTCTGTTAATTCTAAATTTATAGCTCTTTTAAAGTATTTCTTATTATGGATAATATATTGGAAGGTGTTGCAACAAACAAACCACCATTCTTTAATGGATCCAATTATTCTCAATGGAAAATTAAAATAAAATTTCATTTATAAAGTATGATCTTTCAAATATGTTCTTCGATTATAGATGAATATAAGATTCTTGCTACTGATAGAATCAATTGGGATGAACCTACCAAAATTGCCTATAATAACAATTTAAAATATATGAATGCTTTATATTTCTCTTTAGGAGATGAGGAATTTAATAGGATCTCTACATATAAAACTGCCCTTGAAATTTGGGATACCTTGTCTATTTCACATGAAGGAACTTCTAGTGTGAAAGAAATGAGACTTAATACTTATACTGTTAAATATGATAACTTTAAAATGAAACCTGATGAGCCTATTTTTGACATGTATCTTGGGTTCAACGAAATTTTCAACACAATGATTTCTCTTGGAAGAGAAGTCATTGCCAAAGAACATATTATGAGGATTTTTAGATGCCTACCTAACAGATGGAGAGGAACCTATGTCTCTATTAAAGAGTCATGCGACATCAACAAGATACCTATAAAAGAAATCATTAGAAAATTAATTATGTATGAAGAGGAGATGAAAGTCAACAAGGAAGGGGAGGATGAACCCAAAAGAAAATGTATTTCATTCAAGACCACCACCTTTAGACACAAATAAAAGGGGAAAGTGGAAGTTCCTATAGAAAGTTCCATGAGTTAATAATAATCACCTGAAAGTGGTGAGGAGATGGATCAATTAGCCAGAAGGTTTAATATTTTACAAGAAGAATAAATTTTTCAGAAATCCTAACTTTAAAAAAGATATGATCAAAAAGGAAGTTGGAAGAAGGAATGTAAAAGAAGTGACAAGTCTGATGAGATAGTCTGCTATGAATGTAAGAGAAAAGGGCATATCAAGGTTGACTATCCCAAGCTCAAGTACAAAAAGAAAAATGAGGTCAAAGATAGAAAGTATAAAAAGGAAATGAAAGAAACATGGAGTGCTTCTGAGGACAGTTCAAGTGACTCAGAATCTTCACATGATGAATAGGCTAACAAATCCAATAGGTGTTTTATAACAAACACATCTGAGGTAACACTATAATATTCTGTGCACAATTCCTATTATTCTGGAGATGAGAGTGACAATGAAAATATGTCTAATGAATAAATATTTGAGTACTATAATATTCTTGAAGAGACATGCAATGAACTAAAAGATAAATATAAGTCTTTAAAGAAACCGAATTCTCTTACCTGAACTATTAAAACTGAACTCACTGTAGACAGGGAGAAAATTCTCAATTACTCAAGGAGAAAAATAAACTAAAACTATCTAATTATAAATTGAAAAAGGATCTTGAAAGGTTTACTAATGGTAAAGATACCTTGGTACAAATTCTAGGTAAACAGATTGCTCCTAAATATACTATTGGCATTGGCTATCAACCTGGTAAAAGAAATTTTGGAAGAACTAATTTTTTTTCTAAGTCTATGACATACATCATTACTCCCAATTCTGGAAAACATTCATCTAGTTAAAGTTATGATACACTTTCTACTGTTTCAAGATTTTATAGACCAAATAGAGTTTATTTTTCAAATAATTTACATAATTATTATAGGAAACCTATGAGGCAGATATTGGTTTTTAAGGCACTAGTAAATAATATTACTAGACCCAAACAGGTATGGGTACCAAAATCTATTTTTATTTGACTGTTTTATAGGAAAGTTTCTTAAATAGTTCCTGTAAAATCTTATGTTACTTGGATAGTTTGTGTTCAAGACACATGACATGAGACTATTCATACTTCAAGAAATTAATAAAAATTGATGGTGGACATGTCACCTTTCATAACAATGACAAAGGAAATATTATTGGCCTTGGACAAATAATTAACTCTAACTCAGTTTTGATTTCCAAAGTACTTTTTGTTGATGGATTGAAATATAATCTGCTTAGTATTTAACAACTATGTGATGATAGATTTCATGTTAAATTTTAAAATGATTCTTTCAATGTTTTTAATTATAAAAATGAATTAGTGTTTTATGCATTAAGAAATGAAAATGTTTACTCTGTTAACTTAGAATATGTAGTTTCTCAAAATGCTTCATGTTTAAGTGTATTTCAAAAATAATCTTGGCTTTGTCATGGTAGACTAGGACACTATAAAACTCACTCCCTTATAAAGTTAACTATAAAAATCTTAGTCAAAGACCTACCGAAACATGAGTTTCCAAATTATAAAGTGTGTAATCCTTGTTAAAAAGGAAAGAAACACAAAATTTCCTTCAAAAAAAGAAAGATGTTTCAACTTCTCAACCTCTCGAACTGGTTCACATGGATTTTTTTGGACCATCTAGAGTTTCTAGATTAAATTTTAAGCACTGTTTTTATGTTCTTGTAGATGATTTTTCTAGAAATACATGGACTTTATTTTTGTCTCACAAAAGTGAATCCTGCTCTCATTTTACCAAATATGCCAAAACTGTAAAAAATCTTAGTGGACTTAGAATTAAATCCTCAAGAAGTTACCATGGTCATGAGTTTGAAAATAAAGAGTTTGAATCCTTTTTCTCACAAAATGTATATAGTCATAATTTCTCTTCCCCTAGAACACCTCAATAGAATGGAGTTGTATAAAGAAGAAATAGAACCTTGCAAGAGATTGCTATAACTATGCTTAGTGAATATGACCTACCTATTATCTACTCATTATTATTTTTATTTGAAATCACTTTTACGAAAAAGTGGGAAACCATCAAAGTTCCAGGTAAATAAGAATCACACCTAATATGAAATCATCACTCCGTTCCAAATAAATTTGAAAAAGTTTGAGTTTTTTACCTTGAAGACTTGCCATTCAATGGAGGTGACCATCATGTCTGGGTTTTCCTTAATGAGATCCTCAAAGAAAATATCCATCTTATCCCAAGTTTTCACATGTTCCTCCAGGCTGGTTTTTCCCTCATTGAAGCCTCAGATCAAAATCTAATTCTATTTATCAATCCAAGATCCTTGTTCATCACTCGTATCAACCTGCACCGGTCTTTCATACATTATGTGAGCATCCTCCTCTAAGATGTTGATCAAGAAAGACTCTTTGAGAATTTCTTCATTAGAGTGCATGAGGAGCTCCACATCCTCCATATCAGCATTTTTTAGGTCAATGATAGTAGATTCCACAATCTAAGATTTAGTAGTCTTCTCACAATAGGAGGTTATCATCTCATGCTTCGTAGGACACTTGTACTTTCTCTTAGGAGAGTCTCATGCATCAGACAACCCCTTTTGAGGGGGATTTCCTTTACTTGATGATCGTATAACCGGAGGACTAGGTAAATTGGAGTAATACTTTCACCTCTATGGCTTCCGCACATGCTGGATAAACCCATCAACATCCATAATAGTATTCTTACCTTTATTTGAATAGAAATGAATATAATCCTCCTCTAGTTCTATTTCCTATGACATAGATGAAAAAGTTTTAGAAGAAGAGTCTTCATCCAATCCATCAAACTGGTTCCCAGTTTCAATGCTAGCAACGCTTTTTAAAGAACCAGGCCTGCTCATTGGATTCAGTCTGTCCCCTGGATAAAATCCTGCACATGCGGCCCTTGATTACGTGTAGGTGGGATACCCTCAGAAGGCTGATGGGATTGAGTAGCTACACCATCAGAATACACAGCTTCTGCATAAGAGGGGGGTCTACTACCATCAGTCTTTAACCACTACATAAACATGATGTTGTCCTTCCTACAACTCCCCAATGCTGTTGGTGAAGGCTGCTCATTCTGGACCACCATCCCTTCAATATCTCCTGAACCAAGCAGGGTTTTCCCCTCTAATTTCTTCCCAGCCAGATCACGATGCAGTCTGTCAAAAACATCTGCAACTGATGGGTTCGAGGTCGGAAGGCAAACCTTCCCACAAGCTTCAACACATCTCGGTTGAGAAGGTACCTCTGAGGGAGTGGAATGAGGAACCCCAATATAGTGGTCCCTCGAATCATCCACCTGGACCTGAACCTTTAGGACGCCAAATGTGGACTCACTAGGACCTAATTCCAAGACCAAGACCCTCCTCCGATCGAACCCTCGGTGACACAGTGATGGCAGATGACCCAACCTCTTACATTGAGAACATAAATAAACCCACCATTCAAAAACAACTGGCTGTTTGTAACAAAACTCTTCTCCTACTTCAATCCAAACGAAATCAACCTTATTCTATGAAACATAGACTTCGACACAAATGAGAGGAAAAATAGGATGACAAATTGCACTGGTTCTTTCATCCGAGCAAAGATAACGTCTAATTAAATTACCTACCATTCGGATTATTGAAGGATTCTGAAACAGAATGGGAAGCTCCGGTAGACGAACCCAAATTGCCATAGAAGGAGATTCACGCTTCATGTGGAAATCATATGACCACTGGAAGAGGAAGAAACTACATTCATTGTAGACTCGGGGGGATTTGGACCAGGCAGTGATCAAATCACTCTTTGAAGAAAAACGAACCATGATATGCCTATTATCCAGGAGCTCGAATGTAGCTCAGTTTTGAATATTCCAAGAATTAAAAACGAACCCGTAAAACTAATCCACTGAAGGGCGCTAGAGTTTTAAGTGGGCAATCAGCATCAGATCCAGTAATTATGAAGCCTCTGTGAACTTGGAAGATGAAATCGAGAGTTTCGGGTATCCATCGAACAAAATCAGGACATTAGGTTAGAGAGTTATCAGAGGAAAATGGGAAAAGACACAGGGTTAGAGAATGGGGATAAGGAACGTGAATGAGGCCCCTTATAAGGCAGAGGGGGTCCCTCCCCTACCAAGAGGGGAGGGACCGGACCGACGTCCATCGCAGTCTAGACCATGCCGGAGGATATCACATTACTTGGTTGACATGTTTGTGGGACTTTTAAAGGCTTGGGTGATATTCCTAATGACCTACCTATTAACTTTTAGGATGAAGCTATAAATAAATCATTTTATTTTATCAATAGAGTGTTGATTAGACCTATTCTTAAAAGAACTTCATATGAGTTGTGGAACAATAGAAAACCCAGAGTTTGTTACTTCAAATTTTTTGGTTGAAAAGTCTATATCCTTAATACTAAGAAAAATCTTGAAAATTTTACATCCAAGAGTGATGAAGGAATATTTTTAGGATATTAAATCTCTAGTAAAGCCTATAGAGTTTTTAATAAAAGAAATAAATGTGTGGAATAATTTTTCCATGTTTAATTTGATGAAACAGATCCACATGAGCCTAAGACCACTCTAGAGAACCTAGAGGATGATGTATCAAATCTAGACATTAATTCAATATATTCTAACCATCCTATAAAGGAATCTGTAAAAACATCCAGTTCTGTAAATTCTTTAGATTCATGTCACAATGAACTGACCCTGTTAAAGAACCTGAAATCACCATTCCTTCTTTTTCTAGAGTAGTTAGAAAACTTAAGAACCATACTTTAGATGTTGTTGTAGGAGACTTAGACAAAAAAACTCAAACTAGAGATTCTATTATAAATTAAGTTGAACATCAAGTCTTCTTATCACAACTTGAACCTAAAAACATTAATGATGCTATCAATGATGAATTTTGGGTGATGGATATGAAAGAAGAACTTAATCAGTTTGAAAGGAACAAAGTTTGGAAACTTCTTGACAGACCCAAAGACACATTCACCATATGCACTAAATGGGTGTCTAGAAATAAGGTATATGAATCTAGTAATATAGTTAGAAACAAGGATAGATTGGTTTCACAAGGCTATATTCAAGAAAAAGGAATTGACTATGAAGAGACCTTTGCACCAGTAGCTAGACTTGAAGCCATCATAATTATGCTTTCTTATACTGCACATCTAAATTTCCAACTATATCAAATGGATGTCAAAAGTGCATTTCTAAATGGGTATATAGTTGAGGATGTCTTTGTTGATAAACCCCCTGGTTTTACAAACCCTCATTTTCCAAACCATATTTTAAAATTATCAAAAGCTTTATACGGTTTAAAACAAGCTCCAAGAGCTTGGTATGATAGATTAAGTACTTTTCTTATTTCTAAAGGTTTTACAAAAGGAATAGCTGATCCTACCCTTTTTATAAAACAAATTTCAAATGATGTTTTAGAAGTTCAAATCTATTTAGATGACATTATCTTTGGATCTTCAAAAAATTATTTATGTATTGAATTTTCTAAAATGATGAAAAAAGAATTTGAAATGAGTTTAATGGGTGAACTCAAATTCTTTCATGGATTTAAAATCTTTCAAAATAATGATGGTATTATTTTAAATCAAAGAAAATATACTATATATCTTATAAAATGTTTTGGATTGTATAGAAATAAAATTAGTGACACTCCAATGAGTACTACTTGTAAGTTGGATCTTGATGAAGATATAAAATCCATTGATCAAACCACTTATAGAGGAATGATTGGAAGCTTACTCTATTTAACTGCTAGCTGGCCTGAAATTATGTTTAGTGTGTGTATGTGTGCTCGTTTTCATGAATATCCTAAGGAATCTCATTTAAATGTTGTTAAAATAATTTTCAAATACCTCAAGAATACACCCAATCTAGGACTGTTCTATCCCAGAGGACAATCATTTGAGTTAGTGAGTTATTCTTTTGTTGACTTAAGTGTTTGTAAGTTAGATAGAAAAAACACCTCTAGAACATGTCACTTTTTAGGCAAGTCACTAGTATCATGGTGTAGTAAGAAACAAAACTTTGTTGCATTATCTATTGCAGAAGCTGAATACATAGCTTCTGGCAATGGTTGTACACAAATTTTGTGGATGAAACACACATTAATAGATTATGGATATCAATTCAGGCATGTACCTATAAATTGTGAAAATACAAGTGATATTAACATCTCAAAAAATCATGTTTCACACTCTAGGACAAAACACATTGATGTAATACATCACTTTTTGAGAGATCATTATCAAAAAGGTGACATCACATTGGAATTCATTGGAACTGAATATAAGCTTTCTAATATATTTACCAAACCATTAAATTATGAAAGAATAGATTACATCATACATGTATTGGGAATGATAAATCTTAAGTAATAAGTATATTGTTTCAGAGTTTACAGTTTCACAAGTCACTGTCTTAATATTACTATTTAACTCTAACGGATTTATAGTTTTACTATCTTAAGAGTTGATTTTTCATGTTTACGGTCTCATAGTTACTATTTCTTGGTTACTGTCTGGAACTTACTATCTCAAACAATACGGTCGCATAGTTTATAAATCACACTGTTACGGTATCATCATGACCGCTTGTTATGGTATCACCGTGAACGCCTGTTATGGTCTCACCGTGAAGGTTTATTACGATCTCACCGCAAAGACGCTTTATTGTTTTATTTATACATTATAACCCATATCGTGGTAATTCACTATTTTATTCTTTTTACTTTCCTGCATTTTTTATCCTGCAATGCCTGATATCCCTAAATGATAAAATAAAAGAATTTTCACTCGTTCTTCACTCAAGCTCCCTTCTCTCAAACCATAACCCCTCTTCCAACCCTTCTCTCTCTCGAACCTTTAGTGAATACCCAGGATGAAATGAACATAGTCATCAACTCCTGAGAAGCATAGTTTAAAGAAGAAGTTAAAAATCATGCTGAAGTTTTCACCCGAAGGCCCTCTAAATCCAAATCTGGTGAACAGAATAGTGGTACCTGAAAAGGAGATATTCCCTAAGTGGAATCTGTTAAATAAGACTTTGGTATTTAAAGTTCTAATAGAGCAAGGATGGATGGATTGGTTCACAAAAGAGGATAGGCCTATTTACCCGAAGCTAGTTGCACAGTTTTATAAGTATGTTCAATTCTCTTTTGATTCACAAGATGTCTATGTTTTGCGAAGTTGGATCAATGGATAGATTTGTACCTTTTCTTTGAGGTTATGGGATGCGTGCCTTAGGATACCTCATGAGAGTATTTGTGAGGACTACCAAATAGGTCCTCCACCTCCAAGTGAGTTCGTTGTTTTGGAAGAAGCATTGAGAAGATTAACTAGAAATGAAACTAAGAGGACATCCATAGCTACCGAGCTAGATGGTGAAACCAGGCTTCTATTTAAGTTTGTTCAGAATTTGATTAGCCCCAGAAAAGGTGATTTTTCTATAATCAAGTATCAATATGTATTTTTGATACATCTCATGAAAAATGGGCATAAGATCAACCTTTGCAAGTATGTTATACACCATATGTGTGAGTTGATCAAAAAAACCTCCAAGTCAACATCCATGTTCTATTCAAGTCATATCTAATCTATGTTTTGTGAAAAAGGATTGGTTGGACCAGAAGAAGAATCCATTAAGGATTATGAGTTCTGTATTTTTAAATTTATAGTAAAGAGAATGAAATTCAGTTGGAATCCATGGATAAAGGCATGGGTGGAAGATAATGATAGGGTTTATGAAAATTTTAATTTGGTGGAACACCCTTTAAGACCTAACGATATTTCTGATCCTGGTTTGGAACCAGATGAACTTATTGAGTATTCTGATGAGGAAGAAGAAGTAGTGGTTGTTATACCTCTGAGAGAAACTGTTCTGGTTGAGGAAGACAGTGAATCTTCTCCTCAATTCCTATTTGAGAAGGAAATGCTTGTTCCTGAAGAAGTTGTTTGTCTGGAAGAACAACTTGATTCCAAAGAAGAATTTTTTGCTAAGGTAAGTGAAAAGTATGTTGTAGAAGAGCATATAGAAGAAGATACTTCTGTTTTGTAAGAAACTTCTCTTGAGAAACACCCAAAGGAACAAGTTGTTCCTGAATTTATTCCATTGGCTAAAGAGAGAATGGAGTAAGACTTTCAGTTGGATAGAAAGGAAATGGGTGAGGAAATTAGGGATGAAATCATGGAAATAGATAAAGGATCTAAATATCTCAGTCCTCAGAAAGATGCACCTATTGAGGGGGAGAATCCCCCTAATCTGGAATCTATTGAAGTCCCTAATCCGATTGATCCAAGCTCAGTGCATACATGGAATAAATTCCCCAGTTATTTTGATGTGACTAATTCCCTAGAAGTCTCAGTTAAAGGAATTGATCTATCTACTATGTTTCATTTGAAACTGGCATCTTATCTTGAAGATATCTCTACCAAAGAACCTGAGCCTGTCTCATCTTCTACTCATGAACCTTCACAAGAACCTCCAAACTGGGTGAATAAGGATGATTTGAAAGCATTTGGAGCTACACTATTGGCTAGAGCTGAAAAACTCATGAATACATAACTAGATCCTGTAACCAATTTAAGTAAAAGAGATGTTTCCTTATTATTGGAAAAGATTATATGGAATATTCAGCCCAAGATGCTTCATGAAATTCAAGAAGTCGGAATTTAGAATAAACAACTCAGTGATGAAGTAAAAAATCTCAGAGGTATGGTTGAAGAAATACAGAGAGTTATGAACTTAAGACCAGAACTAGTTTATTATCCTATTGAGGATATTTTTAGTCAGACTCCATAGGAAGTATCCTCACTGATTCAACCTAATATAACTTCCTTAGCTGAGAAGGTAGCTGAAATAAACAAGAAGATTGTTCATGAGATGTGTGAGATTTTTATTGGTCTTAAAAAGTTAACTGATGAGTATAAGGGTTGTCTCCAGAAAGTTCTAAATCAACTGAAATCCCTTAACTTGGCTATCACTACTTCTCGTACTTCTGGAAAATCATCTCAACCTTCTTTAGATGATGATCTTCTCCGAACAGTTTTCAAAGAAGAACTTTAATCTATACTCAGTGGCTTTGACAAGGAATCTCTATATGAAGTTATCAAGAATAGTGACAGAGTTATTGATTTGGTGATAATTCATTCCAAGATTGCTAATGATTATCAGCAAGAAATTTCTAAGAAGGTGGACTTCTACTTTAATCGGATCTTCTCTAAGAATGACACAACCAACCACTTCAATTACCTTGTAGAGAATCTTAGGATTCCTCCTGTCACTCAAGCTTTCAAAACTCAAGTCCAAAACCTCAAATATTTCACTCCTTTGTTGGATAATTTTATGGAGAACAATGATGAATTTGAGAAAGCCATGCAGTATGGTGGTGAGATCATTACTGACTTCATCACGCTTTTGAGGCCTTATCTTCATGTCTAGGGTACTGCAATTTTCGCTCCTACGACTGCACCCTTGAGATCTGGTTTTCCTACCTTCTCATCCTCTGCCCTTGCCTCTACATCTATGTATGTCTCTCAAGATCTGATTCAAATCAATCCTTTTATCCTTGATCAACAGTTTCCTTGGTCTTCCAGTGCACCTTCCTTGGCCCCTTATATTTTTTAAGGACTCCCTTTACCTTCTATATCCACTAGTTCACTCCCTTCCTCCACTTCTACCTCTTCTCCTATGTATTCTTCTTCTGATGCCACTGCCAAGGGAAAAGAGAAGACAAGCCAGTGCTGAAGAACAGTGATTACTATCTTTTGATAGAGATATTTTATGTATTCTTGTTACTTAATGTTTGTAATGACACTTTTTATCCATCTAATGCATTGTGCACTTTTATTGTGTATTTCTTATTTAATATTTTTGATAATCCCAAAATGGGGAGAAATATGTATTCTATATGCACTAAATTCACATTAAATAAGAGACACATTACCTAAGAGTAAATCTCTCACTCACATGATTTGTGATCATCAAGGGGGAAATTTTTGGACTCCTCGTGTGTTAATCATGTTTTAATGATCAAAGATCCTATACATTCTGTAAAGATTGTTAATATTATTTAATCTATCTAAAATCATGTGTAGATATGATTAGTTTCTTTATGCCTTAAATAATTATTGTAAACTATTTTGTTTATAATGAAATTCACTTATGAATAATTATGTTTAATTAATTCTGTGAATAACACGGTTTAAGTCTATGTACGGATATTTAGCTAAGTCTGAGAAACTGAGAGTCTGTCATCGATTGTGTTTTTTTGGAAAAGGACCCAGACACCATAAACATCCAGACACCATGACCATCCAGACATTGTGACCATCCAAACACTGTGACCATCTAGACACCGTGACTATCCAGACACCATGACCAGACACCGTGATCCTAACACTGCATCTGTGCTATCAGTTCTTGATCCCTATACAATTATTCCATCATAGTTGTCTCACCACTCAATGACAAAGAATGAGACATAGTTTCAAGGAGACACTGTTTCATGGGGACACTGTTTATAGATAGACTTTAACACCATTTCTTAATCTATTTTGTCGTTTTTCAATTTAATTTCTAATAGTCATATTTGAAGTTTTTAAATGCACTGACATAATTACTGTTTCTTTGTAGACATGTCACCTGATAGTACGAGGTACGAGGTGCAGAATACATGCATCCTGTCAGCTCCAACACATGCATTCTAAGAATAAAAAGAACAATGTTTCCATAAGAAAGGTGTGTGACAAGCGACAGTAGTGACAATAAAAAAACAAGTGTGTGCGTGATAATGAAGAAGCACAAGAATTATTGAAAGAATAATTAATTAATGCAACCCACAAATGTTGAACAACACACGAAGAAAACTCGAATCCTATAGTCGAGAACATTTTTGCACTATCTACTCCACGAAGAACACGATCCAGATCTAGCTGACTTATGATACTCTATTTTCCATGAGAGGAATTGATTTCTACATATGCTTCATCCTAGAAGTCCAGTCTTGTATAGACAAACACTCAGACCACTTCTAACCTTATCTCATCATTTCTGCTCTGTTGTGTATTATTTTTTTATCTCTCGAGCAGTGTGTGTGTCTGTACAAAAATATTCATTGTCTCCCACATCAAACTGAAGGATACATATATCCTTTCTCTTACATATTTTTACACTTGTGCATTCCCACAGATAAGTGTGGAAGAGGTCCTTGTGTGACCTGATAGTTCATACCCACAAAGAACTGTGGAAGAGGTCGCGTGACCTGGATAGTCTTGTGTACTATTGTTAACCCTGATCCAGGATGTGGATCAAGTTTATTTATATAAACTGATTGGTGGAAGGTGATCACTAAGTGGAGTGGATTAGGTCTCGTCTTGAGACAAAACCAATTGTTTTATATCCAATGTGATGTTTATTTTAGTTTTCTCTGTTCTAATGTTTATTTCAAAAATCACTAAATCTACTTTGATAATTAATCTTGGAAAGAATTTATAATTGTTTTTTCTTATTAGAATAGCTTCAAAAGTAATGTTAACAACTGATATTAAGATTACTAAAAATTAATCAGTCTTCTAAGAAGTTATTTAAATATTCAAACTTTCATAACCATATAACTTTGATTAACTAGGCTGTATTTAAATTTATTGGGGAACCTTTTTTAGAATACTTTTTTAACAAAAATTTTTAATAGATACTCAATTCACCCCCCTCTTGAGTACTCTATTCCGACCAACAGTTTTTGTCACTTTTATATGTTATATTTGATAAAATAAACTTCTACTTTATAACCAAGACATCAATATTTACTTTTTTTGAAATTTTGGTATTTTTTTGATAAAATCCATATTTTTATAAATAGTGAAAAATACTACATTTTAATTCAAAATAGCATTTTTCATATAATTTATTTATATAGTTAGATTTTCCTTTTAATTGGTTTTAAAGTGTAATTGGATTAAGTTTTTATCACTTAATCCAATTATGGTCATTATAAATAATTTTACATTTAAATTGGATATAAACACATGTCAATCTTTTGATAGTTTTACTTCTTCAAAACTCGTTTTATGGTTTGGACAACGGGAATTAATTTTAAATTAATTTTTGCCAATTTTTTGTTTTGAATTTGGAAAATTGGATTCCATATATAGAATCATATGGTCCAAATTATGAAAATTGGTACCTTTTATTTTTGTACATTATGAATATTAAATTCAGTAATTATTTTTATTTACCATGATTAAAGAGTAAATCAAGTAAATAAGAGTAAAAAATAATATTATAATAATATAAAACTACCCTAACATGTGTCCTAATCCTAGTGGATGAGATATCTATGACCATGATCATCCATGGGTCAAATTTATGACCCCATGGAGCCACTTGGGTGTGATAATGAACTTTTTTAATATTTAATTTAAAGAAAGGGGAAATATAACATAAACATGTATTTGGTAACTAAAACAATTTTAATTTGGTTTATATAAATGGTATGTTTGACTATATATATTAATTATAAATCTAAAAATATTTACTACATCATGGTATTTTATTTATAATTTTTATACATTAAATAAATATATATATTTATGACATAATGATGATGCAACTATTACCTTATTAATGAAATATTCAAATAAATGATATTATAAATTTTAAAATAAATTTAATTTGAATATTTTTATGCCATAAAAGAAATTTTGGGATGAAATTGACATGTGAGGGATTATTTAATCCCTTTGTTTAGAAGGAATCAAGTTATAATTAATTTAACAAAAATCAATTTCTAAATAGTGTCAAAGTTGACATAAATGAGTTTTAAAAAAATACTATTTTATTAAATGATATAATAGTTCTAAAAATATAAGATTCATCCAAATGATAAATATAATTTTAAAATTTTCATTAATGATCCAATGTTGGTTCTCTTTGTATTTTATAGTAACCATAGTAACCATATATTTTATGAAAATACAATAAGGCATGGTAAGAGTTGATGTTTTTAACTAAGAGTTAAAGCTAAAAAAATAAGGTTAAATTTGTGACCTAAACATGTCTAAAACCTACGGATTGAGATAATTTCAACCCATACTCATATTATCCTCTAAAGTTATCACTTTTTAACTATTATAATTTGAAAATAAATTTATAATAAAATAATATTTCAAGACTTTCCTAAAGTACCCCTCCTCCCTCTTATAAAAGGCCACCACCTCTACCCACTTAATCACACCACTAAATCCCCTTGACTCATCCAAATTCTACTAAAATAAGCTCAAAACATCCCCCCCTTCCTCCTAGAGGCCTTACCTTAGGCCTAAGGCAATTCAAGAAAGCCTTTTGGATAAAATCAAAAGGAGTTACCCGATTTAGAGGTAACGTCTTCTCTCATGATCCTTTCATTTATTTTCCTCACCCAACCCCCAAACCTATCTTTATTCCATTATTTTATAACAATAAAAGTACCCTCAATATACTAGTATTTATTTATTCTAATTTTTAGACATACAATTACAAACATCTCCATCTAATGGATATAGAACATATTGTTTCTGTGTACAGCGAACTACTGCCTCACGAAACGATGATTGTTCAATTTTCTCCTACCACCTCTCATGGTGGCCATTATGATGGAAATATATTTATATATGATATATATTACATTTATATTGTTTCTATTAATCTGTAATTTTTATTTACAATATAATTTTATGCTTTCCATAGTGTGTAAATACAATAATTTCATTTGAGGAAGTGTGGACTACCGCCCCCTCAAAGTGCTATGACTCATTCATTACGTACATGGAACATATAAAGGATGGAGTTAATTAACTTATTTAACATATATAACATAGATATTATAATATAATTATAATATACCTATGTATATTTTATTTTTCTTATTCTTTTAGTATGAAAAAGAAATTAAAGTAGCGTTCATGTATACATACTGCCTACCGTCTCCATGAACGGTGCATTTCATTTCTTATGTCCAAATGTTATAGACTATTATAAATACATATATACTGGATATATATGATATTTAAATCATGAATAATATTCTGAAGATAATGTACTTATGACCACATGGATAATTTGCATCAAAACAAGTTCATTTTTTTGACTCAAATATCGAACATCGACAAAACGCCTGACATGAACTCAAATAATTAACTAATTACTATAACATGGTAATAAGTGATATAAAATGAATAATAAACTTTAAAAAGATTCTAAAGGATTTATAAATTAACCTATGTTTATAATTTAGGAAATTAAATAATGAACGAGACACGTCGGACTCTCCAGGTAGGGGACTTCATCTCAATCTCCTTTCATTGAGGCATTTCTTGATAATATGCACCTTTATTATTTTGTAAGGTGTATATACAGAAACTATGACATTTCATAACCATATTTTATCTATACTATTTTTAATTATTAAATCATGGAGAATAATATTTAAATGTTCAAAGTGGTATGGCACACCTTGAACATTTAAATATTTAATTATCAAATATTTTTATTCCTTATATTAAATTACATATTTATTTATATGGGTATAAAAAATATACAGGAAATTTTATATCAATATTTAATTTCATTAAAAGTTTTCAAAAGGAATATTTTTATGAGAAGCATTTTACTTTCTTTACAAAATAACGAAAGGAATGTTTTTTTAACGTATACGGCAACAAAAACTTCTCCATCGCCATAACTGTTATTTGATATTTTTCTTCCTCTATAAGCTTTAATGTCTTTTAAAATGAAAATAAATCCCTTAATCCTTTATTTAGGAATTTTGGTATTGAAAATGGGTTCTTAAAATTAGATGGTATTTTTATACAGAAATGTTTTTCATATGGTATTATAAGAAGATTTCAAAAAAGGGGGTTTTGTGATGAATGTGTTTTATTCATGAAATGGTACATTAGAATTATATGAAATAGGTAAGCCTGATATATCTTATACAAAGTTTTTATCCCTGTTATAGCTCACGGGTGAGCCCAATATAGCTTATATGAAGTTTTGATCCCCATTATAGCTCACAGGTTATCCCAAAACAGCTTATACGAAGGGTTGTGCCTCATTATAGCTCACAAGTGAGCCCGATATAGCTTATACTAAGGGTGATCACCATTATAAATCTATAATTTGGAAGTCAAACATATTTTTATTCCAATTGTATGATTTTTGAAAGGGTTTTATGTATATAACTCTCTAAGTCACCTAAATGAGATTTAATTTCTTACTATTGGTTTTAGTGTTTTTCATTGAGAAAAAATTATGAGTGTTATTCATGTGAAAATATTTTGTTTCATCTTCTAAAATAACATTGAATGGGTTATCAGGTTTTAACTAGACTAATGGGTTTTCTCTAGTTTTATGTCACTTTGATTTTTGTGCTCATCCCAAGTTTTTAAATGTTTTCGCAGGATTTAAGGGAGAATAGAGTCAAGTATGGAATCAAGGAAAAATTATTATGATTAAACATGAAAATAAACCATATTTATCTTTAAAAAATATTTTATAGAAGAAACGGATATTGTTGGAAGTGTCCACTTTGAATTTCTATGTTTTTGTTATGTAATATTTATGGCCTATTTCTCTAAAGCTCTAAACCTGAAAATATCTTCAATGTGAATTCTTAACTTAACACAAGATTATGTAAAATTTAAGTATGTGTCCATATAACCACTTCCTCATAAGCACCAATTTCTTTGAAACTGAAACCAATCTTTCATATCATTTAGAAATTATGAACAACCCCTTTAAAACCATTAAACACTTCCCAAAACATTTTAACCCATTTAACAAAACATACCATTTCCCACCATCTACACTAAACCAAATTCACAGCTAAATAAACATTATAACACAACATAAGAGCTAATAATTTCATAAATTCCCTAATTTTACTTTCAAAGAACAAGAGAATTCCATAAAAACACCATAGGTTCCATAAACCTAGGATTTGTACACAAATCTCACTAAAAACATATCTTTAATAAATTAAATCAAGATTAAATCACCAATTTCATATATCCATAAGTATTATAGTGGTGATAACAACATTTAAAAATTAATCGGAAGCACACAAGTTCTCATGGAATGCTTCGGAAAGGAAAAAGTTGGAAACACCTACCTTAGCCTTATGCGAATGGAACAAAACTCCAAGGGAAGGAAGAACCAAACCCTATGGATGATCTGCACTCCATAAACATAAGGAAAATCGAACCACAATATCCAACCTTAACCCTAGGGTTCAAACAATAATAAAAACCCCCTAAGAAACCCCTATAAATCGAGGGTGAAGGAAAAGAGGGAAGAAAATGGCCAAAAATCCAAGAAATATTACCTTGGGGAATTCAAGGGCCTTCCATTGAGGAAGGAGGGCAAGGGAGAGGGGTTATAGAGGTTCCCCTAGTGCACCTTGGTGAGAGGGAGGAGGAGAAGCCTGAAAATGGGAAAATGAGAGGAGATGGGGGAATAAAAAAAAGAGTTTTTTTAATGACCTAGAGAGTCCACACAGTTTGGAAACACGGTTTTCCAAACCATGTGGTAACTGTGTAGACCCCTCTATCCAAGGAAGATAAGCCACACGAAAACCTAGGACTTAACGCATGGCTATACGCAGGTTGTGTTGTTAGTTCTATCTAACTTTCAACGACCACACGGTGTCCGCATAGTTACTGCTAATCGTGCAGCAACCGTACTCCCCTTGGAAAAGTTCTTAAAAACTTCAAAAACTCAAAATTTTGATTGGGAATCAAACCCAAACCTCAACCTAAATATATAAGACTAATAAAAGGATAAAATTAAAGAGTATCTGAGGTCGGGTTGTGACAATTATTTTCTTAACAAACTTCATCACCTACATGTACACATTTATCCAAAACAAAGATTATTATTATACATATACTACTACATATCACATGATATTCAGCACTGAATTGTATTAGTGCTAGTAAAAAGTGCTAATAAAGGTAAATTTTATCAACCCTAAAAAATTATTGATAAAAGGGTACCATTTTTCAGTATTTGTTTAACCCTGATAAGGTTTCAACTTTATCAACACTTTTTTTGTGCTGTTAAAGGTCACAATGAATGATTTAATTTATATATACATATTTATCTATTTTTAAATAAGATTTATTTTACGATAAGTATATATATGTAAATATAATATATAAATATATGATTGATGTTACATTTAATAAAAAATTATAATCAATCTTATTTTCATAGTTTTATATATAAAAAATTATCAAATTAATATTAGTCAATAAAAAAGTTTAGTAGTAAATTTATATAAATTAATTACAAAATGTTTATATACTTAATATAAATATGATATATTAATATTTTATTTAAAAATATATAAATGAATATATTTATTTAAATATGTGATTCATATTTTAATTTATATATTTATATTCATATTAGATAATTTAAAATATAATTACATGTATTTTTATGTATATGTATTCATGTGTATATATGTGGATGTATGTGTATGTATGTGAATGTCTATTTGTGTGCTTGTTTGTATGTTTTTCATGTGTATGCATGTGTTGTGTTGTGTGTGTGTGTGTTTATGCGTACATGTATTGTGTGTGTGTGTGTGTGTTTACATGTATGTAATTATCTGTATGTGTATGTGTATACATGTGTGTATGTGAATTTGTATGTGTATGTGTATGTGTATGTGTATGTATGTGTAAGTGTATGCATATATATGTGTACATGTATGTTCATGTATGTGTACATATGTATATTTATGCATATGTATGAATGTATGTGAATATGTATGTGTATTTGTATGTGTATGTGTATTTGTATGTGTATTTGTATGTGTATGTGTATGTGTATGTGTATTTGTATGTGTATGTGTATGTGTATGTGTATGTGTATGTGTGTGTGTGTGTGTGTGTGTGTGTGTATGTATGTGTATGTGTTTGTGTATGTGTACGTGTATGTGTATGTGTTTGTGTATGTGTATGTGTATGTCTATGTGTATGTGTATGTGTATGTGTATGTGTATGTGTATGTGTATGTGTATGTGTATGTTTACGTGTATGTGTATGTGTATGTGTATGTGTATGTGTATGTGTATGTGTATGTGTATGTGTATGTGTATGTGTATGTTTACATGTATGTGTATGTGTATGTGTATGTGTATGTGTATGTGTATGTGTATGTGTATGTATATGTGTATGTTTATGTTTATGTGTATGAGTATGTGTATGTGTATGTGTATGTGTATGTGTATGTGTATGTGTATGTGTATGTGTATGTGTATGTGTATGTGTATGTGTATGTGTATGTGTATGTGTATGTGTATGTGTATGTTCATGTGTATGCATGTGTACCTATATGTTTATGCGTATGTATGAGTGTATGTGTATGTGTATGTGTATGTGTATGTGTATGTGTATGTGTATGTGTATGTGTATGTGTATGTGTATGTGTATGTGTATGTGTATGTGTATGTGTATGTGTATGTGTATGTGTATGTGTATGTGTATGTGTATGTGTATGTGTGTGTGTGTGTGTATGTGTATGTGTATGTGCATGTGTATGTACATGTATGTCTATTTGTATGTCTGTGTGTATGTGTATGTGTATGTACATATATGTATATTCGTATGTATGTGTTTATGTGTATGTATATGTATGTTTTTTTAATATATGTATGTATATATGCGTATGCATATATGTATATGTATGTGCATTCACGTGTATATAATTGGATGTATGTATGTATGTATATATATATATATATGCAATCCAATTGGGGGTGTGAAGTAACCTCGGGGAGATCTCGCTCTCAGCGGTCCTCGAGTTTTCCCTAGCACCGCCCCTTCCTTCCGTCCTTCATCATGCTTCTTCCCAACATGAATCTCGCTTCCTTTTGGATTGGCGTTGTCAGCAGTCTGTGGCTCATGTCTATGTGGTGGTATGATCTTTCCTTCTCGATGGACCAATGGAATCCTCCTCAGACATGCCTTTCTTGCGGGCCACTCACTTCCGATTTCAGCTTCCCCATCGACTACTGGCACGCTAGTGAAGTGATGGAATCAGATCTGTCTCTCTCAGTAGTTTTGGTTGTTGATTCATTGAAGCGGTCGTTCATGGTGAGTTTCAACGATTTTTTAAGGTGTTTAGCACCGACGATGAGGTTGTCTTCCCTCATTCTGGTTTAACCTGTTGTTGGTTTGGTCAATGGTTTGTTCATAGTTTTGAAGGGATTTGTGGTACTGCTTAAAGTTGTAGCTCGTTGAGGCTTGATCCGCTTCAAAATTTTCTATTTCTTTCAAATATATTGATCCCATTCTAGGTTGTTCTGGTGTGATGGTTCTGGTGGAAGTCTTGGAATATGTTGTTTGAGTGGAGTCAACTTTTAAAGAGGTGCAACCTTGCAGACATTGTTTGTGTTGGTCCTAAATTTTTGGCTTTGGTGTCTCACCCTGACATTTCAAGTAGATGATGGTTGTCCCTTCTATTTTGAGGTGGACCCATGGAAGGGAGGAGGTTCCTACAGGTGTGAATCATTGTCGAGTTCTTCATCTGCTCCAATGTCACGACCCGTCCTCGGGGCCCATGTCGTGACTACCCCAAGCCCGCCTTCCATAGGCCAGGGGCTGGCGACTAGCACCAAAGGCGTAAAATCCCGATAACTGGGAAGGCATTGCCTTTATAAAAGAAAACAAGCACCACAGAGTACAAGCGGAAGAAGTAAACACTAAGTAAAAAATGAGTACAACATTAAGTGTGGAAAGTAAAAAGGGGCCGAAAATACAAGCCCAACTGTAAAGTACAACTCGAAAGGGAAAACAACAACTGAAAAGTAAAGCTGCTACGCCGAGCTGTCCACTGGAAATCCCACCTGAAGGGTGGGTACAGATAGCTCCTCTGCTCCTTAGGTCCCATCGTCCGCTCTGAGTATGTCTCGCCCAGTGGTCCACCTCCGGGTATCGCCTCGTCGTCACGTCCACCTCTGGGTACCGCCTCATCGTGAGGTCCTCCTCCGGGTACCATCTCTTCGTATAGTCCACCTCCAGGTACTGTCCAGTCCTCGAACACTCGGCTTCTGTCAGCACTGCCCGTCGTCTGCAACCAACACAACGAGGTGCGGGCATAGCCCGTGCAGGGGTGAGTATAACGATACTCAGTAGGGACCCCGAGACCCTCAAGGTCTCACTAAACCAACAAGGATAACCACAAAGAAGATCTCAACAGATAACCTCTACTTAGATATATACCCATACATATACCTAAGTTATCAAGTAACCCATCTCAATCATGAGGAAACACAAGGATTGTGAAATCAACGGATAACCACTACCCGGTTATATGCCCATACATATACCTAAGTTAGCAAGTGATCCATCTCAATCATGAGGTAAACACAAGGTCAAAAGTCTCAGCTCAAACTAGGATTTTCATTATCGAAACCGTAACTGCTGAAGAGCTCCGTCTCTGGAGTGTACAGTGGTCCTGTCACGACTCCGAGGTACTGCTCACTAACCTAAGACTGCTGAAGAACTCCACCCATCGAGTACTGCGGGCCAGCTGCTACAACCAAGCGCTCCCATGTGCCGCTACAACCAAGCGCACCTCTGTCGTGGGTCTGCCGCTACAACCAAGCGCTCCCATGTGCCGCTACAACCAAGCCCAACTCTGTCGTGGGTCTGCCACTACAATCAAGCGCTCCCACGTGCCGCTACAACCAAGCGCACCTCTGTCGTGGGTATGCCGCTACAACCAAGCGCTCCCATGTGCCGCTACAACCAAGCGCAACTCTGTCGTGGGTCTGCCGCTACAACCAAGCGCTCCCATGTGCCGCTACAACCAAGCGCACCTCTGTAACACTCTGAGTCGTTCGATCAGCAGTCGTCGGGTCACAGCCAGCTACATGGTCTCCGTACTCCGCACGCTCGTCACTGAGAGGGTCCACTCCACGAGCTACAGGTCGATACTTCAAGTATCTCAAAGTCCCATGAAGAAGTATCTCAAAGGACCGCCACGTCATAGGGGTCTCAACGCAACAGACGGCGCGTCAATCGGACGCCCGGTCTGTGAGTTATTAGCCTTTTCGTCCCAGGGGCCCGGTTGGTTTCGTGAGAAAACCAAACCCGTCCATATCTCAAATGTACCCCAAACTCTCATAGGGTAAACTCATAGGGACCGTTTCTCAACGCGATCACCAACGCCGCTGACTGTTCGTCAAACGGACGTTCTGTCAGAAAGATATCAGCTTTTCCGTTCCAGGGGCCCGGTTGGATTTCGGTGCGATCCAACCCGGGCACTATCCATCTGCATCCAAAACTCAAACGGAGGATAGCAAAAGTTCTGTATCGTCAACAGGAACTCAACGCAATAGACGGAGCGTCAATCGGACGGCCGGTCTGAGAGTTATTGGATTTTTCGTCTCACACTCACCATGGGAAACTTCCCAGGAGGTCACCCATCCTCATCAATACTCTAGGCCAAGCACGCATAACTATGGAGTTTTAACCACGTAGGCTCCCGAAAAGGAAGGTGCACCTTGAGTATAGTATACCGAAACGACCGTCTCGATCCAAGGATCGCGTTGCCGCTGACGACGAGTCATTTGGAGGCCCGTAGCCCAAGATACGGGAATTTGACCAAACCGCTCGGTAACGGGGGTTTCGGGCCCGGGCCGTCCCGGCCCGAGACCCCCCGGATGGCCCGAACCGGGTCGACCCGCCCCGGACGGGGTCGACCCGACTCGACACAGCCCGGCCCGGACCGGCGCGGCGCGGCCCGGCCCGGCCCGGCGCGGCCCGGCCCGGCGTGGCCCGGCGCGGCAAACAGGCCAGGCGCGCCAGTTCGGCGCAAGGCAGCGCGCTGGGCGCGCTGCCAGCTTGGCCGAAGGCCGAGCTTGCTAGAAACGGGGGGGGGCCGCCTGCCCCCCCCCCCCCCCCCCCCCCCCCGCCCCCCTTTTGTGAAACCGGCCCCCCTCATAATGGGGGGCCAAATAACTGCCCGGGGGAATTAAATTCCCCTGGTTTCCACCAACCCGGCCGGCCCGACATGGCCGGCCGGCTTCTTGTCAACAGGACAGGCAAGGGCCGGTCCTCTTCCGTCTTCCGGCACCGGTGGCCCGGCTGGCCGCCGGTCATCACGATCCGCCGCGGCCCGGAACCGGCTGCGGCCTTCGTCATCCGGCGCGGTGCGACGGCACCGCGCCCCTCCGCCGCGGCGTCTTCGGTTTCCTTCGACGCGGCGCGACGGCGTCGTGTTCATGATAATTCTTTCCACGGCGCGGCGCGACGGCGCCGCGCAATAATTTCCTTGTGATTCCCACGTGGTGAGACGGAACCACGCTATCTCGTTTCATCCGCAAGAAACATTCAAGAACAAAGGAGGGGGTTTCGGCCGTGTTTGTGCGGTCTGGTCCCCCTCTCGTTAGACGATAACACTTAAACGTTCATCCTCAAGTTTGTCATGCTAGAACCAAGAACGTAAAAATAATTAAATAAAGCAACAACAAACCCCTACCTCGCTTTTCGTTATGTGTTGATGAAGTCGCGGAAAGGCGGCGGCGATTCGTCGACATCGGAAAAGAGAAGCCGTTGATGACGTCGGCGTTCTTCGTGAAAGGCGCTCCCTTCTTTATTCCGGGAGGAGTGGGAAGGAGGCATCCAAGAAGGGATCGACGTTGGAAACTTCACGTTCTTCTTTGGAAAAGGCATTATTCGTCGAGAAGACGTTGTTCCATGTTTGGAGATGTCCTTCGTGTTCTTCGTCGAGGGTGGAATTCTCTTCAATCCTTCCATGACTCTATCACAAAGATTTAGCCAACCCCAAACAATAAAACAACACACCTTATTATAGTGTTAGCTTAATGAATTCAAAATAATTCAAATTCATTAAGTTACATCCTTCATTAATGGGTGGAGAGGCTCCAAAATTAATGAAGGTGGAAGTGAAGAGTCACATTTAATTGGGGGGTTCAAGGGAGTTAAGGAGTTTAAGGAGTTAGGAATTTGAGGGGTTTTGGCACATTATGTGCAAGGGAGTTTAAAGGGGGTAGAAGAGAGTTAAGGGGAAGGTGAAGGGTTGGGGATCGTGTGGGCCCCACCTCACCTTAATCCTCACTTGGTTAGTTAGGAACTTGTGATTCCACCCCAACTTCCACACTTAGGATATAACCACTTAAGAAGATAAATAAAATTTGTAACATAAATTTTATTTTTCTTTACACTTAAACCACAACCTTAATAAACAACTGCTCCCATGAAAACGCAACTCCAGGAAAGGAATTCCTAAGAAAAAAACCGGCGCTACGGTTCCATCGGTGCCCTCGGAATTTGATTCTGGGCACCGGTTGAAAAGTTAGAAATTCCCGCTCGTTCGTTCACTGAACGTACCCGAGCCAAACTTCGGAAATTGATTCTGGGCACACCGGGCCTCAGAATCAGGCGCTGTCAGAAACTGTGTTCTTGTAAAATTCCAAAGAAAATTAAGAAAAAAAATTCCTTGAAATTTCCGGGTCTTTACATTACTCCCACCTCAGGGATTTACGTCCCCGTAAAGCTTCATCACAAACTAGGGTCACAAAAGCGGTACAGAGAACGCATCTGAGCCTTCCGCTCCCATGTGCTCACCTGGAGGTTCCCGTACTATCAAAGGAAGTGCACCCAAGGAATCGATCATCCTCGTAGGATCTGCTCCTGTCTATTCTTGATCCCCACTGGAACCTCTGTGCATGTCGCTCTATCATCGACGTCCAACTCCCTGAGGTCGATGGTGTGTGAAGGATCAAGCACGTATCTCCTCAATTGAGTTACGTGAAAGTCATCGTGCACCTGGTGCAACTGAGGTGGATGGGTCAAGAGATAAACCACCTCGCCTACCCTGTTGGGGACCTAGAAAGGTCTATTGAACCTCGGAGATCTCTTGCCGCCTCGGCTATATCTCCGTAAACCTCGTCGAGGTGAGACCTGTATAAGAACGTGGTCCCCATCCTCGAACTCTAAAGGTCTCCCTTTTTAGGTTAGAACTGAAACTCAAAACTCCTGCTGCCACGAGGGTAAGGTTGGCCGACCCAAGAATGATCGGCTACACCCTCCCATGCACGAGTTTATCTTGTGCTGCCCAGGGTTTCCTTTTCTCCGACCAAGGAAAACCCATCCCAACGTTTGCCTAATACCGTCAATTTGAGTATGAACAGTGATCACCAAATACATACTCAAACTAACGTCGTAAGGCCTCGACGCTGCCACCAAGAGGTCCTAACCGAGACTCTCGCCTCAAGGGTCAGATCACACCGTCGGCGTAAGTGTGACTATCGAGTCTCCTCCCAAAGGTATCTCCAGACGTGAGGGTCAAGTCAATGGCTTAACCGGAATCTCTAGGTCTGGGACTAGATTCATGGAAGGAAGGGATGATTCGTTTCGATGCCTGTGGCTACGGCAGCTAGTAGAAGATAAATTCCGCACTTTGAATCATCCTTAGAGCCCCTTTTTGGTCACACTCCATGACCGCAAGCAGCTACCCTCTTTCCCTGCTCTCCAAATCCCTGAGTCTAGCGGGGACTACAAAGGCGGGTGATGGTAACATGTTGGAATGTACACCACCACGAGCTGCTCTCCAAGCTCTGCCTCCATGTCTGCTGCTCTGCAGATTCATCTGTCTTTAACATTTCCTCTTCTTGAAACATTTTACATGCCCAAGTCTCCGAGACTGGTGTCAGTTTCCTGCTTTCCAAACTTCTAACATTCTCTGGCTGTATTCGATCAGCAAAGAATTCTCAACCACAAAGGTTCCTTCTAGCACTCTAGCCTAAGTAGAAATGCATATAGAAAAGGTGCTGGCTCGGAATCCCTTAAACATACCATGCTCAGAGATCCGACCTCTATTGCACTGATTGAAACGCTTCCATCGAGTACACGATATGTTCGGTACGCCTCGATGAATTCTCAGCTATCAACATGTCGTCCCGCCGAAACTGTAAAAGTTCTAGAAAATTTCGGCCACCTCCTCAAGCCAGTCCTCAGCCGTCTATGAGTCAGGTTCACCTCGGAACATGAGGGTATCTGAAGTTAGAACACATGTAAGGCAGTAAACTTACATGTGTCACCTACCGGTACCGCCGATTGTAACTGCTGACCAAATGGTAGTGATGTATAGCTGACACACTACCCAAAGGCACTATCTCAGGCATCGGTTCACGTACCGAAGCCTCGTCACTATGCGGACCATCCTCATGGTCATTCACTGGAAAACACTAGTTGCCAAGTCCACCATCCACTCTACTGATGTCTCAGCTAGGCGGAAAACTCTAGCAATCGCCTCCAGCCACTGCTCTGCTGTCTGGAAATCTGCCTCGCCTCGTAACTTCTGAGGCCTCTACTGTTGGAACTCGTGCAATGCGCTCCGCCAGCGTGCACAGTTTTCTAGTATAGCCGTTGGCATCTGCTGCCCAACAGGTGGTGATGTACTGGTACACCACCCGAGGGTGCCAACATAGTAAAAAGGGCCCTGCACCAGAGCCTCGTCGCTCGGTGAGCCGTCATCGAGTACTCTCTCGGAACTCCAACTGACTGTCTGCGTGGATACATCCTGAACAGATGTGACACGGTCAACGTCTTATACCTGGTGAGCTGACCTAGTTTGATCTGACTTTAAAACTTTGGAAACCCACACGCAATCAGTGTTTTTGTGTACAAAGTCGGAAATCAGTAGTCAAGGTCCTGGTGTACGGATACATCGGCCGCCGCACCAACACTAGACTCCCTGAACTGAAGACCACACTCGGTACCCTTAACACTATTGCTTCACATAGAAAAAGATCAGAGTCCTGAGTTCTGCGGTAGAACCGAACTCCTCTGATACCAATTTGTCACGACCCGTCCTCGGGGCCCGTGCCGTGACTACCCCAAGCCCGCCTTCCATAGGCCAGGGCCTGGCGACTAGCACCAAAGGCGTAAAATCCCGATAACTGGGAAGGCATTGCCTTTATAAAAGAAAACAAGCATCACAGAGTACAAGCGGAAGAAGTAAACACTAAGTAAAAACTGAGTACAACAGTAAGTGCGGAAAGTAAAAAGGGGCCGGAAATACAAGCCCAACTGTAAAGTACAACTCGAAAGGGAAAACAACAACTGAAAAGTAAAGCTTCTACGCCGAGCTGTCCACTGGAAATCCCACCTGAAGGGTGGGTACAGATAGCTCCTCTGCTCCTTAGGTCCCACCGTCCGCTCCGAGTATGTCTCGCCCAGTGGTCCACCTCCGGGTACCGCCTCGTCGTCACGTCCACCTATGGGTATCGCCTCATCGTGAGGTCCTCCTCCGGGTACCATCTCTTCGTATAGTCCACCTCCAGGTACTGTCCAGTCCTCGAACACTCGGCTTCTGTCAGCACTGCCCGTCGTCTGCAACCAACACAACGAGGTGCGGGCATAGCCCGTGTAGGGGTGAGTATAACGATACTCAGTAGGGACCGCGAGAACCTCAAGGTCTCACTAAACCAACAAGGATAACCACAAAGAATATCTCAACAGATAACCTCTACTTAGATATATGCCCATACATATACCTAAGTTATCAAGTAACCCATCTCAATCATGAGGAAACACAAGGATTGTGAAATCAACGGATAACCACTACCCGGGTATATGCCCATACATATACCTAAGTTAGCAAGTGAGCCATCTCAATCATGAGGTAAACACAAGGTCAAAAGTCTCATCTCAAACCAGGATTTTCATTATCGAAACCGTAACTGCTGAAGAGCTCCGTCTCTGGAGTGTACAGTGGTCCTGTCACGAATCCGAGGTACTGCTCACTAACCTAAGACTGCTGAAGAACTCCACCCATCGAGTACTGCGGGCCAGCTGCTACAACCAAGCGCTCCCATGTGCCGCTACAACCAAGCGCACCTCTGTCGTGGGTCTGCCGCTACAACCAAGAGCTCTCATGTGCCGCTACAACCAAGCGCACCTCTGTCGTGGGTATGCCGCTACAACCGAGCGCTCCCATGTGCCGCTACAACCAAGCGCAACTCTGTCGTGGGTCTGCCGCTACAACCAAGCGCTCCCATGTGCCGCTACAACCAAGCGCACCTCTGTCGTGGGTATGCCGCTACAACCAAGCGCTCCCATGTGCCGCTACAACCAAGCGCAACTCTGTCGTGGGTCTGCCGCTACAACCAAGCGCTCCCATGTGCCGCTACAACCAAGCGCACCTCTGTAACACTCTGAGTCGTTCGATCAGCAGTCGTCGGGTCTCATCCAGCTACATGGTCTCCGTACTCCGCACGCTCGTCACTGAGAGGGTCCTCTCCACGAGCTACAGGTCGATACTCCAAGTATCTCAAAGTCCCATGAAGAAGTATCTCAAAGGACCGCCACATCATAGGGGTCTCATCGCAACAGACGGCGCGTCAGTCGGACGCCCGATCTGTGAGTTATTAGCCTTTTCGTCCCAGGGGCCCGGTTGGTTTCGTGAGCAAACCAAACCCGGCCATATCTCAAATGTACCCCAAACTCTCATAGGGTAAACTCATAGGGACCGTTTCTCAACGCGATCACCAACGCCGCTGACGGTTCGTCAAACGGACGTTCTGTCAGAAAGATATCAGCTTTTCCGTTCCAGGGGCCCGGTAGGATTTCGGTGCGATCCAACCCAGCCACTATCAATCTGCATCCAAAACTCAAACGGAGGATACCAAAAGTTCTGTATCGTCAACAGGAACTCAACGCAACAGACGGCGCATCAATCGGACGGCCGGTCTGAGAGTTATTGGATTTTTCGTCTCACACTCACCTTGGGAAACTTCCCAGGAGGTCACCCATCCTGATCAATACTCTAGGCCAAGCACGCTTAACTATGGAGTTTTAACCACGTAGGCTCCCGAAAAGGAAGGTGCACCTTGAGTATAGTATACCGAAACGACCGTCTCGATCCAAGGATCGTGTTGCCGCTGACGACGAGTCATTTGGAGGCCCGTAGCCCAAGATACGGGCATTTGACCAAACCGCTCGGTAACGGGGGTTTCGGGCCCGGGCCGTCCCGGCCCGAGACCCCCCGGATGGCCCGAACCGGGTCGACCCGCCCCGGACGAGGTCGACCCGACCCGACACAGCCCGGCCCGGCCCGGCGCGGCGCGGCGCGGCCCGGCCCGGCGCGGCGAACAGGCCAGGCGCGCCAGTTCGGCGCAAGGCAGCGCGCTGGGCGCGCTGCCAGCTTGGCCGAAGGCCGAGCTTGCTGGAAACGGGGGGGCCGCCTGCCCCCCCCCCCCCCTTTTGTGAAACCGGCCCCCCTCATAATGGGGGGACAAATAACTGCCCGGGGGAATTAAATTCCCCTGGTTTCCACCAACCCGGTCGGCCCGACATGGTCGGCCGGCTTCTTGTCAACAGGACCGGCAAGGGCCGGTCCTCTTCCGTCTTCCGGCACCGGCGGCCCGGCTGGCCGCCGGTCATCACGATCCGCCGCGGCCCGGAACCGGCTGCGGCCTTCATCATCCGGCGCGGTGCGACGGCACCGCGCCCCTCCGCCGCGGCCCCGCTCCGGCCGCGGCGTCTTCGGTTTCCTTCGACGTGGCGCGACGGCGTCGTGTTCATGATAATTCTTTCCACGGCGCGGCGCGACGGCGCCGCGCAATAATTTCCTTGTGATTCCCACGTGGTGCGACGGAACCACGCTATCTCGTTTCATCCGCAAGAAACATTCAAGAACAAAGGAGGGGGTTTCGGCCGTGTTTGTGCGGTCCGGTCCCCCTCTCGTTAGACGATAACACTTAAACGTTCATCCTCAAGTTTGTCATGCTAGAACCAAGAACGTAAAAATAATTAAATAAAGCAACAACAAACCCCTACCTCGCTTTTCGTTATGTGTTGACGAAGTCACGGAAAGGCGGCGGCGATTCGTCGACATCGGAAAAGAGAAGCCGTTGACGACGTCGGCGTTCTTCGTGAAAGGCGCTCCCTTCTTTATTCCGGAAGGAGTGGGAAGGAGGCATCCAAGAAGGGATTGACGTTGGAAACTTCACGTTCTTCTTTGGAAAAGGCATTCTTCGTCGAGAAGACGTTGTTCCATGTTTGGAGATGTCCTTCGTGTTCTTCGTCGAGGGTGGAATTCTCTTCAATCCTTCCATGACTCTATCACAAAGATTTAGCCAACCCCAAACAATAAAACAACACACCTTATTATAGTGTTAGATTAATGAATTCAAAATAATTCAAATTCATTAAGTTACATCCTTCATTAATGGGTGGAGAGGCTCCAAAATTAATGAAGGTGGAAGTGAAGAGTCATATTTAATTGGGGGGTTCAAGGGAGTTAAGGAGTTTAAGGAGTTAGGAATTTGAGGGGTTTTGGCCCATTATGTGCAAGGGAGTTTAAAGGGGGTAGAAGAGAGTTAAGGGGAAGGTGAAGGGTTGGGGCTCGTGTGGGCCCCACCTCACCTTAATCCTCACTTGGTTAGTTAGGAACTTGTGATTCCACCCCAACTTCCACACTTAGGATATAACCACTTAAGAAGATAAATAAAATTTGTAACATAAATTTTATTTTTCTTTACACTTAAACCACAACCTTAATAAACAACTGCTCCCATGCAAACGCAACTCTAGGAAAGGCATTCCTAAGCAAAAAACCGGCGCTACGGTTCCATCGGTGCCCTCGGAATTTGATTCCGGGCACCGGTTCAAAAGTTAGAAATTCCCGCTCGTTCGTTCACTGAACGTACCCGAGCCAAACTTCGGAAATTGATTCTGGGCACACCAGGCCTCGGAATCAGGCGCTGTCAGAAACTGTGTTCTTGTAAAATTCCAAAGAAAATTAAGAAAAAAAAATTTCCTTGAAATTTCTGGGTCTTTACATCCAACTCCACACTGACTCCAAGGCCCATCACCCCGTTCCAAGTCGGTCTGGTGTGATGGCTCAAGGGTAGGTTTTGGGAGGTGATGTTGGAGCGAGTTATGTCTTTCTAGGAGGTGCATCTAGTGTGGGCTCCTTCTCCTTTAGATCAAGTTTCTTTTTCAAAATTTTATTTCATGGATTTGTGTTGTTTTGGGTGATGTTTGTTTCAATTTTGAATTTGGATTCTCACTGTCTGTTTTGGGTTGTTGGATGATGCAGTTTTGTTGTATTGATATTTGGAATGTGCGGTTCCAACTAAACCTCAAAGTGGCTGTTAGAAAATACAAAAAATTGATTACAGGTGTTTGTATATTCATATGCAGGTGTATGTGTATATATTTGTGTACTTTTATGTGTATTTGAATGTGTGTATGTGTATGTGTATGTATATATGTGCATGTGTATGTGCATGTATTTGTACATATGCATGTTTATGCATTTTCACGTGTGTATGTGTGTATAAATGTGTCTTTGTGTGTGTGTGTGTGCGCGTGCACACCTATGAATGTGTATGTATGTGTATACATTAATAATCAATGAATCTGTAAAACCCAAAGGATTTACAACAAAATTTAATATAGAATGTAATGCATACAACACTGAGTCTCTACAAAACAACACTTTATTATTATAACCTAGCCTTTAAACATAATTTTTCTATCTCTTTGATTTTAATTTCGAAAAACAAATATATACGGTTGTGATCAGTAAGATATTTAGAATCTGATAGGATCAACTTATATTTTTTTAGAATAGTAACTTAGTCTTAAAAATAGTAATATGACCCTTATGAATAGTAAAATGGCCAAATGAATAGTAACCACACCCATGAAAGTATAAAATAAAATTTAGGCATATTATAAATTAAAGTATGATATAATTATATCATGGTATAAGTAAGTCAGTATTTAAAAATTAATAATCAAGTGTTGGTATTTTTGTGAATAATAAATATTTAATTACAATTTTATAATTAATAAATTAATTTAAATTAAAATTAATTTTCATAAAATGTATTCATAAATCAATATTTTTTTGTCCTATGATTTTAGGATAATTTAATAAGACCTTAGTTAATTTTTCATGGTGTTATAAAATCAATTTTAATTTTAAAAACTGTATTTTTTGAGTAAATAATGATTTTAATTAAAATAAATAAATTTATCATATTCATAAAATGGAGTTAATTTTTCAATTCTAAACTTCGAAAAATTGTTATAATGTTTTTTTTGGATTTTTCTAAAATACTTGAATTTTTTGTGAATAGTAAAATATGATAATTTACGATAAATGCTAAATAAATGAATTATAGAGTCGTGGATGATGTTTTAATAATTTAAGAACCATTGGTTAGAAATAACATGCACTCATTACTATATTAAGTCACAAGAATCAATACTATTTCTTTTCTTGAGAAAAATAATAAAATAATGAATAAAATATTGAGAAATTTCTCCTCTCCTCTGCTATAAAAACCATCCCTCACCCCCTCTTCTCCTCACACCTTCCAAGATTTGAGACTTTTAAAATTTCTACCCAATACACATCACAATATCGTCCCCCAAATCTATAATCTCTTGGTCTCATCATAAGACTAAAATCAATTCCCTTAAGTAAATTCTCAAGGGGTGTATTCATGAGGTAAAATCATTTTCACTTTCCTTTTATTTTCTTTTCAAGTTATATATTTTATTATTATCTTCTCACCTCCTCTATCAAAATGATCATGATAACTCCAGTATCATTTATATACTAGAATTATATCATGTTAATGTAATAATCATCATCAATTTTCTTACTCTCTCTCTCTCTCTTTTATTTTAAAAATGAAATCATCGTCCAGGAGGTGCTAATTTACAACCTTCATAAATGACAAACTTTCATTCGTAAATTTATTATTAAAGGATGTTAATGATACCATTTTTATGTTTAAACCATACTATAATATATTTATTATAACCTATTTTTATGTTCTGAAACTATTATATATACATAATACTAATTTTTAAAACAATATTAGTTTTTGGTGATCGAAAAACCGTTGTAATAATCTAAATGATTGTCACTAAATGTCTTATCTAATGATTCATTCTAATACCATATAACCATATGATATATATAACCATTTACACTTATATATGATCTTTAATAAAATTTAATTCCAATTATATAGAATTATACCCATTTTACATGAACTCCATTACTTAAAACAAGTGAACCGATCATAAAAACCAAGAAAATGAATGCTCCTGAATGATGAAATTAAACTCTATAACTCATCAATAAGGCCATAAATGAACTTAATAAAATAATAATGAATAAAAAATTACATAAAAGTTTCTTAATTAATTAATTGATGTATTTAATTTTATTATCCAGAATGTTAAGGTCAAGTGCAAAACTCATTCATACACAAGGTAAGGGATTCTACCCAAACCTTCATTTTTTCTTCAGGTTATTCTGTCACTATCTTTTCCCTAACATAATGATTATTTATTTTTGTGTAATTATTATATATAATTTTTATGTATTATGAGCTCACATATTTGGATCATTTCATCTTTATTTTATGGTAAATATATGTTTTACAGGGTTCCCTTCTCAAATAAGAAAACCCGATTAAAGGGAACATCTCAATTCCTAACCCATTTTTGAGTACCATCAATAATCTATTTTTAAAAAAAAATATTTTTATAAAATCACTATTATTGTCATGAAAAACTATATTTTTTAATTTATGGTTTTATACAAACAATCATAACAAATAAAAATGAATTTTCCAAAATAACTCTTCTTTGCAAAGTAAAAAAGTGTATTTCTCTCAATAATTCCTTGATGATTTTATTAGAGTTTTTTGTCTATTTCAACACCTATATTGAATTTTATGTATTATTGAGGTTAATATATTGTGTTTATCATCCACCATATTTTATTAAATGGTTTATGATCATTTTGAATGTGGATACGCTATCTTGATACCATTCACCATACTACTCAGAATGGTTAGTAATTATGTTTACATATTAGGGAAAGTTATTTACATGGAATATGTATATGATGTTTATATTTAACCTCATTCATATGAGGAATGAATTTTACTTAACAAGTGTAGGGTGGGGCTCAATATATCCTCTCTATGCATCGATAAGTCTCATGAGACAAAACAGAATTAGGTTTTGGCCAAGGCCTTACCCTTGTATTTTCAGACGCCTAGGCTGAGGCCTCGACAGTATGTTTCAGGTGTCCAGTATTATGAATTCCCTAATTATGATATTAGTAATTTATAAACCATGTGATTATTCTACTATTATATTATGAATGGTTATGTTTCATTCTCTTATGATCATTTATATGGATTCATTTAATTAGATTTCATTCCTTCCATATTATGATCAAGTATATTTTTAAAGGTGTGTGTTTATAGTTGTTCACCTTGCCTAGTATTTATATTTATGATAACATCTGATATATTAATTCCCTTTACTGAGTATATGTTCTCACCCTTTTGTTATGTTTTATTTTCCTCAGGATTCGAAGATAAATATTATGAATGACTTGCAAGGATAACCTAGGAGTTATAGATGATTCTAATAGAATTTCTATATTGTTTTTTCTTTAATGTTGTAATGTAAAACGTAATTTTGTATTTGATTTTCCAAAACTACTAAACTATTCAATCCTTCGGGATACAACTTTCTTGTAATCATGTCAACGTAATAAAATAATGCACTGGCTCTGGGCTTATGGGATTGGGGTGTTATAGCATCAATATAGTGCATGCAATAATAATAAGTAATAATATGATTATTTATCTAATTTATTTTTATTCATTATGTGTTTTTAATTCATGTAATTGATGTTATGAATTAATTTTTTAAAATATATTTGTGATTTATTAAATTTTATTTATTCTTTTTTAATATTATTTCATTTAATTTTTTTATTTTTTTATTTATTAATTTTTAATATTTTTTGAATTTATTATTTTTTTAGAATTTATACATGTTTATTTACTAAGATTTAATATTTTCAATATGTCTATAATTTATATGACTAGTATTTTTTCATTTTTATTTATTAAGTATTAATATTTTTAATATTTTTGAAATTTATATAATTGATTCCTATAAGACCATCTCCAACCCACGCCATTTTGACATAAAAATGTCATTTTGGTGAGAAATTGAACTCCAACGTACGTCATCCCCAACACTATGTTTGTGTTTATGTAGTTAATTATGTCATTATATCAAATTAATTTTTTAATATATAAAAAGTAAATATTATTTAACTAATTTTTCATATTTTTTACTTAATTAATCAAATCATGTAATCATATTTATTTTAGTTTATTCGTTCTAAATATATGTGTGTGAATTTAATTTAATTTAATCATTAATATTTTTGTATAGTCGATAAAATTCAATTTTAATAGTTTTGATATTTATATAATTAATATAATCTAGTTATTCACTTTTATTCATTTTTTATGTGTCCATAACTCATGTAATTAATGTTACAAATTCAATTTTTTAAATATTTTTTGAAATTTATTCAATTTTATTTATTCATTTTTAACATTCTTTCATTTAATATTATTTATTTATTTTAATATTTATTAATTTTTAAATTTTTTGAAATTTATTCATTTTTAATATTTACTTATACATAATTATTTACTATGTTTTAATATTCTTAATATGTTTTAAATTTATATGATTAATATTTATTCAATTTCATTTATTAAATTGTAATATTTTTAAAATGTTTGAAATTTATATAATTAATTTATTTAAACAATTTTTTTAATATTTTATTCATTTTTTAGGTGTCTACAATTCATGAAATTAATCTTATGAATTATAAATAATTATTTACTATTTTTTATATTCTTAATATGTTTTTAATTTACATTTTTTTTAAGGTTGGGGCCAAAGCCTCATTTCTATTATTGAAACAAAGCAAACACCTCTTTAACTAGGTAGAGGGAGACCTATTACATAGCCCGAAGGCCCAGTGGGCATTTAGCCCATTACATAGCCTGTAGGCCCAATTTTTTGGCTCCAAGCCCATTCTGTGAATAGTTCTGCTATAGTACCTGCACTACTACAATACTCGTCGCTGCTATAGTGCCCCTACCGCCGCTACAGTACCCTGCCGCCGCTATAGTGTCGTCGTTGCAATAGTATCTCGGCCGCTACAGTACCCTACCGCCGCTACAGTGTCGTCGTTACAAGATTAATATTTATTCAATTTTATTTATTAAGTTGTAATATTTTTTAAAAAAATTAAATCTATATAATTAATTTATTTAAATTTATTTTTTAATATTTTCTTCATTTTTCTTCATTTTTTAATATTTTCATCATTTTCTTAATTTTTCTTCATTTTTTATTTTCTTTCAATTAATATCATTTATTTATTTTTAACATTTATTATTTTTCATATTTGTTGGGATTTAATCATTCTATAATATTTATTTACATTTATTTATTTACTATGTTTTAATATCTTAAATATTTATTCATCTTCATTTTAATAATTTTTTTTTATTTTTTTAATAATTTATATAATTAATAAACTTATCCATTTTTTAATATTTTTAAATTTTATCCATTTTTAATTATTCAATTTCACTCATTTTTAACATTCATGCATTTAAGATTATTTATTCATTAATAATTTTAATTAATTTTTTTCTTTTTTTATAATTTATTCATTTTTAATATATATTTGTTTAATATTTTTTTTATTTTAAACAGTTTTTATCGATGCTTAAAAAATCGCTAATAAATATAGGTTTTTTAAGTGCCAAAATAATAAGCACCAATAAAACCTATATTTATGAGGGATGTATTTTTTATGTTGACAATGATAGGTTTTATCATCATTTTATAGCACTGATAAAGATAAGTTTTATCAGCACTTATTATTTTTGTGCTGATAAAACCCTTTCTGAACTAAAAAATTCAACCCTAATAGAACTTACTTCTTTGCACCGTCCAAGCTCTCACAGAATTCAACCTCTATCAATACACCCCGTCAAACTTCTGAGATGAATCAACCTTATCAAAACCTAATGTATGTGATTATTTATACTCCCCTTTAGTCAATTGTACATCATTGGTTCAACATCAGAAATAATGTCATGTTCCTCTGAAATGAATGTGTCCAAACATTGTCGAGTTGTAGTAATCATGCAAATTATAGGATTATCATCACCTAAATCTTTTTCCATTATAGAGTGTGTCCTATTTTTTCAGTCCCCATCATTAGATGAAGCACTCTAACCACATGAATCATTCGCATGACCCTTCCGGAAAGGTAATCCAGTTTTGTGTTGCCACTAAGATGTGGGTTAGATTTTATTTTTGCTAAAAACATTTGGATAACTCATAGCATGCAAATTTTCAAGTTCACTCAATTCACCTACTTTTTCATTTGGAGTTCCCTAGATCTGTAAATTTTCACTTGTCGTAGTTGCTTCCCTTTACTGACCTCGTTGATGATTTCTTCCACTTTCATTCCAACCTTGGTTCTAATTAGTAAGTGGGTCTTTCTTTTTAGTGTGTTCTTACTCTTGGCCCCTCCTATATTCATTCCAACCAAAATTATATTTTGTTACATATTTATTTTGATCTTTTTTTCTAGTTTACTTTATCAGTTCATCCCATTGATACAAACCCACAATTTTATTTAAAAATTGGTCCTAGTTATGGGGACTCCCATAACTCTCTTTAAATATCCATTCAGAATACCTCTCACTCCTTAAATTGTAATCATGATCAATATTCAAAAAATTAATATCTACTTCTATCTTATTAAAACCTCACTCCTAATCTCTACTCTGACATTTTTCCAAAGTTGATTCTCTGTGTTTTTTCCATAAAGGTTGAGTTTTGTTTTCAGGTGATCCCATGTAGTTAGTTTTATTCTCCAATCATTAGTTTGAGAAGATTCTTTCTACTGATCCCACTAGGACACTTCTTCAACTTATTTTGAAGTTGATTGTTCCTTCTAGAGCCAATAATAAATTTCATTGTTGTTCTTTGAGGCTTCATATCAGCCATGTAAATTTTTTAAATTTGAAGAATTTTTCAAACACTAATTAGACTATTCTTCAGTTTTTCTTATATCTTGAGAACCCCAAACTAAGAACTATCATTCATTATATTTAAATTAAATAGTTTCTTCAATCATTGGGTTATCAAGACCTGGTGATCGAGCCCTATCACCATTTTCATCATCTGAAAAAAGATCATCAACTTTGGATCCTAAGCATCTTGTCACTGAAACACCACCTAGACCACCATGTACTAAGTGAATAAATGATACCAACTCCTCCCTCTTATTCTACTCCCATCTAGTAAAGTTATAGAAAATTTCCTAGATCTCTTTGTTTTGAAATAGATGAAAATTTAATTATATTCTTTGTAACTTTATAAATATCAAACATTCCCTTCCTTCAATGATTTCTACCACTACAAAACAATCTCAATACGCATCATTAAAATTTTATTATCTAATAATAATGGATTCGTGTGTCTTAAATTATTCTTTAATAATGGAATTTTAGGGTTCCAATATCATACTTTCTATTTATGTGTTTATTTTGTTAAATATTAAAATTACTGAATCAAATAGGATGGGTATGAATTGAAAATGGATAGATTTCAATCCTATGAAAAAGGGGTATGGGGATAGGGTGAAGGAGATCATCAAGTTTATAAAATATCATTCATATTACCCTTCTCAAATATTTTTTCTTGTTTACGCTATTTTTATTAAAGTCTAATTAGTACATAATAGTTGCAAGACCACTTAATCCATCACAAAATAGAACAAATTTATAAATATTGGACTAAAAATGGAAAAACTAAATATTATAAGTGATTATGATAACACTATGTTTTATGGATCATATGATATGATTACAAGTGTGAACAATGATGAAGATTGTATCAATTATATGATTACAGGTGTGAACAATTATGAAGATCATATCAAGGAAATAACAATAATAGTTGAAGATGAACTTTATAATTATCGAAAACTATTTTAGAAGTTAAAAAGTTGTGTAAATACACCATTTTATTCTATTTGTACTAAATATACAGCATTTTACACCATAATGAAGTTATATAATGTAAAATCTAGAAATAGATGGAGTGACGCCAGCTTTATTGAACTACTTTCTCTCTTTAATGATATGCTACCAGAAGATAATGAGCTTCCTTATCGAACATATGATGCTAAAAAATGATACACTCAACAGCTATGATATTTTAAAGAATAAATTCATGTCCAAATGACTATACTATTTTGTAAGGACCATGAATTACTTAAAAAATTCCCAAAGTGTGGTGTGTCTTGATTCAATAAAGACGAATCAAATCCTTCAAAATTTGTATGGTACTTTCCAATAATTACAAGTTTTAGGAACCTATATATAAGTTAAGAGATTGTAAGTTAATTTACATGGCACGCAGATATAAGAAATCAAGATGGGAAACTTTATCACTCATCAGACTCTTCTTAGTGGAAGAAAATTGATCATGAGTATCCTGAATTTTGAAAAAATTCAAGAAAAAATCTTCTTGTTCAATATATAGATTGAGTGAGTCATTTTGGTTTAAAAAGCATCACTCACAGTACATCATCACTTATGTTGATAAATTATAACTTTCCATCATGTTTATGCATGAATCAAAAATAAATTGTGTCATCTCTACTTATATCAAGACCAAAATAATTAGGTAATGATATTGATGTTTATTTGGATCCATTGATCGAAGGTTTGAAATTAACGTGGGATTTATTTTTTACGTTTTATGATGCTTACATAAATTAATATTTCATTTTGAGATTCATATTTTATGGGAAGATAAATGACTTTCTTTCTTATATAAATTTGTTATGATATAGAATTAAAGGAACCCAAGGGTGTCCCATTTTTTTAAAAAGTATATGCTTAGGTTGAAACATTCATCAAAGACTGTGTTTGTAGGACATTGAATATTTATACCTTGATGAAATTAACACCGATCTTGGACGACATTATTTGATGGGAATCAGAAAAAGTTACAGTTCCATCTCCACTAATAGGTGATTAACTATTTGAGAAAGTAAAAGATATGGGCACTACGCTTTTGGTAAACCTTATTCAAAAAACCTTATGAAATATAATTGGAAAAAGTGATCTTTTTTTGAATTAACAAACTAGAATTATTTGTACATCATACATTTTTTTGATGTCATGAATGTGGAAAAAAATTATGTCATGATGTCATTAGTACATTACTAAATGAAATTGGAAAAACAAAGGATTTCATTATGGCTAGGTTGGACATGATTGACATGGGGATATAGGAAGAGTTTTTCATCTATAAAGGGTGAAAGATGTAATTTTCTTCCTCTAGATTCTTACACTCTTTCCAGGAAAGAGATATATTAGTTATTTAACATCCTGAATGATGTAAATGTTCTATATGGGTATTCATTAAATATTAACAATATCATGTCAATTGATGGTTTAAAGTTAAAGGGCCTGAAATCTCATGACTATCAAGTTTTGATGCAGTATATAAAGCATATATATTTACATTTTATTTTTCTTAAGAATGTTTTTCAAACATTAACCAATATCTATTTCTTTTTCAAAGCCTGTATGCAGTAAATTTATATACTTGGAGAAATTTCCAACTATATAAAAGTAAATTGTTATCATATTTTGTGAATTGGAGGTGTTATTTGATAGACTCATTTTTTGTGCATTTTTTTATATCAATTTTCAATGATTTTTATATATTTTTCAATGAATTAATCCTTGGTTTTCAATGTTTTAATTAATAATGGGTAATTTGAATTGTAAAATGAAAGTGAATTTAACTATATAAAAGGTTGATTAATTTTCAATTTTGGAATTTTATTTATGGATCATTGAAATTTATTTTGATCTTCTTATTTTTTAACTCTTTTTTAGGAGTTTATCTAAAAAATATGATGAGCTCAAGATAGCCCATCAACTAGGCCAGCCCATCACTTAGCCAGGCCATATGGGGAAGCTAGCCAGGACAGTCTGGGAGGGCTTTCTCAAGTCAAGGTTCATAGGTGATGAAATCCCATGCAGGTGTCCCGCTGGTGGTGAACCCCATGGGTACAGGGTGATCCTGAGGGTTCGTGTGGGATGCATGTGTGAAACCCACATTTTTGTGTGTGCAAGTGGAACTGAGATCCCATATCCAGTGTAGGATTATGAATGATGGAACTCAAGATCATTCTAATAAAGGATTTACTAAACTTTGGGTGTTTTGATGTGGGTCAAGGCTCTACCATGCTCTGCTTCTCCACCTTGCATTGTCATGACTATGCCGCCTAAATTGTTGCCTGCTGCCCTCCCAAATCTCATCTCATGCTCCTTTCACACTTTCAAAGGCTATAACCACCATGGATCCCCTCAGAACCCTCAGATGACCCCCCCCCTGAGGCCATTTCAAAGGCCGAAGGAAGAGGAGTCCACCTCGCTCGATGATTTCCTTCACTTACCACCACTACTCAACTCCAGATCGACGTACGATCACCCTAAAGATATTTTGATACTCCCTTCATCCATTTTGAAGAGTGTAGGGATGAAGGAGGATCCACCTTCCCTCTTCTTCTCCACTTCCACATGCATTCCCCTACCACATGGAACGTCCCATGCAAGGCCTTATGAAGGTCGAAGGAGCTGTTTCCTCGTATGGATCTCATCCACACTACAACATTCAAACCCCGTGTATCTTTTGGGTATCCCCATTCCTTCTAGTGGGTATTGGAGAGAATTTAAAATGGATATATAATTATCCTTTTAAGGGAAAGAAGTGGAGCCTAAGGATCCCTACTCACTACCTATAAAAAGGAGGTCATGATCCTGCCAAATATATCTTTCAACACCCATGATTGGGGAAACCACTAGGAGGAGGAATCTACCAAGTTGTTGTTCTTGTTTTCATTTTATTTTCTTTTTATTTTTGTTCTACTTTATTTTAAATGTAATTTATTTTATTTTTATTTTATTAAAACAATTCATGAATTTTAATTTTAATTATTTCTCCACCCATACACTTTCTTATTTTTCTTTTTCTTATTATTCTTATTTTTTTTAATTATTATTATTATAATAATTATTATTATTATTTTAACATTCTTGTTTTCATTTTATTTTATTTATTATTTTATTATTATTCTTCTATTTTATTTTATTTTTCTTCTCTCTCTCTCATCCTAATTATTTTTATTTTATTCTCTTCTTTCTCTCATCCAACATTCTTATTTTCATTTTTATTATCATTATTCTTCTTTATATTTTATTTTATTTATCCTTCTCTTCCATATTTCCACCAAAGTGATATCTTACTCCCGATAATGGAAGGCTGACTTGAGGATTGTCATGGGGGAGGTCAAGGTGTTTAATTTTTCTTAAATTTTATTTTATGTTTGTGGTAGATTTGAGTAGCATGCATGGGTAAGACAAATGTACCCATTGTGGTGACTATCCCCCATGACATAAAACTCAATCTATTTATATTCTTTTTTTTAAACTATTTTCCCTCTATTCATTGTCTAACTCTTCACATGATGGAGTTGAGTGAGTCAATGGATGAAACGACATAGATAAAGCCGGATCCTGGAAGATGGCACACCCTCGACTAAGGTGTGTCATCATCCTTGATTATAGGAGGAGGTGGAATTGAGATTGTTTGGGATTTCAAAGATTCAATAATTTCTAAATAAATATAATAATAATTCAACATGATATTCCATGTTTGGATTATCAAACTAAAATAAAAAAAGGAGGATAATGATTAAACCCAAAACCAAGTTCTTTCTTCTTTACCTCATTTTGTTTAAACATTGCATTCTAGTTTAGGTTCTCATATTTCTTATCATTTAAATATTTAGAAAACTAATCAAAAAAAAAAGATTAATTATTTTTTCATAAAGAAATCAAAACAAAAAAATAAGTAGTTTAAGTGATTTAGATTAAGTGATTGAACAAACTAAGAATCTCCTCAAGTGAGAGGGCACTGGTTATCCATTATATTTCACTAAGAAAATAATTTTCTTTTATCATGCCTTGTGACAGGAATTAATCAAAACTGGCATCATTTCTGGGGATCCAATCAGTTATTTTCTCAATTTTTCTATTTTCACATTTTAGATATATTTTATTTCTTTTATAAAAATAAAAACAAAAAAAATATGATTCTTTTAGATGATCATTTTTTCAATTTATGGGAAAACTAATCTTAGGTGTAAGAACTCGTATTTAAAAATACTGTAGAGGTGTCTCTCCTAAAAAATATTGATAAAATCACGGACCTGCAAAAACTTGTGATAAATAGTCATAGAACTAGAATTTCATCTCACAAACTAACACATATGGTTAATAAATTCAAAGTTTTTATCAAAGACTAAATACCAAGAAGAAATTTTCACCAGAGCTTCCCAATTTTACTGAATATATAAAAGCGTTTGAGGACCATATTGAGGAGTATAAATAGTCCAACTATCTAAAGAGACAAATCGAAGATTAACATGATAAGCTATATTGGATCCATGATGAGGAAAACTTTCCTGCTAAGATAACTGTGGTATATCAACAATATTTGGATGAATTCTAGAATAAATATGTGGTACAACTTTATCTCCCCAATCCCTAAAAAGTATAAGATCCATTACCATTGAATTCCACTCTATCCATGGAAGATGAGGAAGCCACAATGGTGATCGAATTTGAAGAAATGATGGAGGAGCCTAACTACCTTCCTCCATCCACTATGATCCAACTTCAAGAGGAACTTACCACTGAGGTGGTGAATGAACCAAAAACAACTCAAGGAGATGATATTTATTTGAACTCTTTATTTTCTGATTTTATTCAATATTATTTGACTATCACTCTTTATTGTTTTGAATTTTCAGATTTTTTCAAATCTTACCATGACTTAGAGGAAGATGAAGAAACCGGACATGAACCTATTGAAGAACACATTAAGCTCCTTGATTTTAATAAAAATGCACTTGAGGAATCCCATAAAGTGATCCAGGTATATAATACTAAGGAAATAAACATGGAGGATGTTCACATTAAAAGGGGGAAATTTCTTATTAAAAATTCAAATTTAAATGTTATTCATGTAAAAATACATGTCTAATTCCCCTTTGAACATTCAATTCATGAATCACTTATTGAGCTAGTACTAGAAGAGAAAGAGAAGGTTACATAATTAAAAACCAAGAAGGAGGATGATTCATACTTCATCCAACCCCCACTATACAAGTTATACCTAATTATGAAGGGGGAGGATCTGGTATACTCTATCCATGGGTCAATCCTTACCAAGAAGGAATAAGAAAAAACTATAAAATCCACATGTGATGGTTCAAATCAAAGAAGCTTCATCCACCATTAGACTTTGGATAATAGTTGGTAATTCCCTTTGGAGGTAGTAAAAATTATGTACCCACTTAGGGGATCATACCAAGACTTATCTTTACTTTCTTTATAGGATTCTAATTTTATTAGTCTATCTTGTAGACCACTCCCTATTATCCTTTTGATCTTAAATGACATGATCCTTGTGCTTAATTGAGTAATTATCTTTTATAGGTTCAGGATAGAACAAGTAATCCTAAAAAATGGAGGAAATAGGACTAAGCTTCATGGGAATGAGAGTACACTTTTAATGTTTTATCTTTTAAACTATTTAATTTTTTTTCCAAAACATGTTTTGAGATTTCAACTAAAAATTTAATTCCCATGCTTTAATTCATGATTTAATTGACTTATATAGGAGACATTAGTTTCTTCAGAACCATTTGATTCCATGTTTTAAATTTCAATTTTAATGATATTAAATGGTTCAAAAGGAGAATTGAATTATTAAAGTGAATCATAGATATTAAACTAAGGACTCATGATTGAAGGAAATTAATTAATTCATATAAATGAAATTTCCTTATCATTTTTCATGCTTTGAATTTATGAAATTCATATGAATTGATTTATTATTATTAATCATTGTTTTAGTGATTTTTCAATATCATATTTCCATTCCCAAGATGATTTTTAGACCAAGTAATTTCTATTTATTCATTGAGCATATTTCTTGAGTGATCTTGTGACATGTCACCTAATAGAACTTACATTTGAACTTTTCAAAGTTATGACTATGAAAAAACACATTTAAAATGATTGAGTCATATTTTTAAAAAACCATTATCCTTAAAAGGCCACCTTTACATCAATCCTTCTTTAAACTATAGAAACCATGAATGACCTTGTTGGGAATGAGCCACATTTTAAAACATTTTTATCCATTTCGACCCTCCTCTTAGTAATTTCATGATATTTAAAGATTGAAGTATTGGGGTGAAGTTAATCATGGTGAAAGGGATGATTTTTATTATGAAAATGTGTATAGGGGTGATTATTATGGGGTGGTGGAAAGGTGTTTGATTTATTCATTATACTCTATTTTTTTCCTCTCTTGATAAAAAAATCACAAAAAGAACCAAAAAAATATGAAAAGAATGGGTTTTCATTTAGGAAAACAAAAAATCACCATTACAAGACTTGTGATTTTTATCATATGTGGTTATGCAGTGTATTTGAAGTTTATTCTAAGCATAAATTTAGAAAAAAAGGAAAAAAATGAAAATATTATTTGAAAAAGAAAAAAAGAGTATAAAAGTATAGAAAATTTCAATAGGGTGCACAAATCATTCATTATGATATATTATAATCATAACCTTTATTTTTAGTTTTGGGAAATTTAGGATTTATTACAATTTTAAGGGGATAATTTCATGAAACTTTTACTTTTAATACCATACTTTATGATTTATGAGATAAACATACTCTATAAGACTTAAATTTTAAAACAAAAAATCCTACCAACCATAAGGATTAAAGAAATTTGAACCTTAATTGCAAGCACTCATTATTTCATGTGTCTTTTTTCTTTACAAAGTGGATAAATCAGCTCATTTACATGCTCAGGGATAAGGATCATGTATTAAATATGTGAGCATAACTCCACTCAAATTAATATAATGAATGATGGGTGAAAATATTTGAGTGAGGTAAATAATGATTTGGCATGTTTAATAATAATTAATTGAGAAACTTGAATGAATGAGAAGAGAAGTCTTCACCAATTTCAAAAGGTAAAAGGTAAAATGCTTTATTTAATTGTTTCTTTGAAAATTAAGAAATTAAATTGATATTTTATGAGGCTTTTGAAAGTTTAATTTAAAATTGATAATAATTATATTTTCATTGTTTTGAAATTTGAATATTAATAACATTTGTGCCCTCTAAATCCCTTATTGGTATTTTATTCTTGAGTAAAATCATGGTTTAAGTGTAGTATTATTTGACGAACTCATATTTGGTGCATATTGTTTATCAATTTTCAATGATTTTTAAGTTTTTTTCAATGAATTAATCCATGGTTTTTAACATTTCAAAAAATAAATAGTAATTTGAATTGAGTAATGAAATTGGATTTAATTGGATAAAATATTGATGAATTTTCAATTTTGAAATTTTATTTATAGATCTTTGAAATTTATTTGGATCTCATGATTTTTCCTAATGATTTTTTATGAGTTCATCTAAAAATATATGTTGAGCTCGATCTGGCCCATTAACCAGGCCAACCCACCACTTAGTTAGCCCATAAGGGGCAGCCATATAGGCCAGCCTGGGAGGGCCCACTCAATTTAGGGTGTGTGGGTGATGAAATCCCATGTAGGTGGTCTATAGGTGGTGAACCTCATGGGTGAAGAGTGAGCTTGAGGGCTCGCATGGGCTGCGTGTGTACGACCTGCATTATTGTGTGTGCAAGTGGAACAAGAAGCTCATCCCTAGTGCAAGATTTTGAATGATGGAACTCATGATCAACCATATAAAGGCTTGCCTGAGCTTCGTTTGTTTCAATGTGGGATTGAGGCTTCACCACACTCCACATCCAATCTTCATCTCTCGCTACCACGGCTCCCCCGCCTAATGTCACCTCCCACTACAACTCACTGAGACCCACCAAAACTGCCATCAAATACTCTTGAAGCTCATCTCAAGCTCCTTTCACACAATCAAAGGCTAAAACCGCCATGTATCCCTTTAGAACCCTTGGATAACCCCCCCCCCCCCCCACACACACACACACCGAGTCCGTTTTGAAGGCTGAAGGAAGAGGAGGTCGCCTCACTTGGTGATTTTCTTTACCGTATGACGTCTCTGATTGCAACAACTCAACTCTAGACAAACATTTGATCACCTAAAGATATTTCGAAGCTCCCTCTATCCATTTTGAAGGTCGGAGGGATGAAGGAGTGGTTTCCTTCATGCTTATTCTCTGTTACCATGTCCCCTACTTCATGCATTCCCCTACAACATGGAACATCCCATACAATACCTTATGAATGTTGAAGGATTTTTTGCCCCATGTGGATCTCATCCACACTACAACATTAAAAACCCACATATCTCTTGGGTATCTCCATTCCATCTAGTGAGTCTTGGGGAGAATTTAAAATGGAGATATAATTATCCCCATAATATAAGGAAGGGAAGAATGAGGACCCCTCCTCGTTGCCTATAAAAAGGAGGCCATACCCCTGGAAAATGCATTTGTCGACACATGCGGTTAGGGAAACCACCGGGAGGAGGAGACTATCAAGTTTTTGTTCTTATTTTTATTTTCCTTTTTTTTATTTTCATTCTATTTTATTTTAAATGTAATTTAATTTAGTTTTATTTTATTAAAAAATCATGCATTTTAATTTTAATTATTTCTCCACCCATCATCTTTCTTATTATTTTTCTTATTCTTCTTCTCCTTTTAATTATTCTTATTTTAATTATTATTATTATTATTATTATTATTATTTTAACATTATTATTATTATTTTATTTTATTTATTTACTTTCTTATTTTATAATTCTTATTCTGTTTTATTTTATCTCTCTCTGTCTCATCCAAATTTTTTTATTTTATTCTATTCTTTCTTTCATCCACCATTCTTCTTTTCATTTTTATTCTCATTCTTATTATTTATATTTTATTTTATTTATCCTTATATTTATATTTTCACCAAATTGATATATTACTCCTGATAATGAGAGGCTAACCCGAGTCTTGGTCTATGGGAGGTCAAGGTGTTCTTAAATTTTTATTAAAGTTTATTTTACACTTGTGGTAGATTTTAGTAGAATGTATGGGTAAGAAAAATGTCCCTGGTGTGGTGACTGTCATGTTAGAGTTTTTTCCCTAGAACAAACTTCTTTATACTTTATAATAACTTTTATTCATGGTTTCAAATATTAATAAACACATTATCACATCATGATTGTTCTTATGTGTAACATAATATGTGATAATGTCCTAAGAGTAGTTGTTGCATTAAAATTTCATAGAAGTTCCATACTATGATGAGAACCCAAAAGTTCTATGACACTATTCTTGAATATATGTTTTATATCTTTGTTATATCATTTGAGGGACAATATAATACAGGATATCATGGGTGGAAACTCATAGGACTTTGAGGCACCCTCTCATGGTGTACGGCCTTGGTAATATCCAATAGAATTTTATAAGAATGAGATTCGCCAGTATGAAATCCACATTTATATGTGTAAGATCAAAATAGTGTATAAATATGCTCAATTAAAAGAGGGTTGAATTTTAAGTTTAGAAACTTTTGTTTATAACCTTAAGGAAAACTATGTTTAACAGAGTTAAATAAGGTAAATTCATAAAGCCTATTTAAGTTATTAACTATGAAATAAAAATTCTTAGGGTCGAGAAATATGAATTCGAAAAAGACTCTTAAGAACAATTTTATTAAAGGAATATTCTACCTTAAAGCGTATATAATCTTATTTATTAGAGTATGTAAAGTACAAGAAAGTATAATAATTTTATACTTTCTCTCTTTACCAAAATATAGTGGAAATAAAACTTGAAACAAAAACAATTAAAACCTAATAAATCCTTTGACCCAAAGAGTAGGGTATCCAACAACCTTGGATAAAGGTCCCTTGATTTATACTTTCAAGAAATTCTATCTTACCCACACTAGGGTAATCCCTTGATAAGAATATCGGAATATGTCTTGTTATCCCCGCAAGCCCTCAATATTTAAGGTCGTCGACACCTCTATCTTCCTATCCCTAGAATCCCTTGATTATACTCAGCAACAATCAGAGTCATACAAATCAAGTTGAACAAGATGTTCATGGATGAACAAGATGTTCATGAAATTCAAAAAGCATGAGAATATTTCTATCTCTAGAAATCACGTTATAGTATGTAATCTCTTAGATCTTGGAATGATAATGATATCATTCAAATGAGATTTTATTTATAGTCAAAACTTCAATGGTCGTCTCCCTCCTACAATGGTTATATTTTTCCTTCAATCACAGAGGGACCTATACACATGTCACTCAACCAACGGTTAGTTAGAAATAAATTTTACGACATCGTTTTATACTTAAAAAATAATTTGTAAGGAAAATGAAATTTCTAAACCAAATTTGAATATTCATAATCTAAGGGAAAATATAATTCAGAGTCTAAATGTATAAACAATCGGATTCTAGAAACATGGATATTCAGATTCTGTTTTTTCAAAGAATTCGGAGTCTAAATTCTAAGGAATTCAATGTTTGAATTCTAAGGAATTCGGAGTCTGAATTCTAAGGAATTTAGAGTCTGAATTCTAAGGAATTCAGATTCTAAAGAACTGTAATATTCTTATGTTTTAGATAAGGATCCAAATTTTTTACTTAGTAATAAAATGAACTTGGTTTTGGAAGGACAATGAAAATAAGGGTAAAGATAAAAATTTTACTTAGATAAAAGAAATTTTTCTTAAGGATAAGGATAAAAATTTCCATTAGAGAAAGGAAATTTTCCTTAAGATAAGGATAAAAATTTTCCTTAGAGAAAGAAAATTTTCCTTAAGTTAAGGATAAAAAATTTCCATAGAGAAAGTAAATTTTCCTTAAGGTAAAGATAAAAATTTTCCTTAAGAGAAAGAAAATTTTCCTTAAAATAAGGATAAAAATTTTCCTTTGAGAAATGAAAATTTTCCTTTAGGTAAGGATAAAAATTTTATTAGAGAAAGGAAATTTTTCTTAAAGTAAGGATAAAAATTTTCCTTAGAGAAAGGATATTTTCCTTAAGGTAAGGAAAAAAAATCCATAGAGAAAGGAAATTTTACTTAAATTAAGGATAAAAATTTTCCATAGAGAAAGGAAATTTTCTTTATGGTAAGGATAAAAATTTTCCTTAAAGAAGTGAAAATTTTCCTTAAGTTAAGGATAAAAATTTTCCTTAGAGGAAGGAAATTTTCCTTAAAGTAAGGATAAAAATTTTCCTTAGAGAAAGAAAATTTTCCTTAAGGTAAGCAAAAAAAATCCTTAAAGAATGGAAATTTTCCTTAAAGTAAGGATAAAAATTTTCCTTATAGAAATGAAATTTTTCATAAGGTAAGGATAAATTTTTTCCTTAGAGAAAGGAAATTTTCCTTAAAGTAAGGATAAAAAATTTTCCTTAGATAAAGGAAATTTACTTTTAGGTAAAGTGTTTGTGATTTTCCAAACATAAAGAAATGGAAAATTTATAAGGAAACCTTATTAACTCAAAAATATGTGTCATTATATGTTCCTATATACATACATGTGTATTGGTCCTTATACTTTAAGATTATTATTAATTATTATTATGATTATCACACTTAGATGTATTGATGAAAACTGTGTTGATAGATTTTCATAGTGAGGTAGGATATGTTGGGTGTTTCATGAGTAATATTTCATTAATGAATAATACGATAAAGGATTTGTCCCTTATTTTCTTTAACAGAAGTTGATTTCTTAGGCCCTTTGATGGAAATGATATAGCCTAAATAAATCCTTGGACATGGTGTTCTATAGGCATGTTCAATTTCTAAGAAGTCAAAAAAAGATACATCGAGAACATAGGTTGATGACACCAGCATGCAACTTAATTTATTTGAGATATCATTATAAAGGGATTATATTACACAGTAAGCATCCATATTAGGTGACATGTCATTTCATAATTAACTTCTTTCTCTATGGGTGTCATGGTGTGTTGCTAGATGATAACCTTGGACTTTAGGCTACTTTGCCTAATGTCATTAAGAAAGAGGTCTAGAGGGTCACACACTAAGTGTATCGAAAATATCAATTAAATAATATATTATTATTTATTATTTAACAGTTTAAATAAATATTATTTTCATAATTGGTTTAATAATTATTCATGTATGGTTGATCTCATATAAATATTTATTTTCTATTTAGTAAATATAATATTTATTTATTTATTAGATAATAATGAACTGATATTTATTTAATAAATAAATAGATATTATTCAAGGTCTGATAAATATTGTGGATGAATGGAGGATGGAGTTTAATGTTCTAATGAGAAATAATAAATATTTAATACTATTTAATTAAATAATATTTAATTTTAATTCACAAGTTAAGCGCATGTAGAGAAATATTATTATTATTATTATTTGACATGGTTTTTCATGGGGATTAAATAAATAATTAAGGTCACTTGTTCAATTATTTTATTTTATCCCTAGAGATATATAAACCTATTTCTGTTATTTTCTCATAGGACAATTCATTATTATTTTTTGTGCACAACAGATTTGGAGAATCCTCTCAAGCCCTAGAGAGATCCCTTCTCCAATAATGCTCCCAAGAACGAAGAGAAATATTCCTCCACCATATCAGGAAGAATGCTTTGGAAGCGGTTCTCTCAAAGATTAGAGATGGATGATTCATGCACAAGGATTTTTCATACTAGCACCTAGAGATTACTTCAATGATGTATAGGTATTTTTGGAACATGTGTGGATCATTTCTATAGGGAATCTGCACTTGATTCCTACAATGCAATGATAGTTCATCATAGATCTTCCAATAGATCCATCAACAAAGAAAGAATTACATTAAGGTAATTCTTATTTATTTAAATTAATTATAAATAATATATGACAATCCTCTCTCTCTGATTTCGGCGTGATTCATGTTTTATGTATTCTTTGATTCAATTACATTGATCAAGAAAATCATCATCGTATAGATCTTGCATTGATCATCGATCATGACAAAAAGAAAAGTTGGGATCCACCCATCGCATGCTTCTGCTATGCCCAAAACCTACAAGTGGTATCAAAGAAATCACATAATTATTTATAATTATTTAAATATCATTGGTGATTTACACATAATTTATTTTTTCAATTCAAGTTTAATCGTTCTTTTAATATTAATTGCAAGATCTATATCTTTGTCCTTCGTTTCGTATAGATTTAATCAAAACGATTAATTTTATGAATAAAATAAAATTAAGGAACTCATATGAAGGTTTCAGTGTTTCTGGCAGGAGTACACACCATGTAACTAGAGTTTCACATCATGTACATTTTTTCAATGAACCAGAAGTTAATTCAGAAATTAATCAAACTGTGTGCATTGATTACATGCAGTGTAGTTAATTCTTACACCGTGTATTGACTAGGTCATCCTAGCGCACGGTCAACCAGAGTACATATTGTGCAGCCCATGTACACAGAGTGTAGTCCCTTTGAGTCATATATGGGTTGTGTATTCCATACACGGCCTACCTGACTGGTGACCATGTATCTCAGAGACCACACGGCAAGTATCCCACTAAATATGTCATGTACTCCATTTTCCAATGCATGGTTTACACACCGAGTCCTTAGGCATGTGTCTCAGATAAGCAGTAATAGACGTACATCCCATGTATCTCAGATTCACATTCTGTGTACTTATACCAAATTATGTACATTTAAATTTTATTATACTATGTAAACCTTATCCACATATGCTTGTGTGTGATGTCATTAAGTTGATAGGACACACCATGTGATAGGTTTTAAATATATATATATATATATTTGTGTGTGTGTGTGTGTGTTTAATTAATATCTCTGTAATGTTCATATATCTATATCATGTATGAGTCATATTATAAGTTGTTACTCTATGTGAATTCAAGCATAACACGTGACTGAAAGATCAAATAATTCATGTAATCATCCGTGAAGTACACATTATGAAAGTACATGACAAGTAGAATATGTCATATGTCATAAGATTAAAACAATATACGAGTATAATACATGTTGGGTAGATTTTTATGGGTATTCACTATGTTTCCTCCAAGGTACAAGTTATGTACATAGGTAATTTTAAATGAATTTATTTAATTTATTTAAAATTATAATGGATGAGAATATAGAGGAAATTAGGATGAGAATTAAGTTAAAATAATTGATTAATTAAATATGATAATTAATTTATTTGAGTATGATTTATCTTAAATAAGAACGATTAAGAATTGAATGCTAGTTTATTAAATTCATAATTTGTTGCATGAATGTAGATGATCATGAGCCTAGACCAAAGCTTTGCATGTGATTGGTTTCATTTAATTTATTTTAAATTAAATTGTTGTCCTACGTGCCTTCTCTCCTCTTATTATGTTGGGTATGTCTTCCCATGGTTTATTTTATGTAAACCATTTCCCCCTCACCTGTATGTGAGTATACTCATATATAAAGGATAGAGCTCCCAAGATAGTGGAGGAATTTTAAGATTGGAGCCAAGGTGAAACCAATACAAGGAGATACATAGGTGGACAGGTGGGAAGATATAACATGAACCTTAATCGGTTCAAGGTGTTTTTCCCCTAGGTCAACAATTAGTTTATCAATATCTAGATAAATTAAACATTAGTAAATCTCATGATCATGCCACTTTATTATTTTATTTCAATCAATTTTCTTGGTTATTTTATTATGGATGTTTTTGTTTCGATCATATAATTAATGAATTAATGAGCATGCAAGATAGAACTAAAATAAACTGTATTATGCATAAATATTATCTAAGATATGGTTAATCACTTAAGTAAACCCACTTAATATTAACAATAATGTGATAAAGATAATAATTAGAAATTTATGCATAAAAGGATAAAATACCTTAATAAAATATTAAGTCGGTATAGTCTTCCATTACATTGGTTAAAATCGAACCACAGTTCAAAGTTATTGACCATCCAATGTTGGGGTGCTTTCAATTATCATGGAATTCTAACTTGAATTTTTGGGTTGACTTAACATAGTTCACATCAAGGGTTGACTGATAAACTAGGACTTGGTGTAACTACGAGGCAAAGTTTGAGGAAATCCAATTAAGGATTTTAGAATTGGGGAGTCCACTAAACATATCAAGGAACTATGAGTTAATGAAGTTTTCATTTGTAATGCCTACCTAAAACCATTCAAGTTGCTTGACCAACCAATGTTGGGGTAATGAAGGGGAATATGGATCCTTTCCACTTGAATATCCAAGAAACAGAAAATTCCAAAGCCAATGGTGAGGGATATTGGGTTTCTATAATATAGTGGGAGACTAATGAATATATTATTTATTTATTTTTCTAAATTTTATAAGATAAATTACTAAAATATTTTATTATCTTATTTTTTAGAAATATCATTAAAATGACATCAAACATATCATTGTGATCTATACTTGAGAAGGATAACCTTATCACTAGAAAAAATTTCTAAGAGTGGAAATGGGACTTACATGTCATCCTTAGACATGAAAGGAAATTATATGTTCTGGAAGAACCATTTCCTAAAGCACCTGGTAATGAGGCAAGTGATAATGAGTTATCTCTCTAAGAGAAACATTTAAACGATTCCTCATATATTTAATGCTTCATGATATCATGCATGTCCAATGAGATTTTGAAGCAACATGAGGTGATAGATGTGTATAGAACGATGTCTCACCTTTGAGATCTCTATCAAGAGAAGGAAATACAATAGAGGTATGAGATATCCAATGATTTGTTCACTATCAATCTTGGAGAGTTTTTTAGAATTGGACCTCATGTAGTCAAGATTTTTGTCTACATTGAATGCTTAGACATATTAGGTGTTAAATTTATGGATAAGTTGCATATAGATCTCATACTTTCATCACTTCCCAAGACCTTCTCCAGTTTTATTGTGAATTATAATATGAAAAATAATGAGAATAGTCTTTTGGAACTTCTTACCTTGATTCACCAAGTAGATGAGGACATGGTTCCTGATAAACCCACAATCCTTATGGTGAACCAGAAAAGGAAGAACAAATAAAAGTGGCTCAAGACCTATAAATAGTCTAAAGATCTGAAACACCATTCTTACAAGAATAGGAAGATCTAGAGGAAAGGAAATGAAAAGTATGCAATGTGTTTTCCTGTGGAAAGTCAAGCCAATGGAATAGGAATTGCACCCAGAAGTAAGGGGGAGATAAAGGTGTCTTTTTTATCAAGTTTAATCTTTCAATATCTATACATTGGGTATTAGATATAGCTTGTGGTGCTCTCATTTGTATACAAATTCAAGAACCAAGTAGATTTCGAAATATTTATCGAGGAGAGGTAGATCTAATAAATGTTAGTAGTGTGAGGATGGTTTCTATGTCCATTGGTGACTACCACCTTTCATTACCAATAGGAATTATTTTGGTTTCAAAATATTGTTATTATGTATCTACAATTACCAAGAACATAATTTTTTTATCATGACTTGATAAAAATGGGTTTATTTTCAAGTTTGGAAATGAAATTTGTTTATTTTATAAATAAAACATATGTTATGGTATGTAAAATTTAAATAATGATCTTTACATATTAAATTATGAAAACCAAGTGTTTTCAATTGATAACAAATCATGTTCACATGACTCATACAACATCCAATTTTGGCATCACTATCTTGTTCATATAAATGAGAATAGTTTGGAAAAGATTTTTCAAGATGGTTATTTATACTCATCTAAGCTAAAACCACTTGAATGATTCCATCCTTATTTATAAATAAATAATCAAACCACAATTCAGCAGAAAGGGTGAAAGGGCCACACAACATCTAGGATTGGTACACACTAATGTGTATAGACCATTTCTAGTAGAAGCTAGAGGTGGATACTCTTACTCTATAACTTTTAATGATGACTTGAGTAGATATGGATATGTCTACTTGATTAAGTATAAGTCTGAGTCCTTTGAGTAATTCAAATAATTCAAGATTGAAGTAGAGAATCATCTTGGTAAGAAGATAAAGAAGCTCTAATCGGATCGAGGTGGTGAATATCTTAACCAAGAGTTTATCAAATTTTTAGGGGAGTATGGTATTATATGTCAACTCGCTCCACCTTATACACCATAGTGGAATGGAGTTCGTGAAAAGAGGAATCATACCTTGTTAGACATGGTAAGGTCAATGATGAGTCATTCAAATCTTACATTATACTATTGGGAATATGCATTACAAACTATGGAATATATATTAACCAAGTACCAAATAAGGTGGAAAATGGAATTCCCTTTGATTTGTGGAGTGAAAAGAAACCCATTTAGGTTCATACATGTGTATAGGATTGAGAGGTGTTTGTTAAGGCCTTCTCAAGCAACAAACTAGTACCCCAGGGCACAAAGTGTATCTTTATAGGGTATCCTAAGAAAATAAAGGGATACTACATATACATCCCCTCATAAAAGAATGAGATTGTCACCAAAAAAGCCATATTTATTGAGAGGGAGGGAATCCTAAAAAAGGATAGTGGTATAAAGAATGAATTCGATGAAGTTGATGCTCAAGATACATGGTAGTTGGTACAAGAATAGATTCCACAGCTACCCGTGGAAGAAGTAGTTCCAGAAACTCAAGTACTGCATAGGAGCACAAGATAGGTAAGAGAACCAGAGATATATGGTTTTCTAGTCACTAAAAAAGTGACTCATTATTGGTTTACAATGATGAACCTCTCTCCTACAAGGAGGCATTAGAGAGCTTAGAAGCTATAAGATGGTAAGAATCCATGAATTCTGAAATGGATTCCATGTATTAGAACCAAGTTTGGGGTTTGGTCACTGTGCTAGTTGATGTAAATCCTATTGGGTTAAAATGGGTATTCAAGATAAACCTAGATAGGGAAGGTAAATTAAATACCTATAAAGCAAGGTTAGTGGATAAAGGGTTTAAACAGTGATGGGGGATTGACTACGATGAAACCTTTTCACCAGTTTCCATGTTTAAATCCATCATAATTATACCTATTATAGCAGCTTATCATGACTATGAAATTTTTCATATAGAATTAAAAACTACATTCCTTAATGGTAGCATTTAGGAAGATGTCTATATGAAACAACTAGAAGGGTCTGTGACTCCAGGTGATTCCAAAAGGATTTTCAAGTTGTCAAGATCCATTTATGGATTGAATTAAGAATCCAGATCATAAAAAATTCAATTCGATAAAGCTATAAAATATTTTTTTTATTAAGAATAAATTTTATCCATGTGTTTACAATATGTTTAGTGGAAATATAGTCATTATCCTAGTAGTATATGTTGATGAAATATTACTTATTGGAAATGAAATGCCAGTTTTATAGTCTGTTGAGGACTGGTTGAACAAGTGTTTCTCTATAATGAAATTAGGCTAAGTATCCAACATTATAGGGATCAAGGTCATTAATGATAGATCAAAGAGGCTTCTTTAACAAATTCAAGGTACGTATGTTGACCAGATACTAAAGAGATTTAGTATGGAACAATCCATGAGGGGATTGGTTCCAGTGTCACATGGTTTACATCTTTCTAAGAAAATGTGTCCCCATACACAATAGGAGAAAGATAGAATGAGTAATATCACATATGATTTAGCAATAGGATCAATCACATATGCCATGTTATGTCCTAGACTTGATGCTTCCTATGCATTGATCATGGTATATGGATATCAAGAAGATCTAGGAGAATGACATTGCTCAACTGTTAATCATATCCTTAAGTATCTAAGAATAACTAAGGATATGTTCTTGGTCGATGGAGGAGACGAGGATCCGGTCATCATGGGTTATAATGATGCTAGTTTTCATATAGATTATAATTATCTGAATTTTCAATTAGGATATGTTTTTTGTCTCAATAGAGGAGTTGTGAGCTGGAAGAGTTCAAACCAGCCATTTTTCGCTGATTCTACAGTGGAGTCTGAGTATATAGAAACTTCTGATGTAGCCAAATAATTTGTTTTTATTCGTAAATTTTTCCAGGATATTGATGTGGTTTCTAGACGTAAAGACCCCCATCACATTGTATTGTGATAATACAACATTTTTCTCTCTTTCAAAAGATCCAAGGTCACACCAATGGACAAATCACATACTCCAGAAGTATAATATCTTAATGGATTTCAATAATAGGGGTGAAGCTTTAGTAAGAAGATTACCCACATAAGAGAACATGGTGGACCCCTTGAATAAAGGCCTATCTTAGCAGAAGCATTATTATCATGTGAGAGATAGTGAGATGAAGGTTGTTAGTAATTGGTTTTAGTGTAAGTGGGAGTCTGTTGGAGTTGGTTCCCTAGAACCAACTTCTTTGTACTTTTTGATAACTTGTATTCATAGTTTTTAATATTAATAAAATCCTTATCACATCATGATTTTTCTTCTATGTAACATAGTATGTGATAATGTCCTAATACTAGATGTATCACTAAAAGGTCATAGCAGTTCCTCGATAAGATGAGAACCTGAAATTGATATGACACTATTATTGAATAAATGTTCTATAGCCTGATGATATCATTTAAGGGAAAAAAATGATACAGAATATCAGGGGTGGAGACTTATAGGACTTTGATGCACCTTATCATGGTGTACTCTCTTTGTAATATCTAGTAAGATATTATGAGAATGATACATTCCAGTAGTAAATCCACATTTATATGTGTCATTGGATTTTCCTATCTATAGATGTGTGTATTGGTCCTTAGACTTTAATATTATTATTAATGAGTATTATGAGTCGCGCACTTATATGTATTTATGAAAACCATGATAATAGATGTACACTATGAGGTAGGATATGTTTGGTGTATCATGAGTAATATTACATTAATGAATAATGTGAGAAAGGATTTGTCCCTGCTATTATTTAACAGAAGTTGATATTTCAGGCCCTTTGATGGAAATTATATATTCTAAATAAATCCATGTTAATGGTGTTCTTTAGGTAAGCTCAATTTCTGGGAAGTCAAAGAAAGAGACATCGAGCGCATAGGTTGATGACACCAGCATGCAACCTACATGATTTGAGATATCATAATAAAGGGACTATATTACACTGTTAGCATCCATATGAGGCGACATGTCATTATGGGATTAAATTTTTTATTTATGGGTTTCGTGGCATGTTTCTAGATGTTAAACTTGTACTTTAGGATACTTCACCTAATGATACTGAGAAAGAGGCCTAGAGGGTCACACACTAAGTGTATTTAGAATCTTAGTTAAATAATATATTATTATTTATTATTTAATTGGTTGAATAAATATTATTCTCATATGGGGATTAATAAGTATTCATGTATGATTGATTTTATATAAATATTTATTTTCTATTTAGTAAATATAATATTTATTTATTTATTGGCGAATAATGTAGTGATATTTATTTAATAAATAAATATATATTATTAAAGATTAAATAAATATTGTGAAGGAATGGACGACCGATTTTAATGGTATAGTGAGAAATAATAAATATTTAATATTATTTAATTAAATTATATTTAATTTTAATTCTCAAGTTAAGAACATTTCAAGAAATATTATTATTATTATTTGACATGCAGTTTCCCTAAGATTAAATAAATAATTAATACCACTTGTCCAATTCATTTATTTTAACCGTAGTGATATGTAAACTCAGTTATGTTATTTTCTCATAGGACAATTCATTATTTTGGTTGTGCACAATGGATTTGGAGAATCCTCTTAATCCCTAGAAAGATCCATTCTCTAAGAATGCTCCCAAGAATGGAGATAAATCTTCCTCCACCAGATCAAGGAGAATGCTTTGGAAGCGGTTCTCATAGCGATCAAAGGTGGACAATGCAAGTGCAAGGATCTATCGTGCTAACACTCGGAGATTACTTTATAAATGTCTAGGTATTTGTGGAACACATGTGGATCACTACTGCAGGGAATCTACACTTTATTCCTATAACATAACAATGCTACATCACATATATGCTACCAGATCCATCAATGAAGAAATAATTTTATCATGGTAATTATTATTTAATTAAATTAATTATTAATAATATTTGATGATCCTCTCTCTCTATTTCTGATGTGATTTATATTTTCTATCTTCTTTGATTGAATTACATTGAACACAGTGATCATCATCTTATATGTTGTCCTCCTCTAGTTTTAATGCTCAAAAATCATGCTTCATTAAGTTAAATCATGTTTACGTATGTTTAAGTATGTTTACTCATGTTTACATATAATATTAATCTATTATGTTAGTATTTTACATCATAATACAGGTTAGAAAAATATAAAAATGGATGAATCGCTGTTAAGGTGGACTCATTGTTGGACATCTCACTGATGGTATAAAATCTATTAAGTATGAGTTACCGTAAAGGTAGACTCATTGTTAAGATGTCTCACAGTCAAGTGTATCACCTTCAACACAGATGCTGAAATCCAAAAAAGGATGATACATTGTTATTCAACCCACATTCAATATCCTCTTATTATTTTTTCAAATTATGGGTCATCGTCGCATCAAGCTGCCATCAGGCTTAATCCACAATTTTCACAAAGTATGAGTTATCGTTGACATGATTCACCACTCCAAAGACTCACCAATACAAAGACTCACTACTCCAAAGAGTTTCCATTCTAGAACTAGAATCATTTCTCTAAATATTTATCACTACTTGACTCACTATTCTTGAGTCACCGCTCCAAAGAGACAGTTGCAAGATAAGTCCAAGACATCATTCTAAGTAACTGTTTAGAGACACCGTCTGACCAAGTCACTGTTCAGAGACTTCGTCAGTTCTTCCTTTTTCATTTAAATTCAAATTTATTTCTAACATCCATATTTTTTAAATTTAATTCAATTGATTAAATTAATGACCTTTTGTAGACAACATTAAAATCATTGCCGGACTACAGTACTAGGTACGAGGTACTAAGATATGATCTAGATCATGATCTATGTCGGTTGTAGTGTATAAAGCAAATACCAAATCAAAAAGGAAAAGGCCCAAGTTGTGAAGTTGTGTGATTGATAAAAACACAAGAACTACTTATTTTGGATACAAGGACATACTACTAAGAAATCAAAACAAAAAAACATTTTTAAAACAACAAACTATCAGAAGAGAAGAACTCATCAAGAAAATCAATACCTCACTGGAAACAGAAGATATAAGATCTCATGATGCTTTATTTTGATATTTGTTTCTAAAAGTTGACTCAATTTTCACTTCAAGATAACTTCCAAGAGTCACAACCTTCATTTTCTATATCATAGATCTTTCTAACTCTCTTATCTCTAGTTTTCTCTGCTTGTGTACTGTTTTTACATTATGAGCAGTGTATTTATATTTTCTATGAACACACACTGACTCTTGTGAAAAAAGAAAAGATACATAGATATCTTTACAATATATCTTTTATACCTTACATTCCCATGGATAATAGTATAATAGGTACCTGTGTGGCCTGTTTTATTTTTTACTCCCACAAAAACTATGTAAGAGGTCATGTTAACTTGGGAAGCTGTGTATGATATTGTTTACCCTAATCCAAGGTGTGTATCAATGTTTATTTATATAAATTTCTTGGTATTAGGTGATTTCAAAGTGGATAGGATAAAGTCTCATCTTGAGACTGAACCACTTGTTTAAATTTCTCTATATTCTTTCAAGTTTAGTTTTCTCTATCTATGTTTATTTAAATTAGAAAACTTTACTTTGCTTTGATATTTAATATTAGATAGTGTTCATATTAGAAATTTATTTAGTAGATTTATTTCAAAGGTTAAATTAATAATTCATATTGTTTTAATTGATAACTAATCACTCTTTGAGGAATCCTTCAAATAACTAAATATTTTATAAACCACTCTTTTGGTTAACTCGGTTGTTTTTATTTTAAATTGGGGGACTTTTAAATAAATTTTTTAGACAGAAATTTTTATAGAAACTCAATTAACCTCCCTCTTTAATTTATTACTCTAAAAAATAGTATAGATCTTGGATTACTCAATGATCATGACAAAAAAGCAAATTTGGGCTCTTCCCATCACATGCTTCTACTACGCCTGGAACCTAAATGTCCCCCATGACATATAACTCAATCAATTTCTATTATTTTGTTTAATTTTTTCCCTCTCTTCATTGGATAACAATTCACAAGATGGAGTTGAGAGATTCAATGGATGAAATGACATCGATAGAGCTGGGTCCTGGAAGCTAGAACACCCTCAACCAAGGTGTGTCTTCAATATTGATTATAGGAGGAGGTGGAGTTGATATTTATTAGGCTTTAAAAGATTCCACAATTTCTAAATAAAAATAATATTAATTCAACATGAGGTTTCATGTTTGGATTTTCAAATTAAAATCAAACAAATAAAGGAGGATAATTATTTAACCCAAAACTGAACCGAAAACTATGTTCTTTCTTCTTTAACTCAATATATATATAATTTTCATGATAGTTTAGATTCTAATATTGATTTTCATTTAAATATTCATAAAAGTAATCAAAAACCAAAACGATTTATTATTCTTTTTCATAATGTAATAAAAAAAAAGAAATAGTTTGGTGATTTTGATTTAGTGAGTGAACAAACTGAGAAACTCATCAAGTGAGAGGACCCTGTTCATCCACTGTGCTACACTAGGAAAATAATTTTCTTCCTCAATGCTCTACGATAGGCATACATCATTATTCCAGCCATAATTCATTGATACGATGGTTCACTTGGTTAGAGATATCTATTTATGTGTTCCTGTACATTATAGATGAATGTACCACATTGAACACTATATGAATATTTTGAAATGGTATGTCAAAAATAGAAATAGATAAGAAAGTTGTATTGTAAGGAGACATATTATTGAGGAATTCATTGAATTCTGTACCGAATACCTATCCAATGTGGAAAGCATTAGTCTACCAAAATCTCATCCCATCAAGAGGCTTGTGGGTGAAGGAATTTATAGAATATATGTTGTTGCAATTACTATTATAGAGTAGGAACATGCTCACCTTTATGTTTTTTATAATAGTTTATAGGTTGTGTTATATTTTGAAACTAAAAAAGTAATTTTTGGGCATTTTAATCCATCAAATCCATAAATATGAATATCAAATACACATAATTGATAGTTTATAAGATGGTTTTGTGAACATATTTTTAAGGAGTCAACTACAAATATGAATTCAATTTCAAAATGAATCCAATGGCTAGGTAATCACAAATGTCATTGAATTATGTAAAATTTAATTATTTAAAACCTACAAACTACTAGTAATGTGGTGAGTAGGATTATTGAACCAACAATGAAAACTAAATGAAATTTGGGACCAAAACATACAAAAAACAATAAAATTTTTGAAAATAGCAGAAGTGTTGAATTGATGTTGATTGAGAGACGAGAGAAATATGAGATAGAAAATTGATAGTTGATAAATTTAGGGTGATAAGACTATCCAAAATTGATTAAAAATAATTTTCTCTATTTAAACTTCAAAAAACACAACTATTTAAGCTACTGTGAATTGGGTGTGTTAAAACAAAAAACTGTCGTTAGGATATCTCCACAATACAATGAACTCTCCTAAATAATGACTATTTGACCAAAGTTTAGGAAAATAATTCTTTATTAATGGAGAATTGATTCATCATCCTTTTTCAATTTTCAGTACTTTGGATATTTATCAAAGGTAAAATATTCTCTATCATCACTTGTCGTTACTGAGTATAGTGTAGAAATTAAACTCATCAAGAATGAAAAGAAGTTAATTGTATAATAATTACACTAACAAAAATATAAAAACTTAATCAACAGATTGAAAAATATCAATTAATTCCGTTTCAATTACCCTATAAAATAAATTAATCTTGCAAAAATAGAAACAAAAATATATTAAAAAAATTCATCTCTAAATAAAAATACAAGAAAAAAAGAAAGATAAAGGAAGATTCTACCTCAAAGTCTTACTCTTCATAAAGATCCAGTGCATTTGATTCTTGAGTTGAGAGTGTTCCTGAATCTGCTTCATCTCTCCACTCTAGAAATCTACTCTCTACAACTCAGTCTCATTCAGAAGAAAATCATCAGTGTCAGTCCACAAAGTTCCATCTTCCACATCAGTTCGAGCCATCATTCATCAATAGACCAGTTTCTTTATTCAATTCGGAATCATCAACTCACAATAAATCTCATTTGAGCTTGGATTTAAAGTATATTTAACAATGGTGGTGTCTTGATTCTGGAATTTCAGAGATTGTGACTCGACTCATTAAAAATCAGAGAAGCCGAAAATGCCTTTTTCCTCTCAATCCTTCCTCAAATCTCAGTTTTCGGCTCGAATCAAGTTCAACAGTGGTCAACTGGTCTCCAAATGGTAATATTCGGTTGATGAATCCCTTGCTTCGGCCATCATCTTCCTCATACTGGGTGAATCCATGATCAGTTTTTCTTTCTCAATGTAGAGCTGGGTCGGGTTCTCAGTATCTTCAGTTTTAGTTTTCTTTAGGCTCGGATCGAAGGAATATGTTGGGTAAAACTCCTTCAATTCTCAATCGGGTCTTGACTTCAGTTTTAGATTCCTAAGTTGATCATTTGGTTGTGTGAATGGGGAAAGTCTGTGAGTGATCCTGACCCTCAGGCTGATTTTAAATGTTTATATACATAAATAAATATGATAGATACAAATAAATAATGTTTAATTATCAATAATTTATATTTATAAATATATAATTTCAATATTCTACCTATATATTATTAGGAATATTAATATTAAATAAATATTGATAAAATTAAATATTATTTAATATAGATTAATAAAAACATAGATAAATTAAAATAATAAATTGTTTATTTATGTTCAGTGTAATTGTGTATACATACATGTAATTTATATTAAAAAATTCCATTAAAATTTTGCATATAAAATTATCATGTCAATTTCATTATAAATTTTGATTGTAAATTTGAAATATAAATTTATAGTGAAATTTTATACAATATTTATGTATGCATGTGTAACTTTATAATATAAATTTCTAGTGTAAATTTTAAATGTAAATTTCCAATAAATATTTTCATTTTCTATTCATTTATTAATAGATATATACTTTATAATTTTAAGTTAAAATTTGAAGTGTAAATTTCTTGTGAAATTTTTCACACGAAAATTATAGAAAAATTATAATAAAAATTAAGTGAAAATTTTCACTATAAATTTGAGTGGAGATTTGAACTACTATTTTCTAGTGGAAATTCACACTAGAGGTTTCCAATGAAAATTTATGGTGAAATTTTACATTTTTATGTATTAATATATTTTTTGGAACCCTTGTTTTAATGATCGAAAAATCATATTTATTATGTGTTTAATGGTTTAATTGTTTTATGATATAATTTTATAATATAAGATGATCTGAGAAATTTTGGATACATATTGAAATGACCCACCGTTAGACTTGAGTTTCCATTGAATTTGAATCACTGTTGAGGATAAGTCGCTGCCAAAAAAGACTCACCATTGAAGATGAGTCACCACTAGGAATGTTACACTACTGGAAAAGAGTCACTATCAAGATTGAGTTACCACCAGACTTTACCTACTGCTAGAAAGGAGTCACCATTATCATCAGACGAGTCGTCGTTGAGATGAGACACCATTGAGATAAGTCACCACTAAACATGAGTCACCGCTAGACCCGACCTACAACCAACCTGACTCTCCATTGGCCTGACTCACCACTAGATATGGGTCACTATCAGAATGTTTCACAGTCACTATTCTAGGATATTTGAATTAATTACTTATAAAGACTATATTATTGAATTTAATACTGAGGATTATTTTAAGGGTTAATCTTAAACTATTGCAGGGAATATTAAATGACGTCCAAAATTACTATGGGAATATAGAATACCTGAATGATTGTTCCTCAAATGGTATCTCCATCCCGCATCATTATATATTCAAATAATCCACCCTCATGCGTTTGATGCATGCATGTTGTCCGAGTGCGAACACATGATCAAGAGTGTCACTTACTAAAGAGCCTCACATGAATCATTCTTACTTGCAACCAAATGTAGAAGAGTGGAGTATATCAAACATACAATTACCTTCAAACTATCAGGAAAAGATATCTTATGATGCTCTATCTTACTGTGTTTTCCATAGAATCAGCTCAATCTTCCCCATAAGCTACATCTATGGAGTCTCAAGATTCTGGAGCACATAAGACCGATCAACACCATCATTTCTCTACCTTTATACTTTCTCTTTTTGTTTGTTGTATTTATATTTCAAATAGTGTGTGGTTTACCCTATTTATTCAACACACATTTTTTATACACTTTAACTAGAAGATATAATATATCTTCTTCACTCTCTTTAAATTTTTTTACCCAAGGTGTTGTGGAAGAGATCTCTATGTGGCATGTGTTTTTTTATTCCCATGGTTATTGTGGAAGAGGTCCTTATGTGGCTTGGACAGCTAACTAGTTTTTTTATATACCTAATCTAGGTTTTGGATCATGATTATATTTATATAATCTTCTTATAAGTGGGTGATTTCTAAGTGGAATGGATTATGTCTCATCTTGAGACTAAACCCCTTGTTATAATTCCACTATGTGTTTTTGTTTTGTTTCATTTCTAATCTTCAAACTAGATTTGTTTAAAACTATAAACAAACCCAATAATTTTATAGTTAGTCTTAGCAATTGTTTATATAAAGTTTTGATTGAGTAATTTGATCTCAAAAGTTAGAATAATATTTATATTGTTTTAACTGAGACATAATCACTCTTTGATAAATCTTTTAAAAGATCAGAATATATATGGATCTATTGTTTTGATTAACTTAGAATTTTTAATATAACTGGGGGATTTTAATTGAACTAGTTTTTAATATAAATTTTTATTGGATACTCAATTTACCCCCCTCTTGAGTTACTTACTCTGACCAACATTTGATATCAGAGGTGTTCAAAATATTTTCAACTGTAATTTTAGTTGTGTTTTAAAGATCTTAAATTTTTATTAGTTATAAATTTAGTTCTTTAAATGGATAATAGGAAAGAAGGTTCTACTACCAACGTACCCCCTTTCTTTAATGTCAATAACTATTATGATTGGAAAATCAAGATGAAAATGAACATTGAAAGCATGGGTTTTGAAATATGGTTTGTTATTGAAGATAAATATGAATTACCTAAGACTGTTAGGAATACATGGGATGATGCAACTAAAACTTCTTATACCTATTCAAATCCATGAATTCTATTTACTTTTATTTAGGTGATAAATAATTTAATAGGATATATTATAGTATAACTACTTATGAAATATGGGATACATTAGCTATTTCTCAAGAAGGAACAACTAATTTGAAAGAAATGAGACTGAATACTTATACAGTTAAATATTATAAATCCAAGATGAAACCTGATGAGTTGATTTCTAATATGTATCTTAGGCTCAATTAGATAGTAAATACAATGAGTTCCTTGGGAAATCTAGTTTTAGATAAAGATCAAATCATGAAACTGTTGAGATGTCTTCTAGATAGATGGAGAGGAACATCAGTTTCAATAAGAGAATCATGTGACCTTAGTAAACTACCTATCAATGAATTTATTGGTAAGTTGATGATGTATGAGGAAAATCTTAAGGTTAACCAAGAAGATGAAGATGAACCTAAGATGAATTCTCTAGCCTTCAAGACTACTACATAAAAACAAAAAGAAATAGTACAAGACAAAATCTCTAGTGATGAGGAATCACCAGCCGATGGTGATGAGGATACGGCCCATCCATACAGAAGGTTTAAAAAATTATATAATAAAGAGAAATTCTTCAGAAAAAATGGGCTATAAGGGAAAATATAACAACTTAGGGAATTGGAAGAAATACAGGAAAAGATATGGAAATTCAAATTACATTACCTATTAGGAGTAAAATAAAAGGACATGTTAAGGCTAATTACCTCAAGTTGAAGTACAAAAAGAAGTATGATGATAAGGAAAGAAAGTATAATAATGAAATAAAATCCATACAGAGTACTTATGAGGAAAGATATATTTAATTAGACTCAAATCATGAAGAAAATCCTAACAGAGAAAATATATGCTACATGAAAAACATATCTGAGGTACCTTACTGTATCTCCTATACACAATTCTAATAATTATGAATATGAGAATAATGATGAAAATATGAAAAAAGAGGAAATTATTGAATATTATAATATGATTGAAGATACCTTAAATGATCTGAAATATAAATAAAAAAATAAGAAACAACATGTTTTATCTACTATTATCAAATCTTATTTTTATGTAGAAAAAGAAAGAAATGATAAATTTTTGAAAGAGAATAATGAATTTAAGTTGTCTAATGAGAAATTAAAGAAATAATTAGATAGATTTACTAATTTTAGATAAACTCTCACTCAAATACTAGGAAAACAAATTGCACCTAATTATATTACTGGTTTAGTTCACCAACCTGGATAGAGAAGAATCATTAAGATCACTTTTGTTCCTAAATCCTATTCTGGAAATTTTTCTATTATTTATTATTCAAGTTTACCTGATAAAGTTTTTATTTCCAATATTTTGAAACTTTATTATAGGAAACCCATTAAGAAAATATGGGTTCCTAAATCCCTAATTACAAACATTTCTGGGCCTAAGAAATCTTGGCTACCAAAATCATTTTTGGTATAAAACTGTTTTGTAGGGAACCTACTTGAATAGATCTTATAAAAATCTATGGTACCTAGATAGATGTTATTCTAGATATATGATAGGAGATTACTCAATATTTAAAAATATGATAAAGGTTGATGGTGGACATGCCACCTTTGGTGACAATATTAAAGGAAAAATAATTGGCCATAGCTAAATCGGTAACTCTAAGTTAGTTTTAATTTCTAAAGTACTTTTGTTGATGGTTTAAAATACAATCTACTTAGAATCTCACAACTATGTGATGATGGTTCTCATGTGAAATTTGAAATCAATGATTATAATGTTTTTAATTCTAAAAATTATTTAGTATTTACTACTTTCAGAAATTAAAATGTGTATGTTATTAATATTTATTCTTTAATTTCACAAAATATTTCTTACTTAAGTGTCTTTTATAAGGAATAGTTTCTTTGGAATAGGAGAATAGGACACTGTAATATTCACTCACTTAGAAAGATTACTAATAAATGGTTAGTCGAGTATTTACCAAAACTTGAATTCTAAAATGATAAAGTCTGTAACCCCTATCAAAAAGTGAAACAACACAAAATATCTTTCAAACAAAATAAATAAGTTTCAACTTATCAACCCCTAGAATTGGTTCACATGGATTTGTTTGGACCATCTAGAGTTTCTAGTATAAATGGAAATCATTGTGTCTATGTCCTTATGAATGAATTTTATAGGTACACTTGGGTATTCTTTTTACCTCACAAATGTGAATCCTGCTCTCACTTTACCAAGTATAAAAAATATATAGAAAACCTAAGTGAAATTAGGATTAAGACCTTAAGAAGTGGTCATGGGTGTGAGTTTGAAAATCAAGACTTTGAATCCTTTTACTTACCAAATGGATATAATCATAACTTTTATGCTCCTAGGACCCCCCCCCCCAGAATAATGGAGTTGTGGAAAGAAGAAATATAAAACTTCAAGAGATATCCCAGACAACACTTAATGAATATGACTTACCTATCTACTTTTGGGTATAGGTTGTGAATACAACCTGCTATATAATTAATAGAGTTTTAATTAGACCTATCTTAAGGAAAACCCCTTATAAACTATGAAATAATAGTAATCCTAAGGTTAATTACTTTAGAGTTTTTGGATTCAAATTCTTTATTCCTAATACTAAGGATAATCTTGATGAGTTTTCCTCCCAAAGCGATGAAGGAATTTTCCTTGGTTATTCAACCTCTAGTAAATCTTATAGAGTGTTTAATAAAAGAACCTAGGATTTAGAAGAGTATGTCCATGTCAAGTTTTATGAGACCGATCCACATGACCCTAAATCCCCTTTATTGAACCTTGATGATGATTTATCCACTTTGAACATAAAAGAAAAACCAACTGATACTACTGTAAAACATGAAAAAAAAAATCCAGTTCTGAGGAACTTCTATAACCAAAACCAGAACCTGTATAAGACCATGAGGTGACCAGCCCCTATTTTTTTAGATCTATTAAGAATCATAAATACAATCAATTAAATTTTGTAATTTGAGACTTAGATATAGGTACATAGACTAGAGCTTCTCTAAGAAACTAGGTTGAACATCAAGCATTCTTGTCACAGCTTGAACCTAATATCATCACTAATGCAATTAATGATGAATTTTGGGTAATGGATATGCAATAAGAACTTAATAAATTTGAAATAAATAAATTTTGGGAACTTGTTGATAGATATAAAGACACCCAGACTATTGGAACTAAATGGGTGTTTAGAAACAAGGTTGATGAATCTAGAACATTAAAAAAGAATAAGGCTATACTATTTGTGCAAGAGTATAGTTAAGAAGAGGGTATAGACTAGGAATACTTTTCACTAGTATCCATACTTGAAGCTATCAGAATACTTATTGCCTATGTAGCACATCTAGATTTTAAACTATATCAAATAGATGTTAAAAGTTCATTCTTGAATGGTTATATAATTTAGGATTTTTTTTGTTGAACATCCCCCAATATTTCAAAACCCTCATTTTCCAAATCATGTTTTCAAACTAACAAAATCTTTATATGTTTTAAAACAAGCTCCTAGATCTTGGTATGATAGGCTTAACTCTTTTCTTATTTCTAAAGTATTTTCAAAAGGTATAGTTGATACCAGACTTTTTATAAAATTAATTTCAAAAATGTTTTGGTTTTTCAAATCCATGTATATGACATTATCTTTGTATCTTATAAAAATTCTTTATGTGATGATTTTTCAAAAATGATGCAAAATGAATTTGAAATGAATTTAATGGGTGAAATTAAATTCTCTCTTAGTTTTCATATTTTTTAAAATAAATAAGAAATTGTTTTAAATCAAATTAATGAAACTAAATACCTTTTAAAATATTTTGGTTTGGATAACACTAAAATTAGTGGCACTCCTATGAGTACGACCTATAAGTTGGATCTTGATGAAGCTGTGAATCAAACCAATTACAAGGGTATGATTGGAAGTATTCTCTTCTTAACTGATAGCTGACCTTGAATTATGTTTAGTGTGTATATGTGGGATCATTTTCAAGAAAACCCACAAGAGTCACATGTACTTTCTGTTAAAAGTGTTTTCAAATACCTCAATTATAAAACTAATTTAGGATTTTTTTCTATCCTAGAGGATAAGAATTTGACTCAATGAGTTATTCAAATGATGATTTTAGTGGTTTTAAGTCAAATAGAAAAAGTTCCTTTGGAACATTTCCCCTTTTGGAAAAGTATCTTGTTTATTGGTGTAGTGAGAAAAAAAATTATGTTGTACTGTCTAGAGTTGAATTTGAATACATAGATATAGGTAGTTCTTGTGCTCAAATTTTGTGGATGAAACACACATTACTAGACTATGGATATCAACTCCATCATGTCCCTATAAATTGTGACAACACGGGTGATATAAAAATTTATAAGAATATTGTATATCACTCTAGAAAAAAAACATTAATGTAAGACATCACCTTTCAAGAGATTATTTTCAAAAGGGTGATATAACTCTTGAATACAATGGTATTGAACATCATCTTACCGATATTTTTACTAAGCCATTGAATTTTGAGAGAATGACATACATCATACATGAATTAGGCATGATAAATTTTGGGTATATTTTAATTATGGGGAACCACCATTGGTAATTACCCACCATTGGAAAATTACCCACCATTTGAAATTACCCACAATTAAAAAAACCCATTTTTGGAACAGACTGTTGTTGGAACAACTCACCATTGGAACAACTCATCATTGGTAATTACCCATCATTGTTTTTTAGTATTCGTTGCTAATTTTATTCGGGTTAATTTTTATTTCATTTTAATTCAAATATTTTAAATTTTGATTTCCATTTTTCAAATCCATATATGATATAAATTAGACCCTTAGTTTAATTTCACCACTCACCCTTCCTCGCACCTGAACCTTCTCTGCAACCCTTTCCCTCCCAACTATTAGCCTTCACTAAACCTTGTTTGAACCTTCCAACTTGTTCACAATGGTTAGAGTAAATCGAGCAGTAGTGTCTACTATTAAGAAGTAACATCCTTCAAAGAAACATAAAGAAAAATTGAGTAGACCTATAGTTGATCTGAAAAACCCACAACTTGAAAAGTGTATAGTAGTTCTTGAGAAGGAAGTACATGATGAGTGGTTGTTGTCAATAAATTCATTAGTTCTTCAAGTAATGCAGGACTAGGGATGGTTATATTGGATCTTGAATACTGAGTGGTTATTCTATCTGAGGTTAGTGCGTAAGTTTTTTCAGAATGTTGAGTTCAACTTTTGGGAAGATAAAGACTATGTTTGAAGCAGGATAAATATGAATAATGTGGTGTTTTCTTCAAATCAATGGGAAATATGTATTAAATTTTCTCACAAAGGATTCTTAAATTATTATCATGGATCGATTCCAAATAATAGATATTATTTTAAATATGAGAATGCCATGGAATAGATAACTGGAGATGGAACTATCAGAAGAACATCTACAATTGAGATTTATGGTGAGTGTCATTTGATGTTTAAGTTCATTTAGCATATGTTATTCCCAAGGAAAGTTGATTTTTGAAAAATGAGATATCAATATGTATACCTATTGTGTATTATGAAAAGGGTAGATAATATCAATATATGTAGATATTTTATGGTTCATATAATGGAGATGTGCAAGACATCTTCTAGGTAAAATTCACTAATTTACCCTAAGTTCATTTCAAGCATGTTGGAGGCCAAAGTTTTGGTTGCTGAGGATGAAGAATCTGAGGTGAACTATGGAGGGTCTTTTTTACCAAGGTAATTTTAAAAATAATGAAGATTAATTAGAATACCTAGAAGAGGCAATGGTTTAATGATGTTGAAAATATTTATAAGGATTTAAATCATTTTGATCACCCTACAGGGCTAAATAATCTTATGGATAGTGGAATAGAGCCAGATGAGGTAGTTGTTTACTCAAATGAGTAATGTGGAGAAGAGGAGGTTGTTGCTTCAAGTAATGAGGAATAATTTTTTATTTGATGAGGGAAGTGATCCTATATTTCCTAAAATCCCTCATACTATAACTTTTGATTTGTCCAGTCCTCCTAAATCTCTCCCTATTAGAGATAATCTTTTGAGTGAAGGAAGTGAAGAAGAAGAAACTGAGGTTTTTGAAGAAGAACTGTATATGATTTCTTCTAGATATTATGAGAAGATTGTATCTATTTATAATTATGAAAATGGATATGCAAATTGAAGTGATAAATAAGATGATGAGAATGGAGATAAAGTTAAATATGAAGAAGAAAATGATGAGTAAGAAGAAGATAATGGAAAATAAGGAGATAATAATCAAGAAGAAGGAAAAGATAAGGAAGATAGAGATGGAAAAGGTAGGGGAGATAGTGATAGAGATGGAAGTGATAGAGGTTCATATCATAATGGTCTTAATGGCCATATCGATGCTTATGATGTTGAGATGCCTCGGGAACTTGTTTCTTATCTAGTATTTTCAATTTCTTCTAGGTCTGATGAGAGACTGAGCTTAGTTTGATATGTTTAAAGAGCTACTAGAGATGAGTTGGGAGCATCTGTCAAGGTGGGGATCCCAAATCCTTTTTAGTCACCTTGTTGATCCTATTAATGTAGACCATGTTGATCATGCAGTTGTTGAGCCTAATTTTATATCTTCTTTTAGAGTAAGTGTTTCATCTATTGAATAATGAGACAGATATCCATGTTATGTGAGACTTGTATTGGACTAAATTAACTCTAATGATGAGATTAGTCCAACAAAGAATGGTATACCTGCTATCCCATTTATAATGGAGATAGATCCTAAGGGATCTTTGGTAGAAAATATTGATGGTTCTTGGGAGATACATAGATTTGTTTCATATGTTCTAGCTAGTTTTGATCCTACAAAGTCTTTTTCTAAGAGAGTGTCTATATCTTTTCTAGTTGTTCTCCTAGTGCCTATTAATGTTGTTCCTAGAGCTGACCTAGAGTCTTTCAAAGAAATAATTTTGTCTTGTTTTGGTATGATGTTGAGGAATCAGTCACGTCGTATCACTAAGCTTAATGAGAGAGATGTAAGATATTTATTTGAGCTTTTGATACATCACATTAATCCTATAATGATTCATCACATTCAAGAAGTTGAGATAGTGAACAAAAGACTTTCCAATGATATGGAGTCTTTGATATTAGTGATGGAGGGGATGATGACCTCTTTTTCTACCAGTATGGATTCCTTTCAGGAGAGGTTTGATTCATTGTATTTTGTGCCTTCTACTTCCAGTGCTCCACCTCCCACTCCTTCATTAGATGTTGAGATGATCCGATCAGTGGTTAGGGAAGAGCTGTGAGCTATTTTAGGAGATATTCTTGATATCTCTTAGGAGAGTTTGAGGCATATTATGCATAATAATGACCATGTTTATAAGACGGTCATGGAATGCCTTAATGAAGTAAGAACTAATAGAGAGAATATTACAAAGGAAATAAAGTATTAAATTTTGGGGATCTACACTAAGAATGGGATAAATATGCACTTCAAGTTTCTTACTAAAAACATTAGGATGCCTCCAGTTACACAAGTTTTCAAGGAACAAGTTAATCAGTTAAAAGTGAATACCCCTATTATTAAGTTGTTTATGGAGGAGAAAAGGGACTTTTTTTAGTTCTAAGGAAAGGGGGAAATATAATCATGGACTTCATCAATCTAATGAAGCCTTTATCCATGTTTCTGGTATAAAAGTGGTAGATTAGGAGGCCATTCCAATGATTACACATTTATCTCCTCCTCCACTGATCCAGAGTTTTTCAGAGTTGTTGTTACCTGAGATCCACATGCACCTTTACCTGATCGGTTCCATCCCTTCAATATAACTCCTAGGGATGTTGTCCAACATCTTCAACTGAGTATTATTTAATATGATCCTCCTCTACCTATTATCCCTTTAGCCTTAACCACAACATCCCCAACCTCTACAAATGTTCCCTATGCCTTTGAAAAGGGGAAATCACTAGTTATTCTTAGCACCCAGGCTGAGAAGCATTGAGATTAGAATCTGGTCTTTGATAGGGACATTTGTATAACTTTTTATTATATCTATTTTCGGGTTTACATTGATTCCCTTTGTCCTTAATGGAATTTCTCGTCTCATTTATCTTTTGACTCTTTACATTTACATTTTTTTATTTTTCACTTTTGGATAATCCCAAAAGGGGGAGAATTAATATGGAATTTATTTACTATTTTTACTGTGTTGTTGTCCTTTGATATCATCATTAATGTTATTTCTTGATACCATACCTTTGATTCCATATATATTTAATTTATACCTTAAATTAAATGTTTATTAATTATGGGTATTTACTTTATTCTCTCATGCAATACATTTTCCATACCTTTTCTACTTTTTGTTACTTCATATCTTTGATACCACTTTGTTTTAAAAAAATTATGCTGATTTATTTTATGATAAAGTTTATTCGATACATGATTTATAAAATTCCATGATTTGTGATCATCCAAAAGGGAGATATTATTGGCACCCTTGTTTTAATTATCAAAAATCATGTTTATTATGTGTTTAATGGTTTTACTATTTTATGGTAATATTTTATAATTTAAGGTACTTTGGGAAATTTTGGATAAGTATTGAAAAGACTCATTGTTAAACTTGAGTCACCATTGAATTTAACTCGCCATTGAGGATAATTCATCACTAGAAAAGACTCACCATTGATGATGAGTCACCATCAAGAATGTCTCACTGCTAAAAAAGAATCACTATCAAGATTGATTCATATCCAGAATTTACCTACCACCAGAAAGGAGTCACCACTGAATATGAACTACCATCAGACAAGCCACCATTGAGACAAGTCACCGTTGAGATGAGTCACGATTGAGATGATTCACTGTTGATATGAGTCACCATTGAGATTAGTCGCCATTGAGATGATTCACTATTGAGATGAGTCATCATTGAGATGAGTCACCACTGAACATGATTCACCACCAGACTTGACCTACCATCTGATTACCTACCACCATCCTAACTCACTGTTGGCCTGACTCACCGCCAGATATGAGTCGCCATCAGAATGATCCACCGTCACTATTTTGGGATATATTAATTAAATAATTCTAACAACAATATTATTGAATTTAATTTTGAGTATTATTTTAATAGTTAATCTTAAAATATTGAATGGAACATTAAATGATGTTAGAAATTAGTACAATAATGAAGAATACCTAGATGATTTTTCTTCAAATGGTCTCTCCATCCTACAACAACATATATTCAAATAATTCACCCTCGTGTACGTGATGCGTGAATGTTGGTCAAGGTTGAACACATGATCAGATGTTCTACTTACTAAAGATCCTTACACAAATAATTCTTACCTGTAACTGACAATGTAAGAGTGGAGCATATCGAATATATGATTCTCTTCAAATAGTCAGGACAAAGAGAGTTTATTACGCTCTATTTTACTTTGTTTTTAAGATAATCAACTTGATATTCTATCTGAGAAACATTTGATGAGTCTGAAGCTTCTAGAGTACATCAGATTGAGAAACACTATCCTTTACCTATCTTAATACTCTCTCTTTCTACTTGTTTCCTTTACATTTAGAGCAGTGTGTGGTTTGACATGTTTATTCAACACACAATGTTCCTGCGTTTTAACTATAAGATAAAAGATATCGTCTTCACTATATTTAAATTTATTTACCCATGAGTTTGTGTAATAGTTCCTTGTGTGGCTTTTGTTTATTTTATTCCTATAGTTATTGTGGAAGAGGTCCCTACGTGACCTGGACAGCTGGTTAGCTATTGTATATACCCGATCCAACTTGTGGATCAATATTATATTTATATAATCTGCTTGGAAGTGGGTGATTTATAAGTGGAGGGGATTAAGTATTGTCTTGAGACTGAACCCCCTTTTTTAATTACATTGTTTTCTTTGTTTCATTTCTAAGCTTCAAACTATATTTTTCTCAAACTATAAACAAAACCACTAATTTTATAGTTAGTATTAACAAGTTTTTATATAAATTATTGGTTGAGTAATTTTATTTAAAAAGTTATAATAATATTCATATTATTTTAATTGGGATATAATCACTCTTTGAGAAATCTTTCGAAAGATCATAATTTATATCGATATGCTGTTTTGATTAATTGGGCATTTTTAATTGAACTGGGGGATTTTAATTAAACTATTTTTTAATAAAAAAATTTATTGGGTACTCAATTCACAACCCCTTGAGTTAATCACTCCAAACAACATATTTTCACTATTATTTTAAGTGTAACTTCAAACCAAAAATTTCTTATTGAGATTTTCATTTGAAATTTTTAGTGGAAATCTACGCAGGAAATTTCCGATACAAATTTAAGTGGAAATTTGAACTAAATTTTTTTAGTATAAATTTGAACTAAAAGTTTGTAATGAAAATTTAGGGTGAAATGACATTTTTTATTTATTTATTAATATATTTTCAATGTAATTTTAAATGAAAACTTGAGTTGTAAATTTCCAGTGGGAATTTTGAATGGAAATTTTTAGTGGGAATTTGAACTATAAATTTCTATTGGAAATTTTCACTATAGATTTATAGTGTAAGTTTTCACTATAAATTTCCATTAGAAACATGAAATTCAAATTTTTAGTGTAAAATTAAATTTTTTATTTATGAATCAATATATTTTAATTGTAAATTTAAACATGCATTTTATTTTAGAATTTTGTTAATCACATTTTCAATATAATTATACTAAAAATTAAGTGGAAATTTACACTATAAAGTTAAGTGGAAATTTGAACTAAAATTTTCCATCATAAATTTACACAAAAAGTTTCTAATGTAAAATTTCAATGAAAATTTATAGTGAAAAAATAAAATTTTTTATTTACGTATTGATTTATTTGCATTGTAATTTTAAGTGAAAATTTAAACTATAAATTTTTTATGGAAAATTGCCCTAGAAATTTTCACTTTAAATTTCTAGGACAAGTTTTCACCATAAATTTTCATAAGAAATTTGTGATTCAATTTTTTTAGTGAAAAATTAAATTGGTTATTTATGTGTTGGTATATTTTAACTATAAATTTAAACATGCTTCTATTTTAGAATCTTATAATAAAATTTCCAATATAATGATAATAAAAATTAATTGAAATTTTACATCAGAAATTTAATTAAAATTTTGAACAAAATTTTTCCAATGGAAATTAAAACTAAAAGTTTCTAATTTAATTTCCCAATATGATTTCTAGTAAAAAAATTCTTGTGTGATTATATATTTATCTATGTGTGTATGCACTAAAAATTTATAATGTAGATTTTATATGGATAATTACAATGTATAATTATATTTTTAAACATATATTTGTATGTGTATATTCAGTAAAATATCTAAAATTTCACTTGAAATTTCCAGTTTAAATTTGAAATGTAAATTCTCAATCCACCTATACATTAGAAATTTAAAATGAAATTTTCAAGTGGAAATTTGCACACACACAAATCACTAAGAATTTAAATTTTTTATTTATGTATTTTAAAAGGATGTTTTTATTGTATAATTTTGATAATCAATTTTCCAATCTAAAATTCTAATGGAAATTTCTAGTGAAAACTTACACTAGAAATGAAATGACATTTTTACCATAAAATATTTACTGCAAATTTTTAATTGAAACTTTTGGTGTAAATATTCACTCTAAATTTTCACTATGGATTTAAAATAAAAAATTATTTTATAATTTTGAAATTTTCATTAAAAGTTAAATTTTGTGTAGAAATTTATAATGGTAACTAGAAATTTACATAGTTATATACTAAAATTTTATGGAACCAATGTGTTTTTAAAATTTTCATTATATTCTTAAATTTCAAATATATACTAAAAACTTTTACATGAACTTTCAAGTGTAAATTTGCACCATAAATTTCCCATGAAAATTTATTTTCTTTTAATATTTTTGTATGTAGGTATATATATATTGAAAATTTTCAATGTAAATTCACAATATAAAGTTTCAATATAATATTTCACTATATATTTATATTAGTGTGTTCATTGTGAATTTTTCAATGAAAATTTTCATTATTCATAATCTACAATAAATATACACTGCAAATTTTCACCATAAATCTCCATTAAAAAATTTCAGTGTCAATTTTCATTACAATTTTTCAATGTAAACATTTAATGAAATTTTATACAATATTTATGTATTATTTTAATAATTTTTTGCAGTAATTGATAATTTTCATTATAATTTTTCATTGAAATTTTTTATTTGTGTATTGGAAGTTTTCATTAGTTGTTAAATTCCAAATTCACCTTTATATTGTTAATCAGAAAAATTCTCTATAAGCTTTCTTTGATAACTCATATTGTAATTTTCAGATTTTTAATCAAAAATTAAATTTCATGTTAAAATTTTCACTCATAAATATATATATATCCTGATTTAATGGTCAAATATGTTTATTCAAAAACACTTCTTTTCATTTGAGAAATTTGCAATGAAATTTTACAATGGAAAATAATTTTGATATAATGATTAAATATATTAGTGAGATGTATGTATGTATGTGTATATACATAAGTAAATACACACATGTATAAATTATATGTGTTTGTGTGTGTACGTATTTTCAATGAATAAAAATAAAAAAAAACTTATAATGATTTCATAATAAAAAATAATAATACACAAAATAAATTCAATATATATATATTTATATTATTAATAAATATCATATATAAATATATATAATAAATCATATATTAAATATATATATATATATATAAAGATTATTATATTTATGATATATAGATATAGGATAAGTCAATATAAAAAAGACAAGGAAGATCAGCTAAGGAGAGTGAAGGGGTATTCTAGTTCAGCAATAGATTTGGATGCTCAGGTTGAGAATATCAACCTGAGATGATATTAATCCCCCAAATTCCCCCTTATATATATATATATATTCAATTCATCATTTATTATTTTTCTTCTAAATTATTTATTATTTCATAGCTTTATGTATTTATCTCTCATCTTAAACCCATGAGACACCCTATATGACCTCTTACACGTTTTATTTATAAATTATTATTTTAAACAAATTTTATCATTCATTAAATATATATTAAAATTTTAGGAGATATCATCAAATTTTTGGAGTTGAAGTTAGATGAGAGGGCAGAGAAGTTTAAAAAAATATTAGTGAATAATTTTCCAACAACTTCATCAGACTCCCTACATATGAATGTATAAGAACCTTTACAGTATTAGAGTTTTCCAATATCCCCCTTCATGTAGTTGTACAAGCATATTACGCCCCATTTCTGATTCACATGATGTAATATTGGTCGGGATAATAAGTTGTACAAGTATATTATTGCACGGATGAGAACAGTTATGCTTGGGTGGGGTGCTATTTGATTCATACCAAATGATTGAAATAAAGAGATAGATCCATTCCAAATGTTTTTGACATATTGAAAAATATTTCATCTAATATTTCAGTATACATTTTCTTGAACAATCATATATTTTTGGAAAAAAAATTCACACCCATGATTGAATAATGTGGTGGGTTTACTATGAGGTGGGTTTTCATAAATACTCTATTTTATAAACATCAATACGCATTTGTTCATATATTTTGTTGTAAAAAATTTACATTACCTAAATAAAATAGCTACCTATTTTAGTAAATAATGAATCTCCAACCTATTGTACAAAATATTTTCTTGAATATATTTGTGGCAATTTTCACTATTGTGAAACACTTGAATATATCAAATATTTGTTTCAAACACTAATGAAATATTTTTATGAAACATTTGTTCATCTTTCTAAAACAATTGTGGTTGGATATTGATTTTAGGTGTAAAAGAAAGGTTTATATTCTCTTCATCTCCCTTTCAGGTTTGTCTTATATCTTTCCCTTTTTTACTTGATGTCAAGAAACTCAAATATGCATGGTTTTCATATCTTCCTCACCATTGTAAGTTTGGTTTCTATTTTTCCCTTTCTTACTTAGATTTCTTGAAAACCTTATATTCATAGATCTTATCTCTTCCTCACATTGGTAGGTTTGAATTCAATGTGACTATCTATTCGGTGAAACTATTTCAAAAAAATCTATATTGTCCCTCTGGCCTGTTGTAGTAATTCTTATTCCATCACACAAATAGGCGTTGTCTGCATGAATAATGTAACTTTTAAATTTTGAAACATGTTCTTGGACAATGATGTTCACTTTGGTATTCCTATTATATAATAATATGTATATACTATTTTATATATACCATGTCTCTTCAAAAATCAGCATGTGTCACAAAAAGTGTTTTAGAAATCCAATATTTTTTAAGGAACCTTCATCAGTAAATATGGTTGTTTAAAATTGTTGTGAACAAAATATCTTTACATACTTATTATAATACCATAACAAAGATGTCTTAAATTCATACCCATCAAAATATATGCTATAAGAAAGTAAGGCTATAATGGTAGTTAAATATGAAAAAAAAAATCTCCACTTTTGTAGCTTTTGGATCGATTTAATTATTATGCCATTAGATTTTTTCAGTTTAAATTTTTCAAATTTTTTTAATTAAATTTCCTTTTACATTTAATTTTTTTAGAAAAAACCTACACCACTTACCTAAATTCAAGGTTCCTAAAATTTCACCCTTTCTTATTAGGTACTATATTCTTAAAAAAACACTTATTTCATTTATGTTTGCAAAACTAGTATAAATTTATATCATTTTTTTCCAACTAATCTTTATTGTAGGTACTTGTATCATTTCTATCCAACTAATCTTTATTACAAGTACTATAATTTCTATCTAATTAATATTTATTGAAAAACTGGTATATATTCTTATCATTCACATCCAACTAATATTTATTCCATGTATATTTGTAAAACATTCACATTTTTTTAAATATTGCTGGTACTAAGTTATTTGGAAAAGTTATTATTACATATATTTATTTTTAAAATTAACATCCTTTATATCAAAATAATATTTATTAAATATTATGGTTCATTTTATTAGATATCTACATTCATATCAATTTATGAAACCTTTGGGAACTACTAGAAAGTGAATATAAATTTTCCTTGAACATGAAAGGTTATACATCACATATATGAGGGAAAATTTTATTTACTTAGCACTCCAATTTACAAACTCATTTTTTCTATGTCATATTATTTTTTTAGGGCTGTTAAAATCATCCGCACACCATGGGATGTGATTTTTTAAACCCTAATGTTTTTGCAAGACGCGTTAGAGAGAATAAATGGTGTGGTGGTACAACTTGTGTTAGTGAAAAAATAAGTGATTGTTCATTCTAATTAACTTTTTTTAGTTATTAATACTTTAAAAAACTTAATTAACATTGCTTATTATTATTTAATTATAGATTCTATTAGTTTCACCGCAATCTTGAGTGCTAAAAATTGTTATTGTTAATTCTAATCTATGTTTACATTTATGGAATTTTATATACTATATTATTCTCTAAATTCTCAATATTTATATATTAATATTAGTTGAAAACTATAATTTGTTTGATAAAATTACCTTCATTATATACATGTTTGATGAATTGATACCATATTTTTAGTATTTTTTCTATATATTTAGTTTCTGGTCATCTAACTGCGTATATTGTTACCATACATCCGTGTTTACTCACTCTAACTATTCTGTTATCATGTTTAATATGCGTTTACATTCACTATTGGAATCTTATTTATTTTTTTCTAGTCACTTTAGTATTATGTGTTAATTGAATTGATTGTATATGTTGTTATCATGTTGTATATGTGTTTTTATTCACTCTTAGTAGGTTATATTCACTGTTAGAATTTCTTACCCACTAGAAGCATAATTTTACTGATAAATGAAAATCAATAAACTTATTGTTCACTATTATAAATATATAAATGTGATAAAAACATACTAATATATATTAATTCAATGTTAGTATGTTGTATTTACTATATTTATTGTACATGTAATTAGCATGTTGTAACTATGTTAAAAATTCTATTATGAAATAGTAGAAATGTTTTTAAAATGTAGTATATGTGTTCTTATTCATTTCTACTATATTTTTTCTATTTTATACTTTCCTAGAATGGTATAGGTTTCTTCCAATTCAATATTAATAACCTTTTTTCAATGTTAGTCTACTTCATATGTATATACTCTTGATATACATTCATAATTATAGTATGCTTTCCTCACTCATGCGAGATATTATTCCATTCTTATTTTTTAATAATATATACTTTACATCACTTGAAATAATAGAAACTTTGAGTTACTTATCTACATTTATGGACAACACATCTTCATTATGACTAATTTTTAATAATAATAAGAAAAATTATACTTCAAATTAACAATTGTAATGACATGATATTTATATTAATACTATTAATTTATGTTCTAATTACTATTTTTTGTGTTGTAATATTAATTTTACTTTATTTAATATATAAATGGAATAAAATATTATGTTTTTTTTATTTTCAGTCTATAAAGTCTTCAACAATCATAACAACCTCTAAATCCAATGTAATTACATTACCGACTAAGAATATCAATCAACCCTCTACTACAACTACACCAATGATGTATAATACTCCTACATCTCATCTATTCTTATACTACCCTACACATAACATCCACCTAGATCTTGCATCATGTCTCTTCTTCCATGGAGTCCTTGGATTCTCCCTTTCTGAAATCTCTATAATTTATGCTTATTTAAAGTGTTTTATTTTATCAAAAAATTAACTTTCATGTTATTCCATGCCCATATTTGACTCCCATTTCCCTAATATACATTTTTTTCTCACTTGTGAATAATCCTTTTAAATAATTCACATATCTTACTAACTTTATTATGTAATGTATAATTTTTTAATTTTTAAATATTGAGTCTATTTTATTTTTTATTAGTTTCTTGTAGTTCACAATACCCTATTAGTCACTATATTTTTTATTTATTTCATAAGTATTTTTAATTAATGTGTGTATTAAAAAATTTAAACTTTCCCCTTACAAAAATTCCTCTAAAAAAGTGAAATTATAAATTATATTTCCAATCATTCAGATGAAATCAACTACTTGTATAAGTTTGGAGATGTTATAAAAATACCTTAATTCTAATATATGTTATTTTTCATACTATATTTAATTGTTTTTAAATCATTGACTTCCAATTTTAAATTATAAGTAGTTGTATTGGGTTAACTTAATCTTTAAATAACAACTATATATAATATGAAAGAAATAATTTATGGGCTTATTTTTAAATAAAAATATAATATAATTATATGTGTGATTTTTGAAATTTCTAGACCAACATATATTTATACCATGTAAATGGGGATTTTGTTGAAATATTTTGTTCATTTAGGCTGGTTTATAAAGAAAACCATAATTCCAACAATATATCCATTATAAATTACCTTCTATTTATTTAAAAAATAATTTCCATGTGTTTTCTAGTTACTTTAAACTTTTAAATTGCTTTAATTTATGTGTTATTATAATTTCAATTATTTATTATTTATTTTTATAGGTTCCAATAAAGAACGAAAATACATAAACTTAATTACTTCTAAATTTCCATATTCTATGAAATGTTACTAGTGAGGTTTTTTTGTGTTTCTATTGGGGTTTTTTATTTGTATCCAAGATATCATTTTAAATATTAATATAGCATATGGTGGTATTTTTAGATTTCTATTGAACCAATCTAAGGAAAGAAGATAAAACAAAATGGCATGTAAGTTGATCTCCTAGCTCATAGAGGTATGATTCTAGTTTGAGTTTGTAATATAGGTATTTGATATTCATGAAACTTTTATATGTTGAGGTATTTATATTTATTTTCAAATTTTTAAAATTATTTTATCTTCATCAAAATTAAATTCATAATATTATTTCCTTATATTTTTATCTCTATGTATATCCTTACACAATCTGAAATATATTATATACTCATATACTAGGAACTATATTGTCCATCATATCATGTTTGTTGTATTTACTCATGCTTTCCTTTTTTCTCTTTCCCCTTCCCACTTTAATGTTTAATAATCTCTTTTCCTATTTAGAAAATTGGAATATTTTTTTATTTATTATCCATTTAATGATCCCTTATATTCTTTATGATTAAACCATGGTTGATACTAATCACTATGAATTTTTAACCTCTTGGATATCATTCTAGAGAATCTATACTATTGTTCCTGATTTTAACCTTAAATTCTTGTGGTTTTGCAATGACATATTCATAGTCAATTGTGATTACAACATGAATAGATTTATGAAATTCATATCCTTGTTATATCTAAGAAAATATATAAGGAAAGGTGTTTGATAAATATAGAAACAAGGTGATTATTAAATTATTGGTTTTTAAATGAGTTGAATGTCTTAAAATATAAATTAGCATTGATCTGTGTTGAAATTTTAGAATAAAACATTCTAAACTAACACCAGTCATGTGAACAAAATAGTTTCAAGGTTTTCTTTGTTAACATGTGCAAAAAATGAGATATTTCATCAAATTTTTAAACCAAGTAAAATTATGATGTTCATAAAAATATGTAGTATTACGTAGCAAGACCATCGATATTTCTAGATTTCCTATGATATAATGCACACAGAAATATAATAAGTCATTATATCTCACTTATTTCCCCTTTATTTCCTTAACATGGAATTTCTTCTAATTTATGTTTTCTAACAATTGATCATCCCCATATGTTTAACCAATTATACATATAACATTCTCCATTATATTCTAAACCTTTATATTAGAAACACATTTAATGAATTTTCTTTCATTTTTCATTTGTGTTATTAAATCATTCCATTTATATTAGCATAGATAGCATTTTTTCCAAATTAGAACTTATAATAACCTATGATATACTCTAAAAATCAAAACCATATCAGTTTTCTTCTTTTATATAGTCATAATTAAGCATAAAAACACCTAAAATTTATTTAACATTGTTTAACTATATGCATATATTGTATTCAGTATACCGCACTCAATCTGCATATATCCTCATTTTTTAACTATATCTATAAATTATTTAAAAAACACTAGAATCCATATTCATATTGTTCAAAAAAACACATGTATGTATAGAGTTTGAATATGTTCACATTGTTTGAATTTTTCGTGACATATATAAACCTTTTTTAAAAACAATAGTGTAACGTCTCGTTATCGATCTGATAGGTACACATTTAACCTTTTTGTGGTTTTCCCTTTTTATTGACTAGGTAGGGTTGATAATTAATTGGGATGATATCTATAATGGTGAATTTAGATATTCGTTGGACTCTCAGCCTTAACCAGCCTATTCTGTAGGTTATCAGAGGGTTACACGTCGTGTAACTAGGTTACGCGTCGTGTAATGGTTTCTGGATGCAAGTTGTAGAAGGGTTCACTCTATGAAGGGTACACAATGTGAAGAGACTTTAAACATCATGAATGAATTAAATATTGGTTTTTAATCTCATTCAATTTTTTTTAATTTGAGGCGACACATTTTTTGGTGGTTTTAGATATTAACTATTTCATGATGTGAAATGGTATTTCACATCATGTAATACCCTGACTGCAGTTTTTAAATAGGAAACATGGTCAATATATCTATTTTGGAACCCCACCAAATTCATCTCCCTTGACCTAAAGTCTTCCCTAGGAAATCTTGGATCTCTCCAACCCTTCCGAGTCCATTTGTTCAACGTTCAATCATCATTACGTTGGTGGTGTGATTCCTGGGTAAGATTTCTCCCTTGTTCTTCGCCTTTGTCTTTTTCTCCTCCTTTGATATTTTAATATATCATCCTGAAATTTATGGATCTATGATTTGTGATTTTGGATATCATATCTAGGTTTTTTTATATATTCTACACATTCATTCCCATTTATTGGTTCTGTCGTGAGTGTTGAGTTTCAAGGAAAAGGTAGGTGATTCTGTCTTGTTTGGAAAAATTGATTAACCTTGAATTTTTTGATTTATTTCAACTATTGATTTAAATTCAATTTATCAAAATTTATTTCAAATGATTTAATAAAATATAATTCCAGTGAATAGGGATATTTGAAATGGTTTTGGCATGAGAATTTAGAAAACCCCTAATTCCATTGAATTGGGGAGTGTTTATGGAAATTTGTTGAATTAAATTGTTTAATTTAAATTGGTGTTTTGATGGAAATGATTTCAATTAAATTGTTAAATTTAATTTTGGAAATTAATTGTGAAATTAATGGAATTGGTTTTGAATTGATTTCAAATTGTGAAAATGGATTAAAGAAGTTTTGATAAAAACCCATTGGTTTTATATTGTTAAAAAGTCATTTTTTTGATTAAAACCTATTTTGGTTTTAAATGAAAAATTGGTATTTGAAATGGGGTTATGGGATTTAATTGTATTTTAAGTGGTCTTAAAATAAATTTCCCATCATTGATTGTGTAAGATCACATGCATGCCTTAGGTAGTTTGTGAGTTATTTGTACACACTCTACGCTATTACAACATTTTAAAAAATAAATTCAGTGGGTCACATCCTCGATGGGATGGTGACGAGTCACCTTTGGCCAGTGTTAGGGGGTGTGTACACATATTGTTTAGATCACTTAAAGAGTGCGGATTCCAATAGCCTGTAACTTTTGTACCTATTTGGCAGATGACCATGCTGCTTGCTTGTTTTAGATTTGAGATATAAATATATGCCAATGTTGTTTAAACTACTTTACATGCCTTATGAATTTATATAAACTTATATATATAAATTTTTTATTTATTCCATTGTTTTATAAATATTCCATCACTTGTAAATCATTTTCTAAAAGTATATTTTACATAATTTTAATTAAATAGCATGATTTGTTTAAATATGCTTTGAAATGAAAAACCTATTTCTTTTAAAATTGAAATTATTTATTTGGTTAATCTATTATTTGAAACTAATATGGATTCTCGGGTGAGACCCTACTGGGATTTTTATCTCACACCCTACTTGTGTCTTTGGGTGTTTGTAGATTTTCTTCTTCCAGGTTCGAGCAAGGGGGAAGGATCTCTTAGAGGGGTATCTAGCTATTGAACCTTGGTCTTGGTGAGTTGTGTCCTTAAGGACTTGGGATATTTTCATCTATTTTAGTAATTGGGTTGTAGTACATTGGGATTTTTTATGCCTTATATCATTTTGTTACTTTACTCCTAGTAGATTTTAATTTTTTATGCATACTTTCTTGTTTATTTTTTCTTCCGTAATTGTTTTAGGAAAAACAGTTCCCACCTTCAGTTGTATGATTACAGTTTCTATTCACTGAACTATGTGGATCGGGAATGCCCTTCGGGAAATGTTAGGGCCGAATCGATTATCAGTTTACCAGGTTACCCAATCTAGTTCATGAAGAGGTGATATCAGAGCTTTAAGTGGAGATTTTTTCATAAATTCAGTATGCAATTGAGTAATCTTATTGATGCTTAGGAGGTAGTTGTGATTGAGTTTCTGGACAGATCTCACCGCAATGAACCTTATATCACTAGGGGTATTTAGGGGAAGTTGTCTTGTAAATTATTTCTAGTATTTTCCCTACTTTTGATTTGGATTGAGAAAAATCCAAATCTTGTTTTACATATGTTGGGAATAGTTTCCCTTGTTTCTTAGTTTGAGTGTTAATCTAATGTCCTCCTTATTGTTTATTGATGTTCTATAGAATCATACCTCTGAGAAGATATAAGAATCATATCTAGGAAGAGGCTTATATTGAACCTCCATAAGATAATCCTATTGTAGAGCTAAATCTGGTTGAGGTGATTATGAACACTATCTAAGCTCTAGGATAGGCACCAACTTCTGTCTCTATTCAGGTTCCAACTGTGGATCCTCAGGGGGATGTTCTTCAAAATAATTCTCAATAGTTCATTTTCCATAAGATACCAGTTTTCAAAGGGCCACTGATCCTCAACATGCTAAGGAATGGCTGGGCAGGATAAAATGACTATTTGAGTTCTTGGAGACACTATATGGGATCAAGGTGAAGTGTTCTACCTTTGTACTGGAAGGACCAAGTAGGTGATGGTGGGACACGATGGTGAAGGAAAAGAAACATGAGGGATTAGCATGGAAATACTTCAAGGTTATTTTCACTAACCATTTTTATCTAGAGTTAATGGTATTGGCTAAGGATGTGGAGTTTTTCAATCTTGAGCAGGCCGATAGAACTACGACTGAGTACCCAAACCGCTTTGTTGAGCTTGTTCAGTTTGCACCTGATATTGTATTTAATGAGATGATGAAGGCTCGGTGGTTCGAGTTAGTAATTCAATCATATATACATTCTAAAGTTTTCTTACTAAAGATGAAAACATATACTGATATTCTGTATAGGGAGATGATGGTTGAGATAGACCTGGTTGGAAAGTCAGGGTTGTCAGGAGTTCCTTTTTCTCCTAGTGGTAGCATTAGTTCCTTCAAGGGATAGTGGAAGTGTAATGATTCTCATGGTAAATCTCAACAAAAGGGTCATTCCAGACCTCCTATAGTGCTAAGAGTAAATCCTTTTATTTACTATCAGTGTGGAAAGATAGGACATTCTAAGAGGGTTTACATTGAGGTTCCCAAGAACAATAGCTACTAAGGACGTTTAGGACAGTTACAGAGATTCTACCATAAGTTTTCTACTCCACATAGTGGAATAGGATCATCACGTCCTCCTAAAACTGTAGGGTAATCATATTTTTAACATATAAAAGGGTTCCAACCACATGAATCCAGAACGAAGCTACTTCACACAGTGGAAGAATCTCTAGACGAAGCATACACGGGTCCAGAAACTATGAGAGGTGTCATTACTATAGCTTTTTCATTAGTGGCTACTCTATTTGATATTGGTGCATCTCATTCATTTATTTCAACCGGTATTGTTAATCTACTAAATATTTCTATGGAGATTTTATCTTGTGCAGTGGATATTACTACACCCCTAGGTATTAAGATATATAAGGGTCTCCATAGTCCCACTTGTGTCTTCTCTCTGTCAGATGATGTGATGGCTTGAAGTTTTCTGGTCCTAGACATGAAATATCTTGACGTCATATGCAAGATGGATTGGATCATTTCCAATAAATCCTAGATTGATTTTTATCTTAGACGGGTCTCCTTTAATGCACCTGGTGGGGTTTGTTGTGTCTTTCAGGGAGAATGGGACACAAGGTCGAGTAGAGCTAGACATCCTTATATAGTGTTGGGGAAGGTAATATTGGTGTTTGGTTTTGATCTAGAGTAGGAATCTTTGAGCAGTGATCTCCCTCCAGTTGTTGTTGATTTTCCAGATGTGTTTCCTTCTAATTTATCTAGTTTGTCACTAGTAAGGGAGATTAAGTTTTCAATTGAATTAATGACTGATACTCAACCAGTTTCAATTCCCTCTTACCACATATATCTAGCTAAAATTAAATAGATGAAGTCCCAATTGGATGATCTTCTTGAGAAAGGCTTTGTATGCTCTAGTGTGTCACCTTGGGTGGCACCAGTTCTCTTCTCTAAGAAGGAGGATGGTTCTCTTTTCTTATGTGTTGATTACTGAAAGTTCAATCGAGTTATGGTCAATAAAAAGTATATGTTTCCATGGATTGATGATTTTTTTGATTATTTAAAAGGGGATAAGTTGTTTTCAAAGATCGACCTTCGATCTGGTTACTATCAATTGAGGATAAAATAATTTTACATTCAGAAAACTGACCTTCGGAGTAAGTATGGACATTATGAGTACCTTGTTATGTCCTTTTTTTGAATAAATGCTCCTATAGTTTTCAAGGATTTGATGAATAGGATTTTCCATTAATATCCAGATACCGTTGTGGTAGTCTTTGTGGAATACATCCTCATTTACTTTAAGATAGAGGATGATCGTGTGCATCATCTGGGAACAGTTCTGAGATAGCTAAGAAATCATGGACTTTATGCCAAAATTTAGTGACACTACCTTTTTGGAGAAAGTTTTACTATGTATTCAAACCACAAAAACTTGATTTATATCTTCTCTAAAAAAATAATCTTTACCAGAGGCATTGGGTGGAGTACCTGCAATCTTTCAATTTTGACATCACCTATACCCGGGGAAAGGGAATGTCGTTGCAAATGCATTGATCAGGAAACTTCTAACCCAGGCAGTGAAAGAATCTTCAAAAGAGTGGAATTTTATGGATCTCTTTGCATAGTTTCATATTAGAGTTTAGGAGAAGGGGGATGAAGTTTCTTTATCCAAAGTTCAGTTGACATCCGCTCTTCTCGAGATGATTCTTTGGGATCAAGATCTTGATGATGAATTTTGTAGCATTAGAGACTCTCTTTATAGTGGAGGGATTGTTGCCTAGTGGTAGTTCTCTAAATAGGGTCTTCTATGCTATTGGGACCTCTTCATTGTACCATTTGTGGCAAGAAATACTATGATGTGGGATTGTTATAATTCCAAGTGGGTTGTGCACCCAGGAACCACTAAGATGTTTTATGATATGTGACGGTAGTTCTGTTAGCCCAGTATGAGACAGGGCATTTCTAAGTTTGTTTCTCATTGCTATACATGCTAGTAGGTGAAATACAAGCACCAAAAACCTTTGGGTTTACCACAAACACTTTTAATCCCTACTTGGAAGTGGGATGAAATTTCTATGGACTTTGTGGTTGGGTTGACTAATACCCAGATAAAGAAAAATGTGATAAGGGTTTTGATCAATAGACTGACCAAGTCATCTTACTTTATACCCATTCATGATATAGCCAAGTTGAGGAGCTGGTAAATATCTATGTAAAAAAGATTGTTCATTTTCATGGAGTTCCATATTCTATAGTCTTCGATAGGGATACTTAGTTAACTTCCCTCTTTTGGAGAGTCCTTCAGGAGGCACTGGGATCTTAGGTATATTTGAGCACGACCTTCCATTCGTAATCGGATGGCCAAATAGAGAGAACTATACATATTATAGATGTTATGCTTCTCGCTTGTGTTCTCAACTTTGGTGGGGCTTGGGATGATCACTTGGGGATGGTTGAGTTTTCTTTTGACAATAGTTACCATTCTGTTATCATAATGGTTTCGTTTTATCCCTTGTATGGTCAACCATGTAAATCTTCATTTTGTTGATTAAAGAATTGGTGAAAGTTCCTTGGTTGGACCAAGCTTGGTGCAATATATGATAAAAAATATTCAGTTAATTAATTATATAATGTTGAAAGCACAGACCTAATATAAGTCTTATGTTAATCATCATCATAGACCTTTGGAGTTTTCAGTTAGTGACCATGTGTTCTTGAAATTTTCACCCTGATTAGGTCATGGATGGCTTGGGAGGTAAGGGAAACTTTCTCCTCATTTTGTAGGACCTTTCAATATTTTTTATAAGTTGGGGAAAGTTTCATACTTTTTAGAACTTCCACCATAGATGATGTTGATACATAATGTGTTCCATGTATCACATCTCAGAAAGTATCTCTCTGATCCATATCATGTTTTGAGCTGGAGTGATCTTAAGATTGAACCTGATTTATCTTTGACTTGGTGGCCAGTTAGGATAGTTGATTCTAAGACCAAGGTACTTCATGGGAGGATGATACCTTTGTTTTGTGTGATATGGATACATGGTTATGATAATCATGATACATAGGAACATGAGACACTGATGAGAGAGTAGTGGCCTCATATTTTTGACATGGAATCTTCATCATAGGATTTCTGGGGATGGAAAGTTTTTATGGTGGGGAGGTAGTAACATCCTGTTACCAATTTAACATGTATGTATTTAACCTTGTCATGGTTTTTCCTTTTCATTGACTTTGTGGAGTTGAGAATGAATTGGTAGGATACCTATAATGGTGAAGTCAAAGATTTTTTGGACACTCAGCTTTAACCGGCCTTTTTTGTAGGTTGTTGGAGGGTTACAGGCCATGTAACTAGGTTACATGCTGTGTAAATGTTTTTTGATGCAAGTAATGAAAGGATTCATACTGTGAAGGGTACATTAAGGGAATATCCTTTACATGGTTTTAATTAATTAAAGATCAGTTTTTAATTTGTAGTGTTAGTTTTTAATTCTAGGTGATGCATTTTTTAGCGATTTCTGATATTAACTATTTCACAATGTGAAATGGTATTACATGTCATGTAATACCCCAACTGTAGTTTTTAAACATGTATCATGACCGAACTGTCTCTTTTATATCCTCTCCAAATTCTTCTCCCTCAACCAAAAGCCTTCCCCATGAGATCTTGGAGCTCTCCAAACCTTCTGGATCCATTTGTTCGGCATTCGATCGTCATTGTGTTGGCGGTGTGATTCCCAGGTAAGCTTTCTCCCACATTATTTTTTTCCTCTCTTTCTCCTACTTTGGTATTTTAATAGATCATCCTGAAATTGATGGATCTATTACCTATTATGTTGGATCTCATCTCTAGGTTGTGTTTCTAGACCTTCTACACCTTCGTTCTTGTTGACAGGTTTTGTTGCGAGTGTTGAGTGTCTGGAAAAAGGTAGGTGATTCCATCCTGTTTGGCCAAAATGATTAACCTTAAATTTCTTGATTTATTTCAACTTTTTATTTAAATTCAATTGCTAAAACTTTCTTTCAATTGATTTAATAAAATCCAATTTTAGTGAATTGGGATATTTGAAATGGTTTTGGCATGAGAATTTGGAAAACTCCCAATTCTATTGAATTGGAGAGTGTTTATGGAAATTGGTTGATTTAGGTTATTTAATTTAAATTGGAGTTTTGATGGAAAAGATTTAAATTAAGTTGTTGAATTTAATTGTGGAGATGAATTGTGGAATTTATGGAATTGTTTTTGAATTGATTTCAAATTGTGAAAATGGTTTAAAGAAGTTTTGATAGAAACCTAGTGGTTTTATCTTGTTAAGAAGAATGTTTTGATTAAAACCTATTTTTTTTAAATGGAAAATTGGCATTTAAAATGGGGGGTGAGATTTAATTATATTTTAAGGATTCTTAAAATAAATTTTCCATCATTGATTTTGTAAGATCACATGTAATCCTTAGGTAGGTTGTGAGTTATTTGGATATACTCTACACTATTAAAGCATTCTAAAACATAAATGCAGCGGGTCACATCCCCGATGGGATAGTGATGAGTCTCCTTTGGACAGTTTTATGGGGTGTATGCACATATTTCTAATATCACTTTGATAGCATGGAGGCCTATAGCTTGAAACATTCATACCTATTTGGTAGATGACCATGTTGATCACTTGTTTTATATTTGGGATATATATATGTACTAATTATATTTGAACAACTTTATATGCCTTTTGAATTTATATAAACTGTTATATATAAATATTTTATTTAATTCATTGTTTTAGAAATATTCCATCACCTTTATAGGCTTTTCTTAAAGTATTTTTCCATCATTTGAATTATATAGCATGATTTTTTTAAATATGCTTTGAAATGCCAAACCAGTTTATTTTTAAATTGAAATAATTTATTTGGTTAATCTATTATTGGAACCTAATATGGAATCCTTGGTGATACCCTACTGGTATTTTTATCTCACACCCTACTTGTGCCTTTAGGTGTTTGTTGATTTTCTTCTTCCAGGTTCAAGCAAAGGGAAAGGATCTCTTGGAGGTGGACCCAACTATTGAACCTTGGTCTTGGTGAGTTGTGTCCTTAGGGACTTGGTTTGTTTTGATCTATTTTGATACTTGGGTTATAGTTCTTTGGTCAGGTTTATGACTTGTTTCATTCTAGTACTTTACTCCCAATAGAGTTTATTTTGTTATGCATATTGTCTTATTTCTTTTTTCTTTCATAATTTTTTTGTGGAAAAATTGTTCCCACCTTCAGTTTTATGATGCTAGGTTCTAGTCACTGAACTATGGGGATTGGGAATTCCCTTATGGATATGTTAAGGTTAGCTCAGTTATTGGGTTACCAAGGTACTCAGGCTGGTTCGTGACAAAGTGGTATTAGAGATCCAGGTAGAGCTTTTTTCCTAAAATCATTATACAGTTGAGTAATCTTATCAGGACTTAGGAGGTAGTTATGATTGAGTTCCAGGAAATATCTCACCATAACGAAACTTAAGTATCCAAGGTGGTTAGGGAAATAAATCTTGTGGGTCAGTTTTAGTATTTTCCTTGATTTTTATTTGTATTGCGCAAAATACAAATCTTTTTTTCAATCTATTAGGAATAGTTTCCCTTGTTTCTCAGTTTTAGTGTTAATCTAATGTCTTCCTTGTTGTCTGTTGATGTTGTGTAGCATCATGAATCAGAGAAGACGTGTGAATCGGATCCAGGAAGATATTTTTGTTGAACCTCAGCAAGTGAATCATTTTGTGGATCCAAATATAGTTGAGGTGATTAAGTGCATTGTCCAATTTCTAGGTCAGGCACCGCCTCCAGTCCCCATTCAGGCTCCAACTATGGATCCTCAAGGGGATGTTCTTGAAAATCATTCTCAATAATTTCTTTTCTATGAGTAACCAGTTTTAAAAGGATCCAATGATCCTCAACATGTTGAGGAATGGTTAGGTAGTATAGAATATCTGTTTGAGTTCTTGGAGACACCGAATGAGACCATGGTGAAGTATGCCTCCTTCATGATGGAAGGACTAAGTAAGAGATAGTGGGACATGATGGTGATTGAAAAGAAACACGAGGGATTAAAATGGAAATAATTCAAGGTTATTTTCACTAACCAGTTCTATCTAGATTCAATGGTGTTGGCTAAGGCTGTGGATTTTTTCAAGCTTGACCAGGTTAACAGAATCGTGATTGAGTACTCAACCCGCTTTGCTAATATTGTTTAGTTTGCGCCTGAGATTGTATCAAATGACAGGATGAAGTCTCAACAGTTTGAGTTGCAACTTTGATCAGATATTCATTCTAAGGTTTTCTTACTAAATTTTCCCACTTATGCCGATGTTCTAGATAGGTCGATTATGGTTGAGATGGACCCTGCTGAAAATTCAGGGTTATCAGGAGTTTCTTTTCCTCGCAATGGTAGAGTTAGTTACTTCAAGGTAAATTGGAAGCATGATGATGATCACAATATTTATTGATAGTAGTGTCATTAAAAACCTCCTACAGTTCTAGGAGTAATTCCTTTTATTTTATATTAGTGTATAAATCTAGGAAATTCTAAGAGGGTTTGCACTGAGGTGCCCAAGAATTGTAGCTTCTACAGATGTTTAGGACTCTTACAAAGATTCTTCCATAAATTTTTTTCTCTATGAATTGTAATAGGATCATAATATCCTCTTAAAACTGTGGGTAAATCAGATGCTTCATGTATAAAAGGGTTCCAGCTAGAGACATCCATAACGAAGCTACTTCATGTAGTGGAAGAGTCTCTAGAGGAAGCAAACACGGGTTTAGAAACTGTGATAGGTACTGTTACTATAGCTTCATCATTAGTGACTGCTTTATTTGATATTGGTTCATCTCATTCATTTATTTCAACCTGTATTGTTAATCTGCTAAATCTTTCTATGGAGATTTTATCTTGTTCAATGGATATTACTACACCCCTTAGTACGAAGAGAGAGCAGGGTTTCTGTAGTCCCATTGGTGTCTTCTCTCTATCAGATGTTGAGTTATCTTGTAGTTGTCTTGTCCTCAACATGAAATCTCTTGACTTCATATTCTAAAGGGATTGGATCATTTCCAATAAAGTCTATATTGATTATTATCTTCAATGGGTCTCCTTTACTGCACCCAATGGGTTTTGTCATGTCTTTCAGCGAGAATGGGACCCAAGGTAGAGCAGAGTCAGACCTCCTTATCTAGAGTTCAGGAAGGTAATATTAGTGTTTTCTTTTAATCTATATTGGGATTCTTTGATTGGTGATATCCCTCTAATTTTCATCGAGTTTCCCAATGTGTTTCCTTCTTATTTCTCTAGTTTTCCACTGGTAAGGGATATCAAGTTTTCAATTGACTCAATTCTTGGTACTCAACTAGTTTCAAATACCTCCTACCACATGGATCTATCTGAAATTAAATTCATAAAGTCCTAGTTGGAAGATATTCTTGATAAATTCTTTAGAACACCTAGTGTGTCACATTGGGTAGCACTAGTTCTCTTCACTGAGAATGTTGATGGTTCTCTTCACTTATGTGTTGATTACTAAAATCTGAATCGAATTATGATAAAGAACAAGTATTTTTTTCCATGGATTGATGATTTGTTTGATCATATGAAAAGGGATATGTGGATTTCAAAGATCAACCTTTGATCCGATTACCATCAGTTGAGGATAAAATAATCTGACATTTAGAAAACAACCTTTAGTAGTAGGTGCAACCATTACAAGTAACTTGTTATTCCCTTTAGTCTAACAAATTATCCTATGGTTTTCATGGTTTTTATGAATAGTATTTTATACAAATATCTATATACCATTCTAGTAGTCTTTGTGGACAACGTCCTAATTTACTCCAAGACCAAGTATGATCATGTGCATCATCTGGGAACAATTCTAGGTTTTCTAAGAAATCATCGACTTTACACAAAGCTTTCAAAGTGTAATTTCTGGATTTGAGAAGTGAAATTCCTAGGACCCATGGTTTCTGAATAGGGTATATCAGTTGATCCTGAGAAGTTAAAGGCTATTATGACTTGGGAGAAAACACATAATTTCTTCAAGATTCAAAGATTCTTGGGCTTAGCTAGATATTATCACCAGTTTGGGAAGGACTTCTTGATATTGGCTTCTCTGATGACTTCTATGACTCAAAAGGGGGTGAAGTTTTATAGGAATGATAAATTTCAGAGTTCTTTTTTTGAGATTAAATGTATTTTGAATACAATGTCGGTTTTGACTCTTCTAGAGGTTGGGTAGGGCTATGTGGTCTTTTTTGATGCATCAGGTTTATATTTGGGTTGAGTTCATATGCAGGGTGATCATTTAGTTGCTTATGGATCTCGTTATCTTAGGCCACATGAGAAGAATTATCTAACCCATGACCTTGAACTTTTAGCTATGAAGTGTTCACTTAAGAGTTAGTGGAACTAACTTTTCATAGAAAGGTTTACTGTGTATTCATAGCATAAAATCTTGAGTTATATCTTCACTCAAAAATATTTTGAATCTTCACCAAAGTCATTGGGTGGAGTACCTTAAATATTTTGATTTTTATATCGCCAATACCCTAGGGAAAGGGAATGTTATTGCAGTTGCATTGAGAAAGAAACTTCCAACCCATTCAGTGAAAGAATATTCAAAATAGTGGAATTTTATGGCTCTCTTTTCATAGTTTCATATTGGAGTTCAGTGGAAAGGGGCTGAAGTTTCTTTAGCCATCGTCTAGTTAAAATCCACTCTTCTCAGGATGATTCTTCCGGATCAAGAACTTTAGGATTAATTCTATAGTATTATATATTCTCATTGTGGTGGGGAGATAGTTTCCCAGTGGTCATTCTCCAAAGAGGGTGTTCTATGCTATCGGGAGGGCTTTCTTTTACTGTTTGTGGCAAGAAAGGTTGTGGTGGGGGATTTTTATAATTCCTAGTGGTCTATGAACCCAAGAACCACTATGATGTTTTATCATATGTTGTGGTGTTTCTAGTGGCCCGGTATTAGACGGGGCATTTCTGAGTTTTTTTCTCATTGTTATTATAAGGTCCCAACCTTAAACCTTACTTAATCTTGAGTTATTACAAGATTACACATTGAGGATCTTTTTAGGTTTAGAGTTTTAGAGAATTATATCATGAAAATTGCATTACTTTCCACATTTAAACAAAGTGGTTACATAAAAGACAATATTCATTCTTCCCATCAACGGAAACATATTTAAAATAAAAGATGGATTATTTCTTGACACATCCTTGACACTATCATCACATCATGTACCTTTCCCTTGACCTGTGAAAAACATTTCACAAACTTGGGATGGGCATAAAAAGCTCAGTAAGGGTTATAAAAATATGGAAAGGAAACATGAGTTCATATATACATAAGAATGAAATCATACTTTACCCATAAAACATAGGCACTCTAACATACCTCATCAAACCATGAATAAATCATAGAAATCATAAGACATAAAGGTAACTTGAGGCATTCATAACATTCTTACGTAGGGAGTAACCCTCTTGGTTACGTTTGGAATACCCATCACAGTATATTACCTAAATCTCTTCGGAGAAACCATAAAGTTTCACTCCTTCGCATTACCCAATGCATTGGAGAGCTATATCGGGCTCACCTTCCCTTAGTTTATCATGGAACCACCCATCTTCATAACAATTCCCAAGAACCATAACATAATCTTATCACATAAAACATGCATAAAGGAAACATAACATTTCCACCTTTCAATAACAAGATATCAATACAACACATTGATATAAATACATTATGAAAACCATTTTCAATACTAAAATAAAAGAAAAGTAAAACATGGTATTTATTTTTATTTTAAAAAGAAGGTATGGCTTGTAGAGGAAGATGAAACTCAAATAATGGTCACGACGGCGGAGAAGTTGTTGTCGCCGCATACGTATGACAAAAACATTCCCTTTTGTCGTTTAGTAAAACTCTTCGTATAAAAAGATTCATTTTGGATAAACGTAAAAGTAAAAGGGGTTTATACACCGTATAAAATAAAGTTTTGTATAAAACAAAATATTCCTCAACGAAAGGATATTGAGACGATGTCCCATATAAAGACGGTATCCTTGGATTAAGGATAAATCAGTTACATAACTATGTGTGACAAACGAATACATGAAATATAAGTGGGAATTAAGTGTAAAATAATCAGAGGACGTTCACACATAATCATAGAACGACATATTCAAGGTGTACAAGTTTATCCCAAAGAATCGAAATTGGGTTAAGAAGTTCCCTTGCAATAATTAGACAGCCTAACGGCGTCACTTCAAAATTCAGAAAAAGAGTTGATGAGAGATAAAAAGGGTATCTCATCACTTGGACATAAAATTTACATCAATAAGGATATAGAAGAACATATCCCAAAATAATATTATGTGAATTAAAAGACATAACAAAATAAGTCTTTTAAAAAGAGGAGGGTGAAAGGTTCCCTTACCGACATGGGTATCTTTCAAAACATACGCCCTGTGAAAGAAGGACAATACAACATTGATGTAAATACTCATAAATGAAAGAATATTACACAATGAGTAAAATAATGGTCAGTACATACACCAATCAAAGTAAATTGTGGCAAATGTTTCATAAATATCATGGGAATAAAAGTGAGATGAAAAATCCCTTACGAAAACTCGGCAGCCTAACGGCGCCACTTAAAACTTCCAAAAATGGATTGATGAGATCAAATAGGGTATCTCATCACATTAAAATAAAATGTACCGCAAGAGGAATATAAAAGAACATCCCCCATCATAAAAAAGAGGAGATTAAAAGAAGTGACATAAAGGAGAGTACTTAAAGAGAAAGAGAGAGGTTAGATCTCTTACAAAAATTCGGCAGCCTAACGGCGCCACTCAAAACTTCCAAAATGGATTGATGATAGAGAATAGGGTCTCTCATCATATGAACATAAAAATTACAGTAAGAGTAATATAAAAGAACATCCCAATCACAAGAAATATGAGCTTAAAAGGAATGACATAAAAGAGTGTACTTAAAAAGAAAGAGAATAGTAAGATCCCTTACCTCGGGTCCGACTTGACTCGATCGTTCTTTAACGTCCTTAAAATCGGGTAACTCCCTTTGGTTTGAGCTCAAAGGCTTCCTTGGGAAGACTTCTACCCAAAGTGAGGCTTCAAGGAGTAAGAGAGGGAAGTGGAGAGACAAAATGGGCAGAGGTTGGCTGAGCCAAAGGCTTTGGGAGTGTGGGTAAGGAGGTAGAGGTGGGGGCCTTTTATAAGAGGAGAGGAGGGGCACTCTTGGGAGGTAAAGAAAAGTCACTTTATTTTAAAATGGTATTCAGATTTAAGAGGTCCCACATTGATTTGTTTCGAGGATAAGGTGATAAGGGTTCGAAATCCACTCATACAATAGGTTTTGGACATGTGTAGGTCTTAGATATTACATTATCTTTCCATTTTATTTAAATCGTTAAATAATGAGGTCATCGCTGCATCATCATGATGTCATAAATAATTTAATTTATTTAATGTCTAAAAATTATAAAAAAAAATACTATGATGTAGGAAATATTTTTATCTTTCCAATGAATATTTATAGTCAAAAATATGATTTGTATAACCTCATGTAAAAATTGTTTTAGTAAAACATTTCACGTTTGTCTCATTTTTACTTCAACTTTAAATAAAAAGATATTAATGTCACTTTCCAACCAAAGTGGCTTCATGGGGTCCCCAAGTTGACCCATGGGTTTTATTGGTCGGCCATGGCACATCCAATGAGGTTAGGACAAGTGTCAAGTTCATTTCATATTATTAAAACATTATTTTTACCTTAAACTGCACTGATTACCTCTAATCGTGATTAAAAACTTAATAAGTTACTATTCACCAAAAAATTATTTTTATCCCATTGAACCACATTTTACTTCTTAATGACAACCATGTATGTCAGATTTTTGAAATTCAAAACACAAAGATGGCAAAATTTCATTTTAATGGAAAAATCAGTTTTTATAAGTACCACTTAGTGGTATCACTATTCATCAAAAATTGAAGCTTTTTAGAAAAATCCAAAAAATTCACCCTAAGCTATATTTGATATTTCGAATTCAAAAATGAAGTCTATTTTAAAAAATTCAAAACATATAAGTCACATTAATTAATTTAATAATTAATTTCCGTTGTCAGAGCAAATAGCGTGTTTTTATGAAACAATAAGTATCAAAAGATTGACACTAGTTTAAGTCTGATTTCAAAGTGAAATTAATTCCAACGACCACTATTGGATTTAATGGTAAAAATATATTATAATTTCACTTTAAAACCAATTCAAAAGATAATCTAATCATATAAATAAATTAGATTAAAAAGAGGTTTTGAATTAAAATACAACATTTTACACTATTCATTAAAAAAATGAACTTTATCAGAAAGATACCAAAAATTTACACAAAGTAAATTTTGATGTCCCAATTCTTAAGAATAGTTTTATTTGGTCCAAAAGGATGTATAATAGTGGACAAAACTATATTTAATGACGGTTCTCCATCAAAAGGTGATAAGTGAACCTTTAGTGAAAACTAGGGCATATACGCCTAAAATTGAATTCTTTCTGTATGTTATGCCTTTATCTTTTATTGGATAAATGTAAAAACATTTAAAAACATATATAATCATATTTTAGTTATTTCTATCCATTCCCGCCAATACAACGGCTACATGTTAACTACCATTTAAAATAATATTATTTTATTATTAGAGTGCAACGTAAGATTCCCAAGAAACTCGTTGTTGCGTGTTGGGTACGCCATCGAGCATAGCATCCCCTTTAAAGTCATATTAATATTTTATTCAAAAATATGGATAAATATGAAAATGTCATATTCTTTATTTACCTGGGGTGTTACAGTTATACATTCCATTAGCTGAAAGATGAGAACCAGAAACCTTTGGGTTTACTTAATCCACTTCCAATACTTACTTGGAAGTGGGATGAAATTTCTATAGACTTTGTGGTTGGGTTTCCTCGTACCCATAGAAATAAGAGTGTGATATGGGTAGTGATTGACAAGCTCACCAAGTCAGCTCAATTCATACCCATTCATGATACAGCCAAAGTTGAGGGGTTGGGAAATATCGACGTGAAAGATATTATTAATTTTCATGGAGTTCCATATATTATAGTATCTAATAATAATCCTTGGTTAACTTCTCACTTTTGGAGAGGCCTTCAAGAGGCACTAGGATCTCAGGTCTGTTTGAGAACAGCCTACCATCCATAGTCAGATGTCCAGATAGAGAGAGATATATAGATTATAGAGGTTATGCTTCACGGATTTGTTCTCGACTTTGGTGTGCCATGGGATGATCACTTGGGGATGGTTTATTTTTTTATAACAATAGTTACCAGTTTGCGATCAGAATGGAACCTTTTGAGGCCTTTTATGGTTGGCCTTATAAATCTTCATTTTTTTTTTGTCAGAGAATTGGTGAAAGTTCCTTGGTTGGACTAATCTTAGTTCAAGAGACAACATAAAATATTTAGTTAATTAATTAGATAATGTTGACATCACATAGATGATATAAGTCTTATGTTGATTTTCATCTTAGACCTTTGGATTTTTCATTTGGTGACTAGGTGTTCTTGAATACTTCACTCTGGTTGGGTAATCGGTGACTTAGAAGGCAAGGGAATCTTGTTCCTCGTTTCTTAGGACCTTTTGAGGTTGTTGAGAAGGTGGGGAAAGTTTCTTATCATTTATCACTTCCACCACAACTAACATTGATACAAAACGTGTTCCATGTATCACAGATGAGAAATTATCTCTCTGATCCATATAATTTTTTTGAGATGGAGTGATCTTGAGATTGAACCAGATTTATCTATGACTAAGTGGCCAGTCAGGATAGTTGAATCTAAGACCAAGGTACTTCATGGGAGGAAAATACCTTTGGTATGTGTGCTATGGTAGCATGGTTTTCATAATCATGAGACATGGGAATGTAAGGCACTGATGAGAGAGTAGTGGCCTCATCTTTTTGGAATGGAAGCTTCTTCATAGGCTTTTCGGGGACAGAAAATTTTTATGGTGGGGATTTTGTAACATCCCGTTACCGATCTAGCAGTTACATCTTTAACCTTGTCATGGTTTTTCCTTTTCATTAACTGGGTTGGATTGAGAATTAATTGGGGGATACCTATAATGGTGAAGTCATAGATTTTTGGGACTCTAAAATTTAACTGGCATTTTCTGTAGGCTATCGGAGGGTTAAACATCATGTAACTAGGTTACACGCCATGTAATGGTTTATGGATGAAATACATAAAAGTATTCACGTTGTGAATGGTACATGATGTGAAGAGCCTTTACATTTCATGAATTAATTAAAGATAAATTTTTAATTTAGATTGTTGGTTTTTAATTCTAGGTGATGCATTTTTTAATGAATTCAGATATTAACTATTTCAGGATGTGAAATGGTATTACACGTCATGTAATACCCCAACTATAGTTTTTAAATAGGTATCATGGCCGATATGTCTCTTTTGGATCCTCTCCAAATTCTTCTCCCTCAACCCAAAGTCTTACCCAGGAAATCTTTGAGCTCTCCAACCCTTCTGGATCCATTCATTCGGCGTTCTATCATCATTTCATTGGTGTTGTGATTATCAGGTAAGATTTCTCCCAAATTATTCATCTTTATCTCTTTCTCCTCCTTTGATATTTCAATAGATCATCCTAAAATTGATGGTTCTAGGCTCTGTGATATTGTATCTCATCTCTAGTTTGTGTTTCAAGGTCTTCTACAACTTCATTCTCATTGAAAAGTGTCCTTACGAGTCTTGAGTTTCGGGAAAAGGGTAGGTGATTCCATCATATTTGGCCAAATTGATTAACCTAGAATTTCTTGATTTATTTCAACTTTTGATTTAAATTAAATTGATAAAACTTTCTTTAAATTTATTTAATACAATAAAATTCTAGGGAATTGAGATATTTGAAATGGTTTTGGCATGAGAATTTGTAAAACCCCCAATTCCATTTAATTGGGGAGTGTTTATGGAAATTATTTCAATTAAATTGTTGAATTTAATTGTGGAAATTAATTGTGAAATTTATGGAATTGGTTTTGAATTGATTTCAAATTATGAAGATGGTTTAAAGAAGTTTTGATAGAAACCCAATGGTTTTATATTTTTAAAAAGTCATGTTTTTTATTAAAAATTACTTTGGTTTTAAATGAAAAATTGGAATTTGAAATGGGGGGATGGGATTTTATTTTATTTTAAGAAGTCATAAAATAAATCATCCATCATTGATTATGTAAGATCACATGCAAGACTTAGGTAGTTTGTGAGTTATTTGGGAACACTCTATACTATAAAAATATTCTAAAACATAAATTAAGTGGGTCATATCCCCAATGGGATGGTGATGAGTCACCTTTGTCTAGTATCATGGGGATGTTTGTATATACATATTGTTGAGATCACTTAGAGGATGTAGAGTCCTATAGCCTTGAACTTTTGTACCTATTTGGCGGATGACCATGTTGCTCACTTGTTTTTTATTTGAGATATAAATATACGAAAATGTTGTTTGAAATTATTTACATTCCTTATGAATTTATATAAAAAGTTATATATAAATGTTTTATTTAATTCATTATTTTATAAATATTTCATCGCTTCTAATGCCTTTTCTTAAAGTATTGTTTCCATCATTTGAATTATATAGCATGATTTGTTTAAATATGATTTGAAATGCCAAACCTGTTTATTTTAAAATTGAAATCATTTCTTTGGTTAATCTATTATTGGAACCTGATATGGAATCCTTAGTGAGACCCTACTGGGATTTTCATCTCACACCCTACTTAGGCCTTTGGGTGTTTGTAGATTTTCTTTTTATAGGTTCGAGCAGGGGGAAAAGGATATTTTAGAGATGGATCCAGTTGTGGAACCTTGGTCTTTGTGAGTTGTGTCCATAGATACTTGGGATATTTTCATCTATTTTGGTACTTGGGTTGTAGTACCTTGGGCTTTTTTATTCCATGTTTCATTCTGGTACTTTACTCCCAATGGTGTTTCTTTTGTTATGCATATTGTCTTTTTTCTTTTTTTCTTCCACAATTGTTTGTGGAAAACCCGTTCCCACCTTTAGTTGTATGATCCTAGGTGCTAGTCGTTGATCTATGGGGATTGGGAATTCCCTTTAGGATATTTTAGGGTGAGCTCGGTTATTGGGTTACCATGCTACTTGGGATGGTTCATGACAAATAGTGTACAGACACCTACATACATACAATATGCATACATTCACACTGTTTAAAAAGCACATGTATTCATATAGCTATATGCATAAAATATGTATAAAATCACAATTAAAAAAAATATACAAACACTTGTATGTATATAGCATGAATACATTTTTTTTAAATTACACACACCTTTATGCATTCAATATGCATACATTGTTTGAAATCACATACAAACGTATACTCCCATGCCTCCCATGCCTCTTCTAGATTCAAACTATGCAATTATAGTATGAATACATTGTATACCATATGTTTAAATTTTTATGTAGTATACATACCATATACATACAGTATTCATACATTGTTTGAAATTACATACAACCATATACAGAAAGTTTGTATACATTGTTTAAAATTGCATACACCTGTACACGTATGGTATATTGAATGCAATATTAAATTTAATACTCCCATGTGTTTCACTAGACTATAATTTTCTACTTTAAACCCCCTTTACTTATAACACAAACTCAATGTTATTTGTTACATTTTATTTTTTTAATACTCATTCCCGCATTTTATTTTTTTTCAATAACATATCTATCTATTTTTCGCAAAGAAAATTTATTTTTATTTCTTTAATAATCTACTATGTCTTGGGAAA